>OW028595.1:19336069-20586069 GCA_932294275.1 Chloroclysta siterata | reverse complement strand
TTATGCAAATCGGTTCTACCGATTGTACCATGCTTTTACCGCGGTGGCACAGTGTGAAATGTCGGCCTATATTTCTAAAAATTTCAAAAAAAAATCTAAAAACAACTTAACTAGTTCATAAAGAGCCTAAACAAATTTTACAAAGAGATTCTTTTAGAATATGTATCTCATTCTGTAGAAAATTGGAATGATGCAACATTTTATGCTTAAGACTAAGATTATTATTTAAAACTGAAATCGATTTTTTATTGATATTTTTGTTTCTTTATTCTCTTGAAGTATTTTTTTTCTAATTTCCTTACGTGTAGGTAAATATTAGAAAACATGAAATCAATGAAGTTGTTACACGTTTCAGAATGAAATAACGATACTATGTTTCTGTGTTCGCCTATTCGAAATAACGATAGTGACTTTATTAGCCTATATTTTTTTTGATGAATACGCAAATAAAAGAACACCGCTGTTTGCGACGATGTGTGGACGTTGTATTTGAGCTATTCGGACTTCTAGACAAAAAAGCAAAATAACAAGCAAATAAAAACGCGAATACCGAATAGAGATGTGAAGTGCTATAAAGCATGGTATAAGTAAATTAGTGTTGTGTATCCTGTATCCGATACGTGAATTTCCAATCGCCTTCAGAGATTCAGTGGTGGAACAGCCTAAGATTGGTGTGCGCTAATGTGATCTTATGCTCGTTGCACGCTTCTATCACTTCTTGGTCGTTGTTCGAGCCAGCCGGGCTGCCGATGAATTCAACTCCGCACTGTAAAAAAAAAAAACAAATAAATTACTGTAATAAAAACTTTCATTTATCTGACTTTTAAAAAGTAGGAGGTTCTTAATTTGACGAATCGATTCTTAGAAGGCTCCTCATCGAATCGAACTTCTTGGTATGAAAACTTTTTGGATTAAACTGATAACTGATGTTGCCGACGTGTCATGTGTAACCGAAACAGAGCAACGCTGCTTGGCGGCAGAAAAAGGCGTGGTGGTAGTACTTCCCCGGACGAGCCCTTCACAAAGAGCTCTACTACTCTCACAATGCTGATGTAATGTTACCTGCTTAGCGCGGTCGATGTTGTCTCTGAAGGGGAAGAATGCGTCTGAAGCGAGGGCCACCTTGTCCATAGTTTGGAGCCAGGCCTCGCGCTCTGCGTCTGTGAGCAGCGCGGGTGGTTCGCCCTCGAAGAGCGAGTTCCATTGCTTCAGGGGCAAGTCGGAACCTGTGGAACAATGTTACATAGTTAAAATTTCGTTTTTTTTTGTGCCTGGGGATCAAAGTCGTGTAGCTGTTTCACTTTGCTTTTCGGTTTTCATACAAGTCCCTAGTTATTAGTTTTCCATTGAAAAATAATTGTATATAATATTTCATTTCAATAAAATTGGTTTAATAACTTCAACGAGTTAAACTTTTAGAGCCAAGCCGTAAGTTTCTTGCCTGTTCTTCTAGGTTTTGATCGCGAAGAACTGGCGCTAAATTTACCTGGTTTATAAGTTTCAAAGTGATCCTTGTGGTTAAATTGGATAAAGACCGCTTGTTCCTTAATTAGTTGGCCACTACTGTATGCATGTGTGGGGGTGTGTGAGGGTGCGAGTGTGTGTGAGAGACGAATGCGTGTTGAGTGTGTGCGAGAGAGAGGATGTGTGTGAGTGTGTGTGTACCGACATACCGACAGTTCCGTTGACGTAGTTATCGACGGCATTGGCGGCGACGGCGCGAGTGACGGTAGTCTTCAGGCGCATGCCGAGCACGCGCGGATGGCGCCGCAGCCACCACAGCGCCGCCTTGCCGCCCGCCAGCCGCGTGCAGTGGATACGGGACTGTTGCCCGGCGCCGATACCTATCACCTGGGAAAAAAACATGTTTTACACACTCAACCTATCACAATAAGATTGATGAACATGAAATGTGGAAAAAGTGGATACGGGACAGTTGCCCGGCGCCGATACCAATCACCTGTACCCCAAGTATGAGTTGTGTTTACTATGTTTGGTTTTTCGTTTTTCGTTCTTGTTCCGTGTTCATTGCGGTTTTTGTATGAAGACGCGATAGAGAGACCGATACGGAACTTTATGTTGCAAGTATGATGAAAATTAGAAGTAGAACATAAAGTTCCGTATCGGTATCTCTATCGCGTCTTCATACAAAACCCGCAAGAAACAGAAACGAAAAACAAAAAACCAAATATGGTAAACACAACTCATACTTGGGGTACTGGTGATAGGTAAGGTGGTAAAGCTTAGCTTTGGGAATCAGATAGCCGAATACTTACATATAAACTTTTTTTTGTAAATACATACTTATTATTCAATTCACGCACGATCTACCGTGCCATACTATGCACTGCGTCTATCAATTTCAGGTGTACAGATGTTAAGCCACCCCTTCAAACCCAATGCTGCTTGGCGGTAAATAGGTACTCGTACTTTCCCGGACGAGCCCTTCACAAAGAGCTCCACTACTCCTATGTATTTCTAGTACCGGATGGAGACTAAGGAATAAAAATATTTATACCTGGCCGTCTCTAGCGTAGCACACCGAATTACTCTGCGTATATTTCAATGCGATAGTAGCCACTATCAGATCCCTCACAGCGTTCTCCGTAAGATTCTTGTTGGCAGTAACGATGTTCTTGAATAATTCTGGCGTGATTTTAGCATCGTTACGCCTCTGTTCTAGAGTAAGACCGTAGATCGTCTTCTGTTCGATAAGGTCGGGCTCGTATGTTGGGTCCATCTGAATAAATAAATTGGTCATAATTCAAATAGAAAATAGCATCTGAAAATTAGTGTTGATCCCCAGGCATAATAAATATCTACTCCAGTTTTAACCAAGTATTAAAAAAAACAGGTTCACATCTAAGATCCCAGGCACGGTAGATATCTCCGCAGATCTCTTATAGTTCAAAGTATAACTTATCGTAGCTACTAATTTAAGATTCTTTGAGGATATTTAAGGGGAGTAGTCAGAGATACGTCCAAATAAATGATAAAAAGTAGGCTATAACAGAAACTATATTTTAACATTAGTAATTTTGCTGCATTGCGAAACTATAAGTTCCGAAACAGGGGCCCAATCACGAACGAATTTGACGTTAAGAAGAACTAAAACAGAATAAGGTCGAATATAACTAGCATACGTTAACGCCACAAATGTCATAATTAGAATTAAATTCGTGGCTATGTGCGTCTAATAATATAATTTTCTTTCTCCCTTTCAATTCTAACCTGCAGCACGCAATAACTCCCCCCCTTCTTCTTCTTCAGCACATCGAGCGCCGCTTGCGAGTATCCCGGCGCGATGATTCCATCGGACACTTCGCGCGAGATGATCCTGGCGGTGATGACGTCACACTCGTCGGACAGCGCCACGAAGTCTCCGAACGAGCTCATGCGATCAGCGCCGCGCGCGCGCGCGTACGCCGCCGCGAGCGGACTCAGCTGCGGGAGCAGGTCTAGCACCATGCACACCTTGGCCTGCGGACGACGATACACAGGTTAACTTATGTTTTTAGGGTTCCGTACCTTAAGGGTAAAACGGGACGAAAATAGCTCGTAAGGCCGATACGGGAGCGAAAGTACGACCGCATATTTCTTCTTCATAGGTCTCCTTACAACAAGACCCAATGTGTCCGCTGAGTGGGGCAATACAGGTTCTTACGAAATCAGGCACCAGTCTTTCAGATTTATATTTTAAATAATAATTGCAATTTATATTGTTGTTGACTGGTCACTTGATTTTAATTATGTATTGTGAAAGAAAATAAATAACTTTTTACTATAATATTTGGCAAACAAATTGTGTATGTGTCGACGTCGAATGAACAGCGGCGCGTTGGTGACGTAGTTCGAGCTTTTGGGATAGCAAGTGTTAGAAAGACGGAAACATACCTCCGTCTCATCCAGCGGCATTCCCACCGCGGCGCCGGCCGGCGACACGTGCTTGAAGCTAGCGGCGGCCGGCAAGCCAACCGCCTCCTTCAACTCCTTCACCAGTTGCCAAGCGTTCAGCGCATCGCACAGGTTTATGTAGCCGGGTGAGCCGTTCAGGGTAGTCAGAGGCAGCTTGTCGCGCGTCGTGAACACTTGGGCGGGCTTTTGGTGTGGGTTCATGCCTGCATGCAGATTAAAGATTGAGATAGATAGACAGAACATAGAAAATACTTTACTGCACACAACAACTTATCAATTGTATAATGGTGGTCTTATCGCTAAGCAGCGATCTCAACAAGAAAAACGTTTGATGAAGTGGACACATATTATTTAGAAGGGATACTCTGCCAAGCAACGTTGCTGTGTTTCAGTTTGAAGAGTGTGGTTGCCGGTGTTATTACAGGCACATGAGGCTTAACATCTGTATGCCTCAAGTTGCCATCAACTTGAGGCCATCAACTTGATGCACTGCCTCCATACGCAGGGCAGTGCATCGTAGGGCACGTTCTATCGTGAGTGACTTACGATGCAATTCTTCATTATAGGTGATGGTTACCACTTAACATCAGGTGGGCCATACAAATGTATTTACCGTATCTCAAGGTAAGCTGCGCCTGCCCTGCGGAGTACTGTTTGCGGAAGTAATCCGATATGGCGGTGTCGTACTCAGATGTGTGTGTGAACGCCTTCAGCGCCAACTTTTGCCTGAAATAATCACACACTATTACAATTTCACTGTAATAGTAATATTTATTCAGAACAAAGTTACTGAGTGCACAAGGTACAAAGCTAAACTATGAAACCGTGGAGGTTTTTTTTTTTTTTTTTTTTTATACTACCAAGTAAGCAAACAAGCGTACGGCCCACCTGATGGGAAGCGGTTACCGTAGCCTATGGACGCTTGCA
Organism: Chloroclysta siterata; assembly: GCA_932294275.1. Classification (NCBI taxonomy): domain Eukaryota; kingdom Metazoa; phylum Arthropoda; class Insecta; order Lepidoptera; family Geometridae; genus Chloroclysta; species Chloroclysta siterata. Next base: position 20,581,227 of record OW028595.1, on the reverse strand, counting down.
ACACCAGAGGTGTCACACGCGCGTTGCTGACCCTTTAAATGTTTTAGAACGCCTTTTTTGAAGAACCCCATGCTGTACTCTACAGGGAAAACATCTACAGGGAGCGCATTCCACAACCTTAGAGTGCGCGGGAGGAAGTTCCTCTGAAACCTACCAGTGCGCGACCATCCTGGTTCCAAGGTATGTGGATGAGCTCCCTGCCTATGGCGAGCAGTGCGATGATAGAATGAAGCTGTGGGCATCATGTCAAACAATTCTACAGAACACAACCCATTATACAAGCGGTAGAACACACACAGAGAGGAGAAGTCTCTCCTCAAACTTAAGGGTTCAATACCGCTTGTGAGCTTGGGATCATCAACGATTCTCACAGCACGTCTTTGGACCGAGTCAAAAGGACCAAGCTGGTACCCAGGTGCTCCTGCCCAGAGATGACAGCAGTACTCCATATGGGGGTACTGACTTGCGACTTATAGAGAAGTAGTCGTTGTCCCCCATTGAAGTACAACTTCGCTCTGTTTAGCACACCGAGCTTCTTGGATGCCAGCTTTACCTTGTCTTCCAAATGACTACGGAACTGAACGTCGCTGGAGATGTTGATGCCTAGGATCCCAATGCTCTTGGAGATGGAAAGGGTCATGTTCTGGAATTGAGGTGCCTCAGTAAATAGGGTTTTTTTTGCCGTAAACGCGCAAACTTGTGTCTTGGTAGGGTTGAATTGAACCAGGTTTTGATCTCCCCATTCGGAAACTCTGGTTAATGTGCCCTCTATCTCAGACACAAGTTGTTTTCGGCTTTCTTCCACCATGTAACGAGGGATGCTAGCACGGCCCTTATAGAATGTGTCCCCAGTACTATCGTCCGCATAGCAATGAATGTTGTCAATTGACAACATATCATTTATATGCAGCAGAAATAGCGTTGGGGACAATACAGAGCCTTGCGGGACGCCAGCGTTAATGTCCATGCGATCGGAGCTACCGCCGTCAACTACAGCTCGTATGCTTCTGCCGGACAGAAAGCTGGCAACCCATTTGCACAAACCCTCGGGCAGTCCATAAGATGGCAACTTCGACAAAAGACTGCGGTGCCAGACCCGATCAAAGGCCTTCGCGATATCTAGGCTGACAGCCAATGCCTCACCTTGACTCTCAATGGCCTGAGCCCAACGATGTGTAAGATACACTAGAAGGTCACCAGTCGAACGACTATGGCGGAAGCCGTATTGGCAGTCGCTGATCAAGTCGTGTCCTTCTAGGTATCTGAGGAGTTGTCTATTAAGCACACGCTCCATGACCTTAGAGAGAAGGGATGTTATAGCGATTGGCCTGTAATTTGATGGGTCTAATCTATCGCCCTTTTTGGGCACTGGGTGGACATGAGCAGTCTTCCACGAAGATGGAACCTGCCTTGTGGAGTATGAAAGATCGAAAAGGCGCGACAAAACTGGACACAATTCGGGAGCACACCGCTTGAGTACGACTGCCGGTATACCGTCTGGCCCGCTCGACTTATGAATATCTAGAGTAAGCATCTCCCGCCGGACCTCCCGTTGCGTAATGGTTATTTCAGGCATAGAAATACCACACCACGGTATGGGAGTTGGCACAGCTCCTCCGTCATCCAAAGTCGAGTTTGAGGCAAAGAGATTACCTAGAAGATCGGCTTTCTCTTTAGCACTATGGGCCAGATTTCCGTCGGCTTTCCGAAGTGGTGGCAAGGACGCCTGACAAAAATTTCCCTCGGCAGCTTTAGCAAGCGACCAGAATGCACGAGTCCTAGACGGGTAACGCGCTAGCCGTTCACCAATTCTGCCGATAAAATCGAATTTTGCCTTGGCAGTCACTCTTTTGTTGGACCTCGAAGCAGCATTGAGTTTTCGCTTCACGTCAGATACATCAGGAGACTCACTGGATCGAGCCGTGGTCCAGGCCTGGTATGCAGCTTGCTTGCACAGTCTAGCTTCTTTGCAAGACTTATTGAACCACGGTCGCCGTTTTACTCCTGCAGCAACAACCGGATTAGGAATAAAGCATTCCATCCCCGCCAGGATAGTTTCAGTAACGGCATTTGCGCAAGTATCGATGTTTTCTGACGTGAAGCAAAGCTGCTTCCATGGGTATGACGCGTAAAATTCACGCAATCCATCCCAATCTGCTGACTTGTAGTGCCACATTCGACGCCATTGTGTTGGACGAGGTGGAACGGGCAGAGCACAGGGCACTTTTGTCCGGACGAGACAGTGGTCCGATGAACCAAGTGGTGCATCCACCGAGATGGAGTAACCGTCCGGACGCGTTGTCAGCAGAAGGTCCAACAAGGAGCTTGTATGACTCTCAATATCGGGAATTCTCGTTGGGGAACTTACCAGTTGAGAGAAGCCATAGGCCAAGGCAAATTCATAGGCAGACCTTCCCGCAAAATCAGTGGACCGAGAACTAAGCCATTCAACGTGGTGGGCATTGAAATCTCCTAAAACCACTAATTCCGCAGAAGGATACTGCTCACTAACCTTGTCAACCGTCAATTGCAGGTGCTCAATGAGTCGACTTGTGTCCAGATCACCGCTGTGAGACCTGTAAAGGCACGCATAGATGCGGGTGTGGCCACCGTGATCTAGACGTAACCATAAAATCGACAGATCTCTGTCTTCAAGGCCATGAAGACGGCGACAACAAACATCTTCCCGAACGTACACACAAACCCCAGCACGAGGCACAAAGTTGTGCTCCAGCTTATATCCAGGGTAATGCAGATAAGACGTATCGGCTGGGCTAGATATTTGTGTCTCCGTCAGAAAAAGAAGGGTCGGCTGCGCAGTCTCAAGATGCTGGTGAACTGCGTTGAGATTGGCGTGAAGCCCTCTGATGTTGCAAAAGTCCATATTCATTGTGGACGAGGGTGCCGCTGAAAAACTACTTTTCATTTTTTTACGTGTCATAAGTTTAATTGGGGGCTTTAAAAGCGGCGATGTGGAACCGCTGTGCTGACAGTTCATTGAAAAATATTCGCAGTAACATTTCAAAAAGGTTGGCATAGGTTTTGCAATTTGCTAGCGCGGCGGGCGGAAGGGTCCCCGGTCCCCCCCTGAAAGTAATGGTCGGGTCCACTCCGGTCTCCTTCTCCGGCACGACCATCAATCCAGGGACTTTACACATGCTGGCGATTCAGCCTCCCAGGGCGGAGGTTAGAGTATTCCCTGGGTTCGGGAACCCGTTCAGCCTGCGGGCGGCCAGCGGTCAGCCGTTTCACCGGGTCTCCCTGACCGCCGCGCTAACATGCCGCGCCTATACACAACCAATGACGGTTTTGTCACCACTTGTCCCCCAACTGTCAGCACAACACTTCCCTAAAAGAGCTCTGGCAACCTTACTCACTGCAGGAACACAACACCAAATACTTAGTGTTATTTAGCTGCAGTCTTCTGTAAGGCGGAGGTACTTCCCCAGACGGGCAGCTCCATTTTGAACGAGAAAATCCCGTTATGCCTTACCTCCTCTAAAAATAAGGTATAAAAGGTGGAGGTGTGTTGCAGTGTCAACGCCCACCTCGTAAACTATTAGCTCTGCTATTTATTGAAGCAAACGAAAATTATTTAAAAAAAAAAGTTTATCATATAATATAAACATAATATGATAGGTTGAGTGTGGGAGGGTGTGTGTAAGGGTCTCCACAAATAATCTATGACCCTTATAATGGATTTTTTGCGGCCCTTTCAAACATTTGAAGCGTAGAGTGTGCTGTCTTATAAATTTGATTATGTTTACTTTTTTCTGTTTTGCCTACGCCTAGTGAGGCGTAGGCAAAACAGAAAAAAGTAATTCGATTGGCACCACACTGGAGCTTAAACATTGTATTATATTACATGGTAACAAGGCTCATACAAAAGAACCATTTTCTCCAAGTTTATATGGTTTACATATAAACTTGGAGAAAATGGTAAATGGTAATGGAAAAAAATACGAGGAAAGTAGGTTTACCTGTTAGATCCAATTTGTCAGACCTGATAGTAAAAGTTGAATGGTATAGATGCTTTTTAGAAGAAACAAACATTTAAAAAATAAATACTCGTTCGTCGAAGTAGTAAAGAGACTAGTTTTATAACAAAAACTAGTGCCTATCTTTATTATATTAGCGGCAGAACACCTTTCAAAGCCTGCCCGCGAAAATGTCAGACTTTTAGGCCAGTCTAGTAGTTTCAGAGATTTCACAAATGAGTGACAGACAAAAAATACAGCCGATAAAATTACCTCGTCTCCAAAGAAGTCTGATGATCCTTGTTGCCTTTCAACTCCTTCACCACCGTCTCATAGTCACTAGGATCGCATACCACGGTCACTCTATCGTGGTTCTTCGCCGCAGCTCGCAGTAAAGTCACTCCTCCGATGTCTACGTTTTCAACTGCGTCAGCTATGGTGACGCCCGCTTTCGATACGGTTTGTACAAACGGATAGAGATTGCAGACGACCACGCTGATCATATCGAAGTTTTGGCGGGTCATGTCCGCTTGGTCAGAATCGCTGAGTCTGCAAGAACGAAGATTATTAAATTAACGAAAATATGAATGTACAGATGTACATGTGCATTTATAACGTAGGGGTAACTAAACTGTACAACTAAATTATACTGTTTCAACAGAAACGTTTAATAGGTTTGTGAGTTTGTAAAACGCAACGTAAATGCCACTAACGGTCACCCATCCAAATATAATATTCCGTTGCATTACGTGTCTAAAATCTCCAAATTATTACTTAAATAGTATATCCTCTCATCTTCATTTGTAAAAGAGACATTGCGTTTTCAGGATTCACGAGGACACTTATTATTATTAGCTAATATAGAACTCTAATAACTAAATATACCTACCTACTTACTAAAACTGCACTTACCTAGATCCAGTTTATTTGTTTTTGTGTAATTAGTAGCTATCGACATAAGACTCTTTAGTAGCATTACTTTTACAAACCTTAGTGGTTTTCTTAGTGCTATTTAATTAATATCTATTATGTATCTACACTAATATTATAAAGAGGAAACATTTGTATTTTTGTATTTTTGTATGTAACGAATAGGCTCAAAAACTACTGGTCCGATTTCAAAAATTCTTTCACCATTAGAATGCTACATTATCCCTGTGTAACATAGGCTATATTATATTTTCAAAAAAATCAGGGATCCTTACTAAAACTCCAATAATGTAACCCAAGGTGGAAAACAAAAACCTTACATCGCGTGCGCTGCGAAAACTATTGATGATAGAACAAAACAATGTACTACGATTTTGTAGAACACGTCATCATCTACAAAAAATGTCGCGACAGCATATGTCTAACTATTATAGTTATGTCACAATAAGTGTTCTTTTATTATAAAAAAATAATTGAAATGCCGCCGCTAGAAAAGGGTGTTTATTTGTACCTTGGTATTAATCCTTATCCAAATAAATCATTTCATAATTAAGACGGTTTCAATACCTATACATTACTTCTTAAATTTTTTAAATCAAACATTCCATTCAAAAGATATGACGAAATTAAAAATGTTAACGGGTCCACGGGTCACGCTCGGGGTGCGATTTCACTCACTCAAGGAGAAGGACGTGCAAATGTATGAAATAAGTAGACGCGAGGCTCGAACCCACGGTCTAAGCTTATCCTAAAATGTTCAAAAAATTTATGACCACCCATGCGAAGCTGGGACAGGCCGCTAGTATTTTATAAAGACAAATAAATTAAAAAAAAACTCACCTAGCCAAGATTCCAGCATGTACAGCGGGATGCAAAGTCTTGACTCTTCCACCGAGCATTTCGGGGGCTTTGGTGATGTCCGAGACATCAAGGACCGAAAGCCCGGCATTCCTAAGAGCAGTGGCAGTTCCTCCACTAGCGATCAGCTGCAGACCTGTCTCAGACAAACTCTTGGCCAGCTGGAGAAGACCTGTCTTGTCTGAGACACTAAGGAGAGCTGGAAAATAAGAAGAAAAAACTGAAATAGCTTCTAGATCTCCAGGCATGGTAGATATCCCCTTAGCTCTCTTAGTACCTAGTACGAACTTCAGATTCTTTGAGGATGAGGTGTTTAATATTATGACAAAAAAAAATAAGCATTTAGGTACAGTATGTATATAACTACACACACAGCAAGATTTTTTTACTGTTACTTCAGATAAGAAAATAATAAAGATTCTTATCTTTAACTTACCTATTTATAATTAGACATGGTTACCTATGAAATAACTAAGTCAAGTACCTAAGTAAGTCGTAAAATTGCAGTGGAGTACCTATCTAATCCACCTACCTACGTTTAACAAATTGAGACAACATCGACATATTATGTATTACGGGGGTACCACAGCAGGTAAATTCCTTAGTCTAATCCGAGTTATCTCAATACATAATTTTTTCAGACATTTAATCTGGCATTAATTTGCAATTAGCTCACCTTCTGCCCTCTCCTTATGTAGCTTAAATCTAGTGTTCTAATAAAAGATATAAACGTTTAAGTAAAGGACACATGAAAACTTATAATTATATTAGGAATGATATTTTATTTAAAGCTGATAGCCAAATAACAGAATTTTGGTTGAGGGGGTTGGTAAAGAACTGGCACACATTACTTATTATATGTGCCTACCATAAGTTGGTAGTAAAACAATAAAAAACTTACCTAATTTGCCATTGGCAGCCATGTCTGAATCTTTCGGAGTGTGTTAATGAACTGTTGACAATATACCAGCGGTGATGGTCAGCAAGCTATCAATTGACCTTTTGCAGGGGTTCCTGATAACAATAAACTTGTTTACTGGTACATAGGGTTGGCACAACTGTTTCTATTCTAGTTTCATGTTCTACAATGTTTTTGACTAGATACTTTATACCTAGTATACTAGATACCTAGGTAGGTACTTTAGATTTAAGTATACAAAACAGAAACAGTAGGCACGGTCGGGGGATCGAGGCAATCGTGAAGTACCTACCTAGCTGTGGGACCGAAAATATGGTTTTGTGTCACTGCATAAGGTCGTAAATTGTCTGCCGCTCAGCTAATTACACGTTTGAATTGAAAAGATACAACAAAGAAGACAAAAACATGTACACATTGACAAGCAATTGCAGTAAACAATAACTACTTACATGAAACTATAATAATAATATGAAAGTTACGATGTTTAAATGTACCTATTAATGTTTGTGGCTCAATCACATCATAACCATAACAGGGATGAAACTTTTAATACACTTGACCTTGAATAGCATAAAGGCTACTTCTTATTTTTTCTTATTTTTCAATAAATCTCAAAGTAAATATAGATAAAACAAAATTTTTAAGATTTAGACACTATAAAACACCTTCAATAAAATTAAATATTTCCCACAATAATACAAATGTTGATGAAGTAAGTGAAATAAATTTTCTTGGTATAAAAATTGACACAAATTTAAATTGAAAATCTCACATCAGTAAAGTAAATCATAAAATTTCTAAATATATTTATGTAATTTCAACTCTGAGCCATGTTTCTTTTACATCTGTAGCAAGAAATACATACTTTGGCCACGTTTTTCCTCACTTATGTTATGGGGTAATTTTCTGGGGTAATTCAGTTAATGCAACATCGGTTTTTTTAATGCAAAAAAAATGTATTAGGGCCATATATAAGTAACATGAAAAGTACCGAATCGCTCCGATCTATTTTTAAACAGAAAAATATACTCACTTTAACTGGGATATTTATTCTAGAAATTTGTCTGTTTGTTAGAAATAATATAACCTATTTTAATAAAAAATCTAGTCGATCTGATAATTTACGTAGTAAGCATAAATATAATATCTGTATTCCTCAAATAAATAACACATAAGTAGATGTTCTATAGAAGTACCTATTATACAGCCATAAAAGTATTTATTCATCTGCCAACAGATTTAAAGGAAGAAAATGGAAATTCATTTAAACATAAATTAAAGAAATGGCTTTTATCTAATGTTTATTACACTCTAGAAGAGTACTATAATACCTAGGTACCTACTTTGGGCTGTTATTAGTTTTAAGTAAATTGTAACCTAGTACTTATAATAATATTGTATGCCCGAAAGGGGTAGACTGTTGGAACAAAATGACCTCTGTAAGATCTATTTACACAGTTTTACAATAAATGATTCTTATTCTTATTCTTATCCCGAAAATTAAAGGGAACTTTAGAAAATTTGAACAAGCCCAATAAAGGAAACATGAATACCTACATGAGTGGTGCCATTGGTGGCAGGTAGTCTTGTATAGGTATACAAGAATAGAAAGTTAGGTAGGTACTAACTTGATAAAATAAAGGCAATTGTTAGATACATTTCAGCCCATGTTCAGATATTAGTCATTTCAATAGAACACAAGTAGGAACCCTATATTAAGTTAACTTACGTCAATATTGTGATGAAAATAACTTATCAGTTGCAGGGACATAACAACAATAAATTGTTCCATTAAACAGATTGGTTCTGAAGGCGTAACCAATTGTATAAAATAACTTGTTTTGCAAATTGCAAAAGTATTATGTGCTAACTTCTAATATTAGGTAATATGATTGATTAGGTCATACCACAGCAAGAGATCTGAGGGGATATTTCCCTTGTCAGAGGGTTTAGTTAAGGGATTGAAGACGGCCCATAATAATTATTCCTGGAAATGTACAAGGGTCTAAGTCCTTTGCTCACAAATATTCATACTATTAAGTTACAAGAGTATACAGATTAGATAATGTTTGGTATAAAATAAGGAGCTATTCGGGCCCATCACTACTACCAGATTTCTTTGAGATTTATCATTAGGCAGGATCTTATCTACAACAGTTGTCTGGTAGCAGTAACCTGGTCTGGTAATCCCAACCAGCCTGTTAGCTTATCTTCTTAGATAGGAGCTATGCCTCTGGCTAACACAAGTTTTGTTAAATTAATGTTTACATAGTTAATAAAATACTGTCCAATAGACTTCACACCAGTCGAAATAATAATTAAGCATCTAAGTTGCGGTACAGTGTACTGGATTGAGTAGTAGGTTAATGTACACATACAATGTAGCACAATTTTTTATTAACAATTTTAAGTTTTGACAGTAATGATCCTAGTCTGAGTGTCAGAGGTATAGCAGCTAAAAAAAGAAAAAAATCAAACTACTTAATTCAACATTCAAACAATAACACTTTGATAATGTATATAATCAAAGCAATAAACCATCATATTTTGGGTATATGCCCAATTTTTTTGTAGTTTAATATCCTTGAAAGTAACCTAAAAGCTAGCCGGCCCGGCCGGTTTCACAATATTCACGTGAACGTTTCAGATACATACCTTTCCAGTTTGTTAGAGTAAAATAAAAGCACAGAAATTATTCCGTCAGGAAATGTTACCTACGTTAGCGAAGATTTCTGTGTTTATAATATTATGATGCTAACGCGATAACGGTACAAAATAAAAGTCAACAAGTATGGAAAACAAAACATGCATGATGCATGCCTTTGCCTATCGATGAGGAAATATCTCCAAGGAAGGACCGGTGCGGTGCTTTTTGATTAAATAATTTGTGTCATGAAAAAGCAAGCAAGTGCGGTCGGCCCAAGTCAGCTGTCATTTTGATTTTGAATTGGCGGTGACATGACACTGACTGACTTGACCTAACTGACAGTAACATCTCATCATTATCATCTTCCTGCCATAAATGTTTATTTATTTATTTTTCATTCGTTAAATCCCACATGGTTTGGGTTTGTGGTTGGATTGGATCTTCTTACCATTTTTGTGTTTTCTTCAGTAATTTTTACTCATACATAGAACTTTTTTACTAACATTAATTTTACTTTTAGTCTATCTCTATATAATGTCTGAAGCTCAACCAAAACCAGCTGGTAAGAGCTGGCGAGAAATAAACCAGGAAAGAAAAGCGTTGAAGCGTCAGCGAAATGAAGAGAAGATCATTAAACGAGAGAAACGAGTCGCTGTTGAACTGGAGGATGAAGAGAAAGTTAAAGAAGAGGTTGATAGAGAAAAAAAGTACTCGGAAATATCAACAATCAGCATAGCTGTGCCAGGATCAATCCTAGAGAATGCCCAGTCTGCAGAGCTTCGAACTTATTTGGCTGGTCAAATAGCTAGAGCGGCCTGTGTCTTTTGTGTAGATGAAGTGATAGTATACGACGACATTGGTGACAAAATAGACACGAAAAAAGCTAAACTTGAAGAAGGTGATGGTGTGAGAGTTGCACGTAAGAGCTGTGTACAGTTGGCTCGAATTTTGCAATATCTGGAATGCCCGCAGTACTTGAGGAAGCACTTCTTTCCAATTCATAAAGACCTAGAGTTTGCTGGTCTTCTCAATCCTTTGGATGCACCGCACCACTTGAGGCAGTCTAATGATTTCAAGTTCCGGTTAGTGTCACTGCTTTTTCATGTAGAAACTTAACTTGACACCAGGATTTTAAAAACAAGTGACGTTCTTGTTAGTGGTTTTTTTTTAAACTAATAGTTTTGGACTTTGCAGGGAAGGAATAACAATGAACAAAAAAGTGAAACCAGGGAAAGGCTCTCAAGTGAATGTGGGTCTACTTCAAGATATCTCCACAGATAAACTGTTAAACCCAGGCATTAGAGTAACAGTCAGAATGCTAGTAACTTCAGAAGGTGGCAAAAAGATGAAGGGCAAGATTGTTAGTCTCACAACGCCTAGAGCTGAGACTGGTGTATATTGGGGTTACACAGTGAGAGTAGCTAATAACTTGAGCCAAGTGTTCACGCAGAGCCCCTACAAAGATGGGTAGGTTTCACTATAGTTCCTAGACTTCAGTACTTTGAAATTTACAAATTGTATTGTTATTATTTTATCCTTTTCATTTTCAGTTATGATTTAACAATAGGCACTTCAGACAGAGGGGCATCCATTGATGAGGTACCAAATAAAGAGTTGAAGTACAATCATGCTCTTATTGTATTTGGAGGTTTACATGGGATAGAGACTGCCCTAGAAAGTGATGAGATGCTACAAGTAGATGATGCCAGTCTGCTTTTCAACCAGTATCTGAATGTTTTGCCGAATCAAGGCTCAAGAACTATCAGGACTGAAGAAGCTATATTAGTTGCTTTGACAGGACTGAGGGGCAAGCTGGAGCCTAACAATAAACCTATGGTCTTCAAGGACACTGGAATCGCTAGCAGTTCCATATTCCCTGCATCTAAAGTTGCCTCTGATGTTCCAATAGAACCTAAGCTAGATTTGAGCAGGTTTGATTAAAACATAGATCAGAAAAATATGATTTTAATTTAAAACCCCGTTACAAAACTAATATTTGGAAGCCCATTATTTAAGAATAACATCTGATGCTTTATCTTATGAGACAAGTAATGTGCACTATTTTAAAGCTAAATGCTGCTAATAGCATCTTGTACAGTCTTGCGGAGTAGTTTGATTGTGGCTGCTTGGTCTGCTGATCCTATGACTGCTGTTCCAGATACAATCATGTTGGCCCCAGCCTAAAAAAAAAAGTGAGATTCAGATCTGATATTGCGAGAGTTGTACATGTTTTCATTAGTTTTATTGATAGAGATTTCACAGTGCCATTTAGTTACATACCAAGTATGTCTCCACTAGGGAACTGTTAGAATACTTTTATACATTTTATTGTTGACTTACATTTCATTAGAACACCAAGATAACAAATATTTTTATCAAACACAATGTTTAATGTTTGTTGTTGGTATGTCAGTTGGCTTTGAGTGAGTGTTTTCAAAATTAGGAACTCACATTTGCACAGCATCCAATAGTGGCAGGACCAACTCCGCCATCCACCTCAATATTCAATTCCGGGTAGTGCTCTCGCAGATATTTGACCTTTACCATCTGGTCTTCCATGAACTTTTGCCCACCAAACCCTGGTTCCACTGTCATGATAAGGACCATGTCGGACAAACTGATGTACTTTTCAACTTCTGAAACAGGTGTTCCAGGTTTTATTGCTACTCCTACCTGCAAGGTTAATAATAATTGTACAGAATATTGCTTTGAACCACAAAACTAATAGTAGTTCAATGCTTACCTTCATGCCATTTTCTCTGATTTTTCTGCAGACTTCTTCAACATTAGTTACTGGTTCTATATGGAATGTGTATTGATCAACACCAGCTTCTGCCATTGGCACAATCCACTGGAAAGTATAAAAGAATAGAAGTAAATCAATCGAATTCAACTAGATAGGCCTTAACTCAAGAGAGAGTAGTTATACTTAACTACAAGATTGTGATCATTTTACTATCAATACTCTAATAATAATTTTAGAACACTAACATACCTGTTCCGGCTTGGACACCATCATGTGTGTCTCAAAAAATGCATTTTTTATTTTTGACCGAAGACACTTAACCACTGGGTGACCAAAAGTCAAATTCGGAACAAAATGCCCATCCATTACATCTAAATGTAAGTAATCAGCACCATTATCGAGTAGCTTTTGTGATTCTTCTTGTAGCTTGGACAAATCTGCGTTGAGAATCGAAGGTCCAATAAGTGCACGCAAGTTACGACTCATGGTGTAAGTTTAGCTGCCACAAGTCTAAAATTATTATGTAGGTAAGTAAATAGGTAGTAATTTGGTTACCAGCAACCTTAACCAACAAAGTCAAAGGTTTAGTTCGTTTAGATAAAATTATCTTAAACAATCTATAAGTAAAACGAACGAAGCGCCGGCGCCGGTCTTTTCTTTCCTTTGTCCGCCGTACGTCCGCGGCGCGGGTTAGTAAGTTAGCAAGTAAAAGTAACAAACGAAATGAAACGAACGAACGTCAGCCAACAATTTTATGAGCGTGACATGACATTGGCAATGACATTGGCACGTCGTTCTCGACCTCTCCACCAAATGTAACCCTTTCAAACATTTAGAAAAAAATAACAATCTTTCAGAGTACCTAAGTCATTAAAATAATAATAAATAATAATTGGGTTAGAATTTGCATTCGCATTCGCATCGTCTGTAATGTTATTTATTATTACAATAATTTGTAATTTTATGATAGGTAGTACCTATTCGAAAATTTTCTACTTCAAAGCTAACAACTAACAAATTGACTCTGGTTAAATAAAGGTACTACATTGGCAAAATTGCGGGCAATACTAAAACGCTGAAGTTACAATATTTAAGCATATTTAATTTTTTCAAAAAAAAAATCGCGGATTATAGGTATAGTGTTAACCTAAAAACAACCCCAAAAGTCTTTCAGGGTAGTAAGTCCATGGGACTATGGGACTAACTGATTTAGGAGCACGTAGACCACAGATTCTGATGAAATGCGGCATGTGAAAGTGCTTTAAACACCTTTTTGCCCAGTCAAATCATGAGGTAGTATTGCTATTCATTCATAGATGGCGCTAATAAATTATTTTATTGCTAAACTGGCTAAGGTATGACCAACTAGATTTCTCAAGACGAGATGTGACATGCGTTCCCAGTCGTAAATCATTTTCAGCAGGTGGGTTCGTCATACCTTAACTTATTCAACAAAATAATATTGCAACATTGAGATGACATCATCAGTAAAAAAACAATATTTTCTCTTTATTGCATCAATCTTGCTAAGTTTTCCAGGATGTGGCGCAAAAAACTATTGCAGCCAAAATTTTTGTAGAAATACCAAACAACACACTCTTTGTATGTTTCCTGTAAGTAAAATGTTTCATACGCTTCATAATTACCTGCCTACCTAGACTTAAGTAGAGGAAAGTAACCAAATATGGAATTTTGTTTTTAAGCGTAATCTTAAACAATCTTAATATAAAATGTTTATGTTTTATTACATTTTAACAGTCTTGCATTATTTTTAATTATGAGTATGTACTAAGGTACCTACTATAATTTATCAAAACCAAAAGTGCATCGTAGGGCACCTTTCTATCGTGCGTAACTTGTGCGGGCAATTTTTTGCTATAGGTGATGGTTACTTCACATCAGGTGGCCATCTGCTTGTTCCATCAGCAAGTAGTATAAAAAAATACAAATTTTTCATATTTATAATTTTTCCCTATATCGTAACTTTTTCGTTGGTTTCAGTCAAAAGGCCCAGCTAAACATTGTTTAGACTTTGAGGCAACCCTCAAAACTGATGAGGACAGAATGGCTATATTGGATAAGTTAAACATCAGACGTAATAAAGTTGCGGCTGGTGAAATTCGATCTCTACCGGCCTCTGCGGATATGATAAAGTTGGTCAGAAACTTGTTTAACTAAACTAATAGTGGTGATAACTGGGTATCACATTTTATTGGTTTGATTTGAATATTCGCTGGAGTCGGGTTTAAAGTTATAATTTGTATTTGTGTTACTGTTTTAATGGCAATTCTCTAATTGTGACCAGATTACATATAAAGTTAATAGTAGTTTTCTAGTAGAGCTCTTTGTGAAGGGCTCGTCCGGGGAAGTACTACCACCACGCCTTTTTCTGCCGCCGAGCAGCGTTGCTGTGTTTCGGTTTGAAGAGTGCGGTTGCCGGTGTAATTACAGGCACATGAGCCTTAACATCTGTATGCCTCAAGTTGATGGACGCAGGGCAGTGCATCGTAGGGCACGTTCCTATCGTGCGTGACTTACGAGGTAATGCTTCATTATAGGTGATGGTTACCGCTTAACATTAGGTGGGCCATCTGCTTGTTCTATCAGCTAGTTGTATAAAAAAAAGATGGATAGATAACACTTTATTGTACACAAGAATACATCATAAAACTAGGCGTAGCTTAAAAAAGTACAATGGGCGGCCTTATCGCTGAAAGCGATTTCTTCCAGGCAACCTTAACGACTTGACTAACTTGACTTGACGTGACTACTATTTGCCTATAACGTGTCTGAGAAATGCATTTGAGTTGTCAATCACATGGCTATAACGTGGCTACGACGTGTCTACGATTTTTCTACAACATGTCTACGACGTGTCTACGACGTGTCTACGACGTGTCTACGACATGTCTACGACGTGTCTACGACGTGTCTACGACGTGTCTACGACGTGTGTACGCCGTGTCTACTATGTGTCTACGATATTGATACGTCGTCGCTACGCCTACGGCGCGGCGCGTGTACGACAGGCGTGCTTACATTCTCAGACAGACATGTCTACGCTGTGTCTACGACTTGCCCACAGAGTGTCTACAATGGCTACGGCCTATCTCGGATAGATGCCCCCTGCGATGTAATATATGACGATCCTACGATATATCTATAACGTTCCCTTGAAGACTAAGATTTGGCTAAAATGTGTTTAGGTGTTTACAATCTGGATACGACGCGACGTATCTACGAATGCCAACCGCGACTCCTACAGACGTGCCTATGATTTTCTACATCGTCGTCCTCGTCTTTATCTTGACTTCAACACGTCTGGCCTACGGTGCTCAGGCAATTTACTAATATTACGGAGTAATGACTAGTCTATTTAAAAATTTAGAAATATTTAGATGGAATTAAACAGAACATCGCAAAAAAGCTACGATGAGATCTTCCTTTCTTTTGAAAGCGAAGCCATGGGCCAAAACATTAAATTAATTCAGTAGCACAATAAGATACCTATCTGCAATTGTACAGTCAAGTAGATTATCAATTCCAGGACTGAAGCAAACAAATGGCAACTTCTGTTGGCGGATACCCGTAATTATGGCTCAAGAATTATCAAACAAAGTTATAAACTTTGATAACAGGACGCTTAAGAAATAATTGAATCATAAATGTTTATCCAATCCACTTTCGTCGTTGACTGTACTTTTAGTCACTTTCCCTCAGAATAGAGAACCATTCTGAGTTATACCCTCGATAGGGAAGCGTAGCTACTATGTATTTGAGTGGCAGATGATTATAATTGCTTTTCGTATAGGAATGGAACACGGAACTGGAGCTTTACGCACAAAGGTGGGCCAATCAGTGCATAAAATACAGCTCTCCAGACGTGAGGGATATATGCAGAGATATGGGTGAGCCCGCGCTTTGATGTTTCTTATTAGTTGGTTAGGTAATAGGATGGACGTAGTGCATGCATGTGCATGTTCCTATCGTGCGCGGCTTACGAGGCAGTGCTTTGTTATAGGTGATGGTTACCACTTAACATCAGGTGTGCCATCTTGTTCCACCAGCAAGTACCTACCTTTTAAGAGTAGTAGAGCTCTTTGTGAAGGGCCTGGGGAAGTACTATCACCACGCCTTTTTCTGCGTTGCTGTGTTTCGGTTTGAAGAGTGTGGTTGCCGGTGTAATTACAGGCACATGAGGCTCAACATCTGTATGCCTCAAGTTGATGGACGCAGAGCAGTGCATCGTAGGGCATGATCTTATCGTGTGTGACTTACGAGGCAATGCTTTGTTATAGGTGATGGTTACCACTTAACATCAGGTGGGCCGTCTGCTTGTTCCACCAGCTATTTATATATAGTTGTATATAAGAAAACCTATCCTCCTCTCTCTGAACCAATCTCGTCTACTTTACATCGATATCTCGTATTACACGTTTCACTAAATATCAGGTTAGATTTGGAGGCTTCGTTTTCATGGTAGCACATAGTTGCAAGCCATGCAATCAGAAAAATACCCTAGGGAAATTGAGTCCGCCCCGTGGACTTAGGTAATCCTCTCGTAGGCTACCCGGAGCTTCGTTCTCTTGGTGCTATATTACGCAAAGCCTTTGGTACATAAACATGTTAGCAATCATTACGACTACAATATTACGAGAACAAAGCCGCGGGCAGCACCTAGTAATAGATAAATAACAGTGTAAAATTGACAATTTGATATTCACGCTGGTGGAAACAAAGATATAATATTTTTGTAATAGCATTGCGATGCGACGCAGCGAAGACAAATAAATTGATTGATTTTTACAGTACGGTTCCGCTTTGTAAATAATTTATTTTGCGTAGAAACAATCCATGGCAGGGTTCGAGTTTACATAAAACAAGTAAACCCGCGCACAGTTTCAGTATTGCTTTACAAAATATGCTCAATTTATATTAAAATACTATAAAAGCGTCAGATAAAAGAACACGTAATACAATGTTTTAATACTATTTGTAAAAGAAGGAAAATCCTTTTTTCCTTAGGGCTAGAAACACGATTGATTAGACAACCCTACGGTGACGGCCGTCCGTACGGTTATGTGGGGTTTTTAATATCACAATATTAAAAACCCCACATAACCACATAAATATTTATATATTTTTCTTTTCCAATTCCGTTTGGGGCTTCCACATCTTTTTTTGCCGCCAAGCAGCGTAGCTGTGTTTCGGTTTGAAGAGTGTGGTTGCCGGTGTAATTACAGGCACAAGAGGCTTGACATCTGTATGCCTCAAGTTGATGGACGCAGGGCAGTGCATCGTAGGGCACGTTCCTATTGTGTGTGACTTACGAGGCTATGCTTTGAGCTTAACATCAGGTGGGCCATCTGCTAGTTCCATCAGCTAGTTGTTTAAAAAAAAACATCCACCCTTAAATAGCTAAAGTATTTATCATACGTGCTAGTTTATTTTTCAGAACTTTGTAATATTGATTTCATTAGCTTTCAAAATCAAATCAAATCAAAAGTTTTTTATTTCGGACAAAGTATACAATCCATTGTGTTAGTAAACAGTAGATTAGCCTAGTTGTTAGTAGTGAAATAAAAGTATAAAAAGTAAAAAGAATACAATTATTTACAAGGGAAGGTAATCAACTGGTACAATCACAAATATTGGTTGTATCAGTTGATCACCCTCCGCACAAAATGCCTCCACATAGGGGAAGTGCATCTTTCCGCAACTGTTTTAAGTATATTGTTGTGGCTACCTCGAATTCTACCCATCAGAGACGCTGTCTTTTTGCGGAGGATGGCTTAAAAGCCATCCGTCTCATACTGCGCAAACATCTCCGAGGCACTACAAAAACGAGGCAGCCCCAACAGCATCCTAAAAGTATTATTATATTGGATGCGTAGGACATCCAGCGATTTTTTGGCAGACGCGACCCATAGGTTGCCAGTGTAGAAACTCTGACAATAAGCTCTGAACAGTGTTATTTTAACTTCGTCAGTACAACGGGCAAACCTACGGGCCAGCATATTACCTCGGACCGCGAAAGACCTACGCTCCCTCTCAATATCTACATTGTCTTTAAGGGGCTGACAACTATCAAACAACTTCTCGCTCGCACGTTTCGACATGTTGAAAGATATAAAATCATTAAACTTATTTTCGAAAATCCGCAATCAACCATTTTGTGTGCAATCACAATGCCCACAGTTTAGTAAAAATTTCATTTTGATCGATACATGTTTTCCTACTCAAAAGTTTGCTTTACTAGTTTTCGTACATAAGCAAACTTTTAAGTAGGAAAACTTGTATCGATATAAATGAAATTTTTACTAAACTGTGGGCATTGTCCTTCCTTCCACTCGACACCACCAAAACGACACCATCGGTGGTGTCGTATGGAATCACTAGTCCATACGACACCATCGACTAATAGTGAGGTTACCTACATACAAAGTTGTTGATATGAAAACTCCAATTAAGTTCAAGCAGTTTCATTAATGAGGTATGTCATTTGATAAAGTTTATATTTATCTGTCACTCAAATGGTCATGAAGAGTTAGAGAGTTTATTTTAATGAACTGGGAGCTGTTAGTCAAAACACGCGTTTCTGGACATCACTAGAGTGGTGTCGTATGGACTAGAGATTCCATACGACACCACGGATGGTGTCGTTTTGGTGGTGTCGAGTGGAAGGAAGGGGCATTGAGATTGCACACAAAATGGTTGATTGCGTTTTTTCGAAAATAAGTTTAGGGATTTTATATCTTTCAACATGTCGAAACGTGCGAGAAAGAGTCACATTAGCTCTTGTCTTCGCCTTAAGGTCGTCAGTAAGGATATGCCCAAGGTATTTAAACTCAAAAACTCTTTTAATGTTTATACCATTTAAGGTTATTACAGGTATGTTTTCTGGGCACTTACCGGCGGCCTTAAAGACCATGTACTCACATTTTTTTACGTTGTATGTGAGCCCATGCGACACTGCATATGACTCACATACTCTCAGCAACTCCCCGATTGAGCCCACAGTCGGGCCCAGCAGCACCATATCGTCCGCGTAGCTGATGTTGTTGATACTGATGCCGTCCATACGCTTTGTCTAGGCAATGTTTGGGTGTAGTTTTTTTATAAAATAAAATAAAATAAGTTGTCAGTACCGCATACAACGTGGCCCGGACCGGTATACAGGGTGTAAAGTCATGTACGACATTAAATTGAACCACGTATTCCTATTTACATTTTTAGATTTTAGGCGTTGGTTTTATCAAAAAAGCCTGAATATTTATCGAGATATTGATACTTTTCCAATAAATACGTTTTACACAACCTGTATCTCTAATCGCCGGTGCTGAGGTCAAATTTCCGGGGTCATGAAGTCAATGTCTCATCAATGAAACGAAAAAAAAGGACAGAGTCACCATATTAATACGCGTTAGAGCGTATACAAAACATATCTGTACGCTAAGTCGCTCACGTTGTCAAATTTCGCTTTGCGACAAGGACAGATATCATTCCGCGTCCGTGTGTGATAGAGACAGATAGGTACGCAGCGATCCCACTCTGGCCGGCGCGTCGGCCGAGAAACAATATTTTTATTTCTGTCAGTAAGCGTCTTGCTAGCGACCTTGACCTATCTAATTTTGAAAATTGTACATTCGTCTTATTACTAGTGAATAGTGTCTAGATTTGGTACCGCGAAATAGACTCTTTTGTGAGTGTGTGTGTCTTGTTAATGTCATCAAAATGCAGAACTTATTGGGAAAGTTATTAGTGAAATTAGGCATTGTCCTACCAAACCCTAGAACAGTTGTAGGAGCTCTTCAACGCATTAATTTGTGTGTGCAACGTGGGAATCCACGTAAGGCACACTTGGCATATTGGAAACCTACGGATTTGAGGTACCTAACTAGTTTTATATTTTCCACATGCCGCGCTATCGGCAAATCAAAGACGCCGGCCGCCGCGCGCATGCGCCGGCGCGGCGCTGCAAGGCCAGCGTAAACGTAGGCATTCGTAGTATGTAGGTATGTGTCTGTGCGGTTTCTACGCGCGGCATAGAATGAGCGTACGTTGCTTTGTTTGTGTGTTTATACAGAATGCTTAATAATTTTATGCTTAATCTGATATTTAGTTTGTTTGAAAATAAAAAAAACTCAATTATGAATGAATGTAAATAAAACCTTTCTTAAATCAATACTAGATAGTAGCACTACACGTGTATTAATTTAATGTCGTACAAGCGTTTACACGCTGTATAAAAAAATCGGGAATAAAAAAAACCATAGAAATTCCATGATAACATGAATACATGAATACATGAATACATGATAACATGATGATTTTTGATTATTTTATTGCACTAGTTTCGACAACCATAAGTTTTTAACGGTGTCGATGATGATATAATCTCAGCGCACAGACTGTGTTATCACTTACTACGAATCCGGACGTTGCTGTAGCTGATTTTAGGGCTGTCCGTTGTTTGACAGCCTTCACAGCTCAGTTGGTAGTAGCTCTGCTTTCTGTGCCGTAGGCCGTGGGTTCGATCCCCACCGAGAGCAAACATTTATGTGATGAACATAAATGTTTGTTCTTTGTCTGGGTGTTATATAATATTATAAGTATGTATACAACGTGTTGATGAAGTTATGTAGGGAAACAAAGAGGGTGTATTTAGACCAAGCACTGGAATACTTTGACGTGTGCAACGGTTGAATACATCGTTTTCGAAATTCCCATAGAAAAGTAAAATTAATATTTTCTCAGAAATTTGCAACAGCCCTGTCTGTGTACGTGTCAAGGTCACACGCACGCGCGCTTCTATCTAGGAAAGAGAAAAACAACGATAACCTACGAGATAATTTGAAATACTTACCTTTCGGTAGGTAGGTAGGTACGCCGCCAATCCCCTGACACGATATTTTTACTGGTTCCTATGGATTTTGTCATTATTTACTGGCTATAATAACACTGGATAAAACTGGATTTTGGTAAGTTTGCGAGATTTCGCACGACACAGGCTTCAAACTTCACACTAAACCATTACCTCGTAGGCACTGCTCATACACACACTGACTGACGACGGCTTTTTACATAACAATCACCATTTTATCACGTTTGATGACATTTTCTCAACAAAACAATGTACAACAACGCATGTAAACACAAACAGGGTGACCATCTCAAAAGTGGCGGTTCTACCACACACCTGCCAAAAAATCTGTCAAAATCTACCAAGCTTGACGATAAAAATACCAAAAATATGACTTCATACCATCTCCTTCGTGGCTACGGAATAACATAAATACCTACATTACATTCAGTTACTATCTTTTGATCGTTTGTAACGGTTTGCAGTTATCTAAAACGAGATAGAAGTTGTTTAGAAACCAAAACAATAAAGGTAAAAAAGAATAAGAAGTTTCCAGTTCGGTAAAAAATAAATAAATTATAAATATTATTTCATTAAAAATTCAAACTAATAAGATTTTTCTTGAAATATTTAAAATCTGCCAAATGGCAGAAATCTGCCACAAATGGTAACACTGATCGGCGGCCGTCGGCCGTCCTGATTGGATATGCGTTTTTAAATGCAACCAATGACAGGCAGGTTAGTCAAAGATTAAATAGGACAGACTAGACACTTCCCAAAATTGCTGTTGAAAAAGTTTAAGAGGCATTTCATGAATGAAAAACTTTGAAATTTTAAAAGTCGTAGAACAAAAGTTGTTCGTTATGACCGGTAGAATATCCTGCTTTCGGATCCCTACAATTCTTAATAAACACGTTGTATACAAGAAAAAGTATATAAGTAGTATATCAGCTATCTGGTTCCCATATCACAAGCTTTGGCTTAGTTTGGGGCGAGATAGTGCTGTGTGGAATGTCCACCAATTTTAATTATTTATTTATTATTAATTCTGAAGGAAAATATGCGCAGTGAATGAAACATCTTAATCCTAACGACCAGTTTCATTAACATTTAAATCTCTTGTTGACTGGAAATCAAGTTGCACAAACGTCAGTATACAAAGCAATCAAAAATGTCAGTCTTCAGTCATGTCATCTATTTTAGGGTATGTGAACGCAAAATTAGGTTTGAATGCCCTCGCAAGTTACTGTCAATTATTATGATAGCGTAGACGCTATCATAATAATTGACAGTAACTTGCGACTACCTAGAGGTAGTCGTTGATTTCAGAAACTCGATAATACAAATACAAAAAAAATCTTTCCACCTGACCAGAGGTTTGATCAGGCTGAAACGGCCGTAAAAGTCGTAAAACAAAAGCTGTCCGCACTGATGCATGAGGTGAATGGCCTCGTTTCAGATACTACGTATGTTACGGGTGGAGTCCCAGTTCGTTCGCATGAAACTATTTTAAAATTTTCTTACACATATTTTAATTTTTATTTACTTCACGGGCTCAGTTTCGAGACTCAGACTCGCGTACGAAGGGCTACCTACCATTATCTATAAAAACGGCAAAAAATGTCTGTTGTATGGGAGACCCTCTCAAACATTTGTTTTATTTTAATTTAATTATTTATTTTTAAATTGATAATATAACTAAAAATTCTGTGAATATTTCAAGCGTCTACCTGTTGCCGTTATCAATATCGAGCAAAAACTAGCAAAAACCAAAACACGTTTGTTGTATCGGAGCCCCCGATTAATTAATTTTAATAAATATTAATTTTATTCTGTTTTTTAGTATTTGTTGTTTTAGCGGCAACAGAAATACATCATCTGTAAAAATTTCAACACTCTTGCTATCACGGTTCATGAGATACAGCCTGGTGACAGACGGACTGACAAACAGACGGACAGCGGGCAGAGTCTTAGTTAAGGTGAAACCGCACTAGAGCGGCGCAGCAGCGGAGTGGCGCGGCGCGGCAAAATATTCTCGAGGAAGCAACTGCGCCGCGCCGCGCCGCGCCGCTCCGCTGCAGTGCTACTGTAGTGCGTCTTATTTCTTAGGAAACAGTGGAAAGAATATTTTTCTGGCCGCGCCGTTCCGCCGCCGCGACGCGCCTCTCCGCCGCTGCGCCGCTCTAGTGCGGTTTCACCTTAAGGCGAAGACAAGAGCTAATGTGACTCTCGCTCGCACGTTTCGACATGTTGAAAGATATAAAATCACTAAACTCATTTTCGAAAAATCGCAATCAACCATTTTGTGTGCAATCACATTGCACACAGTTTAGTAAAAATTTCATTTTGATCGGTACATGTTTTCCTACTTAAAAGTTTGCTTATGTACGAAAACTAGTAAAGCAAACTTTTGAGTAGGAAAACATGTATCGATCAAATTGAAATTTTTACTAAACTGTGTGCAATGTGATTGCACACAAAATGGTTGATTGCGATTTTTCGAAAATGAGTTTAGTGATTTTATATCTTTCAACATGTCGAAACGTGCGAGCGAAAAGTTGTTTGATAGTTGTCAGCCCCTTAATAGGGTCCCGTTTTACCTTTTGGGTACGGAACCTTAAAAAGACTGAATGAACAAGTTAGATTTACTAGTTTTCGTACATATGCAAACTTTTTAGTAGGAAAACTTGTTTGGATCAAAATGTTTGTTATATTAATATTAAATTAATTTTTTAGTCGATAAATAAGATTTTAATAAGAACGCCTTCAAAACTTTTTGAGCAAAAACAAAATGTTTGCCACCCGGTAGAGAGATAGTGATAATTTAAAATATTATTTTTACATATCCTCAAAAAATTGAGAAAACATTTTTTTGCGCCAGGACTGGGTTTTTTTGGGCCATCGTCTTTGATATTATCAAAATGTTGAAATGTACTCTGACGGGCTTCAGCCCCTTAACTGAAATCCGCACACTATTTCGAAAGAAACTAGTGACTCGACAAGACTGACTGCCTTCTTGGTGTCACAATTCTGCCAGTGAACACGACAAGAAGAAGACTGATGATGATTAGGTATATCCCGTGTTTTTTTGCTTTTTTGCAGAAGAGGTCGTCGTAGGCCAGAACATAGCCAGCATATACGGAGACTCTCCTGGACTGACGGCGGCAGCCCTTGTCGACGTCTGGTATATGGAACTGCTGAGTATCAACGAGTCTTTTCTATCCAGATTTAGAGAGTAAGCACTTCTCCCATAACGTTTTATATCAAAGAGGTTGGTAGAAGAAGAGTTCCGATTGTAAAGTCTCTAAAATTGACAGCCTTCACAGCTCAGTTGGTAGAAGCTCTGCCTTCTGCGCCGTAGGCCGTAGGTAACTATACTTTTTTTTTTGTTAATACATACGTATAATATTATAATACACCCAGACAGAGAACAAATATCAATGTTCACACAAATGTTTGTTCTCGGTGGGGATCGAACCCACGGCCTACTGCGCAGAAGACAGAGCTACTACCAACTGAGCTGTGAAAGCTGTCAAGAATTATGAATATTGAGGAAAGCAGGACATTAGAATTAGGAAGGTACCTATAATTCTCTTTAACTCTTTGGAAATTTTGTTAAAGCCCTTCACAGACCCACGAGACCTGCACATAAGGAAAATAAATACTTTAATAAACCTAAACAAACACAGTATTTAATTAATGCAAACTTGTGGTATAATTTTTTTGTTGACGCTGTAGGCTTTGGTCAGGCAAATTGTTTGACATTCAAACGTTTTTGTTTGTTCCTCTAATTTATAATCTTGACAAAGGATTGGGCCGAATCTTTCCAAAATTTAAATTAAAACGGCTTCTGTTTATTTTTGAACTAGCGGCCTGTCCCAGCTTCGCATGGGTGGTCATAAATTTTTTGAACATTTTAGGATAAACTTAGACCGTGGGTTCAAGCCTCGCGTCTACTTATTTCATACATTTGCACGTCAGAGAGTGAAATCGCACCCCGAGCGCGAAGCGTGGACCCGTTAACGTTTTTAACTTCGTCATATCTTTTGAATGGAATGTCCGATTTGAAAAATTTAAGAAGTAATCTATAGGTATTGAAAAGGTCTTAATTATGAAAAGATTTATTTGGATAAGGATTAATACCAAAGTACAAATAAAGACCCTTTTCTAGCGGCGGCATTTCAATTAATTTTTTGTAATAAAAGAACACTTATTGTGACATAACTATAATAGTTAGACATATGCTGTCGCGACATTTTTTGTAGATGATGACGTGTTCTACAAAATCGTAGTACATTATTTTGTTCTATCATCAATAGTTTTCGCAGCGCACGCGATGTAAGGTTTTTGGTTTCCACCTTGGGTTACATTATTGGAGTTTTAGTAAGGATCCCTGATTTTTTTGAAAATATAATATAGCCTATGTTACTCAGGGATAATGTAGCATTCTAATGGTGAAAGAATTTTTGAAATCGGACCAGTAGTTTTTGAGCCTATTCGTTACATACAAAAATACAAAAATACAAAAATACAAAAATACAAAAATACAAATGTTACCTCTTTATAATATTAGTGTAGATGTAGATAATACACAACGTATTGTACCTATTTTTATTAGTTTTATAGTGTTACTACGTACTACGATGGCGCAGGTGGTTAGCGAGGGGAATTTCCCCGTATCAAGGGGAAGGTCGTTGGTCCAAATCCCACTCGGGTAATAACTTTTAGGATATTTTAAAAAAATCTTTGTAATGTAGTTATTTATTAGTAGGTATTTATTTTTGGTGAATGACAACGACTGATCAATGACTGTTTATAGATAATTTGATAAAATAAAACAATCAGCTCGTGAATCTGAAGTGATGTCATTGATTCCTGATGTCATGATGTGGGTACCACGCGACCAAAGCCTGTTTTCCTACTCAAAAGTTTGCTTTACAAGTTTTCGTACATAAGCAAATTTTTAAGTAGGAAAACTTGTATCGATCAAAATTAATTTTTTTACTAAACTGTGTGCGATGTGATTGCACGCAAAATGGTTCATTGCGATTTTTCAAAAATGAGTTTCGTGATATTACATAACGAAACATTAGCACATAGTCACATTAGCTCTTGCATTCGCCTTAACAGGGCATGAACATCGTAGGGCATATTCCTATTGGGCGTGACTTACAAAGCAATGCTTTGTTGTAGGTGATGGTTACAACTTAACATCAGATGAGCCATGTACTTTTTCTATCAGCAGGATATAAAAAAAATGAATAAATGTGTGTGAAAATATTGTCTTGTGTAAAAAGTCTAATTTTTTTTATTCTAATAAGTAGTACGCGTTCTAATAAGTAGCCAGCGCTTTCTCGGTCGTAGTCGACCGAGAAAGCGCTGGCGGGACGACTTGGATGCTTTCGAGGGTGGATGGTGGGAGGGGGCTGGGGATCGGGGGAATTGGAAGTCCTTGGGGGAGGCCTTTGCCCAGCAGTGGGACGAAACAGGCTAATAAAAAAAATAAAGTAGTATGACAAGAAATATTTCTCCCGTGGCACGTTTTCAAAATGTATGTGCCATGGTGAAATAGGTATGTTGTAATGTAATGGCATTTTATCAGTACTTTTTGCAGGTCTAGAGAAAGTGGTTTCAACCATTATGAATACTTCTCCCAGCTTGTGTGGGCTAATTCTGAAGAAGTAGGCTGTGGCAGTGTCAAGTTTAAAGTGAGTTATCCTATCCTACTACTACTTCTTATATACAAGGTGTTCCAATACTTGTATTTAAAACTTCAGGGTGCTTATGTACCCATCAATATGAATAACTTTTTCTGAGGAACCAACACTGTGAAAGCGAAAAAAACAGCTGTTTTATACAAAATTTCAATACCTACCTGGCTAAAATGTAGAAAAAGTTATTCATATTGATGGGTACTTTAGATCCCCTGAAGTTTTTTTTTTTTTTACCTTGTATAAATGCTAAAGTTACAGTATGTAGATGTTTGTGGCTTAATCACGCCATAACTGAACCGATCGGGAACTTAAAACAATGAGAGTAGTAGAGCTCTTTGTGAAGGCTCGTCCGGGGAAGTACTACCACCACGCCCTTTTCTGCCGCCAAGCAGCGTTGCTGTGTTTCGGTTTGAAAAGTGTGGTTGCCGGTGTAATTACAGGTACATGAGGCTTAACATCTGTATGCCTCAAGTTGATGGACATGCAGTGCATCGTAGGGCACGTTCCTATCTTGCGAGACTTACGAGGCAATGCTTTGCTAAAGGTGATGGTTACCACTTAACATCAGGTGGGCCATTAGCTTGTTCCATCAGCTAGTTGTATAAAAAAAATGTATAGTTCGTAACCTAGAATAGCAACAAAGGCTGCTTTGAATCCCGAAAACTTACTTACTATAAATGGTGTAAAAACATAAATTGAACCCATTATAGGCACAACACCTTATGTAATAATGTTAGCAATTACTATTAATAGGCGAGCGAAGCCGCGGGCGACCGCTAGGAAAAAAATATTTTTTACCAAAAAATAAAACCGAATAGATACATAAACTGTAACTGTAAATTTTGCTCACTATTATTATTCTTTAAGGATCGATTTTTCTTTAAACGAGGTAGGTATATTTTACTAACTAAATATGCCGAAAAAATATGTAATGTAAATATTGCACCACCTGAAATACAGATGGTGCAATTATTAACACGTCATAGAAGTTTTATACAAAATGTACTAACTTATCGCACCTAAGCAAAATATGATAAGAAGTCAACCTTGACAGGAGATATATGTGTGTGTGTCCGAAATAAATGCATTTTCTTTCTTATTTCTTTCTATAAGAATTAAATATTAATAAAATAACTATTAAAGTCAGTTTGCAATGGCTCGCATGGGCTCGTCCGGGGACTACCACCATGCCTTTTTTCAGTGTTGTTATAGGTGATCGTTACCACTTAACATCAGGTGGGACATCTGCTTGTTCCCTAAGCAAGAATTATAAAAAAAACATCGATCGCCAAAGATATGATTGCGAAATTATCGCATGCGCAGAAATGCTGACGTTTCTTAGTATCTATAGATAATTTAAACGTCGAGGCCTAAACTAGACGAAAAGCCTGTATCTTGGGTCTCAGGAGTACGAGTTACCTCGGTTTAAGGCGAAGACAAGAGCTAATGTGACTCTCGCTCGCACGTTTCGACATGCTGAAAGATATAAAATCACTTAACTCATTTTTGAAAAATCGCAATCAACCATCTTGTGTGCAATCACATTGCACACAGTTTAGTAAAAAAATCATTTTGATCGATACATGTTTTCCTACTCTAAAGTTTGCTTTACTAGTTTTCGTACATAATCAAACTTTTAAGTAGGAAAACTTGTATCGATCAAAATGATTTTTTTACTAAACTGTGTGCAATGTGATTGCACACAAAATGGTTGATTGCGATTTTTCGAAAATGAGTTTAGTGATTTTATATCTTTCAACATG
The DNA here is from genome assembly GCA_932294275.1 of Chloroclysta siterata. Classification (NCBI taxonomy): domain Eukaryota; kingdom Metazoa; phylum Arthropoda; class Insecta; order Lepidoptera; family Geometridae; genus Chloroclysta; species Chloroclysta siterata. Next base: position 20,552,810 of record OW028595.1, on the reverse strand, counting down.
TCGAAACGTGCGAGCGAGAAGTTGTTTGATAGTTGTCAGCCCCTTAATTTCAGTTGCAATTGGGTGAGTATTAGCGAGGCATGTGTGTGTATGGCGGATAGTTAAACTACGTTAAACTAAGTTTATGAGTTAAAAACAAAGAAGAAAAAATAAAAAGATTTATACTAATCAAAAGAAATGGAGTAGCATAAGTGTGTGATTATCTGTTTGTGTAGTGTTTGTATGAATATGTTGTGTGATACCTCAAGAGAGCTTTCTGGTTGTTCAAATACAATGGCTTAAAATCAATTTACTGACATACTCGTAAGACATGATATCTACCGTCATTAGTTACTGAAGACTTTAAAAAGCTGAAAATTTTAAAATTTTATAAAGAAGAAAGTAGGTAGGATTTTTTTTCCTATCCAGTTAAACAGTTCTTAAGTAAATGATATGAAAAACATCAAGGTTTGTGCGCTTGTCAGTGCGACCCTATTTATTAGTTACGGAATAATCTCGTTATTTAGTTATGAAAAGTCAATGCAAAATGTAAAGATTGCATACTCTGTAGAAATCCCTCTGGACCTCATTAGGGGTAGGATAAGGATGTACCCAATGATACCGCAAGATTATTTATTTTTCAATATGAATTTCATTAACATTGGAAAATAACAAAATTGCAAGGCTAATCAATTAATATTATTCATCTTTGAATTGTGTATCGAGTGCTGGTTACACTTATTGTTATTTAATACCCTCATTACGTTTAGATTCTGTAAAGATGAACACATTCGCCGGTATTATTGTAGCATGTTTAACAAGAACTTTTCATTGATTACACGGAATTATTTTGAAAGCAGTCAATAAATCGAGGCTATGATTTAAGATCGTTGAAAATCAACATTCCTGATCCTTTCATTTGGATATTCCAACACATGAAATAGCGAAACTTTGATCCGCTACGACCTTACGATCGGAAGGCGGGGTCACTTCCACTCGAACACTGGTACTCGAGTTATTTGGCATTAATTTAGTGTATCTAGACTTGAGAAGGGGTCTGTTAAATTAGGCAACTGTATACCTACCCTCAAGGTATCTAATCTCACAGCTTACACACACAGGTCACACAGGTCATTTGGTTGTAGCTCTGCCTTCTGCGCTGTAGGCCGTGTTGATACAACGTGTAACATAATACCCCTATAACCCTGGAAGCAGGGGTTTCTAAAGGTCATGGCGAACACTTTTTGTATTACGGCTTTTGAAGTTTCGTAGTTTTTCATTTATGAAATGCCTCATAAACGTTCGTCCAATATGAAACTAAACACACCATGAGACAGCTTTGTGTAGCTTGACTTGTATTTATTGTCTGTACAAGCAAACGCACGCGGCTCCTCTCGCGTGGTAGGTACCTACCTGCTCGGATTAAAAAAAGTTGCCTTTTGTTATTCCAGTTTACAAGCGATGTATACGAGATGAAAACAAATCCTTAAATGTAGGCAAACACTATAAAACTTTACTTATACTTAGGTATATAATTAGTTAGGCCAGATAATCTTTTTAATATTAAAAAACTATTCAATTAATAACTTAAAAATATCTAAAGATCGAATATAATTAATCCTTTTCTTTCCCAGGATCGCGACAGTGGCAATCGTACCGTGTACCGTTTGGTGTGCAACTTTGCACCTGGAGGGAACACTATGGGTCAAAGTGTGTATACCTGCGGGATCCCGTGCTCGAAATGCCCGCAAGGCACCGCCTGTGATCCGGTCTATAAATCCCTTTGCGGTACGTGAACTTCGATCTACAATACACCATCACATAAATGCCCCTTGTTTTGTGTTATATATCTGTTTCTTCCTATTATTTTCTGTTTGGTGTATGAAATGGTCGAACGAAAACATTGTATGACAACTAGTTTCTAGATTATTTTATTTTTTATTACAGTCGGCTGCTCTTTGATGTATCAATTCGTAACTTTTAAAATGATACACATGAATGTAATGAACATTTACAAAGCAAATACTTGGTATATGATGTTGCGTGTAGAAGTGTACCTACACATAAGGGTACCTAGTTAAGTTAAGTTAGTTTAGTTATGGTTCATAGTAATCTAAATAAAAAAATAATTATGCTGTCATATCACTTCGAAAGTTATACAGTAAGTAAGTAAATTTTCTTTTCATTTTCTGAAGTTCTCACAACGTTCTAAAAGTTGTATAAAGGGTTTGCAGCAGTGTGTCCAATCTAACAATTAAGAAATATTTCTTGATTGTTCTTAGTGCACACTGCTTAACTACTTTCTGCGCTGTGAAATGAAATGAAATACATTTATTTAACACACACATTATGAAAGGAACAAAGAACAGAGAAGTTAACAGATGAATATAAAACAAGTTAAAAAAAGAAAGAAGTAACAAAAATAAACAAAATACCTATGTCAATTATACTGCCTTCACCTTCAGAGAAATGTTTACTTGTAGTACGTACGTACTCGCTGACTATATCGCACAAGTGTTTAGAGGTAGACAGAGAAAGCAAAACACTCCCATCAACTGTCTCACCTCTAGCGTCCAACTCATTCTTGTTCGTGCGCGCACGGCGTTCGCACAGGTGAATACAGTGATTTTTCTTCGGTCGAGCGACGATGAAGAAATTCCGAATCGAAGTCGTGAAGGAACCAAAGAAGATGGACGATGGAGAAAGAAAATGGAATTTTTAGTGCAACTACCTAACTTATTTTTATACTTTTTTAAATATCCGTTGTATTCTTCGGATATCCTCGATGCATTCATCGAGCGGTGCACATTCATCGAGCGGAGCGGAGCATACATATTGTGTCGCGGGTAGTGTTTCGTTGCATTCATCGATAACACATATTTTTATATTTACCTTAGCCTCAACCCGCATTATACCTTGTGCCTACCGACCCCTTGAATTCTTGGGATGTATCAAATTGTTTTTTCGTTGTATTCTTCGAATAACCGAATTTTGTAAGGAAAATGTATCAACATAAAAATATGGCTAGCAGCAGCCCGTTTGGGTTTTTTTTACGAATTCAGACCAACTCAATCCATCCGTTGACTTTTCACTTTCTACGGATCTCGAAGGGTCTGAAGGGGTACAGTGGCCATTGACATTGCTTAGCAACAATATAGCTATATATATTGGATATATATCCACTATCCAGCGCCGCTGGTATATAATATGCTGAAGCTGACCTAAGCTAAATACAGCTCTTGATGGTCTACTGGCACTAGAAGTTTTTGTTTATCGAATAGTTTCGGCCCTTATTGGCTTCAAGCCTACCCTAAGCCTCAGATTCAGAAGCTCACGCTGCGGAGTATGGTGAAAATTTTCAAGCCGAATTGGCCACTAGATTTCAAAAGATTTTACTATGGCCTTCAAAAAGAAACAGAAGGGAAATTTTAAGAAATATTTGAATTTTAAAAACTTTAATCTGTTGCTAAGAGTCCTACTCTAAACCCGGAGGTTGGCGCTGTGCTAGTCGATACATGAAATTTTAAGAGATAATCAATTACTCAAACAAAATCAACTTATTTGTCTGTTTGGAACTTTCAGCCTTAGGTAAGGCAATTTCAATTCTGATATTCCTGATGTCATCCGTCCGCTAAATGATTCGGATTCCATCTGATTCATCACTACGCAGAAACGGACACTCGGCAATTTCTGATTATGCCACTCTTATCGATAATATATCCTTGTTCGATCCATTCAAAGATAGAATATAGATTATTTTCTTTTTTTTTGGAGAAAATCTAGATAAAAATTCTAGAAGCAATAAGCAGCTGATTCAACCAGCTATTCGCCTAATGGAAATTTAAACGGGAGACGCAAATCGTCTCGTGGTTCGAGAAACCAGCGCGGTTGGCGCCGACAACCAGACGTTCAATCGAGCCGGTGAGCTGACACAGACGACGTCTTACCTATACCCGACCATTCGGCGGCGCACCCGCCACCCGCCCCGTCGCGCTGCCAGACGCCGCCACCGCCGCCTGTGTGGCGCCAGTTGGCCAGCTACGCTCACCGCTACTAGTCAACTTACCGCCGATAGCACAGGTCATATGAAATTTTTGTTTGAGAAAATGGTCCTCTATCACCAATTTTATACTCAATGCTGTGCCTTTTTTATAAGATACTTACCATTTATAAAAATAGCTAACCAAAGGGCTCAGACTTATAACGCGGCGTAAGTATTCCAAAATTGAAATAGCAGCGATACAAACTGAGATAGGTCATCTCTTAGTACTCAGGATTATTGGAAGGTGCAATGCAATTGCAGGACAATTTATTTTGGATATATTTTTAATTTCTGAAACTGATGTTCGTTGTCAGATTATCCTTTATTAAGTAAAGCAATTAAATAAGTATGTTAAAACGAAACATTTTAAGATGGAGAACATCAAAACCGCTACTAAACGCGTTACTCAAGGATTCCGCATGATTAATATGTGGTTAAAAAGGCCTATTTGTTAATTCCAATTCTCGATGATTGAAAAAATATTTTAGTTCAGGTATATTTTCAAAGGTTTTTATTTTTATGAATATATCTAGCGAAATACTTCGTAAAGCGTAATGTGCTAGCCTTATGAACGCAAACGAGACATTTAAATAAAGTAATTAAATGAATATTGGTGAACATTCCACCCAGCACTTTCTTGCCCCAAATTAAGCAAAGTTTGTACCTATTATGGGAACCAGATTTTGAAAAGTAAAGTCAAAGTCAAAATGTATTTATTCAATAAAATCACAAGGATCACTTTGAAACGTCTTAAAGCTAGGTGACTCTAGGTGCCAGTTCCACGCGACCAAAGCCTAGAAGAACAGGCAACAAACTTACGGCTTCCTACCGTTCTTTTGTATGATCCTTTTACAATGTAATAATATAATATATTATTGAAGTTTAGTGAGCTGTAAACTGCTTATTCGATTATTGAAGTCTTTTAATATCAAAGTACTTCTTGCAAGTTTCTAAGCTTACTTTATAGCTACCAGACTCGAAAAGACTTTTGAAAGCAACTATTTTATAATGAACTTAAAAATAATTAGTTTTCGCGGTAATGAGGATTTCTTACTGCGGCAGGTCCAGCTATATGGCTGGTTGTTCACGAAATTCTTCTACAGAGTTAAGTACGTCGTTGGATCTACTCAAAAATAACGTTAAAATAACTATGAAGCTTGGAAGTACCAGTTACCTGGCGTGATGACCTGCTTTGCTGGAAAATAACATTTCCGTAGCAGTTCCTATCCGCCTGCATAGATTCTGTGTGCATTTTACTGATGCACTGATTGAGATGTGTTCTGTGGCTCTGAACGAGTTGGGGGATACCTATGGGTCCACCACGGACCGATCCAATCATAATAATTACCTGGAATTTATGGTGATTTATTTTGGCCTTGAAAGAGTTGCAGAATATAAAACAGATGGTGATATTCTTTTACGCGTGGTCAATACAACCGCTAGTACATCTTTTATTAATATCCAGTATCGACGTCACTAATATGACTTGGAAATGGTGGAAGATAAGACGAATATTTGTTTTTCGGGTCGTATTATCTTTCCACTGAAAATAAAGAAGCAGGCGCAGAATCAGGAAGATTAGTATTGATAAGGAGCAGGAATGGATTCTTATGTGTAAAAAACAGTTTCTTAAACCAAATATGGATTTACTCGCATCATGTATCAACGAAAAATGTTTTTTAGATATAATTCGTAGAAAGAAGACTATTTTGCCTATAGTTTTGATGGTCTTACAATTAATTAATCTTAATTTAATTGACAAGCGTTCCCGCATATTTTTTTTTTTTAAAAACATTAAATAAAATTGTTTCTGATTAGTCAACTGGTTTTGTTGTAGCACAGTTCTGGGCACCTCAACCATGGTACCCTCGGCATGTATTGAAGAGATATTGATACTCCTTCTAAGTATATATCTTCTTCTCTCTATTTGCAGATCTATATTCGTTGCATCATCAACTTTCCCTGACAGTATGTCTCATCAGGAGGCCTTCCTCAGACAATCTGTTCCTGAATTGGCATTACGTGTAATGATTTCTTCATTTTCACCGAATGGTAGATCACAATACAATGTTATTTATTACACACAATACAATTAAACAATGGTAGAAGTTTTTGTATACAAAATAATAATGATTGCTTTAATGCTAACGGGTTATAATTATTGGAGTTTCTTAGAACTTATTTCATATAAGGGTCATCTTATGAATATCTTTAAATAATCATATTATATCCCTTTGATATCATTAAACCTTTGGTGTATATATGAAGGTTAAACTTTCCTTCACAGGCATTTTTAAATGAAATCCAACATTCCCTTGTTGCTTGGGATTCGAGTATAGTATTAGATTATTTAGAAAAACTAATGGTTCATTTGATTTAGAAACTTCATCAAAAAATTTGTCATGCTGCTCGCCTTATCAACCGGTCGGAGAATACAAACGTTTTCTTTGATTTATATTTCAGATAGTATCAAATCTTTCGATAAAAGCTTCTAGGGTTGGCAGAATGCAACCTTCTTTAAATTTGCCTTATTTTCATCAGCGGCTTGGTATTTGTCTTGCTTCTACTTTGCACAAATATTTATTAATAACATCCACTATCAGGTCGAATTCAGAAGATCTCCTTATTCTGAACCACAAAAGACCTCCTAAGATATCTCCATAGATAAGTCACTTTCTCGCAATCTATGGGGCACTGCTAGACTAAACAAACGTTAGCTGATAGTGGCATCGATATTTCTGTCTTTGGAGTTTACAGCTTATTGTTTACTTACAGTTTACTGAAGTAGATACCTCAGCCGCTTCTTGAGCCGGACTAAGTGTCGACGTCATTACGAAGACTTGGCTGGTTAGTCGGCACAATTAGCTATTTTACAAATTTTTATAATAGACTGATTTTTGAGTTAAACAATATATTGAGTTCTATAACTTAATAACTTTACCAAGTTAAGATGGTTCTGGTGATCTATTTTTTCGCATTCAACTAATTAATCTAAATATTTTGTTTTGTGCTGGAAGAAGCTCAACTTTTTTATTTTGCGTTATTTTATAATGCGTTAGTCTTCTGTAAAATAATAATAATATAATAGGTATGTATATAAGGTACATCAAGTATGCTTTTATAAATGCTATTCATAAGGTTATTTTCCTTTTTTATTTTTCAAATTTCTTCACTCTACCTATTGATAATCAAAGATTATCTTATTGCATCATTAATCTTGTTCTCTAAACATCTACAAGTAAACATTTCTCTGAAGGTGAAGGCAGTATAATTGAATGATCAAGCGAGCTTACCTGAAGCGAAGCTCGATCTTGATTATACTGCCTTCACCGAAGAGAAGCAAGGTCCCTCCCTTCCCTGGAAAAGTTCCCCAGAAGATCAATGATGCTGTAACACTACTCTGAAGATAATGAGTTGGACGCTAGAGGTGAGACAGTTGATGGGAGTGTTTTGCTTTCTCTGTCTACCTCTAAACACTTGTGCGATATAGTCAGCGAGTACGTACGTACTACAAGTAAACATTTCTCTTCGGTGAAGGCAGTATAATCAAGATCGAGCTTCGCTTCAGGTAAGCTCGCTTGATCATTCAATTAGTCTGCTCTGTGCCTGGCGAGGTTAAATTGGTTCTATCTCAGCGTAATGCTACCCCATGCATGGGGTAGTGGCGTAGCGCTGGTTTTCAGATAGGCTGTAGGTTGTGGGTTTGATTCTCACCTAGGACAATATTTGTGTATGTTCGGGTTATTATTTATTGGGCTAAAGTAGTTGATTGATTAACTACCGTTTTATTGAATCTTATAATACCTAAATAAAAATAAAAAATGACACTTAATTTGTTTTGTTACGGTTTTAGACAAGGGTACTCAGTTGGGGGTAGAATAAAATAAATCTAACTTTCTATTACAGGTAAAATATCAAAAGAGCCAAATCACCAGAACGAAACCGAAGATGAAAATTCGGTACTAGAATTTAAAACAACTCAAGTGATTTCCACAAATGAATTTATAAACACTGAAACAACCACTGAAGTGATAGAAGTAAAAGATCCCACTGAAACTGAAAATTTTACACCATACGACTACTTTTCACATTTTCATGATTTTACAAGACAACTTGTTACTGCAACCGCAGCAAAACACGATTGTCAGGACATCTTATCCGTGGATAACTTTATCGATCTACTCAGAAAGCGGCTGAGCAGTGATCCTGCTTTCAAAGAACTGTTATTTGCCACGAAGATTCCGACGCTTACTGGATTCATAGATAGCTCATTCACCGATCCGAGCGTAAATGCGTTTGTAAGCAAGCTTTACAGCAAAAAAGAATCGCCTACGACCATGAAAATAACTGAGAGTGATCTACTGAATTCGACCTTGCTCGTTGATCTTGTGGAAGCCGTTATTTTTAGAAGTAATGGTGGCAGTGGTATGTTGCTTTTTATTAAATTATGTAAATCTAAAATGCTGGTGTGGTAGTATTTCTCACAGCAATCTTACCTAGAATAGTAGAGCTCTTTGTGAAGGGCTCGTCCGGGGAAGTACTACCACCACGCCTTTTTCTGCCGCCAAGCAGCGTTGCTGTGTTTCGGTTTGAAGAGTGTGTTTGCCGGTGTAATTACAGGCACATGAGGCTTAACATCTGTATGCCTCAAGTTGATGGACACAGGGCAGTGCATCGTAGGGCACGTTCCTATCATGCGTGACTTACGAGGCAATGCTTTATTATAATTGATGGTTACCACTTAACATCAGCTAGTTGTATATAAATAAAAAACAATATAATAAGTCAATGTTTCGTGTATGTAACATTTGTGTAATTTGATGCCTAAATAGTTAAATACTTTATTTGTAGATAAAATGCAATTTACCGAGGAAGTAGAACATACAACGCAGTATGCACCTGAAGTAAGTCCCGTTAAAATTCAAGCAGAACTCGCTAGAATTCAACAAAACAGCGACTTTACTGGACACTACTTTTTTCCCGAAGACGATGATGAAGAATCCAGCAGTGAAATAACTGAGGTTTACTATGACACATCGAATATACAAATCAAAGACGTTATGTTGGAAATTGAAGAAATTAAAAAAAGTACTGTGACTGTTGACTTTTTGGATGAAATATTTGAAGCTGATCCAACGACTGAAAGTTCTACTTCAGTCATTAAACTGTCTCCCGATGACATGAATGTCTACAAAAGTGGACACAACGTTATGAAGAAGTTTCTAGAAGATATTACTGACAAAAATCCTACTCAGTTGACTGTTTGACGAGAAATTAAATATTTTATTTTAATTAAACCTTTATTTTATTGACAAAATAAACCCTACACAAGTCAGACACACAGGTATATATTTTTAAAGATTGTTTAATTTTTTAGATCAACACTGGAAATAAATGCTGTATTACAAGATCTTTTCACTTTATTGTGCCATTTAAATAACATGAGTTAATAAATAACTTTAAAACATTACGAATGTATGCACATTTTTCATCATAATTTTATGTTCAACCTTCAAACGTTCTCCTAATAAACATGCAATAGAACATCCACGTATAGCAATATTTCATTATAATCGCTCCATAAAACATTTTTCGCAAAGATTTAGTGCCATTACATGGACATTGATATGAATTTATGCTATTTTTTGATCTCGAATTCAGGTGCGTAAAGCCAGAATCCATCATTATACCATCTTTCATTAGACGTCTTGATTTTCTATTGGCTTTCACGCTATTGCAACTTTTTCCCAACAGCTGGTCGAAACTGTTTATTTCTCTCCTCTTTACTCTGGTCGCATCTTCATAACAAATGCAGTGAAAATTATCATTTTGCGAGTTGACCTCAGCATGTTCAGTCTCTACAACCGTGAAAATCTCACCAATTTTAGTAGTTAAATCCGGAAGTTTGGTATTCGTTTCTTGAAATCCAACACTTAAAATAGTCGCTCCGTTTTCACCTAAATTACGACGACGTATGTTTAACGATCGGCGTTCACAGTAATCTTCGTCTTCTTCTGGAATAGTTCCACCAGGAGCTTCGGATGAGGTTGCCATTTTGTTCCGGTCCATGTGGTCTCGCGTGCATGTGGAGGTACGTGTACAGCCATCGACGTACCCTGGTGGCGTTCTGGAGCCGACATCAAATCCCCCACCACCAGGGCCACTTATACCACCACCATTAATAGCAGCTGTCCAAGTACAAGTCAACTTGCGAGTACAATGTTTCTGCCGAATAAAAGGAGTGTTTGCAGTTATGACCGTTGAGCCTTCCGTAGTTGATTCACCACCTTCTCTTAGGTTATTGTTGTTGTCGTCTGCTCTACGTCTGGCATCAATATCTGACTCCGCAGTGCTCAGTTTCCTCAAATGCATCAATTCATCGAACGACAAATACCTTTCTGTAACTCGCCCGCGGTGACTGTAATGGACGCTTGATTTATCTTTCGGTTTGATGGTAATAGTTTCTGTACTTGTCAGTAATCTCGTCGTGGGTGTTGTTCTGTGTGTTTTTCTGTTTCTCTTATTGGCCAATGTTGTATATCTAATAGATTTTAGTTCAGAAGGCCTGTTGTGATTATATTCGTCCATTTGCCAGAACGGTTTGAATGTTTGGTGCTCGAGCTCACGTTTCTTCCTTTTGCTGTAATCAAAGGAACGATATGAATTCTGAAGTTTTCTTTCCGGTATTGACTCATCCACAATTGCTTTTACCTGCATGTGAGGGTCTGATTCTCTTCTACTATATTCAATTTTATCCATCTTAAAAGGATTTGGAGCTTCAAAGCGCCAATGTTGTTTTGGTGGCGTATTTTCTTCTCCGCTTTTTACTTCTAAGTTATGAAAGAGGTCGTAATTATCAAACTGATTAGACTTGTCTGGTTCACCGCCACCAACTCTTCGATACGGACAGTAAGTGGTAGTTAACGAAGGGCAGTTGGTTGTAGGTTGGAATTTGCGGTTACAGTCACATTGAATAGGTGCAGGTTCATTGCACGGACATGGTTTGTCAAGTCGAGAAAATGTTGTGTGTTGGCACGGATTAGGTTGGTGAAAATTATGTGAATTCTTTCGTGTGCAATCATTAGTTTTACTTTTACACTGTGGATCAGAAGAAAAATATTTATTGTTTTCGTTCGATATTATCATACGAGTGCACTCGCTATCCACATAATGTTTCCTTGCGTCTTGAATTGAACTTGAATAATAAGGGGCTGAAGTCGTAGAGTATGTTCTTCTAAAATCACTTTCCGTATGAAGATGACCTGTATCTATAGTATGCATTGGTTCTTTGCTTGATTGATATCCTTGATACATCCGAGAGTGGCCTCGGTCTTTCGTGAATTGGCGTTGTGAGTACTGAGGCTCTTGATAATTTTCTAAATTACTCATAGGATTTTTGAAATGAACAGAATCTCGTTTCATTGCACCTAAAATAAATTCAAGCTATTAAACTATATATAATAATAATAATAATAATAATGAATTTATTTATTTGGACACAAATAACATACACGTAAAAATTTAAATAAATGAAATACAATATAACAAAGGCTAAACTTATTTAAATAAGAAGCTACGCCTTACGCTAATAATTTAGTTAATTCCAAGAAACATATAATCTAGATTATCTGTATTCCCGGCTCTTAGCACCCCCCAACGGACAATTTTTATGTGCTGTGTATATTAATATAGCCTTAAAATCAGCCAATAAAAAATAAAATAAAAAATGTAGTTAGGTATGTTATGTGAATCAAAAACAATATAAAATAAAAATAGAAGAGTGTGTTAATGTGCGTGTTCTAAGGGGTTCTCCTGATTACACAAGTCTGATTACACAGCCAAAATTTCACAGGAGAACCCCGTGTGTATGTGTTTTGTGCTAATGATTTTCTATAGGATGACAAACTTAGAGGGTGTATAAGTGCATGTGTGTATGATGTGTGCAGTGTACTATGAAAGTAAGTAATGTCTGAAACTTTGGATTTTTATGGAGCTAAATTAAATTTATGCATGTTAGACTTTAAAGCACTAACCGTAAGAGTTGTTTGGATAGACGTGTCTCGTTTTCTGATTCCTTTGGTCGTTAGTTTCGCTACTTTTCAGATGTTTCAAACTATTAGGATCTAGTTCTTGCTTAAGTGAGTTATTCGATAGATTCAGTATTCTAAGCAAACTGCTCGATGTAGACCCTTCATCGATAAACTTCGTTGCTGAAATTGCATAAGCGTTATTAAGAAGTCGTGTGAGCACTATATTTCGAGCATGTTTTGTTTGAGCACTTCAACGAGTGCAATTTCAAATTTCACTTGAGGTTTTGTAGAAATAAAGTTCAAAGCAATTATGTAGGAAATGTCGCTGCATGTTTAAAATGTGCGAAAATATAAAGTAAAAAGTCAAAAGGTATTTATACAATAAAATCACAAGGATTATTTTGAAACGTCTTAAAGCTAGGTGACTCTAGGTGCCAGTTCCACGCGACCAAAGCCTAGAAGAATAGGCAACAAACTTACGGCTTGGTTCCTACCGTTCTTTTATATGATTATTGTTACAATGTAATATAATCAGTGGCGGATTTACAAATTTGCCGCCAGAAGGCTATTCATGCCGCCCCTACTGACCTCTACAAATCGATACCCTAGTTTACAATCATTTATTTATTATAAAAAAAGTCAGTGAAATTGCAACTTTATGATTTGTGCACTATCGTCCTCATTATATAAGCTTTTTCCCGTTATTAGTATGATTGCGTGGAATCGATGTGTCCGATCCAAAACCGGAATCTTATAAGGTGATCGTAGAAGGTACCCTACATGATAATGCCTTTTTTCACTTAGAAATATACCCGAAAACCAAATATACATATAAGAAAAAAAAACTTATTTTGCCGCCCCCTAAAATCTGCCGCCCTAGGCTCCAGCCTACTCAGCCTGCTGGTAAATCCACCACTGAATATAATACAATATTGAAGTTCCAGTGTGGTGCCAAACGATTTTAGTGAGGCGTAGGCATAACAGAAAAATATAAAAGCAATCAATCAAATTCATAAAAAAGCACACGCTACGCTTCAAACGAATAATACCTAATGCTGTATGCATTAGGTACAATCTATTAAAGTAGAGAAAAAAAAGCACAATAGTACAGACATTGAAAATATGTTAGCTGCCGATGGGCAGAGCGACCCGGGACATCGGGCTACGCACTTTTATCATTAATATAGCTATCTAAAGAATAGTAAGCTTTTATTATTCTTAATGTACATTTTAAATTTTCTAATAGGAAGCCCAGTGGCACTCTCTGAAAGTTTATTATAGAAGCGTATACCTTTCCCCATAAACGAGCCATTTACCTTTTGGGGTCGAAATTTAATAATACCTTATTTATTAAATTATAAACTAAAGCGTTCAATAAAAAAACAACTATGGAACTCAATAAAAATATATTACCAACTGTAACAACTTTTTACTGTTGTCATATACTTATATAGTTCTGAAATATAGATAAAAAATGTGGAAATAAAAGTTTTTCATATATTTTATTTAAAAACGACAATAGAAATAAAAATGGGTAAGATTTCGTTATTTCTAAATATTCTACTTGTAAATTACGCAATGTATGTAAATTACGGTAATTCACGGGTGAAGTTACCTGGTAAAGTGGTTTGTAGACACAAGCTTGGAAATTTAGCATCAAGAATCATTTCTTTTGAACATTGAGTTCCCGGGTATCCAATTGTGTAAATAGGTTTTCCTTGAATATTACCTTTAGGTGCAAAATTGCAAACGAGTCTTTCTATGACCGTACTTATTTTATCCACCTTAAAATTAATCTCACATTAAAGGTACAAACAAGTTTTATACCAAAAGGTTTCTTCGTTATTTTAATGTGTCTTTCGTTGTGAGAAGTTAGACCTAATATCACTTTCATAAAATGTAAATGAATAAGCAAAGTTTCAAAAGCGTTAGCGTGTCTGTGAATTAACTGAAAGTGGAAAACTTACGAAGAATTTGGCTCGCCCGCACCCCACAAATGCTGTGTCGGCCCAAATTAATTGAGTGAAGTAATTCGTCTTTGAGTCTTTGGATCTGAAAAGAAGGGCCCTGACATATTCCATTTACTTACACAGAAAACGTGATTCAAAGAAATATTCACTATCATTTCTCATCACTTTGAATTTCACAGTTTTTTAGAGTAGTAGAGCTCTTTGTGAAGGCTCGTCCGGGGAAATACTACCACCACGCCTTTTTCTGCCGCCAAGCAGCGTTGCTGTGTTTCGGTTTGGTTCCCGGTTTAATTACAGGCAGATGAGGCTTAACATCTGTATGCATCAAGTTGATGGACGCTGTTCATAGTGGGGCACTTTCCATCGTGCGTGACATGCGAGACAATGCTCTAGGTGATGCTATAGGTGATGGTTACCACTTAACATCAGGTGGGCCATCTGCTTGTTCCATAAGCTAGTTGTATAAAAAAAGGTATTTTTTAGTTATCAATTATCATACTTATTTTTTGTAAAATCTTTTTAAAACAACTAGCGTAAATAAACATCGTGAAGAAACCAGTTAGTATTCTAGCAGCGGCGATGGGCTTGCAACCTGTCACGTATGGAATATCAACAACTGCAAAATGTGGGTATTGTACCAAATGTAATGTTTGGACGTTCCTCTGACTACCTTACCCTTAGAAATCCTCAGAAAGAATCTGGCGTTCGTACTTGGTACTAAGAGATCTGAGGGGATATCTACCGTGCCTGGGGATCAATGTCGTGAAGATGAAAAAACTGAAACTGAAAGTTTCAGTTTTTTTAAACTGAAAATGAATTGTGTCAGTTTTTTCAGCGTAAATAAGTTTTTCCGTAGTTATTTAGTAATCAACCTATCATCTCTACAATCAGAGCCGAAGCAGAGACCCTTGCGTCTAAACAGAAGTTGTATGTTGCACCTACTACATAAAACATTCTGTATGATTTTTTCTAAAGATAAAAAACTACTATTAATAATAAAAAAACGTCGTGTATTCGTGTACTCACTCATTATAGTATGCAACACTACCCTCGAAGTGCAGATTCAACATCAACCAAATATCCACAAAGCTTTTCACGCCGAGCCCTGGCGATGGACCTAATACTGTAGCTATGTTCTGTCCCACTTTCATACTGGCTGAAAAAATATATAAGTATTAGAGAGACCTGTATAAAATTACCTGACTTAAAACTTATAGTAACGCTGCTTCCATAGTCCACACTTTCTTAGTCAATACCACACGTACGCCGATGATCTACAGTTGTATTCCTCTGCCTCTGTTGACAATCTGGACAGTGCGATTCACTCTCAATGATGATCATTTCCGTTTATTATCCTGGTCAAACCGCTTTGGGATAAAGGTCAACAAAAAATACCTAAACAAAAAAGTAGGTACGATGTTTTTTGTTTTTTTTTTTAATTTAATTTACCAGCATTCATATATATTTGTATCTGTCTTCTGTTTATACAACTTTGATTGTGATGTCAAAGAAACCATCATCGCAGAATTTTCAAGTTTATCAATAATTTAAAAGGCCGAATGTCTCCAGAATCAGAATACATAATTATCAAAATAGCACTACATAGAGATTAAAAGTTGAGAAGCCATTATATATTTAGCAGAGCCACAGATAAGAGAATAGTAGTAGAGGTCATTGGTTTAGGAAGTGGGCCTTGCGACTGTTAGGTATAACTTTCGCAGTTTCATCGTTTTAGTTTGTAAAAGTGAGAGCACTGGTGGTCCAGTGGTAGCGGCCCCACCTTCCGATCCAAAGTTGTGGGTTCGAAACCGGTCGTGCACCAATGAGTTCTTCTGTTCAAAAATGTATTTGCACATTGCCAGTACTCTCAAACGGAAAACATCGTGAGAAAACCGGCATTTCGTAGAACCTGAAAAGTTATATTGTGTCAAGTGCTCAAGGAGCCTCTTGAGGCGCACTTAAAATCCTTTCACCACAATGTTTCGAAAGAAACTAGTGGCACGACAAGAGAGAGAGTTTGTAAATTATGCACTCTGTAACATTGTTCTGAATACATATGACTATTAGGTAGGTATTACTATAATTTGTAGTGAGTAGATATTTACCCAAGTCCCGGCATTCATCTTCCTTGCTTGGCTTCAGTAAAGGGTCGCATTGGTCAGTCCAGCGTTGCGCGAAACTTGCTAATTTCGCCGACCATCTCTGAAATTAACACTTTGTGATTGAAAATACCTTCAGTTCTGGACAGCTTAACAAAGAACCTTTTATTTTCTCGGAAACTGTACGCTTCACGTTTTATCTCTTCTGCATCATAGTTCGAAACAGAAGTTTCAGACAAACTTTTAGCATAATCCGAGTTAATCTACAAAGGTTTTGCTACTTTTAATTATATACTCAAAAATGAATCAAACGGTTTTCGCTCAGAGATTGTAAAAATAATAACAAAAAAGAATTCATTTTCAAAAGTTGTTTATTGTACCTACTCATTGTGTGTGTGTATGTATATTTATATTGTTTGAAGAAATAATTAAACTCAGCAGACATTCTTTGAAAAGAAAAATGAAATTGTTTCAAATGTTTTCTTAGAACGCAATTTATTCGTAACGACGAAGCCTTGTAGAGCGCATTTAAAATTTTAATAAGAGCGTATATCTCATCCGAATAGTGTGGGTTCCAAAAAACATATTTATTCACCCGTCCACACACGTATTTTGCTATTAAGAGGCTGAAAACCGTCAATCAACTTCTCACTCGCACAATTCATCTTTTACGAAGATATACAACGTGTAACATAATACCCCTATAGACCAAGCATTAGAATATTTTGACGTGTGTAAAGTTTGAATACTTCATTTTGGAAATTCTCATACAAAAGTAAAATTTATATTGTATCAGAAATTTGAAACAACCCCGATAATGAAAACATGACCTTGGTACATACGCTTTTTTCGTTTACTAATTGGTGCCAGTTCTGGTACCTATTTTATCTACAGTTCACAATTAAAGGTTAAAAAACAGCTGTTAATAAGGCTGCGTCATGTTGGTTTCATTTTGGAGGAAAGTTTAAGAGGCTTTTCAGGAATGAAAAACCTCGTAATTTCAAAAGTCTTATAACAAAAGTTGTTCGTCATGACCTGTAAATACCTTGCTTCCGAGATTATTATGTTACACGTTGTATAAGACTAACACAATATTTTTTTCGACAAATACTTGTTTGCATCAAAATTATATTTTTCTTGAACTTGTCATTTTCTGAAAGTAGGTTGTTTGCAACTTTCAACAATTTTATATATTCAAACAAGATTCAAACATTTTGAAATGTCATAGTGAAAAGTCAACAGTTGTCTTAAGTGTACCATTTTCTTCATGTTGGCTGCCTGTGGGAATCGGTTTAGCAACCCCATAGCTACTAGGTGTCTCCTCTCGTTGATCTTATTCACTATCTCGAGGATATCCTTGTTCGTCAACCGTGAAGTGCTGTCGTAGCTCACGCATTTGGAACCCGGCCCATCAACCTAGTAGAGCGAATACATTCTAAATTACATACAAGGGCAAGCGTCAGCGAGTGAAATTACACATAATTTATCAAGGGGAAAATCCCTGTCGTGGGTTGAAATCCCACTTGGACTAGAACTTTTAGGACATTAAGATAACTTTAGGTCATAATTCGTCCATTATTAAAATAAAAATATTGGTGGAGAACAAACATTTGTGTGATGAACATAGATGTTGGTTCTCTGTTTGGGTGTTATTTATTATTATAAGTATGTATTTACAAAAAAAAAGTCTAAATGTATTATATCAGCTATCTGGTTCCCATATTACAAGCTTTGGCTTAGTTTTGAGGCTAGATAGTGATGTGTGCAAAGTCCAGCAATATTTATTATTTATTTATTTGTTGAGCTATCATAATCAAAAATAATAATAATGAATCCCTCTTTGACATCCTCAAATAGTTTGAAGTAGGTACCTACTTAGTACCAAGAAATTAATATTTACCGGCCTGTGGCAGATAAGAATATGTTTATTATCTATAAGAGAAACAAGTGAATAGAAAATTACAATGTCAGCCCTTATTATGACATTTCAATAAATGAGACACTGGTTAAAACTAAAAATGTACAAACAAAACCAAAAACCTAAGAGAATGCGTTTATACCCCGTTTACACTCAGCTTATGTCTGTGGAAATGTACAGAGACATGGGCTGGGACTTGGGCAATGCGAGAATGTAAACAGGCCACTTCCATGTCCACTCGCGTTGCCGCTCGCGTTACCCACACATTGCCGGCGACGCTGCCGCGGAAATATGGACGGTAACATTTCCGTCCACGCGAATGGCAGCGCGAATGTCTAAATGTAAACGCAGATGATAGACGATGAAAGGCATTGCACAATATTTGACCAACTGATTATGATTAAATCTATCCAGCATAAAACTTATGTACCTATTTCCAGCGTATATACAAGATTATATAAAATAATCATAAACAAAATTAGAGAGGGGTCTGTACTTTCGGTAAGGCTAGGTCGTTTAAAGTTATTGAACAGCTTTGCCGATAGTTTTTCGTCGCCATGTTGAGTATCATAAAGTAACTTTGACGATAGTTATCTCAGAATATTTATTCGAAAGCAGAATACCAACTTTAATATAAAAATGACTCACAGGGTATTTACAAAGCGTGTGGTTGCTACATATTTCACAATATTGCACTTGGACACTTCTAGTACTTCTAATAAAACAGAACAACACAATAAATTTCACAATTTTCATAATAAAAAATATAATAATCAATGGACGACATAATATAAAAAAAAAGTACAGAACTAAACACCTTCATACCATGACCATCCTGTTTTTTGAGGAGGTATCAGTTAAAATGGACTATTTTGCTATTGGTTATGTTTTTTATTTTTCATATTTTAGTATTCACAATTTACTTTTGCGAGAAAAGTAGCTCGGCAAGGAGAGAAAATAATTTAAACCATTCAGACTATTTTGGAGGGAATGCCGAAGTTTTTGTGCTTCAACCTCATAATAAAGGTATTTCAAATATTTATGAGTTTTAAAAAATAATGTAGAAGGGTAATAAAATCACATAAACGCTGTGGTATTCAGCTTATATTTTTGTTGCGTTTGCAGAATGCGTAACTATGCGTTTCTTCTCACAGATGATCCGGGAAACAAAGAACATGATACCACAACTCATAATCCTATGCTCCAAATAGTAAAAAATCTTACGACCATTCATAGTAATAATCTGAAATGGAATGTTTTCGATAAAATGCTATCAGATGAAATGTTATCGATAAAGCGGCGATTTTTCGAAAAAGATTTAGCTTACACTTCATATATACAAAAAATAACCAAAAGTAATGCTGCTACACCCAACCTTGATGTAAAGCAAAAGTGGCCCGTCGTAGATCTGTTTACAAAACATCTTAACACAGACGGCTTAGAAGATGAAACGCAAACTGAGAGCTATAATACTAAACTCAAAAGTAATTTATTCGAGAATGAACCTAAAATTAAAAGTTTAGACGTTAGAAGCTTGTTTGGCCACTCTGGAAATTCTATGCACAATCCTGAAAAAAAATGTAACTGTGCAAATGCAAATGCTAACCACCAGTGCAAGCACGGTGATGATTGCACAAGGAAACCACCCCATGGAGCAGCCTTAGGGAATTTACCATACCCATCGTTTTACAATCCTTATCAAGCTTATTTTGCGAGTGACGACAATGGAAATCTATTTCAAAATACACTTTACCACCCTCAAGTGATCAATGAATTGAAGATATCGAAAACTACTAAGCACAGAAAGCCAAACAAACCCCAAGATGTTGATTTGTATTACGATGATGATTGGAAAAAGAGAAGAGTTCCTAAAGATGACGGTGATATTATTATGAACATTGATTATGATGTAGAGGATAGTAAAAAGCCGGAATTTCCACTAAATTGTATTCACGAAGACCTCAAAGAAATATACAACAAAGGCGTCAAGAAGAAATGTTATTGTTCTTTATCACAGACACTGAGAAGTCACCGGGGTGTTCTTTTTATGTGTGCGTTTGTGAGCCTGAGTGGATCTTTTGGATTGGATTTCCTTTTATTGAAATACAAAGTATTCTCTTAGCAATGCGTGTTACTCCATATTTTTATTGTTTCCTATCATCCAGCTTTGGAATAACGGAACACATTTTGTTCTCAATCCAGTTTATGTCCGTCTGTTATAGTTGTTTTAAGCCCCGGTGTCATATTAAGATTTGAATAAAATTCGACTTAATTAATTTCGAAAATAAGGCGAGGACTCCCAACACAGGAAGTATTTTTAGGTATTTTTACCCGTAGAGAATTTAATAAATTTTATTAAATAGTTTATGATTTTGTAAAAAAAAAACAACATAATACGTTGAAATAAAAAAAGCCCAAGTTATTCTGTGGGGTACATGGTGACCAACAAATTAGCGTTTTGATTCTGTTTCCAAGTCTTGTAAATCGTACAAACGAAAAAAATGGGGTAACTTAGCGATTTTATTCTATCTAGCGTGTAAGTCAGACAATTATTATCTCTATGTCAGTCTGACGTCTATATCCTTGAAAATATACTGTTTTTTTCATGGGATCATTGTATTGCGTTTCTTTAGAACTATAGGTTGGAACCAGCCAGCCAGACATTAAGGTCAACCGGGCTATAGAAAATATTTTCTACCCTTCCACATGGAGTACAGTAATTTTAACTAGTGATGATGTTCTCCTAGCTGATGAAGGGCATAGCGACTGTGGTTAATTGGACAGGCAAGTCAATTTGGAACCTATAGGGCTCTTTATTCTGACCTTTGATGCGCTCTGGTCCTTGATGGCGAGCGAATTAGAAGTTACTCGCGTAAACGTATCGTATCCCTAACAACAACAGAATAAGGTCGAATATAGCTAGAATACGCTAAAGCCACACATGTCAAAATTCATTCGTGATAAGGCCTCTGATATCGATCGGTAGTGATTGGCGTACCTGAATTTGTTAGTAAGTACGTTCGAATATTTTGATTAATGTTAGGAATTTGGTGGATCCCTCTATCCACCAAATTCCTAACATTAAGTTTTCTGCAGTGGTATTTTAACACCCTGTAACATATATGGCAGTGGACTTCTTCAGGCTGATGATGATGACGTAGGGACTAGTCGGAACAAACGCCTATGCACTATGATAAATAGCACTATGATTAATAAAATAGACAATGAAAGACAGGCTCTCTGCCTCCCTGTAGGTTGTAGATTCGGTCCCCACCAAGAACAAAAAAGTTTTCTTACAATAAAGTTATTAAAGTACGAAAACTATACTATACTTCTATTTTTTAAATTTGAAAACCATATTTATATTTTTTATAGATATATATCAGACTAGCGGCCTGTCCCAGCTTCGCATGGGTGGCCATACATTTTTTGAACATTTTAGGATAAACTTAGACCGTGGGTTCGAGCCTCGCGTCTACTTTATTCATACATTTGCACGCCCTTCTCCCTGAGTGAGTGAAATCGCACCCCGTGCGTGACCCGTGGACCCGTTAACATTTTTAATTACGTCATATCTTTTGAATGGAATGTACGATTTGAAAAATTCAAGAAGTACTCTATAGGTATTGAAACCGTCTTGAATATGAAATTATTTATTTGGATAAGGATTAATACCAAGATACAAATATAGACCCTTTTCTAGCGGCGACATCTAAATTAAATTTTTATAATAAAAGAACACTTATTGTGTCATAACTATAATAGTTAGCTGTCATGACATTTTTTGTAGATGATGACGTGTTCTGCAAAGTCGTAGTACATTATTTTGTTCTATCATCAATAGTTTTCGCAGCGCACGCGATGTAAGGATTATTTTTTCCACCTTGGGTTACATTATTGGAGTTTTAGTAAGAATCCCTGACTTTTTTGAAAATATTATATAGCCTATGTTACTCAGGAATAATGTAGCATTCTAATGGTGAAAGAAATTTTTAAATCGGACCAGTAGTTTTTGAGCCTATTCGTTACATACAAAACAACAAAACAACAAAAATACAAATCTTTCTCTTATAATATTAGTGAAGATAGTGTAGATAGATAGTCGTTCACCACACAAAAACACATCACGGGACTTATACATTACTAGGGGCTTCCCGCGACTTCGCACGCGTTAAAGTGGTGAGCCGTGATTGAGCCACAAACATCCAAACATCGTAACTTTCGCATTGATTTGTATATTATTAGGGTAGGATATTAAATACCTACGTAGGTATAAGAGATACCTATAGGCGTACATTACCTATATTAGGTAGGTAGGTAGGTATAGGTACTGAGTTTAGCACAAACATGACAAATACAACAAAGACAACCTTACACGGAAAGTATGTACTTATTTGTTCCTAGTTTCTACCCCAAAAACAAACAAACGAAACAGCTTCACGATTTTGACCCAGGCACGCTAGATACCCTCAGATCTCTTCGTGCCAACTCAAGATTCTCGTTTTTAGAATGTCCCTTACAAACATTGACGCCTCGTTGTATCCTTTTTACTTGAGCGCAACGAAGGAGGATAACGTTTTAGGAGTTGTTTTCGAAAATCAAAATGTCTTTTTGTTATTTATCCACAGATTAACATATTTTCTTTTAGTTTGAAGTTAATTACCCTTTAGTTTTAAAATATTGAAAACGTGATTTTCAATTATTTACTGTGGAGTACTTCAAGTTTGAAATGAATCGCACTATGCGTAAAAAATCTCGCATAGGTACTAACTTTTTCAGTCATTTGCACCCTTTGCAGGGGTAATTATCAAAAGTTAAAAGCGTCATTCTTAATTATTTGTTTCTTAGTATATTTACCTCAAGTATTAAGTCAATCGCACTACGCGTTAAAAAACTCCCATGCAAACTTTGACATCCCTTTACACACTTATTAAGGGTAGTTTAAAAAAAATTAAAAATGCCTTTCCTATTTTTTAGCCTTGGAGTACATCTACTTCAACGTTTTCAACCCTTTTTACACCTTAAGGGGTTGAATTTCCAAAAATCCCTTCTTAGTACACCACTACGCCATAAGACCTATATACTCTTCAAATTTCATGTCTCTAGGACCAGCGGTCAAAAAACTCCCATACAAACTTTTACATCCCTTTGCACACTTATTATGGGTAGTTTTAAAAAACTAAAAATGCCTTTCCTATTTTTTTGCCTTAAAGTACATGTACTCCAAGTTTCAAGTTTGTAGGTTCAAGGAATACTATTTTTCATGCAACCGTTTTCAACCCTTTTACACCTTTAGGGGTTGAATTTCCAAAAATACTTTCTTAGTACACCTCTACGCCATAAGACCTATGTAATCCTCAAATTTTAAGTCTCTAGGACCAGCGGTTTAGGCTGTGCGTTGTCTGTATGTCAGTCAGTCAGTCAGTCAGGACTTTGATTCTTATAGTGTTAGAGATTAGCAGGCTTATCTGTCGTGAACATTATTACAAAATGCTTGTCATGGTGACTATCGTAATCAGTTGTAAACCGGCTCTCAAGCGGCCTGCTCTCGTGTTTATAAAACAGAGTGTGTGTCAACAAGCGCTCAGTCGTTGCACATCATCATGGCACCGAAAATCAAGTACACTAAAGTATGTGTATTTAATAATTATCAAAGTATTGTTTTCGTTACTTGCTTAGAGTTGTTTTTTGTGTCGCTACATAATTTTTTATAATGACATAGTCTAAACTAGTGTTTTTTATACAATATCTGTTCGAGAAGTGTTTTGTGTAAAACATGTAACAATTTATTATAACGTATAAACACGTGAATTTACTGGAATCAAGGAAAAAGTGACAACTACTAGGCATACAGGTACCATTTAATAAAAATAGAATGAGAACTGTTGCGTTTTCAGCTGTTTATTGACGACGAGTGGGTGCCTGCGAAGAGCGGCAAGACCTTCAAAACACAAACTCCTCACGATGGCTCCGTTATTGCACAAGTCTCTGAAGGAGGCAAGGTGAGTTTTTATATATTTTAAGCTGCCCAGTGCTGCCAATCTAACATAGTTTTAATGTGCCTATTAAGTAGGTACTATTCTAACAAAACCACTCACTCAAGTGACCGCGGAAACGGCGGTGCCGGTGGCTTCTCAATTTGGCATTCTGTAATAAATCACTAACGCCACCCGCGTGAGGGACTTGGTGGTGAAAATGCATAGACGTGAGTGAGGCGAAGCTCTTTATTGAAGTGAGGTATCCACTAGGTGATACTCCAGTGATTTTGTTGTTTACGGAATAGCACTACTGCCAACTTAACATAACTAGTTTCAATGTTCCCGTCCTGTTTTAGAAATACTTAACACATGTGTGTGACACTCGTTGTCTCTCTTCGCGCTTTCTATGTATTATTATTGATCGAGTGAGCGAAGCGAACGAAGATCTTAGTTTCAACTTGGGCGATTTGGCATTTTATGTATGTATGTATGTATGTATGTATGTATGTATGTATGTAAGTTTGTCTGGCGATAACTTTAGAACCGTTGATCCAATCTGCATGAAATTTGATATGTCGATAGCTTGTACTTGAGAAATTTACTGGTAAGTATATGAGTAAAATAGGATGAAGGGTTTTTGAGATATGGGGTTTTTTAAGAGGGCAAAAATAAAAAAAGTTACATAAAAAAATCAAATTACATGTCATATGAAAGGGCTTTGTTTGGACATTCCAAAACAATTTTTACTTTTTTTTTGGGACGCTCGGTGTTTGAGATAAAATTTAAAAAGTTAAATTAAGATAACCAGCGATCCAAGAGCTCCCATCTCTAAGAGTTTCGTAGACATCAAGGTTTTTCTACTGGTCGGCCAGTTCCTTTGATTTTTCTTATTTTTTTTTCTTGAAATAAATTAAGGAGGTACTCAGTTCTCATAAAATGGTGACGACGACCAGGTCTCATGATGGAGCCAAGGTCTGTTCAACGGAACTCTTCAATAAATAGGCCAATAGAGTTGAAACTTGGTAACCATACCAAGTTAGTAGGCGGTAGTCAGAAAAAAGTCCAATGATAATGTTTGGACTTGCCTCTGACTACTACCGACTCAAAGTTTTGATGCGTTCGTCGGGTCGCATCACGAGATCTCAGTTCGGGGCGAACTACTAGTTATTATGTTTCTCTGTCTACGCTCTCAGAGTAGGTAGAGACTTAAATTTATTATTATATAAAAAAAGCCGTATGTAACTTTTGAACGGATTTGGTTTGAATTTGGTGTAAATGAACATAGATTATACCCTGCATTACTTATTTACTTGACAATAAAATCCGTACTGGCATTTGAATAAAACTTAGCGTATACATATGTAGTTCGTGACCTGGAATAACATTGATGGTTAGAACTTTTTCCGGGTACCACGTGAGCGGAAGCGCAGACTTTATACTATAGTCGCGTTAAACTCTCGCTGCTCGGTCAGTGCTCAACCTATAGTCACGTTAAACTCCCGCTGCAAACTCGGTCATAAATCGCTTAAACAAAAGGTGTAAACGTTCTCCTAATTGCAAGAGAGAGAAATATTGCTGTCTCGTTCCGATAGCTTATGACCGAGCCTGCAGCGAGAGTTTAACGCGACTATAGTGTTCTTTAATAACTTTTCTGTCTCCAGGCCGACATAGACGCGGCAGTGGAGGCAGCCCAACGTGCCTTCCACCGTAACTCAGAATGGCGTCTAATGGACGCATCACAACGTGGCAACATTCTGCGCAAATTTGCAGATCTGCTCGAAAGAGATCTAGACTACATAACCGAGCTAGAGTCTTACAACAATGGCATGGTTTTGAGCTTCGCCAAAATGATGATGAATAATATTGGGGACACGACGCGGTACTTTGCGAGTTTGGCAGACAAAGTCCTCGGTGACACCATTCCTTTGGGTAAGACTTTTATTTTTAAAACAAAGACAGGATAAAGGGGTAAATACCTACCTAGTTACTACATAGGTAGTTTCACCTAGGTAGTAACTAGTTAGTACTTACCTAGTTATTACCTAACTAATAGTTTAAAACAGTTATTATACTAATAAGTAGGTATAAGTTATTTCCGACGTTCGAGCTCATTCCTAACATAAAATAAATACTGTTATCATGACTTATATGATTTTGACACGCTTAACTGATAATTATTATTTGCTTTGTATAACTATGAAATTCTTATAACTATTTATTATGATTACTGACATGTGTAATCTAACCACATTTTATGCAATAAATTTCATTTCATTTCAACCAATTGACTAAGTTAGGCATCTGCCTTTGAGCCTGATACCCGTCAAACAACTTCTTCCATAACATTACAAACCTTTAACATTTACCTTTTTAAAATATATAATTACTGAAGGTAGGTATGAAAAGTCGCATACAACCAAGTTAAGGAAAAAAGATTACAAAGGTTCAACAAAAATTTAATTTCGATTCAAACAAGGCCTTACTAAAAAGTTTGATTATAGTACGAAAACTAGTTAAAGCATATTGTTTGGTAGCGGATATAACCGGTTTCTATACGATTTTTTGTAAATGGCTACTTATTACATAGATATTGAGAGTTATGAGAGTGAATGAAGCGAAAAAGGTATGTATTGTAGCAAGTGTAAATCCGTGGTCTTTGCCAACCCGTATGGGTAGCATAGTATAGAATATCATTTATTAAATAAAAACTTTATTAAAAATTAAAAAACCCGACTGCCTGAACTAAAAGGATAGAAACAAGATAATGTTTTAAATTACTTATTGATAGTAAAATGAAGTTGGCAGTCCGGCGGCTCGTGCATGTCCTAGCAGTTCACTGACGCCTCCGGACTGCATGTGATTATAAATTTTTATCATTCGTCTAGACGGACCAACTTCATTTTACTATCAACTAGCGGCCTGTCCCAGCTTCGCATGGGTGGACATACATTTTTTGAACATTTTAGGATAAACTTAGACCGTAGGTTCGAGTCTCGCGTCTACTTATTTCATACATTTGCACGCCCTTCTCCCTGAGTGGGTGAGAAGGCGCCCCGTGGGCCATGGCCGTATTTTTAAAGTCAACTAAATTTTTTAATTTCGTAATATCTTTGGAATGGAATGTCCGATTTGAAAAATTCAAGAAGTAATCTATAAGTATTGAAACAGTCTTGATTACGAAATGATTTTTTTGGATAAGGATTATTATAAAGGAATGGATAACATGGTCTGATTTTGGTCGGCATTTCTATCAACTTTTAAAATGTAAAAAAGGAGTTATAGTAACATAACTACGATAGTTAGACGTTGATATCGCTGAGTTTTTTGTAGATATTGATGAGTTCTTCAATATTGTAGATTTTTTTTTGTTGAGTAGAGATCCCTAATTTTTTCTAGTAATAAGTATAGCCTATGTTACTCAGGGATAATGTAGCATTCTAATGGTGAAAGAATTTTTGAAATCGGGCAAGTAGTTTTTGAGCCTATTCGTTACATACACAACAACAAAAATACAAATCTTTCCTCTTTATAATATTAGTGTAGATGTAGATAGTGTAGATAAGTAATTTAAAACATTATCTTGTTTCCATCCTTTTAGTTCGGGCAGTCGGGTTTTTTGATTTTTCTATATTAGGTAAAGTTTTGATTTTTAGGTTTTTTGTCGAGCTCTATAAATATTTTTAGGTATGTATGATTCAAAATGTGTGGTTTCGTAAGTGTTCTAATATCTCCATAGATCGCTGGGCATGTAGGTGGTCAACAGGAGTAAAACATTAGATATAAAATACAGATTATTATCAAACTCAAAATTGATAAGTAATTAATAGTGTAAAAAAATGATTTTATAAAACCACTATAAATGGGTGTGAAGCTGCAAATAAGAAATAAAAAATCTATTTATAAAACTTAGGTTACTAAGTTTAAGTCTAAGTTACTATGTTACTAAGTTTTATATAATATAAGGTCACTGGTGTGATTTTATGTATGCATGTATATCTAACATAGTATAATACTAATATAATACCTATACTGTGTTTTCTTGTGTTTAGATGGAGACGTATTCACATACACCCTGAAGCAGCCAGTCGGAGTGGTTGGTCTGATTCTCCCCTGGAATGGACCTGTTATGATATTCATATCCAAAGTATGCACTGCTTTGGCTGCAGGTAAAACTATACTGTACCTACTACATAATACCGTTAATTTTCCACCGAACTTGCAGTGGATATTAAAAAAATCCAAGTTATATTAGTATATTTTAAGTTGTAGGACCATAAATCCGAGAATTCAGTGAAAAATATTACACGATTATTTTACACGACCCTCAGTCACCAGACTACCTCAAAGAGAGCTTCCCCAATTTCTACGCTGCTGCTGAGCGCTCGATACGACCCTCACAGCAGTTGTAATTAATGCATTAATTGCAACTTTGATTGCTCTTTGAGGTTTCTTTCTGGTGTGTGTCCCCGACATAATTCAACCTGCTACACTGACTCCTTTACTGTTACTGCGGTTCGTCTCTGGAATGGCCTGCCGCGCCTGATCCGTGAAGTGTCTTTCATTGATGTCTTCAGATCAAAAGTCTATAACCACATCTTTGCCTCATGATCAATGAATATAAATTGAGAGGTATCTTGAAAGATTAGTGTTTTGTTTTTATTTTTCTTTATTTATTTATACTCATTTTATTTAGTTATTTTTTATTATTTTATTATTATTTATTTGTTATTCTTTATTTTTATTTAGTTTTACTCATTTTAGCTATCAAACATTTTCTTAGTATATTTCAAACGGTAAGTATCTTGTATAATTTATACATTTGTGAGTATGTAGTACCTAAAGTATAATATTATATCTTATTATTATGTACCAATTTTAATATTCATTATTCATATTATTTTAATAAGTATTTGTTATATCAATTATATGTATTTTTCTGTCTTTGTAGAAAATAGATCCTTAACATACATGTTTGTGCACTACCCTTTCGGTTTATCAAAACTACACAAAGGTTAACTGGAAGAGAATGCTCTCTAGCATCTTGCTCTCGCCTATGTACGTTACATTTTGTTCTGTGCAATAAAGAACTTTCTATCTATCTATAAAAATAACGCATTTTTAATGTGTTTTTTATACTACTTGCTGTTGGAACAAGCTAATGTCCCACCTGATTTTAAATGGTAAACAACTATAACAAAGTATTGCCTCGCAAGGCACGCACGACAGGAACGTGCCCTACGATGCACTGCCCCGCCTAATCAGCTCAATACTCAATACATTTATTGCTTACAGATGGTTTAGTTTTGGTACATACATTGTTGTTAGTTGTTAGTAAGTAATCAGCTTGAGGACATACAGACACACTATATGTAGTGTGTCTGTAATTTCACCGGCAACCACACCCTTCAAACCGAAATAGCGACGCTGCTTGGCAGCAGAAATAAGCTTGGCTGATTTTAAATTGTTAAAAACTATGTAAAAGCTAGTTGGATCGCGAATAAATCAAAATTTCCACATGAAAGCCGATACCGGTAACAAATTAAATCCATCTAGTTTCTGTCATCGTAAAAGCTTTTTGCTTGATTGCTTGGTTAGAAGCTTTGAGACTACATCTTGATTTGACTAGATAGCAGTTATGACTTTATCGCTTTCTGACAAAATCTCGATGTGACTACATCGCGTTAGGACTACATAGCGTTTGGACTAGATCGCCTTATGGCCTGATAGCGTAACGACTATAATGTCGTTTATTTACTACTAGTAGTTCGCCCCGAACTGAGATCTCGTGATGCGACCCGACGAACGTACCAAAATTTGAGTAGGTGGTAGTCAAAGGCAAGTCCAAACATTATGTTTGGACTTTTTTGTGACTACCGCATACTAATTTGGTACGGTAACCAAGTTTCAACTCTATTGGCCTATTTATTGAAGAGTTCCGTTGAACAGACCTTGGCTCCATCATCAGACCTGGTCGTTGTCACCATTTTATGAGAACTGAGTACCTCCTTAATTTATTTCAAGAAAAAAAAATAAGAAAAAGCAAAGTAACTGACCGACCAGTAGAAAAACCTTGATGCCAACGAAACTCTTAGAGATGGGAGCTCTTGGGTCGCTGGTTATCTTAATTTAACTTATTGGTTGTATCTCAAAAACCGAGCGTTCCAGAAAAAAAGTAAAAATTGTTTTGGAATGTCCAAACAAAGCCCTTTCGTATGACATGTAACTTGATTTTTTTAAGTCACTTTTTTTATTTTTGCCCCCTTAAAAAACCCCATATCTTAAAAACCCTTCATTCGATTTTACTCATATACTTACCAGTAAATTTCTCAAGTACAAGCTGTCGTCTTATCAAATTTCATGCAGATCGGATCAACGGTTCGAAAGTTATGGCCAGACAAACATACATACATACATACATACATACATACATAAAATGCCAAATCGCCCAAGTTGAAACTACTTTTTTTTGGACGCTCGGTTTTTGAGATAAAATAATAAAAGTTAAATTAAGATAACCAGCGATCCAAGAGCTCCCATCTCTAAGAGTTTTGTTGGCATCAAGGTTTTTCAACTGGTCGGCCAGTTCCTTTGCTTTTTCTTATTTTTTTTTCTTGAAATAAGTTAAGGAGGTACTCAGTTCTCATAAAATGATGACGACATCCAGGTCTGATGATGGAGCCAAGGTCTGTTCAACGGAACTCTTCAATAAATAGGCCAATAGAGTTGAAACTTGGTAACCATACCAAGTTAGTAGGCGGTAGTCAGAAAAAAGTCCAAAGATAATGTTTGGACTTGCCTCTGACTACTACGTACTCAAAGTTTTGATGCGTTCGTCGGGTCGCATCACGAGATCTCAGTTCGGAGCGAACTACTAGTATTAATTTACTTATATCTACGTATTAAATCGCTGAAGTATGTTAAAAAAACGTGGGCGTTTCCTGCACCTCAAGTTTCTCTAATTTTCACTACCATCGATCGCATTGATCATCGAGCATCGATCTATTTAACAATCAACTGGTTCAATTTGTTGGTACCATCCTTTTCACAGAGAACTACTGAGCTCGAAGTTCACGAAACTAAGTTAATTTGCAAGCTAATTAACTGAGTATTAAACAGCTTTCACGGCTCAGTTGTTAGTTACTCTGCCTTCTGCGCTATAGGCAGCGGGTTCGATCCCCACCGAGATCAAAATCTCGCATATATCAGAAAGAAACGCTACTTTCTAAATTTTGTGAACTGAGTTTAGCAATGCTTAAGCCCGCGGAAAGAGTTGTTTGTTCTTGGATAAAAAAAACGAAAATTACCGAAAAAAATAAGGAAGTCGATAAAGTTTAGCAGATGTCCAGAGACAACACATGTCAGCTAATCTACGTATGTCTGTGTTAAGAGGTCAACTTATATAAAATAGTTTTGTTGAGAAAAAAAGCTTGTTTTCACACCAGGTTAAATTGACAGCTCAACTTTAGAGCTGCCCGTTACCCTCCTGGTAATCAAACGGGAAACTTTAGCAGAAGTCGACCTCAAACAAGCTATAATCATTTTAAATTGAATAAACTGAAAACTGAACATTTTAAAATCATCGGAAATATTAGTTTCTGACTTTTTGTTGATAAGCAAACAAAACGAGATTCTTTGATTACTGAGCAAGTATTTGATAATAATATGTCAGATTTGATAAAATGAGATGATAGAGTAACGTTAACATATCCCTGCTAAGATATTCGCCGGATGAGATCAGGATCCGATGGCGTAGGGGTTTGGGCAACCCCGTACAGGGGCATGGTCGTGGGTTCATATAGTCTTGAAAGTCGTGTACAACATATCAGTTCGTTTTTCGATTGTTTCACGATCGTTGTGATTTTGTGAAATGAAATATTTTTGAGTTTGATTTTCAACTCGTCTAGACAGAATCGCTTTGGTATTTTTTAAACTCTCGCAATCATAACACATATTGAAGTATTACACGGGTATTTAACGCGTTTACCTTTATTATTTTCCCGACGTTTCGGCTATGTTGCAATAGCCGTCGGAATTACGTCGGGAAAATAATAAAGGTAAACGCGATAAATACCCGTGTAATACTTCAATAAGAATTGCTTTAGACCATGATTTCGCTGATTGAAGTCCGGCAAATTTTGATACTTAACACAATCTGTGAACCATACAAATTAAATGCAGTTCAAATTATAAATTTAGTATCGGACAAAATTCAATTCCAATAACGCCGATTTGCTCGTGTGGGAGTGGTATTAGACTCTGATTTTCACTTAAGCCGCGGTAATGGGGTCTGTCTAAACTACCATTAATCCAGCCTAAGGCCTACAAGTAATTGCACTTAATTAAAATGTCTCTCTTGAGCTTTGTCCGGCTTTCAGGTAAATTAAACAACCCCAACGAGTACCTACCTACAAACTGCTTCTAAAAATGTTAAAACAAATACCCCTTTACCACATTTATTTAAAATGGAGCTTGGTAAAATGAATACTGAAACTGAAACTAGAGTTGTAAAGCTCTTTGTGAAGAGCTCGTCCGGGGAAGTACTACCACCACACCTTTTTCTACCGCCAAGCAGCAATGCTGTGTTTCGGATTGAAGAGTGTGGTTGCCGGTGTAATTACAGGCACATGAGGCTTAACATCTGCATGCCTCAAGCTGATGGACGCAGGGCAGTGCATCGTAGGGCACGTTCCTATCGTGCGTGACTTACGAGGCAATGCTTTGTTATAGGTGATGGTTACCACTTAACATCAGGTGGGCCATCTGCTTGTTCCATCAGCTGGTTGTAAAAAAATAAAATAAAAAAAAAACAAACTGAAACAGCTCCACGACTTCCGACCACGATCCCCAGGCACGGTAGATATCCCCTCAAATCTGTAAGTACCAAGTACTAACTCCAGATTCTTTGGGACGTTTAAGGGGGGTAGTCAGAGGTAAGTCCAAGCATTACATTTGGCACATACCCACATTTTGCAGTAGTTGGTATTCCATACGTGACAAGTCCATCACCGCTGTTAGAATACTAAGTGGTTTCCTCACGATGTTTTCCTTCACACATACATTTTTCAATAGGACAAATCCATTCATGCACGAGCGGATTCGAACCTTACGATCGGAAGGCGGGATCAATTGGTAAAATGAAAACTTGTAAAAATAAGAAGTTAAACTAAAATAGAAGGATTTGTAAAAAACCACTAGGCACTACGATATAGCTTGCTTAACCCAATATTCAGTACACACTATGAATTAAATTACTTAGGATTAATCATCACTCAAAATTTTCCCAGTCAACACATTACCTATTACCCCAATAGGTAGTTATGTAGGAACTACCCTTCATGGGTACGTTTAAAATAAGTAGGTACTTAAAATTAAACATTCCTCAAAATTTACCCTGTCATTGTTTGTCATCCACACATTAATCTGTTGACAGTTTTTTTTAAATAAGTCATTATAGTCGCGTTAAACTCTCGCTGCAGGCTTGGTCATAAGTTATCGGAACGAGACAGCAATATTTCTCTCTCTCTCTCTCTCTCTCTCTCGCACTTAAGAGAACGGACGATCCTTTCGTTTAAGCGTGTGTTAAGATGATTTATGACCGAGTTTGCACCGGGAGTTTAACGCGACTATAGGTTGAGCACTGACCGAGCCTGCAGCGAGAGTTTAACGCGACTGTAGTCAAACTACTAGTCCCTTAAAACTGGCATAATCATAAAACTCTTTTTATTCGTTTCTTTTTATCTTGATAGAGTGGGCTATTTCGCCAGCTGCAAATGACATAATTTTCTTAAAACAAAAGGGCCAGGAACTAAGTACCTAAATAATAAATCGTCTTAACGAGTCGTAGAGAGTTTAAGTCGCCAGTTGATTAATTTCTACAACTAGTGGTTCGCCCCGAACTGAGATCTCGTGATGCGACCCGACAAACGCACCAAAACTTTGAGGAGGTGGTAGTCAGAGGCAAGTCCAAACATTACGTTTGGACTTGCCTCTGACTACCGCCTACTAACTTGGTATGGTAACCAAGTTTCAACTCTATTGGCCTATTTATTGAAGAGTTCCGTTGAACAGACCTTGGCTCCATCATCAGACCTGGTCGTTGTCACCATTTTATGAGAACTAAGTACCTCCTTATTTTATTTCAAGAAAAAAAAATAACAAAAAGCAAAGGAACTGGCCGACCAGTAGAGAAACCTTGATGCCAACGAAACTCTTAGAGATGGGAGTTCTTGGATCGCTGGTTATATTAATTTAACTTTTATTATTTTATCTCAAAAACCAAGCGTCCCAAAAAAAAAGTAAAAATTGTTTTGGGATGTCCAAACAAAGCCCTTTCATATGACATGTAACTTGTTTTTTTTATGTAACTTTTTTTATTTTTGCCCTCTTAAAAAACCCCATATCTCAAAAACCCATCATCCGATTTAACTCATATACTTACCAGTAAATTTCTCAAGTACAAGCTATCGACATATCAAATTTCATGCAGATCGGATCAACGGTTCTAAAGTTATCGCCAGACAAACATACATACATACATACATACATACATACATACATACATACATACATAAAATGCCAAATCGCCCAAGTTGAAACTAAGATCTTCGTTCGCTTCGCTCACTCGATCAAATATAAAATAATTTACAACAAAAATTAGACGTTACGAAACGAAACCCTTTTAATGGTGTAGTTAGTATCGTTTTTATTTCATTATTCTACCCATTGTTCATTGCTGGAACGAACATAAGACTTCGGGAGGCAATAATGTACAGCCAAATAATGTACAGCATGATATTGCACAGCACGATAATGCACACCCAGATAATCCGTATCCACTGGTTTGAATTATTGGGTGTACAATAACATCCCGTACAATAACATGCTGTGCAATATGGTCACGTGTCAATAATGTACACCCAGATAATGTACAGCATGATAATTGGAAGCCACTTTAATACCGTTGAGTCGGATTGGATAGGTTATTTTGTAACATATAAATTACGCACGAGGCGAGCGAGCAAAGCGAGCGTGCCGCGGCAGCGGCTGCCGAAGTGCCAGAAATTAATTTTTACGGTACCAAAGTGGCTTCCAATTATCATGCTGTACATTATCTGGGTGTACATTATTGACACGTGACCATATTGCACATCCAGATAATGCACACCCCGATAATGTACACCCAGATAAAACGAATCCAAAAAGGTACCAAAGTGGATTCCAAATATCATGCTGTACATTATCGTGCTGTACATTATCATGTCGTACAATAACCGGACTCAAGCCTTCTATACATTTCCAGGAATAACGATTTTGAGCCTTTTGCATTCACCGACTATTTATTCATCGTCGTCATCGAACGTCAGTCCACTGGAAAGGTATGCGTTCCTCGCATTAAAAAAAGTCTTAACTCATGTGCCGATCAAATTATTTAAATTTCAATCTATTTCCTTAAAATATCTAAAAGCTTTAGTCTTTTTTGGAAATGAAAATGAAAAAATGTTTATTGATCTTAATTAAATTCTACAGTAAAGGCTCTGTCTCGTTGAAAAGCGTTAGCTGTGGCCCAGGAAACTGTACAGTAAAATGTAGGATAATGTCTCCCGAATGTTATCGTTTTATGGCTAACTAGCTCATGCGCTTACATAAAATTTATATATTTTTGCAAATGAATCTAAGTTGGAATTAAATTTAAAATTATAATAAATTGAAAAAATGATGTTGTGTCTTTATAGAACATCTTAATAATAGGTTAGTGAGTATGTTTGTGTGTATTAAACATTTAGAATAAAACATTTTTGTTCGAGTGTGAAAGAAAATAAAGTATTGTTCTACAGGATGTACGGCAGTTGTTAAGCCGGCGGAACAGACGCCGCTGACTGCGCTGTACCTTGCTTCGTTGCTGAAGGAGGCAGGTCTGCCCAAAGGGGTAGTCAACGTGGTGACTGGATACGGAGAAGACGCGGGGGTCGCCCTCACTCACCACCCCAAAGTCGCTAAGATATCCTTTACTGGTTCTCTTCAAGTAAGTATTGAAAGTATATTGGTTACTCTTTGGTAATCACTTGTAGCTAAAATATTGCTGTGTGAAAATATATGTATACTTAACAATATTTATTTATTGATCAAGTGAGCGGAGATTTTAGTGGTCTCATGCGCCTGTAATTACACTGGCAACCACAAACTGAAACACAGCAACGCTGTTTGGCGACAGAAAAAGGCGTGGTGAAAACATGTGTCAATTGCTCGATAGGAGCCTCTTTGGGCGCATTTAAAATACTTTCACCACACTGTTTGGAAAGTAGTGACACGACAAGAAGAAGTGGTAAATTGGGCGATTGGTCATTATAGTTAAAAAACCAAACTTGTTTGTTTGTAGGTTGGTAAGCTCATTCAGCAAGCAGCCGGCGCGAATAACCTCAAGCGAGTCACGCTTGAGCTAGGAGGCAAGAGCCCTCTTGTCATCATGAACGATGCCGACCGTAAGTGTCATCTTCTTGCCCTCATCCTATGCCAATAAAACCTGTATACAGATTTCCTCCTTTTTTAAGGGTTCCGTAACCAAAGGGTAAAACGGGACCCTATTACTAAGACTCCGCTGTCCGTCCATCAGTCTGTCTGTCTGTCTGTCTGTCCGTCTGTCACCAGGCTGTATCTCATGAACCGTGATAGTTAGACAATTGAAATTTTCGCAGGTGATGTATTTCTGTTGCCGCTTCGCACATGGCCGGTTTTTATACTACATCTGCTATAATTATGTATTTTTTATACTATTTTATTTATTTATTTATTGGATACAAAGTTACTTAAGTTTTATTACAGTAGTGGTTTAAAGTCTTACCAAGAATTATACTTACTACTTTAGATAATCCACCTGATGTTAATAGGATACCATCACCATATAGTAAAGCATTGCCTCGCAAGTCACGCACAATATGAACGTGCCCTACGATGCAATGCCCTGCGTTGACATTATGCTATCTCATTCCTTTCTTGCTTATGTCATCTTTCACACAGTCCATGCATCTTCAAATTCAAATTCAAATTCAAATTCAAATTCATTTATTTACCAAAATCAGAAGTTTACAAGGGTTGCTGATGGACCTCGCACTAGGACAAGCCTGTATCGCGGGAGGCCAGAGAACAAAAAACACGATTTACCTACACAGACAATAGATTAAAACTTATACAGATAACACAGAAACAAGGCAAGACACGAGACTAAACACAGGATAAGAATAAACAGATAAAGAACACGACAACCTAATATCATCTACATCTACATCTACATCTACACTAATATTATAAAGAGGAAAGCTTTGTATTTTTGTATTTTTGTATGTAACGAATAGGCTCAAAAACTACTGGTCCGATTTCAAAAATTCTTTCACCATTAGAATGCTACATTATCCCTGAGTAACATAGGCTATATTATATTTTCAAAAAAATCAGGGATCCTTAATGCTTACAAACGCGGCGATATATGAAAGGAAAAGAAAAGTATTTGAAGCGCCTTGCAAAAGAGGTTTTAACTGGTGGCACTTTAACCTTAACTCTCCTATTATCAGTAGAGGTGAGAGCGTTATGAGCGTTGAGACTAGAACGAACGGACCTATGGTACACCAATGCAACCCGCAGCAGGTAGAGCTGCCGGACACTGAGCGTTTGAGTATCTGCATACACGGATACAGTGGGATAACGGTAGGGTTTCCGGAACATGACCTTGAGCACTGATCTTTGTGCTCTTTCAAGACCGATCATGTGGGTTTTTGCTGGCCCACCCCAAGCTGAGATGCAGTAGCATAAGATAGACTGGCAAAGAGCCGTGTATACGAGCATAAGAGAGTCTGCATCTGAGCCAACTCGGAGGAGCTTCATGATATGGATAAGCTTTCTGACTCGATCAGCGAGAGCAT
Organism: Chloroclysta siterata; assembly: GCA_932294275.1. Classification (NCBI taxonomy): domain Eukaryota; kingdom Metazoa; phylum Arthropoda; class Insecta; order Lepidoptera; family Geometridae; genus Chloroclysta; species Chloroclysta siterata. The sequence continues at coordinate 20,514,881 of OW028595.1, read as the reverse complement.
TGACGTGATCTTTAAAGGATAATTTCTGGTCTAGCAGTACACCCAAATACTTAAAGCATTTTGAGCGCTCTATGAAAGAACAAGTGCAGTTAGGGTTTGACCTATCACATTTATGAATTCGTATGGTTAGGGAGCAAGGGGGCCGGATACTTTTGTTTTATGAAAACACAGGTATTTTGTTTTCTGAGCATTTAGAGTTAGCAGATTCACATCAAGCCACGAAGCCACACGAGCCAGGCCAACTTCAGCATTTAGAGCTGCCTGTTCCCACGAGTCACCCTTAAAAAGAATGGCCGTATCATCAGCATAACATAGTATTTGAGAATTATCTGGGTTTTTATCAAAAAGGGCAATTACATCGTTGATGTAGAGCGTGAATAGAGTAGGTCCCAAGATGCTACCTTGAGGGACCCCGAACTCAACGTCACTGATTTTACTGGAGTGACCAGCAATTGAAACAAACTGACCTCTATTCGACAAGTAACTACGGAACCAATCCAAGGCGACACCTCTAATCCCCAAACAATCTAACTTTTTAAGGAGGATGATTGGGGAGACCGTGTCAAAGGCCTTGGCAAGGTCCAGAAAGACACCAATGCATTTTTTTCCGCTGTCAAGGGCTGAGACTACGCCGCCAAGTAACATGTGTACGGCGTCCTCAGTCGACATACCACCACGTCTGAAGCCAAACTGACAAGGAGATATGATTTGTTGAGCTCCAAATAATGGTTTAGTCTTTTATTAACCAATTTTTCAAGAATTTTGGAAAAGGCTGGGAGTAGAGGAATTGGGCGGTTATTGGCTATAATTGACTTACTGCCGTCTTTATGAATTGGGGTAACTGACGCTATCTTCCAGCAGGCTGGAAAAACACCAGAGGATAGACTCAGATTCATTACATGAGTCAGGGGTTCTAAGAATAAATGACAATATTTTTTAAGCAAAGTGTTTGTTAAACCGTCTTTACCTGGGGCACTATTACTTTTTAGGGATTTGATGAGGCTAAGAATTTCAAGGCAGTCAGTAGGAGTCATAAAGAATGAGTATGGAGTGCTATATGTAAGGTTTATATCCGCGGCTAGATCTTCCTGGTTCTTGTTTAGGTTTTACAAAATGGCACCAGCTAGTTTTTTACCAACGCTTACGAAATACTCGTTACAAGAGTTCAAAGAGTCTGTGGGAGATTCATTAATTTTTAGCAAGTCAGATGTACAATCTTTTTTAACATTTAACTCGCAAACACCCTTAATACTCTTCCACAATTTGGATGGGTTATCTTTGTCTCTAGCAAATCGTTCCTTATAATATTCAGTTCTTAAATTTCGCATTAAAAGTTTAAAAGCGTTTCGGTATCTAGCATACCTTAGGTGAAGCTCTCTATTGTTAGGGGATTTTCTAGCCTCCAAATGGAGTGCATCTCGATGTCTCATTGATTTTATAAGCCTCATTATCTTTCTTGGGTTTAGCTCGTCTTCTATAACCATCAACATCCATACCTTCACTATTCTTGTAATGACTCTCTTTTTTTCCGTCTTTTTTATTTTTATTATACAACTAGCTGATGGAACAAGCAGATGGCCCACCTGATGTCATGCTCGGAAGTGGACTCGTATACATATAGTATACGAATTTTAAATTTTCTTGATATCACTTAAAAGATAACAAAATTACCTTATAAATGTTAAACCACAGTTCATAGTTCACTGCATAGAAATTGTAAAAATTAGTCTTGAGCAAAAAAAAAATTTAATAAAAAGTTTGGTGAAAATTGTGGTCTCCAGAGATATTTTAATAATTAAGATATGAATGAATCTGCAAGGAAAGTTATCAAAGTGGAGTTTGTAGACCAGTCCCCTGCTCCACTTATTATGCAGCTCGCGACAAATATACAATACTAGCGGCCTGTCCCGGCTTCGCGCGGTGGACATTTATTTTTTAAACATTTTGGGATAAACGTAGACCTACCTACCAATTTCCTAGATTTGTAGGCCCCTCTTCCACTTCGGTGCCCCCTCGCCCGCCGCGTTGCCCGCGGCCACGGCGCGACGGCGTTAAGTTTTCTGTTAGTATTTTGTTTAGATTGACATTTTTAAATTCGTAATATCTTTTGAATGGAATGTCCGATTTCAATAATTCATAGGTATTGAAACAATCTTGAATAAGAAATGATTTATTTGGATAAGGATTAATACCAAGGTACAAATAAAGAGCCTTTTCTAGAGCCAGCATTTCAATTAAAATTTTAAAAATAAAAGAACATTTATTGTGATATAACTAATATATATAAAATGTCGTCGGGAATAGTGTAGCTTCCCAACGGTGAAATATTTTTTTTAATCGGTCCCGTAGTTTCGGAGCCTATTTAATGCAAACAAAACAAACAAACAAAGTGTCAACCAAATCTTTCCCCTTTATAATATTAGTATAGAGGTGACACTTTTATGAATAAAAAACTAGGTTATATTAAAAAATATTCGTAGGGACGACCTTCTCGTAGTGAATAAAGTTTCTAAGCGATAGCTATCGCTATAAATAACAATACACCGCTTTTTAACAACAGAAAATATATTTTATTTCTTATATTTCTTCATATATAATATCTTAATTTACTTACAAGTAAATTTATCAAACTATAAGCTATCGACTTACCAAATTTCATGCAGATCGGATCAACGGTTCGAAAGATATGGCCCGACAAACATACATACATAAAATGCCAAATCGCCCAAGTTGACTATAATATTTTTGTTCGTTTCGCTCACTCAATCAATTAGTGAATATTCAGTATGACAATACAGGCTTCAAAATTCAGTACAATTACAAAATGTGGAAGCGTACTCATTTGTGACCCGATACGCGAGCGACCAACGCAAATTGGTTATTTAAGTTTTTTTTATACAACTAGCTGATGGAACAAGCAGATGGCCCGCCTAATGTTAAGTGGTAACCATCACTTATAGCAAAGCATTGCCTCGTAAGTCACGCACAATAGGAACGTGCCCTAAGATGCACTACTCTGCGTCCATCAACTTGAGGCATACAGATGTTAAGCCTCATGTGTCTGTAATTACATCGGCAACCACACTCTTCAAACCAAAACACAGCGTTGATGCTTGGCGGCAGAAAAAAGCGTAGTGGTAGTAGGTACTTCCCCGGACGAGCCCTTCACAAAGAGCTCTACTACTCTTAAAAGTACTAGGTACTCTTAAGTTGGCAATGTGTGCGGCAATTACTTTTCATTTCGGTAATTCTAAATGCCTGCAGAATTGTTCGTGAGTTTTTACAAGCAGACCTTTCCTCTGATGCGCAGACATCAATTTGACCAGTGCCCAAGAACAGCCAACTGTGCACTTGGCCCGTGCTTATCATTCATTCCACCGACTCTAGTAAGTCGAGTAGATAAGAATCTTTACACAATAAAATAAAATAATTTATTTTCTCTCAGAAAACAAGGCAAACTTAATTGTAGTTATTAATTAGTTTTCATAAATTAAATTCGCAGTAAACATCGCGGTGCCCTACGCTGCTCACGGTGTGTTTGCGCTCCAAGGTCAGATTTGCATCGCTGCATCACGCTTGTACGTCCAGTCAGGTATCTACGACAAATTCGTGGAAGCTGCAGCGAAGCATGCGAAGACCATCAAGATTGGACCCCCTACAGACCCCACCACACAGCATGGACCTCAGGTAAATATGCTGACGGACTTCCTCTCATCTGCATCCAAATCACCACCGGGGATGCTTGAACATTGCCGCCACCAACCAAAGGTCCTTCTCCGCTACTTTAAGGAGTTGGGCTGGCTGGGGTGAGGTTAGCAGGGGGACAATGCACAATACACACCATTGCGGGACGTCCGAGCTTAGCAGATCTCACTCTCCCACCACTTAGATTATTTTTAGAATTAGAATTAGATGCTGACGGACAAGATATGTAAAGGGTTTCTTTGTATGATGGACACGTTCTTTAATATCTAAGGCGCTGTTGTTCATAGCGTTACTATCGCACCAGTAACAAAAATAAACATGGTTTTGTATAATTATAAATGTATTGTTATGGGCGTATAATGTACGGTCGGTGTGTACCTTATGTGAAGCCGACTGTAACAACTTAGCTCATAAGGTGGTAGTTCTAGGAGGCGCTGCATGAAATGTCTGCCAATATTTTATTTATTAAAATTCCCTTTCGGTTTTTTCAAAATTACACAAAGGTTAACTGGAAGATAATGCTAGGGAGAGCATTAAGTTCGCCTATGTACGATACATTGTGTTTTGTGCAATAAATAATGTTCTATCGATCTATTTTCTATCTATTAAAGTCAGTACTCTGACGCATATTATGATATAATAATTTATTAAAGATATTTTAATACCCCAAAAGTGTAATCTGAGTGGGAGTTATTTTAAGACATTTGGGTTAGTATAATATTTGAAACACATACAGAGACATAAAAAAATTAAGTACTATTGGCAGCCGTATCGCTAAGAGTGATATTTTCCAGACAGCCTTTGGGAGGAAAGGATAAAACGAAAATCAGTATGACAGCGGTGTACTTAAGCAATATCCTTAACGGCCGGTTTCTGAAAGCCCGATCAAAACTAATCGGATGTCAAGTCACTTGCTATCTCTATCTAATTCGAAGTAAGCTGAAAGGCGAGTGACTTGACATCCGATTAGTTTTGATCAAGCTTTCAGAAACCGTTGTAGTAAACACTTTAAAAATTATAATTCGTTGTTCTCAGGTCGATGAGATAATGATGACTAAAGTGCTGGGATACATCGAGCAGGGAAAGAAAGAGGGTGCCAAGCTTCTGGTGGGTGGCAAGCGCTTTGGCACCTCCGGCTACTACATAGAACCCACAGTCTTCGCTGACGTCACCGACGACATGGTCATTGCTAAGGAAGAGGTAAGTTCCTTTCCATGACCGTAACCGAGTTAGTAGTTGACAGCCTTCACGGCTCAGTTGGTAGTAGCTCTGCCTTCTGCGCCGTAGGCCGTGGGTACGATCCCTACCGAGAGCAAATAATTTTGTGGTGAACATAGATGTTTGTTCTCTGTATGGGTGTTATATAATATTATAAGTATGTATTTACAAAAAAAAAGTATATATGTATTAAATCAGCTATCTGGTTCCCATATTACAAGCTTTGGCTTAGTTTGGGGCTAGATAGTGCTGTGTGGAAAGCCCTCCATATATATTTTATATTTATATATATATATTTTTTTATTCTTAGATTCACAGTTTTTCTTATTGTCTATTTTAATCTATTCATAATCATAATCATAAATCATTTATTTGCTTCAATGTAGGTACATAAAGATGACAAGAAAAATAAATAAGTAGCACTCATTCCCCATAGCTGTAGCCCCATAAATGTACACTGTGCACAAACCAAATTGAATCTACATTTTATAGGCAAAGTAAGTAGGTAGGTAGATGATACTGAGAAGACAAACCAAAATAATAAGGTGAAAGTTAACAAATAAAACAAAAAATCAAAGTTGAAGTTAAAGTTAATCGCATAAAAAAACAAGTGTTCGTGTGTAAAACGTGATAAGTAATGAGTGTGTAATGTAGTGTTTTTTTATACTACGTGCTGATGGAACAAGAAAATGTTCCAACCTGATGTTAAGTGGTAACCATCACCTCTAAACAAAGCATTGCCTCGTAAGTCACGCACGAATGGAACGTGCTCGCGTACATTAACTTGAGGCATACAGATCCATAGATTGTTGATCAAAATAAAAAATGTCTATGTCTAATAACATTTGTCATAAAGCAGGAATCGAACTAGCACCACTTGAATCTCATCTAGTGTGTCTGTTTGTTGTACTACCAGCTCGCTAGTAGAAACACAGAAACTTAATATATATTGTATTACAATTAAATTATAGTCTGGTTCAAATCTCACGAGCCAATTTCAGACACCATTATAATTTACATGACAATTGCTGAATTTACATAATGGTAACAACTTGATTTGCAATTAAATTTATCCTGAGATAAAGAAATTTTCAAGACGCATGCTTTTAAAACTCCACAGCATTTCTGTTTTGCACTGATTATCTTAGGATTTTTGCAATATCTTGAATTTATAGTAAACTAGTGGCTTCCCGCGGCTTCGCACGCGTTAAAGTGGTGAACCGTGATTGAGCCACAAACATCAAAACATCGTAACTTTCGCATTGATTTGTATATTATTAGGGTAAGATTTTAAATACCTACGTAGGTATATGGGATACCTATAGGCGTACATTACCTATATTAGGTAAGTAGGTATAGGTACTGACTGAGTTTGGCGCAAACATGACAAATACAACAAAGACAACCTTACACGGAAAATATGTACTTATTTGTTCCTAGTTTCTACCTCAAAAACAAACGAAACGAAACAGCTTCACGACTTTGATCCCCAATCACGGTAGATACCCTCATATCTCTTCGTACCAACTCAAGATTCCCGTTTTTAGAATATCCCATATATAACACAGAATATAACATTGACGCTTCGTTGTATCCTTTTTACTCGAGCGCAACGAAGGAGGGTAACGTTTCAGGGGTTGTTTTCGAAAATCAAACTGTTTTTTTGTTATTTATCCACAGAACACATTTTCTTTTAGTTTGAAGTTAATTACACTACGCGTTAAAAATCTCCCATACAAACCTTGGGACTTTGGCAGTCTTTTGCACCCTTTGCAGGGGTAGTTTTAAAATAGTGAAAACGTGATTTTAATCTATTTATTGTGGAGTATATTTACTTCAAGTTTAAAATCAATCGCACTATGCGTTAAAAATCTCCCATACTAACTTTTACAGTCATTTGCACCCTTTGCGGGGGTAATTATCAAAACTTCAAAGTGTTATTCTTAATTATTTATTTCTTAGTATATTTACCTCAAGTTTTAAGTCAATCGCACCACGCGTTAAAAAACTCCCATACAAACTTCGACATCCCTTTGCATACTTATTAAGGGTAGTTTTAAAAAACCAAAAATGTTATTCCTATTTTTTTAGCCTTGAAGTAAATCTACTTCAAGTTTGTAGATTCAAGGAATAAAATTTTTCATACCAACGTTTTCAACCCTTTTTACACCCTTAGGGGTTGAATTTCCAAAAATCCCTTCTTAGTACACCTCTACGCCATAAGACCTATGTACTCTTCAAATTTCAAGTCTCTCTAGGACCAGCGGTCAAAACACTCCCATTCAAACTTTTACATCCCTTTGCACACTTATTAAGGGTAGTTTTAAAAAACTAAAAATGTGTTTCCTATTTTTTTGCCTTGAAGTATATGTACTCCAAGTTAAAAGTTTGTAGGTTCAAGGAATACAATTTTTCATACCAACGTTTTCATCCCTTTTTACACCCTTAGTGGTTGAATTTCCAAAAATTCCTTCTTAGTACACCTCTACGCCATACTACCTATGTACTCCTCAAATTTCAAGTCTCTAGGACCAGCGGTCAAAAAACTCCCATACAAACTTTTATATCCCTTTGCACCCTTATTAAGGGTAGTTTTAAAAAAATTAAAAATGCCTTTCCTTTTTTTTGCCTTGAAGTATATGTACTCCAAGTTTCAAGTTTGTAGGTTCAAGGAATACTATTTTTCATACAAACGTTTTCAACCCTTAGGGGTTGAATTTCCAAAAAACCCTTCTTAGTGCACCTCTACGCCATAAGACCTATGTACTCCTCAAATTTCAAGTCTCTAGGACCAGCGGTTTAGGCTGTGCGTTGTCTATATGTCAGTCAGTCAGTCAGTCAGTCAGTCAGGACTTTGAGTCTTATAGTATTAGAGATAATCATGTTTTTTTGAGTCACACTCAAATACACTCACGCTCTCAATTGACTGGCAGTCAATGTATGTATATGTCTTTTGGAAGTGAAAATGAAATAAGGTGTTCTTATATTTATACTAGTGGCTTCCCGCGGCTTCGCACGCGTTGAAGTGGTGAACCGTGATTGAACCACAAACATCCAAACATCGTAACTTTCGCATTGATTTGTATATTATTAGGGTAGGATTTTAAATACGTACTATTATTAGGGTAGGATTTTAAATACCTACGTAGGTATAAGGGATACCTATAGGCGTACATTACCTATATTAGGTAGGTAGGTATAGGTACTGAGTTTAGCACAAACATGACAAACACAACAAAGACAACCTTACACGGAAAATATGTACTTATTTGTTCCTAGTTTCTACCCCAAAAGCAAACGAAACGAAACAGCTTCACGACATTGATCCACAGGCACGGTAGATAGGTACCCTCAGATCTCCTCGTACCAACTCAAGATTCCCGTTTTTAGAACATTGACGCCTCGTTGTAGGTATTCTTTTTACTCGAGCGCAACGAAGGAGGGTAACGTCTTTATGTTATTTATCCACAGAACACATTTTCTTTTAGTTTGAAGTTAATTACACAGTTACAGTTAAAAATCTCCCATACAAACCTTGAAACTTTGCAGGGGTAGTTTTAAAATATTGAAAACGTGATTTTAAATTATTTATTGTGGAGTATATTTACTTCAAGTTTGAAATCAATCGCACTATGCGTTAAAAAACTCCCATACAAACTTTGACATCCCTTTGCACGCTTATTATGGGTAGTTTAAAAAAATTAAAAAAGCCTTTCCTATTTTTTTGCCTAAAAGTTCATATACTCCAAGTTTCAAGTTTGTAGGTTCAAGGTACCTATACTATTTTTCATGCAAACGTTTTCAACCCTTTTACACCCCTTGGGGTTGAATTTCCAAAACCCCCTTCTTAGTACACCTCTACGTCATAAGACCTATGTACTCTTCAAATTTCAAGTCTCTAGGACCATCGGTCAAAAAACTCCCATACAAACTTTTACATCCCTTTGCACACTTATTAAGGGTAGTTTAAAAAAACTAATAACGCCTTTCCTATATTTTTGCTTTGAAGTATATGTACTCCAAGTTTCAAGTTTGTAGGTTCAAGGAATACAATTTTTCATACAAACGCTTTCATCCCTTTTTACACCCTTAGGGGTTGAATTTCCAAAAACCCTTTCTTAGTACACCTCTACGTCATAAGACCTATGTACTCTTCAAATTTCAAGTCTCTAGGACCATCGGTCAAAAAACTCCCTTACAAACTTTTACATCCCTTTGCACATTTATTAAGGGTAGTTTTACAAAACTAAAAATGGCTTTCCTATTTTTTTGCTTTGAAATATATGTACTCCAAGTTTCAAGTTTGTAGGTTCAAGGAATACAATTTTTCATACAAACGCTTTCATCCCTTTTTACACCCTTAGGGGTTGAATTTTCAAAAACCCCTTCTTAGTACACCTCTACGTCATAAGACCTATGTACTCTTCAAATTTCAAGTCTCTAGGACCATCGGTCAAAAAACTCCCTTACAAACTTTTACATCCCTTTGCACATTTATTAAGGGTAGTTTTACAAAACTAAAAATGCCTTTCCTATTTTTTTGCTTTGAAGTATATGTACTCCAAGTTTCAAGTTTGTAGGTTCAAGGAATACAATTTTTCATACAAACGCTTTCATCCCTTTTTACACCCTTAGGGGTTGAATTTCCAAAAACCCCTTCTTAGTACACCTCTACGTCATAAGACCTATGTACTCTTCAAATTTCAAGTCTCTAGGACCATCGGTCAAAAAACTCCCATACAAACTTTTACATCCCTTTGCACACTTATTAAGGGTAGTTTTAAAAAACTAAAAATGCCTTTCCTTTTTTTTTGCTTTGAGGTATATGTTCTCCAAGTTTCAAGTTTGTAGGTTCAAGGAATACTATTTTTCATACAAACGTTTTCATCCCTTTTTACACCCTTAGGGGTTGAATTTCCAAAAATCCCTTCTTAGTGCACCTCTACGCCATAAGAGCTATGTACTTCTCAAATTTCAAGTCTCTAGGACCAGCGGTTTAGGCTGTGCGTTGTCTATATGTCAGTCAGTCAGTCAGTCAGTCAGTCAGTCAGGACTTTGAGTCTTATAGTATTAGAGATGAATTTATTTGTAAACCTTATTTTCATTCGCATATTTTTCATGACTCAAGATGATGTATCGCAAAACTTTGTTTATTACAGAGACTCTATCAAGTGGTGTAATAATACAGTGTGTTTTTTTTTTTCAAAAACAAGGGGTTCGATATTATAAAAAAAACTATAATCAGTTCAGTTATAGTTTTTATCATAATCGGGCGCGAGACTTCTTTGCTGCACGCCCATTTCTGTAGGTATTTTATGATTTATTTGTTTGATTGTTTCCCGATATTTCAGCACAATTGCATGCGCCATGATCACGGGTCGAACTTGTCTATGCGATTACCTAAATCAAATGTTTGCTTAGTTTGGGACTAGAGATCGCTGTATATAATAGCCGCAAGTAATTGATATAGGAAACCAGCAGCTATACAAGGTGTTCCATAAGTTGTGTACCTCTATATAAACTTTAGGGGGCTAAAGTACCCATCAATATGAACAACTTTTTCTAAGGAACCAACACTGTGAACGCGAAAAAAAAACAGCTGTTTCATACATTTTAGCCTGGTAGGTATTGAACTTTTGTATGAAACAGCTATGGAACACCTTGTATATGTATACAGAAATTTTTACTAAGTTTTAAATTCATATGGCCAATAATATATTTTCACTTCATTCAAAAGATAGTCTTAAAATAGTCGGATAATGATCCGACTATTTTAAGACTATTCGCAATGGCGAAGGTTCATTATCACTGACGTTTTATAAATGCAAGTGATGTAGTGTCCTTACTAAACGTCAGTGCAGATCTTATTCCCCCACCATGAATTAGAATTAGGAGTTTCCTTTTAAAAGTACTGTCTATCTACATCAACATCTACACTAATATTATGAAGAGTAATTTTTTTTATTTTTGAATGTTTGTAACGAATAAATTCCAACACTACTGGTCCAATTTCAAAAAAAACCTTCACCGTTAGAATGCTACATTATCCCTAAATAACATAGGCTATATTTATTAGTAGAAAATAAATTGTTGAATCAATTAATGTCCACCCGTGCGAAGCCAGGACAGGCCGCTAGTAATAAAGCTATGTCCCCAAATCGTAAATGCCGTGTGGTATATCATGGCATCATCGCTTTGTCTGTAGATCTTCGGGCCGGTGCAGAGCATCCTCAAGTTCGAGACGCTGGAAGAGGTGGTGGACCGCGCCAACGCCACCAACTACGGCCTCGCCGCCGGCATCTTCACCACCAACGTTAACAACGCTCTGCAGTTCAGCAAGCACGTCGAAGCCGGCACTATTTGGTATTTTGTTATTCCACAATTCTTCTCTTTTATCCAACATCATCTGACTTAAGAGTAGTAGAGCTCTTTGTGAAGGGCTCGTCCGGGGAAGTACTACCACCACGCCTTTTTCTGCCGCCAAGCAGCAACGCTGTGTTTCGGTTTGAAGAGTGTGGTTGCCGGTGTAATTACAGACACATGAGGCTTAACATCTGTATGCCTCAAGCTGATGGACGCAGGGCATTGCATCGTAGGGCACGTTCCTATAGTGCGTGACTTACGAGGCAATGCTTTGTTATAGGTGATGGTTACCACTTAACATCAGGTAGGCCATCTGCTTGTTCCATCAGCTGGTTGTATAAAAAAAAAGACTTATAATTACTTGTTTATGTGTGTTAGTAAAAATGGTGCTTGACCTAACGTGTTAGAGCACCCGTGGTCTAGTGGGTTTACCCACCATCTGATAGTAGGTAAGGTCGTGGATTTGAGAGTGACCTACCTTCTGATAGTAAGGTCGTGGATTCAAAACCAGTCGAGTATCAATGGATTTTTGTCTTCGAAAAATTAAAGTCGCAGGTTTCCTCACGATGTTTTCCTTCGCTGATTGTGACTCAGTCATAGTGGGCGGGCCAATTTGCATAACTCCTTATGACGTCTTCATAGAGTACTTAAGTGACCAAATAATCATACCTATGGTTAGATGAGCTATTTCTCAGTTTTAAATAGTTTGTGAATTTTGGGATATTTTAAATGTTAACGTTTACTCAATCCGCATATTATTTATGAGGATGGCACGCACATCATTTCTTATTGTGGTAGACTCTATTAAAATACGAAAATATTTTTTTTCAGGGTGAACACGTACTTGGCTTTCAGTGTCCAAGCCCCATTTGGTGGTTTTAAGGAATCCGGAATCGGTCGCGAAAAGTAAGTCATAATAACTTTATTTTTTATAGCTTTTATATTTAACTAGCTGGTGCCCGCGACTTCGTCTGCGCAGGATTAGTCACACAAAATCTTCATAAATTGTAGCCTATGTGTTATTCTGATGTATAAGCTATATTATTGTAAAGTTTCATTAAAATCCATACAGTAGTTTTTACGTGAAAGAGTAACAAACATCCATCCATATTTACAAACTTTCTCGTTTATAATATTAGTAGGATTTAGAGACCGTTTTAACAAGACATGGGTCTACTTACAGTTATTAAATTAATGTCATAAAATTGTAAACTAACGTCTGCATTCTGTAGCTCTAGAAAAGGTCAACTATTCAGATACCAAAATACTTCTCTAACCGCTTTTGAATTCCATGATTCCGATGTTGGTATTTGAGTATTGTAATTTATACTTTAAATAGATTAGTTAAGATACAATATTGATTGTAATCCTCTGCCGCGCTGTCTAGGTACCGGTTTAGCCGCTTTAAGTATTGATTGGGAATATTTATCATAGAAGCAACTCATACAACGCCGCGGATAACCTTAGCCTTTTCCTTGAGTACGCCTTAGCGAAACATACCCATTCATAAGAAATAACAGCACGTAAACACTTTAAAACCGGCCAAGTGTGAGTCGGACTCGCGCACGAAGAGTTCCGTACCATTATCTATAAAAACGGTAAAAAAATCACGTTTGTTGTATAGGAGCCCCCTTGAATATTTATTTTATTCTGTTCTTTTAGTATTTGTTGTATATAGTATAGCGGCAACAGAAATACATCATCTGTGAAAATTTCAACTGTCATAACTATCACGGTTCATGAGATACAGCCTGATGACAGACGGACAGACAGACAGACAGACAAACGGACGGACAGCGGAGTCTTGTAAGGTCCCGTTTTACCCTTTGGGTACGGAACCCTAAAAATGTAGTACCTACAGATGCGCGTCATTCTAAAATGGCGGCTAAGTGATATTTAACTGGTCTTACAGCTCATTAAGTAATTAACAGGCTAACAATTTTGTCAGACAACTACTCGCTTGTACATTCCAAAATTTTTGAAGATATAATATAAAATCACTGAATGTTGCTTTGAACAATCGCAAGTTTCATACAAACGTTCAATACGCATTCACAGTGTTGGTTCCTTAGAAAAAGTTATTCATATTGATGGGTACTTTAGCCCCCTGAAGTTTTTTAACACAAGTATTGGAACACCTTGTATACATTTTATACAAACAAGTTTTCCTACTAAATATTACGCTCCGGACAAGCGAAAAATTTCAATTGATTTTATCTAATACTCCTGAATACCTATCGTCTATCCTGTATTATGTCGTATGTTATTCAGTAACAGCCTTCACAGCTCAGTTGGTAGTAGTTCTGCCTTCTGCGCCGTAGGCCGTGGGTTCGATCACAGAAATATTCTCTGTTCCGTGGGTTCGATCATCACCGAGCACAAACATTTGTGTGATGAACATATATGTTTGTTCTCTGTCTGGGTGCTATTATCTTTATATATATAATTATATTGTACGTGTGTATGTCACTGAACTCCTCCTAAACGGCTGGACCGATTTGAATGATTTTTTTGTATGCGTTTGGGTGGCACCCTGGATGGTTTAGATTCACAAATCAGGCCGGCAGATGGCGCTGCAGTCGCTTGAAATATCATGCAGGACGTCAGTCGGGTCCGCTAGTATATTAAAAGTATGTAGGTATTTACAAAAAAAAAAGTTGTAGTATATATTATGTATTATATCAGATACCAGATATAATTTATGTATTATATCTGCTATCTGGTTCCCAGATTACGAGCTTTTGCTTAGTTTGGAGCTAGATAATTCTGTGTGGAAACTCCACCAATATTTATTTATTATCTATAGGTATGTAACATATTAATAATAACTTGTTTTCTTTGCAGTGGCGTTCATTGCTTGGACAGCTATCTGGAGGTGAAGACTGTGACCATGGCGTTACCAAAGAAGTTTTAAATTAAAAAGGTTACTTGACAAACAGTGTATAAATTATATTATATTAAAAACCTTAAATTAAGATCCCGTAGGTTTTTAAGAAAAGGTCAGCCGTAAAACCTTAGGCAATTGTTTAAAAAATTTGCATTGTCTGAACGTTTCACATATAAAAAAAATTACAGCATTTAACAAATTTGTGTTTTTCATTTACACCAACCTTGATTATCGCTTTCTGAATGGATTAATGGATTTTAAGAGTAGTAGAGCTCTTTGTGAAGAGCTCGTCCGGGGAAGTACTACCACCACACCTTTTTCTGCCGCCAAGCAGCAATGCTGTGTTTCGGTTTGAAGAGTGTGGTTGCCGGTGTAATTACAGGCACATGAGGCTTAACATCTGTATGCCTCAAGCTGATGGACGCAGGGCAGTGCATCGTAGGGCACGTTCCTATCGTGCGTGACTTACGAGGCAATGCTTTGTTATAGGTGATGGTTACCACTTAACATCAGGTGGGCCATCTGCTTGTTCCATCAGCTGGTTGTATAAAAAAAAAAAAAAAATTACTGAAATGTAATCTAAGCTTATGAAGTGACTTTTTAAACCTTTATAATTTTTTACTTAAAAAACTGTTACCCCGACCATGGTAGACAAGACACCTCGTACTTGGTCAACTGCCTATAGCAGACATGTCGAACGAACTGTTAAACACTCAGAAAAGGTGCATGTTTGGGGATGCTTCTCAAAAAGTGGTTTTGGAAATTTGTACTTGTTTACTGGTTCTCTGAATGCTGTAAAGATGACCCAAATATACCAGAAAGCATTATTACCATCTGCCCGAAAGTTGTTCCGAAGCCCAACTGAATCATGGATATTACAAGAAGATAGTGTAACCCTAAACACCGAAGTCGCCTATGAAACAAGATAATAGCATTAAGGTCTTGGATTGAATCTTCTGACGCAAACCCAATTGAAAACGATTGGGCGTTGATGAAGCTTAAACTTCGAGGAAAAAAAAAACACTAACTGCCGCCGAGCTTACTCACAATTTGAAGGCCATATGGAAGTCATATTTTCCGCATACTATTATATGCCATTAAATGCCTCGAAGATTCCAGGCCATTATGGACAGCGGAGGAGACTAGCCACCTTATTAATAATAAAGCATCTAAGTATATATGATTAACTATGTGCTTTAATTTTTTCAAGCGCATTTTTTTTATGATTTATGCCGGTCACGCTCTTTTGTTACATACTGTACTGTAGTTACAAGTCACAATGAGAAAATTCTCATTCAAAAGTCGACTGCCTGTTGATAAAAGACAGGTAGATAATAGATTATAGTAGTTGTCGGTAGGTACGTACGTAACTTTGAAACACAAGGTTCGTCACGAAGGATTATCAGGTTTCAAAGTTATTTAAATTACACGGCAGGTAGGTATGGTACCTATTATTTACATCAACAATTAAAAACGAATAAATAAGTTTATCATTATTTTTGATAAAAACATGAAAAACCGACTTCAAATTAACTTGGTGATAATGGGGAACTTTAAATGAAGATTTGAATAAATAATTCCAAAAGCGTGGAAGACGCTGTACCTAAACGTAGTAAACAAAACAGCATAAAACCTCCTTCTTTTTGAAGCCGGTAAAATAGTAGGTAAAATATCACACGAGGTCAAATCGCTGTGCACCTTTTTTGTTTGATTCCACCCGCGCAGTCATACTTACGTCACATCTAACTAAATACTGGCGATTCACGTAGTGCAATCTTGAGTGTCCATCAAGCCCTATCAGCACCATCTAGTGGCAGGTCTGTTTTGTTATGCCAATATTGCGACCATAATGCGACAAATCGTTTTTATCATTGCTGACGAAAGTGACGGATAAAGGTCATAGCACACATATCAGCTCGGAAAGGGATCGGAACCGTATCGCCTTTCGCCTCGCCGCGCCGTCATTCAGGCATCAACCTAAAAAACTAAAGCGGATTAGCAGTTTTTCATCTGAAGCCACGCTCGATAGGAATGTGCCTTACGATGCACTGCCCTGCGTCCATCAACTTGAGGCATACAGATTTTAAGCTCTATGTGCCTGTAATGTAACCGGCAACCACACTCTTCAAACCGAAACACAGTCATGCTGCTTGGTTAGCAGAAATGCCTTATTCTGCTGTCATCCTACCCCGGACGAGTCCTTTACAAGGAGCTCTACTACTCTTACAAAAAATCTTGTCTACGTTACGATTCAAATTGGTGTGCCTCTATGAGGCGCACTTAAAATACTGGTTTGAAAGAACTAGTCACTCGGAAAGAAGAAGAAGTGTGTGTTGCAGTAGGGAGTTTCATACAAAGAATAGCGAAAGGCTGGAGCTGATATGTGTGCTACGACTTTAGGGATCATACTTGACTACTCGTACATATATAAACAGATAACGCAAGCCGTCAAACTCAGTCTTTTATAACTTCTACAGCGAACATGGCACCCGAAATTAAATACACAAAAGTAAGAAAGTGTCTTTATTAAATTTAAATTATGGAGCATATTTTGTAAATCGAAAATAATTACCTAAGAAATCAGTATTGAGTAGAATATGAATACCCCGATTAATTAACTGAATATAATAATCCTCATAATTTACAGTGATTTGATTGTGTATAGTTTTCTACCTTTTTTATAAAAGTTAAAGTGTGTGTGAAAGGTATTTTGATAATTTAAGCATTTTAATGTCATTGTGAATACTTTAGTTACCTACCTCTCCAGCTCTTCATTGATAACGAGTGGGTGTCTGCCAAGAGCGGCAAGACTTTCAAAACCTTCAACCCGGCTGACGAATCACTCATCACAGAAGTCGCCGAAGGAGGAAAAGTGAGTCTTTATTCTAATATTATACGAAATGGTTTGCCCGCTTTAGACATATTCCGGAAAAGTCCGAGTTCTGTTTGGACATTCAATTATGGTTTTATTTCTTTAGATCTAGACGAGATAAAATGTATGTGCCTACTCGTATGAAACGAACTAACTTTTTTAGTTCAAAAGTATAATTCCCGTTTAAGCTTTGTGCAAGAACGCGTAAATAACGCGTAAGAATATACGAAATCAAACATTTCAATTTAAGATCACTCTCAGCTTTTTTTCTTTATTCTAAATAACTTTTGGATGATTTGGTAATAATTATTTACTAAATTAAATATTTACTAGTACTCTTGACCTCTATTTTTGTTTTATCATATTCATATATTCCATAGACTAGAAGAATAGATTTAGGTATATACATAATTATACAATTATTTGACCAACAAATTAGGCTAAAGATAGATAGATAATACTTAATAGCACACAAAACGACTTGCTAAGTACAATAGGTGGTCTTATCGCTATACAGCGATCTCTTCTCGATGATAATTAGAAGGGGTGCAAGTGTGCGTGGAGGTTATTTTTTCTTCTTACTCATAAATACAAATGAAAAAAATTAATATAAAAAAACTCACCTTGTTCATAGATAGGTACATACATAGGTACGTTACATTTAATTAATACATTCTAGGCACTAGTAGTTCGCCCCGAACTGAGATCTCGTGATGCGACCCGACGAACGCACAAAAACTTTGAGTAGGTGGTAGTCAGAGGCAAGTCCAAACATTATGTTTGGACTTTTTTCTGACTACCGCCTACTAACTTGGTATGGTAACCAAGTTTCAACTCTATTGGCCTATTTATTGAAGAGTTCCGTTGAACAGACCTTGGCTCCATCATCAGACCTGGTCGTCGTCACCATTTTATGAGAACTGACTACCTCCTTAATTTATTTCAAGAAAAAAAAATAAGAAAAATCAAAGGAACTGGCCGACCAGTAGAAAAACCTTGATGTCAACGAAACTCTTAGAGATGGGAGCTCTTGGATCGCTGGTTATCTTAATTTAGCTTTTATTATTTTATCTCAATAACCGAGTATCACAAAAAAAAAGTAAAAATTGTTTTGGGATGTCCAAACAAAGCCCTTTCGTATGACATGTAACTTGATTTTTTTATGTAACTTTTTTTATTTTTGCCCTCTTAAAAAACCCCATATCTCAAAAACCCTTCATCCGATTTTACTCATATACTTACCAGTACATTTCTCAAGTACAAGCTATCGACATATCAAATTTCATGCAGATCGGATCAACGGTTCTAAAGTTATCGCCAGACAAACATACATACATACATACATACATACATACATACATACATAAAATGCCAAATCGCCCAAGTTGAAACTAAGATCTTCGTTCGCTTCGCTCACTCGATCAATTAATAGGTTATAGAGCTACATAAAGGTACCTACTCGAAAAACAATATTATAGAACGATAGGAACCAAGCCGTAAGCTTGTTGCCTGTTCTTCTCGGCTTGGTCGCTTGGAACTGGCTAGATTCACCGAGTTTTAAGACGTTTCAAAGTGATCCTTGTGATTCAACTGAATAAAAACCTTTGACTTATTTTATTCCTCAGGCTGATATCGAGGCAGCAGTAGCAGCAGCGGAGCGAGCCTTCCACCGCAACTCAGAATGGCGGCTCATGGACGCGTCACAGCGTGGCAACATCCTGCGCAAATTCGCAGACCTGCTGGACAGAGACTCCACGTACCTGGCCGAGCTGGAAACCTATGACAACGGCATGGTGTCAAGCTTCTCTAATTGGATCTTCAATGATATCGGCGCCAAAGTCCGTTTTCTGGCAAGCTTGGCAGACAAAGTCCAGGGTGATACTATTCCATTGGGTAAGAGGAAAAATGTTTTTTTTCTTTCTCTTTTCGTCACTAGTTTCTTTCGAAACCGTGTGGTGTGTTGAAACGTTTTTATTAATTACTAATAAAATAGATTCCTTACAATATAGACAGCATTTACAGCACAGTTGGTATCAGCTCTGCCTTCGGCGCTGTAGGCCGTGGGTTCGATGCCACAATCATTTGTGTGATGAACATAGATGTACTTATGTTCTATATTATAATATAAGATGTATTTACAAAAAAGTATGTAGGTAAATATTAATCAGCTATCTAGTTCCTATAGAACAAGTTTTGCTTATTTTTGTTGTGTCGAATGTTCACCAATATTAAATACTTATTTATAATATTTTCCTGTGACGTTTGAGAGCAGAAGCACCATAATCAGCTTGTAGCTATTATATGGGATATGAAGACTGATAAGCTGAGAAGGTATTGATTGTCTGGGGCATGCCTATTCAATCTAAAAACTTCTCAGGGACTACAATGGTCCCGTTTATTTATTTATTTATTTAAACAGTTTATCACTAGACAATATACAAACTAAGCAGACCGAACACTGAAAATTGCAGTAGTAAAAACTGTGTCGCCTTTTACAGAGTCCGATCTTGGTACAAAAATAAAAAAAGGTAAAGCAAAAACACAGGGCGATATACATATAAAATAATTGGTCGAACACTGATAATCGCAGTAGTAAAAGCTGTGTCGCGATTTACAGCACCCGATCATGTTATTTAAAAAAAAGTACAATTAAAAAACACAGGACTATGTTTTTATTGACTAATTAATAAAACTTATCTAAAATAAAACTAGCACTAGTAATAAAATAGTTTCGACAATTAAGCAACCTAACCGTGTACAGTACATGTGAGTGTGGGGGAGAGCTGTGTGAGAGGAAAGGGTGTATGTGTGTGTTCTGGGAGTTCCACAAGTCTCTTAAGAGCAAAGGGTTTCACAGGAAATCTTTAATAGAGGCACGAGTGAAAAAGTTGACGCTATTTAAGTTATCTACAATAGATGCAAATGCCACCTATTAAGTACGATACGAATAACAATGGTATGACAAAGTATACACTAAGATAATTCAAAAATTTTACATATAACGAGCGTGTAGTGTATGGGTAATATATTATTATGTTTTTATAACGAGTATGTACTTGTAATGTATCTAAAGTGGTACATGTAAGTTCATTACATTAAGAGCTCAAAATACCCAACTAAGCATCTGCATGAAATACAATCTGTTATTCAACTTATTTCGTAAGCAAAATGAATATTTTTAGTCGCGATAAAAGTAATTAAAAATGTAATTTAACTTCTGCGCGCTCGATTGAAGAGTCAATCAAACGAACATATTTTCAGCTGAGGGCTTATTACGAGTTTAATGCCGATCGTCGATCGTTACGATACACCAAATTTTCTTTGAAAATACGCTAGATGATAAAGAATACGCTAGATGCCTTTGATTTATTTTCATAGAAAATTCGGTGTATCGTAGTAGTAGAGCTCTTAGTGAAGGGCTCTACTATACTCCGGGGAAGTACTACCACCATTCCATTTGCCACTTACCGCCAAGCAGCGTCGCTGAATTTTGGTTTGAGGAGTGTGGTTACCTGCCTGTGAAATAACAGGCACATGAGGCTTAACATCTGTATGCCTCATGTTGATGGACGCAGTGCAGTGCATCATACGGCACGTTCCTATAGTGCACGACTTACGAGGCAATGCTTTGTTGATTGCGATTTTTCCTAAATAAGCTCAGCTATTTTATATCTTTCAAAATGTTAAAACTTGCGAGGGTGATGCACAGTAGTCATCGTCTTTATACCTACTGAAAGTGGTCGCTAGATGTAAATACAAATATTATCCAACAGATGGGGATGTTTTCTGCTACACGCTGAAGCAACCCGTTGGTGTGTGTGGCCTGATTCTACCGTGGAACGTCCCCGTCCTAATGTTCCTGAATAAAGTATGCACGGCTCTTGCTGCAGGTAACTGATAATCCTACTAATATTATAAACGCGATAGTTTGTATGTATGGATGCATGGATGTTTGTTACTCTTTCACGTAAAAAATACTGAATGGATTTTAATGAAACTTTACAATAATATAGCTTATACATCAGAATAACACATAGGCTACAATTTATAAAGATATTGTGTGACTAATCCTGCGCAGACGAAGTCGCGGGCACCAGCTTGTTTAAACTATTTTCAACCTTTTATCTGGGCCTTGATCACAAACACATTTCGACATTTGTGGCGTTAACGTATCGTACCGTTATTCAACCTTATTTTGTAAGATATAGGAACACGATATGTTATATCTAAGACTAATGTCAAATTCTTTCACCCCTGATATACCTTATCATAATGTTATATCATAACCATTTCTATGTTAGAAAATGATAAATAAAAAATGATAAGATAACCAGACGCAATGAGAGTTGCGCAACTTGATGGATCAAATAAAAATAATAACACGACCATTTATTTGCTACTTGAAGTGCAAAACATGATATTGGTAGGTAGGTAAGAAAGAACAAAGAAACACAATT
Organism: Chloroclysta siterata; assembly: GCA_932294275.1. NCBI lineage: Eukaryota > Metazoa > Arthropoda > Insecta > Lepidoptera > Geometridae > Chloroclysta > Chloroclysta siterata. The sequence continues at coordinate 20,493,379 of OW028595.1, read as the reverse complement.
AAAAAGAAACCAAGCCTAGAAGAACAGCCAACAAACTTACGGCCTGGTTCCTTCCTACCGTTCCGCGTTCTTTTGTATGACCATTGTTACTATATGATATTGAAATAAAATATTTATAATATTAAAAAAATATATTAAAACTCCAGTGTGGTGCCAATCGAATTTAGTGAGGCATAGACATAATAGAAACAGGTAGAGGCAATCAAATTCATAAGACAGCACACGCTACGCTTCAAACGAATAAATACCTATGTAAACGGTATGACACTTTAATAGCTAACATAACGGCTGGTTTCTGAAAGCCCGATTAAAACTAATCGCATGTCACTATCTCTATAGCTGAAATGGCGAGTGACTTGACATCCGATTAGTTTTGATCGAGTTTTCAGGCCGTAGGAGTTGCATATTGCTGTTTTTTCTCAGGATGTACAACCATCGTAAAGCCGGCGGAACAGACGCCGCTGACTGCGCTGTACCTTGCTTCTCTGCTGAAGGAGGCAGGTCTGCCCAAGGGGGTAGTCAACGTGGTGCCAGGGTACGGAGAAGACGCGGGGGTCGCCCTCACTCACCACCCCAAAGTCGCTAAGATATCCTTTACTGGCTCCCTTGAAGTAAGTTTTATGAATGTATGTCTCATGTTGATGGACGCAGGGTGCATCGTAGGGCACTTTCCTATCATGCGTGACTTGCGAGGTAATGATTGGTGAGGCTTGGGGATGGTTACCACTTAACATCAGGTGGGACATCTGCCATCAGGTCGACTTAAATATGTATATAAGAATAAGAAACATTTATTGTAAGACTGTCAAAAGATCTTACCCAAGGTAAGTTTGTGTATTGAGTATGTTACCTATCTTACAATATTATCAATATTTTGTAAGTCTGATTGATATCTGACAAAAATGTCAGATAATTCAGAAAACATGTAATTTAATAATTTGGACAATTGAGCTGAAACTAGGTTACCATACCAAGGAAGTAGGAGGTAGTCAGTAGCCAGTCTAACATTGTGTTTGGCATTAAGGCGACGACAAGAGCTAATGTGACTCACGCTCGCACGTTTCGACATGTTGAAAGATATAAAATCACTAAACTTATTTTCGAAATATTATTGCAAAGTTTGATTTATAGGCAAACTTTTAAGTAGGAAAATCTGATTTGAAATGGATCAAAATGAAATTTTACTAAACTCTGTGCAATGTTATTGCACACATAATGGTTGATTACGATTTTACGAAAAAGAGTTTAGTGATTTTATATCTTTCAACATGTCGAAACGTGCGAGCGACAGTCACATTAGCTCTTGTCTTCGCCATAATGTAATAGTGAACAACACATACTACACATAACTATTCGGTATTCTCGTTTTTATTTGCTCGTCTTGTTTGGGAAAAATAGGCTTATAGGCGAATAGGATCACTGCATATCGTCGTATTTGAGAAAAAATACGGCGAATACGCCGAAGTGCTACCAGTCTAATGGTGGCACTTCGGCGAGCAGACAACATAAGATCACAGTTATAAACTTATGACACACACGCAGTTAGTTTGAAGCGTAGAGTGTGATGTTTTAAGAATTTAATTAGCCTTACCTTTTTCTGTTATACCTACGCCTCACCAAATTCGATTGGCACCATACTGGAGCTTCAATATTGTACTATAATACATTTTAACAAGGATCATACAAAAGAGCGGTAGAAACCAAGCCGTAAGTTTGTTGCCTGTTCTTCTAGGCTTTGGTCACGTGGAACTGGCACCTAGAGTCACCTAGCTTTAAAACGTTTTAAAGAGATCCTTGTGATTTTTTTGATTAAATACCTTTTGACATTGACTAGATTAGAAAATATTTATTGTCGTAACAAAAATCATAACCTGCACAAACAACAACAAAAACATTTTTTTATTCATCTAGCTGATGGAACAGGCAGATGGCCCACATGATGCTTAGTGGTAACCATCACAAAGCATTGCCTCGTAAGTCACGCACGATAGAAATTACACCGGCAACCACACTCTTCAAACCGAAACACAGCAACGCTGCTTGGCGGTAGAAAAAGGCGTGGTGGTAGTACTTCCCCGGACGAGCCCTTCACACTGAGCTCTACTACTCTTAAAACTTGAATTAAATAATGACGAAAAATAGACACTACTCAGTATTTCATTAAGGGGCTGACAACTATCAAACAGTTTCATTTTGATCGATACAAGTTTTCCTATTTAAAAGTTTGCTTATGTACGAAAACTAGTAAAACAAACTTTTGAGTAGGAAAACATGTATAGATCAAAATGAAAATTATTAGTGATTTTATATCTTTCAACATGTCGAGCTAATGTGACTCTCGCTCGCACGTTTCGACATGTTGAAAGATATAAAATCACTAAACTCATTTTCGAAAAATCGCAATCAACCATTTTGTGTGCAATCACATTGCACACAGTTTAGTAAAAAAATCATTTAGATCGATACAAGTTTTCATACTTAAAAGTTTGCTTATGTCCGAAAACTAGAAAAGCAAACTTTAGAGTAGGAAAACATGTATCGATCAAACTGAAATTTTTACGAAACTGCGTGCGAGCGTGCGAGCGAGAGTCACATTAGCTCTTGTCTTCGCCTTAAGTTGTAAGTGTATACGTACGTTCTCGAACGCAGTAGGAAGATATATGTTTATCGCACGTTATTTTCTTTGTATGGTACGAAGTTAGTTCCTACTACTACTACTATGCTGTGGCTTAGGAACGAACGTTTTATTATTTTTGGGATTTTGATTCAGTAACGAGCTAGTTCTGGCTTTATCTAATCAATCATTACGACGATTAAGAACTCATTAAATGAATCTGAGTAGGTATATAGCGTATCTATGAAGCGTTGCTAGGGATTATATAATTTAACTCGGTTAAGGGCTTAGTACTATAATGAGGGAAGTTTGTCGGTCCTATAGACTGTTAGTTAGACAACTCCGTTTTGATATTGATATGAAAGTAAGGTGGTGACCTCGGAAATAATCATCATCATCTTCAGCAGCCTGAAGTACATAAGCAAAGTACGCAATTTACAGCAGCAAAATACACAATTTCAGTTTCTTGGATGACGTAACTTTTATAAAAGCCAAACTACTGAACCGATTTTGATAAAATTACTATGGGACTAATCTGAAAGAATATATCCTATCCAATAAAAAATAAACAAATTAGTTCTAAATGGCCGAGTAAGCCGATAACAATTATAAAAAAAATATTATTGAATTGAGAACCTCCTAATTTTTTAAGTCGGTTAAAAATCATAATTTATTTAAATGATACGTTTGTTTGTTTGTTTGTTTGTAGGTCGGTAAGCTGATCCAGCAGGCAGCCGGAGCGAACAACCTGAAGCGTGTGACTCTTGAGCTGGGAGGCAAGAGTCCTCTGGTCATCATGAATGATGCTGATTGTAAGTTAACACCACACGTACAAGCTTTGCTTAGTTTGGGACTTCAAGGCTTTGGGCTCAGCCACGCGACCAAGCATAGAAGAGATACTTAGTCGCGTGGAGCTGGCATCTAGATCCACTTAGTTTTAAGACGGTTCAAAGTGATCCTTGTGATTCAACTCAATAAATACAAAAACACAATACAGGGTGTACAAATCTTTTTAACTTGTCTTGTCAAAGTACTGCCCACTCCTTTTTAACTCCTTATTGGCCATTCCGTTTTTCCCCGTCATCACCATGCTTTGCAATATGTCAGGATATACAGGGTGTTTATTTCATTGAGATTGATTCGTAAGGGGAAGTTGGAGGGGGAATACAAGGTGTTCCATAAGTTGTGTATATAAACTTCAGGGGGCTAAAGTACCCATCAATATGAACAACTTTTTCTAAGGAACCAACACTGTAAACGCGAAAAAAAAAAGCTGTTTCATACATTTTAGCCTGGTAGGTATTGAACTTTTGTATGAAACAGCTGTTTTTTTTTTCGCGTTCACAGTGTTGGTTCCTTAGAAAAAGTTGTTCATATTGATGGGTACTTTAGCCCCCTGAAGTTTATATACACAACTTATGGAACACCTTGCATAATGAGTATATTAGAGGAAGTTTGAAAGTAGCGCTTGTGACGGATAAGTTGAGGAGCAATAGGTTAGCGTGGTATGGGCATGTCATGAGGAGGGAAGAAAGTCATATTACGAGAAGAGTGTTAGGTATGGATGTGGATGGTTTTAGAAAGAGAGGTAGGCCAAAGAAAAGATGGATGGACTGTGTGAAAGATGACATGAGTTAGAAAGGATTGAGCACCGAGATGACGAATGATAGTGGAGGAGAGTGGAAGAAGAAAACCTGTTGTGCCGACCCCGAATAAATGCTACGAGTGTAATGCTAATTTGAACATACATTTTACACAATTTAGTTTTTTTGCTGTTACTGCAGAATTGCCACCAGTTTACAACATTGTTTAAACGTAATTAGAGTTACCTACGTTGTTTGGCATACTAACGTAGATTTTAATTGATTAATTTGTGATGCGGTGAAATTGTTAATAATTGCTTTTGAGTACGAAGTTCCCCACTACAATAGTGTAGTCATTAGTGTACAAGAAGAAGAAGAGTTACGGATATTTATATCCGTAACTCTTCGTACTCGTACTTCGTACTACTCGTAACGTTAATTATTGTCACTACTTTATTTCGAAAGTGTGTGGTGGAAGGATTTTAAGTGCGCTTTAAAAGGGCTCCTTTCGAGCACTATGTTTTTTGAAACTTTTTAGGTTCTTCACATACCGGTTTCCTCACGATGTTTTCCTTCACCGTTTGAGAGAAGGTACTGGCACTGATCCGTAACAAAAATACTAAGCTTATCAGTTTTAGAGCAATTGATGTTAGATGCTCGGTGGAAGCTTTTTAACATACTTCTTTATCTGTTACTTAGTCTTACTGGAAATTAGATGCCCAGGCTTTTAACATCTGTAAGCCTAAAGTTGATGAACGCAGCGTAGTGCATCGTAGGGCACGTTTATACGTGCGTGACTCGCGAGGCAATGCTTTTATAGGTGATGGTTACCACTTAACAGTAAGGCCATCTGCTTATTCCATCAGCAGTAGTCTTACTGGTGCAATAAATCATCAACTAAGTATAATTCATATCGTGCGTAACTTGCGAGTCAATGCTTTTATAGGTGATGGTTACCACTTAACCATCCATCATCTTTTCCTAGTAAACGCGGCGGTGCAGTGCGCCGCTGATGCTGTGTTCACGCATCAAGGCCAGATATGCATAGCTGCGTCTCGTCTCTACGTGCAGTCCGGAATTTACGACAAGTTTGTTGAAGCAGCCGTGAAACACGCTAAGGGCATTAAGATTGGTAAACCATCAGACCCGACTGCACAGCATGGACCACAGGTAATACTGACCAAACATTGTGATAACTAGATTGACAATCTTGAATTAAAAACGAAATATACCCTCGATTTAAGCCCCAGGCAAGGTAGATATCCTCTTAGATCTCGAAGTACCTACCAAGTACCCAGACAAAGTTCTTTGAAATGGGGAATGTACCGAAAGTGTAGTAGTAGCTAGGTTTTAGTAATAGGGGTCTTTGTGAAGGCCTCGTCCGGGGAAGTACTACCACCATGCCTTTTTCTGCCTGAACGGTGTGAAAAGTGTGCCTCAAGTTGATGGACGCAGGGCGGTGCATCATAAGGCACGTTCATATCGTGCATGACTTACGAGGCAATATTTTTTTATAGGCGATGGTTACCACTAACACGAGGTGGGTCATCTGATTCCATCAGCATGTAGTTTAAAAAAAATCTTTTCACTTGTTATAGGAAACCTAATGTATAAGTAGGTACTAGATCCTATGGAGATACCACTGAATAACGGGTCACGCCACGGCTATCGAACCCGCAAATCTCTCCACAGATATAACAATCTCTTTGGTAAACAAGCACTATAATATTATCAGTAATCGCGAGATATACCTAGATGGCAGATAATAATATAAGATAAGATAAACGTTTGACTATAAACAATTTGTGAACTTAGTTTCGTTCGGTTGGCCTTTTTATAGATCTTGAGCGGATGGTATTCGCTTCGGGCCTAAGCCCGAACGGATGATCGAACGGGCTAAGACTAATCTACAGAGAGATAAAACGAACGAGGTAGAATTTTTCACGTCAAATACAACACGATTATTTCTTCTTGTCGTGTCACTCCTTTTTTTCGAAACAGTGTGGGAACGGATTTTAAGTTCTCACCAAAGGGCCCCTTTCAAGCACTTGACGCATTTTTTTTATCCTATACTTATTTTAGAACTTTTTGGGTTCTACGACATGCCGGCGGCTTCCTCACGATGTTTTCCTTCGCCATTTGAGAGGAGCACTGTGCACATACATTTTAGAACAGAAAAACTCATTGGTGCACGACTGGTTTTGAACTCACGACTTTAGGATCGGAACCTACCACTAGACCACCAGTGCTCTCAACAACTCGACTGCAGAGCGGCTACCACGTTACCACGCAGTGTAAATTAGATTCCTATATGAACTTTTATTCATTTTTTTTGGCGAGAAATTAAAAACCTGTTGTGCCGACCCCACATAAAGTGGGATAAGGGCAGGAAGATGAGATTGATGATGATGATGATTCATTTATGTTTTAAGAAGACCAATTTATTGCTAAATAATATAGGTTATCAGAAAAGCCATTAAGCAGTCCTCACGTATGGTTACAGAGTAGATGAGAAAAATGCGCAAACAAACATTTACGGCCTTATAAAAAACTGCCGAAAAATCAGTGCTTAAATATTATTGCCATATTTTACCAATGGGTAATAAACTTTTACAATGCTAAATTAATAACCTATGCATACTTGCCTACCTTATTAATACATATTCAAAGAAGTCAGTGTTTCGTTTGTAGTTGTGGAGTACCCAGACCCCGTTGTTATTCATTCTACGTCAAACGAATAGAACAAGCGTTGCATCGTTTCACGAATTACAAAATGTCCGCTCGCTTTTGAATCCCGTTACCGTTATAGGTACATGCATTTTTAAACATTTCTAAAGCTTAGTTTTGTAAAGTATTTTACTAGCTCTACTAGCCCGAGTCAACGCATACCTACTTAAATAGCTTGAATTTTTTGAAGGCTCAACTTTCATAACAACTAGAATAGTCGTTCAGCTCAAAACCCTGGCAGCGTTTTGGGAATATCTGAAAATTTTTGAATGCCGCTTCTAATGAAATTCCGCTGATATGAGGTAGGGTATTATCTAACTTTATAGAGATTTAATAAGTTCTGAAATACTTATAGTCTACCACTAGGTTCACTAATAGAGCTTTAGAGTTGAAATTTAGAATGGATAAAGTTTTTGGGACCCAATGGATATTAATATTAGATCAGTAATAAATAATAATATAATAACAGTATTGGCGGACTTTCCACACAGCACTATAGCCCCAAACTAAGCCAAAGCTGATATGGGAACCAGATAGCTGATATAGTACATAATATACTTTTTTTTTTGTAAATACATCCTTATAATTTATAATAATAACTAGTGGCTTCCCGCGGCTTCGCACGCGTTGAAGTGGTGAGCCGTGATTGAGCCACAAACATCCACAGATCGTAACTTTCGCATTGATTTGTATATTATTAAGGTAGGATTTTAAATACCTACGTAGGTATAAGAGATACCTATAGGCGTACATTACCTTTATTAGGTAGGTAGGTATAGGTACTGAGTTTAGCACAAACATGACAAATACAACAAAGATTACACGGAAAATATGTACTTATTTGATCCTAGTTTCTACCCCAAAAACAAACGAAACGAAACAGCTTCACGACTTTGATCCCCAGGCACGGTAGATACCCTCAGATCTCTTCGTACCAACTCAAGATTCCCGTTTTTAGAATGTCCCTTACAAACATTGACGCCTCGTTGTATCCTTTTTACTCGAGCACAACGAAGGAGGGTAACGTTATAGGGGTTGTTTTCAAAAATCAAACTGTCTTTTTGTTATTTATCCACTTCACATTTTCTTTTAGTTTGAAGTTAATTACACTACGCGTTAAAAATCTCCCATACAAACCTTGAAACTTTGGCAGTCATTTGCAACCTTTGCAGGGGTAGTTTTAAAATATTGAAAACGTGATTTTAAATTTTATTTATTGTGGAGTTTATTTACTTCAAGTTTGAAATCAATCGCACTATGCGTTAAAAACTCTCCCATACTAACTTTTACACCCTTTATTTGCACCCTTTGCAGGGGTAGTTATCAAAAGTTAAATGCGTCATTCTTAATTATTTATTTCTTAGTATATTTACCTCAAGTTTTAAGTCAATCGATACACCTCTACGCCATAAGACCTATGTATTCTTCAAATTTCAAGTCTCTAGGACCAGCGGTCAAAAAACTCCCATACAAACTTTTACATCCCTTTGCACATTTATTAAGGGTAGTTTAAAAAAAATAAAAATGCCTTTCCTATTTTTTTGCCTCGAAGTATATGTACTCCAAGTTTCAAGTTTGTAGGTTCAAGGAATACGATTTTACATACAAACGTTTTCATCCCTTTTTACACCCTTAGGGGTTGAATTTCCAAAAATCTCTTCTTAATACACCTCTACGCCATAAGACCTATGTACTCTTTAAATTTCAAGTCTCTAGGACCAGCGGTCAAAAAACTCCCATACAAACTTTTACATCCCTTTGCACATTTATTAAGGGTAGTTTTAAAAAACAAAAAATGCCTTTCTTATTTTTTTGCCTCGAAGTATATGTACTCCAAGTTTCAATTTTATAGGTTCAAGGAATACGATTTTACATACAAACGTTTTCATCCCTTTTTACACCCTTAAGGGTTGAATTTCCAAAAATCCCTTCTTAGTACACCTCTACGCCATAAGACCTATGTACTCTTCAAATTTCAAGTCTCTAGGACCAGCGGTCAAAAAACTCCCATACAAACTTTTAAATCCCTTTGCACATTTATTGAGGGTAGTTTTAAAAAACTAAAAATGCCTTTCCTATTTTTTTGCCTCGAAGTATATGTACTCCAAGTTTCAAGTTTGTAGGTTCAAGGAATACGATTTTACATACAAACGTTTTCATCCCTTTTTACACCCTTAGGGGTTGAATTTCCAAAAATCTCTTCTTAATACACCTCTACGCCATAAGACCTATGTACTCTTCAAATTTCAAGTCTCTAGGACCAGCGGTCAAAAAACTCCCATACAAACTTTTACATCCCTTTGCACATTTATTAAGGGTAGTTTTAAAAAACTAAAAATGCCTTTCCTTTTTTTTTGCCTCGAAGTATATGGACTCCAAGTTTCAATTTTATAGGTTCAAGGAATACGATTTTACATACAAACGTTTTCATCCCTTTTTACACCCTTAAGGGTTGAATTTCCAAAAATCTCTTCTTAGTACACCTCTACGCCATAAGACCTATGTACTCTTCAAATTTCAAGTCTCTAGGACCAGCGGTCAAAAAACTCCCATACAAACTTTTACATCCCTTTGCACATTTATTAAGGGTAGTTTTAAAAAAATAAAAATGCCTTTCCTATTTTTTTGCCTCGAAGTATATGTACTCCAAGTTTCAAGTTTGTAGGTTCAAGGAATACGATTTTACATACAAACGTTTTCATCCCTTTTTACACCCTTAGGGGTTGAATTTCCAAAAATCTCTTCTTAATACACCTCTACGCCATAAGACCTATGCACTCTTCAAATTTCAAGTCTCTAGGACCAGCGGTCAAAAAACTCCCATACAAACTTTTACATCCCTTTGCACATTTATTAAGGGTAGTTTTAAAAAACAAAAAATGCCTTTCTTATTTTTTTGCCTCGAAGTATATGTACTCCAAGTTTCAATTTTATAGGTTCAAGGAATACGATTTTACATACAAACGTTTTCATCCCTTTTTACACCCTTAAGGGTTGAATTTCCAAAAATCCCTTCTTAGTACACCTCTACGCCATAAGACCTATGTACTCTTCAAATTTCAAGTCTCTAGGACCAGCGGTTTAGGCTGTGCGTTGTCTATATGTCAGTCAGTCAGTCAGTCAGTCAGTCAGTCAGGACTTTGATTCTTATAGTATTAGAGATAGAGATAATACAATCAGTAAACCATTGCATCTATTGTAGATGGTTTACACAGAAGTTAATTTTCACGCATGCCTATATGGGACAGTATAGTACCCGGGACAGAATTGCACATGTATTAGACTTGCTAAGAATAATAACATAGGCGATGGTTACCACTTAACATACAAGTGGGCCATCTGCTTGGTCTATGGCACAAAGATGAGCATACGAAAAATGGCATGAAGATGATGTGAAATATTATAGAAGAGTCGATCGAATCGACGAGTCTAATCAATAAACAATACATTTGTTAGTTTTTATATATTTTGACAAAATAAAAATTGGGTGTCCAGAGTTTTGGCTTTTTCTAGTAGGCAGAGCCTTATACTTCACTGTTGATTTTGTTAATACCAATAAATATATTTTTTCATTTCATGTTAAGATTTCTATGAAAAGCTTTGTTTTCAGATCGACGAAGAAATGATGTATAAAGTTTTAGGGTACATTGAAAAAGGCAAAAAAGAGGGTGCAAAGCTTTTGACTGGCGGCAAGCGCGTCGCCAGCGCAGGGTTCTACGTGGAGCCAACTGTCTTCGCTGACGTCACCGATAAAATGACCATCTCTAAGGACGAGGTATAGTTTTTGTTTTAGGGAAATCAACCGTTTCTTGTTAATTTTTATAGTGTTAACCTGTTTGAAAAGAATTGGGCCTGAAAAGCCCAGGACCGTAAAGAGTGGACGAGTGAAGAGAGTTAGGAAGGCCTTTGCCCTGCAGTGGGACGATGCAGGCTGAAATATCATAATAATAACCTATGTATCTAGTAACCTACGCTCGTTCTTCTAGGCTTTGGTCACGTGGAATTGGCACCTAGAGTCACCTAGCTTTAAGACGTTTCAAAGCTATCCTTGCGATTTTATTGAATAAATACCTTTTGACTTTGACTTATGTACTAAGAGTATGTACTTAAGCATAGTAGGGCTCCTTGTGAAGGGCTCGTTTGGGGAAGTACTACCACCATGCCTTTTTCTGCCGCCAAGCAGCGTTGCTGTGTTTCGGTTTGAAGAGTGTATATTATTCTCTGTATTTCTCCTATGTTTTTGTGACACAAAATACCTAAATTTTTGAGTATGGTTGTTGGTGAAATTACAGGCACATGAGGCTTAATTAACATCTGTATGCCTCAAGTTGATGGACGCTGGGCACGTTCCTTTGTTATAGGTGATGGTTATCACTTAGTATCAGGTGGGCCATCTGCTTGTTCCATCAGAAAGTTGTAAATAAATAAAAAAGTTTCCTTGTTGCCAAGATAAAAGCAAACATTTTAAAAATTTAATTTATCTAGATCTTCGGGCCGGTGCAGAGCATCCTCAAGTTCGAGACGCTGGAAGAGGTGGTGGACCGCGCCAACGCCACCAACTACGGCCTCGCCGCCGGCATCTTCACCACCAACGTTAACAACGCTCTGCAGTTCAGCAAGCACGTCGAAGCTGGCACTGTGTGGTGAGTTTAGCCTTCATAGCTCAGTTGCTAGTAGAAGGGTTAACATCTATATGCCTCAAGTTGATAGGCAGTGCATCGTAGGGCACGTTCATATCGTGCGTACTTTTAAGTCAAATCGTTTTGCAAGAGCCCTAGGTCCCAAAACGCTCTATTAGTTTTTGATTGCAATAATAATAAAATAAAATGTATATGACCAGTTTTTTTTTTCAGGGTGAACACATACTTGGCGTTAGGTCCTCAAGCCCCATTTGGCGGTTTCAAGGAATCCGGAATTGGAAGAGAAAAGTAAGACTGTCATTTTTTATAAATCTACGTTTGATTGAACAAGGCTTATTAGCCAATAATAGGTATACCTACGCTCTCATTGGACTTGCAATAACATTTGCTTCGTCTCTTTCTGTTGTCCGCGTTAAAAAAAAACATGTATTTACTTGACACGACATACATAGCCTTCACAGCTCAGTTGGTAGCAGCTCTGCCTTCTGCACTGTAGGCCGTGGGTTAGATCCCCACGGAAAAAAAACCTTGGTGCTGTGTGGAATGTCCACACCCTATTTTATATTAATTTATTTATTAACATGAATTATACTGTGATGCAACAATGTGTTCAATAATGTGAAATGTGAATACAACCCAAATGGTCGGAGGGAAATTACAAAAACGGCCTGACGATACGGAAAACGAAAAACAAAAAAATAAAACCGGCCAAGTGCGAGTCGGACTCGCGCACAAGGGGTTCCGTAGCATTATCTATAAAAACGCCAAGAAATCACGTTTGTTGTATGGAAGCCCCCTTAAATATATTTTTTTATTCTGTTTTTTAGTATTCGTTGTTATAGCGGCAACAGAAATACATCATATTATTATGTAAAAATTTCAACGGTCTAACTATCACGGTTCATGAGATACAGCCTGGTGACAGACGGACAGACAGACAGACAGACAGACGGTCGGACAGCGGAGTCTTAGTGATAGGGTCCCGATTTACCCTTTGGGTACGGAACCCTAAAAACAAAAGTCAAACTTGGGGTGCTACAAAGCCTTTAAGCCGGGAGTAAAAGAAAAGAAGTGTGTTGGCCTACTGGTCGCTATACACAGGCTAAAAGTGCCGCAACAGGCTACGGGTGCTTGTAGCTTTCAACGCGATAAAATCCAAACGAGGAAATTCGTCGAATAAACAAGTTCACTAAAATTAAATAGATTTTAATAAAAAAAAACATTTTTTTTTATTGTAAGAATTGTGTATTACTCACTGGAAGCCCTGAATAAATAAATAAATAAAAAAGCACTCAAAATTCCTTTTTTTTTACAATGAATAGACCGTCCTTTGACTACAATCTCACCTGATGGTAAGCGACGATGTAGCCGACGTTGGAGCAGAACGGTCTAGAAGACACCTATTCACTCTTGCCTTGAAGAGACTGCTAGTTCTGAGGCAGGCCATGTAGCTCGTACTACTCAATCCGTTAAGTAATTTGTTCGCGAATGTAGATCACGTCCTACTGAAAAGATTTTCCAATCTGATAGTCGACATTGGGATAGGAGTACGGAAAAAGCTCAAAATTGGTGGAACTGTATTTTCTTTAGGCTTCTTCTTCTTATCGTGTCACTAGTTCTTTCGAAACAGTGTGGTGAAAGGATTTTAAGTGCGCCTCAAAGAGGCTTATTTCGAGCATTTGACACATGTTAAAGAACTTTTTGGGTTCTACGACATGCCGGTTTTCTCGCGATGTTTTTCGTCGCCATTTGGGAGTACCTACCTACTACTGTACACACAAAATGTTTAATAGAAAAACTCATTGGTGCACGGCCGGTTTGAACCCACGACCTTAGGATCGGAAGGCAGGGCCGCTACCACTAGACCAGTGCTCTCAGGCTGATGACGAATGAGGCCTCACCATTTTTATTTTTTATGAACATAACGTTTTTATCTTTTACAGTGGTGTGGACGCGTTGAAGGAATATCTAGAAGTGAAGACTGTCACAATGTCTTTAACAAAGAAGTTTTAAATACCTAAGTCTAACGAGTTTCAGAATTAGGTATTTTCTATTAGGTGGCCTTAGGCTCGTCTGCTTATAGCTTTGGCATAAAAAATACCTATCATTATTGAAAGCCAGATCCGTATCAATTTATCGCAGATAAATAAAGACGCCTTTTATTTATTTATTTTAACTATTGCAGCCAACGACCACATTTACTTTTTTTTTTGTAAAAACAATGTTGTATTGTATAACTGTAAAAAGGTCGCGTTCCCAAGGATGTCTCAATATTTACTTGTTGTAACCATTTGATTGCAGCCAACAGCCACATACAATTTTTATTTGTATAAAAACTATGTTGTATTGTATAACTGTAAAAAGGTCGCGTTCCCAAGAATGTCTCAATATTTACTTGTTGTAACCATTGCAAACAGACACATACGAAAAAAAATATATAAATCTATGTTATATCAATGTATATTGTACAGGAGGTCTCAAATGAATGAGAAAGTGCAATTCGAGTAAACTTAAGATGCTTGATTGAACGTTAACCTAGAGAGCTTTACAATATAATAGCTGCCTTATATCATATTTGCCAAAACGAAACGATAGCGCGTTAAGTTAGCTAGTAGCAGTGATGGGCAATCCAGTCAAAGTCTAAAGGTATTTATTCAATAAAGTCACAAGGATCACTTTGAAACGTCTTGAGGCTATACCAAGGTTGTCTGCATCTGTTAAATTAGATTGTTTGTCATTGTTGTGCAATTTAACTAAGTACTTAATAAAATATTATTTTCTCTCTGTGCACTACCAACTTATCACTGTCCCATATACAAGGATTATCTGTAAGAAAATGCAGATTTTATAGTATTAAGGTCGCCTTTGTAATGTTTTTTAAGTGTAATAATATTTCTATATACCTATGTTTTTTGTTGAGTATAAATAAATATTTATTGTACAAATAAGTGTTTTCTATTTATCTTCTGAACAGTTACAAACAAACCCACTTGTGAGTACCAGTTTTTGACTTCAAAGAGGCTTTTTTCGAGCACTTAACACATGTTTTAGATTTTTTTAGGTTCATACAAGAAGGTTTTAGGACATATCGATTTCCTCACAATGTTTTTGTTATAGGTGATAGTTACGACATAACATCAGGTGGGCCATCTGCTTGTTCCATCAGCAAGTAGCATTAAAAAAATGTTCTAATTACACTTACTAATAAAGTCTGCGTTTCTTTTGAGACTCTACCAGAATTTATTAAAACAGTGCTTATAAATCGATTATTCTGGTATTCCAGGGAATTCGTAGAGCAATTAATTCAATCCACTTGATAGGTTCCTATGTCAGATATTGGATATTCCGTTTCAATCTCATTACTCACAGGCGCGGATTCAGCCCTCTAAAAAGATTGTGGTCACAGCCACCCGAAAATGCGACTGCGAGTCTGATATAAACTAGCTCATGATTCATTCTAATGATAGTGCATTCTGCATCATCAGACATGTTTACAATATATATACAATATACATGTAACATGACGGTCTGAACAATTTTTTTTACAGTGTTTCTACGTGGACAAAGTCGTGGGGCGCACACTGTGTGAAACGTCACACGGCTATTAGGGTTATGGGCATGCCCATTGTGCCCACAATGGTGGTTCCGCGCTTGATTACTTAGTCCAAGTAATCCAGTACACAACAAAGATCGAAGAGTCAAATAGTTCTGAAAGTGACACGGTGTCGTCTTCGGTTTCACTTCTCTTTGGAAGTATAATACACAGGGCCGGATTTAGGGGAGGGCAAACGGGGCGATGGCCCCGGGGCCTCCACAAACGGGGGGCCCCCACAATAGAGAATTCGGAAAAAAAAATCTTTCGAATTCCAACTAGTAAACACTAGTAAACATCTTCTTTTCCTTTGATATTTTTTTTTGCTATTTTACCTTTACCTACAGCCTATCAGTAATTTGTACATACATGATTATTTGATTATATTAATCTTAAATAACAGAAATCATTGATCTATATTTGTTCATTAATCAGGCAATCAGTGAAATATCAAAATCTCAAATGGCCCTCATAGGCACTTCCAATTCACTACCCATCTTGGAGGAGTACCCCAATCATTTAATGGCTGAGTGGGGTACTTACCCGCAACCTCGGAGGTTGGGTATTCGATTGAGTGTCTTGACAATTTTTTTTTCTTATATAGTATACATATAAATTAATTGCAGTATGTGAACAATTGGTGTTCCTAAATTCTTAAACAAATCAATTATTATTGACTAATAGGCATTTTTTTTCATATTTCTTCATGCAGCAAGGTAAATAATTATTATTGTGACACAATTAAATGGCATCAATTATTCACGAACTTTACTGCATGCAAGAAATTGAAAAAAATCATAGTCCATCAATAATAATTTGTTTGTATAATTATTGAAGAATATCGATTTCGATTGTCATACAAAACCCACCTCATCTTGACAAGGAGTCAAACGCTAATATTAATAATCGAGTCGTGAATCATTCATGATCGAGGAAAGAATGTGTCCATTGAAGTTTCCGTGCGTAGTTGTCTATTCTTTTATTAATATATTTTTCCAAAAGCATAATTTTCTTCAACCAGCGAGCGAGTGTGAGTTTTTTTTGCCCTCTGCCTGTCCATGTGAATCCACAGTAGAATTAAAATTGCCAGTTCGGATGGGGAATTTTTAGTATATTCTGCGGATTTTACAAGCCTATTCAGCCTATTTTTCGTATTTGCGTGTCGATACGAGATACGACGGCAACGACGGTACCTGTTTCCCCCGTATTTTGTCTGTACGAGTGTACGACCCGTCGTCGCAGCGTTGACAAGTGTCCGCTGAGTGGCGTGCTTGTAGCAGGGAATCCCAGAATTTGATACATTCTCGTGCGTCTGAGAAGCTACGAACTTGCGAACATTGTGCAACAAATGTAAATCATTTCGAATTTTTACGGACAGACCACAGACGTTAAGACGTGAGTATTTTCATCGTTATATGCAGAGAATAAAGGAACATAAAAAACGGTTACGGAGAGGTTATGATTTATTGTTTATCATGCGTTTGTTTGGTTCTGCGTAAGTTAATCATTAAGGCGACTGAAATATCGTGATCACATGCTAATTAATATTAATTAGGTAAATTGAGGTTTCCTAATTGAATTTTGAAATATCAATTCACTTCTGTTTTTGTCTCTTATATTTTGAGTGCATGCACATAACTCGACATTGCTTGCAGCTTCTCTATTCTTTTCATTTTCCATGTGACATGGATAATGATATTTCTTAGGAAAAGAATAGCAGTTCACCAATAGGAACATAGTCGTGGAGCTGATAGTCGAGAAAAATAAAATATTAACAGAAAAACCAAAAAGAGTTACGAGCAGTGCACATGGACCATGTGCACTGCTCGTAACTCTTTTTGTATAAGAGAATCTACTTGGTTTCACAATAAATTATTTATTGAAAAACTCGACTGAAAAAAATTGTTCTATTTATTTGGAAAATAATTTGGGGCGAGGGGGCCTCCGCTCCTTTGTTGCCCCGGGGCCTCTGGACCTCTAAATCCGGCCCTGATAATACAATACCATAATAATTGATTTGAGAGACACAGGTTGTAAGATTCTTACATACAACGTGTAACATAATACCCCTATAAGGCCAAAGACCAAGCACTGGAATACTTTGACGTGTGCAAAGTTTGTATGCTTCGTTTTCGAAATTGCCATACAAAAGTCAAATTAATATTGTCTCAGAAATTTGCAACAACCCTGATAATGTGTACGTGACCTGGGTAGGTACTTACGCTCTTTGCTTTTACTAATTGGTGGCAGTTCTGTTACCTATTTTATCTACTGTTCACAATTAAAGGTAAAAAAACAGCTGTAAATAGGGTAGCGTCATGTTGTGTTAGTTTCATTTTGGAAGAAAGTCTATAACTAGAATGTATATACAATATTACCTAAAGTTCAGTCTTTTATTTATAATTTAAAAAAATAGTCTTCTAGCTTATTTTTTTATACGATTTTTTGAAAACATCACCTATATCAAGTCACGCATCGCGCCCAGCTCTCTTCTGACCTTACTGATTATTACTGATGGAGCAAACTGTTGAAATTCTTTGCGTGTAACCTAGCTGCTAACAGATATTGTCATATGACATTGATAAATGGAGATAATCTATAAATCAATCGGCGCGTCAAACGATCAAATTCGTTTGTCAACCGCGCGGCCCCGTTTTTCAAACCGCGAGTCGCATAGGTACATGCAGCGCAGCGCGTCGATTCAATTTAAGGAGAGGCATTTCATGAATGAAACACTTCGAAATTTCAAAAGTCTTATATCAAAAGTTGTTCGCCATTACCTGTAGAATACCCTGCTTCCGGGGTTACAGGGGTATTATGTTACACGTTGTATACCTCTATAAATGTTTTACATTAATTTTGTACATTTTGTAAACATACTCGAGAGCACAGAAATCGCCCACCCCCTACATTTTTACCCCAAATATATTTAAATTTAATTTGGTTTGCAAATTTAACTTAATTTAAATTAATGTACCTACTCACTGTTAGCTTGTAAAAAATTTAGGGGGTGGGTGGTTTTTATGCTCTCGAGTATACTTGTATTATTTGTATTTTTTCTGTAACTTATATTAATTAAAAGCTATCTGGTTCCCATAGCACAGACTGCTTATATCGGGGCTAGATAGCGCGGTGAGGAATGTCAAGCAATATTTATATTTTTACTAGCGGACCCGACAGACGTTGTCCTGCATGATTTAGTTGCTGTATAGATAAATAACCTAGATACCGACTGCAGCGCCATCTGCAGGGCTGATTTGTAAATCTAAACCATCCAGGGTGCTACCCAAGCGCATACAAAAAAAATCACTCAAATCGGTCCAGCCGTTTAGGTGGAGTTCAGTGACATACACACGTACAGTAGAATGATATATACAAGGTGTTCCAATAATTGTGTATATAAACTTCAGGGGGCTAAAGTACCCATCAATATGAATAACTTTTTCTAAGGAACCAACACTGTGAACGCGAAAATAAAAACAGCTGTTTCATACATTTTAGCCAGGTAGGTATTGAACTTTTGTATGAAACAGCTGTTTTTTTTCGCGTTCACAGTGTTGGTTCCTTAGAAAAAGTTATTCATATTATTGGGTACTTTAACCCCCTGAAGTTTATATACACAATTATTGGAACACCTTGTATAAAGAAGATGAAAAAGGGGATTTTTAATACTGACCTCAAATAAGCCTGACTACACATTAGTCACGTAGTAATGCTTATAGAGTATGGTATGTAAGTAATTCTTAATTAAGTAGAACTAGCTAGAGCAGTTCTAATTCAATTAATTAAATAAATAATTAGGCACTGACTACCGAAGTTTATTGAGATTACAGCGAATACTATACGAACGGTATCGATAGGTATCACAAATGATTTTTGAATAGGTATGTTATCTGTTATGTACCTTATATATTATAAGGTAGAGTCTATCTATCACCTTATAAAAATAAAGGTACATAACAAATATTTTATGCACAAAAATAAAAACACATTCTGATTACAGGCACATGAGGCTTGACATCTCTATGCCTCAAGTTGATGGACGCAGGGCAGTGAATCGTAGGGCACGTTCCTATCGTGCGTGACTTACGAGATAATGCTTTGTTATAGGTGATGGTTACCACTTAACATTAGGTAGGCCACCTGTTGTTCCATCAGCTAGTTTTATTAAAAAGTTAAAGTTCGCAATTGGCTTGGAAGTTACCTAAGTAACCGGACCCAATACGTCGAAAAACAATCTCTCGACAACAATAAAGAAGACCTCCCTTACTTAAATCTAAGCCTTTACTAAACAGAGTTGGCGTGCCTCATACGCAGGTAATGGCAATTTCACATGTATCATCGGAAATCCTTAATGACTTTATGGCTGAGCGACTTTGTGTGAGGCATTGCCGCTCTGGTGCTGCACACAAAATTCTGATTGGCATCTTGGATCCGTGCAATTTTCGACACTCGCGTTGGGTGTGTTTTTTGCCTACAGGATAAAGAAAAAAATCCACGTAAATTTAAAAAAAACAACATTTTGCAGTTTTTGTTTGAGTTTATCTTCTTTCTCACATTTTGGCACTCGGCTGTCGTAGAGATAGGACTTTAGAGATTATGACAATTTAGTTAATTTTAAATTGCACGCATCAAAATGCTAAGTTCGCATAAGTCTTAAATAACTGAAATACTAGCCCGTAATAGACATTCTGCGGCCGTAGCACTCTCGTAGAAAACTCGTAGCTAATTCTACGGTTATGTTTTTCGTATTGCATTTTTTATCCAACGTTTACTTTGCTAAAGTAATTTTTAAAACAAAAATAATCCTTCATTTAAAAATTATAATTTATGCATAACTGCTAAACAAAAGAAAATTTACAAAGCTGCAAGAAACACTGACGTAGTTTTCCAAGAATTAACATTGCAGTAGCTTACATCAAACAGAACTTTATTGAAGAAACAGTTCAAAGAAAAAGCGTTTATCAACTTAAACCTTTAATATTGATACAATAAAAAAAAACATATTTCTTTAAACTTAAACAGTTCAGGCAATGGGGGTATAATCAGCAAAAATGCTGACAGACGTGATAATGTCTGTTCAGCGCTGATTGTAAGTATACCCCTTTTTTTTTTTTTTTTTTTCGCTGGGAAAATCCCCCCCATTAGAGGATGGAGGGGATATGTGGGACTCCCCGGCCCATGAGGGCCGGTATACCCACTAAATAACCCAGCGGCACTCCCGCGTCGTCTAGTATGGAGGGGAACTGGGAAACCGGCGGAGCCTTTTCTTCCAGTCCCCCGCCGACGACCGCCGCCTTTACAGCGGGGCCTTCACGCCCCCCCCTGCAGGGAGGGGCCCGGGAACGACCACGAGTGCTTGGCCGTTCCCGCCCGACGGAGGTGGCGAATAGTGCAATGCGAGAGATGGCGCCTCCACGCCTATCTCTCGCTATTGTTAGGGTTTGTATATTTTAGAAGCTATTAATGTTGTTTTGTAGAAAATTATGATCTTTTCTCAATCATTACTAGTAGTTCGCCCCGAACTGAGATCTCGTGATGCGACCCGACGAACGCATCAAAACTTTGAGTACGTAGTAGTCAGAGGCAAGTCCAAACATTATCTTTGGACTTTTTTCTGACTACCGCCTACTAACTTGGTATGGTTACCAAGTTTCAACTCTATTGGCCTATTTATTGAAGAGTTCCGTTGAACAGCCCTTGGCTGCATCATCAGACCTGGTCGTCGTCACTATTTTATGAGAACTGAGTACCTCCTTTATTTATTTCAAGAAAAAAAATTAAAAAAAAGCAAAGGAATTGGCTGACCAGTAGAAAAACCTTGATGTCAACGAAACTCTTAGAGATGGGAGCTCTTGGATCGCTGGTTATCTTAATTTAGCTTTTATTATTTTATCGCAATAACCGAGCGTCACAAAAAAAAAAGAAAAATTGTTTTGGGATGTCCAAACAAAGCCCTTTCATATGACATGTAACTTGATTTTTTTATGTAACTTTTTTTATTTTTGCCCCCGTAAAAAACCCCATATCTCAAAACCCCTTCATCCGATTTTACTCATATACTTACCAGTAAATTTCTCAAGTACAAGCTATCGACATATCAAATATCATGCAGATCGGATCAACGGTTCTAAAGTTATCGCCAGACAAACATACATACATACATACATACATACATACATACATACATACATACATAAAATGCCAAATCGCCCAAGTTGAAACTAAGATCTTCGTTCGCTTCGCTCACTCGATCAATTATTGTTTTAGTTGATATTTATTTTGTGCTGGCAATTATTTAAAGTAAAAGGTAGCTTCCATTTGTTTTTCTGAGAAGATATTTTGATTTTATGTTGGCAATTATTTTAAATAAAAATGTGTTTCCGGAGTCGATGGTTTTTGCGGCCCCACGATTGGTTGAATGTTGCGCTCGGTTGCGTTGACCAATCACAGAGCTGTCTTTGCCTGTCAAATGAATATGGTTGTTTGCGGACTCGGGCTGTGATTGGTTATCGCACAGAAAAAGATTGGACCAATCGGGGAGCTCTGAAAAAAATGTGGTCGCAACGAAAAGTTGATTTTAAAAAGTGGGGATTCTGTTTTTGACTGTGCGCGAAGCAACTAGAAATGTAAACTGGTGTCCGTAATAAATTGTGCTACAACGTTTTGCTGTTTTCTCATTCTCCACGAAGTCCTGATATAGTAGTTAGGTCTACATATCAGAAGTGCTGGATCGAGACCAACTTTAACAGTAAGTACACGCCTGATTATTAATAAAATATATATGAAGAATGCTAGATCATGTGTATCTTAATATAGCAGTTTTCTACATCGGGCATAGCGCCGCGATAGATGTATTTGTTCTAGTACAAAGAATTTCAAATACTTTCTAGATAACAATTGAGAAATTGATGTGGGTAGATATTTTGTAGAAAAATGTTAACCTCTCCGCTGGCAGACCTGATAAAATAATTTAATTGATTTAAAATACTTTTCGACCTAATATAATAATAATAATTTTGGATAATTATTCTTTCTTGTTTTTTTTACAAAGTTACCCTCTACCTAGAATATTTTCAGATGATAGTTTTCCTGGTTATTTTCACTTAAATACCCTTACTGAAAACCCTCTAAAGATTTTATAAAATATTTTAAGATTTTATAAGATATTTTATTAAATATTACTACAAAAGGCTACAAATAAATGTTGACCGCTGAGCTGGCATAGGGGCAGGTTGTACAAATCTCCCAATCTATATAAATAATTAGATTTTACCTCAAAAATATTTCGTATTTTTCGGACTTTTTAATAGGTACCCTCTCGTCATCTTCGGTTAAAAATAATACGACAAACAGCTAGATTATTAAAATATTTAATAAGAAATTAAATCTTGTGTGTAGGCATTGCAGAAAGAGTGAAGAACATTTGGTTTAATTTGACTAAGAGCTAAGTTCAAAATAATAGTTATTTTATTTTTTAATACTACCTTCAAAATATTTTAATGACCAACTATTGGTATATTTTTACTTAAATGTTTTTTTTTCCGATTGCACCGCAACGCAATCTTTCAGAGCATGGACGAGCCAGATCCCCGGCGTCGGGATTGCGACCGGGACAGTCGAAGACGAGAGACTCCTGATCAACGGGCTCGCCACACTGCTTCTCGGAGTCGGAGCCGTATCCGGACTCGAAGCCCT
Source organism: Chloroclysta siterata (assembly GCA_932294275.1). Taxonomy (NCBI): domain Eukaryota; kingdom Metazoa; phylum Arthropoda; class Insecta; order Lepidoptera; family Geometridae; genus Chloroclysta; species Chloroclysta siterata. Next base: position 20,470,525 of record OW028595.1, on the reverse strand, counting down.
AGTCATGCTGAGCGGGACCGAGAGCGGGAATGGGGACGTGAACGAGTCGAGTTGCTGGAAAGGGAGCTGCAGCGGGAACGTGATCGACTTCGACGCATACCCAAAGGACGTCATCGTACACCATCGAGGCAGGCCAGCGAGCATCGAGGAAGGAGTCGCGAGCCCCGCGACTCGCGGCATGGAGACAGCCACCCAGAGCCACAAGTCGACGCTGGAGAACAAAGGTCATGTAGTCCTTCTTTATCTAAGAAAGATTTTGTAGATATTCTTAAATGTTTGAGAGATGGTTTTTCGACACAGCCTACTAAAAATGCACCACCTTCACAGAAGATAGATTTTAAAAATATTCTACCAAGTTTCGACCCTTCGTCTAAGACTCAACGCATTGACGTTTGGTTAAAGAAGGTGAACGAATGTGCTTCTGTGTACGGGTGGGACGATAAAACCACCACTCATTTTGCTATGCAAAAACTTCAGGGCCTGGCCAAAACCTGGTACGAAGGCTTAAATTCTATTCTTTTTACTTGGAAAGAATGGGAGGATAAATTAGTGAGCGCGTTTCCATTCGAACAGAATTATGGCCAGGCCTTGGAAGAGATGCTTAGGAGGAAGAGCAGATTTAATGAAGCAATAGAGGTTTACTACTATGAAAAACTAACACTTCTCAACCGATGCGATATTGTAGGAAAACGTGCAGTAGATTGTATTATACATGGTATAAGCGACCGAACGTTGCGATCTGGAGCTTTGGCGTTACGTTGCTTAGACCCTGACCTACTGCTGCAGTACTTGGTTAGCAATAAGGATTGCAATCAATCATTATTAGATCGTACTCCTTTTAAAACGAAAAGCTCAGAGAATATTGTCAATACTAGCTCAAAACAAAAAAATGGGTTTAGACAGCCTTCAGCTGGATGCTACAATTGCAAAGAAAAAGGGCATAGCTTTCTATACTGTCCCAAACCACTTATAAAATGTTCAAAATGTAGCAAGGTAGGGCATACTTCCGATAGCTGTTTCGTCAAGACTACTGATCAGACTGTGAAAAATCCCGGTGTTCAGAAAACGATGTGCATAGATTCTAATGGTAAGAAAAATTGTTCTAGTCCAAATTCTAAATACGTCAAAGAAGTTAAGGTAAACGAAGTTACATTTAAAGCTTTTGTCGATTTTGGGAGTGACGTCACTTTAATAAAGGAGTCTGTCGCACGCAGGTTAGGTTTAACCCACAATGCAGTTTCGTCTGCTATGAAAGGTTTTGGAAACGGTATAGTGCATTCGTTAGGAGAACTATCGCTTAATCTAGGTGTCGATGATGTCAGTGCTAATGTTGTTTGCAAGGTTGTGGACGACGAGTTGTTGGACAAGCCGGTATTGATAGGTCAGTCATTTACAGAGCAACCTCATATAATCGTCTATAAAAATGCTGCGAAGCTACAATTTTCTGACATCGGAAGCGAATTGCCACAACCTGATATTGATAGCGGAGGTGAATTGACGTTAAAGGTTAGATCAGCCGGTATCCTTCAGCTCTATGGTATAGCAAGTGTGAAAGCTCAAATTGAACACTCGTTTAGTGGCAGTGTGCTGATAAAGAATAGTATTGCAGGTGAACCAAACAATCAATACATGGTGGTTGGAGGTCTCTATAACGCAAAGTGCGGTATTGTTTATGTGTCAGTAATGCCGTTTTCGATGGCCTGTCGAATCTCAAGCAATTCTGTGTTTTGCCGAGCAGACAAGGTCAATTTTGTCAATAAAGTAGTTGTAGAGACGCAGTTAGATAGATCAGTGTCTGGTAATTTTGATGAAAGCCAGGTTCGCGTTGGTGATGGTGTATCGGAGCATGATAAACGGCGTCTTATAGACTTGTTAACAAGATACAAGCATTGTTTTGCCTCTTCGCTAAAGGACTTAGGGTGCACTAATAAAACTGAAATGCACATAGAATTAAATAGTAATCGACCGGTTGTGTATCGGCCATACCGGTTGTCCCATCACGAACGAGAGAAGGTGCGCAATATGGTAGGGGATATGTTAGATGCGGGAGTAGTAAGGGAATCTGTCTCTGAGTACGCTAGTCCAATCTTACTTGTTCGAAAAAAAGATGGATCAATGCGGATGTGCGTTGATTATCGCATGCTAAATTCATTGACTGTCAAGGAGAGGTATCCCATGCCTATAATCGAAGATGAGATTGCGCGTCTTACAGGTCAGGCTTGTTTTATCACACTTGATCTTGCCTCTGGCTACTATCAAGTACCAATTTCAGAGCAAAGTAAACATCTCACCTCGTTCGTTACGCCAGATGGCCAGTACGAATTCAATAGAATGCCATTTGGTTTGGCAAACGCACCAGCCGTGTTTCAGCGCATGATGAATTCACTTCTAGGCTCTGCGCGTTTCGGGAAAGCGACGGCATACATCGATGATGTATTAATTTTCGGTAAAAATGTTTCTGAATGCTTAGAACGTCTAGAACAGGTTTTGCTGATCATGGAGGATGCTAATCTCACATTGAATATTGCAAAATGTGATTTTCTGTGTGACAAAATTACTTACCTCGGGTACGAAATTAGCGCTGCTGGGGTTAGGCCTGGTGAAGGAAAAATTGTCAGTGTGCAGAATTTTCCGCGACCAGAAAATGTGCATAATGTTCGTCAATTTTTAGGGTTGGCCAGCTATTTTAGAAAATTTATTAGCTCTAATCACTTATCCTCTCAGCAAATTACTAAAGAAGAGTGCAGCCTGGGAGTGGGGTGATAGTCAGGAGCAGGCTTTTACAGATCTTAAGACCAGGTTGATAGATAGGCCAATTCTAGCAATATATGATCCGTCAGCAGAAACAGAGCTACACACTGATGCGAGTAGAATAGGTATCGGTGGCATATTGCTCCAACGCACATCAGAAAATGAGCCCTTTCATCCGGTGGCTTACTATAGCAGGCAAACTTCGCCAGAAGAAAAGAATTTCCATTCGTACGAATTGGAAACTCTAGCAGTCGTTTTCTCTCTCCGTAAATTTAGGGTTTACTTGTTAGGTAAGGAGTTCAAGATTGTGACTGACTGCAGTGCTTTGCGCTCTACGTTTCTGAAGAGAGACCTTATACCGAGAATTGCTCGTTGGTGGTTGACTTTACAGGAGTTCGATTGTTGCATTGAATATAGAGCCGGGTCCAAGATGAGTCACGTCGATGCTTTGTCTAGGAACCCCATTGTTGGCGAAGGAGATGTTTTCGCGGAGCAGTTTCCAACAATAATGTCTATTACTGACGAAGATTGGTTGCACACCCTGCAACTCGGTGATTCAGAGTTGTGTAGGATCAAAAATATTTTGAGCAGCGGTCTTGATGAGAAGGGTCTTAAGTATATAAATGAAAATTATATTATGAAAGACAATAAGCTGTTTCGTTGTCTAGGCGGAGATAAAGACATTATTCGATGGGTAGTACCGAAGGGTGCAAGGTGGCAATTGTGCCGTATGAATCACGATGACATCGGACACTTTGGCTATGAGAAGACTTTAGAGAGAATTAAAAAAAACTATTGGTTCGCGAAAATGTCTAAATTTGTAAAGAAGTACGTAAGCGCCTGTATTGAATGTGCTTTTGCAAAAAGAAATTCAAATGATCGTGAAGGGTTGCTCCACCCTATAGCTAAAGTAGATGTGCCATTTCATACTCTGCATCTTGACCACCTTGGACCCTTCGTTAAGTCTAATAAGGGCCATACCCACCTGCTTGTAGTGGTGGACGCATTCACCAAATTTTGCTTCGTTAAACCCGTCAGAAACACGAACACTCAGAATGTAGTCAGAGTTTTGCTCGACATATTTTACACATTTAGGATCCCTGACCGCCTTATCAGTGACCGGGGTAGTTGTTTCACGTCTCATGCTTTTAAAAGATTTGCTCTTGACAAGGGTTTCAAGCATATATTGAATGCCGTTGCCAGCCCCAGGTCGAATGGTCAAGTGGAACGGTATAACCGAACCATCCTTGACTCGTTGAAGACGTTTAATGTAAAACATGGTGAGAAAGATTGGGATAGCCACTTGGGTAAGGTTCAGTGGGGATTAAATAACACTATTCAAAAGACCACTGGTAAGACTCCTGCAGAAGTGTTGTTTGGTGCTGTTATGAACGTAGGGGTTAGTCCTATTCTGAATGAAATCGTTGAGGAGACTCGCGAATGTAGTGATCGTGCCGTTATACGGAACGAGGTTAAAGAAAGAATTGATAGAGAGCAGGAAAAGCAAAAAGAAAGATATGATGAAGGTAGGAAGCCAGCGCGTGAATATGAGCAAGGGGCATTAGTAAAAATAACCAAAACTTGTTTCTATAACGATGGGCAAAGTAGAAAACTTATGCCTACTTACGTAGGGCCCTACCGTGTCGACAAAGTGTTAGGAAGAGATCGTTACAAGGTGGCGCCTGTCCCCGGTTTAGGCTGCGTACAAAATAAGCGCGCAACCATAGTCGCAGCTGATCGTATGCGGCCTTGGATACACGTCGCTGCTCTTGAAGTAAATGATAATGAGTCTGACACGAACGCTGCCGATGATAGCGATATTAGCGATTAACGATGGTTTATTTTATTGTATTTTTGTTAAACTTGTGAAAATTTAACTACAGATCACCTATTTCGTTGTTACAGATCAGACGCGATAGAATCGATCGTTCGTGTTCTGAGACGATATGCAGAGACAAGTCCTTCCGCTGTGTGCCCAAGTAATCGATCGTCTTGTAAGCAACAGCCAGACGAATCGATCGTCTTTCGCCTTGATAGTTCGATGATTAGACACTAAACTGAATCGATCAGTCAGTGTCTGATCTTTCTGCGCCATCACAGGTAATCGATCGGCCTGTGTATGTCAGTTAGACGAATCGATCGTCTTTCAATTTTGTATTTCGATAACATAACATGAAACCGAATCGATCGGTCCATGTTCTGTATCGTCACATTGGTGCCACATGTAATCGATCGTTGTGTGCATCAGCCAGTCTTTGATCTTGGTAGGTAGTCTGTCACTGAACTGAATCGATCAGTCAGTCTCAGTATTTCTCATTCACAGAACAGGTAATCGATCGTCCTGTCTGTGTATGTGAAATGTATAGATTTTGTTTTCATTTGATATACTCCAAGCAATGTAAAAAGTTATCCCAGTTATTAGAGTCTTAGCTAGTAGGATCTAGTGTTGTAACTAAATAAATAAAGAAAATATTTTGTACAGTATACCTAGTTGAGTCAGAGTTTAAGCAATGCAACGATTACCAATTAGATAATTTTGGTTCCTGTAATCGTATTTGTAATTTTACTAATTTAAACTACAAATTTATTATTTTTATTGTACATGATAATAAATATTCATGTCTACAATTTAATTAGGTGCCAAAAGTTATATATAATACCTATTCATAATTGTTCTTTTTATATAGAATGCTCTATTGACATGATTTATTGCCTTTTCTACTGTTATTTAAATTAGAGGTCGTGTAAGATAATGTATAGGCAGGCATGCAGGCCTAAAAATCTTATGTACGCGTATTATTATTATATTTTTTTTGGTACAAACACTTGTTTTGGCTAATCATTATATTTATTTTTAGATAAATTAACATAATGTAACTTTAAACGATTCCGATTGTTAGGGTTCCATCTGGTACCGTGTGCGGAGACGCTCACGTTGTCAGGACGGTCGATTGTTAGGGTTTGTATATTTTAGAAGCTATTAATGTTGTTTTGTAGAAAATTATGATCTTTTCTCAATCATTATTATTGTTTTAGTTGATATTTATTTTGTGCTGGCAATTATTTAAAGTAAAAGGTAGCTTCCATTTGTTTTTCTGAGAAGATATTTTGATTTTATGTTGGCAATTATTTTAAATAAAAATGTGTTTCCGGAGTCGATGGTTTTTGCGGCCCCACGATTGGTTGAATGTTGCGCTCGGTTGCGTTGACCAATCACAGAGCTATCTTTGCCTGTCAAATGAATATGGTTGTTTGCGGACTCGGGCTGTGATTGGTTATCGCACAGAAAAAGATTGGACCAATCGGGGAGCTCTGAAAAAAATGTGGTCGCAACGAAAAGTTGATTTTAAAAAGTGGGGATTCTGTTTTTGACTGTGCGCGAAGCAACTAGAAATGTAAACTGGTGTCCGTAATAAATTGTGCTACAACGTTTTGCTGTTTTCTCATTCTCCACGAAGTCCTGATATAGTAGTTAGGTCTACACTATTCACCACCAAGTAAGTATACCCCTGACCTAACCGCACTGGTCAACCCAACCGAGAGCACTGGTGGTCTAGTGGCCACCAGCGGCCCCGCATTCCGATTCTAGGGTCGTGGGTTCGAAACCGATCATGCACAAATGTGTTTTACTGTTAAAAAAATTATGTGCACAATGTCAGTACTCTCAAACAGTGAAGGAAAACATCGTGAGGAAACCGGCATGTCGTTGAACCTAAAAAGTTCTACAACATGGTGTCAAGTGCTCGAAAGGAGCCTCTTGAGGCGCACTTAAAATCCTTTCACCACACTGCTTAGAAAGAAACTAGTGACACGACAAGAGTATATCCCTAAGTATACGATATACCTACGTCGCCGTCGCGTCGGCTGAAATTTGTCATCTTTTTTTCCTATTTTTCAGTTTGAAGGCCTAAAAAAAGAAAGCTGTGCTAAATTTGCGTGCGTGTCGACAATAATGAGTGAAAGATGTGTGTGTCATGTAAGCGTGGAAATGTGTAGATTATATATTTGTTTTATTCTGTTTTTTAATATTTCTTGATAAAGCGGCAACAGAAATACATCATCTGTGAAAATTTCAACTGTCTAACTATCACGGTTCATGAGATACAGCCTGGTGACAGACGGAAAGCGGAGTCTTAGTAATAGGGCCCGTTTTACCCTTTGGGTACTGAACCCTAAACTTCACTTATCATAATGTTAGTTATTGCACAATCATTCCAAATAAAAATAGCCATGATACCGTGATAATCAAAAGATACCAACAAGATATTGTTATCTTTTGATTATCACGGTATCAACTATCAAAGTAGCTATTTCAAAGATGCCAACATCACATTTATATCTTTTGATTATCATGGTCACTTGAATACCAGTACCTATCTAGAAAAAAGCGTTTGAAAAACTACCTTACCTACATAGGTTCTACTTAGTCGACGGAACTACTAGTGTTCTCTTATCTGTGACGGAACTAAGCTCAATCGTGGCCTTATGTCGGAATATTTGTTTAATTACCAAGCAACGACTCTTTTAATAGGTATACAACGTGTAACATAATACCCCTATAACCCCGGAAGCAGGGTATTCTACAGGTCATACATGGCGAACAACTTTTGTTCTAAGTCTTTTGAAATTTCGAAGATTTTCATTCATGAAATGCCTCTTAAACTTTCCTTCAAAATGAAACTAACACATGACACAGCCCTATTTACAGCTGTTTTTTGACCTTTCATTGTGAACTGTACATAAAATAGGAACTGCCACCAATTAGTAAACGCAAATAGCGTACGTACCAAGTTCACGTAAACATTATCAGGGTTGTTCCAAATTTGTGAGACAATATAATTTTACTTTTGTATGGGAATTTCGAAAACGAAGTAGGCAATTCAAAGTTTCCCACGTCAAAGTATTCCAGTGCTTGGTCTGTCATCTCTTAGTCTTTGACCTTGGGGGTATTAAGTTACAAGTTGTAGGTATAAGCTTATTCTCAGTAAATAATAACGCGCAAGACAAAGGACGAGATCGAAGCAATATCGTTCTTCCTGGAAACTGCAAAGGCATTCAGCAGTTATATACTAATAATGATGTCAAAGTCAAAAGGTAGGTATTCTTGTATTCAGTTGAATCACAAGGATCGCTTTCAAATCAATATCTTTCGTCTTATAGCTAGATGAAACTTAGGAGCCAGTTCCACGCGACTAAGCCTTGAAGAACAGGCAACTAACTTACGGCTAGTTTCCTACCGTTATTTTGTTACAATTGAGAGAGGGCGCTACTGTGCTACTGTTTACATCGGCTCCGTGTTCATAATTCAAAATAAATAGAAGTCTTGCAATATCAGTGTCAAAATTCGTTAAAATATCTACCCAACGTCTGAACACGTATAGTCAGTATACAAACCCGGTGCTGAAACGAACAATAAGTGCAAAAACCATATAAATATAAAGTGACATTCTTTCATAAAACTATGATTGTTTTACCAGTGTACAATACCCACAACCACAGTTAATAAGTGAAATAAACCCTAACGAACATTAAACAGCAAATATAATTATCCAAACAGGTCAGTGAATGAACTTTTGAAAATATTTTTGATCGACCTAACCTAAAAGATCAAAATAATACCAGTCATTTTCAAATAAAATTTGAAGTCAGCGCCATCTACCGATCAATAGCGGAACTAGATGAAGAGACCAAGTCAAGAACCACCTCAACTGATTCACTGAACCTTTCTAGGATCGAACGACCCAGGGAAGTAGTCCCGCTACTCACCACAAGAGGGCGCTTGTGATAACTTGGTTTTAAATACTGTAAACTTATAACATTAAATACTCAAAGTACGATGGAAGAACTTACAGCCATGATCAAAAGCTTACAGAATAAATTTGATGAACAGACAAATGAGCTGCGAGACATGAAACAGAGCATACCACAAATTATAAACAACAATATAGATAAAAAATTTGAAAATTTAGAATATAAATATAGCACACTGGAAAAAACAGTAGAAGAACAGGGCCGACGCATACAACAACTAGAAAGACTAACCAGAAAAAAGAATTTACTTTTCTTTGGAATAGAGGAAAACGAAAGAGGTTACTACGATTTACAGGAAACAGTATTAGAAATTATTAACCAATACATGAAAGTAGATTGCTTTAAAGAAAACATTGAGGAAGTAAGGCGTTTAGGAAAAAAGCAAGATGATGGAAAAGTTAGACCTACTGTTGTGACTTTGAATACAATGGGACTGAAATTTGAAATACTTAAAAACAAGAAAAAATTAAATGACTCACCCTATTACATCAAAGAAGATTTCCCACCTGAGATACTCGAGGAACGCAAAAGGCTTACTACACAGCTACTAGAGGAAAGGAACAAAGGCCGAAAAGCATTCCTAAAGTATAACAAACTTGTCGTTATTCCAGATTCAAATCAGACCAAAGATTATAAAAGGCATGAACACCACCAAATATCAAGCCAAAATCGCAACAAAAGAAACCGCCAACAATCTCCAGAACCCGTTGGTAAAAACTCCACCTCAGGCCAAATTGGCGCGAAAAATCCATCCAAAAAACCGTATTTGAACATGCAACATTATGTTATAAGTAGCCGTAACCCAAACCGAGATTTAATTTCAGACTCATTGCCCACTACTTCCGTCGCCGCCGCGTCCACCGCCGCCGCCGCCAACGTTGTGAGTTCGGCAAGGCCTCTGCCACACGCAAACACAAATAAGTATTGACATGCAGCGACCTCTCTACACACAGCCCCACCACGGCCGGTCACCGCGGGGCAAAAAGACCACAACCCTCCACTTCAAGCACTCTACATATGTACTTACAACGCAAGATCACTTCTATCAAACGAAAGATTACTTGAATTTAAACAAGCGATATCAAAAATAAAATACGACATTATTGGCCTTTCAGAAATAAGACGCACAGGATACAGTATTGAAGAAGACGATGAGCATGTATTTTGCTATTTTGGTTTAACTAAAGGGCAATATGGAGTTGGTTTTCTAATGAGAAAAAAATATAAACCTAATATAGAAAGCTTTATCGGAGTATCTGAAAGAATATGTATATTAAACCTCAGATTCGACCAAACCACATTGTCAATTATCCAAGTCCACATACCCACCATAGACACGAGTGATGACGATATCAATAGCTTTTACAAACAACTACAGCAAGCACAAACGCAATGCCATAAATGTCTAATCGTACTAGGTGATTTTAATGCTCGCGTTGGACAACGTCTAGTTGGCGAAGAAAAAATATTAGGAAAATATTGCTATGGAAAAAGAGACAAAAGAGGGGACAGACTACTTCAATATTGTTGGGAAAATAGCCTTTTCGTTACAAATAGCATTTTCAAGAATAGTATTAAAAACATGTGGACATGGCTCTCGCCAAAGAAAACCAAGAGCCAGATAGATTATATACTGACTAACCATAAAGAAAAAATTACAAATATAGAAATACTTAGCAATATATCGTTCTCTAGTGACCACCGACTTTTAAGAAGCACTTTTTGTTTATCAAATTTACAGAAAAGTAGAGCAAAGTTCAAAAATAATAATACCAAAATAAACACAACAGAAGAAAGCGAACAATTTATAAAAACTTTAAATACGAATATCAATGCTATACAATTGGAAGAGAAAGAAGATGTAGAGTCCCTTAACAGTAAAATCAAGAAATCAATCTTGGAGAGCCTATTCTTTATAAAAAAAGGAAAACCAACAAAACGAAACTTTATCACGAACAACATAACCAATCTTATAGCTAGAAGAAAAGAACTAACGAACAAGAAAAACATAACAAAAGAAGAAAAAGAAGAACGTAGCTATTTGTACAAAAATATCCATAAAATGATTAAAAAAGAACACAACGAACACCGAATCAAAGTGATAGAACAGCACCTTAATTCATCAGGTAGTTTAAAGAAGGGAATGAAAGAACTGAACACCACGAAACAATGGATTCCCTGCCTTAAAGAATCCTCTACAAATAATAAGACATTCTCTAGATTAAAAATTATAGAAACAGCTACAACATTCTACAGAAATCTTTACTCTGCACAAAACTTGCCAGAACATCAAGAAAACTTGTATGTAGAATCAAACCTTACTACTCTGGACAGGTTCTCTAAACATGAAATATTAAAAAAAATGGAAGCTTTAAAAACCGACAAAAGCAACGGACCTGATGGTGTCCCAAACGAAGCATTAAAATTAGGCAGGTTTATTCTTGCATCACCTCTAACTACTCTGTTCAATATGATTCTGGATAACAAATGTATACCTAAAGAATGGGCAATATCAGATATAATTTTATTGTATAAAAAAGGAGACCCCGCAGATATCGCAAATTATCGCCCGATTAGCCTACAACCAAACCTCTACAAATTATTCGCCTCTTGTCTTGAAGATCGTCTTGCAGTCTACACCGAAAACTAGCAACCACCGGAGCAAGCTGGTTTTAGAAAGAACTTCTCGACTACAGACCATATCCACACGTTGGACTTAATCATTGAGAAATATGAAGAACGAACAAAACCACTCAACATAGCTTTTATTGACTATGCCAAGGCCTTCGACTCAATATCCCACAGCAGCATGTGGAAAGCTCTACATGAATGCGGTATTCCAACCGAAACTATAGGACTCGTAAAAGACATATATAGCAAAAGCGTTAGTCGTGTAAGAACAGAAATAAAAGGATCTGAAATAAATATATGTAGAGGTGTTAGACAAGGAGATCCGCTTTCGCCGAGAATTTTTATAACTGTTCTTGAAAGTGTCATGAAAAACCTAAACTGGTCAAGAAAAGGTATAAACATCAAAGGGAAATTCCTAAGCAACCTACGATTTGCCGATGACATAGTGGTTTTCTCAGAAACTGCGAAACAACTTGAAGAAATGATAAACGAGCTAAATACTGCGAGCAGAGAAGTCGGTTTGGAACTAAACTTATCTAAAACAAAGGTCATGACTAACAACGAAGAAATACCTATCAAAACTAACAGTAAGCCACTAGAATATGTTCAAGAATATATTTATCTAGGCAAACAGATATCTTTTAAAAAATCTAGACACCACGACGATATAAACAGACGGATCAACATGACATGGAACAAATTCTGGGGTAACACAGAAATACTCAAATCTACTCTACCGCTAAAACTCAAGAAAAAATTCCTGGACTCCTGTATATTGCCATGTCTCTCCTACGGTTGCCAAACGTGGATATACAACAAAAATATAAAAAACAAAATACAAGTATGTCAAAGATCAATGGAACGCAGTATTTTAAACATAAAATTTCCACTTTTGCAAAAAGCAAAAGTGGAAATGGGCTGGCCATGTTGCACGTATGGAAAATGACAGATGGATCAAAAAAGTGACAACCTGGACAGGACCACACAATAAAAGGAAACAGGGAAGACCGAAAGAGAGATAGATGGACGAGATAAACAAAGAGGTGGGCGAGGATTGGATGAATAAGGCAAAAGATAGAGACGCTTGGAGCAAAATGGAGGAGGCCTTTACTCGTTGAGAGGTCCTTAAAATTAACACTAGGTACATAGTTTTATACAAATTATTAATTGCATGTTTAATTTAAGAAATCAAATTCAATAATAACAATGTAAATATATTTCGTAATTATTATCAAAAATTTAATACTTATAAAAAATGTATCGTAATCTAATTGAAATTTAATTTGATTGTAATTTGATTTAATTGTAGTTTAGTTTAACTGTAATTAATTTTAATTGAAATTTGATTTAATTGTAATTTTTAATCTTTGTTAATATTTTATCTTAGGTAATAAGGAAATAAAAGAGGTTTATTATTATTATTATTATTATTATATATTTTGTTACAATATAATATAATAATTATGCTGTTGATAATGTTCACTGTTGAAGGAAAATATACCTGTTTAATATAAGATGCTTTTATTTTCTTTATGTCATGTTATGATAATGTAATGGTGCATGTCAATGCACTTACCTCGTGGGCGTGGACTTTGTGCCGCCGTGGAAAGTGCCACTACGAATCTGTACTAGACAGTGTGCATGGCTTTGGTAGCAGGTTCTATCTCTAATACTATAAGAATCAAAGTCCTGACTGACTGACTGACTGACTAACTGACTGACCGACTGACCGACTGACTGACTGACATATAGACAACGTACAGCCTAAACCGCTGGTTTATTATATTTCTGTCGGGGCTGACACCCGTAAAAGTACTCGCTCTCACATTTCAATTTTAAAGCGATTTACATACTAAGTTCATTGATTTTATATCTTTCAAAATGTTATAATGTAGGAGGCAATGGCGTATTTACCCGCAGGCTGAGTGGACAGATTGTAGGGGGCGGCAAATAAGTTTTTTTGAATATAATATCTATATCTTGTTTTTGTGTATATTTCTTAGCTAAGACAAGCTCAATCATGTATCTTCTACTTAAAATATTGAACATTTGGATAAAAAACTGACACATAATCCCCATGTTCACAACACAATCATACTAAGCTTCAAATAAAAAATAAAGAAAAAAATTGTCTATTAACATAAACATTAAAATCATTTCTAACTAGTAGTTCGCCCCGAACTGCGATCTCGTGATGCGACCCGAGGCAAGTCCAAACATTATACTTGGACTTTTTTCTGACTACCGCCTACTAACTTGGTACGGTAACCAAGTTTCAACTCTATTGGCCTATTTATTGAAGAGTTCCGTTGAACAGACCTTGGCTCCATCATCAGACCTGGTCGTTGTCACCATTTTATGAGAACTGAGTACCTTCTTAATTTATTTCAAGAAAAAAAAATAAGAAAAAGCAAAGAACCTGGCCGACCAGTAGAAAAACCTTGATGCCAACGAAACTCTTAGAGATGGAAGCTCTTGGGTCGCTGCTGGTTATCTTAATTTAACTTTTTTGCTGTATCTCAAAAACCGAGCGTCCCAGAAAAAAAGTAAAAATTGTTTTGGAATGTCCAAACAAAGCCCTTTCGTATGACATGTAATTTGATTTTTTAAGTCACTTTTTTTATTTTTGCCCCCTTAAAAAACCCCATATCTTAAAAACCCGTCATCCGATTTTACTCATATACTTACCAGTAAATTTCTCAAGTACAAGCTATCGACTTTCATGCAGATCGGATCAACGGTTCGAAGGCTAGGCTTCATCACACTTTGACCTAAATATTGACTATTTTTCATTAACCATTTCTTAATATATTAACTTTGACATACATTCCCAATATCTGAATACCTAGTTTTTTTTTCGTGCCTTGTATAACAGATAACACCTACTTAGAGGTTTTTTACTGTAACTATACCTGTCTACCAACACGCATTATAATTTGTGGGTAATAAATGCAGGGTCCATGTGATACTTACTAACAACAATGTATATACCTTAAACAAACCATGTGTAAGCAATAAATGTATTGAGTATTGAGAAGAAAAAGCTGATGTAATGAGGACGATAGTGCACAAATCATAAAGTTGCAATAAAATTGACAAATTTTTATTTTAATAAATATGATTGTAAACTAGGGTATCGGATTGTATAGGTCAGTAGTATTCTCTTATCTGTGGTAGGTCCGCCATATTTTTGGTGCATTGTGTTGCTCTCCTTTTCAAAGAAAATCTTGATAAGCATGAAAACGAAGTAAAAATGAGGCAATTATGCACTTAAAACAGTTACTATATTGCTAAGCGATAATTATATATACTGTACATAGAACAGACCCCGGCTCCATATATTGATGAAACAGCGCCTTTACAGCTACTTCAATTTAACATACGTCTATGTGAATTGTTTAGTACAATTAAGTTCAAAGTGATAGCTACAGCAAAGCGGGTGCTACGATTTAAAGCGAAACAAGCGACGAGAGCGTAGCATGAGCTCCACTGCTGCGTATGAAATACGATACGGGGCCTAACGTATTGTAATTGAATCCCTAACGTCAACAGTATAAGGTCGAATATCGCTAGGGTATCCTAGCGATATTCGACCTTAGGTTAACGCCACAAATGTAAAAATGTACTCGTGGTTAAGCCCTAGTAAACAATATTTTATAACTTTAGTACAAAACAAATCTTATACTAATGATTAGGTACAGAACCCCAAGTATAAGTTTACTATATTTGAAGAACAAAGTTTTTTTTAAGTATTTTGTTATCATACAAACATACACCTAGAAGAAAAAAAATGGTATATTTATAAAAATTGCAATAATCGTTCAAAATATTAATTTAACAAAGCACCGGCGGTGGTCTAACAAAAATACAAGTACTTACCTATAACTTACCTACCTACCTACTTTCTTTCCCATTTCTTCTTCTTGTTATGTTTCTTGTTAATTATGTCATGCTGTACCCGTGTTTGTGTGTCAAATAAAAACAAATATTCTATTTTATTTTTCACACATATCTTTGTTCTCGGTGGAGATCGAACCCACGGCCTAAAGCTGGGTCCACATTTGTAGCATCTTGACGTATCCCGATCAGTCGTATCGTATCGAGTATTAGTATCATAAATATGGACGCTCATTTTGTCCATGTCGTATTATTAAGGCGTATTTGGTAAAAAACGCGTCCATACTTATCAAATGCTGTATCATGTCAGTGTATCGGCTTTATCTTTACAAATATGGACGCTTCATTTTTCTTCCGATCCTCGTATATTTTCCTGATACGCGTTTCTTTCAATGCACCTTCTACTCTCATACGGTTCAGTCATGGCTTCGTTCCCAAACGGTTCAGCCATGTTATCGTACGCAATTGCTCAGAGTTTAACGGTGACTTGCGTTTACTCAAATCACGAAATGGCAGGTGGAACACAGGAAATGATCGCGTATCAAATGCATTCACGTACAAACTTGTTCGATACGACGTGTATCCCCTATGATTATCGCGGAAAAACCGACAGAGATGGTTTGCGGTGTATCACATATCGTATCGCGATACAGTATCGTGATACAGTATCAAAATACGTCCATACTACCGATCGTGATACGCGTATCGGATACGAGGTGTATCAAGATACATGGTTAGTGTGGAATGGGCCGTATCAGATACGGCGTGTATCATTAACGGGTATCATCTTGCGTCCAAACTAGCGATCATGATACGCGCCGAGGCCACGCAACGAAGAAACGATACACCGAAATGATACAAATGTGGACCCAGCTTAAGGCGCAGAAGGCAGAGCTACTACAAATTGAGCTGTGAAGGCTGTCAAATCAATGTTAGATTGGAGCAGACATCAATGAAGAAGAAAACTAGTTATTCTGTGTGTATTCCCAATACAAGCACACAATTGAATACAAGCATGCACTTCAATATCCAATTATTATTGGAAAACCCCGAACCATGACAGCTTCAGCTCAACGTTTAATGTTGACCTAGCTGTCATATACATGGTGCAATTATTGTAGATAATATTATTATATACTAGCTGGTGCCCGCTACTTCGTCTGCGCAGGATTAGTATTTCGTGTAGCTTATATTAGCGTGGCGTAGGTACCTAGTACATTTGTGTAACTCTAGCGGTTTTGGCAACGCACGCCAGAATAGCTCGCAGATGGTAGATTTTTTCCTACTCACTTGACACTTATGGTCATATTTTGGACAATTCGCACAATATCTTTATAAATTGTAGCCTGTGTGTTATTCTGATGTATAAGCTATATTAAAGTAAAGTTTCATTACAATCCATTCAGTAGTTTTTACGTGAAAGATTAACAAACATACATCCAGCCATCCGTCCATCCATACTTACAAAATTTCGCGTTTATAATATTAGGAGGATATATTGTTTGTGCCTTTTGATTTGAATTTGGCGGCAATTCGCTTGTCTGCGATTCGTGGACGGATGCCGCTCGGAATCTCCTTGAAAGTGGCGCCATCCCACTACACTACTCGGCACTAAGAAGAAAAAACATAGCATTTTCTTTTCGGCTTGTTACAACGTGTGCGTGCGGTCAAAACTTTGGATAATTAAAATATATATATAAATAGCTTGTGTTTCGGATCTGTCGTATGTACTGGCATTTCGTAGTGGTGGACAATTAGCATCATTACAGGTGAAGAAGACGCTACAGGCGAGCTGGGCACGCTGAAGTTCGCTAACAAAGGTCAGTGAATTGTCGGTAATTTCATTTCTGTGACGCAAACGAAAAACCAAAGGATTCCTCTCATCATCTTCCTGTTCTCGCGAACATCATCCATCAGTTATAAGCTTATAGGTCTAAAGTAGCTATCAGGCGAATACACGTACCCTGTAGGGCGAAGCAAATTATGTTTTTATTATTATTTATGTACAGGGTGGAAAAAATCAATGGCCCTATTCTAAAATTCACTTGCGTCATCCGGAGATCGAACCAGCTAAAAACAAAAAAATAGCTATTTTATTCCAATAGATACAGTTAATGTACAAGATATCCATTAAATCTTAAAAGACTAAAGAAACTTCGCCCCGAACTGAGATCTCGTGATGCGACCCGACGAACGCATCAAAACTTTGAGTAGGTAGTAGTCAGAGGTAAGTCCAAACATTATCTTTGGACTTTTTTCTGACTACCGCCTACTTACTTGGTATGGTAACCAAGTTTCAACTCTATTGGCCTATTTATTGAAGAGTTCCGTTGAACAGACCTTGGCTCCATCATCAGACCTGGTCTTCGTCACCATTTTATAAGAACTGAGTACCTACTTTATTTATTTCAAGAAAAAAAAATAAGAAACAGCAAAGGAACTGGCCGTCCAGTAGAAAAACCTTGATGTCAACGAAACTCTTAGAGATGGGAGCTCTTGGATCGCTGGTTATCTTAATTTAGCTTTTTTTTGTTTTATCTCAAAAACCGAGTGTCCCAAAATAAAAGTAAAAATTTAATAATAATAACACCAGTGATTTAATATATTAGGAAGCTCTTAAAATGTGTCAGCGTGAGATTGCCTGATGGTTGTCGCATACTGGTGTCACGGAGACCAGCGTTATAGTAGCGTATGCTGCTATAGCATTTATGCTGAGTGACGGCCAATTTGTGTCACTTTCTTACTTTTAATGTCTATTCTTGTATTTTTTATAAACTGTGTATGTGTGGCATGAATAAATTATTTTGTATTGTATTGTATTGTATAAGCATTTTAAGTAGGTAGGTGGTACCTATTAAATACAATTTTGCCAGAGTGTTTCTGAATATAGTGAAATTCGAAATTCACCCAATAATTCAGAGCATGGATTCTACAAAAATATTTTTCAGGCTTTTATTATTAAACTTCTGAGAAAACCGATTAAGACATTTTAATAATCTTAAACATTCTGTGGCTTCTTGGATTGAAGTCAAACAACATTTTATTATACCAGAAGGCAAATAAATACATTAATAAACTGGTGGACTTTTACGTAGTACCATTTAGCCCCAAGCTAAGCAAAGATAATATGGGTACCAGATACCTGTACCCCAAGTATGAGTTTTGCTTACCATATTTGGTTTTTCGTTTTACGTTTTTGTTCCGTGTTCATTGCGGGTTTTGTATGAAGACGCGAGAGAGATACCGATGTTGCAAGTATGATGAAAATTAGTCGTAGAACATAAAGTTCCACTTCGGTATCCCTATCGCGTCTTCATACAAAACCCGCAATGAACACGGAACAAAAACGTAAAACCGAAAAACCAAACATGGTAAGCAAAACGCATACTTGGGGTACTGACATAATACTTTTATTCTTATTTGTCGTAAATACATACTTATAAAACATTATATCAGAGAAAAAACATCTATGTTCAACACAAACGTTTGTTATCGCCGGGGATCGAAGCCACAGCCTAAACCTTCGAGGCAGAGCTACCGCCAACTAAGCTGTGAGAGCTGTTCAGATAAGAGGAGGGGTGCTACGATAGAAGCCCAGGGGGAACCTCGTAGGTGTCTGTGTCTAGTGATGGTAATCGTCGGGCAATTACAATAACACAATTCTATTATTGAGATTTATTAATACGTACTAATCCTAACGTGGCGTATGCTTGGACGAGAATCACAAGAGGCGCAAGTATGCAGTTCTCGACAGAGCCTAGGTATTTGCTCCTCTAGGGGTGGGACTTTAGGGAACCAGATAGCTGATTTAATTTATATATCCGTTTTTTGTAAATATGTACATACTTATAATATTATTATAACACCTGGGTGCCTGGGCATAGAACAAACATCTATGTTCATCACACAAATGTTTGTTCTCGTTGGGGATCGAACCCACGGCCTGCGGCGTAGAAGGCAGAGCTACTACCAACTGAGCTGTGCAGGCTGTACACATGTACAACAACTACATACATTTAATTACCTACGTCTTTTGATTAATATATTTTCAGAAGGTGGGCTGCTAACGTAGATCTATCTGTTTTCACAGTATTTTTGGAAAATTCCGTTTTTTGTTCATATTTATTTTTATTTTAACGCAATATAAAATTGCGTACAAACTTCAAAGGGATGTTTGAGTGAGATTACAGATGTAATAATTGACGTAACTAAGTTTTTTTTTTTACTACTCGCTGATGGAACAAGCAGATGGCTCACCTGATGTTAAAATATTTTTTTGCCATCACCTTCCTGCCCAAACCCAATTTACGTGTGGTCTATCCCACATCGCCCAAACTGTAGTAGTGGTAGTAGTACCAACTAACAATTATTCTGTAGTTGCACTACCACAGAGTAATTTGTATAGGTACATCCATGATATATATAAATGATATAGGTACATAGTAATATTCTGTTAATGTCTGTTCCGAATATACATAGTAAACATAGTTATATTCTGTGCCCTTGTTACGCAGTCCCACTACGATTTTCCCACTCATAATTTGGTGTGCGAGTGGGTTAAAGCATAGCGGGAGCTCTATAGGCAAGAAAGAGATATCACTTCTAAAATCCCGTTCAGTAATCCACAAGAATAATCTCGTCTAACTTCCCAAATGCGTTCTCTACTTTGAAGATTGGTGGTTTCTTAACATTGTAACAGTCGCAATTAATGCTACAGTCACTTTAATTAAGTTTACCCGTCAAATCTTTTAAAATTATTGTAAAATCCTTTAAATCTCTCATGTTCGGTAAGTAGGTTCTTATTACCTCCAAATGGGGCTTGTAGGTGACTTATTAGCGCTCTAGGGTAATAATGTAGCTAGAAAAGCCCTAGGGCGGTAAGTAATTAAAAAAAAACACTTCTTTCTTTCAAAACGTTCGCGTTCATCTAACCGTCATACTGGCAATAGACATCATGCATTCAGCCCAATGACCAAAGAGGTCGCTTTGCTATTCAGCCTTGTCTTCGTGTGAGTATAATAGTCATCAATTTTAAATATCGAACGGTGAAGCTCAATTTCGTTCTTGAAAAAATAAAAAGTTCTTTACTTGATTCTTTTTAATGAAAAAAGGCGGGAATAGAAAACTTTTACTTTAAATATTGTTTATTCTTGTAATGCCGGTTTTTTTCTACTTACCTCACAATCGAGATGTAAAGCAGAATAGTTAGCTCGGGTGTAAGCACCAATTGCACCCTCGAACTATAGGCGAGTTTTAGTATCTTTCCACATCCGCTGGGGACCGTGGTTCACTCTAACATCTCCTCTGGAGAGAGGTCTGTGGGTACTCCACGAATTACACCCATGCGTGAGACATTGTAAGTTGGTATAAATGCTTTCAGATTGTTACTTTTTTTTTTTTTTTTTTTTTTAATACCATTAGCTAATGGAACAAGCAGATGGCCCACCTGATATTAAGTGGTAACCATCACCTATAACAAAGCATTGCCTCGTAAGTCACGCACGATAGGAACGTGCCCTACGATGCACTGCCCTGCGTCCATCAACTTGAGGCATACAGATGTTAAGCCTCATGTACCTGTAATTACACCGGCAACCACACTCTTCGAACCGAAACACAGCGTTGCTGCTTGGCGGCAGAACAAGGCATGGTGGTAGTACTTCCCCGGACGAGCCCTTCACAAAGAGCTCTACTACTCTTAAAAACTACTACTATTGAGACTATCATGAATTAAGAATGCATTGGCATCTGTATGGTTGTTGAATGCAATGGAAACTCTGTTTCTACCAATTCTTTTGACGCTACCATTAATCACATTGTAAATAGAATGCCGCTTCAAAAATTTCCCAAAAATAATTGGATGAAGAGTAGAGCCGTCATTCGGCAACTCAGAAACGCGTTGAACATGCAAAATATACGGGGCATTATCGCTAGCATCATATTGAGCTCTTGTAACCGGCGGCGCCGGCGGAGATGAATTTGGTGACGGAGCAGTGGGAGTAGATGTAGCCACCGGGTCTGAGATTGTAACTTTAGTCACAATCTCAGTGCTACACGGATTGCTAGGAATATTATTATCAGAAACTATTGGGGATTCCTCACAGCCACAACCTTGTTTGGAGTCACTGGATCCATGTCGTTTCCTCTTGTTGCAGTGTTTGCATATTTTGCGAGCGCGAGATCGTTTGAATTTCTTATTCTTGGAGACAGACGCGTCTGTATCCATTGCAGATTCATTGGATGGCAATTTATCAAAACTATTCGATAAAGTTACAAAGCAACCAGCCGGCGGGACTGTACCCCCGCCGGGGTCAGGCGGCTCCTCCATAATAAATAACTAAAAAACTTACCAGATACTTTTTTAGATACACTAAACTACTAATGATAAAGTAATTAATTAAATAAATACTAAATTATAACGCTACTGATCAACTATCTTAGATTAATTTAATTTTAAATTTTGGTGGGAAAAAAAACGCGGCCTCCCTGTTCAACGTTTCCCGCCTTTTTTCTCTTGTGATGTTGTTGTTGTTGTTGTTGTTGCTGTTTTTTTTTTTTTTTTTTGTAAATCACAGCATCTTGACATGCCACCTCTGACAGACACAGATGTTGTTAGAAGTGAGTGTGTAGTGGTCTTTTCTTCTTCAACTATTTGTATGGGGGTATGGGTTTTGTTTAAAAGAGATTATGTAGGTAATGTTATGATTTTAATTGTTTAAATGTAATATATTAGTCTAGTATAAGTTATGTTTATTAAATTGATTATTATAATAGAATAGAATGGTCCTGTTAGGAATTTAATGTTTATACATGTATTAAGTAATATTACAAAACATTGTAATTTATGTTTATAATTTTAATGTATTGTCTATTTAAATTGTTAATTGTTAATTTTTATTTTAGTTATTTAAAGGTATTAATTTAATTCTGTTTATCAGAGTAAAAGTTGTAATGCTTCTTAATTATACATAAATTTAGTTAAAGCAGTTCAAATAATAATTTCACATGAAATTGTTAATTTGAGCTTTCATTAATAAAGTTGTAATTTGTTCTTTTATTTTTAAAAATAAAGGTAGTGTATTAATGAAAAGATTATTGAATGTGAATTAAATGATTGAATAGAATGAATGAATGGAAATGAATATGATTAAATTGAATGAATGAGTTATTTAATGTTGTTGCAAAATAATAGCAACAGGTAATTTTAAGGTAGTGACGTTCCGAGACGTCGTATAAAAATAAAAAATAAAAACTATAGGCGCCCTCGCTGCACTCGTGCGCCTAATTATCTCGAGCTGCAATTGATGCCTTACAGCCCTTGGCTACTAATCTACTATTAAACGTCTTAAAGCTAGGTGACTCGAGGAGTCAGTTCCACGCGACCAAGCATAGAAGAACAGACAACATCTAAATTATAATTACGTAACATGCTAAATCCTTGCAACATTAGACGAAGACATGAAGCTTGATAGCTATTTTGATGTCGTAATTCCCGTCTCAATTTTCGATAGTGCCATAGTAAAAGTAAAAAAAAACTTTAGCGTTGCTTTATATAGAGATGGAAATGACAGCCTGCTACGTCAGAGGGCTTCTGAGTTTATTTGGTTTACTTAACAATTTCTAGGACATCAGGGGGGTTGGTGTGGTCTCCGCATTTCGATCCCTCCCCTCGTATAAACATAAGGGTATTCAACGCTTAAAACCGAGAGGTGTTATTGTGTTTTGAACTAGGAAAATGAATTTGCTGTGTGGGTAAAATTCTGATGAAATCTTACTTCGGAAAAAAAGGTCTATTTTTATTTTGAAAATAAACGTGTTTTTGGTA
This sequence comes from Chloroclysta siterata, assembly GCA_932294275.1. Taxonomy (NCBI): domain Eukaryota; kingdom Metazoa; phylum Arthropoda; class Insecta; order Lepidoptera; family Geometridae; genus Chloroclysta; species Chloroclysta siterata. The sequence continues at coordinate 20,447,610 of OW028595.1, read as the reverse complement.
AGCTGCCTCCCACGTCGTCGATCGAAGAAGTTATTTTAGTTCCATTAGTAACTTTAAAGTGCTGTTGTTGTTTTTTTAATACCTTTTAATACATTATCTTATTAGTGAAAGTCGCACAAAGGGCAAAGAAAAGTACTTTTCAGAATTAGCAAGTTAAAGTGCAAGTTAAAGTTACTTTCCCAAAAAAAGAAATAAACATAACAAACAAACAAAAAAACAAACAAACAAAAACAAAAAAAAAACAAACAAACAAACCTTCCATTATTCATGGAAAGTCGAAATGTGTAAATATTAGATTAAAAGGCTCAGAAGTCCGATGGTCTGTATTGATCAGCATCATCGGACTGATGAGACTAAAAGTATCATCAGTCCTATCATAGGACTAAATCATCGGACTACTGATACTAGGGACACAACTGCTGGGTGGCTTTGGTGAGCAAGGTCGCCCCTAGACAGACGAAGTGGCCCGGTTAAGTATAAACCCGGGCCTACCGCCGTGGCGAGATGGTGAATACAAACGCGACCCCGGATGGATGGATGCGGAGGATGGCTCACAGGGGAGGCTCTCCTTACCCCCATAGCGGAAGGGAAATGCGACGGCATTTTTTCCCCCCTTAAAAATAAAAAAAAACAAGGTCTATTTTCACCAGAGGACTTCTGATGATGATGATGAAGTTCAAAAACCGTTTATTTACAAGTATGACTAATGTTCGACACCAATCCTATCTGACGTTAAGGATGTTAAGGCTGACTATACAAGGAACACATATTTTTTAAAGGACGCAAATAAGCTTACGGCCCACCTGAAGCGAAGCGATGCGATGAAGGGAAAGAGGTGACAGAATGCATCGACAGTAAAATGCCTGTGTCCGCGCTTATGTTAGACCTAAGCAAGGCGTTTGATCTAATAGATCATGATATACTCCTTGCAAAAGTAGAAAGATACGGTGTAAGAGGCACTGCCCACGACTGGCTTCGCAGTTACTTGCACGGTCGTAGCCAAAGCACTGAAATCACAGGATTCTTTTCAGATAATAATAAACGTGTATATAAAAAACAATTTCAGTCAAAATTCAGGATAAATAATCGAGGGGTTCCCCAAGGCAGTATATTAGGTCCTTTACTATTTCTGTTGTTTATTAACGACTTACCTAATGTAACCCAACACATATGTTTATTATTTGCTGACGACACAACTCTAATAATGAAATGTACCAAACCCGAATTATATGAAAACGAAATAAACGATGCAATTAATAAAATAGTGACATGGCTGAATCAAAATAAATTAATGATTAATATAAATAAAACTAAATTTATACAATTTCGAAATTATAAAATGAATCCTTTGACATTAAGAATAAATTACCAATTGAATAAAGTAGAAAGAGTAGATTCGGCGCTTTTCCTAGGTATTATGATCGATCAGCATCTAAGCTGGAAACCACACATTGACCATGTTTGTAATAAATTAAACAGATTTGTCTATGCTTTAAAGAGAGTCAGAAAAACCGTATCTCAGAAAGCTTCTTTAGCCGCGTATCATGGTTATGTGTCTTCTGTATTACTGTACGGATTACCACTATGGGGCAATTCAGAAGATTTGATGAAAGCCTTTAAAGTCCAAAAAAAATGTATTCGAGCGGTCTGCGGAGCTTGGTTCTTAGATAGCTGTAAGCCGTTGTTTAAAAAAACTAAAGTACTGCCTCTGCCATGCATGTATATTAAAGAAATTTGTGTTTTTGTTAAACAGTATCCTAATAATTTTGCAAGACATGAAGAAATGATAATGAGACATACCAGACATAAAAATAGAATTTATTTACCAAACCATCATTCGACATTTTATAGTAAAAACGCTTTTTGTATGGCTGTCAAAATATATATACTTAATAAATGGTTGTTAATTAATTGCTTTTACACAATTGATGAATATTTTCGTTTTTAAAATAAGTGACATTTTGGTAATTTTTTTTTGTAAGTATAAGTTGAATTTTGACATTATTGTAGGTATTATTTTATTAAATTAAATTATTATTCATTAATTTTAAGTTCAAAAATGTTTGCACGCCAGGACTGTAACTGGTAGAATGTAATTATGCTCATTTTTCTGTACATTAAGACCAGTGTAAACCTAAACTTACATTCCGCAAATAAATGATTCTGATTTCTGATTTCTGATTTCTGAAGCGATTACCACAACCTATGGACGCTTGCAAAACCAGAGGCATCACACGCGAGTTGCTCACCCTTTAAATATTTGATAAACGCTTATTTTTATTTAAAAACCTCATGCATACTCTAAAACCTAAAAAAGAACGAATTCAGAAATACGATTCGGAGAGCTTGAGATTTTCTTGAATAAAAGATTAAAGATACGGTTGCATGAGTTGATATACCTAGTTACCTACCTAAGCAGAAAAGATGGATGGATTTTGTGAAAGGCAATGTGAGTAAGAAAGGATTGGGTACCTGCCGAAATGATGAATGACATATAGGTAGATCGTAAGAAAGGAATCTGTTTCTCCAAACACATTAGAAATAAATGAAATAGGTATGTTTTTTGGACTTTTGTATTCCGCGCTATATTCGCACCAAACTACGCAACCTTGTAAGAAGTAGGTAAAAGTAAGAATGAGGTTTGTTTTTTTTAACCGATAAATCAGCGAAAACGGGCGAAAACGTTTCATTATTTCTTTATATTATATTATTTTTAGTTTAGTTTTTCTCGTATTTTGTCTTGTTTTTGTTTCTAATTTTATATGTGGAAATCGTGTTTTTGTATATTCCTCCCGCGGCTTTCCTAGTGTGGGGACCATCAGTAAGTCAAGCGTCGTTTTTTCTTTTTGGTAATCAATTAATTTATTTGTATAAAAATTATGTACGTCGATATTCTCAGTCAAATGATATGCCAACTTTGGTTGGCGCAAATATTCTAATAAGTTAAACTTTTATGTCTATTTTCCTATATTAGCGTTGTTAATAAAAACTTCATTTACCTTTTCTTTGAAAATCGTTTCGTGAGAAAACACATACATAACGATTTTAGGCCAAAACAACTTTCTTTAGGAATATAATGTACCTACCTATATTTTATACCATCACTTTACCTTCTCTTTATACGTAAAATATTGATAGGCATTTTATTGTAATTTTTTCCAACTTGTAGTCTGGATTTATCCAAAATTCCTCAGCCATGTTGGTGTGTTTTAGTTTCGCCGAAACATCAAAAATCGAAAAATGCAATTTTGATTAGTAAAGTAATAGAATTAGCAAGCTGAAGTGGCAATAGGTCATACAGCTCGAAAGACTACAGCTGGGAAAAAATGATTTTCGAATGACGACCATGTAACTGGAAGACGAAGTGTGTGACACTCTCCTACCCAATGGAATGACGAAATTTTGAGAAGACAGGCATCTGGGACCACAAGAAACTGGGACCGCGGTCCCAGTCGCCTGATTGCATTTTTTGTTCTGCCATTTGGGACCACAACCTGTATAGAAGTAATTGTACAGTCGCCAGAAAAATCAAAAGTTAACACGCGATTTTTTCACTATAATATATACTAGCGGCGCGTGTCGTTGTAGGTCTAAGTAGATCCAGTAGTTTTTATAAACATATCTTTGTACAATAATTTAAATATTATAAATTATCGTACATAGGTACCTATGTTTTTAAATCATTTTACTTTATTATAGTATACTGATGTAAGACTGATTTTTAAAACACCTTATTTTATTTTTAATTAATGTACATATTTATAATTGTTAAAATATTGTTTTATTGACGAATAAATATTTTACGACAGATTAGTTTTTTTATTTCATATACTTTTCGTTCTAACTGTACTTAAATTCGGATAAAACAATAGATTTAGTGGTCATATTGCGAGTGGTCCCAGTTGCCTGAGGAAAAGTAATTAAATTAATGAATCAGGCGACTGGGACCGCGGTCCCAGTTTCTTGTGGTCCCAGATGCCTGCCTTCTCCGTGCTACGTTCGGACTTATTCTACTCTATATTAAATGTCCGACCGCGCGTATATAGTTCTCCGCACGCTCTATGTAAATCTACTTTTTTATACAAGCGCGTTTATAACGCCCATGTTTCTGTATTAAGGGGCTGACAACTATCAAACAACTTCTCGCTCGCACGTTTCGACATATTGAAAGATATAATGAGAGAATAAGAACTGTGTGCAATGTGATTGCACACAAAATGGTTGATTGCGATTTTTCGAAAATGAGTTTATTGATTTTATATCTTTCAACATGTCGAAACGTGCGAGCGAGAGTCACATTAGCTCTTGTCTTCGCCTTAAGTTACAGGTGTACACATACAGTTCTCTGTACACCCGGGCTGAGCCTATTTACCTTATCCTAAGCCTACATAGCGGGTATACATATGTATCGCCTATGGTCTGTATTATATTACGGGCGTACACATACAATTCTCTGTACGCCCGGGTACATTGGTACCTAATTGATCTAGACGTAGACAGGATGCTACGCTAGATCTCTAATATCTCCAGTTACCTTTACCGTATACCTGTTACCTGTGGCTCGAGGGCCACTTACCGGAAAAGTAGTGTTATGTTATTCCTAGCTCTGTTATTTAACTATGGTATTGGCAGAGGTGCCAAGCCGATTACATTTACCTACCTATTCTATTTATACCTCGTCCCCCGCGGGGGGTGTAAGTGTTGAGTCAGTGTGCCTACAAATTAAAGACAATACCTTTCGGGACTTTTAATAAGGATAAAAAGGGGTTTTCTACCTATTTCCTTACAAAGCTATTATGCTACGACGCAGAGTCGTCCGGAACAGAGCGTGCCTATATCCAGCAGTGAATTTCATGATGATGATGATGAAAGTAGTACTCTAAAGCATTGACAATAACTATAGGTAACCTAATAATGCAACCTACCTTAATATTGTAATATTAAATTTTTATATAACGTTGTTTTCCAATATTATTCGTTCTTATTGATCGAGTGAGCGAAGCGAACGAAGATCTTAGTTTCAACTTGGGCGATTTGGCATTTTATGTATGTATGTTTGTCTAGCGATAACTTTAGAACCGTTGATTCGATCTGCATGAAATTTGATATGTCGATAGCTTGTACTTGAGAAATTTACTGGTAAGTATATGAGTAAAATCGGATGAAGGGTTTTTGAGATATGGGGTTTTTTAAGGGGGCAAAAATAAAAAAAGTTACCTAAAAAAATCAAGTTACATGTCATATGAAAGGACTTTGTTTGGACATCCCAAAACAATTTTTACTTTTTTTTTGGGACGCTCGGTTTTTGAGATAAAATAATAAAAGTTAAATTAAGATAAACAGCGATCCAAGAGCTCCCATCTCTAAGAGTAAGAGTTTCGTTGACATCAAGGTTTTTCTACTGGTCGGCCAGTTTCTTTGCTTTTTCTTATTTTTTTTTCTTGAAATATATTAAGAAGGTACTCAGTTCTCATAAAATGGTGACGACAACCAGGTCTGATGATGGAGCCAAGGTCTGTTTAACGGAACTCTTCAATAAAAAGGCCAATGGAGTTGAAACTTGGTTACCATACCAAATTAGTAGGCGGTAGTAAGAAAAAAGTCCAAAGATAATGTTTGGACTTGCCTCTGACTACTACCTACTCAAAGTTTTGATGCGTTCGTCGGGTCGCATCACGAGATCTCAGTTCGGGGCGAACTACTAGTAATAATCAAAAATCAAAATCAAAATCAAAACGGTCTTTATTCAGTACAATCACAAGGATCACTTTGAAACGTCTTATATACTAGGTGAATCTATCGCCAGTTCCTTGCGACCAAAGCCTAGAAGAACGGGCAAGAAACTTACGACTTGGTTCCTAGCGTTTTTTTGTATGATCCTTTTTACAATATTATTATGGTAATTGTTTAGTGTTTGTAATGAGTTGGAGCATAGATCAGTCCCAAGCTTTTTTGTCATCTATATAATCAGATATTTTATAGAAAGCTTTTGTACAAAGTTTTCTTTTTATTATGTTTTTGAATTTGCTAATCGACAACTGCTACTGGTGACTCTCGCTTGGGACTTTGTTAAAGAAGCGTACACATTGTCCTGCAAACGATTTGCTTACATATTTACTCTACGATTTCCAATAACACAGTATTTTATCAAAGTATTGTAATAACAAATTATTATATTGTATGAAATAGTATAAAAAATAAAATAAATAAATATTGGTGGACTTTCCACACAACACTATCTAGCCCCAAACTAAGCCAAAGCTTGTAATATGGGAACCAGATAGCTGATATAATACATATATACTTTTTTTTGTAAATACATACTTATAATATATAATTACAATCCAGACAGAGAACAAACAGCTATGTTCATCACACAAATGTTTGTTCTCGGTGGGGATCGAACCCACGGCCTACGGCGCAGAAGGCAGAGCTACTACCAACTGAGCTGTGAAGGCTGTCAAAAATAAAAAACTGTAGGATAAAAACTGACTTCATAAAATAAACTATCTTAACAGTTAATTTATCTTTTCAAGTTACGTTATATGGATTCCCTGGTCTCATTATTCTTTCCAAGATTTTTTATTTATGTTCGCAAAACTTAAAAACTTTTCAATTACTTGCTTTCAAACTTTACGTTTACCTACGATCGCTTTTACCTTTTTAAATGAACAAAAGAACATAAGACTATTACTACACCATGGGACTTTGTGGCGTACTTGATTCAAACTACTTTTTTTTATTAAATTGATTCACAAGGTTCACTTTGCTTAGGTAAATTTAGCTGCCAGTTCCACGCGACCAAGATTAGAAGATCGAGCAACAAAGTTACTAGTAAGGCGAAGACAAGAGCTAATGTGACTCTCGCTCGCACGTTTCGACATGTTGAAAGATATAAAATGTCTGTGTGCAATGTGATTGCACACAAAATGCTTGATTGCGATTTTACGAAAATGAGTTGTGATTTTATATCTTAAGCCTTAAGCTTAATTTTCTGTCACCTTGGGAAGCAGCATAGCTTTTAATTTAACATTTGCGTATGACGCAGAATTTAAAGTGGCCTAAAAACATACAAACTTATGGAACACTGCTGCTGGTACTTTATTGGTAGCGGAAAACGGATGTGATATTTTGATTTATCCCCCTTGCGTCCCAACTAGGAATTTTAGGAATTTTAACAACTTCGAGGACGGTTTATTTAACTAAAAGCTCTAGCCCCCGATTCTGATGTTTGGATACCGTAAGCAGAAAAAAGAAGTTTAAGCGTAGTAGAGCTCTTTGTGAAGGGCTCGTCCGGGGAAGGACTGCCACCACGCCTTTTTCTGCCGCCAAGCAGCGTTGCTGTGTTTCGGTTTGAAGAGTGTGATTGTCGGTGAAATTACTGGCACATGACGTTTAACATTTGTATGGCTCAAGTTGATGGACGCAGGGCTGTGCGTTGTAGGACACGTTTCTATCGAGCGTGACTTACGATGCAATGCTTTGTTATAACAAAGCTTTGCATCGTAAGTCAGGCTCGTCGTAAGTCACGCCCTTTCACCTATAGGTGAAAGGGCCTAAAAAGGGAAAAATGGGCCTATCCGCGGCCTAGTTGCCTAACTCTTATTTTTATACCTAGACTTATTTTTGGGGCTTTACCAAAAAATAAGAGCGGGCTGTCGCCTAGTCACGCATTATAATCGAAAATGTCAATACCAGTCCATCGTTCTTTGGATACGTAGACCCCGAGAATATCGAAATTCGATAATATCCGCTTTCGTCTGAGGTGTGACTTTATGACACATTTCTAACACGTAAGGCTCGTGTCAAATCAGTGACAGACGTGTCCATGGAGGTAATATCAACTTCGTCTAAGGACGTGTCCCACTTTTTGAGATCAATGGATCAAGCATATTCGTCATAGGTATTCGGCATACTCTGTCATATTGGGAACTAACATACCTACCTTTTTAGTTTTTCTAGTGTTATTTTAAGTTCTGTTGTGTAATTTCGGTGGTATTTGAACCAACAGAGCAACGCGGCCGGTAGCGTGCGCGACTAGAATTTTGGAAGATTGTATGTCTAAGCTAATAAGCGTTATGCGGGCAGAAAATACAAATACAAATGCAAAGTACATTGTTATCTTCGGGGTGAAAATAACTTATTTAGTCTCGAGACGAAGTTGATCAAGGGACTAAATAAGTCTTTAACCCGAGGTAAACACTGTGCTTTTCATTACGAATACAAGGAAAGTAAAAATAAAAACACGAATTTCCTAAAGAAAAAATGAGTGCATCGTAGTAGATCCAATCCATGCTGCATACCAAAGAGTTTTTATGTTCGATCGAAAAAGGTTAAAATCCATACTGCATTCTAACCAAAGAGTTTTTATGTTCGATGTCATTTGATGTTATGGATAGTAGCTACTTATATTATATTTACGAAAAAGGTTAAATTGCATGATTTTTTTTAAAGAAAAATATTAAATATTTTTATTAAGAGAATAAGAGAATACAGGGCTATAATTATAAAACCTATTTAAACAAAACCCTTTACAGTTTTCACTAACTTGGCTGAATAAGTACCTCATTGATAATACACCCATTTAGTTTACGAATGTCAACAGGTCAACATTCATAAACCAAAGAGGTTTATTTTCCTAGGAAATGTGAAAATAGGACTATTTTTTTTATAATTTGACAGCTGTCAGTTGAAAACGATTCTCCCTAGGGCTGAAAGGGGAGGCAATAATGTACGGCCAAATAATGTACAGCATGATATTGCACAGTACGATAATGCACAACCAGATAATCCGTGTCCACTGGTTTGAATTATTGGGTGTACATTATCATCCCGTACAATAACATGCTGTGCAATATCGTCACGTGTCAATAATGTACAGCATGATAATTGGAAGCCACTTTAGTACCGTTGAGTCTGATTGGTTAGGTTATGTTGAAACATAAAAATTTCGCACGAGGCGAGCGATCAAAGCGAGCGTACCGCGGCAGCGGCCTCCGATGTGCCAAAAATTAATTTTTACGGTACCAAAGTGGCTTCCAATTATCATGCTGTACATTATCTGGGTGTACATTATTGACACGTGACGATATTGCACATCCAGATAATGCACACCCCGATAATGTACACCCAGATAAAACGAATCCAAAAGGTACCAAAGTGGATTCCAAATATCAGAATCAAATTATGCGACGTTGCAAATATTACTGTTGTCATTGGCTGTATTGTGTACCAACTACGGATACTGTGCCGCGATTTTATTATTCAATCAAATGAAAGAAGTAATCATTACAGTGTTTTGCGTTCTGGATTTATATTTTAATATTATCTACACATAAATAATTTATTATAAAGAGGAAAGATTTGTATTTTTGTATGAAACGAATAAACTCAAAATAATAAATAAAGATTTCAATAATTATTTCACCATTAGAATGCATATTTATTACTAGAAAAAAGGGTTCCCTTCTAAAACTTCAATAATGTAACCCAAGGTGTAAAAAATTGGCCAGTAAATGTCTTTCATCTCATGCGCTGCGGCAACTATTGACGATAGAACAAAAAAAAAATCTACCACTAGTAGTTTGCCCCGAACTGAGATCTCGTGATGCGACCCGACGAACGCACCAAAACTTTGAGTAGGTGGTAGGCAAAGGCAAGTCCAAACATTATGTTTGGACTTTTTTCTGACTACCGCCTATTAACTTGGTACGGTAACCAAGTTTCAACTCTATTGGCCTATTTATTGAAGAGTTCCGTTGAACAGACCTTGGCTCCATCATCAGACCTGGTCGTTGTCACCATTTTATGAGAACTGAGTACTTCCTTAATTTATTTCAAGAAAAAAAAATAAGAAAAATCAAAAGAACTGGACGACCAGTAGAAAAACCTTGATACCAACGAAACTCTTAGAGATGGGAGCTCTTGGGTCGCTGGTTATCTTAATTTAACTTTTTTGTTGTATCTTAAAAACCGAGCGTCCCAGAAAAAAAGTAAAAATTGTTTTTGAATGTCCAAACAAATCCCTTTCGTATGACATGTAATTTGATTTTTTTAAGTCACTTTTTTTATTTTTGCCCCCTTAAAAAACCCCATATCTTAAAAACCCTTCATCCGATTTTATTCATATACTTACCAGTAAATTTCTCAAGTACAAGCTGTCGTCTTATCAAATTTCATGCAGATCGGATCAACGGTTCGAAAGTTATGGCCAGACAAACATACATACATACATACATACATACATACATACATACATACATACATACATAAAATGCCAAATCGCCCAAGTTGAAACTAGAATCTTCGTTCGCTTCGCTCACTCGATCAATAATAAAAAACACATCAATATCTACAAAAAACTAACTCATTTTAAAAGTTTATAGAAATGCCGTCCAAAATCAGACCATGTTATCCTTTATATTAAGTAATCCTTATCCTAATAAATCATTTTGTATTCAAGACTGTTTCAATACCTGTAGATTAATTATTGATTTTTTCAAATCGGACATTCCATTCAAAAGATATTACGAATTTAAAATAGAGACAGAAAAATTTAAGCTGCTCCGCGCTAAGCTGGTTGGTGTGGCGGCACTAGTGCCGTAGAAGTGCGGAAGAGGAGCGTGCTATGAAATAGGTAGGTACCCGCGATGCTCAAACGCGCTATCAAAGGCTCTATCGGTCTAGCGGTTTATCACAAAATATTTAAAAAGTAAATTTCCACCCGTATGAAGCCGGGACAAGCCGCTAGTATATTATAATAGCATGACCTTAGGATTCCTATTGCGGTTGCTCTCACTACTAGACCATCGATTTGAGATATTCCTATGCTTAGGTATAGCTATCGGCCGAAAAGGCATTGGCGCTCTTTATGTAAAATAAATAACAAGTACTTATACGAATGCTTTGAGTCTCTTCCACTCGTTAACTCTATTCGCTTAGCATAATTTAGCTCACGTCAAAATAATTAAACAATATTTTGTTTTTATGTGCTAAAATCAATGGGTGGAATCTTGTTAAAATATCTCGTAGGCCAACTATTTGGGTAGATATTTTCATAGATATACTGAATATTGTGCGATAGAAGTCCGACATTTTTAATGAATTCCAATGTTCTGTAAAACTAACAAAATAACCACCCTCTTTACCTACCTACTATATAGGTAAATTTATTGGCAAGAATGGGCATTCTTAAGAGTTGTAGAGCTCTTTGTGAAGGGCTCGTCCGGGGAAGTACTACCACCACGCCTTTTTCTACCGCCAAGCAGCAACGCTGTGTTTCGGTTTGAAGAGTGTGGTTGCCGGTGTAATTACAGGCACATGAGGCTTAACATCTGTATGCTTCAAGCTGATGGACGTAGGACAGTGCATCGTAGGGCACGTTCCTATCGTGCGTGACTTACGAGGCAATGCTTTGTTATAGGTGATGGTTACCACTTAACATCAGGTGGGCCATCTGCTTGTTCCATCAGCTGGTTGTATTAAAAAAAAAACTTGCTAAAACCAGCATTATTATTTAAAATTAATCGTTGATTTTTCCAGTGTTCTTTTGTTAGGTATAATATTATTCAGAACCTTTATTAAGAAACCTACCTTACCTTTTTCTGTATGCCTACGCCTCACTTAACTTCAATAATATATTATATTACATTGTAAAAGGATCATACAAAAGAACGGTAGGAACCAAGCCGTAAGTTTGTTGCCTGTTCTTCTAGGCTTTGGTCGCGTGGAACTGGCACCTAGAGTCACCTAGCTTTAAGACGTTTCAAAGTGATCCTTGTGATTTTATTGAATAAATACCTATTGACTTTGACTTTGACTTTGACTTTGAAACGGCAAACATGTTTACTCCACGCTATGATCAATACATACATCATATTCATCATATGTGATCACATCACATTCATACTGGTGTTGTTATTTTAGGTTGTAGCTTCACTGTGAAAGCTAGCGTAAGAAAGCTACTACCAGCTAATGCTGTTTTCAATTCTGATCCTCTCTCTATACACCCCGTGATCTTTAAATTGTCGTTGGTACATTGCTATAGCTGGGAAGGGTGACTTCCTACGCCTCCCAGTTCGTGGTCGCAGTCAGTTCTTCCTTTCTGTTCCTCAGTTCCGATTCTATCATGTAAGGAAACGATCAGCATAGCTCTCTCCATAGCCCGTTGCTTGTGCGAGGTTAAGTACCTAGGAGTATAAGAAATGTCAAATTTATAAAATATAAACAAAATAAACATATATTTCCATTTAAAAAACACCGCAATAATTTCTTTAATATTGACTTGTTTATTTTTGGATTTGTTTGGTAGTAGGTAAATCAATTTAAAAATCCGAAGTCTATAAGCTCCGTGGCTTCGGTGGCGAAGCTTATGCTGATGGGTGGCATTCAGGCAAACGACTTGAAAATATATTTTTCCTACAACTTTTGTACTGTTAATATTATTAAATTTAGTAAATTGTTAAACTTTTGTACTTACACTCATGATATGAATGAGTGTGAACACCCACACAAACCACGGGAGTTATAGAAGGCTCAATATTTACACCACAATTATAGGACTGGAATGAATGAATGAAAAATACTTTATTGTACACCAAACTGAACAAAAAAAAACACTTAAAAATATGAAATAAAGTAGTACAATGGGCGGTCTTATCGCTGAAAGCGATCTCTTCCAGACCACCTTTGGATGGAGAGGATTGTTAAAGTATGGAAGATTGGTCGCAGGTGCACGAGGAAAGTTATATGAATAGTAGTCAAAAACATGACATTACTCGTAAATAATAATATTATAAAAAAATATAACTTGTACGCTAAATTACATACTAAATTATAAGGTAAATACTAACACTACATAATTACAATATATAGATAGATAAATATAAATATATAAAAGTTTAATAAATAAAAACTGCTTAGTCAATAATCCTCATACTATGAAATGGTGCCTAAATTAAAATAATGCTTAAAATTAGCGCTGTCTCTGTTTGCCATTACGCATTGGTAAGAGATGACAATAGTTTAAGCATAGTTTATCATTTGACAGATTTTTTGTAGTAGTAAACAGTTACTTGATGCAATGCTTAGTTTATACCTTTATTCATAAGTCAATAGTATTTAAATAAAAACCCATCATAGTAGTACTATATTTTGTTGTTTTCAGGAGTAGTCTGTTTACATCCCGTATTCAAACCAGAAAGAAGAATATTAAATTTATCGCTGAAGCCAAAACTGAAAACGAGATATAATTAAGTGCGAGCATTTCAGCATACCTTAGGGTTTTTCTTTGATTAAGTTCGTCTTTACTGCAAAAGTTACACGCTAGAATTTACAGTCAAGACGTGGTTATCTCTAGGGCACGATCCAGGTGCTGTGTAAAAAATTAAAACTCTTCTCTCGACAAAAAAACCGTCAATTTGACAGATGCCAGTGGCATATTCTGGCTGAGATTTAGAGACATCAATGAAATCCTAGCTAAGACCGCTCTTAGCGAAGCCTTCCGATACTAAGGTCGTGGGTTCGGAACCGGTCGTGCACGCATGAGTTTTTCTGTTCAAAAATTTATGTACACCATGCTAGTACTCTGAAACGGTGAAGGAAAACATCGTGAGGAAACCGGCATGTCGTAGAACCTAAAACGTTCTATAACATGTGTCAAGTGCTTGAAAGGAGCCTCTTGAGGGGCACTTAAAATCCTTTCACCACACTGCTTCGAAAGGAGATTAGGTAGGTGCACTAGTAATAAATGAATGTATTATAATGTATATTATTTTATTTAAGAATAATATAATAATCATAATTTTTACTTCAGAAAACTTGAAATAATATTTCTGGTACATATAAAACCAATAACTTAAACCTAACATACATAATAATAAATTTCACACGACACAAAGAGTCAGGGCTCTTTCTTCAGAAGAGGTGTTTCCCAGTACTTTCGGTATACTACTTCTGCTATCCAAAGATAAAGACGGTCTACTACGCTTTATGCCAATCACTGGTAGACTACTGCATTACTTCGTGGGGCGGCGCCGCCAAAAGTTACCTGATAGAGGTGGAAATAGCCGTGTGCCATCCTCAAGGCTACTGGTCTCATATTCCGTTACCGATCTGCTGATGAGGAACCCTAGTAATACTTCGTTTTAATATTGTAAGCTACTTTTTACTTTTAAATTATGGAATTCTTATAGTGGCCTAAGGATTCCGTCACCGGAGTTGGCCATCAGCGAAATTACAGCCTTCTGTTATCCAAAAAGTGTGACCACACCTTTATTGGCCAAACTTATTAGGCAACAAAATTATTCCAGCCGGATATCGGGAAACTGAAAAGCTTTCAGTAAACCAACATGCTTTTGCTGAACCACGTTTTTATTAAAACGATTCGCATCCAATTTAAAAGATTCAACATTGTAACTAGTCGTTCGCCCCGAACTGAGATTTCGTGATGTCCGCTGCAGTCTTAATTTGATAAGATACCAAACACGATATTTAGCCTCTGACTACCCCCTAACCTAGGTAGTAATTGTATCTCAAAAATCATACATAAGCCCTTAGAATAAACATAAAAAAGGTATTGGGATGTACAAACCAAACTCTTTCATCACCTCACCTTGGTATATTTGTGTATAACAATTTTAGTTTTGCTTACTTTGAAAACCCAATATCTCAATAACCTCTTGTCTGATTAAATTCATATTCCCATACCTAGCAAGTTTCGTGCAGAACGGATCTAAGGGTTCGAAAATTAAAAATAGATGGTAGTCAGAGTCAAGTCCAAACATTCTGTTTGGACTTGCTTCTGACTACCACCTACTAACTAAGTATGGTAACCAAGTTTCAACTGAATTGGCCTATTTATTGAAGAGTTCCGTTGAATAGACCTTGGCTCCATCATCAGACGGGGGCCAACCGGCACCTCTTATAGCAGTATTAAAATAATATTACACTGAAATTTCGTACCATATTATATACGTCATCAAGTCTGTTCAACTACAACCAGATAAAAAAGAATAGCTGACAAGTATTTTCGTACGAGATGACGTTTCAACTTATAGAAGCTAGAACTGTTTTCAAGATTGTTTTCACAACTGCTAAAATTGACAGTTCATAATATTATTTTAATACTGCTATAAGAGGTGCCGGTCGGTACCCAGGTCGCTTTCACTATATGAGAATTGAGTACCTTAATTTAGTCTTCTTCATTTATTTCAAGAAAGAAGAAAGAAGTGATTTTATATCTTTCAACATGTCGATGTGCGAGCGAGAGTCACATTAGCTCTTGTCTTCGCCTTAAGCTTATGAGTTTTTTTTTATACAATTTACTGAATCATAACTTTATTGGTTCTCTGTAATTGGCAGCCTTTTATGATGCCGGTGGCGGCCGTGCCTACATTGGAAATGATTTAAATTGCAATCTAAGGCCATTGTAACAGAGAATACGATTTACAAACCTTTTTAATAAAATAAAAAGGTCTATAGAGAACATTCATTGGTTGTGAAAAATAGCGAAAATATTGAAAAGTTTCTGGTACTGTAGGTTTTTTACAGTACTTTTTCTGTATGTTTGTCACTTTGGCAGATTTAGATCAGTTGAGCTATCACTTGATTTTTTGCAACGATCTGAAAATAGCACTGTTTCATGTGTTTTTGTACGTTGTGTAAATAATTGGATTCATCGCAATTACACGATTTTCAAGTAGATAGCTATTTTTATGTAACAACCTACGTGTACCTACATTGTTATAGATATAGGTACAGGACAGGTTGTCCTACTAAGGGCCAAGAGATTTTTTTTATTGAGTTAAGCGTTTAAGCTAAGATAATTAACTTAAAGATTAAGCTTATTTATGGGATATTCTCAGATTTTAATAATCTAAGCAAGACTGAAATTTCTTTAAATAATGAAGTGCAAAATTGCTCAGGTTTTAATAACTTCAGTCCTTGATGTAAAAAGTTGATTGGCTCTTAAGGATACACTCAAGAGCTTTATAACGAAGTGAAGGAGAAACTAAGGGTAGTAGTTAAGGGGCTGACAACTATCAAACAACTTCTCGCTCGCACGTTTCGACATGTTGAAAGATATAAAATCACTAAACTCATTTTCGAAAAATCGCAATCAACCATTTTGTGTGCAATCACATTGCACACAGTTTAGTAAAAAAATCATTTTGATCGATACATGTTTTCGTACTCAAAAGTTTGCTTTATTAGTTTTCGTACAAAAGTAAACTTTTAAATAGGAAAACATGTATCGATCAAAACGAAATTTTTACTAAACTGTGTGCACATAAAATGGTTGATTGCGATTTTTCGAAAATGAGTTTAGTGATTTTATATCTTTCAAGATGTCGAAACGTGCGAGCGAGAGTCACATTAGCTCTTGTCTACGCCTTAAGGTAGTACGAAGTACGGTAGTAGCGAAGACTGACTTTTCTAAATTTAATCTACACTAATATTATAAAGAGGTAAACTTTGTATTTTTGTATTTTTGTATTTTTGTATGTAACGAATAGGCTCAAAAACTAATGGTCCGATTTCAAAAATTCTTTCACCATTAGAATGCTACATTATCCCTGAGTAACATAGGCTATATTATATTTTCAAAAAAATCAGGGATCCTTATTAAAACTTCAATAATGTAACCCAAGGTGGAAAACAAAAAACCTTACATCGCGTGCGCTGCGAAAACTATTGAAGATAGAACAAAATAAAGTACTACGATTTTGTAGAACACGTTATCATCTACAAAAAATGTCGTGACAGCATATGTCTAACTATTATAGTTATGTCACAATAAGTGTTCTTTTATTATAAAAAAATAATTGAAATGCCTCCGCTAGAAAAGGGTCTTTATTTGTACCTTGGTATTAATCCTTATCCAAATAAATCATTTCATAATTGAATTTCGGTTTCAATACCTATAGATTACTTCTTAAATTTTTCAAATCGGACATTCCATTCAAAAGATATGACGAAATTAAAAATGTTAACGGGTCCACGTGTCACGCGCGGGGTGCGATTTCACTCACTCAAGGAGAAGCGCGTGCAAATGTATGAAATAAAGTAGACGCGAGGCTCGAACCCACGGTCTAAGTTTATCCTAAAATGTTCAAAAAATTTATGACCACCCATGCGAAGCTGGGACAGGCCGCTAGTATCTTATATTTACGTCAAACTAGGTAGGCAACACTAATTTACGCGATGTATAAATAATGACCTGCCACAAAACAATCCCTTCGTCAAATCAAAACTTTGCTCGCTACGAAAAACAAAAAAAAATACCTTCAAAACGTGACAGCTCGTAATATTATTACAAAACTTTGTAAAATTGTAATAACTAGTGCAAAAGTTAGGTTACACACGGGAGAAATAATTGTGTAGCATGTTATAAGCGTCTACACAGCCTAAAATTAGTGGTAATATCGGGAGTGGTTGGGAGCGTCCGATCGTTCCCTTGATCGCTTCATGTCCCTGATGATATGATTATGTCTTCATGCTCGTCCGGGGAAGTACTACCACCACGCCTTTTCTGCCTCCAAGCGGCGTTACTGGTGTTTCGGTTTGAAGAGTGTGGTTGCCGATTTAATTACAGGCACATGAGGCTTAACGTCTGTATGCCTCAAGTTGATGGACGCAGGGCAGTGACTGCGTGACTTACGAGGCAATGCTTTGTTAAAGGTGATGGTTACCACTTAACGTCAGGTGGGCCATCTGCTTGTTCCATCAACTAGATGTAAAAAAAAGTCTATATTAGACAAATCTGTGATGGGTTTTCAATGTCTAAGTTCCTTTTTTATTTATAAGCACTTTTTAACATCGTTTACATTCTGTCAACTCCTCAAAGTTTGCCACATTGTACCTTCTCAATACATAAAATATATTAGCTAATGGTATTTGGCTAAATATACCTATGTCAAACTATTCTACAGGATAAGTTCTCGTGTTTCACATGCTTGATAATTCATATTGAGTATTGATTATGGAGGAGAGGGCGCCACCGCTCATGTCAACATCGTCTCTGTAATAAACATCGTTAAATAAATTAAAAAGTGCTTTTATCCGGGAAATAGATACTACCACCACATAAAATACTAGTCATCTCGTACGCCACAGTGTTATCCAAGTGATTTTTAGAGATTTATAGCACCAACAATCAAAAAACAAACTGCAACGGACATGAGTACAAATGTGACAAAACAGTGGTAATTGGTAAACTAGAAGAATCTACATGGATTAAAGTGTTGTTTCCTACTGCTAAACAACGGACAACTGTGAGTTAAATCTGTTTTACTGATATCAAAAGATAAAGATAACCTCAATTACATAAATTGATCAGTCATACCCTGTGGTCATACCAAATCACAATACACAAAAAGCGCCATCTGTTTGTTATCTGACCCATCAGTAACTAGACCGGCCAATAACGTGTTTCCGCTACTCGCCACTAGATGATGATTAGTAATTCTGAAATTCAATAACAGCCGTGTACCTACACGAAAACATGGAGGAAATTATGAGAATACTAAAAAACATGCAAGAGGATATGCAAACACAACGTCTGGATATGAACAAAATGAAAGATACAATTATACAGGATATAAATAATAATATTAACACTAAATTTGAAAGCATTGAATTAAAATACCAAGATTTAGAGAAGAAAGTAGAAGAACAACAAATAAATATAGAAAGAATGGAACAACAAATGAAAAAGAAAAATTTACTATTTTTTGGCGTAGAGGAAAACGAAAAGTCATACCATGAACTGGAAAGAAATGTATTAAAAATAATTACGGATAAAATGCAAGTACCTTGTGAGAGACGTGAGATAGAGTCGGTAAGAAGAATTGGAAAACCTGGAAATATCAGACCAATCGTAGTAACATTATGTACATTGGGCCTAAAAATTGAAATACTAAAAAACAGAAAATACTTAGCTGAATCAACGACCTACATAAAAGAAGATTATACACAAAAAATATTACAAAAAAGGAAGGAACTTCAAGAAGAGTTTAAAACTCGGAAAGAAGAAGGCGAAAATGTTGCACTTAAATACGACAAAATAATCGTACTTAAAAATAATAATCAAAAAACAACAGAGTTACATAAAACAGAACAAGATAAATGCCACTCTAGCAGCAGAATTCAAAAAAGAAAGCCAAACTCACCTCCTGAAAATATTTCTAAACCGCACCAAGGAAACATATTTCACACTGCAAAAAAAAACAAAACTACAATAGACTCATATATGAAGACTAGAACCACCCCGCTGACGGCACCGTGCACTACATCGGGAACCAGCACCAGAACAAATAATGCTATCGAGCAACAATAGCAACGACAGACGGCCCCTCTTCTCTTCAAAAAACCTAATCTACAAATCTTCTCTCCCAGCATGATTGGTCCACGAGGGAGTAGTAGACCACCACCACCATCATCTATACCTAACTTAATAAATCAAAATAACATAATTTCATCCCCAGCACGGCTTGTCACCGCGGGGATTTGCGACTACAACCCTCCAGAGCACAAACTCAAGTACTCAAGTACTCAAGTACCAGGCTACTATGAAAGAACTGGGCAGAAAAAAGCCAAGACTAATACGAATGGCAGGCTCTGGAGGAGGCCTTCACCCAAAGAGGGACCCTCAACAAATAAATAAATTATATTAAAATAAACTGTAGAGAATGAAATACATTATTTATCAAACATTTAGAATTTAAAATTAATAATACCTAACAATGTAAGTAATGTAAAATATAATATAATTAAATAAAATAACAATATACAACAACAAGTTACACACAATATAATTAAACTTATTATATAAATTTTATTACAATGAAAATTAATAATACCTAATGTTAATACAATAAAAAACATTATTAAATTAAGTAATTATATAGAATATGTCAATATTATTAAAATGAAAATTAATAATACCTATTGTTAATAAAATTAAAATATTTAGATACATATTAAATATTATTCAGATTAAAATTTATACCAAATGTATCCACTGCAATAATAATATTATGAAATTATTTAGAAATAATATGTTAATATTATTAAAATTAAAATTGTACCTGAATTTAGAAAATTGAAAAAAAAAATCGTTAATTTGATTTTGTTGGGGTACTTACCTAATGTTAATGAAATAAAAATTAAAGTAATTATATACATATTAATAGATATTATTCAAATAATAATACCTAATAATTATAATGTACTACAATAAAATTAAAATTGATCTACTTATCTTAAAATAATGCATGCAAATTACGTCTAAATTAATCACTAATTATTGTACTTATGAACTGTTCGAGGAAATAAAGGCTATTTTATTTTATTTATTTTATTATATTGATTATTGAGTATTTAAAAGGTCTATATAAGGTGTTCCATAAGTTGTGTAGGTATATAAACTTCAGCCCCCTGAAGTTTATATACACAACTTATGGAACACCTTGTATAAAGCCAAATCACGAGCAAACATGTTCAAAATCCAAGGTATAACTTCTAAATAACTTGGTCCGATTTCATTCAGAAGTAGGAAACCGAAGACGCTGCCACAGATTTATATCTGTAGCCTCAATCTTGGAGACTGCAGTCAGTGTATATGTGACGACAAGCATCGTTGCTGTGTTTCAGTTTGAAGGGTGTCACATGCCACATGAGACTTACGGCCGGTTTCTGAAAGCTCGATCAAAACTAATCGGATGTCAAGTCACTCGCCATTTCAGCTATAACATCGAATTAGATAGAGATAGCAAGTGACTTGACATGCGATTCGTTCTGATTGGGCTTTCAGAAACCGGCCGTTAACATCTGAAGTTGATGGACGCATACCTATTGTGTGGTAACCACGTAACAAGCCAGATGCTTGTTCCATCAGCAAGTAGAATATAAATAAAGAAATTAAATAACAAAGTGATCTCAATTAAAATAACATTTCGTGTTCATTGATGGATTTGAGACTTGACGAGGAGCTGACAAGCGCAATAAATAATGTTCTATTGCGTTGTACGGAAACGTACACGAAATTTCCGCAACCCGAATATAACATTATTTATTTAATTAACTGTTGATTTACATGTGGGGGCGTCGTACTATGTCCTTCCGGTGACGTGAAGTCTCCACTTAACGTTTGCACTGGATAATGTGGGAGCTGTTTGGTGGACACCGCACAAGAGGGTAGCGTTGGTAGCGGCTACGTTCAGCAGTGGATTCTTTTCTGTATTCTTTTCTTTTCTTTTCTTTTCTGTATCCTCACTAAATGAGATTAGCTTCAATATTATATTATAACGCGACAACACGTTTTTCTTTGCTTTAGATACTAAACAGTGTAACTCAAAATGTTAGTAGGTAGGTACAGACGTACAGAGCATTGTTTATCATTTTGCTGGGTAAGCTCCCTGGGTCTTTTAGTCTAACTAAAAGAGCCAGGGAGCTAAATGAAACCCAGGGATGAAAAAGAACGAAAGAACATGCGCCATAATAAAAAAGAACCGATTTATGAAAAACCGTTAATAAAAAAACAATTCATACTTAGCTTTATAATCGGGTTAGTGGTAAGTAAATGGAAATGTTATTAAAATTTAACCGTATCACTGTATTGATGATGATGACGATGACACCTGTTAGACTGGCTGCTAAATAACTCTCGAAGTCACGACCAAATTATTCCTCCAAACAGCAACTGCCAACTGAATAAATAAATCTTGATTATGGAAATATATTCCAATTGGCGACCGCGCAGTTGCCGCACAGGTACCCGCAGTTTTCAGTATTCAATTCATTTCCCGAGGTAAGAAAAATGTTATCATGACTTGCACGAATTGATATGGGCATGGTTGGCGTGGTATGAGTATGTCATGAGGAGAGAAGAAAGTCATATTACAAGAAGAGTGTTAGATATGGATGTGGATGGTTTTAGAAAGAGAGGTAGGCCAAAGAAAGGAAGGATGGACTGTGTGAAAGATGACATGAGTAAGAAAGGAGTGAGCACCGAGATGACGAATGATAGAGGAGAGTGGAAGAAGAAAACCTGTTGTAGGAAGATGATGATGATGATGACTTGCACGTATTGCCTCCAGTATGAATGAGTATTGGAGCTTCATCCCATACTCGTTAAATACTCATGACACTGCCAAATCTAGTTTCAGGACTATTCATTATTATATTCATTTATTTGTTTTTAATTATTACAAAAATGATAGTAGGCTTACCTACAGTATGCAGATCAAAATGCTTACTATCTTAATTTTAAACTTAATAATATGGTTAAAGAATCACGGATAACATAAATTTTGACATTAATTTCGACATGTTGGACGTGTATAAATGCGTTTTATAGAGTAAGTGCTCTTAGAGTTGGCGCGTTAATTGCGTGGTGAGTTCGTGGTTTGTGGCAAGCGAATAGTTGGTACAGTCGGCGAACGCAATGCACATAGTTGTTAGGGACATATATTGGCATCATGCTGGATATGGTTGGATTATTTACTTTGTTTCTCAAAATAAGACAGTAGTAGCTATAGTTTACGCCTTAATTCGAGTGAATCCATGCCGACCATACCTGCCACAAATAAAGATAGAAAGAGGTACGGGTAGTAGGTACCATACATTCTCATAAACACGTATCTTGCCAATCTACGTTAGATGCGTCCAGTCATCACCGTATACTTAGCCTCTCGTGGATCCCAGGCTATAGCCTGGGATCCAAACTAGAGTTTAGCGCTATAGCCGTAAACTCTAGTTTACTTCGGACGAAATAATTATAGAGCATAGTTGCGACTCTGACGTCCTGGAACTGAGAAGCTGTTCTCATTGAAGCCCAAAGTTTTGTTAGCTTTTTGCACATTGCGATAATTTGTGGTCCTGGAATTCTAGGCGAGTTTCCTCTTTGGCCTATAGATCACGTATTACATAAACTCTCTCCAGTGGCCCCATATAAAAATTTGTTTGAGGGCCCATAAGATGTGTAAAGATTTCTCCCAAAAAAAAACAAAATGTTTGCATAAAATTAAAAGAAATATTTATTCATTATTTCTTTTTTTTGACTTTTAATTTTTGATATAAAAAAAATTTGGTAATTTTATTAATTTTTGCTAACGTCGGGGGCCCCCGTGGCCCGGGGGCCCCGTATAATTGATACGGCGGATACGACGGTAGCTACGCCCCTGACTCTCTCTAATGTTAGATCTGACAGGGAGTAAGCCAGTGTGTTGGGCTCGTGCATCCTAAGGTAATTGATTTGCATTACGACACATTAAAAGTTAGTCTATTCAACTGACTCCACCTTTCCACAGAATAAAGATAGGTACCTACATAGGCACATGATACATACAGATGTTTTGCCTCATATGCCTGTAATTTCACTGGCAACCAGCACACTCTTCAAACCGAAACACAGAACATTTTCTGCCACCAACCTGTCGCCAAATTTTCTACTTCCCCGAACGAGCCTCTCACAAAGAGCTACTCTGATGGAATGGCAAAGGCCAACGTTATTGGTAGAATGATCTCGGCGGGGTCAAACCACAGTGTTTAAAAAAAGTGCTAGAGCGAGGATTCGCATAATTTTTACAACAACAATTTTTTTGTTTGGAATATATTATGCAGTAGCATTATACTTGAACCCGAAGGACGCGTCGCGCTCAGTGTGTCGCAAAGTGGAAAGAGAAAAAATGGGAGCAAATCAATAAAAAAAAATGTGTGTTGAAACGTGCGAGCAAGATGTTGCTGACTGTCAGCCTGAAAAAATTGCAACAGCTAAACAAGGCTTTTCTACATATCTACAACCACGACAAAAGGTAAAAAAACTCGCACTGGAAGTTCGCCCCGAACTGAGATCTCTTTATACATAACTCTTGACATTGGTATCAAACACAATATTTGGCCCAGACTACCCCTAAAAGTAGGGGTAGTAAAAGTTTAAGCTTAATTAGCCTATTTGTTCAAGAGTTCCGTTAAACAGATCTTGGCTCCATCATTAGACCACTCAATGCCAGTACTCTCAAACGGTGAAGGAAAACATCGTGAGGAAACCAGTTCGTCGTAGAACCTAAAAAGTTCTATAACATGGTGTCAAGTGCTCGAAAGGAGCCTCTTCAGGCGCACTTAAAATCCTTTAACCGCACACTGTTTCTAAAGAAACTAGTGACACGACAAGAGAGATTTGACCACTCGCTGTCATCATTTTTTAATTAGGGTCATTGTGCTAGATAGCGGCCTCTTAGTGCTCCCGTCGACTTTAGGGCTTCAGAAAAAAATAATACAATCCTAATTTACCTGTTCTAATGATGTAGTATGATAGCCTATATAATGAAGTTTATTTTTAATGTACTGTTTAGTGCTAGAAGCTTATAGTTATTTTTATTTTTAATTAAATCCGGAAAAATGCCAAAAATTCAGTTTTCGGCCACAAATTTCAGTTTTCGGCCATGGAGTCTTCTGTTTTCGGCCACCTTATAAAGACGGATATTAAATGAATTTTTAAATCTAAAGTAACATAAAATCAACGTTTTTTTGTGGGTTTAACAGTATTTTTATTATGTACCTATATACAAAATTACAATCAACATAATACCGGATTTTGAAACATTTCGTCACACACTAGATAAATATTTTCGAAACAATATCAACTAAGTTTATCTTTATTATTTCTTAGGTAACAGTTTAGCTATAGCGTACCGACTTATCAAAAGAATCATCATCAAAGAATCATTAACTCAGGCGCAAAAACAAAAGACATTCGTGACAAAAAAATATCGTTAAAAGAATTTTGTCGCCACTATGGAATTCTAATGTGTACCATACAAGACAGAATAGCCGGAAAAACGACGGATAGTATTAAAAATCTAGGACCCGATCCAGTACTAACCCACAGAGGTGAAAAAGAAATGGTGGAATGGCTTATCAACCCGGCAAAGTATGGTTTTCCTTTGAAAAAGCAGAACTTCTCGACACAGTTCAGAAAGTTATTGAAGA
Organism: Chloroclysta siterata; assembly: GCA_932294275.1. NCBI lineage: Eukaryota > Metazoa > Arthropoda > Insecta > Lepidoptera > Geometridae > Chloroclysta > Chloroclysta siterata. Next base: position 20,422,620 of record OW028595.1, on the reverse strand, counting down.
TACAGACAGGTATACCTAATAACTTGAGATTGAAGATAATTGCCCAGGGAAAACTTGGTTTTAAAAAATTATGAATAGAAACCCAGAAATTTCCCAAATAACAAGGAATAATCAAGGCGAGAGCACGGGTAACAGAAGAATCAATCTGACTATGGTCTCGTAAACTTCTCGTGTTTCTTAAAAATTATAAAGGTTCCGGCACCCTCTTGGCTCAAGAACTTCGCCAGTGTTTGGACATAAGGCAAACCCACTTTCATCGCCATTAAATATGCGTTCCGGAGATTCCAGTACGTCGAAGTTATTTGACTCTGTAAGAAACACGATAACTTCACGGAACCAAATTCTGATTAATTCTTCTGTTACCCGTGCTCTCGCCTTGTTTATTTCTTGTTTCTTTCAAGTTATTAGGTATACCTGTATCTTTAACTAGGCCTGTCCCAGCTTCGCATGGTTGGACATAATTTTTTTCAATGTTTTAGGATAAACTTAGACCGTGGTGGGTTCGAGTCATAAGCACGCCCGTCTACCTCGCGCCTAGCCCGGGCCCGCGCTGGGTGAAAACGCGCCCCGTGACCTTATATTTTTAAAATCTTTTGAATGGAATGTCCGATTTGAAAAATTCAAGAAGTAATGTATAGGTAATGAACCAGTCTTGAATATGAAAAGATTTATTTGGATAAGGATTAATACCAAGGTACATATAAAGAGCCTTTTCTAGCGGCGGCATTTCAATTATTTTTTTATAATAAAGAACACTTATTGTGACATAACTATAATAGCTAGACATATGCTGTCGCGACATTTTTTGTAGATAATGACGTGTTCTGCAAAATCGTAGTACATTATTTTGTTCTATCATCAATAGTTTTCGCAGCGCACGCGATGTAAGGTTTTTGTTTTCCACCTTGGGTTACATTAGTGGAGTTTTAGTAAGGATCCCTGAAAATATAATATAGCCTATGTTACTCAGGGATAATGTAGCAATCTAATGGTGAAAGAATTTTTGAAATAGTACCAGTAGTTTCTGAGCCTATTCGTTACATACAAACATACAAAAATACAAATCTTTCCTCTTTATAATATTAGTGTAGATTAGTGTAGATAACTTGCTGAACCGTGTCGAGAAGTTCGGCTTATTTCAAAGAAAACCCAAACTTTGCAAGGTTGATAAGCCATTCCACTATTTCTTTTTCACCTCCGTGGGTTGGTACTGGATTAGGTCCTGGATTTTTTATACTATCAGTCGTTCTTCCGGCAAATCTGTCTTGTACGGTACACCTAGGAATTCCATAGTGGCGACAAACTTCTCTTATCGACATCTTTTGCCTGAGTTAATGATTCTTTCGAATATTGAGTTCGTACATTTCTTTTTTTCTTTATCTTCTCCACAGCCGTCGGAGGAGAATACACCTGAAGAAAATAATGTTTTTTGAAAGAACATAAATAAATATCATTTTAGCGAATGTAATCAAGAGGAAATAAGATTTGTGTAGCAGGTGGTCGAAAACGTACAATAAGTTTTAAGCCAAAAAGTCAGACAGACATACTACCAAGTAGGTTAATAAAAGCTTTTAAAATGCGTAACTATCATTAGATTTATTTTCAAAATAAAATTATTACTTATCTCAAAAAGATAAAAAATTTACAAACATTTTTGCTTTAAGGCCGAAAACTAACAGCGACATTCAGTTAGTGGCCACATGATTTCAATACAATCGTCGGTCATGCCGAAAACTGAGGTGCCATTTTATCTATGGTTGGGTTTTCGGCCACCCCCAAAGTAGTCATTACTATTACTCCTTTTTCATTATGAATGCCACATAATTTGACGGCCGAGAACTAATGGCTAGGGTCTTCACATATGTTACTATCGTAAAACAAAGAGTTGTGAGCTAAACCCTTGAACCAATTGAGTAAAAGAGACAAAAGTGTAGACGACTCGATGTACTACATACCGGCCCTTAGGCCGAAAACTAAACTTTTGAAAAAATTCATATGTTGGATCGCGGCCCCCATATTAATTGTTGTTTTATACAATATTTTGCAAAAATAATGTTAGTAGTATGTTGGCAATTAAGTTTTGAAGTGACTTAAATCAACAATGTTTGCTTAGAAAAACAACACATAACTTACCTTGGAGTGAAAGGCGCGTCACTATTTTTTTCCTAATTTCCGCACGCTGCAATACCCGCGATGACCGCCGCCGATCTGAATAATTCGCTAGAAATCACTCGTAGCTTGTTTCCGACCAAAAATGTTGTCAAAAACAAAGAAACTAATTTCAGATGTCTTGATAAAATAATCTTTCAGATATTGCATTTCAAAACGATAATATCTTAATTTTACTGCATCAAGTACGCGTAAAGGCCGAAAACTGAAGGCGGCCGGCAAACCGGCTCACATACCCTACTTAGTAGAAGTTATAAAGTAAGAAGGTATTTCTTAATTTATAACAAAAAACTAATTATGGCAAAGTAAAGGAACTTCCCGACCAGTAAGAGAACTACGAAATCAATGAAACTTTAAAATTTGGGATCCAAAATCTGAGTTTTGTTTTTCGTCTTTCGTTTTTGTACGGAGACTTGTGAGTTCTCAGCACGCCCGATAGAGGCGCTTGTCAGGAAGTAGGGAAGAGAAACTTTTATGTCAATGTCAAATGAATGACATGACAACCTTAGATCTTGTTTTATAACGAAAGAATGATAAACATGATTCATTTTCTGACATTTTGGGAAGCAACATAGCTGTTTCATTTTATTTGTTTTTCTAGTGTTATTTTGAGCTGTGTTGTGTAATTTCGGTGGTATTTTAACCAACATTACTTGAGGTTTTAGCACAAAGTGTAAACATTTGGAATGAAAGTGTATTGTGATATCCTGATTTGACCGAAAATGTTTCCAATGTTTTGAAGAAAACCGCCACCATTCTCTTCAAAACAAATGACGGCCGACTTGACTATAGACTGACTTGACAAAAAAGTATTTATTCAATACAAATCACTTGACACTGACAGGATTGTCTGTCGAATGACAGACAATCCTGTCAGCCATAAACGGAGAGAAGAAAAAGAATGATAAACATCGTTACCGAACTAAATATGTTGATTGTGATCAAAATAAGTAAATAAGCCAAAGGCGTTCTAAAATATTTAAAGGGTCGGCAACGCGAGTGCGACACTCCTGCTGTTACAAACGTCCATAGGCTACGGTAACCGCTTCCCATCAGGTGAGCCGTACGCTTGTTTGCTTACTCGGTAGTATTAAAAAAAAACAATAATGTATCTGTACATACATTAATGTACCTATATTAAAATCAATTAACCAATACCCTGTTTGGTTTTCATAACTCATGGCTTTTGTATCACTTCTAGTAATTATGCCAGAATACAATACCTAGTAAAAATAATATCATCCCAACGTAAATGCTTTTAAACAAATTAAACAGTTCTGTGAAATAATGCAACATACAGCAGCTATTTCTCAGAAAAACACGTGTACTTCCTTCAGCTGAGTTCAGTACAAAGTAGGTAGGTAGGTATATTGACATAATTACGAAACTTAATTAGGGGAAAGTAGCGATCATTGGACCAGCGCATTCATTGGACCACTAAGGTATTTCCAAAACTGTGCAAGCTAGCAACACCAAAACAAGTTGAAACGAGTCCGTGGTGACTCAGTTGCATCCCCCTCTTACCTCAATGACGCTGCGGCACATGGCGAGGAGTGACGCGTCTGGGCCTCAGACAAAATAAAAAAGTAAAGACGGAACTCTGTGAACAGCAAAGTGAGGCCGGCCAAACTACGCCTTGACGTGTACATACACAATTACACACACACGCGTACAACGTAACTACGCCTTACCTTGTCAGTCTAGCTATCGCGGCTCGTGGGGAGCAACGTTTTGAGAAATTATAAATTTACCAGTAAAAATGCCGAATTGTGTTGTGAAAGGGTGTAAGAATCAATCTTCAAAATATAAAAAAGCGGGATGGAATCACATTTCACACGTAAGTAATTTGGAAACCAATAATTTTCAATAAATCAAAATAAAAGTTTGAGGTTATTGCTTTGAACACAAGTGTTGCCAGTATGAAGTGTTTTTGTTTACCGTATTATTTAGTAATAATGTGATACGCAACGTAACGTTACTCGTTTCTTATGATGGTTATCAGTATATTTTAAACCCGTCGAGTGCTTAGAGAATACACGGGGTACAAGTAGGGTTGCCAGATGGCCGGGATTTCCGGGAAAGTCCCGGAATTTCACGTATGGTCCCGTGTCCAGTAATTACACTTTACTGTCCCGGAATTCATGATCACTAGTTTTTTTCCACAAAGTAACGACACCAAGGGGCGGCACGCATACTCGTACCTCGGACGAGCCGAGACAATTTTTATTTAAAGAGCTTAATTTTTATTTAGAACTAAAAATTCTAATATGTGATTTTGTATGGTATGAATAAAAATTACCTATAGATTTTATAAAAAATTAATTTGTTTTTAAAGTCATTTGTTTTTTCTTTTAAAATAAGTACCTAACTAGCATTTTTGTAATATTTTTTGTATTGCCCGTCCAACAGCAAACATTTGTAGTTGGATTTGGACTCTAAAAACTCCAACTCCGTTTGTAACCCCAGAAATGTCCAGGAAATAATAAGCCAGTATCTGGCAACCCTAGGTACAAGTTCGTGGGCCCCATGTGTCCGGCGAACAAACGGATGTACACAAGATTTCGAGCCCATTGGTTGCTCACTTCTACGAGGTCAAATTACCTTAACGCCCATTGGCTGCACTCATTGTGAAGCTAGGTTCAATACAGAACGAAATACAGACAATACCGAGACCAGAAATTCATACTCACCGAACGAAATTGTCAAACATCGCGCTGATGGCTGGTCTGTCGGTCATCTTGACCCACGGCAACGCGATATCTTCCCCGTTTGTGAACTGATTTTTACGATTATTATTTCTTTATTTTAAGAACATCCGTAAAATTGTGAAAACCGTTAGATTATAATCTATCTCGCGAGATTGTAATCTGTAAAAAAATTGTAAACTCGTAGATTTCGTATGTCCGTTAGGAAAGGCAAACACAACCTAACCGATCCCATAACCAGTTATGTTGTGTTAGATTATATCATGATAGACGTTATAATTAGTAATGTTATTTTTGTAATTTTGGGGTAATTTGAATTGTCATGGCAACACCGGCCTTCGCACACATGTTTAGAAAACTGGCCTCACTTTTCTGTTCGTAGAGCTCCGTCTTTACTTTTTTATTTTGTCTGAGGTCTGGGTATGCGGTAGGTATATTTGCGGAGGTCAAAAGCTATTAATTTGATTCAGGAAAACTTAATGTAAGTATAATTGTATTCATATTTGTCTACGTGCTTTGTTATGAAATATTAGACAAATTAATTGTGATTCCATGTGTGTTGTTCAATTTTGTCTAATCATGTCCATGTATTTATTGGATTTATTTTTCTGAATGAGTTCCTTGTTGCCATCAATGTACCGCAAGAGAGTTCCACTATTGGACCGGTCCAATAGTGGAAACTTTTTTTGGACATAATAATTATGACCAAAAAAGTTGCTATGATTAATATGGGAGTAGGTTGCCATAATTATTTTGGAAATATTAATCGAATAAATCATAAATAACTACAATTTTTTATACACTTAAATTTCTAATTTATAATTAAGTAACAACTAACTATAGTTTGATGGTCGTTATGTGTATGAGTATTGATTTTCTGTTCTTGTTTATCATAATTTAGCTATATGTAATGATAATTATAATTAGTTGCCTTGATTGGACCTCTAGATCTAATTTCTCGAAGTCCATTGATGGCAACCTGGTGGTTCAATGAAGGTGCCCATGGTCCAAAGAAAGTAACAGCCCAAGATTTAGTTTTCCTCGTTTATATTAAAAAGTGTAAAACCGAATTGTTTGTGTATCTGATTATTATAAATAAAGGTTCTACGAAATAAAAATAGCTAACTGGTTTCATTTTATCATTTTTACTTTTGGAGATATGAGGTTGTAAAGTTATGTGGTCCATTCATAGCAACCTTCCCCTATCCTTTATGCAGTATTTATCCTTTATGCAAAACTACGTCCAATTACGAAACATAATTGGCGTCCAATTACGAAACGTAATTTGTTAAATTGAGCTACTGTAAATTGTCAAATTGAATAAATGAAGAACATAATGATACTTTTTAACTTAAACACGTAAAGCAACTCCAGGTATTTACAAAAGTAGGAATAAATTATATGACCTATACGCTGCTAGGGAGTCAATGCTGAATGACCCAACGTTTATTCTACACACTAAAAACTACTCTAAGATTTTCAAAAAAGTATGTCACGCGGCAAAATCATTATATACCTCTACTATACGCTGCTAGGGAGTCAATGCTGAATGAACCAACGTTTATTCTACACACTAAAAACTACTATAAAATTTTCAAAAAAGTATGTCGCGCGGCAAAATCATTGCATATCTACATCTACACTAATATTACTAGTAGTTCGGCCCGAACTGAGATCTCGTGACGAACGACCCGACGAACGCACCAAAACTTTGAGTAGGTGGTAGTCAGAGGCAAGTCCAAACATTATATTTGGACTTTTAACTCTAGTTTCAACCAAGTTTCAACTCTATTGGCCTATTTATTGAAGAGTTCCGTTGAACAGACCTTGGCTCCATCATCAGACCTGGTCGTTGTCACCATTTTATGAGAACTGAGTACCTCCATAATATATTTCAAGAAAAAAATAATAAGAAGAACTGGCCGACCAGTAGAAAAACTTTGATGCCAACGAAACTCTTGGATCGCTTAATTTAACTTTTTTGTTGTATCTCAAAAACCGAGCGTCCCGGAAAAAAAGTAAAAATGGTTTTGGAATGTCTAAACAAAGCCCTTTCATATGACGTGTAACTTGATTTTTTTATGTCACTTTTTTTATTTTTGCCCCCTTAAAAATCCCCATATCTTAATAACCCTTCATCCGATTTTACTCATATACTTACCAGTAAATTTCTCAAGTACAAGCTATCGACATATCAAATTTCATGCAGATCCGATCAACGATTCGAAAGTTATGGCCAGACAAACATACATACATACATACATACATACATACATACATACATACATACATACATACATACATACATACATACGGATACATTAGACGATGGAACACAAAAATGTTGTACAATATTAAAGAACATATCAATATCTACAAAAAACTCAGCAATACCATATGTCTAACTATCGTAGTTATGTTACTATAACTTCTTTTTATATTTTAAAAGTTGATAGAAATGCCGACCATGGTATCCATACTTTAATATTAATCCTTATCCAAATAAATCATTTTGTATTCAAGACTATTTCAATAATCTATAGGTACTTCTTGAATTTTTCAAATCGGACATTCCATTCAAAAAATATTACGAAATTAAAAATTTTAGTTCTCTTATAAATGTTACTAGCGGCCTGTCCCAGCTTCGCATGGGTGGATATAATCTTTTGAACATTTTAGGATAAACTTAGACCGTAGTTCGAGTCTCGCGTCTACTTATTTCATACATTTGCACGCCCTTCTCCCTGAGTGAGTGAGAATTTTTAAAGCGAACTAAAATTTTTAAATTCGTAATATCTTTTGAATAAAATGTCCGATTTCAATAATTTAAAAAGTAATCTACGGGTATTGAAACAATCTTGAATATGAAATTATTTATTTGGATAAGGATTATTACCAACCAAGGTACAAGGTAAAGAGCCTTTTCTAGCGGCGGCATTTTAATTAAATCTCTAATCTCTAATACTATAAGAATAAAAGTCCTGACTGACTGACTGACTGACTGACTGACTGACTGACTGACTGACATATAGACAACGCACATCCTAAACCGCTGGTCCTAGAGACTTGAAATTTGAGGAGTACATAGGTCTTATGGCGTAGAGGTGTACTAAGAAGGGATTTTTGGAAATTCAACCTCTAAGGGTGTAAAAAGGGATGAAAACGTTTGTATGAAAAATTGTATTCCTTGAACCTACAAACTTGAAACTTGGAGTACATATACTTCAAGACAAAAAAATAGGAAATACATTTTTAGTTTTTTAAAACTACCCTTAATAAGTGTGCTAAGGGATGTAAAAGTATGTATGGCAGTTTTTTGACCGCTGGTCCTAGAGACTTAAAACTTGAAAAGTACATAGGTCTTATGGCGTAGAGGTGTACTAAGAAAGGATTTTTGGAAATTCAACCCCTAAGGGTGTAAAAAGGGATGAAAACTTTTGTATGAGAAATAGTATTCCTTGAACCTACAAACTTGAAACTTGGAGTATTTATATTTCAAGGCAAAAAAATAGGAAATACATTTTTAGTTTTTTAAAACTACCCTTGATAAGTGTGCAATGGGATGTAAAAGTTTGTGTGGGAGTTTTTTGACCGCTGGTCCTAGAGACTTGAAATTTGAAGAGTACATAGGTCTTATGGCGTAGAGGTGTATTAAGAAGAGGTTTTTGGAAATTCAACCCCTAAGGGTGTAAAAGGGTTGAAAACGTTTGCATGAAAAATAGTATTCATTGAACCTACAAACTTGAAACTTGGAGTACATGTACTCCAAGGCAAAAAATAGGAAAGGCATTTTTAGTTTTTTAGAACTAACCTTAATAAGCGTGCAAAGGGATGTAAAAGTTTGTATGGGAGGTTTTTGACCGCTGGTCCTAGAGACTTGAAATTTGAAGAGTATATAGGTCTTATGGCGTAGAGGTGTATTAAGAAGGGATTTTTGGAAATTCAACCCCTAAGGATGTATAAAGGGTTGAAAACGTTGGTATGAAAAATTGTATTCCTTGAACATACAAACTTGAAACTTGAAGTAGATGTACTCCAAGACTAAAAAACAAGAAAGGCATTTTTAGTTTTTTAAAACTACCCTTAATAAGTGTGCAAAGGGATGTCAAAGTTTGTATGGGAGTTTTTTAACGCGTGGTGCGATTGATTTAAAACTTGAGGTAAATATACTAAGAAATAAATAATTAAGAATGACGCTTTTAACTTTTGATAATTACCCCTGCAAAGGGTGCAAATGGCTGGTAAAAGTTAGCATGAGAGATTTTTAACGCATAGTGCTATTGATTTCAAACTTGAAGTAAATATACTCCACAATAAATAATTTAAAATCACGTTTTCAATATCTTAAAACCACCCCTGCAAAGGGTGCATAAGACTGACAAAGTTTCAAGGTTTGTATGGGAGATTTTTAACGCGTAGTGTAATTAACTTCAAACTAAAAGAAAATGTGTTCTGTGGATAAATAACAAAAAGACAGTTTGATTTTCGATAACAACCCCTAAAACGTTACCCTCCTTCGTTGCGCTCAAGTAAAAAGGATACAACAAGGCGCCAATGTTTGTAAGGGACATTCTAAAACGGGAATCTTGAGTTGGTACGAAGAGATCTTAGGGTATCTACCGTGCCTGGGGATCAAAGTGGTGAAGCTGTTTCGTTTCGTTTTTTTTTGGGGTAGAAACTTGGAACTAATAAGTACATATTTTCCGTGTACGGTTATCTGTTTTGTATTTGTCATGTTTGTGCTAAACTCAGTACCTATACCTACCTACCTACCTAATATAGGTAATGTACGCCTGTAGGTATCTCCTATACCTGCGTAGGTATCCTACCCTAATAATATACAAATCAATGCGAAAGTTACGATGTTTGGATGTTTGTGGCTCAATTACGGCTCACCACTTCAACGCGTGCGAAGCCGCGGGAAGCCACTAGTACTATAATAAGAATCAAAGTCCTGACTGACTGACTGACTGACATATAGACAACGCACAGCCTAAACCGCTGGTCCTAGAGACTTGAAATTTGAGGAGTACATAGGTCTTATAGCGTAGAGGTGTACTAAGAAAAAATAAAAAATTTTGGAAATTAAACCCCTAAGGGTGTAAAAAGGGATGAAAACGTTTGTATGAAAAATAGTATTCCTTGAACCTACAAACTTGAAACTTGGAGTACATGTACTTTAAGGCAAAAAAATAGGAAAGGCATTTTTAGTTTTCAAATACTACCCTTAATAAGTGTGCAAAGGGATGTCAAAGTTTGTATGCGAGTTTTTTAACGCGTGGTTCGATTGACTTAAAACTTGGGGTAAATATACTAAGAAATAAATAATTAAGAAAGACACTTTTAATTCTTGATAATTACCCCTGCAAAGGGTGCAAAAGACTGCCAAAGTTTCAAGGTTTGTATGGGAGATTTTTAACTCGTAGTGTAATTAACTTCAAGAAAGCTAACTTAAAGAAAATGTGTTCTGTGGATAAATAACAAAAAGACAGTTTGATTTTCGAAAACAACCCCTAAAACGTTACCCTCCTTCGTTGCGCTCGAGTAAAAAGGATACAACGATGCGTAAATTTTTGTAAGGGACATTCTAAAAACGGGAATCTTGAGTTGGTACGAAGAGATCTGAGGGTATCTACCGTGCCTGGGGATCAAAGTCGTGAAGCTGTTTCGTTTCGTTTATTTTTGGGGTAGAAACTAGGAACAAATAAGTACATATTTTCCGTGTAAGGTTGTCTTTGTTGTACCAATTTGTCATGTTTGTGCTAAACTCAGTACATATATATATATACCTACCTAATATAGGTAATCTACGCCTATAGGTATCTCTTATACCTAGGTATTTAAAATCTTACCCTAATAATATACAAATCAATGCGAAAATTACGCTGTTTGCATGTTTGTGGCTCAATCACGGCTCACGACTTCAACGCGTGCGAAGCCGCGGGAAGCCACTAGTTTTTATAATAAAAGAACACTTATTGTGACATAACTATAATAGTTAGACATATGTTGTGGCGACATTTTTTGTAGATAATGACGTGTTTTGCAAAGTCGTAGTACATTATTTTCTTCTTCTATCATCAATAGTTTTCGCAGCGCACGCGATGTAAGGATTATATTTTCCACCTTGGGCTATATTATTGGAGTTTTAGTAAGGATCCCTGACTTTTTTGAAAATATTATATACCTATGTTACTCAAGAATAATGTAGCATTCTAATGGTGAAATAATTTTTGAAATCGGACTATTAGTTTTTGAGCATATTCGTTACATACAAAACAACAAAAATACAAATCATTCCTCATTATAATATTAGTGTAGATTAGTGTAGATATAGATAGTGTAGATATAGATTAGCGAACGCGTGGTTCCACGGGGCGCGTTCTCACTCACTCAGGGTGAGTCACTCACAAAGGGCGTGCAAATTTATGAAATAAGTAGGCGCGAGACTCAAACCTACGGTCTAAGTTTATCCTAAAATGTTCAGAAAATGTATATCCACCCATGCGAAGCTGGGACAGTCCGCTAGTAAGAAGTAAAATTGAAAAATCCACAAATAAAATAAAAGCCACTTGGAAGGTAGTCAATAACGAAACAGGCAAATCAAAGCTCGGCAATAATCAGATAAATTTAAAAGTAAACAATAATGTTTTTACTAAAAATATTGAAGTCGCCAACGCGTTTGATAGTTTTTTCTCCAGTATACCTAAACTTGTGACTTCATCCTTAAATTCCTCAGCTGCTGAAACGACAACACTATTAGAGTCTAGCGTTAAAAAATGTAATGATATCTTCAGTTTTAGAAAGAAAGAAAGAAAAGAAAGAAAATTTATTTATTTAAGACAGCAAAAGTTATAGAAGATACAAAGAAATCAAATAAACATAAAACATATAAAACAAATAACTTTGGTATGGTATTGGAATAAACAGATAAATTAGACAGTAAAAAGTGAAAAGTACGATATTGCTTATGGCAATTAATTGATGCAGACAATTGCAGATGTGTTTTGTGCACTCTAAAAAAAACAAGCATCAGAGCAAACAGCAAACGGAATAGGGGACGGTAAGAACAAAATAATTATTTTTAAATACCTATATCAAAACTATAGTTTTTAGTAAGCATTTACTACGAGTATATCTATTGTATAATAGGTATATCGTTTTTGTAACCTTCCTGTTTCTTCTGACTTTCAAACAGAAAGCATTTTAGTTTGTTTTTAAAACCATGCGAACTATTGCCATCTGTTACCAACGCGTAATGGCAAACAGAGACAGTGCTAATTTTAAGCATTAGTATTTAAATGTAAACACCATTTTATAGAAAGAACGTAAAACTTCACATATTTTTGACATGATTTCATACGTAGGTAATTTTAGTAGACTCTAGCTCATGGAGGTACTATATACTGGAGGGAGCCATAAGACTTACATCCTTTTACAACTGTGTATTAAACAGTGATCATCTATCTTTGTTATTCCCATGTGGCCTAGCTACGAGTAAAAGAAAAGAAGATGGAACCCGGAATTGTCAATTGATACGTAATATTCTTTTTCTATTTTCATGCTAAAAAAATACGTTTTTTCTCCCATAAAGACTGAGGGAATTACATTTTATTAGTATCAGATCGGTCGGTCGGGTCAGATCGGCTGCTCTGTAGTAGTTTCAATTTTTCACACCTTATAGGCGTCTCGCGACGGCTCAATTTTTGTTAAATTTTACATTATTTTTTTAGGTCATAAATGCCCAGAATGAAGACGGGAGTGGATAAAAGCTGTTAGGCGTGAAAACTGATAGCCTACAAAATTTTCTTATGCATGGACGAAATGGCCATAAGAAAGTGTATCGAGTGGGATGGTCATCGCTGTCACGGTTAGGTCAATGTGGGAAACATTATTGACGATGATAGTGTTTCAGTGACTATAATGGTTTTGGGCTTTCGCAATAAAAGTCAGCAACCAGTTAAAATTAAAAAGTTAAAACGCCTTTTTCATCCATTTCTTATTCTATCGATAGGTTAGTCAATGTTGTCCCTTCTCTAGTCACTCACGCGAATACATACAAACTAACAAAAAACGGACACGCCAAAAACCGAAACACTCCGTCTATATGATACTTAGTCTAAGCTCTAGCTAGACCCACACGATTTTATTGCCATGTGATATTCCGGTAATTTGCCACATTTGGCGAGTTTGAACCTACCTGTAGACGATAGACTATTAAAATCTTGAAAATTTTAATAACTTGGGCGATTTCGCATTTCATTTTTATATATGTAGGTATGTATGTATGTTTGTCGGGCCATAGCTTTCGAACTGTTGAATCGTTGATCCAATCTGCATGGAACTGTTAAGTAGATAGATTACCTAATACTTCTTGAGAAATTCGCTGGTTTTAGATACATCGGATAAGGGTTATTAAGGTTGTATGAGAGGGCAAAATGTTTAAAATTTCAATAAATATATCAAGTTGTGTGTCATATAAAAGGGCTTTGTTTGTACATTCCAAAACCATTTATACTTTTTTTCTAGGACGCTCGGTTTATAAGATACAAAAATATAAAAATTACATAATCAACGACCCAAGATCTCTTAGAGTTTCGTTGTAATCATGTTTTAGTCCAAGACTTAGTTCAATTTAGTACCGGTTCTAAAGGGTAATAATGTAGCTAGAAAAGCCCTAGGGCGGTAAGTAATTAAAAAAAACACTTCTTTCTTTCAAAAAGTTCGCGTACATCTAACCATCATACTGGCAATAGACATAATGCATTCAGCCCAATGACCAAAGAGGTCGCTTTGCAATTCAGCCTTGTCTTCGTGTGAGTATAATAGTCATCAATTTTAAATATCGAACGGAGAAGCTCAATTTCGATCTTGAAAAAATAATTATAAAGTTCTTTACTTGATTCTTTTTAATGAAAAAAGGCGGGAATAATAAATCTGAAAATTGTTCTCATTTCACTATAAATTTCAACAAATAAAATGTTTTATTCTTGTAATGCCGGTTTTTTTTCTATTTACCTCACAATCGAGATGTAAAGCAGAATAGTTAGCTCGGGTGTTTTTGCATTGCACCCTCGAACTATAGGCGCCCTCGCTGCGCTCGTGCGCCTAAATATCTCGGGCTGCAATTAATGCCTTACAGCCCTTGGCTACTAATCTACTATTATTTCACAGTAGTTGTACGTAAGTCCACATTAGCGCTCAAAATTGGAAATACATTTTCATTCCAATTACTCACAATTTATGTAGTGTAAGTTCAAATTTTAGTTAAAATACCACCAACATGTAAATAACAACAGCAAATAACAGTGGAATGTAATAACAAAGTGATCGCCCCCTTGTGGACTCCGGCTCAAAATAAAAACAGCACGAAATTGTGAAACAAATTTATTACATTTTCAACAGTGTGCATGCAGTTTTTTACAGACATAAATTTATTTAAAATAGTTGCTATTTTTAATAAACTTGAAGGCTTAGCTCTGATTTCACCATGCTGAAACAAAGGAATATGACAAAATGTACACGTTTGACATCTAAGGTTAGATTTAACGGCCTGTTAATCCTTTATAAGTAACTAACAGAGCATGGTGAAATCAGCTCTTAGGCTAGCCTAAGCTGGCACGGAGTTGCAGTATGCAAAGGAGCTTATGTACGACAGAAGAAACAATTTTAAACGGTACCGTATCTCGTACTGTACTTTACGGTACTTTACAATACAAACTTACGACGAAAACCTCATTATTGCATCATAACCACGCAACACCAGTTACATCTTTCCAAAAAACTCTCAAAAATTGTCTTATTATAGAGAAAATGAATTTGTTAGCCTTAATATTTACATACGAGATACATAATTATAGTACTTGAAACTTATACAGTATGATATTACAGTATGATAGATAGTATCAGTGTTTCCAACAATTTTAATAAATTAGTCAATATTTGCGCTTTGTTTTGACCGCATGGAAAGCTTCGAGCACAAAACATGGAAAGAGCCACAGTTGGCACTATACTACCTACTCATAGATATATCTGAAGGGTGTTTAAATAAGATTAAATTAAGTTATTGGGTTATTTGAAGACACGTTTTTGCCAACAAGCTCGAATTATCAAAAAATGTTTATTTTAATTTTTCTCGCATCTCTCAGTAACGCGACCATACAATACGCAAAAGTTATTAACTTTTGAACCAAACTCGATGATTCTGATGGCCGGAAGTAACTGCCTCAGGGTTTTTTGAATCCGGTTAAACAATGAAAATATTTATGCAGAGTAGAATATAGCGGCACTGAAATAATTACCGCCGGAGGCAGAGAGATGTATTAACAGATGACGTCATAGACGCGTGACGCGTGTCCGGTTCCTCTCAAACATTTATCAGTAGGTACTCCAAATGTGAGTTTTGTTTTTCGTTTTTCGTAACGATTAACGTCGCCTTTTTTGTATAGAAACTCGTGAGTTCTCGGCACGCCCGATAGAGGCACTTAATTTCCACACAATCAACGTGTTGGACCACGGGTAAACTTGCTGCCCAGTTGTACAACCGGTTGGACCATGGATAGTTTCACTTACCCGTGGTACAAACAGTTGGACAAAGCGTTCGGACCACGGGTCGGTAGCGCAAAAAAGGGCTGGTGTTACGAAAAACGAAATACAAAAACTAAATTCAGACTGGGGTACTGATGTAATTTTTCTGAATAATTTTCAATTAACACCAAGATATCTACCATGATACTTATTTTTTTTTTTCGTATACACTTCTAATCTCTGTTTTTTCATGTTTCGACTACTACCATACCGTGCCCATCTTTTTTACCATAGAATGCATTTTAATTAATAATGATTTTTATTAAGTATTTTCTATCAGTGATTTGTCGGTTCGATTCATGCTTTGTCTGCCTATGATTAATCGAATCGACTTCAATTTGATCCGTAATCATCGTGCATCAGAAGAGTCGATATTTCGGCTCATTGGTGCGAAACAATCGAACTCACAAATCATGGTATATAATTGATAGAACAATGATCGTTTCAGAGGCATTTTTATGTATAGTTTATTGTTTATATTTCTATATTTGACAGACCTTTTTTTTATACTAATAGCTAATGGAACAAGCAGATGGCCCACCTGATGTTAAGTGCTAACCATCAACTATAACAAAGCATTGCCTCGTAAGTCACGCACGATAGGAACGTGCCCTACGATGCACTGCCCTGCGTCCATCAACTTGAGGCATACAGATGATAAGCCTCATGTGCCTATAAATACACCGGCAACCACACTCTTCAAACCGAAACACAGCGTTGCTGCTTGGCGGCAGAAAAAGGCGTGGTGGTAGTAGGTACTTCCCCGGACGAGCCCTTCACAAAGAGCTCTACTACTCTTTAAACCTAATAGCTCAGTTGGTATTAGCTGTACTTTCTACGTTGTAGTCCGTGGGTTGTACATTTTTAGTGGCGTAGCTAGGTGGACAAAGGCCCCGGTGCATAGAGAAAGAATATTGTGAGCAGACCCAAAGTTTTCTAGCTTCGGCAGCTGGCTGACCCTCTGTTTTTAGGTTAGAGGGCCCCCTGAGCTCCGGGGCCCTAGTGCACTGCACCACCTGTCCCTACAATAGCTACGCCACTGTACATTTGTCTATTATTTGAAGAGCTTTGTCTATGTGTGCCCATATTACCTTATTGGTATGACACATCATAATACTAAACATTACATTTTTCATTGCACAATATGACAGTAGTTTAATTTCTGATCTAGTTAAGTGAACTCGATAACTCTCGGTAACCATTTTCCAAACAAATGCACTCAAAGTTTACATTTCACTAATTCAATATTCAGCTTATTTATTACACAAAATTTTTACAAAAACATCAGTTTTCACCAGCCAACCTGGGTATCGATTCTCTAAACAACAACATCACGATGACTTTCGCCTTGTGGATCCGCTCTCATTTTGATCACAAGCTTCGCCTCATTTACGTTGGCATTTCCACTCGCCAAAACACTCACAGGTGGCTATAGGTATGGGTTAATATAAAATGTCAAATCGAAAACTCACTGCTGATACCGCGGTCACTCGGCTGAATTTTATTTACGGAACAAGCACTACCTTTCAGTTGAAATGTAGTTGTACTGACAAAGCACGGGCGGGTGCTAGCGGCACCAGCGACATAGCACGGCCCTTTCCTCGAGGGCGTCGGTCTGACGTACATGACGAACACGTTGGGACGCGGTTCAGCCGATTTCCTGAACTGGTAGAAGTACCACGACGCTGGATGCCATCTGCGCCGACCATTTCTGGACAAAAAATACAAAGCTTTAACTACGTACTATAAAGCTAAGGGGCTACTCAGATTACCCGAAATCGGAATCGACATCGGAAACGAAGAATCTGAAGTGCAAAAGATACTTGAATATCAAATGTTTATTGTGGATATTAAAGTTGTGCGCTTTTTTTTTATGTTTAATATGTACGATACTTTCGTTGGGAGGCTAGAGCCTCAAATATCCGTTACCATTCGGTGGAAAACATTAATATATTTATAATCTACGGATCATGACCATGTTCAAAGTCCAAACATTCAAACAAACTCAAACACCGATCCAACTGGAACAAACCTACATCATACCTACAGACAGCGACAAAAGTCAAACAATTTGTGGCTTCATTTAACAAAGTGTCACAAGGGACATCTCATACTAACATACTAGGTACTAGGAATAAAACATAAGTACTTCTATTAGGCTGCTCGGTAACTTTTAGAAGGGTTACACAAAGGGTTTTTATGTTTTAGTTACGATTTCCAAACCCAAATAAATGTACACAAGGCTCAAGTTTATTGATGTAGGACAGTGCATCGTACGCACGTTCCACGTTGCATGTTTCACGTTTTATCGAGCGTGACTTGCGAGGCCATGCTTTGTTATAGGTGATGGTTACCACTTAACATCAGGAGGGTCATCGGCTTATTCCATAATTCTGGTACTTTTCTGATTGTAAATCCATACATACATAAATGAAGTAGGTACTTGCTAGTATTTATTGTACTGTTTTAGTTTCATAATTAAAAATAAATAAATTAGAGACAGCGCGGAAGGGCAAAACTTCTACCTAACGATTTTAAACTGTTTTCTCTATTTAACTGTCAAAGGCAGAATTATAAGTAACTGAATTTATTCTTTGTTGCTATTTTCTTCGAACAAACATTTACTAATATTTATATCAGTGATGTGATAAGAAAACAATTGAAGAAAGACATAAACGCTAGTCACAATTCGCTATTGTGTCCGATTTGCTTCTAACTTGCCCATTTCGGTACAAACTGATGCTAACCTGACTCTAAAACTTGCGATCCCTTTTCAACGGAAAATTCAGATGTTTGAACAATGAAAATTAATCAGTCAAAGGGTTAGGGAAAAAATTACACAGTGTAAAGTTTTCTTATTGAAAATTTTCAGTGTTGATCTTTAGCATTTACCTAGCCGGTGTCTTAGGTACCTAGACAACCTGATTTAATTAAAAGTAAATAATATAATACTCTTGTGAAATACTGTTTTAAAATAAATATAGTAAAACTAGCACTTCGTAATGCTCCTAGTAGAAGAATAAGACAAGTGTACCCGTAAATGTTGAATTCTATTATTTTACCCGCATTTTTACCAGATCAATACACTTAAAATCTACACTAATATTATAAAGAGGAAAGATTTGTATTTTTGTATGTAACGAATAGGCTCAAAAACTACCGGTCCGATTTCAAAAATTCTTTCACCATTAGAATGCTACATTATCTCTGAGTAACATAGGCTATATTATATTTTCAAAAAAATCAAGGATCCTTACTAAAGCTCCAATAATGTAACCCAAGGTGGAAAACAAAAACCTTACATCGCGTGCGCTGCGAAAACTATTGATGATAGAACAAAATAATGTACTACGATTTTGTAGATCACGTCATAATCTACAATCGCGACAGCATAATATATGTCTAACTATTATAGTTATGTCACAATAAGTGTTCTTTTATTATAAAAAAATAATTTAAATGCCGCCGCTAGAAAAGGGTCTTTATTTGTACCTTGGTATTAATCCTTTCATAATATACATAAATCATTTCATAATTAAGACGGTTTCAATACCTATAAATTATTTCTTAAATTTACAAATCGGACATTCCATTCAAAAGATATAACAAAATAAAAATGTTAACGGGTCCACGGGTCACGCACGGGGTGCGATTTCACTCACTCAAGGAGAAGGGCGTGAAATAAGTAGACGCGAGGCTCGAACCCACGGTCTAAGTTTACCCTAAAATGTTCAAAAAAAATATGACCACCCATGCGAAGCTGGGACAGGCCGCTAGTTTAAAATAAAAACGATTTGTATGACTTTATGATTTGAAGGTTTTATGATATATTTGAGAATCACACTCATGGCCTAGGTCGCTAAAGTGATGTAAAGAATTTTTAGCTATGGGAATTTAACTTAAATGAAAAACAAATATATTATTTGGAATCACTCTTTTACTCTCTTGATTTTAATACCCATATTGCTATAATTGTGTAAAGTTTCTTTTACATGTGTGAGAATATTGTTCCTGCTTTCCTGCTCACCTAATTTTTTGAAACTTTTTGTATCCTAGGACACTCGGGCATTTGAGATAAATCTTTTGATACCTCAATCACCAAAATCCACCCAGCCGTTTGGGTGCCAAGTGGTAATAAAGAAAATATCGAAGTATAGATACATAGATACACGCCAAACACATAGGTAACCCGATTGTCTTCGGCACTCGGGTAAAAACGTCACATTCATAAGCATTAAGGTTAGGATATCCGTCAAAGCAAATGGAGCATATTCCATATCCGGCAATGACGCATAAATTCCTAACAGATCATTTTACGCTGGTCTATTGTACAAAAGGAATTTCACTTCGCCGTTGATTTAACCCCATAATTATTATACCTTTGAACGTCGCTACAAAGGTAGAATGATTGATAATATCTACCTCGAGAAATCTGAGTCATGGAATAGATGGGTATCAATTTTGCGAGCAAGTTCGTGTTTTGTTGTTACGAGCTATACAAACCGTTTTGAAGATACACTACTTATCGCAATGTAATTTAGTAAATCTATTTTTGTTTATATACCTCTAGTATAGATTTTTTTTTATCATAAAATGAATATCCTAGAAATATCACCCTCAATTCAGAATCAAATTTTTTTGTACCTCAACAAATCGTGCGAATTATCACAGGTATATGAAACAAGTTACAGTTAGTTTAAGTAATGCTGCTTTATCCTTTTGCCACACTTTTTCTCTGATGATAATTTTAAGGGCATGGCTGTTTAAACCAAAGTTAAACGTTTTAGACATTTATTTTGTTCACCCAGAGAGTTTCATGAGACGAACAAATTATACAAATACATTTAATTGATCGAGTGAGCGAAGCGAACGACGATCTTAGTTTCAACTTGGGCGATTTGGCATTTTATGTATGTATGTATGTATGTTTGTCTGGCTATAACTTTAGAACCTTTGATCCGATCTGCATGAAATTTGATACGTCGATAGCTTGTACTTGAGAAATTAACTGTTAAGTATATGAGTAAAATCCGATGGAGGGTTTTTGAGATATGGGTTTTTTTAAGGGGAAAAAATAAAAAAAGTTACATAAAAAAATCAAGTTACATGTCATATGAAAGGGCTTTGTTTGGACATTCCAAAACAAATTTTACTTTTTTTTTGAGACGCTCGGTTTTTGATATAAAACAAAAAAGTTAAATTAAGATAACCCGCGATCCAAGAGCTCCCATCTCTAAGAGTTTCGTTGACATCAAGGTTTTTCTACTGGTCGTCCAATTCCTTTGCTGTTTCTTATTTTTTTTTCTTGAGATAAATAAAGGAAGTACTCAGTTCCCATAAAATGGTGACGAAGACCAGGTCTGATGATGGAGCCAAGGTCTGTTCAACGGAACTCTTCAATAAATAGAACAATGGAGTTGAAACTTGGTTACCATACCAAGTTAGTAGGCGGTAGTCAGAAAAAAGTTCAAAGATAATATTTGGACTTGCCTCTGACTACTACCTTCTCAAAGTTTTGCTTTCGTCGGGTCGCATCACGAGTAGTTCGGGGCGAACTACTATTTAACAAAAGTTAAAATAATTGTTGCCAGTGGTCCCGAGGACAAGCCTGTATCACGCGAGGCCGAATACAATATCAACATCTTCTCCCATGCTAAGTAGAAGTTGGATACAATAGCGACTACTAATAAAAAAAAAACAAAAATGTATACATATACATTTTTTTAGGTAGGTACATAACATACATTTTAGCTAGGTAGGTATTGAACTTTTGTATGAAACAGCTGTTTTTTTCGCGTTTACAGTGTTGGTTCCTTAGAAAAAGTTATTCATATTGATGGGTTCTTTAGCCCCCTGAAGTTTTAAACCCAATTATTGGAACACCTTGTATAAACAAACTTAAAAGGGGACCGTCATTTTATACTACCTAAGGCAAGAAATTTACTGCTTGGTTACTACGGTTTGTTGTATTATCCTCTTACAAAAAATAATACAATAAGCAACAGAAGCCCGAGGCATAGCCGGGAAGATGAGCAATCTTTTACGTGTAATTTAGTGATGCTCTAAAAAAGAAACAGTCGATATTACAACAATGAGACAATATTACGACAGAAGAAAATAATGCCATACGTACGATACCGCGGCCACTCGACATAGTAATAACTTTGGAAGTCGATTGTTTTTTCTGATCACTAAAAATTGGGTCTCTTCAAGGCAAGAGTGAATAGGTGTCTTCGAGACAGTAGCGTAGCTAGGTGGTCAAGGGCCCCGGTGCATAGAGAAAGAATCGGGCCCTCACCCCCTCGTTCCACATAGCTTGAACTTATATTGGCCTTTAAAATAAATAATTTAAAAAAAATAGTGAGCAGGCTCAAGGTTTTCTAGCTTCGGGAACTGGCTGACCCTCTCTTTTCAAAGCTTAGGTTAGAGGGCCCCCTGAGCTCCGGGGCTCTGGTGCACTGCACCGCCTGCACCTACGATAGCTACGCCACTGCTTCGAGACCGTTCCGCTCCAATGTCGGCTTTATCGTTACTTACCATCAGGTGAGATTGTAGATTTTTATATGCCCATTTTTGGACATAGCCCTCGCCTTAATTTTTCCTCGTTCAAGCTCTTCCTTACAAACTATTGGGTACATTACTATAAATGCTATAGTTCGCATTTTGTAGGTAGGTATATAATGCATTTTAAATGTAACAACTGAAATGGGTTGACTGTTGGAACAAAATTACCTCCTCAAATATCTATTTTGACAGCCTTCACAGCTCAGTTGGTAGTAGCTCTGCCTTCTGTGCCGTAGGCCGTGGGTTCGATCCCCACCGAGAACAAACATTTGTGTGGTGAACATAGATGTTTGTTCTCTGTCTGGGTGTTATATAATATTATAAGTATGTATTTACAAAAAAAAAAGTATATATATGTATTATATCAGCTATCTGGTTCCCATATTACAAGCTTTGGCTTAGTTTGGGGCTGGATAGTGCTGTGTGAAAAGTCCTCCAATATTTATTTATTTATTTATTTACACAGTATTAGAAAGAGACATTGGAAAGAGATTTTTTTGTTAAGAGTATTTTGTTAAGACCCTACGGTCTTAACAAATATAGATGCATAACCGTAGATAGATACATAGATAACTCATTAAAGTTCACCACATAGAAACAAAATACAGAGCTAAGGCAAACATTTAGGCTAATCGCTGAGAGCGATCTCTTCCAGGCGATCTCTTTCAGGCCGTAAATGTTTCGTTAGATAGTTCAGTCTGTACTCCATATTATGCAAACATGGGAATATTATGTATATAATATATGCACTTTATCCACAGCTTTTCGTGTACAAATAGCTTGTATGCTCTAAAAACTTCAAACTTGAGCTCATGCCCGAGTTTTCCTCGTAGTTATTAATAATAACATCCGTTCTGAAAGAAACACGAAGTAAAGATGCTTTACTTTGAAATTTTGAATAGGTACACATGCCTTTAGGAACGTGATGGATGCGCTGTGAGGAAGTGAAGTTATAAGAAGTTGCTTGCGCAACGCTGCTTATTCTAGGAATAGGTATATATATCTATTCTTTATGCTAAAAGGAACCCCACTTTCCTATACTTACATGGCTCCACATAATAATAGTAACCGGCATGTGTAAATTAAAAAAGTTCTATATCATGTGTCAAGTGCTCGAAAGGAGCCTTTGAAGGTAGTCATGAAAAATCACAACCACAAATAATAACTACCATTACAATCAACTACCTCCAGCGTGTTTATATTCTCAATAATGTTGTAATGTCAGAGTTTAAATTTGTTTAACGGTTTTCAGCCTTTTAAGTAGCTATATGAGTGAACCTTTATATAAGAGTAATAGAGCTCTTTGTGAAGGGTTCGTCCGCGGAAATACTACCACCACGCCTTTTTCTGCCGCCAAGCAGCGTTGCTGTGTTTCGGTTTGAAGTGTGTAGTTGCCGGTGTAATTACAGGCACATGAGGCTTAACATCTGTATGCCTTAGGGCCGGTTTCACCATGCTCTGTTACTAATCAAGGATTAAAAGACCGTTAAATCTAACCTTAGCTGTCAAACGCGTACATTTTGACATATTTAACGGCGCTTTAATCCTTTGTTAATCTAACAGAGCATAGGAAACTGGCCCTTAAGTTGATGGACGCAATGCATTGTTATTGGTGACGGTTGCCACTTAACATCAGGTGGGCCATCTGATAGTTCCATCAGATAGTTGTATAAAAAAAACATAAAATATAAAGTTTATTTAAGTTGGAGTCATATGATAAAAGGATAATTCGTATTTGCATAACATCGCCAGAGCCATGGCTTACAACTTAATTTAACATATCCATGAATATTCAGGTAGGTAGCCTTCAGCGAGTAATTCTTTTGACAAGCTCCTAGCAATTTGCATGTAAAATTGTAATGAATCAAACGTAAAATACATATTTATTTAAAAGCTTCAAGTTAAGCCAGACATAGCTTCACTTGTTTGAACACTTGTTTGATTGCTATGTGTGGCACGAGACTTTGATCAAAGTCGTTATATCAAAGCGTTGGCAAAGGGAGAAGGAAAACGGAGTCAGTCGGTCAATCATTCGGTCAATTAGTCGGTCAATCAGTTATTGGCAGTTTTAAAAGGGTTTTACCGTCCGTTAAAACTTTAAATGTTCATAAT
The DNA here is from genome assembly GCA_932294275.1 of Chloroclysta siterata. Classification (NCBI taxonomy): domain Eukaryota; kingdom Metazoa; phylum Arthropoda; class Insecta; order Lepidoptera; family Geometridae; genus Chloroclysta; species Chloroclysta siterata. Next base: position 20,398,483 of record OW028595.1, on the reverse strand, counting down.
TAAGTTAACGGCAAAATACCAACGCAACTTCCTCACAGTTGCTAGGAATTATCCTGAGTCAAAGTCAAAGTCAAAGTCAAAATGTATTTATTCAATAAAATCACAAGGATCACTTTGAAACGTCTTAAAGCTAGGTGACTCTAGGTGCCAGTTCCACGCGACCAAAGCCTAGAAGAACAGGCAACAAACTTACGGCTTGGTTCCTACCGTTCTTTTGTATGATCCTTTTACAATGTAATAATATAATATATTATTGAAGTTTAGTGAGGCGTAGGCATACAGAAAAAGGTAAACATAATCAAATTTATAAGACAGCACACGCTACGCCTCAAACTAATATTACCTAATGCATAAATACAATCTATTAAATCAGAGAAAAATAAAAAAAAACACACAATAGTAGGTACCACAGATATATATATACATAGATAACGCAAGTATCACGATTTGTATTGAAACCAAGCGTGCCGACTTTTTAATACCTACTCTGACGTCACAGTCGAAATTTAGTGACGGGAAATCTAAACCGATTAAAAGACACCGATGCCGCCGATGCCCCTCCGTCACGCTACGATTTAAACGATTCAACTGGAACCGCCGGCGCCGCCGTGATCGTCTCGCTCATACCTACTCATAGATTTTATATCTGTGGTCCCGCTCGCTCACTCCGCGGTCGCCACTACAGTACGCCTTGTAGTTTCAATGTGAGGAGTCGTGCTCACCGCGCTTTTGAGCCGTTTCATTCTGTCGGCGCTTTTGGATACCTTCGTTCGCTTAATCTCAAGTAAGTCTACAAATATATATTTGTTAATAATTCTTTAAAACACAAGGGATTAGTATAAACATGCATGTTATGAAACAGTAGTTTTTGATGACCTATTACGAATCGATTTACATGAAGACATCGATTTTCTGACAGACGAATGATATGGACAGACGAATGATATGGACAGACAAATGATATTAACGGAATTAAAATAAATAATAAAAAGTAAAATTAATATTTTCTTAGAAATTTGAAATAGCCCTGTCTGTGTACGTGTCAAGGTCAATGCGCACGGTCGCAATGGTAACGCGCGTGTTATATTGACGCTATTTTAAATATATAAGTTGCTAGGTAGGTAGGTGCATAATTATGTTTAAGTACTTAGGTACCTTTTACCCCGTAGGTAAGTAAAGGTAGGAAATCACAAAAGATTTCATGAAAACACATAAAACCAACGAAAGTATCTACTATCTACCTACGAGATGAATGCCAGTCAAGCCACAATATTATAACTGATTTTGATGAATTTTCTCATTATTTATTGGTTCTAGCTAGGTAACTTAATGGATATCAGTGGATATAACTAAATATTGACACATTTTTATTAATTTATTCACACTCTTACACACACACAAATTAGTTAGGCCTATAACACCTATATAAGATGATTTAAACAGCGTCCACTTAAAAGGCCTATAGATACGAGAGCGACAGGCATGACCACATTTTGTGCAAGAATATTGTGTCGTCCCTGTAGAATCTACAGGGACGACACAGTGACACAGGACGAATCTACAGAGTAGATGGTAGAGGAAGAGCAGCACGTTGATGTCGCAAAGTGCGCTTGTGAGACAGCAAGTGAAGCCAGCTCGGTCATGGGCAATGACTCCTTCGAAAAGAGTTTTCCTCCAACTGTCTCGGTCTTTCGCTTTCTCCGCTTGAACCGAAGAATCGGCTTGTTTTTATCAATAACTACTAAATTATCTCTTATTATAATGGTAAATATCATTTGTCTGTCCGATATCGATTATTCATATACTTTGTAGGACGAACAACACTAGTCGCGAGATTTGACAGACGAATGATAAGTTGCCTGCACCACGAAGACGAAGCGATGCGCGACAGTATCGCTTGTTCCGATATTCATCGTCTCTTAACTCAGAACGTCAGATTAAACGCTCAAAGCAAACGCGGCAATGTAATGTAAATATGGTTTACTTAACGTTAATCTATAGTTACTTAGGTATACTCTTGAAATCACAGCTTGGAAAACTTTAAAATTAGTTTTAAAATGAATTTACGCATAATATGATTTAAAAATTACTTACCTGTGATATGAAATACATCCTTGCCTTGGGGGGCTAGAATTTGTTGAGCTATTGCAATTCAATATCATGCAACGAGGCATTTTATACAATTTTGCGGACGTCTGGCTGCAACAACGGACGCGCACGGACTGTAAGCAGCGGCGGCCAACCTAGACGATTCGTAAGGGTTCGGACACGGGAAGTACAAACATTTGCGTTATCTATGTATATATATATCTGTGGTAGGTACAGTACAGACATTGCAGACATGTTAGCTGCCGATGGGCAGAGCGACCGGGACATCGGGCCACGCATTTTTATCAACAACTAGCGGCCTGTCCCAGCTTCGCATGGGTGGTCATACATTTTTTGAAATTTGAGGATAAACTTAGACCGTGGGTTCGAGCCCTCGCGTGTACTTATTTCATACATTTGCACGTCCTTCTCCCTGAGTGAGTGAAATTGCACCCCGTGGACCCGTCAACATTTTTAATTTCGTCATATCTTTTGAATGGAATGTCCGATTTGAAAAATTTAAGAAGTAATCTATAGGTATTGAAACCGTTTTAATTATGAAATGATTTATTTGGATAAGGATTAATACCAAGGTACAAATAAAGACCCTTTTCTAGCGGTGATATTTCAATTACATTTTTATAATAAAAGAACACTTATTGTGACATAACTATAATAGTTAGACATATGCTGTCGCGACATTTTTTGTAGATGATGACGTGTTCTGCAAAGTCGTAGTACATTATTTTGTTCTATCATCAATAGTTTTCGCAGCGCACGCGATTTAAGGATTATTTTTTCCACCTTGGGTTACATTATTGGAGTTTTAGTAAGGATCCCTAACTTTTTTGAAAATATTATATAGCCTATGTTACTCAGGGATAATGTAGCATTTTAATGGTGAAAGAATTTTTGAAATCGGACCAGTAGTTTTTGAGCCTATTCGTTACATACAAAACAACAAAACAACAAAAATACAAATCTTTTCTCTTTATAATATTAGTGTAGATATAGCTATCTAAAGTATAATAAGCTTTCCTTATTAGATTATTCTTAATGTACACTTTAAATTTTCTAATAGGAAGCCCAGTGGCACTTTCTGAAAGTTTATTATAGAAGCGAATACCGTTCCCCATAAACGAGCCATTTACCTTTTGAAGTCGAAATTTAGGTACACATAATTTGTTTTTATTTCTAGTGTTAACGTTATGTGCATCACTCTTTTTCTTAAAGCTATCTATGTGTTTATGAGTGTATAATAGATTTTCATAAATATACTGTGAAATGACTGTGAGAATATTAATTTCTTTAAATCGCTCCCTTAATGAGTCACGTGGTTTCATTTTATAAATGGCACGTATCGCCCGTTTTTGAAGTACAAATATACTTTGTATATCAGCAGCTTTCCCCCAGAGCAAAATACCATAAGACATTACACTATGGAAGTAGCTAAAATATACTAGTCTAGCTGTAGCTTCATCTGTAAGCCATCTTATTGTGCGAACTGCGTATGCAGCCGAACTCAGTCTACCAGCAAGTGATTTGATGTGTGGATCCCACTGCAATTTTGCATCAATATTAAGTCCTAAAAAAATAGTAGAATTGACAAGGGTAAGTGATTCACCATTTAATTCAATATTGGTTGGTCGTTGAACCACATTTGGCAAAGTAAATTTAATGCATTTCGTTTTCCCAGCATTGAGCAAAAGATTATTAACAGTAAACCAGTTAAGTACTTGCGACAGAGATGCATTAACGTCATCGAAGTTAGTCTTCAATCTGTCGACTTTAAAAATTAAAGAGGTATCGTCAGCAAATAGAACTATTTCACATAAATCTTTTACAAAAGGTGGAAGGTCATTTACGTAAACTAGAAATAAGAAAGGACCCAATATCGAACCCTGAGGCACCCCTATATCAATGACCGATCCAGAAGACCTCTCACCGCCAACATCAACTTTTTGGATTCTATTGGTTAAGTAAGACTGTTTAAGATCAATAGCCCGGTTTAGGATGCCGTAGTGTTTAAGTTTAGATAATAAAGTGGCATGACTTACACAGTCAAAAGCTTTGGACAGATCGCAGAATACCCCGATCGCATCTTGTGAGTGTTCCCAAGCATCATATATGTGCTTCAGGAGCGTCGAGCCGGCATCAGTCGTTGATCGACCTTTAGTAAATCCAAATTGATGACCATGAAGTATGCCGTTGACGTTAAAATGTGATATTAACTGATTAAGAACAACTTTTTCAAAAAATTTACTTAACGTAGGTAGTACCGAAATAGGCCTGTAGTTGGCAGGATCTTGTTCATTTCCAGACTTGTACAGGGGAATGAGTTTACTGTGTTTCATTAAATCAGGGAAAACGCCCTCATCAACACATCTATTAAAAATGTATGCTAGACATGGTGCAATATCAGTTATAATAGTGCCTAATACTTTTGTAGACATTCCCCATAGATCTTCAGTATTTTTAATATTTAAGGATTTAAATGTTTTGACAACATTATCAGCATTAATAAATTTAAAACTGAAGATATTATTACATTTTTGAACGCTAGACTCTTATAGTGTTGTCGCTTCAGCAGCTGAAGAATTTAAGGATGAAGTCACAACTTTAAGTATACTGGAGAAAAAACTATCAAACGCGTTGGCGACTTCAATATAATATTTTTTGTAAAAACATTATTGTTTACTTTTAAATTTATCTGTTTATTACCGAGCTTCGATTTGCCTGTTTCGTTATTGACTACCTTCCAAGTTGCTTTAATTTTATTTGTCGATTTTTCAATTTTATTTCTTATATGCAATGATTTTGCCGCGTGACATACTTTTTTGAAAATTTTTGAGTAGTTTTTTGTGTGTAAAATAAACGTTGGGTCATTCAGCATTGACTCCCTAGCAGCGTATAAGGTCATATAATTTATTCCTACTTTTATAAATACCTGGAGTTGCCCAGTCAGCGAACTTGACACTTACACTAGTTTTACATGTTTTAAGTTTAAAAGTATCATTATGTTCTTCATTTATTAAATTTGACAATTTTATAAAAAGATCATTTGGGTCAGTCAAGTATGGTAAAAGGGACACTTTCAGTTCAACATTGTTCTGAAACATTTTAGTACGGCTATCTGTGATAGGCCGATAGGTGAAGACCTCGTCTACTGATATTTTATTAGCAAACCTAGCGCTATGACCGTAATGATCGGAACTAAAATGCTTAACTACAGACTTACAAATTGGATCATGACTGCAAAAGATGTTGTCTAGACAGGTGGCTGACGCTAACCACTCTTGTTGGGTCTTTAAACAAGCAGTGTAGATCAAAACATTTAAACAAATTTAAAAATCTCTCAGATAGTGGATGAACCGGAATATCTATATTAAAATCACCGCAGACTATTAAAGTTTTTTTACTATCGAAGGCAAAACCTCTTCCATAGTGGATTCATACAACGCGAAGTCCGCGTCTGGGGACGGTATACACTCACAACGATGTGCCGCTCCAGCTCCACACATGACAGCTCAATAGTCCTCTCAATACTGAGATTTGCAATGTCTTTACGTTCCCTGCATTTCAAGTTATTATTTACAATAATTAAAGAACCGCCATGTATAGCGTTCTTGCGTCTAAAAGAGCTCAATACGATGTATTTATTATAAAAAGGGAGCAACTCTAGTTCTAATATCCAGTGTTCTGTAATACACATGATATCTATATTGAAACAATTCAAAAATAATTCTAACTCTAATACTTTGCTGGGAAGGCCTTGCATATTTTGGTGTACAACATGTAAAGTGCCAGGCTTTTCCATTGTCGAAGAAACTAGTTTAAATGTTGGGCAATAGGCCCTACTGCTTGTAAGCCCTCATTAGTCGAGGAAGTTGCTGATGTAGTACACAGAAACATGGCACTATCAACGGGCTATGTGTTTGGCGTGTATGTATGTATATATATCCTTCGATATTTTCTTTATTTGGTAATCGTAGCACCTAAACGGATGGGTGGATTTTAAAGATTGAGCTATCAAAAGCTACTCTTGGTACCTATTTCCCTAAATCTGAATAACGATATCCATTTGGTAAAAATATACCTGTATTTGTTTTATAAAGGTCTAAAGTAGAGACCGGAATATTTTTATCATACAGATAGCGTTACAGATAGCGGGAACAGAAATACATCATCTGTGAAAATTTCAACTGTCTAACTATAACGAAAAATGGTGAAATATAAACTTTTAAAAAATGTAAAAGGTTGTATCATATTTAACCATATCAAAGGTTTCACCATATTTCCAGCAAATAATTTATTTATCTGTAGGTAATATTGTATTGACAAGAACGCTAGAGGCATTTTACTGTTGTGAATAAAGGTGGCTTTGCATTGAGGCAGTAAATGCGGCCAGTCCAAGTCCCAGTCGAGAAGTCACTGACTAGGCACAGCTATCGTGATAACGTTTATCAAGTTAATACAGAGCCGTTACGTCAAAGTGTTATTTTTTTTCTTTTTAAACATTACGAAATAGAAATCAATTAAATAGAACTAAGAAAACCACGATTTGTAAGAATAGTGCTACGAGAGAGTCGTATGGCGAAAGTTAGTTTTCGACGTTAGTACTGACCTTATTTACTGACTCAATTTACATATTCCACTTATAATGACATTTGCATAGATGCATGATCACCGGACTATATTTCTCGATTACAACAAAAAATCAAAGAGATTAGTCCATTTACAAATTAATAATAAATCCTTACTAATATTATAAATGCGAAAGTAACTCTGTATGTCTGTAAAGTAAGTCTGTCTGTCGCACTTTCACGCCAAAACTACTGAACCGATTTAAATGAAATTTGGTACACAGATAGTCTAGAGCCTGAGAAAGGACATAGGCTACTTTTAAATGTGAAAAAATTGTTGTAAGGGGGTGATGAAAAGTTGTATGGAAGAATTGTCATTTTTAGAGCTAGAAGCTTGAAACTTATTTTTAGGCTGTTGATTCGATAAATAAATATGACATTCTAAGTTAGTAAAACTTTTACCCTCAAGGGTGTAAAATAGGGGGGGGGGTTACAATAGGGCATAGGGAAGGAAAGTTTGTATGGAAATCTGTTTGGAAACAAGGGCTGGTGTGCAAACTTCTATCAGTGATCCCAAGCCGAGAAATCGTGAACCTGATATCCAACATGCTGAGCGAAAGAGAGTTTGAGGTGCACTTGGGAAACACTAAAAGTCGCATGCGGAAGCTGAATAACGGATTACCTCAGGGATCTGTGATGGCTCCACAGCTTTTTAATCTTTACATACACGATCTCCCTGCTACTACAGGTACTAAATTCATGTACGCAGATGACATCGCACTAGTCGCTCAGAGTTCGGATATGAAGACCAGCGAAAACATCCTGACTGCAGATCTCGAGGTTCTATCGAAATACTTTAAGTCTTGGCGACTAATCCCCAGCCTGAGTAAAACCGAAGTAACATGTTTTCATCTCAACAACAGCCTTGCAAACTACGTTCCTACAGTCGACTTTAACGGCGAAAAGTTAAAATTCAATCCCATTCCGAAATACCTTGGCGTAACTCTCGATAGATCCTTAACATATAAAGAACATTTAACTAAACTTTCACATAAACATAAACTATCATCCCGTAACAATATACTCCAAAAACTGTGTGGAACAACCTGGGGATCATCTGCTGGCTGCCTCCGCACAACTGGCATCGCGCTTGTCTACTCAGCTGCAGAATATTGCTCACCAGTGTGGCTAGAAAGCGCTCACGTGCACAAGGTAGACACGAAGCTAAATGCCGCCATGCGCTGCATCACTGGAACTGTGAAATCACCACCACTTCACTGGTTACCAGCTCTGAGTCACATAGAACCTCCACATCTCCGTCGAAAGCACGCGCTTAAAAGAGAATCCGACAAAATATCCTCACAGCCTGCTCTCCCTGTCCACGGTGATTTCATCTGCCCACCACCTCAAAGACTGAAATCTAGACATCCTCCTTACGCTGCTGCCCAACACTTAAACAACTTCCAGATAGCAGAAAAATGGAAAAGTGACTGGCTGGAAAATACAAGAGGTTCGTGCGCCCATGGTGTTGACCCCACTTCCAAACACAAAGGCTTCTCCCTGCCCCGGAAATTATGGTGTCGCCTCAACAGGCTCCTCACTGGACACGGCCGACGTAACTACTTTCGGCATAAGTGGGGTTGGTCAGACTCAGCGCTCTGCGAGTGCGGCGAAGAAGACCAGACGGTGGAGCACATCATCTCACGCTGCCCAATCCACTCATACCCAGGACCCTGGACCGACCTCATCGATCTCCCCCCTGAAGCATTAGCCTGGCTTGGGAATCTGAACATTGACTTATAAATTAGATTAAGTAGTGTAGTTGTTAAGTATATTTAGTTTTAGAAGATTTTATTAATTTTGTTTGTTTTATACTTTTTTGTTTCGCCTATTATGCTATGTCATACGATTAAATAAATAAATATGGAAATCTGTAAGGTTTATGTGAATGTTTTATAACGATCTGCGACAAGAGACAAATTAGAGCTATTCTGATGTAACATTTACGGAGTCATTACATGTGAAACTGAAGTTAACGCGCGTAAGAAACTTGCCAAGCACCGCGCCGTACACAATGAGCGCTGTGCAGCCGCACGAGAGGGGGTTGGAGCGCGGCGTGGTACGGCGCGTTGTAGGAAGATACGTGAGGGCAGACGACTGTGCCACACGCATGCCGAGTATTTTAGAGTAGTAGAGCTTTTTGTGAAGGGTTCGTCCGGGGAAGTGCTACCACCACGCCTTTTTCTGCCGCCAAGCAGCGTTGCTGTTTCGGTTTGAAGAGTGTGGTTGCCGGTGTAATTACAGGCACATGAGGCTTAATATCTGTATGCCTCAAGTTGATGGACGCAGGGCAGTGCATCGTAGGGCACGTTCCTATCGTGCGTGACTTACGAGGCAATGCTTTGTTATAGGTGATGGTTACCACTTAACATCAGGTGGGCCATCTGCTTGTTTCATCAACTAGTTGTATAAAAAAAATGAAAATGGGAATACTGATTTTTCCGCTGTAAATTCATTATTATTAACTGCAAATTAATTACAATTTGCTTATACGATTTTTTGTTTAATTAATTAATATTCTTCGTGAAATAAAAATAACTTTAAGTTTTTGGGTTAGGTTATAAAAAATTTTTTTCTTTAGTTGGGTCTTTGTTTTGTTTATTTCATTCGCCAAAAGTTGATTACTTTCGAATTTAGTCAGATGTTATTACAATCATGACTGGAATGGTAAAAGGCGAAAATGTTGTGATATTAATTATTCGGTCGGAATTATTGGAATACGAGGTTTCCAATAATTCCGACTGATTTGCCATTTCAATTTAAAAGAGTGCAGTTTGCAATAGCTCAAGTACACACGCTTACAGTTGCAGGAGTTCATTTAGAAAAAAAGTGTTTTTCCTGTGGGCAACTCTATGTGGCATGCTCACGTGTATCAAATCCGCAATATCTTTAATCTTTATGTTTTGGCAAAGGAAGGGACAACAAAAAACGTAGCTTATTTAAAAGAGTGAATAATAATATACTTGTCCCAGTTTCTTATTTTGGTAGAGAAACAAAATGACTCACCTGACATTGGTAGTCCTTCCCTTCCACTGTTCTGGGATAAGTTGTCAGAACGGGCACGAATGATGCAACTGAAGACCTAAAAACAAAATATTCATGGCAGCCTTCACAGCTCAGTTGGTAGTAGCTCTGCCTTCTGCGCCGTAGGCCGTGGGTTCGATCCCCACCGAGAACAAACATTTGCGTAATGAACATTGATGTGTATTCTCCGTCTGGGTGTATTATTATAAGTATTTATTTACAAAACAAAAGTATATTTGTATTAAATCAGCTATCTGGTTCCCATATTACAAGCTTTGGCTTAGTTTGGGGCTCGTCCGGGGAAGACCACGCCTTTTTCTACCGCCAAGCAGCGTTGCCGTGTTTCGGTTTCCATAAAAATATTAACAAAATGAGCATAAAATACATGAAACAGTTGAGCTATCTGCAAACCGTTGCAATCGATCTAGAGATAGCTCAACTTATCCAAATCATTCTATTTATATACACAACTAATTGATATATTGATAGTAATTTCATCAAAATTTTGTAAACCGATTTACAATAAAAACTTAAGTTTGGAAATTGTGGCTTCGTAGACCCGCGTAGCGCTTAGCTACGTTGCATTGCTACGAGAAACGACAGAATACGCCGCTTAGTTTGCCGACTCGATGAAAGTCTTTTAAAAATGATCAATGGTTACAAGAGAATAAGAACAAGAGATCTGAGAGGATACCTACCGTGCTTCGGAATAAAAGTCGTGAAGCTGTTTCAGTGATAACGATTTTTTTTCTCGATTCTGATTCATTTTGATGAATTATGTTGATTATAAATAGATAATTAGTGTGTAAATATTTATCTTTCAACTAGATATTATTAGTATCTTTGCTCTATGTCAGCGTCAAGAAAATTCGGTGGAGCGGTATGCAAAGTCAAAGTCATTTGGCATTTATTCATTTAGATGAAAAGTAACTCAGTAGTTTAAAACTACGGCTTGGTTCCTACCGTTTTTTTGTTTGATCCTTGTTACAATCATCATCATCATCATCATCTTGAAGAAGTCTACTGCTGGACAAAGGCCTCCCCTACACATTTCCAGGAAGAACGATCCTGAGCCCTCTCCATCCACTGACTTCCCGTGCTCCTAACAATGTCGTCAGTCCATCTGGTAGGAGGGCGTCCCACGCTTCGTTTTCCAGTTCGTGGTCGCCATTCGAGAACCTTTATTCCTCAGCGGTTGTCAGTTCTTCTAGCTATACGACCTACCCATTGCCACTTCAAATTGCTGATTCTGCGAGCTATGTCGGCTAATTTGGTTCTCCTACGGATTTCCTCATTTCTGATTATATCCGAAACTCCCAGGATAGCTCTCTCCATAGCCTGTTGTGCGACTTTAAGCTTGTTACAATACAATATAATATTGAAGCTCCAGAGTGGTGTCAATCGAGTTAGTGAGTTACTTACTTGTTGGAAGCCTCTTCGATACCGCACGTTCATGTAGCAGTATATGACAGGGTTGTAGCAAGAGTGGGACATGGCCAGCCAGTGGCTCGCGAACCACACGTATGGCACCCCATCCCACTGGCCCCAGTCCTCATCATTTGCGTGCAATGTCCATACCACCTTTAAAAAAAAACAAAAATTTATGTACACTTAAATTTTTAAGCCAGTAATTTCTGTGAAGGAGAAGATCGTGGCGAAACCGGCATGTCGAAGAATCTAAAAGTTCTAGAAAGTATCTAGAGCTCGAAAGGAGCCGCTTTTAGGTGCACTTAAAATCATTTTACTACACTGTTTTGAATGAAACTACACACAAGAAGCACCTACAGAAAAAAGTATTATTCTCCTCTTCCCATGGCTTCGCGTTTTACGCACGGATAATCTGCTGAACTGGAAACTACCTATTTTATACCATAGTAAATGCGTCAGAATACTTTGTAACATAAAAGATAATCCTACGAAGTCACCAGATCTGAGGTGTTAACTAACTTAACAGCTTAATTAAGCTGTAGCAAGAGCATTTGATACTAACGAACAGGAACGGATAGCGCATGATCCGATTGTGAAAGATAGATAGGTTCGTGATTTAAGGCGAAGACAAGTGCTAAATAATGTACCTCTCGCACATTTCGACATTGAAAGATTCACAGTTTGCTTTAGTAGTTTTCGTACTCATGCAAGCTTTTGAGTAGGAAAACTTATATATAATTATTTTTTTAAATAAACTGTGTGCAATGAAAACTATGCACTAAACTATGTACCAAGGAAAAATTACCGTTAAAGGCTGTCTGTTTGAAGAACATCTACTACATCTACTCCCCACTTCCTATTAAGAGTAGTAGAGCTCTTTGTGAAGGGTTCGTCCGGGGAAGTACTACCAAGTCTTTATCTGAAGATCTGACAGTCAACTTGGGGGATTTGTATGTATGTTTGTAGGGCCATAACTTTCGAATCGTTGATCTAATCTGCATGAAATTTGGTGACAGCGAGATGGAGCCAAGGTCTGTTTAACGGAACTCTTCAATAAATAGGCCAATAGAGTTTAAACTTGGTTACCATACCAAGTTAGTAGGTGGTATTCAGAAGCAAGTCCAAATATTATATTTGAAATAAAATATTTGGACTTGACTCTGACTACCATGATACCAACAAATTAGTAGATGGATTTTTAACAAACAATATGTTCTCAGTTCTCTTGTATGTGTGCCCTATGTTTTTAAGACGCGGACAAACGCCAAGCATAAAATTTCTGAATTTAATTATGAAAATTCGCAAACAACCAAGTTTTAACATTACAAAGTCAAGCAAAAATATAATTTTGATGCCAACAAGTTTTCATCCCAATTTTTCATTTGGAACTATTTTTTTGCTTATAACTTTCTGTTCTAGAAATATTTTTTACATTTCAGTAGGCTTTGAATGTAGCCATATTTTATTGCCTTACAATTTATACACATTTCTAGAACAGTCTTTATAGCTTGTATTAATGTCGCACATCACGTAACCAAAAAGCGTGAAATAGAAAACGTGCGGAATATTTATTTGACAGAGAAATAGAGTCCTGCCAAATAAATCAAAAAAATAATGAATCACTAAATGCCTATTTATTTATTACTAGCGGCCTGTCCCAGCTTCGCATGGGTGGTCATACATTTTTTGAACATTTTAGGATAAACTTAGACCGTGGGTTCGAGCCTCGCGTCTACTTAATTTCATACATTTGCACGTTCTTCTTCCTGAGTGAGTGAAATCGCACTCCATGCGTGACCCGTGGACCCGTTTACGTTTTTAATTTCGTCATATCTTTTGAATGGAATGTCCGATTTGAAAAATTTAAGAAGTAATCTATAGGTATTGAAACCGTCTTAATTATGAAATGATTTATTTGGATAAGGATTAATACCAAGGTACAAATAAAGACCCTTTTCTAGAGGCGGCATTTCAATTATTTTTTTATAATAAAAGAACACTTATTGTGACATAACTATAATAGTTAGACATATGCTGTCGCGACATTTTTTGTAGATGATGACGTGTTCTACAAAATTGTAGTACATTATTTTGTTCTATCATCAATAGTTTTCGCAGCGCACGCGATGTAAGGTTTTTGTTTTCCACCTTGGGTTACATTATTGGAGTTTTAGTAAGGATCCCTGATTTTTTTGAAAATATAATATAGCCTATGTTACTCAGGGATAATGTAGCATTTTAATGGTGAAAGAATTTTTGAAATCGGACCAGTAGTTTTTGAGCCTATTCGTTACATACAAAAATACAAAAATACAAATCTTTCCTCTTTATAATATTAGTGTAGATGTAGATTTCATTTATTTATTTCACACTTTATTGCACAAAAATAAATATTAAGTGTACAAAAGGTGGGCTATGAGTATTTCCTACAAAGGTAGATAATGATGTTGGCGTGCTATCATAAAAATATACAGTTACCTACTTCAAGAATAAAAACAACGATCCTTGGAGATAATGATCAAAATACGCTAACGAAACTGCGTAAATGGATACAAGAATATATAATATTTAAACCACATTAAGTATTAACTTTTTGAAATTCATTGATCGAGTGAGCGAAGCGAACGAAGATCTTACAATCGACTTGGGCGATTTGGCATTTTATGTATGTATGTATGTTTGTCTGGCCTTATCTTTAGAACCGTTGATTCGATCTGCATGAAATTTGATAAATCGATAGCTTGTACTTGAGAATTTTACTGGTAAGTATATGAGTAAAATGATGGGGTTTTTTTAAGGGGGCAACAATAAAAAAAGTTACTTAAAAAAATCAAGTTACATGTCATATGTAAGGGCCTTGTTTGGACATTCCAAAACAATTTTTACTTTATTTTCTAGGACGCTCGGTTTTTGAGATAAATTACAAAAGTTTAATTAAGATAGATTAGGGGTAGTCAGAAAAAATCTCAAACATAATGTTTGGACTTGCCTCTGACTACCACCTACTCAAAGTTTTGGTGCGTTCGTCGGGTCGCATCAAGAGATCTCAGTTCGGGGCGAACCACTAGCTAATCTAAATTCAGAATTCATACTGAAGTTCTTTGAGAATTTTGAAGAAAGCACACTCCAACAGTACACACAAGATGTTAAAATATGTAGGTATACCGAAAACCAACAAGAAATTCGCCTTAAGGCGCCTTAAAGCGAAGACAAGAGCTAATGTACCTCTCGCTCGCAAGTTTCGACATGTTGAAAGATATAAAATCACTAAACTCATTTTTGAAAAGTTTGCTTTACAAGTTTTCGTACTTAAGCAAACTTTTGAATAGGAAAACTTGTATCGATCAAAATGATTTTTTTACTAAACTTTGTGCAATGTGATTGCACACAAAATGGTTGATTGCGATTTTCCGAAAATAAGTTAAGTTATTAAGTTATATCTTTTAAAAAGTAGAAACGTGCGAGCGAGAGGTACATTACCTCTTGTCTTCGCCTTAAGAATTAACCTAATTAGCATTTACACGGAAAGAATGAATCAAGTCACGTCGCAGGTTTCATTACTTACAATGAAAACGTTTAAGGGAAGCCAGCACACTGTGAACACAGCTACAACAGTCACCATCATTTTCACCATCTGAGAACAAACATTGACAGTCATTTAGTCTGATGAGATTTCCTAATCTTTATCTTTATTATCTTTGTTCATTATCAGTTACACACCAGTGGCGTAGCGTGCCTTGGCGGGTTCCCGTATAAAAAAATGTTTGGAGGCCCTTATGAAGGGTAAAGGTTTATCACAAAAGAAAAAAAAAGGTTTGCATTAAATAAAAAGTAATATTTATTCATCATAATTGCTTTTTTTGCCTTTGGTAATTTGTGAATAAAAAAAAACTGAATTTTTCTATGAATTTATGCTTACGAACGTCGGGTATAGGTAATTGATACGGCATATACGGCGGTAGCTACGCCCCTGTTGCACACACTGTTTAATTATCTAATTACTACAATACACTTTTATTCTCAACACATTATACACGTTCTCACAGGGTCTTGTGGCAGTTAGGGTCTTGGCAGAATAACAGCGTCTACTGACATAGGCATTATGCTGAGCTTAAGACCCATTTGCTGCTGTAGCATACCTCATATTTAAACATAGGTTTTAACATTGTTCTCTAATGGTATTTTTTCTGCCTTTGTTTTTCTATTGTGTTATGATGTATTATTCTTCCTATATGTAAGTTTCATTATCATGTTTTGTAAGTTGTGTGCTCAGTAGTAGGTAAATAAATGATTGTCTATGTCTATATACTTACAACAGAAAAAAATCTACTTCACGACTATGCTTGCTAGATATCCCCTATGAAATTTATTTGGTATCAAGTACCAACTTGAGATTTTGAGGATTTCTAAGGGGTGTATTCAGAGGTACGTTCAAATGTAACATTTGGCACATTCAACATTACCTATGCAGTAGTTGGTATTGAAACAGGGTGTTAAAATACCACTCCCGAAAACTTCAGGGGGTTAATGTACCCATCAATATGAATAACTTTTTCTAAGGAACCAACACTGTGAACGTGAAAAAAAACCTTGTTACACCTAGTATACGTGGTAGGATGGAAGCCCATCGCAGCTTTTCCCACAAATGAGTTTATTCAAAGAATAAACAACTATTTTACTGTGTCGAAAACAACATTATCACTAAGTCGAAAAGATTTAATCTTATGTACAATCACGGAATGAAAAGGTTTTACACCTTAGAGTCGGTTTTCGTTTGCATCAGATTGCAAGAATCAATTTCTATTGTACCAACATATTACCGATGAAGTTCCTAGTACGAAGAAACAGTGCTGCTAACATATAAATAAATATGAGGTTTGCTATCGAATACGGTTTCGCTCTTAGTTTTGCTTGTTTTTACATCACGAGAAGCACAAGCAAAAACAACTTGGAAATACCTAAATAAACAAGCAAAATTGAAGGAAAACTACGAACAAATATAATGCGTTTACATTTGTTTTAATAGCGGGAAAACCACCATTAGCGTCAATCACACATTGTAGCTTATTTCTCATGGAACCAACAAGCGAGAGCATTAGATCCCTTTCCAAATAATTCGGCAGTGATTTGCTTGAGCCTCCTTTCATTTCTATTTCCATAAATAGTATATTGTTATACAAGGGACTAAAATGACCCATTATATACGAGGTAGTTTTAATACCGAGCGAGGGAGTAAATAGAAACGAGTTATAGTAGGTTTTTTCTGTCGTAAAATATATTACGTTCACCAATTCATAAATAGAGAAAAATTCTAATGATTTCGCGCCAATGCCTTTTTTTTATTTCTTCTTTAGCCGCAAAGCAATGCACGCATTCTACCACACGGAATACGGCATTTTATTAGCAGCGCTTATAGTTTCATATATTTTTTTTTTATCGAACACTTATCAAATCTAATAACTAATGGTCGAGTATTTATTTATGAACTAGTGGCTTCCCGCGGCTTCGCACGCGTTGAAGTGGTGAGCCGTGATTGAGCCACAAAAATCCAAACATCGTAACTTTCGCATTGATCAATCAAAAATTAAAAGTGTCATTTTTTATAATTTATTTCTTAGCATATTTACCCCAAGTTTTAAGTCAATCGCACCACGAGTTAAAAAACTAAAAATGCCTTTCCTAATTTTTAGTCTTGGAGTACATGTACTCCAAGTTTCAAGATTGTAAGTTCAAGGAATACTATTTTTCATACAAACGCTTTCATCCCTTTTTACACCCTTAGGGGTTGAATTTCCAAAAATCCCTTCTTAGTACACTTCTACGCCATAAGACCTATCTATTCCTCAAATTTCAAGTCTCTAGGACCAGCGGCTTAGGCTGTGCGTTGTCTATATGTCAGTCAGTCAGTCAGTCAGTCAGTCAGTCAGTCAGGACATTGATTCTTATAGTATTAGATATGAATATTCTTCTTAAGAATAAAGACTTATGAGTTTTCGAAATTCAATGACAATAATTAAAAAAAAAACTTTTAAAAACTAGAGGAAGAAAAGCAATTTAATCCTCGCACGCTACTATGACGGTCTTTTTGAAGAAGAGGAGTGAAATAGTACATTGTTATCCTAGGGGTGAAAGTAACTTATTTAGTCCCGAGACGGGGTTTGGCGCCCGAGCATAGCGAGGGCGCCAATAGTTCGAGGGACTAAATAAGTCTTTAACCCGTGGTTAACCCTGTGCTTTTCATTACGAATACAAGGAAAGTAAAAATAAAAACATGAATTAGCTAAATAAAAAATGAGTGAATTGTAGTAGATCCATGCTGCATTATAACCAAAGAGTTTTTATGTTCGATCGAAAAAGGTTAAATTCCATGCCGCATTCTATAACTAGAATTTTTATGTTCGATGACATTTGATGTTATGGATACTTGTTGCTACTTATTATATTTATGAAAAAGGTTAAAATTACATGTTTTGTGAAAGATAAAGGGTTTTAATATAAATTATAAAACCTATTTAAAAAAATCCATTACAGTTTTCACTAACTTGGTTGATTATGTATCTCTTTGGTAATAAACCTCTTTCGTTTACGAATGCCAACAGAAGTCACACTGTTGAAATTCGTAAACCAAAGAGTTTGTTTATTTTCCTAGGAAATGTAAAAATATGGTAAAAATAGAACTAGTTTTTTTTTAAATAATTTGACAGCTGTCAGTTGAAAACGATTCTCCCTAGGGCTGGAAGTATTACTTTCAACCCGCTCCTCAGGCAACTTCAGACCTACTTTCAGAGTATGAGCAATGAAAAATAATCTTGTTGACAAGATAAACAGTCAAACAACTTTGATCTTAATGATTTTGAACTTTGAAAACGAACAGTTAAACATTATTCTCTCTAACTCAGTGTAGATATTCTGTCTATTCAGTTTCAAAAGCTAATATATGCTCGTGATACGTTGGGTGAATCAAGTTGAAAACTGACGAAGGTTTTCATTCCGCCACTGTACCTTTGTCTCTTCTAATCTTCGTTCGGGTGAACAAAGAGATGGGAACGCAAGTTATTGCGACGGGTTCACGACAGTCACAAATACATTGTACAGGCAACATTGTATTTGTAAAGTGGCATTGATTTTGTCAGTAAAGGTGCACTAAAAATAGACAACTCGAATGCAATCTTAAATGCATTTGAAAATAACATACATAAACGAACTCTTTAAGGGAGCAGAAATATAATAAAAAGCACACAATAACGAAGTAGTTGGCACTACACCAGTTGCAACATAATATGCGACACCTTGAGTTTCTTCGGAAAAGTGGGCGTCTCAGCGCATCGCCACATTGCTAGCATTATCAAAGAGTCGTAAATAAAAAAAAAGATACGTGTGCGTCTTAGCCACAAAGCATGTATGGTGTTGAAGTAGGATATTGGCCGTCAATCGTTGAGAAATCAATAAAAAAGTATAAAAGTACACCAATGATTTTTACAGCACTCTCTTCTCTTGTCATGTCACTAGTTTCTTTCGAAACTGTGGTGAAAGGATTTTAAGTGCGCCTCAAGAGGCTCTTTTCAAGCACTTGACACTTATAGAACTTTTTAGGTTCTACGATATGCCGGTTTCCTCACGATGTTTTCCTTCATTGTTTGAGAGTACTAGCATTGTGCACATAACTTTTGGAAACACGACCGGTTTCGAACCCACGACCTTAGGATCGGAAGGCGGGGCCACTACCACTACACCACCAGTGCTCTCGTGTTGCACACTTAATTTTACAGCACTGTAACGGCCTTTCTTAAAAACAGTATCAAAAGATAATCAGTGTTACCATCTCTTACCAATTGGTAATGCCAAGATGACATGGCTAACTTTAAGTAACGTATAAAAGTAAGAGCTTAAGTTGACAAATTATAAGCACAGAGAAAAGCATTTAAAGTCCTAATTCTTAAGAATTTTTTAGGAGTATCCTACTAACTTTGCTGTTATTAGTCGGTTAAATTCACCACTTATTAGGGAAGTATGTGATACTTTTAATAATAGAAAGTACCAATAATTATCTGGTTATCTAAGGACAGTTTGAGGATCATCATCTCTAATTCTGACTGTCCCTACCTGATCTATATACCTGTAAGTATCTTTCACAGGTTTTTTATACAACTTTCTAATGGAACAAGGAAATGGCCTTCCCTGATGTTAAGTGGTAACCATCACCTGTAACAAAGCTTTGCCCCGTAAGTCACGCACGATAGAAACGTCCCCTACGATGCACTGCCCTGCATCCATCAACCTGAGGCATGCAGTTCTTATGCCTCATCTATCTGTAATTTCACCGGCAACACACCCTTCAAACCGAAACAAAGCAATGCTGCTTGGCGGCAGAAAAGTTATGGAGGTAGTACTTTTTTTTATATACACCACTATTTTGTATTAACCAGAAAAAATTTAAGGATAGTTGCAGCAGAGGCTACTAATGCTATTGGCACTGTCAAAACTTTTTAATATTTAACTTTCACCAAGCTATCGAGGTTTGTTTTCAAGCAAAATCCTGCACAATTTTATGGACACCCTACAAGAAAATACTACGGAATACTACTCTGCTAGTAAACATCGTAAACACTCCATTCATTATGACTCCTTCCATCTACCGTCTCGGCGTAGGTATAGTACCTACCTACGTCACATCATCTTGTCGCACTCATCGTATTCCTTCTCTCTCGCTCACTAGATAAATAATTCGATGGGTAGGTAGGTAGGTAAGTATCATAAAAAAGGCAATATTTTTGGTTTTTTTTAAATCCTTTTATTTGAAATTAATTGCCATTTTTCTTCATACCTACTTTGGCGGGCTTAGGACCGTCAAGCTATTTACAACAAATAAAGTTATTTACAGTAAGTACTTACAACTACGCACGTCACTAACCTACAGTATTTTAAAAGTTGTTCAAAATGTCCACCTTCATTGTCAATGCAAACACACACGCGTTTTAACAACTTGTTTTTGTGGGAAATTACTTAGTCTTTGCACTATCAAAAGCGTCTAATGCGCTGTTTTTGCCCGTACATTTGTTAGGCTCACTCACATACACTAGTCTTTTTATTTCGCTCCACAAAAAGATTGGGGGTGTCAGATCGGGCGAGCACGGAGGCCAGGCAAACTGGGCCACCGCGACCAATCCATCGGGTGCCAAACTCTTGAGATAGGTACTCTCGCACTGCGCGATGATAGTGCGGTGGCGCGCCAGGTTGTTAACGGAATATCCTCCAGCCTGGCGATGGCTAGTAGCTCCTGGTTCTTCCTGTAGTGTATCTCAACTGAGCGCACAATCTTCCAAGCGCAGGACTGGCTTGTGCTAAAGCGACATGCCGCGTCACGCGTGCTCCTCCGAGGATCTTCTTCAAAATCATTTAGGAGGTCATCGTAGAAGTTTCGGGAGTATGCAGGCCCTCCTCGTCCTTGCGGCACGTAAACAGAGCCATGGTCTAATATGCGTTGGTATAATATGCTGGACATCGTGGAGTAATTTGGTTGCCGATTGTTTGGGTACCATTCGCAGTACATCCGTAGGTAATCACTCACATTTCCCCAGACTAAAAATACGTAAGTACGTAACATGTATGCGTATTCTCTGGTAGTGTACTGACAAGCTATCGTGAACGTGAAAACCACAATAAATTAAGTACTCTAAATTAGATGCAGGTGCGAGCGCAGCGGTCAGTGACACCCGTAAAATAAAAATTGTCCGCGGGTATGTGTTTAGTTCGACACGAGTTTGCCGGCCATAGATGAAATAATAGTTAGTATTGCGCGAGCGGCGCGTTTTGTTTCGTTTTGAACGAGACAAAAATTTATGAATGGATGAGAATTAGACTCGGGTATAAGACTCTGTAGTAGGTACGTACGGATAATGGGTAACTAGTTAACATCTTTTTCTTGGGATATTCTTTTTAATTACTTATTTTTTTTTGAGTTTTAACTACATAAACGTGATCAGTAACTGACACTGAGTATACGGTTTTTTTTTTTGGTAATTACAAAATAGTGGTGTATATAATTAGCCTGATGGAACAAGCAGATAGCCCACCTCATGTTAAGCGGTAACCATTACCTAGCATAACAAAGCATTGCTTCGTAAGTCACGCACAATAGGAACGTGCCCTACGATGCACTGCCCTGCGTCCATCAACCTGAGGTATACAGATCTTAAACCTCATGTGCCTGTAATTACACCGGCAACCACACTCTTCAAACCGAAACAAAGCAACGCGGCAGAAAAAAGTATGTACTAGGTAGTACTTCCCCGGACGAGCCCTTCCCAAAAAGCTCTAGGCCAGCTCTTCTATACTACTCAAAATAATAAAATAACTTAACTTTACCTCCTAGTATCTACACGTCAAGAATATCGAAGGCACAAAGAAATAGGGAAAAAGGACAAAGCTTTTAAACTACTATTGCAATACACTCGTGGGACACTCAAGGGTAAGGCAAGGGTACGACAGTTCATTAATCAGATAACGTCCTTTTTAAATCGTTTAGAATAGAATAGAATAGAAAATCTTTATTTTGTCTCTTAAATATCTAAATTTACAAAAGAGCTGTAACAATTTCTTTGATGACAGTAAAGGCCAGCACCTTTCTCAGCACCAAAACTCAGCATTTTCGGTATGAACTCAAAAGTTCATACATCCCTGGTTTCAGAGGCGCCATAGTGAGTAGAGCAGCAGTAGCTGCGACCTGATTGTTGGAAACAGTCGTTCGTTGTGTCACTTTAATCTTCCGTGACGTATCGCTTAAAATAATACAAGTCGAGTTAAAGAGTACGAGATGCGCGGAGATGATGACACAAGTCGTCATGACTTAGTGTAGGTTCTGTCATATAAATTACTAAGCCATTACCATTAAAGAAAACTGTTTTATTGTATATTTTTATTATAAGTGTGCTTAAATGAAAATAAATATTTAATATTATAAAAAAGTTGTGAAAATAAATATTAATATTAAAATAAAATTAATTAAAATCATGGCTGGGGAGAGGCCATTCTACAGTGTCGAGGATTTCTTAGGCAACTAAAAAATAATTTTACCTATAAATTTATTAAGATAGATTATCTTAATGTTTTCCGAATTTATTTTCTATAATTATTAATGAATGTATTCCAATTTTACTAGTATGTAATATTATGATTTATAATAAAAAAAAATAAGTACAATGTACAACGTAAAGCCTGACTTGTAATAATTTTGATTACCAATAAATTGATTATTATTCTAATACGTCACGGAAGACCAGCGTATTCATGAATTCACGGCCATTTTTATGTCAATTACTTGTCATGTCCACTCTTGCAGGTATTTATATTTTGGATATAAGTAAATAACGGAGACCGTTATAGCTACTTTTGTGTTTTGAATAAAGGAAACACTTGCGAAAAAGAGAGAGAGGTGAGAGGTCACAGGAACAGGATCGAACCAGTGGCATAGCTATCGTAGGTGCAGGTGGTGCAGTGCACCAGGGCCCCGAATTTCCGAATTTTCGAAAAAAAAATCCGAATTTATTTTCTATAATTATTAATGAATGTATTCCAATTTTACTAGTTTGTAATATTATGATTTATAATAAAAAAAAATAAGTACAATGTACAACGTAAAGCCTGACTTGTAATAATTTTGATTACCAATAAATTGATTATTATTCTAATACGTCACGGAAGACCAGCGTATTCATGAATTCACGGCCATTTTTATGTCAATTACTTGTCATGTCCACTCTTGCAGGTATTTATATTTTGGATATAAATAACGGAGACCGTTATAGCTACTTTTGTGTTTTGAATGAAGGAAACACTTGCGAAAAAGAGAGAGAGAGGTGAGAGGTCACAGTACCCCAAGTATGAGATTTGCTTACGATATTTCGTTTTTCGTTTCACGTTTTTGTTCCGTCTTTATTGCGGGTTTTGTATGAAGACGCGATATTGATACCGATACGGAACTTTACAAAACCCGCAATGAGCACGCAGCAAAAACGATTCGTTTTTGTTCCGTGTTCATTGCGGGTTCCGTATCGGTATCTCTATCGCGTCTTCATACAAAACTCGCAATGAACACGGAACAAAAACGTCAAACGAAAAACGAAATATCGTAAGCAAATCTCATACTTGGGGTACAGGAACAGGATCGAACCAGTGGCATAGCTATCGTAGGTGCAGGTGGTGCAGTGCACCAGGGCCCCGGAGGACAGGGGGCCCTCTAACCTAAGCTTTGAAAAGAGAGGGTCAGCCAGCTTCCAAGCTAGAAAACCTTGAGCCTCCTCACAATTTTTTTTATGATTTATTTTAAAGGACTTTATAAAGTTCAAGCTATGTGGAAAAAGGTGGTGAGGGCCCGATTTTTTCTCTATGCACCGGGGCCTTTGTCCACCTAGCTACGCCACTGGATCGAACCAGCAGCAGAAGGCAGAGCTACTACCAACTGAGCTGTGAGGCGTTCTGTGCCAGTCAAATTACGACCTAGTAATTAATCAACTCATCAACATCAGAAAAAATAGGAGAGTACAAATTTATAGATATTCCTCATAAAACGTACACACGTAGGCTCTCTCGCTTTTATGGAGTACTATTAGTAGCTATAGCGCATTTTTCTTCAGCGTTTTATAGCTTGATCTGTATCCGTGTGTACGATGAGGGCCTTATCGCTCCGTAGCACTATCTTGCGGCACTACAGCATCCTGTAAACAGGGCATGTGTGAAAGGATCCTACTGGCACTCTACATTTATCACACAATGGCCACGTAATGTAAATTTACTTGGCAGCAAACTCAGATTCGCATTACGCTCCACTCCCTTAGTTGTATAGATGTATCTCGGAAGGTTAACTTACTCATATACCTCAGTTCGAGTTTTATTTCTAGTATTCTCTTAACTGTGGTATTAGGTTTTCCGTATTCCGGTTTTGTATAGAACCACGAGTTCTCATCACCGATAGAAGCGCTTATCGAGTTAAATCCGACCTGACGATACCTAATACAGAAAATAAAAATAAAAAACAGACTTCGGGTACTGATTAGAGCAGGCGAGCAAACTTTCGAAAAAAAAAATACTATAAGAAAATTCATTTCGGCTGTATTTGACCACAAATTAAAATGACAACTTATAATTATTTCCACTGCTCATAATACCCACTTTGCAAAATGCTAACTTCATAAAATGACGTCTACATAAATATTATTACCCATTTAAAGCAATGCTCACTTTGAAAAACAACCATTTCTGAAAATGACTACTTTCTAAAACAGCTGTTTCTTGAAACCTACATTGCCAAAATGCACATACTACACGAATGCCCAGTTTTTATAATCATCACCATAAGGACCGCGTCTACCACCATGACATAGCTGCGTTGTCAGTAATTTTAGTACTTACATTTTACATTTATGTACATTTCAGTAATCTACATCTACACTAATCTACACTAATATTATAAAGAGGAAACATTTGTATTTTTGTATGTAACGAATAGGCTCAAAAACTACTGGTCTGATTACAAAAATTCTTTCACCATTAGAATGCTACATTATCCCTGAGTAACATAGGCTATATTATATTTTCAAAAAAATCAGGGATCCTTACTAAAACTCCAATAATGTAACCCAAGGTGGAAAACAAAAACCTTACATCGCGTGCGCTGCGAAAACAATTGATGATAGAACAAAACAATGTACTACGATTTTGTAGAACACGTCATCATCTACAAAAAATGTCGCGACAGCATATGTCTAACTATTATAGTTATGTCACAATAAGTGTTCTTTTATTATAAAAAAATAATTGAAATGCCGCCGCTAGAAAAGGGTGTTTATTTGTACCTTGGTATTAATCCTTATCCAAATAAATCATTTCATAATTAAGACGGTTTCAATACCTATAGATTACTTCTTAAATTTTTCAAATCGGACATTCCATTCAAAAGATATGACGAAATTAAAAATGTCAACGGGTCCACGGGTCACGCTCGGGGTGCGATTTCACTCACTCAAGGAGAAGGACGTGCACATGTATGAAATTAGTAGACGCGAGGCTCGAACCCACGGTCTAAGTTTATCCTAAAATGTTCAAAAAATTTATGACCACCCATGCGAAGCTGGGACAGGCCGCTAGTTGTATATGTATAGAAAGCCCGATGAAAACTAATCGCATGTGAAGTCACTTGCTATCTCTATCCAATTCGATATTATAGCTGAGATGGCGAGTGACTTGACATCCGATTAGTTTTGATCGAGCTTTCAGAAACCGGTCGTAAATGATCAGATCAAGATCAGAGGGCTTATTACGAGTTTAGTGCCGATCGAGTGCCGATCGTCAATCGTTACGATACACCGAATTTTCTATGAAAAAAAAAACCGGTTCTCAAAGAATAGATGCCGTTGATTTATTTTCATAGAAAATTCAGTGTATCGTAACGATCGACGATCGGCACTAAGCTCGTAATAAGCCCTCAGTTAGTAAATAAATACCTAATAAATAATGCAGATGAAAATACCAGTTGGATAATAGAAGATTATGACGCTCGGATTGGCTCTATAAAATATGGCACAGTCTCCTCAAAATCTCCAATTTTAGTGTGTCTAAAGAAAAAACAATTTCATTCGATTTTTGTTGTTATTGATATAAGATTTTTTGGCTTTTTTTAATATGTTGAGAAGCTAGCTTGATTTTGATTGTTACATTCTAGGTTTACATTTACACAGGAATATGTAAAACGTGAAATATTTACTAACAAATAAGGATATTTTAAAAATTATTACAACAGCTAGGCATTTTAATTACAAAGAAAATTGCAATGAAAATATGTATAAAAATATTGCATGAATAAAAATATTTACAATATGTCAAAACAAACATGAAACAATTTCGCTATCTGCAGGCCGTTGAAAACGATTTACAGATAGCTCAACTGATCCAAATTAGTGCCAATCGGAAGCGTCCGGAAAATATATCTATGTTTTTTTTAGTACAAACAAAATTAAAATGAATACAAGTATTTTCAAAATAAACAAAAATTTTCAAAATACATAATATGAATAATATGAAACAGGTGAGCTATCTGCAGACCGTTGTAAACGATCTAGAGATAGCTCAACTGATCCAAGAGACGCCAATCGGATGGTTCAATTTTTTTTTTATTATAAAACACCTTTCAAAGCGCGACTAGACTGTACCTTCTGCTTGGAGCGGTGCAACCGTGAATCACGTGCTGCATGCGCCTCGCCCGGCGGCCGACCGCCCCACACGGCGTGCGCGATCCGCGCGTACGTGCACACTAGCACGGTCAGCGGCAGAGCGAACTGGAGCGCGAGTAATGCTAATGTGTACTGCTCGTTCTGCTCTGGCCGGTTCCACTGTTCCAGGCAAACGTCGCTGTGAAGAAGACAGCTGATTTTATTTTCGGTCACATGGTACGATGTTGTGACCTGTACCTGTACCTGTACCCTAACTCCAAGTCTGACTTTTGATTTTCGTTACGTCGGCCTATTTTGTATGGATTGATATGATAATATGATTGAAAAGCTAAAACAAAACTCAGACTTGGGATGATATTACTGAGAGACGCAGATGCATCGAGACATGACCAAATATTTTTAGATCGTTCAAATATTAGTCCCGTGTCTGATATCTACTGGTTCAGTTGAAATCAAATATTAATAAAAGTTGGTATGGAGAGCTTGTTTCTGAAGGTCTACCGTGGTAAGGTCAACACTTATCGAATGAGTAGTATTTTCATAATTAGTAGCCCCGTGTCCCGTGCGTAGCCGGAGCGGTTCTGCTAGTATCAGTATGGCGGAGGTCTATTACTATATTACTTGTAGGGTGGGTTCTTCTTATCTATTTCGCGTCCATTACCCTTTAGCATTGAAAGGCGTGCATTATAATTTTCATATAGGGACAAGTCCGCCCTGTTTATGATGTTAGTACGTGTTGGGTTGGGTAGAATGCAGTAGGTATTTCACTTCTACTTCTTTATCTACATGTAGAAGTGTAGATACCTACTGAGGCTCTTACTGCTGCTAGATTAGCATAGCACTTACGATACACATTACTTACACATCACTATATTTTCCCCTTATTTCTGTGAAAAAATAATACCTACAGATTGCAAAAATGTAGTTCAAAATTAGGCAATTTTTTACAACCCAAATTATATTATTATCTTTAGCATATCTATATAATTTTCCGTCACTCATTTAATACAAAAAAATATCAATTTTTTTATTCCTCGTGTAACTAATAGACTCATCCTGACCGTTGAACTCGAATTCACTTCATTTCCGTCATGGAAGTGTTGTTTTGGAAAATGGTAGTCATTAGTGCACAAATAATCGAAAAAGTCACACTTACACTTCACAATACAGATGCCAATCCGATGGCCTCTTGAGGCGCGACACCAGGGCAATAGGCGCGGCCGTGGCCAGCGCCCCCAACCAGACGCCAGCCACTACCGTCTTCGCCGCGGTGGTCCCGAGCCGGGGCTTCAACGGATGCATGATGGCCATGTACCGGTCGATGGATATCGCCAGCAGCGTGTAAGCACTCACGAGAACAGACACCGCTTGCGAGTAGTTCACCACCTTACACATCACCGCCCCAAACGGCCAGTACCGCACCACCAACATCGACACGAAAGAAAACGGTACACAGAAAACAGTCAGCATCATATCACCTATAGCTAGGTTCACTATAAAGTAATTCGTCACGGTTTTCATCCGGGGCGACGTTTGCACTATGAAGCACACTAGTCCGTTCCCGCACAGCGCTAATATGAACACTATGCCGTACATGATATAGACGATGAGGTGGAACATAAGCGAGGAGAGGAAATCCTCGGTCGAGTTGTAGGTCAGACGGCAAACTGAATCGTAGCTGGCCGCCCAAGATGAGTTTGAAGGATCGTTCAAAGTGCTTTCGATGGAACTGATGTTCGACGAGGTTGTATTGTATGCATCGCCGCTGGTATTATTATGAGGATTATCTGTCATAGTGTTCTTTGTAGGTACCATTTTATCTTAGGTGTTTGAATTCATGAAGTTCATTGCGTCTTGATGTTTCTCCAACTGGAACAATCAAACAGCAGTTTAGGATGCTGCCAGAAGATATGAAAGATAATATTATGATAATTTGAAGATATACAATCACTGAATGTAGTTTGAACAAACATTTTTATGAAAAACAAAGTTCAAAGAATCAAAACAAGATTTGGATAACATTATTAAGTTTCAGCAAAAATATTTTGTTTGTCGCTAGTATTTTTTAGCTATTTTTCTTAAATGTACTTATCATCTTGTAAATTGGACATCAAAAAACGTTGCTTATAAGCAACGTTTTTAAACTAGGTTTTTCTAAGAAATGGGGTATACCCCATTTCTTAGAAAAACCTAGTTTTGAATTATGGTGGCGGAATTATGTGACTTGAAAGCATTTTTATATCAACTAGGTATTTTATTATAGGTTTTTTATTATATTTCTCAAAAGGATCTAAAATAAAGTATCAGGAGATTTGTTAGGTTTTTTTTATACAACTTGCTGACCATCTTGGTAACCATCGCCTATAGCAAAGCATTGCCTCGTAAGTCACGCACGATAGGAACGCGCCCTACGATGCACCGCCCTGCGTCCATCAACCCGAGGCACACAGATGTTAAGCCTCATGTGCCTGATGCTCAGAAAAAGGCGTGGTGGTAGTACTTCCCCGGACGAGCCCTTCATAAAGAGCTCTACTACTCTTAAACGTACGCACGTGTTGCCTTTGATAGGTAAGACCTTTTTTTTTTTTGTTAAGGGAGGGAAAATGCCGTCGCATTTCCCTTCCGCCATGGGGGTGACGGAAGGGGGTATGTGGGGCTCGAACCCACTAAACCCCCCCCCCCTCCTGTGAGCCATCCTCCGCAAAAGGTATGACGAGATGGGGTCGCGTTTGCATTCACCATCTCGCCACGGCGGTAGACCCGGATTTCCTTAACCGGGCCACTTCTTCCTTCGTAGCTTGCTCACCAAGGCCACCCACCAGTCGTGTAGGGCCACATTAGCCAGCAGAAGTCCTCCGACCTTCCACTGGTTGATAGGTAAGACCTACATTAACTTTTGCCATCGCCCTATCAGACAAAGAAACACGGACATTTAGAATCAATGAATTTTCTTTTGGACTCTCAAATCGTCGCGTTATGCCTGTATGTACCTAAGTACACCTTATATTATACCTAACGAACATTTTCAGCGAAAAAGGCTGTGGTAAAGTAAGTCGTAGATCGTAAATCAGAAGATTTATACGACGTTAAATCCGACACGTACCTATGCTGTAATGTGTAGGTACGTAACCGCAATGTCTTTGTTGTCGTAAATAAGTGAACATTTCCTTCTGGAGCCATATTATTATAAGTACTTTATACTACTATTTATAGTATTATATTCAAATTAATCATAACAAATAAAATAAAAGTAATGTGACCGAAGTTAATAAGCCAAATAAAAAAGTCTGAATCAACTGTACTTACAATTGATATAGGCAGTTGAACTGAATTCTAGAATAAATAATCTCTTGTTGAACTGAATTCTAGAATAAATAATATGTATTTGTGGCTTGTAAATAATCCACGCCAATGTTGGATTATCGTTTTGTGATATCACCGAGCAATCCGAAGGCCGAGTCGAATCTTCTTGTAGTGTCATTAATTTCTTTTGAAACAGTGTGGTGAAAGGATTTTAAGTGCGCCTCAAGAGGCTCCTTTCGAGCACGTGACACATTTTACATATTACAGAACTTTTTAGGTTCCACGACATACCGGTTTGCTCACAATGTCTGCCTTCACCGTTTAAGAATACTGGCACATAATATTTTTGAAAAGAAAAACTCATTGTTGCACGACCGGTTTTGAACTCACGACCTTAGGGTTTTGAACTCACGACCTTAGGATCGGAAGGCGGGGCCGCTACCACTAGACCACCAGTCTCTCTTTAACGGGTTGAATGAAGCTTATAAATTGCTAGTTCGTGCCGTAGAATAGCAAAATACGAGTAACTATTATTTATATGTTCTCGTCGCCTTTAATAAGATGGTTTTGCACTTTATAGTTTTATTTATGGAACTAAGACGTGGTCGCTTACATTCAAGGGTAGTAGAGCTCTTTGTGAAGGGCTCATCTGGGGAAGTACTACCACCCTGCCTATTTCTGCCGCCAAGCAGTGATGCCAAGCGTTGATGTGTTTCGGTTTGAAGGGTGCGGTTGCCGGTGAAAATGCATGCTCATGAGGCTGATCTGTGTACCTTATGTTGATGGACGCAAGGCAGTGCATCGTAGGGCACGTTTTGACTACGTTTTGTTATAGGTGATGGTTACCATTTAACATCATCGTACCAATTGACCGCGGCTGTGACCGCTGTCAAGATTTAGTCATCACTTACTTTTGTTGCTGACTGTACTACGTGTTTCCAAACACCCTCCGAATTATGTGTGTGCCTAAGCCTACTGTGCTAGGATCTTTAGTCCTAGCTTCCAAATCCATCTCTTGGTCAGTGTTTACCATGCCTAAATATACTGAATCTCAGTAGGTAGGTACCTACTACATTACACCGACTAAGTACCTAAGAAAATGTTTATCACTACATAGTATAAAACAAAGTCGCTTTCTCTGTCGCTATATCCCTATGTATGCTTTAAATGTTTAAACTACGCAACGGATTTTGATGCGGTTTTTTTTTATAAGGTGCTCCGGGGTAAGATCGGATCTGGGGTAAGATCGAATAAATCTAATATCTCCATAACGTAGGGTATTTTTTGATTCTTGGCAACATTGCCAGCAACGCCATTTTGTTGGGCCCATCCCACTAGTCGCCGCCAGTCGATCGGACCATCAGCGCGCATTTCATTCACTCGGATATGAAAAGGTACGTAAAATGTGATTTTTTAAGGATCCGGACTTACCCCCGGCAACTTTAATCGTAAATTCTGGTATAACGGCTGTGTTTTTTACGAGTTTTGTGGCTTATCATATTAATGCGGCAACTTGTTTGCTGATTAAAGTGGTCTAGACACGCTAGAATTGTATGTAGCCTGAGATCCGGTCTTTCCCCATCAAAATTTGAATGGGTTAAGTTCGGATGAATTCTGTCCGATCTTTCCCAACTGTAAAATATAAACAGTTTCTCAAACTTTTACCTACCTACGTCGCAATTTTTTTTTTATTTTGTGAATTAATTTGCCTGTTAATAAAAGCTAAAAGCTGTAATTTTGTATGTACGGTACGTAATCCCTATGCACGCTTAGCTTGCGCACACTTTTAGCTATGGTGTGTTTGCTTCAGTTTATTTTATTATTTTATATTTATTATTATGCCTAGAAACTACAAAAAAAAATCTCTGCGGGCGACTTCCTACTCAAAAAAGATTTGAAGAAATGACTTTTAATAGAAATAAGTAATTTATGGTTAATAATTTATTAACTAGATCTAATTTGCTTCATTGATCAGGCTGGTTAGTTATTAAAACCAACTATGAGGTGCTTGCTAAACCTTTGTATCTCCGTATTCCTACCATAGTTAGAGTGGAGGTGTCAAAGTTTGAGAAACATAGAAACTTCATTTTTTCTGAACCGGGGTAACATCGGATTATAAGAATGAAAAAAACAATATTTTGCCTCTCACTTTTGTCATTGAAATAGTATCTCGAAAATCGATATTGATGCTTTATTATTGGATAAAACCGGATATTTTCATTATGGGTAGCTTATGTTTGGAGCTACAGAGGCGATTTTAGAATGTAGTCCGATGTTACCCCGTCAAGGTCCGATCTTTCCCGTGGTTTTATAAAAATTACTATCACTTTAATCCCCTATAACTCAGCCACCGTTGTGTTTAGAGGGTTATCGGATATACCGATTTATAAACCTGTCTTTTATACAAAGCTCTAACTAAATTTTAAGTTCGCCAACATTTTCATAGTCGAGAAAAAAAATATTTTGCAACATACGAATGGTTTGCTAAAAAACCGTCCGGTCTTACCCCGGAGCACCTTAGAAAGAGTGATTCAAGAGGAAGGTTTATATGCATAATACAAGCATTATCTCTTAGGGATAACCCACAATAACCGTGCGAAGCCGGGGCGGGTCGCTAGTTACGAGCAAATAAGCCTTCGAAGGCTTATTGTATTTTTATCCAAATACAATAAGATAGATAACATATGATGTTTTGATGAATTCGCTGAATTTGAATTGAAAATCATGTCAAGAATGAAGTGTTTTTCATTTAATTAATATGTGGTGCACGCGGCCGTGCCATATTTTGATGAAATACACGTTCAAGCTTTTACTACTTACATGCCAACTGTATAATAATATGCCGCTCGAGACAAAATCGATCATCTTCTTGTAGTGTCGCTAGTTCTTTCGAAACAGTGTGGTGAAAGGATTTTAAGTGCGCCTCAAAGAGGCTCCTTTCGAGTACTTGACAAATATTTTAGAACTTTTTAGGTTCAGTATTCAGTATATTTATTGCATTATTATGTATGTAGATTTAACACTGTCAGGACTTATGACTAAGTATTTTGTGATTCAATGCATAATGTACCCAGTAAGGATGTTGCAATAGAGAGAACCTACGACATGCCGGTTTCTAAACGATGTTTTCCTTCGTTTGAGGGTACTGACACTGTGCACATACATTTTTGAACAGAAACACTCATTGGTTTTGAACCCACGACCTTAGGATCGGAACGGGGGGCCGCTACCACTATCTTCTAGGCTTTGGTCGCGTGGAACTGGCACCTAGATTCATCATAGCTTTAAGACGTTTCAAAGTGATCCTTGTGATTTTATTGAATAAATACATTTTGACTTTAGCTTTGACCAGTGGCGGATTTAACAGCAGGCTGAGTAGGCTGGAGCCCAAGGCGGCAGATTTTAGGGGCAGCAAATAAGCTTTTGTTTCTGATATGTATATCTCTATCTTGTTTTTGGGTAAGTATATTTCTAAGCTAAGAAAAGCTCAATCATGTACCTACCTACCTTCTACTTAAATGATTGAGCCTTTTGAAAAGGAAATGACACATCGATCCCCTAGTTCACAACACAATCATGCTACAATTGAGTAAACTAGTGTTTCGAATTGTAGAGGTCAGTAGAGGCGGCGGCATGAATATTGAATAGCTGCAAATACTGGCGGCAAATGTAAATCCGCCACTGACTTTGACCATCAATGCCCTCAGAAATTGAAATCGATACAAGTATCGATACCTACAGATATCAACTTGATTGAAACTCTCATTCTGTAACCAAAGTCTGAGTTTTGTTTTTCGTTCGTTTTGTTTTCAATATCAACTAGAGGGATGTTATCGATTGTAATTGACACTATAGATTGGCGTGTAAAAGAGTGGTATTTTTTACGCATTGGTGTCGGTCTGCGCTGCCAATGAATTCATCAAACTTTATTCACCTTGTTCATCTTTTGAAAAAGGAAGAAGGTTAAAACAGTATTTATACCATACCCTCTCTTAAAAGCTTATTTTATTCATTGAAAACAGTGAATAAAAAGCACTTTTAATTACTGTTTTGGTGTTTAAATTTAGAACACACCAATACATTCGACCTCCATCTCACTCACTCAATGCTATACAACAAGTATACAACCTCCTGGCTTCGATCAACAATCAACTAGATCAGGTAATCTAGGTTGATTGTTGATCGAAGCCTCCTGGCGCAAAAAATCTCGATACTTTGTGCAAAGAATACTCGACATACAAACTTCTTGTGCAAATAACTGCTCGAGATTTGATTGGTCGACATAGAATAAAAACTTTTTTGTGTTCTCGCTACGCTCGTGCTTCAATCATCATGAATCCCTACGGTCCTACGGTCCCTACGGTCGTGATTCAGTCGTCAGAATTCTTCAATATTGTTTTGATTCATCTATGGCCCTCGATTTAAATCCGTCCTTTATTCACTAACTAGTGGCTTCCCGCGGCTTCGCACGCGTTGAAGTGGTGAGACGTGATTGAGCCACAAACATCCAAACATCGTAATTTTCGCATTGATTTGTATATTAGTAAGGTCGGATTTTAAATACCTACGATAAGATATACCTATAGGCGTACATTACCTATATCCCTTTACCGCATATTGTCACAAATTTGGAACATTCAGCTTTTGGTATAATATATTTATTCCTGTGACATCTATGATCTTTTCTTGGAACTAATTCGTATGTAGGGAGTGTAACTCACCTAATATGCGCCAGTGGCGCCTCTACAGAGGTGCCTAGGAACTAAAATCGACTATTTCGTCAGTTGGTTTCCAAAATTTGACAGATTGTCAATTCGCTGGTTTTCAATACGATTTTTTATTGGTTTTTTGTTAATATCTGAAGAAAATTAGTGATTCACCTGATACAACAATGGACCCACAGGCTTTTTACGGCAAAAGAAGTAAGTTCAAACCATAATAAGTAGTGAATATTATCATTTTTTTTAATGTTCCGAATTTGGAACACCATGCAGTTGTTATGTTTTTTGAAGTACCAAATATGGAACTTTATGCACTCCAGTCAATAGTTTGAAAGTTCCAAATCCGGAACATTATGCAGTGTTAGACCACAATACTTTATCACTAAATATGGAACAATATGCGCTCCAATCAATCATTTACAATTTCCAAATCCGGAACATTATGCAGCGTAAGATCTTTTATACTTTTATGTGCGAAAAGTGTGGTTGTTATCTTTGTTTCAACAAAGATCGCAATTGTTTTAAAAACTTTCACACATAATTTCTTTAATTAAATAGCATCATAGTTTCACGTTGTTTCTTTTAATTCCTGTTTTTCAATGTTATACATAATTCGATCACACCGCATGTTGTACCAAATTTGGAACGTCTGAGTTTTAGAACTAGAACGCATGGCGTTCCATATTTGGAACAATTACTTTTACCTATGTATCTTTTTTACATGGTCTTCTATATTTTTTTAAATATTTTTTTGGGGACCTATAAATGCCCTATTTCTCTTATCTGTGACAGAACACATTTTCTTTTAGTTTGAAATCAATCGCACTATGCGTTAAAAATCTCCCATACCACAGATAAGAGATACCCCATACTAACTTTTACAGTCATTTGCACCCTTTGCAGGGGTAATTATCAAAAATTAGAAGTGTCATTCTTAATTATTTATTTCTTAGTATATTTACCCCAAGTTTGAAGTCAATCGCACCACGCGTTAAAAAACTCCCATACAAACTTTGACATCCCTTTGCGCACTTTGCAGGGGTAGTTTTAAAATATTGAAAACGTAATTTTAAATTGCTTATTGTGGAGTATATTTATTTCAAGTTTGAAATCAATCGCACTATGCGTTAAAAATCTCCCATACCAACTTTTACAGTCATTTGCGCCCTTTGCAGGGGTAATTTTTAACAATTAAAAGTGTCATTCTTAATTATTTATTTATAAGTATATTTACTCCAAGTTTGAAGTCAATCGCACCACGCGTTAAAAAACTCCCAACTTTTACATTCTTTTGCACACTAATTAAGGGTAGTTTTAAAAAACTAAAAATGCTTTTCCTTTTTATTTGCCTCGAAGTACATGTACTCCAAGTTTCAAGTTTGTAGGTTCAAGGAATACTATTTTTCATACAAACGTTTTCAACCCTTTTTACACCCTTAGGGGTTGAATTTCCAAAAATCCCTTCTTATTACACCTCTACGCCATAAGACCTATATACTTTTCGAATTTTAAGTCTCAAGGACCAGCGGTCAAAAAACTCCCATACAAACTTTTACATCCCTTTGCACAAATATTATGGGTAGTTTAAAAAAATTAAAAATGCCTTTCCTTTTTTTTTGCCTCGAAGTACATGTACTCCAAGTTTCAAGTTTGTAGGTTCAAGGAATACTATTTTTCATGCAAACGTTTTCAACCCTTTTTACACCCTTAGGGGTTGAATTTCCAAAAATCCCTTCTTAGTACACCTCTACGCCATAAAACCTATGTACTCCTCAAATCTCTAGTCTCTAGGACCAGCGGTTTAGGCTGTAGGTTTAGCCTACGATGTCTATATGTCAGTCAGTCAGTCAGTCAGTCAGTCAGGACTTTGATTCTTATAGTATTAGAGATAGAGATAGTATTAGAGATTAGAGATTAGAGATAGAGATAGAGATAGAGATTGCATAATATACTATTTTAAGATGTATTTCACATTCACGCGCAGTACTAGGTACTACTACCTACCTAAAACAAGGCAATGCCTCAACTAATTATGGCAATTAGTTTATCCATTGTCTATATTTTCTTTTTCAGTTTTTAACGAAAAATACTTGTTTTACGTGAAGAGCATCCGGTTGGTACTCTAATGTAAAGGAATCACTATGAAAGGAGGGGGGCAGCAGCCCCCCCCCCCCCCTAGAGATTAAAAAAACGTAGCCAATTGCAAAGAAACCTAAGTCCTAAGGCCTAAGTTTTGGAACCATTCTTATTACAATCGCCATAGAGGCAAAGACTCGCGCTACAAACTATAAAGCTTCATGCTCTTGACTTTACCTACAATTCATATTTTTCTCATCCTCCATAATATTAACTTGCCCCCCCCCCCCCCCCTGGGCCATGGGCATGGGCTGGCGACGCTCTTGCTAATGAAGATGCTAAAGTCGCTTAAGGACCGTAGTAACATCCAGTGGCGTAGCTAGGGTGACAGGGGCCCCGGTGTGCATAGAGAAAAAATCGGGCATAGAGAAAGAATTTTGTGAGCAGGCTCAAGGCTATTTAGCTTTGGGCCGGCTGACCCTCCCTTTTCAAAGCTTAGGTCGGAGGGCCCCCTGAGCTCCGGGGCCTGATCCCTAGCTATCCAGTGTGATTAGAGTCCGATGGCGCAGGTTGCTAGCAGCCTCGTATCAAGGGGAAGGTCGTGGCTTCAAACTCATACTCGGATAATAAGTTTTGGTATTTATAAAAAAAAATGAACTAATGAAAGTTGTAGGGCAGGGATGGCAAACCAGTGGCACGCGTGCCACTGATGGCACGCGACACAATATTTTAGGCACGCCACGGATCAAAACTGTGTGCATGTTTAGTTCAAACTATCCGCTACTTCACCCGCCCACCCGATCCGGTCAGTGACTACTTGTCTAAATAGTGAGGCACTGTTGGAATTTATGTTGAAATTATTATAATAACCATTAAAATTATTATATTCTGATTGAAATTATTTGAGGGCACGTCGACGGTCTCATTTTTTTTTTTTGAAAAGATGACACTTTCATGGATAAAGGTTCGCCTCCACTGTTGTAGGGTGTTAAATAGAAATAGTAGCATATGAACAAAGTCACGGTCAGACATTACACTAGTCCATCCAAAGCTCGTGTTTTTCATTTGTTATTGTTATTCATTGGTATATTCAATTCAAAAGATCAGGGGGGCTGCACCATGAAGTCAAATACTCTGAATTGCTGCCGCCTGCCCAATTAGTAATAAGGTTCATTTTTGTGCACTGTTTTAACAATTCCGAGTTCAGTTTGCAAATTTCCGATTCAAATTGATCGCAATAAAACTTACAAGACACGGTACGGCATCTGGACGTTGTCCTAATACATCATGAAGTCAGATCAGTGCTCGAAAGGAGCCTCTTGAGGCGCACTTAAAATCCTTTCACCACACTGTTTCGAAAGAAACTAGTGACACGACAAGAGAAAGAGATGAAGTCAGAGCCTAGAACATTCTAGCATCCTGATAGCTTACATTCTGGTGTTGGCTACAGAGTATTTATGTATAAGTATAAGTTTTTCCTTGATTTTTAGAAGTTTAATCTGTGAGAGAGGAGTGTACATTACTGCTTTTTAGCTTTTATTTGTAGGCACTAAAGGTATATATCACCTAAGATATCTAAACCCCAAGTACTGATACTGCTAAGTAACCTACCAAAATCCTACGTGATAGATTTATACGCGGCAGTAAAACTTCACCGTTTTAAAGAACTGAAATGCGCATTTAAACTTTTAGAAAGGAAAAATCCATTGGACCGGATTTACGATCAGAAGGTGCCACAGACTCACACCCACTCGATCACTGGTGTTACAAAAAGCAATGAATAAATGTATATCTATGATATTAAATTGGATTGTGCATGTGTGGATTAGGATTATCTTTATCGGCTCACGGTTTTACTGATTGCCCACTATACAGGGCGTCCCAAGACTATGCGACATGAAGGGAAAGTACCTTAAATATTGTAGATACGATATTTTGCTGAAAGGGGATTTTATTTATTTTTAAAAGTTAGTAATACTGCATTCAAAGAATTTCTAAAAAAACTTGCTTTGTCTGGGAATCGAACCGACTCCAATGTGAAATAAAAACACCCCGTTTTTTTATGATGCCAATCGAAATAATGGATAATAATAATTCCTCCTAACTCCTTTTTTAATTCCTTTTTAACTGGTGCGCACGGATTTAACCAGTATGAGTCAGCCGGCTGTCCCCTGCCATGTAAAGAGTTAAGTAACATATTATCTTAGAACAAAAGAATAACGTTTAATTTTTGATTCGTATTTCAAGAAAATTATTTATTATCGACGTCGACGTTCGAAAAATAGCGATATTATCATTCCATAGATAGCTTTGGCCATTCGCAAATAAGTACCCACTTCATAAACAACTTCCCGGTTTTCAGTTATTCACAGTTATTTTTAATCTATCCGCGACGCGGCGGATCAAGAAAACTTAATTTTCCAACAAGATGGAGCTCCGGCTCATAATAGTCGGAGAGCAGCTGTGTTTCTGAATGAATGTTTTCCTACTTGGATTGGTACAAATGGACCGATTAGATGGCCGGCGAGATCCCCAGATCTAACACCGCTAGATTACTTCTTATTCTCTTAGGGAAACGTGAAAAATTTGCTATACAAAAAGCAATACGACAACGTGGGCGAGTTACAACAGAATTGAGACATATCATATCGAATATTCACCATAATATTATAAGAAAATCAACAGGCAGCGAACTTATTAAAAGATTGACGATTTGCAGGAGACAAGAAGAATCACATTTTGAGCATTTATTTAATTAATTTACAAAAAATGCTCAATTGACTTCGACAACTTTAAGTAGGTACTAGGTACCTATGTTTTTCATTTGATTAAAATGTTTAATTTTACGTTATTCCTTTGTTATAAGATACTATGTTACTTAAGAGGAATGATAAATTTTAGTCCATTCTTTCGACGGGCATCATAAAAATACGGAATGTTTTTTTTTTCACATTTGAGTCTGTTCGATTCACCGACGCAGCAAGTAATTTTTAGAACATCTTTGAATGCAGTATTACTAATTTTTTAAAATACAATAGTCTTCTTTTAGCAAAATATCCTATATACAATATTTAAGGTACTTTCCCATCATGTCGCATAGTTTTGGGACGCTCTGTATATTAACAATTTATATTATATTTACTTACCTAACTATTAATTCTTCTTCTTCTTCTCTCCGTTTATGGCTCCTGTCTGTCATTCGACAGACAATATTGCCAGTGTCAAGTGATTTGTATTGAATAAATACTTTGTTGTCAAGTCAGTTTATAGTCAAGTCGGCCGTCATTTGTTTTGAAGAAAATGGTGGCGGTTTTCATCAAAACATTGGAAACATTTTCGGTCAAATCAGGATATCACAATACACTTTCATTCCAAATGTTTACACTTTGTGCTAAAACCTCAAGTAATGTTGGTTAAAATACCACCGAAATTACACAACAAAGCTCAAAATAACACTAGAAAAACAAATAAAATGAAAAAGCTATGTTGCTTCCCAAAATGTCAGAAAATGAATCCCACTATTAATTCTTCTTCTCTTCGTTTATGGCTCCTGTCTGTCATTCGACAGACAATCTTGCCAGTGTCAAGTGATTTGTATTGAATGAATACTTTTTAGTCAAGTCAGTCCATAGTCAAGTCGGCCGTCATTTGTTTTGAAGAAAATGGTGGCGGTTTTCTTCAAAACATTCGAAACATTTTCAGTCAAATCAGGATATCACATAATACACTTTCATTCCAAATGCTTACACTTTGTGCTAAGAACTCAAGTAATGTTGGTTAAAATACCACCGAAATTACACAACACAACTCAAAATAACACTAGAAAAACAATTAAAATGAAAAAGCTATGTTGCTTCCCAAAATGTCAGAAAACGAATTCCTCCTACCTAACTATTAACTTATGATATTATAATTTGTCATTGTCAACTGAAAGACATTAGCTAAATGTTCATAGCGTGTAAAACCTTTAACTAATAAAGTTAGTAGCGGGAAATAATATAATTGGTTTCTAAAAAAAAATATTCTACTTACCGAAAGTATCAATTTAAAAATGATTTATTGCAATCCATACGTAACAAACTCTTTGAACTTCTCGCACAAAACTTCTCAAACATTTCTAAGCACAATAAAAGGGTTGTGTAGAGAATGTTGTTTTAATATTAAAGTATCTAGGTACTTATTAAAAAAAAATATCAACATTTAATTTTCATAATAACTGAATCACTCAAATGTTATTAAACTTAATACAATGAGCAAATGTATTTCGTATTATAAGTTGTGGCGCAATTTCGCGAGCTTTGGGCGGGCGGATAGCTCTAGGCGGGCGGCTCTCGCGACGCGGACTCGCATCTGGCATGGGATCCTAGCAAGGAGGTGGGGGAGTATTTCACTATCAGTAATTATCATGATCCAATTATCTTGATATTTTGCATTGAATCACATATCGAAGCAGACTATGAGACAATAATGGGGGATATTCCACTATCAGTAATTATCTCGATACAATTCTCTTGATATTTCGTATCGAATCAGACGTAATTCGAACGTATTGAAGCAGGCTATTAGACAATCAGTTAAATCGTATCAGTACTGCGTGAACAGTGAGTCGCGCGGAGATTTGAGACATGCCACTTACTTACACGTCATGGATAATACAAATAAAACCGGCCAAGTTCGAGCCAGACTCGCGCACGAAGGGTTCCGTACCATCCTACTAATATTACTAGTAGTTCGCCCCGAACTAAGATCTCGTGATGCGACCCGACGAACGCACCTAAACTTTGAGTAAGTGGTAGTCAGAGGCAAGTCCAAACATTATGCTTGGACTTTTTTCTGACTACCGCCTACTAACTTGGTACGGTAACCAAGTTTCAACTCTATTGGCCTATTTATTGAAGAGTTCCGTTGAACAGACCTTGGCTCCATCATCAGACCTGGTCGTTGTCACCATTTTATGAGAACTGAGTACCTCCTTAATATATTTCAAGAAAAAAAAAATAAGAAAAAGCAAAGTAACTGGCCGTCCAGTAGAAAAACCTTGATGCCAACGAAACTCTTAGAGATGGGAGCTCTTGGATCGCTGGTTATCTTAATTTAAGTTTTTTATTGTATCTCAAAAACCGAGCGTTCCAGAAAAAATGTAAAAATTGTTTTGGAATGTCCAAACAAAGCCCTTTCATATCACATGTAACTTGATTTTTTTAT
Source organism: Chloroclysta siterata (assembly GCA_932294275.1). Classification (NCBI taxonomy): domain Eukaryota; kingdom Metazoa; phylum Arthropoda; class Insecta; order Lepidoptera; family Geometridae; genus Chloroclysta; species Chloroclysta siterata. Next base: position 20,356,771 of record OW028595.1, on the reverse strand, counting down.
GTAACTTTTTTTATTTTTGCCCCCTTAAAAACCCCCATATCTTAATAACCCTTCATCCGATTTTACTCATATACTTACCAGTAAATTTCTCAAGCACAAGCTATCGACTTATCAAATTTCATGCAGATCGGATCAACGGTTCGAGAGTTATGGCCAGACAAACATACATACATACATACATACATAAAATGCCAAATCGCCCAAGTTAAACTAAAGATCTTCGTTCGCTTCGCTCACTCGATCAAAATAATCGCGAAAGTTTGTAGGTATGGATGGATGGATGGATGTTTGTTACTCTTTCTCGAAGAAACTTCTGAATTTAATGAAACTTTACAATAATATAGCTTATACATCAGAATAACACATAGGCTACAATTTATAAAGATATTGTGTCACGTATGGGAGCCCCCTTAAATATTTGTTTTATTTTAATTTAATTATCTATTTTTAAAGTAATTATATAATTAAATAATCTGTGAATATTTCAAACGTCTACCTGTTGCCGTTGGCGCCCAAGTTAACCACGAATCATGCAAAATTTACCCATTCTCTCACTGGGCCATAGTTCAAATAGTTCAAACGAGATAAAAAAGCTCTTTTTATGCAATTATTTGGTGGTAAATATCACTTCGTTAAAAAGCCAAAATGAAATTTCAAAAGACCTTACTAATTCAATAGACGAAATTTATATGGTACTCTAGTTTTAAAAAACTAATCGCATGTCAAGTCACTTGCTATTTCTATCTAATTCCATGTAATAGCTGAAATGGCGAGTTACTTGACATCCGATTAGTTTTGATCGAGCTTTCAGAAACCGGCCTATTAAAGTCATAAGTAAATAAAGGTAGGTAGGTACGTAGGTAAATGTTCAATAACATTATTAGGTAATTTAGACATTGGTCCATAAAAAAACACAGTAAATACCTAGGTACAAAAAAAAAATAGTAAAGGCAATCACCCCCTTTATGAGAAAATAAGTAAGTAAGTATAACTTATGAATCGTACTATACCTACGTTTGTATTAATAATTTTGAATAAATAAATAAAACTTAGTAAAATCAAAATTTAAGTAGGTAAAAGGATCAATTACGAATGTATAACAGGTATTCTTATGTATTTTAATTCATTGAAATGTATTTTTTATTTTATTTTTTTTGGCTCATGCGTTTTTACTTTTTCATACAGCCTGTTAGGTACCTTTTGTTCATACAATTTTCGTGATAAACCTCTGTGATATAACTTTTACCTACTTACAATATCCACATTCCAAAATTCAAATCACTTTTCCTCCCTAGTGAGCAAATAGCTATTTTGCTCCCTGTTTACGAAGAACAATAGCTATTTGCAAATAGATGTACCTAGGTACCTAACAAAAATATTTTGTCTCACCCAACAACTTATAGAAAAAAGTTGGTAATACATAAAAATACAATGGGCAATTGGACAGTCTTATCGGTAAAAATAAATAATTACTTAACTGAAATAATAGGTTTTTCGAGGTTACTTCAATTTCTACAGGGTTTAGGGGTATAGGTATATCCTGCACTGTTAGCTATGTACTACCTACCTAGTAGTAGTGTGCACAGAAAAGAGAATACATAGAGTAGAGTAGTACCTATAGTAGATTAGTAGTAGAGAAAATAGAGTAATAGATAACTAGGTAGGTAGGCACCTACCTACTTAGTTGAGCTTTTTCTTAGGTCGACCGCCAAAGTACCTACCTACTACCACTGTAGGTGCCTAGGTACCTATTCTAAGAGAACCTAGTAGAGCTCTTTGTGAAGGGCTCGTCTGGGAAAGTACCTACTACCACCACGCCATTTTCTGCCGCCAAGCAGCGTTGCTGTGTTACGGTTTGAAGAGTGTGGTTGCCGGTGTAGTTACAGGCACATGAGGCTTAACTCTGTATGCCCACGATGCAGTGCATCGTAGGGCACGTTCCTATCGTGCATGAATTACGAGGCAACGCTTTGTTATAGGTGATGGTTACGACTTAACTTAGGTGGGCCATCTGCATAATCCATCAGCTAGTAGTATAAAAAAAACTGTGTCAAGCAGTGTTTTTTGCAGTTGCAATTTGCATTGTTTTTTGTCACAGGTCCTACCAAGAGGTAGCCGCTTAAAACTGGTGGGCCATCTGCAGATTTTTTATTTTTATATTCTGTTCTAAGTTTAGTTTCTAATTTACACTGACCTCCACTTCTATCCACAGGTAGGTACTTAGGTATTTATAAATGTATAAATTAAAGAATATTTAGCTAGCCCAACAGATTAATGGGTGTGTTTTGTGTAAAACCACACATGATTGGCGAGAATCAGAACATTAAATTTGTTTTATGATAGTAAACGTCAACATAACGCCAGAAATGTTTGCAGTTCAAGATTGGTTTATGTTTGTCTAAAAATAGATACCTACCTATCTACTTTGTACCTATCTACTTATTTATTTTGTAGGTTCTAGCTACCGCCACCGGCCGCTTCGGCTTCATCTTGCTCATGGTTCGGGTATTTGCTGACATTAATATTTCAGGCGCTATCTTCTCTGTACTCTGTACCCCAGGTGTTTTGTTATTTTTACCCTGGTCCACCCCGTGCCAGTTAGGTTGTCATGCACCTACAGTTTTCAAGGATCTTTTTACCTGTTTTAGTATGAAAGAGTTTGGACATTTTGTGCGTCACGCACTCCAGCTCCAACGCTGCCAAGTGTAGGTATGCCGCAAGAACTTTACCCATACCTGAGTCTCGTGCGCTGGACCCAACGAAAACAGGATTTCTATGTTCTGTGGGTCATCAAAATATTTACAAAGACTAGAATGCGCGCCAGTTATCTATGAACGCATGTGACTGAGTGAGAATAAAGTTTTTTTTTATTTTTTCGAATGGACTAAAATGCTGGTATAATCGTATGACGATTGCCGACAGCGTTACCGGGCTACACGAGAATAAAGTTGTGGAGGAACAATTACTTATATTCCGGACCTCTCGGTAAGTTTAAGCATTAGTTTTTCTTCTTCTTGTTGTCGTGTCACCAGTTCTCTTAGATCAAGTATACAATTTTAAATCTATGCCAGTTCTATATTGTGGTGAAACGATTGTGAGTGCGCCTCAAAGAGGCTCCTTCTCCTTTCGTTGAATTGAGAGGACCAGTCAAATTCCGTTTTGACATTGACATAACTGTATACTGTTACCAACTATCTTAGATCAGTATTAAAAATCTATGCCAACTATGCACTTGCAGTGCTAGAAGTAGCACGTCTGCTTGTAAGTTGCCAGCAAACAAAGAGTTCTCGTGAACCATGTCATGTGTAAAGCTGTGAGGTCACGTTGCGTGGCACCTATATTGACCTAGCTTTAAGATGTTTAAAAGTTACTCTTTTCATTCAACTGAAATGCCTTTGACTAAAATTGGTTGCATAAAAATTGATGGAGCGCTTGTTAAACTAACTAAACTAAGTTGCAGAGTTGGCAGCACTGGCAACACAAAAAAAAATGTAATGGAATGGATGAAATGTTTTTTTTTCTTTCTTCTGCTTTTGCTTGCTCTGTTTTGTTTTTCAGTTTGAGTTATATTAGTGTCTAAATAGTGGGTTTCAAACCAAACAATCAAATAAGAAATCAAAAGACGTTCAAATTATAAGATAGATATAAAATTTTTGCCACTAGAAATGGAGGAACATCACTTCGACAAATTCGCTTTAACTTTCGAAAACAGTTCGGTATGTTTACTTTCTATTTCTCTTCTTCAAAACCTTTATTCTAATTGATATTTGTTAAGTAGGTGCATAAAAATACTTATTACTCGTCTTCTGAAGCTACTAAAGTAACTTTGGCCTAATTAAAAAAGTTTTGAGTTTAGGTAATTAAAGAATGCGTACATATTTTTATTTTTATTTTGTGGATAATTTCCGAAGCATGCCAAAGTAAAGCTGGAACTAAGCACACCCTAATAACAATAACTATTAGCTAGCAGTCATGGTTTACTATCTTGAACTCAAGTCTTCTTAATTTAGTCTACATCCATCATCATCTTCCTGCCCTTCTACATCCATACTTAGTTTTATTCATAGAATAACATAGATTTGTACTTAGTAACAGTTTACAACAAGGTTTGCTTGCTTAACTTTTTAATTTGTTAACTAACTTTGTTAACTTAAGCTTAACTTAAATTTTAATGGCAAGGTGTGCAATATACCCCATAATTAAGTTATTTCATGGTTCTAAACATCCTGTTTTTTTTCTCATATTTAGCCACAACCTAGGGCTTTAAAGAATCGTAAGAGGATGGTGTGGAGTCCTCTTTGTCACTTGAATTTACAATGCCCTCATAACACGGTTACTGCAATAATCTAATTATACCCATTAAGTGTGTCTGAACCACAACCGACTGCATTAGGTATTTATAATTCTTAGGTTATGGTTCTGTGTGTGAGTTAGACAAAATGTGATAGTGTACTTTTTAATGATTTCCATTTAAATAGTATTAAGGCACATCATCAATATGCCGTTGAATTTGACAATCTCCCGGTTAATCTCGGGTAATTTTTACTCGATACTCAACATTGGCATAGTATTCCTAACATTTATAGAGTCTTACATCTTCCCCGTTGCCATTATAAAATGGATGGTAGTGCTAGCAAAATATGGTGGACTTTTGAAATTCCTGAGTAGTGATAATAATAAGGTAAAGACATTGAGATGCACTCGGTACAAGTATGAGTTGCAGCTGATGACTATGTGTAAAGGAGATGTCGTTGACTTCAATGAGGTGTCTCATGTTAGTGTGGTGATGGAGTGTGATGGAATCCAGGTTGGTGATAGTTAGATACACTACCTACCTTTCACTGGGTAGAAGGATTACCATGAGTAGGCCCAAGGACACGACTAGTCTTCTACCCGAATAGAAGTGTATCTTGAGTAGGACTATTAATAAAGACTTGTCAAATTTAAGATCTCCTGCTGTCAGAGTTCATTCTGTAATAGGTAGGTAATGCATGTTCCTCTGCATGTAGGTAATGCTCTTAAAGGATGAAAAATATCGTGAGGCACGCCGTGGCTTAGTCAGTGACCCACATACATATACACATAAACATACAGTGGCACTATATTAGGCATTACAGCATCCCATTAACTGGGCATGAGTGAATAGTGCCTTTTACAGCTGCCATCTTGTCAGATGGCAGCTGTAAAAGGCACTATATATATACACTATATATATGCACTATGTATATATAATCAAGACAAATCCGTGAAACCCTGTCGGGTTTCACGGATTTGTCTTGATTTGGGTGAGCGACGATATTGTGAGGATCACGGGGAGTCGGTGGGTGGACGGCAAACAAACGTTCTACGTGGAAATGTATAGGACCAGTGGACTTCTTTAGGCTGATGATGATGATGGGTGAACGTCAAAGACCACCCGCGGGACAATGATTTAAAATCAAGCAATATCGACATGACTGGCAGTAAAATGAGTCGTTGATTGTTAATTTCCGCGGAAAATCTCGGAAAAGCTCTTTTGACCACTAGACAATCGACTAGCACGACAGATAGCGGTAGCATAGCGGTGAGATTTGATAATTCAAGCAACAACATAAACAGCTTCAAGAATTTTTTTATTAAAGCCCTTCAAAGTAGGCAACCCAACGACACCGCCCCTGGTGTATGTTTTTATGTACGTGCATAAAAAAGAAAACTACGACTCATTTTTCTGTTACTGCTGTCGCTACGCCTTGTTTTTGCATTAACCTGCAGGCGATGTTCTTATTCAACCCCGAAGAGAACTCTCAATTCTGAACCTATTGGGGCTGAAATTGGCACTTAGTCAGAAAATATTATCTATATTCTTAGGGATCTTGTGATTCGACATAAGGCAAAAGAGTCCAATAGCAGGCAGGTCTGGCGTGGGTGCCTTATAAATGTAATGCAAATGAATAATATGCGCCCCTACCTACTCAATCGTGAATTCCCTAGAAAACACAAATACTAGTGGTTCACCCCGAACTGAGATTTCGTGATGTCCGCTCCAGTCTTACATTGATAACAAACTCGATATTTGCCCTCCCCCCCCCCCTACCTACGTGGGGTAACCAATTGTATCTCAAAAATCATATCCAAGAATAAAAATAAATATGGTATTGGGATGTACAAACCAAACCCTTTCATATGACACCTCACTTGGCATATTTAATTTTGTGTAACAATTATTTTTTGCTCCATTTGAAAACTCCGTATCTCAATAACCCCTTGTCCGATTCGCTTCGCTCATTCAATCATTAAGGTCTAAGCTGGGTCTACCTAAGTACCCTAGCCTACAAAAGTACTAATTAATGAATAGCATTATTTATTAAAATTTGTAAAAATCTAAATAAGAATCCGAAAAAGGTAACGTAATACCTCGCAGAAAACCCACGTACAACATACAGTAGGAAAAGAAACACCATTAAACAGAAGAGCTTTAATGCCGGCCTGTATCAAGTAGCAATAAATACTTGCTATTATCCTAATAAAGTGACCCTTGGTTAGTGATGATAAATGCCCGGCTTTCGACAGTTCGACTTTCAGACAGTTTTATGGTGTTTACCGGCGTAACAAAGCCAGCCACCATGCCTATTTCTGCCGAGCAGCGTGTTTCGGTTTAACGGGAGTGGTTGCCGGTAAAGTTACAGGCTTAACATGTTTACCTCAAGTTGATGGACGCAGGCACAGATAAGAGAATACACGCAGGGCAGTGCATTGTAGGGCACGTTCCTGTCGTGCGTGACTTGCGAGGTCAAGCTATGTTATAGGTGAAGGTTGACACTTATTATGACGTGTGTCGTTAGTTTGTTCCATCGGCAAAAAGTATAAAAAAAACTCTTACTGTGCTTACTCTACTTACTATGCTACTGTTGTTTCGGCTTGTATTTGTTTTAAATAATTTCTCCGGCTATTTCACTAGCATCCCTGACGCAGTAAAGATAAATCCAGTAAGGCGATACGCGCAACATAAAAATGTAACGAAAACGGTAGTTAACTTTACGATGCACGGCATTAACCTGGTGTTCTTTGACCATTTTTATTTGCCAGTAAAGTTATTATTCAGATACTGGACACTAGGCCATTTTGGTCAATTGCCGAGTTATGAGTAAGTTATTTTATAAAATACAGGATGTCATAATAACAATTGTTAAGACTAGAGCTAAAACATCCAAATAACCACCATGTATTTGTTCATTGTTTTTGTAATTATTTTCGTGTTACTAGTTCTTTCGCAAGCAGTGTGGTTAAGGGATTTAAGGGCGCCTCAAAAAAACCCTTTTCGAGCATGAACTTTTTAGGTTCTACGACTTGTCGGTTTCCTCACGAGTGCCAGTACTCTCAAAACGTGAAAGAAAACAGGTTTTGTAGAGATAATTTCGTATTTTTTTAAATCTTCTAATACCATTCTTGACTTGACACAGCGATGACGACGTCAATAATAATATGCTGATTAATCGATTCAACTCTTGTCTGTTTGGCCTTTTGCATTGCTGTTTGTGGTAAATTAGTCTTAAAGTTATAACGAGAGAATAATTACAGCTGAATTGACAGTATTTTTACAAATAAACTTGTGGTTAAGCTGAGTTAAGTTAAGAGCTGATTTCACCATGCTCTGTTAGATTAACAAAGGATTAAAGGGCCGTTAAATATGTCAAAATGTACGCGTTTGACAGCTAAGGTTAGATTTAACGGTCTTTTAATCCTTGATTAGTAACTAACAGAGCATGGTGAAACTGGGCCTAAGCCACACAAGAAAAATCTTAATTGTGAAACCCATTATTTTCCCAATTAATTTTCTCGTTAGTGTAAACTTGATCGCTAGCATTTACCTCTGCGTTCGCATAATTGTTGAACAAATATCAGTTTTTTATACTACCTGATGGAAGATGACCCGCCTGATGTAAGGTGGTAACCATAATTGCACCACTGCCTTGCGTCCATCAACTAGAGGCATACAGATGTTAAGCCTCGTGCCTGTGATTTCATCTTATCTAGGTGATAAAAATGATATGATTTTTAAAAACTTATCAACTTTCAGCTCAGTTACTGCGGCCAGGAATGTAGAAGAATCCCGCCCGCCCTACAGAAAATGTACGGTGCTAAAGTAAAATATTTAGATTTAAGGTAAGCGAAAGAAAATTTATAATTTAATTTTGACCTGTACCCCAAGTATGAGTTGTGTTTACCATATTTGCTTTTTTTTTTATACAACCAGCTGATGGAACAATCACATGGCCCACCTGATGTTAAGTGGTAACCATCACCTATGTATGCCCATCACCCATACATACATACAGTAGGGAGTACGATAACATACTAAACTACCTACTACTAACATAAATAAATCCGCGACGACCACAGACATAAACATAGACAATGAAATTATTATAACCCTTCATGTTATACAAATAACCCCTCATGTTTAACATTTAACAAACGAGGTAACTTCAGTAATATAGAGCTCTGTCCACAGTTACAACAGCGTCGAAACGCTGAAAGGGTTAGAGGATTTCACGAGATTGGAAGAGTTGATATTAGACAACAACAAGCTTGGAGACGGGCTCGTGATGCCGTATCTGCCGCGATTAAGGACGCTTTCGCTCAATAACAATCAGGTGAGTTCTACAGACTCATTGCTTATGGAGAATACAAGAGCTAATGTGACTCTCGCTCGCACGTTTCGACATGTTGAAAGATATAAAATCCCTAAACCCATTATCGAAAAATCGCAATTAACCATTTTATGTTCAATCATATTGCACACAGTTTAGTAAAAAAATAAACATTTTAATCGATACAAGTTTTCCTACTCAAAAGTTTGCTTTAAGTACTAGTTTTTATACTTATGTAAACTAACCACCGCGATGAACTTGCAACCTGTCACGTATGGAATACCAAGTTTTGCAAAATGAGGGTATGTGCCAAATATAATAATTGGACGTACCTCTGACTAACCCCTTAGACATTCTCAAAGACAGTAGTAGTACTTGGTATTATAAGAGATCTGAGGGGATCTACAGTGCCTGGGTTCAAAGTCACTGAATATTAGCCCTCTGGTTTTGACGAGTTTGATCCCCAGGCACGATGAGTACCCTCCACCGGGTGTGAAGTGGTTCCTGTCGTTCGTTCTAGATTTTTTAATAATGTTAAAATGATCATCTAAGTTTTATCTCCATTAGTAGGTAAAGGTTCGCTTCAGTTTGGTAAGGATTTGAAAAATCGCGTGGAACTGACACCTAGATTCACCTAGCTTTAAGACGTTTCAAAGTGATCTTTGTGATTCAACTGATTAAATGCCTTTTGATTTTGACTTAATCGCTACAAATGTAGTACGTCCCAAAATTTCCAGCTAATCCAGCTAGCGTTAATTATTCATAAACAAAGCATTTTGCTGTTTGTTGACGACGACGAATCGTGTTTCGAACATCGGTAGCGGGCTTATCGGTCACCTAGTGAAATCATACGTATCACTCGCAAACCTATTAAGGGGCGAATTTATGTTGGATAAGCTTTTATGTGATAAAATATCAGTTTCCGAAGATTTTACACGCGGGCAAAAACGTTACTTATAAAAATTTAACGTGTTCCTAAATGCTAGCGAAAAAAACATATGCGGAAGACGTTCAGAACTTTAGAAGCATTATAGATCGCAAAAAGATTATCTTATATTTATTTTGCATTTTTTTTTTAGAATGTTAAGTCACTTGTCGCATTGAACGAGGCCAAAAATGAAATAAAAAACACTTGCGTAATACATACATGTATTTTTTCGTCACCTAATTATAAGGTTATCTACACTTCTACACTAATATTATAAAGAGGTAACATTTGTATTTTTGTATGTAACGAATAGGCTCAAAAACTACTGGTCCGATTTCAAAAATTCTTTCACCATTAGAATGCTACATTATCCCTGAGTAACATAGGCTATATTATATTTTCAAAAAAATCAGGGATCCTTACTAAAACTTCAATAATGTAACCCAAGTTGGAAAACAAAAACCTTACATCGCGTGCGCTGCGAAAACTATTGAAGATAGATCAAAATAATGTACTACGATTTTGTAGAACACGTCATCATCTACAAAAAATGTCGCGACAGCATATGTCTAACTATTATAGTTATGTCACAATAAGTGTTCTTTTATTATAAAAAATTAATTGAAATGCCTCCGCTAGAAAAGGGTCTTTATTTGTACCTTGGTATTAATCCTTATCCAAATAAATCATTTCATAATTAAGACGGTTTCAATACCTATAGATTACTTCTTAAATTTTTCAAATCGGACATTCCATTCAAAAGATATGTCGAAATTAAAAATGTTAACGGGTCCACGGGTCACGTGCGGTCGCACCCCGCACGTGACCCGTGGACCCGTTAACATTTTTTTGCACTCACTCAAGGAGAAGCGCGTGCAAATGTATGAAATAAGTAGACGCGAGGCTCGAACCCTAGACCGTGGGTTTTATCCTAGTTTATCCTAAAATGTTCAAGAAATTTATGACCACCCATGCGAAGCTGGGACAGGCCGCTAGTAAAACATAAATGTAAAACATCTTCATCAACAAAAAAATAGCTGAACACGTTTTCTTGAATCATTACTAAAAACCCTTTCGGTCAAGTCACCCAATTATATACATATGTATACAACGTGTACAATATTCCCCTATAACTCTGAAAGCAGAGTATTCTACAGGTCATGGCGAACAACTTTTGATAAAAGACTTAAAATTTTTTCATTCATGTAATGCCTCCTAAACTTTCCGCCAAATTGAAACTAACACAACATGACCCAGCCCTATTTATTTTTATCTATTTGTTTTTTGAACTTTAATTGTAAACTAGATATATTAGGTATCATAACTGCCACCAATTAGTTATTCCAGTGCTTGGTTTGATATCTTGGCCTTATAGGAGTATTATGTTACAAGGTGTTCCAATACTTGTGTTTAAAAACTTCTGGGGGCTAAAGTACCCATCAATATGAATATTTTTTTCTAAAGAACCAACACTGGGAACGCGAATAAAACAACAGCTGTTTCATACATTTTAGCCAGGTAGGTATTGAACTTTTGTATATTATATTTTTTTGTGTATTTTGTAGCCTATGTTACTCAGGGATAATGTAGCATTCTAATTCAAATCTAATTCTAATGGTGAAAGATTTTTTGAAATCGGACCGGTAGTTTTTGATTTTATTCATTACAACCATACAAATCTTACTCTTTATAATATTAGTATAGATTTAATCCTTTAGGTTAATATAAAATGGATTTTAAATTAGGTTTGTAGGTAATTCAGAAGCTATGCAAGGTGTTCCAATAATCGTGTCTAAACCTTCAGGGGGCTAAACCTTCAAGTATTGGAACACCTTGTATAAATTTTAAACTAATATTAATTTCTTAAATTAAGCTTATCTATCATCAAAAAACGGCTTCACTTGAAAATACTTGTTGAAAATAACTAGGTAGTATGAAAAGTCTGAGAGATTTCATCTTCCATAAATTCTGCTATACAGATATAGATGAATAATATCGGAAGATAAGGTTGCCTGTAAGAATTCGCTTTCAGCGATAAGGCCGCCCATTACACTTTATTATTGTGCGCGACTGTAGGACTAAGTTTAATGTATTTTTTATGCTAAGTGCATATTTTACATATTTAGATCAAGATCATATGATCTATCATATAAGATCATATGATATAAATATCAATAAAGATATTATTATTAATTTACGCCCTAGATCAATATTTAAAAACTTCTGATTGTACATATTTATAGGTACTTTTTTTACTATGTCCCGCTTTCGACGAATGAATCCCGCTTTCTCACTCGAAATGTTCCAAAATCACTCAAAATCAAATGCTGGACCTTAATAATTGCAATAGCCTAAAGCTACAGTATCCATCGAGCGTGTGTACACAAATCATGGCTATGTGTACCTCATTTCCATTCCTCACTATAGGTTTCTGGATTTTCATGGAAGGCCATCAATGTTATGCATTTTTTTAAGGCGATGACAAGTGCTAATTTACCACTCGCTCGAACATTTGGACATGTTAAAAGATAAAATCACTTGGCGGCAGAAAAAGGCATGGTGGTAGTACTTCCCCGGACAAGCCCTACACAGTTCAAGTTTACCCTTTAAGGTGATGCACTGCCCTGCGTCCACCAACATCAACTTGTTCAACCATTCTTGTCAAGCGAATTACACGATAAGTGTCTACCTACACTATATAAATTTTAGAAAGTTAGAGTGTAAAGGTATTTTTTCAATTGAATCTTAAGGATCATATTGAAATCTCTTAAATCTAGGTGCCAGTTCCACTCGATGCCTAGAAGGCAACAAACATTCGGCTTGGTTCCTATTGTTATTTTGTATGATTTTTGTTACAAAATAATGTTATAATGAAGCTCCAGTGTGGTGCCAATCAAAGAGTAGGCAAGTCTTTGATAATCTATGTAGGTATATCTATATATGTATATCTTTTTTTTCATCCCTCATAAAGTTGGTAAGTATTGGTGATTTAATACAAATGGCTGCCTTGTCATGCGCTGTTTAACTTATGCGCAATAAAATCCCCTTATCGTTCAGTACATAACCTTTGTTTGGGTTTACGAGGGTTTATTTACTCGGTTTCAATTCTCACAAGCCGGGTATATTTGATTGATACCACACTTAACTGGAGCTTCATTATTAGGTATATTATTTTCTTACAAGGATCATAAAAATAAGGATATAATAAATAAATATCAATTATAAGGTCAAAGTGTGTTGTAATTTTTGTACATATACAGTCGTGGTCAACTAATTAGGGACACTCAAGATAGTGAAGAACAATAACCGGTTATGTACATATAAATATAAAACTCTATTGATTTCTCAGTAACTATTATTTGCATATTTTGGTACAATTATTATGCTATAAATCCCTGTAAATAAAATATTAAATAAATAGAAAAAATTGTTTAATATCAAAGGTTAACCATGCATTCAATTTAAGGTATAATTCTGTAGCTGACTGTAGACATTTAATTAAGGACAGTAAAGTAAAATGAAAAATAAAGTTAAACAAAACTAATAATCTGCAGTATTTTAATTTCCATAACAACTCCATTTTATTACGGGTAAGTACCCAGTAGCAAAAACTTTGTTAGTAATTACCACTTGACACCCATGTGGCATAGACATTATCAGTTTCTGACATGTTTCGACGAGAATTTTTGCCCATGCCTCACGAAAAGCTTCATTAAGTTCATCTAAAGTTGTGGTACGATAAGTGGCAACTTTTTTCTTGATTTCGTGCCAAAGGTGCTCGATTGGGTTGAGGTCCGGGCTATTGTTGGCCAATCTAGCACTGACACCGACTGACTGTTAAGAAACGGCTCGACTGAACGGGCGGTATGTTTCGGGTCGTTATCATGCTGAAACGTCCATATAAAAGAGAGATGTTCCTCAGCATAGGGAAGCATAGTTTCTTCTAATATTGCCTTGTACTGATGTTGGTCTAAGTTACCCTGATCTTTCCTCACAGGTCCCACTCCACGTCCAGAAAATGAACCCCACATTTTAATGTTTCCACCGCCATATTTTACCTGCTTTTTTGTGAATCTTGGATCATTTCCACTTCGACAGGACGCCGTACGTATTGCCTTCCATCTGAAGAAATCAAATTATCCTTGGTCTCGTCAGACAATAATACACGTTGCCATTGGGCGTAGGTCCGATGTCCATATTTACGTCCAAAAGCCAAACGTGCATTTCTATGTTCTTTCTTCAACAACGGTACTTTGCGAGCCACTCTTCCTAACAACCCTGCTTCTACCAGACGTCATCGTACGGTCCTCGCTAATACACCGGCTCTTTCGTCTGCCCCAAACACTTCGTGTTTAATTAAAACAGAGCCTAGAAACGGATCTTTCTTAGCTAACCTGGTTATCATTCTATCTTCTTGCGGAGTTTTTTTTCGTGATCTTTTTTTTCGGGGCACATTTAAAGCTGTGTTGTTGAGCCTGAAATAGTGTACTGCATTGCATAACATAGTTTTTGAACAATTTAAATATTCTGCTATCATTCGGTATGACCAACCACGCTCGACAAACTTCATGATAATTTTTCGTAGTGTTACATCGCAACTTTTATTTTTGACCATATTCTTCAAAACAATTCTCAAAACTTCAAATTAAAAATCTAGATAGCCGCCAAAACTACCACAAAACAATAGAAGAAGAAATAAAAAAATATTGAGATTCAGATTTTGAAAATAAAACGCAATATCTCAGTGTCCCTAATTAAATGGCCAGCCAGCATTCTTTGCACAAGTAGCACTGTGATATCTATCAGCTATTACTGTAAAGAGGTTTAATGTTTAAGAAGTTGTTATTGTTTGTATAATCGGGCACATAAATGACTAATTATACTTACATGTAAGAGATATGGAATATTGTTTAGACTCGTTGGAAAATAAAAAATAAATTCACAATTTGGTTTAACTAGAGAGTGTCCCTAATTAGTTGACCACGACTGTATATTTTTTACATCCAATGTATGATTTTCTGGACCCGCTGGCCGAAGAGTTGCCAGACGATTGTGGTTTATCCAGAGGCAGTTCTCCACTAGAGGGCCTGGCAGTACTCCTTAAAGAGCGTCATTTTAACATCGCTAAAACCGTCGTAACCCTATTTCCTTATTTTAAAAAAAAACAGCTTCACGACATTGGTCCTCAGGCATGGTTGATTTGATATCCCCTAAAAGTTTTTAGTACCAAGTACTATCTCAAGATTCTTTTGAGATGTCTGAGGAGGGTGTATTTAGTACCAAGTTCTAACCCAAGATTCCTTCAGAAGGAGGGTTTTTTTTTTTTTTTTTTTTTATACAACCAGCAGATGGAACAAGCAGATGGCCCACCTGATGTTAAGTGGTAACCATCACCTATAACAAAGCATTGCCTCGTAAGTCACGCACGATAGGAACGTGCCCTACGATGCACTGCCCTGCGTCCATCAGCTTGAGGCATACAGATGTTAAGCCTCATGTGCCTGTAATTACACCGGCAACCACACTCTTCAAACCGAAACACAGCATTGCTGCTTGGCGGCAGAAAAAGGCGTGGTGGTAGTACTTCCCCGGACGAGCTCTTCACAAAGAGCTCTACTACTCTTGAAAGGGTAGTCAGAGGTACCTCCAAGTAATACAGTACATATTCATATTTTGCAGCAGTAGTTGGTATTCCATACTGCTGTAAGCCCATCGCCACTCCTAGAATACCATCTCGATTCCTCAACTACACCTTTCGAGAGACTGGCATATTTTTTCGAAGAGAAAATTCATTTTTGCTCGATTCGAACCCTTGACCTTATCAGAAATGGTGGTCCAATGGGAGTGCTCATTGGACCACCAGTGCTCCCTAGTGTAAATTTAACGTGTATGTTTTGTTTGTATGTGTTCGGTAAAAGGATTAAAATTTTGCGTGCGTAAGTTGCGTAAAAACCCTTAAAATACGAGTAGGAGCTTAGGTCTAGTTTAGCTTTAGGATTGTCATGTACCCTGTGAGGGCGCAGCAATTAGCACCGAATTGAATAGAATAGAATAGAATAGAAAAATCTTTATTTTGTCTGTTAAAAATCGAAATTTACAAAAGAGCTGTTACAATTTTGATGACAAAAAAGGCCACCACTCAGCAATTGGTGTCTTATAAACCGTTCTGCTCCAACGTCGGCTACATCGTCGCTTTATCATCATCAAGGTGAGGTTGTAGTCAAAAGACGGTCTATTCATTGTAATAAAAAAAACTTAATATTTAAATTCATTGGGGTGTATAAAATTTCATAAATTAGATAACAATAGAAAGTATGTTGTATATCAATTAAATCATCATCATCATTTACAAACTTTCTTTATAATTCAGCCTTTTGTTTGAGAAAAAAGTTGGGAACATTTTAAGTTATATTCATCACCTATCTAACCATTGAAATACCGTGTGCTTTTAAAACAGACCATACGCGACGTTTAACACTAGTTGCCACCGCAGCAAGCGATGGCAGACTGACAAAGTGAGCCGAACGGAGGGGGGTTCCGTGTCGCTGTCATATAGGGTTGCCAGATACGGGCTTATCATTTCCTGGACATTTCTGGGATTACAAACGGAGTTTTTTTTTTTTTTTTTGACAACCAGCTGATGGAACAAGTAGATGACCCACCTGATGTTGAGTGGTAACCATCACCTATAACAAACCATTGCCTCGTAAGTCACGCACGATAGGAACGTGCCCTACGATGCACTGCCCTGCGTCCATCGGCTTTAGGCATACAGATGTTAAGCCTCATGTGCCTGTAATTACACCGGCAACCACACTCTTCAAACCGAAACACAGCGTTGCTGCTTGGCGGCTGAAAAAGGCGTGGTGGTAGTACTTCCCCGGACGAGCCCTTCACAAAGAGCTCTACTACTCTTAGTTAGGTACTTATCTTTAAAGGAAAAAACAAAAGTTTTCCCAAGCAGTCTAAACTATTATAACTAAAACCATGTTTTACATTATGGTAAATTAATGCAATTTCTGCATTTACGATTGAAATTTCTTCATTAGTATCTTTTTTTATGAAAAAATAGTCCACGCATCTTGAAGTCTTTTTGGCTGACACCATCTTTTTATGCTTGGCACTATTGGCGTGAACCTACAACAATAGGTACAATATAAATTATAATACAATTATTGCGTTAATGTGTACTAAAACAATAAAAAAGCAACAGTAATTTCAGGTCCATTCAGTAGTTGTGGCGTGAAGAGGTAAACAAACATCCAAACATGTAAACATCCATCCAAACTTTTGCATTTATAATATTATAGTGATGTGTTAATAAAAAAGGTATATTTGATGACTTACTGTCAACGCGCGGGGACCTTCATACTGAATAGCGAAATCTGAGTTACATGTTTTATAAATTGCAGTAAACTCATTTTTTTCACTATCCAGTCTTTAAAATCAGTATCATTTATCCACTTGTCATTAAAACCCGTGAATCTCTTTTTGCTCGTTGATGGTAACGAAGATTCATCCATATCGATGAATAATTGCACGTCGTATATATGTATAGGTCAATTCCGAATCAAAACAAAACACGCGCGGGTTTCGCGCGCGGGATGGCGCGGGCGGCGAGACGTGCCGAGCACTTTCCTAGACTCCCCCTCGGCATGTAAGTAGGTATACGCGCCGGTCGCCCCGTGGTGTCGTTACTTTGTGGAAAAAAACTGGTGATCATGAATTCCGGGACAGTAAGTGAAATTACTGGACACGGGACCACACGTGAAATTCCGGGACTTTCCCGGAATTCCCGGCCATCTGGCAACCCTACTGCCATACCATATTATACACTCATAAACACATAGATAGCTTTAAGAAAAAGAGTGATGCACATAACGTTAACATTAGAAATAAAAACAATTCTACTTTAATAGATTATATGTATGCATTAGGTATTATTAGTTTGAAGCGTAGCGTGTGCTGTTTTATGAATTTTATTACCCTTACCTTTTTCTGTTATGCCTACGCTTCACTAAATTCTATTGGCACCATTCTTAAGCTTCAATATTGTATTAAAAGACCTACATTGTAACAAGGATCATACAAAAGAGCGGTAGGAACCAAGCCGTAAGTTTGTTGCCTGTTCTTCTAGGCCTTGGTCGCGTGGAACTGGCACCTAGAGTCACCTAGCTTTAAGACGTTTCAAAGTGATCCTTGTGATTTTATTGAAATTCCTTTTGAGGTGACTAGCAGTCGCGCGCGAACTATAGTAATATGTATTTTCCAGATAATAGAGCTAGAAGGTCTCGTGAACAAAGTATCCGCGGCCTGCCCTGCGCTCTCGTACCTGAGTCTCCTCAGCAACAAGGCGTGTCCCAACGAACTGTCCGATCTGGACAAAGATGACTCGGACTATCAGAGATACCGGTACGTACATACATACTCAACCGCTGGGGAGTAAAGGTTCTCGAATGGTGAACACGCATTGGAAGACGAAGCGTGTGACGCCCTCCTACCTGTAGCCATAAAAAAAGGAGTCTCCATAAAAACACAGTTGAGCGCCTCTATCGGAAGTTCTGAGTCACGCACAATAGGAACGTGCCCTACGATGCACTACCCTGCGCGCATCAACTTGAGGCATACAGGTGTTAAGCCTCATGTGCCTGTAATTACACCGGCAACCACACTCTTCAAACCGAAACACAGCGACGCTGCTTGACGACAGATAAAGGCGTGGTGGTAGTACATAAGGTGTTCCAATACTTGTACAAAACTTCAGGGGGCTACACTGTGAACGCGAAAAGAAAACAGCTGTTTCATACATTTTAGCCAGGTAGGTATTGAACTTTTGTATGAAACAGCTGTTTTTTTTAGCGTTTACAGTGCTGGTTCCTTAGAAAAAGTTATTCATATGGACGGGTACTTTAGCCCCCTGAAGTTTTTAAACACAAGTATTGGAACACCTTGTATACACAAACTCTTGGTTTGTGGTTTCCTTTAGTAAGTTTAGCAAAAGTTTTTTCAGTGTATTTGAAGACAGTTTTTTTGCAAAAAAGTTTAATAATTATTTCCATGCATGTATTGTTTCTAAATTCGTAACCTGTCTATGGAGATTCTGAAAAGTCTTCTTTGGTAAAAGTATCGTCTGTTGCCAAAGCTCTTTTCTCGTGAAATATTTACCCTGTATTTTCTCCGAAATTTATTTTTACTGCTTGTCTAAAAACAAACGAGCAAGTAGAATCTAAATAAATATTCTGATCACCCCTTTGTTACACGCTTACTTGTATCTTCGCTTGTATCTAACTAAATAAATAAATATGAGTGAACTTTCCACACATATTTATCCCCACACTATCTTGCCCCAAATTAAGCACAACTATGTAAACCTGATATAATACCTATGTACTTTTTTTTGTAAATACATACTACCTACTTATAATATGTAACACCCAGACAGAGAACCAACATAATATTTTTTTATTTTTTTAATATTGGTGGACATTCCACACTGCACTATCTCGCCCCAAACTAAGCCAAAGCTTGTGATATGGTAACCAGATAGCTGATATACTACTTATATACTTTTTTTTTTGTAAATACATAATTTATAATATCATATAACACCCAGACAGAGAACAAACATCTATGTTCATCACACAAATGTTTGTTCTCGGTGGGAATCGAACCCACAGCCTACGGCGCAGAAGGCAGAGCTACTACCAACTGAGCTGTGAAGGCTGTCAGCTAACAAATGTGTATCAAAATCTTTGAAGCCAATTTTAACCTACTCCTAATTGTCGTATCTAAATTAAACTTTGTATTTACCTATAGTCAAAGTCAAACGGTATTTATTCAGTTGAGTCACAACTTCACAAGGATCTTTTGAAACGTCTTAAAACTTGGTAAATCTAGGTGCCAGTTCCACGCGACCAAGCCTAGAAGAACAGGCAACAACAAACTTACGGCTTATTACAATACTATAATTTGGTATTTTGGAATTGATCTGATGACGGAGCCAGAAGGTAGATAGTGGAACTCTTCAGGCTACTAGTAGACCCCTCGAGTTTGGGGCTCTAGGCTTTTAGTGCGTGATAAAAGAATTTTTCAACTAAATCGTTTTTGTTACCTGTCAACAAAATAATTAGATAATAATCCTCCTAGTTCCTCTGTTATAATTTGTTACTGTTTCGTGTTTGTTCTGAAATTTGCTTCCATTGATTCCTGTGATTCGGTTCGCAGAATATGTGGGCGGAAACACTTAAACAGAAAATAACATTGTTTTTTTTGAATAATTATTAATTTTTGGAATCTGAAACAGGAGGTTTAATATAGTAGAGCTCTTTGTGAAGGGCTCGTCCGGGGAAGTAAGTACTACCATCATGCCTTTTTCTGCCGCCAAGCAGCGTTGCTGTGTTTCGGAAAAAATAGCCTATATGCTAATCTAGGATACAAACTAGGTATTTGGTCTCAGTTTCATTCCAATCGGTTCTGTGGTAAGGGCGTGCTTGAGCCACGAACATCGTAACTTGTGCATTTATATAAAAGTAGGATAGGATGCCTCAAATTGATATGTGGATGTGGCGTGTCGAGAATGGATAAGATAAGGAATGAGTTTATTAGGGGCAGTATGAAAGTAGCTCCAGAGACTGACAAAATTTGGAGCAATAGGTTAGCGTGGTATGGGCATGTCATGCGAAGCGAAGAATGACATGTAACGAAAAGAGTGTTAGGTATGAATATGGATGGGTATAGGAGTAGTGGCAAGTCAAACAGAAGATGGATGGACTGTGTGAAAGATGACATGGGTGAGGAGTGACTACTGAGATGACGGATGATAGAGGATAGTGGAGAGAAATAACCGACTCCTCATGATGTGGGATAAGGGCAGGAAGATAATGATGCTCGTGAAATAATTAACTGGAGTTCTGAATGAAAGTTTTATATTTTATCAACAGCCCTCGCAGCTCAGTCGGTCTGCTCTGCCTTCTGCGCTGAAGGCCGTGGGTTCGATCCCTACAGAGAACAAACATTTACCCAATGAACATAGACGTTTATTCTCGTTTGTTTCAGCCCATAGTGCAAACTTTGCTTAGTTTGGGGCTTAGTTAGGGCTGTGTGGAATGTCCACCAATATTTATTTATTTTATTTTAGGCTAGGTATTTCTGTTAGTTATGATTGAGTGTCATTACTAAGATGGACTGTAAATACAATTTGTAATTCGGTATGGGTCATATTGAGTTTCTAATTGGTAATCCGGCACTTCTTAGAAAAATTGTACTTGTTGGCAGAGGGTAGGTACTTTATCTAAACAAGACTTTAGCTTACTTTAAAAACTAGGTCAGTGTTAAATTACCTATTAGCCGTAGGTAATTATGGCTAGATTGTAATACTTTTAGAGTATGTTATAAAATCATAACGTACACATATAATATAGGAGAAATAATGAATCGCCAAATATATTAGTACCAAACCTAGTAGATAGAAAGATATCAAGATTTCAATTGAGCTCATAACCATGGATCTTAACTAGTGATAGATTAGTGACGCTGAATGGTACATATTTCAGAATTTGTGACGACCTGAATCTTGAGTGTGGCCAAAACAACTGGACCACCTTTCAGTAATCAATAAGCAATCAGTAGGTAATACAATGAGCGGTATTATCGCTATACAGCGATATCTACCAGAAAACCTTGAATTAAATGGCCTCGTGTTATTAAGAAAGGGGCTTGCGTGGAATATGCAAAAAAATAATTATTAAGGAATATTATTATAAAATGTGTGTGGTGTACATATGCATATACATACTACCTCTATAGTACTACGATACATAATGATGAATACACACATACACAAAATACATAAGTACTTATAGTATACACTAGTGGCTTCCCGCGGCTTCGCACGCGTTGAAGTGGTGAGCCGTGATCGAGCCACAAACATCCAAACATCGCACCTTTCGCATTGATTTGTATATTATTAGGGTAGGATTTTATACCTACGTAGGTATAAGAGATACCTATAGGCGTACATTACCTATATTAGGTAGGTAGGTATAGGTACTGAGTTTAGCACAAACATGACAAATACAACAAAGACAACCTTATACGGAAAGTATGTAAGTACTTATTTGTTCCTAGTATCTACCCCAAAAACACACGAAACGAAACAGCTTCACGACATCCAGGCACGGTAGATTATCTGATTTATCTGATCAGATCTCTTCGTGCCAACTCAAGATTCCCGTTTTTGAATGTCCCTTACAAACATTGACGCCTCGTTGTATCCTTTTTACTCGGGCGCAACTAAGGATGGTAACGTTATAGGAATTGTTTTCGAAAATCAAACTGTCTTTTTGTTATTCAGAACATATTTTCTTTAAGTTTGAAGTTAATTACACTACGCGTAAAAAATCTCCCATACTAACTTTTACAGTCATTTGCACCCTTTGCAGGGGTAATTATTAAAAGTTTAAAGCGTCATTCTTAATTATTTGTTTCTTAGTATATTTACCTCAAGTTTTAAGTCAATCGCACTACGCGTTAAAAAAACTGCCATACAAACTATGACACCCCTTTGCACACTTATTAAGGGTAGTTTTAAAAAACTAAAAATGTGTTTCTTATTTTTTAGCCTTGGAGTACATCTACTACAAGTTTCAAGTTTCTAGGTTCAAGGAATAAAATTTGTCATACCAACGTTTTCAACCCTTTTAACACCCTTAGGGGTTGAATTTCCAAAAATGCCTTCGTAGTACACCTCCACGCCATAAGACCTATATACTCTTCAAATTTCAAGTATCTAGGACCAGCGGTCAAAAAAACTCCCATACAAAATTTTACATCCCTTTGCACACTTAGTAAGGGTAGTTTTAAAAAACTAAAAATGCCGTTCCTAATTTTTTATCTTGGAGTACATCTGCTTCAAGTTTCAAGTTTGTAGGTTCAAGGAATACTATTTTCCATGCAAACGTTTTCAACCCTTTTTACACCCTTAGGGGTTGAATTTCCAAAAATCCCTTCTTAGTACACCTCTACGCCATAAGACCTATGTACTCTTTAATTTTCAAGTCTCTAAGACCAGCGGTCAAAAAACTTCCATACAAACTTTTACATCCCTTTGCACACTTATTAAAGGTAGTTTTAAAAAACTAAAAATGCATTTATTTTTTATTTGCTTTGAAGTATATGTACTCCAAGTTTCAAGTTTGTAGGTTCAAGGAATACTATTTTTCATACAAACGTTTTCATCCCTTTTTACACCCTTAGGGGTTGAATTTCCAAAAATCCCTTCTTAGTACACCTCTACGCCATAAGACCTATGTACTCCTCAAATTTCAAGTCTCTAGGATCAGCGGTTTAGGCTGTGCGTTGTCTATATGTCAGTCAGTCAGTCAGTCAGTCAGTCAGTCAGTCAGGACTTTGATTCTTATAGTATTAGAGATAGGTAGGTACATAAATAAATATAAATTATAACAGAAGAACCTAGCGGGGGAATTTAGTGACAACAGGACGAATAGTGTTTCATAACCATAAATAAAAAAAGTCTATATTATGTAAAACAAAAAGTTTGCTTTACTAGTTTTCGTACACTTTCGTACACTTCGTTTGCAAACTTTTGAGTAGAAAAACTTGTATCGAACAAAATGAAATGTTTACTTTACTGAGTGCAATATAATTGCACACAACTTGCTAGATTACCATTTTTAAAAAGTTCAGGGATTTTATATCTGTCAAAATGTCGAAACGTGCGAGTGGGAGGTACATTAGCTGTTGTCTTCGCCTGAGTTTGCAGTTTTCCGCAGATACTTCGTAATTTTCAAACTTCCTAAGCTGAGGTTTCTGGATTCGCGGCGCGTTTCTGCTAGCGAGCGCACTGAGGCGGCGACCCGCGGCGAGTTTATGAGGGTCCGTCGACCGGCGGCCGCCGAGCCCGTAACTGCCATTCGGGCTCCGGCGCTGCGGCCCTTACCTGTGGACTTCGATGCGTTGGGCAAACACAAAGGTATAAAAAAAAATGGTGGACTTTCCATACAGTACTAATAATAATACAGCCTAATAATTTGACAGCCTTCACAGCTCAGTTGGTAGTAGCTCTGCCTTCTGCGCCGTAGGCCGTGGTTTCGATTCCCACCGAGAACAAACATTTGTGTGATGAACGTAGATGTTTGTTCTCTGTCTGGGTGTTATATAATATTATAAGTATGTATTTACAAAAAAAGTATATATTATAAAAGAAGTCGAACTAGAAATAGAAATTATGTATTTTATACGCATTAAAAATAAGCTTCATTTTAAATGCGTATAATTAGTGTGAAATAAATAATTTCTATTTCTAGTTAGACTTCTTTTTTTGAGACAACCCGATGATATAGAGTGAATTACTTCAAAGTATTATTATTTGGTTTCCGGTAAAATATTTAAAGCGTGGTAGCGTGGTTTTAAGAGTAGTCGAGCTATTTCTGAAGGGCTCGTCCGGTGAAGTACTACCATCACGCCTTTTTCTGCCGCCAAGCAGCGTTGCTGTGTTTCGGGTTGAAGAGTGTGGTTGCCGGTGTAATTATAGGCACATGAGGCTTAACATCTGTATGCCTCAAGTTGATGGACATTGGCAGGGAAGTGCATCGTAGGGCACGTTCCTATTGTGCGTGACCTACGAGGCAATGCTTTGTTATAGGTGATGGTTACCACTTAACATCAGGTGGGCAATCTGCTTGTTCCATCAGCTAGTTGTATAAAAAAAAGATGTCCTTTTATTGGTAGCGGGGTAGGTTTCTATTTCAAAATCATCTTTGGGTGGGAGATGGATACTTGGTAGTCTGAATTGAGTATTGGCTAGTATTCTCTTATCTGTGGTATTGGTCAAGAACGTGTTTAGAGCTTTGTGGAGGGCGTCCGGGGAAGTACTACCACCATTCCTTGCAAAACCAAAAAGAATATAAGTATTCTATCAGCTATTTGAATCCCATATTACAAGCTTTGCTTAGTTAGGTGCTAGGTAAATGAATGTATTGCAAGCTGGTGCCCGCGACTTCATCTGCGCAGGATTAGTCACACAATATCTTTATAAATTGTAACCTATGTGTTATTGTGATGTATAAGCTATATTATTGTAAAGTTTCATTTAAATCCATTCAGTAGTTTTTACGTGAAAGAGTAACAAACATCCATCCATGCTTACAAACTTTCGCGTCTATAATATTAGTAGGATTTGTTAGTGATGAGAGTTCTCTGCACGCTCGATAAGAGCGCTTATCGCGTATCAAAGACTTGAGGTAGGTAGGTACATATTTGATCTGTGCCTACACAATCAGTTTAATCCTGCTCGGTTTGCAGATTGATCGGATAGGGACGATTGTTTACAAGGATCCAAATTTTCTACAAATCAGAGTTTGGATTTGTAGAATCTTTGGATAATCCTTCCATTTTTGCGTTGCTTACAGAGTCGAGGAAATGTTTAGGAAATAAAAAACTAAAAAATTTAGAACAATCTCTTAAGGGTGTTAAAATACAAATGTTTAGAAATAAATATCTAAAAAATTGAGGAAAATCTCTTCAGACTATACAGGGTGTTAAAATACCACTCCCGAAAACTTCAGGGGGCTAAAGTAGGTACCCATCAATATGAATAACTTTTTCTGAGAAACCAACACTGTGAACGCGAAAAAAAACATCTGTTTCATACATTTTAGCCAGGTAGGTATTCAACTTTTGCATGGGAGAGCATTGGTGGTCTAGTGGTAGCGGCCCCGCCTTCCGATCGTGGGTTTGAAACCGGTGGTGCACCAATGAGTTTTTCTGTTCAAAAATGTATGTGCACAATGTCAGTACTCTCAAACGGTGAAGGAAAACATCGTGAGGAAACCGGCATGTCGTAGAACCTAAAAATGTGACAAGTGCTCAAAAAGAGGCTCTTGAGGCACACTTGGAATCCTTTCACCACACAGTCTCGAAAGAAACTAGTGACACGACAATAGAGAGGTACTTTAGCCCCCTGAAGTTTTCAGGAGTGGTATTTTTACACTTTGTATACATATAATGTCGACAAATTTAATTTTTTTTTGTAAACTAAGCTTGTACTAGGTACCTTATTAAGAACTTTTATATCTACTTATTTTGTAGTAGTAGTTAAGAATCGAACCCAGGACCTAAAGCGCAGAAGGCAGTCCTACCAACTGAGGTCAGTTAAGATTGATAAAAAGTATTTTTGTCACTTTTCAGGTGCCTACGGCAAATGTCAATACAAGTACACGGGGAAGCACTCGGAAGGTAACAGATTTATTGTCAACAGCGACTTGTAGTAGAACTTGTGGTCGGTCTACTACGTAAAAACGATAGACGAAAGTTCGTATTTACATTCAGAGTTACACGGCGCGATCACACGCTCCGCAGGGCTATTACTTAACAAGCAATGGCGATAGCACTTAAATGATATTACTCGACGGTCAATAGCTTTTTGGGCCTGAACCCTAATGTATTTCCGCCAGGGCTAGTCTATTGATGACTCTAGCTCGATTCCTAAAATCACTACATAGTATATAACAAAGCATATAGTAAACCTATAGTATATAGTAAACCTCTATGTATGCTTAAATCTTTAAAAATACGCAACGGATTTTGATGCGGTTTTTTTTATAAAAAGAGTGATTCAAGAGGAAGGTTTATAAGTATACATAATACAAGCATAATATCTTAGGGATAACCCACAATAACCGTGCGAAGCCGGGGCGGGTCGCTAGTTGATGTATAAAATAATAAAGCTTTTTGACAACATGTCGATAAATAGCTACTAAGTAGCAATTGCTCGAAACTCTGTATGCCTCAAGTGCCTACCGAGCGTGACTTACGATGCAATGCTTTGTTATAGGTGATGGTTACCACTTAACAGGTGGACCATTTGCTTGATCTATCAGCAAGTTGTATAAAAAAAATATGTATGCGCCAAACAGCGTTGCTGTGTTTCGGTTTGAAGGGTGTGGTTGCCGGTGTAATTACAGGCACATGAGGCTTAACATCTGTATGCCTCAAGTTGATGGACGCAGGACGTTCCCATCGAGCGTGACTTACGATGCAATGATTTGTTATAGGTGATGGTTACCACTTAACAGGTGGACCATTTGCTTGTTCCGTCAGTAAGTTGTATAAAAAAAAATCTCGCATGCTTATGTGCTACTACGTATCATGTGTAATATGTGCTACTACGTATCATGTGTAATAGTAAGGCTTTACGGTACTTATTACTACTATTTATTCTGTGTGTATTATTTATACGGTCAGATTTGTTTAATCAACAAGCAACAACTATTAATACTGATACTGCTATCGTTGTCGCTTGTACTTAGGTTATAAGCCCTGTCTAGTTGCAGCGCAGTAAAGTGTCTGCGAAGTCAGTATATTTAACTCAAAATGACAACACAAACTTTGGTGTATTATTTTGTGGAGTGGACCTCTGATTTTGATTGAATATTGCGATACCTGTACCCCAAGTATGAGTTGTGTTTACCATATTTGCTTTTTCGTTTTTCGTTCTTGTTCCGTGTTCATTGCGGGTTTTGTAGAAGACGCGATAGATATACCGATACGGAACTTGATGTTGCAAGTATAATGAAAATTTGTAGTAGAACATAAAGTTCCGTATCGGTATATCTATCGCGTCTTCATACAAAACCCGCAATGAACACGGAACAAAAACGAAAAACCAAATATGGTAAACACTACTCATATTTGGGGTACTGAACGAGAAATAATGATAGAAATATAGATTACCACTATTATCAGGCAGTCGAACTGTGAAGATTACAACTACAATCGAAGGCCACATGCTCTTTAGGTTAATGTTTAGAATAAGAATGGAATGTAAGTAGAGTCTTGCCAATAATTTTATATTAGTAAATAGGCATTATTGTTAAAAAAAAATAAGCGATTGCTTTCAGCTAGCTTCAATGAGATGTAAAAGGGTTTTTATTATCTCTTGTCGTGTCACTAGTTTCTTTCGAAACAGTGTGGTGAAAGGATTGTAAGTGCGCCTCAAGAGGCTCCTTTCGTCTTGACACATGTTATAGAACTTTTTAGGTTCTACGACATGCCGGTTTCCTCACGATGTTTTCCTTCACCGTTTGAGAGTACTTATAAAACTCTGGGCTTAGGTAGCTTTGAGCTGTACTCATCATTTATTTAAATGTGACGCGAAATTGGATGTAAAATAAAGAAATATTATTTTAGTATCGACTAATGCTCAATAAATATAGAACATTCCAAAAATAACTGCCGCTCCACATTCGTTGGGTAATCTTGTAATTATTATAAGTTGCTTCAATAAAACTATAGTCGCTTTAAACACTGGCTGCAAACTCGGTCATAAATCATCTTAAGTGTTGAGAGTACTCGGCGCGGGCGCATGCACGTTATCGATAAGAATGACTCAGCGAGAGCGCCCGGTAGTTGCGCGGTCGGAGAGGTCATGTATCGACGATCGACTCCAATAATGCACATCTCTGCGCTGAAACAAAAGGATCGTGCCGATCTCCTAAGTGCGAGAGAGAGAGAGCAATATTGCTGTCCATTTCCGATAATTTATTACCGAGTATGCAGCGAGTGTTTAACGCGACAAGGGTGTAATCAATAAAACTAGTTTTACTAAGGGCTGGTTTTACCAAATCGAATCAGCGTCAGATTAAAATTTACCATAGTAGGTACAGTACCTACTTGTTTTTAGAGACGGAATTATTTTATACTTAGTGTAAGGCTTATACTAGTTTGATCGATTCACTCTTATTATAAAATCATTCCTTTAATTAAAAATCTAAGAAGTCCAAATGCGTTAAAATGTTCTTAATTCCGTCCGTCAGTCGTGAGTCAAGATTTTGTGAAATATACCGAGAAAGTTGTTCGTTTGTTTATTACTTGTTGTCTCGCTTCCCCGAAAAATATAAAGAACTTCGTTATATTTTCATAATGTTATTGGTATATTTTGAATTAAATTGTCTAGTCTCCGTTTACAAAAAGATATTTCAATGTTACACGTAACATTAACGGCCGATTTCTGAAAGCTCGATCAAAACTAATCGGATGTCAACTCGCCACTTCAGCTATTCATTGAAATAGATGGAGATAGCAAATGACTTGACATGCGATTAGTTTTGATCGGGCTTTCAGAAACCGGCCGTAAGTATAATATTTACTATTTTTAAGTATTTTTAGTAGTGGTTTAAGTATATTTTATTTTTAGAGTTTTGTATAAAAACTTGTTATATAAATAAAGTTTTAAATCATGGGAAATACGGTTTTATATATTTATTTATTTTCAGCTTGCATCGTCCCACCGTAGGTAAAAAGCCTCGCTTTCCACTTTTCCTTTTCATGTGCTATGGATGTCCAATCTTTCATTAATGAATCAAGATCGTCCCGCCATTTTGGTCTTGGTCTGCCGCGAGGTGAAACGTTTAAATCTAACCTTTTTCCTGGTAGTATAAACAGGTGTCCCAAAAAGTAGTGATAAGCGGAAAGTCTAGACAGAGAGCACCACTTGGGGTACCCGAATCACCCCCATGTACCTAGTTCCGCGATTTTTCATAGTTTTCGAGAAATGAATTTCTGAGAACTTGTGACCTGAACAACTTTAAAAAATTATTGAGAACCATGAAGTCACCTGTTTCGATTTTTAATAAAAAGTTCAAAAATTTAAGTATACAAGGTGTTCCATAAGTTGTGTATATAAACTTCAGGGGGCTAAAGTACCCATCAATATGAACAACTTTTTCTAAGGAACCAACACTGTGAACGCGAAAAAAAAAACAGCTGTTTCATACATTTTAGCCTGGTAGGTATTGAACTTTTGTATGAAACAGCTGTTTTTTTTTTCGCGTTCACAGTGTTGGTTCCCTAGAAAAAGTTGTTCATATTGATGGGTACTTTAGCCCCCTGAAGTTTATATACACAACTTATGGAACACCTTGTATATATTAAATAATAAATATATTATATAATTTATCTATAATTCATTGAACGTAAATTTGTCACCATACCAATATTTTCATAACTTTCATAAAAGTTACGAAGCTGTTTGTTTTATGCATAAAAGTACAACTCATGAATATACAGTTGCATAAAAAATCTCGAAAGTTCTGAAAAAAATTCATAACTCGAAAACTATGAAAAATTGCGTAACATACATGGGGGTGATCTATATCTGGACTTCCGCTTATTACTACTTTTTGGGACACCCTGCATAATTGTTTTGATTTGCTAGACTTCATCATCCGTCAATTAAAGGGATAAAAAACTGAAAAAACAGTGCATTTTTAAGTATTCATAGATGTATTTATTTCATAAATTGAATATTATGAATGAACCAATCAAATTGTAGGAATGCATTATGAAGGTACAGGGATACATAAAAATAAATTAAGTACTAAAATTATATAAAAATGTCCTACATAATACAATGTTACTGTGGAGGTTTATCACATAAACCTTATGTACTTGACCAAGCTCTGTTATGTACAAAGTAAACATTATCATAAAATATTTACATCAAGATTAAATGCAAAAATTGGCTTGCCCTTCATAGGACACAAAATAAGCTTGGTGGTATAAAAATTAAAACACGATGTCCTTAGCTGTCCAGTCAAATAATGAAAAAATCGAGACATTTCATCAAACCATTATGCCGCTTGAATTTAGTTATAGTGTGTAGACAATTAGCAATTCCTATCATTCATAATGTATTATTAACGACACACAAAACATGCCTGAGAATTATACTGTAAACAATTAACATCAAGAATGTCTAATGAATTCGCATAGAAATTAGTTGTACGTAACAGCAAGTAACTTGGTTTGTTAGAGGATAACTTGGGAACTAGACAAGATCGTCTTTCTTTTGCGGAACTCCGACAATTTTTTTAATGCAGTAGAGCTCTTTGTGAAGGACTCGTGCAGGGAAGTACTACCACCATACACCATACACAGTAGAGCACTGGTGGTCTAGTGGTAGCGGCCCCGCCTTCCGATCGTAAGGTCGTGGGTTCGAAACCGGTCGAGCACCAATGAGTTTTACGGTTCAAAAATGTATGTGCACAATGCCAGTACTCTCAAAAGGTGAAGGAAACCGGCATGTCGTAGAACCTAAAAAGTTCTTTAACATGTGTCAAGTGCTCGAAAGGAGCCTCTTGAGGCGCACTTAAAATCCTTTCACCACACTGTTTCGAAAGAAACTAGTGACACGACAAGAGAAGAGACTACCACCTTGTCTATTTCTGCCGTCAAGCAGCGTTGCTGTTTCGGTTTGAATGGTGTGGTTTCCCTTGAAATTACAGGCAAATTTATGTTAAATTTTCATACAATTTATGTTTCCGACGTGTTTCGCAAACAGAAAATAGATAATCTTGTCCAGACCCTCTTGTATTAAATTTTCTATACAATCGATACACTCAGCAAAACTGACAACTGTTGTTTTTTGCTTGAACAAATCTTTACACACGATTTTATTGAATAGACAACAAACCTCTTAAAAACTTTTTAATTCTTTAAGCTTAATTTGATAGCACAAAGCTAGATAAAGTTATTTAGCATAAAACGACTAGGCAATACCTACGATTGGGAAGCACAGACCTGGCGGAGATTTTTACTTAAAACTTCACTTTGATTATAAAAATAATAGCCAATTAGTAACAATATCCCCGAAACGAAGAACGCAGGCTTAAGGGGCTGACAACTATCAAACAACTTCTCGCTCGCACGTTTCGACATGTTAAAAGATATAAAATCACTAAACTCATTTTCATAAAATCGCAATCAACCATTTTGTGGGCAATCACATTGCACACAGTTTAGTAAAAATTTCATTTTGATCGATACAAGTTTTCCCACTTAAAAGTTAGCATAAGTACGAAAACTAAACCAAACTTTTGAGTAAGAAAACATATATCGATCAAAATGATTTCTTCACTAAACTGTGTGCAATGTGATTGCACACAAAATGGTTGATTGCGATTTTTCGAAAATGAGTTTAGTGATTTTATATCTTTCAACATGTCGAATCGTGCGAGCGAGAGTCACATTAGCTCTTGTCTTCGCCTTAAGAGGTGCAAGTCAAAAGTGAATAAAAACATCCTTAATTTTAATAAGCCTCATGCCTCGGACATATTAGTTACTGACATTCACTCGAATTCATCATTTTTGAGTAAACAAAACGCGTAATATGCTCTCGCTTGACTGTAACTCCCTCGAAAACCCTTGTTTCTTGTAAACATGCTATTTTTGTGGCAATTCATAGCTGTCGAAGTATTTTCATGTGAGACAAAATTGTAGCTAGAAATTGCCGAAATTGATAACTCGTTTACAAGCACCATTAGAGTCGTTATTACCCGCCCGGCCTGTCCCGCACCAAGTGTTCAAAACACAAGTACATGAGCATACATCGATTGAGCCAGTGCAATATTTGAAAGCCAAATATAAATAAATTTTACTAATTAAACACAATTTATCACTTATTATTAAAATAACTGATATTGTGCGTACAAAATTATTTTTTTCCTGAGCGTTACTGTATTGAGGTGCAAGTACCTACTTTTGCTACAATTTTGACTATTTAACATGTGCGGGCAGCACGTGTTAAATAGTTCAAAATAGTAGTCCTTCAAGGATTGAGTACCAATAAGTCTTTTCGTACACTACAACAACAGGTGGCCTAGCCAACAAGATCCACTTTCTGTTTTCGGAATGATAAATTACATAAATGAAAATCATCTTCTTTTTTGGCTATTGTCTCAATTCTGCGTTTGGCGCGAGCATCTGTCAAACTAATGTCATTTTCATACAATATATCTTTCCGCAAGCGTGTTTCGCAATAAAAAGTGGATCTTGACTTATTTCCCAGGATTTTATTCTTCAAGTTCTTCCATGCTTCTAGGACTTCTGATTTGGGCTGTGCGTTGTCAGTCAGTCAGTAGGTACCGTAAGAGTTTTATATAAACTCATAATAATTAAATTTACTTGGACTTTTCGGCTTCGAAACGACACATTAGTTACAATGAAACCTATTTTAGGGCCATATTTTAACCGACTTGGTCAAGCATGGTTATGACCAAAAAGACCCGGTTTTTATTAATAAATAGCCATGAAAACATACGACAGACGACTGAAGACGATGTTATAAACAGCGCTAGTAAAGAAATGAATCTTGAATGGCGGCGCTATTCTATACCTCTCACGAGTGCGAGTGAAAGGTAACTAATGCCAACAATGTGTATGAGTGAGACGTGAAGATTACCGCCTCCATTTAAGATTCGTTCTATTGGCGAGAGTTATAGCATTAAAAAATATATATGTGACCATTTTTGTGCATGATTTAAAGCAGGTTTAGCTTTATTGGTTACTTAATATTTATAATAATGTTAGGCATCGCATCGACTATCACATAACCTATTATCTACAACCTACTACAATTATCATTTATTATTATTAACTAGTTTCGAACATCACCAAATGCAAGTTATTCTAGCAATCATTTTAAAATACAGGTGGTATGGTACTTGGAATATGGGTGAAATTTTGCACGCGCTAAATGAGATGTGAATTTGAATAGGTCAATTGAATTGAATATGTAGAAGGACATATAAATAGGTCTGAACCAGTAAGTATGACCCGTTTCATTAAGTTAGAGCACTTTTGATAAATTTTTTGAACTTTCAACACCCATTACTGGGTGTCGATTCATGAAATAACATATTCACGGGAAATTTTACCAAGTGGATCCGCGTTCATTTCCACCATGAGCTAAGAGCTGATTTCACCATGCTCTGTTAGATTAACAAAGGATTAAAGGGCCGTTAAATATATCAAAATGTCCGCGTTTGACATCTAAGATTATTTAACGGCCTGTTAATCCTTGATTAGCAACTAACAGATCATGGTGAAATCAACTCTTAGCATCACTCTCTGGCATTGTCACCCGCCAAGACAATCACGCAGGTGGCGCTAGTGATGGGTAATGTATTCCAGAATGCCAAAAGGCATTGAATACTCGACTTTCATCGCTGACTACGTCATAATACCTATATTTCATTCGTTTTCTGACAGTTCAGGAAGCAACATAGCTTTTACATTTGAATTGTTTTTCTAGTGTTATTTTGAGTTGTGTTGTGTAATTTCGGTGGTATTTTAACCAACATTACTTGAGGTCTTAGCACAAAGTGTAAACATTTGGAATGAAAGTGTATTATGTGATATCCTGATTTGTCCGAAAATGTTTCCAATGTTTTGAAGAAAACCGCCACCATTTTCTTCAAAACAAATGACGGCCGACTTGACTATGGACTGACTTGACTAAAAAGTATTCAATACAAATCACTTGACACTGGCAAGATTGTCTGTCGAAGGACGGACAAGAGCCATAAATTGAGAGAAGAAGAAGAATACCTGTATTTTAAAATATGCGAGATCGTCTGTTAGTTAGTCTAACCTATTAGTTTGTATTGTATTCAGATGCCAATTAGGTATTGAAGTTAGAACTAGTCTCAGTTAAAAATACATAATACCGTTAGTTATCGGTTATCTTGTTAGGAGACAAACTTTTTAATAAACAGGCAATTCTAGTCACCATCACAAAGATATGTTATATAAGAAGGTACAGCGTTATTTAAACATACAAGTTCATTATGTACACATAGAAAAATATATTAACTGTTCAATAAAAAATATTCCTTTGAAAAATATAAAGGTACTTAATTCTTACTACAGTTACGTAGTTTCGATTGAAACTTTGGTTAAATCTCTTAGTTTAAAAGCGGATTATTATGAAAAGCAATAATGGTGTCCATTCCGTTGTCACAATGCATATTCCTAAACAAGCTTAATTTGTCAGCGCCAAAACTATATATGTCCTTGTTTTTTCAGTTTATAAGAAAGAGACAGCAAAGGCTTTGTCAATTTAAGCTTATTTCAGAATAACTCAACAACAGAATGAACACTAATGTACACCAACGCGCATCAGTGGAATGTACGGATCACAATCGTTAGAATCATTCAAAATGTGCGGTTCAAATAAAATGGCACAAAATTTTGTAATCTAAGTTCAAGTCAACGAACACATTGCAACTTGCACCGAATTAATTATCACTACTTATTCAAGATGCGAAAATATCTATCACATCTCCATAATTACAGTAGGTACATAATATGAACGTCCAATGCTATCAAAGTGCCTAATTTGACTATATCTTAATTTATTAATTTACATCAATTAATGTAGGGTTTCGTGCAACATAATTTTATAGGATGAATAATTAAAAAGTGTAATTCATAACATTTTTAAAGCACATACTCTAGTGAAATAAATTACATTGCTTTACAACCTCGAATAGCACAGATAATCTCAAAAAACAAGGGTTTTATAAAATCCATTTTAAAATAAGAAAAACTGAAACAGCTTCACGACTTTAATCCCCAGGCACGGTAGATATCCCCTCAGATTTCTTAAGTACCAAGTACTAACTCCAGATTCTTTTGAGGATGTCTAAGGGGGGTAGTCAGAGGTACGTCCAAACATCACATTTGGCACATACCCACATTTTGCAGTAGTTGGTATTCCATACGTGACAGGTTGCAAGCCCATCGCCGCTTTTAGAATACTGACTGGTTTCCTCAAGATGTTTTCCTTCACCGTTTAAGAGCACTGGCATTGCGCACATACATTTTTCGATAGGAAAAATCCATTGGTGCACGACCGGATTCGAACCTGCGACCTTACGATCGGAAGGCAGGGCCACTCCCGCTAGACCACCGGTGCTCCAGTTA
This sequence comes from Chloroclysta siterata, assembly GCA_932294275.1. Lineage (NCBI taxonomy): Eukaryota > Metazoa > Arthropoda > Insecta > Lepidoptera > Geometridae > Chloroclysta > Chloroclysta siterata. The sequence continues at coordinate 20,321,431 of OW028595.1, read as the reverse complement.
AAATAAGACTTGCACCATAAACATTAAATCTCAAAAAGCTAACTTGTCCGTCGACTAATTTAAGATTCAACATCATGATAGTAAAAGTTGTGTAATTGATTTTTTTTCTTTTAAAAGGTACTAGAGATTGTGAATTCAAGGCATAATTTATCATAATTAGAAATCATTGACTATAGTTTAAGTACATATACAAATATAGAAAGTAGGTGGGTATTGCTACCACGTTAATAATCTCCGATTCACAACGATATAATACAACATAGAGTACCATCGAAAAATTTATAAAAAACACATTACAAAAAATAAAATCATACATTTTTGATAAAGCTCCGTAAATAACGTATTTTTTTATACAAAATTGGCCATAAACATGAGGCCGGCTTTATTCACTAACAGTAACAGCACTAACAATAAGCACTCAAGTTGATACATCGGTTACTAACCGTGGAACTCCTCGTCAAAAAGTTCCCACAGGAGTCGTCACACTAGGATGGGACAAGGAGTACTTCTAGTCATAAATTACGCATCCTACTACCTCTGTCTGTCAAAGCAAAATGTTATCTATTCATTGCCATCACAAGGCCCATTTTCAAACACTTTACTGCGTCGTCTAGAAAACTCGAAGCACTAAGACTGGAATTTCTTTAACAAGATTCCCATGGTTAGTAACTATTGTTTACCACCTAATACCATGCGATACTCTGAAACAAGCACTGAAGTCCCACCGTGTAATTGTTCTAGCTAAAAGTACACGTAACTTGAATACTCCCTCCCTCTGCCACGGGATAATGACCCGTAGCGCTCCCGGGGAAGTGAGCCGTAAGGCCCACGGAATAAGGGCTACACTTGCGTGACACAATGCGCTAGTTTCTCGACTTCGGTTTGCAAAGATTGCCGCTTGTCGGATTCTTGCTTTAGCTTTGACGTTAGCTCCTCAATGGCGGTTTTGAACATTGTGTTTTGTACTTCTATTAGTTTCTCTAGGTTTGATATCTGAGGAAGAATAAAAAAATCTCGTTATTAAAATGCTACTGTTTATTTATCATTTTCGTGATTTCTACTCGAAATGGCATAACAGACTGAAAACACGTCACAAAATTGATTTAACTGTATTGCATTATCAACGCTCATATTTCAGTTATTTCAGAAAATGAAATTGAAAGAAGAAAAATGATTCTATTAGATATCCTGGTAGAAATATACCTTTCGCTCAGGATTCAATAATAAGTATTGGTGGACTTTCCACACAGCACTATCTAGCCCCAAACTAAGCCAAAGCTTGTTATATGGGAACCAGATAGCTGATATAATACATTTATATATATTTTTTGTACATAAATACTGTATATATAATATATAATAACACCCAGATGGAGAACAAACATCTATGTTCATCACACAAATATTATTCTCGGTGGGGATCGAACCCACGGCCTACGGCGCAGAAGGCAGAGCTACTACCAACTGAGCTGTGAAGGCTGTCAATTCAATATTTCAACTTCGTCAAAAAATAGCCAGCCGGTGTTTATGTCAACTGTTGGACATAGGCCTCCCTTTCTGGAACGATTCTGAGCTCTCTCCATCCACCGACTTCCCGAGATCCTCAAAATGTCATCGATCCTTCAGGTAAGAGATCTGTTACAAGTTTAATACTGCGTTTACATTTAGACATTCGCGCTGCCATTCGCGTGGACGGAAATGTTGCCTTCCATATGTCTGCGGCAGCGTCGCCGGCAATGTGTGTTCACAACACGGCCAACGCGAGCGTCAACGCGAGTGGACATGGAAGTGGCCTGTTTACATTCTCGCATTGCCCAAGTCCCTTCCCATGTCTCTGCACAATGCCACGGACATGAGCTGAGTGTAAACGGGGTATAATGTATCATTAAGCAAATCAACTCACCCTATTATTGAGTTGTACGATCAACGCGTCACTGCCCTCGCTTTTCTCAGGTTTGTTCAACTGCAGTCGCCTCTCTAATGTGCTGGATTCACTTTTCTCCATCTTTTCTGGTTTATCTTCCAGCTTTTCTGTTCTTTCTAGCGTGCTTGTCCTGAAATTCAAATTACTGTTATTGAAAAGTTACTATGGGCTTGTAAAAAGAAATCTTACATAGAATTGTTTTTGTTTTTTTTTTTAGTTCGGCCTGTATGTACACAGCCTATTATTTGTATGCTTTAATCAAGTATAATTAAGTAAGTAGAGCTCTTTGTGAAGGGCTCGTCCGGGGAAGTACTACCACTAAGCCTTTTTCTGCCGCCGAGCAGCGTTGCTGTGTTTCGGTTTGAAGGGTGTGGTTGCCGGTGTAATTACAGGCACATGAGGCTTGACATCTGTATGCCTCAAGCTGATGGACGCAGGGCAGTGCATCGTAGGGCATGTTCCTATCGTGCGTGACTTACGAAGTAATGCTTTGTTATCTGCGCCTCAGAGGCTCCTTTTGAGCAATCGACACATGTTTCTTTTTAGGTTCTACGACATGCCGGTTTCCTCACGAGGTTTTGCTTCACCGTTTACGAGTACTAGCCTAATTCCAGTAAACAAAATTCCACATACCTTTCAAACATGCTGCCTGCCGTTCTATTCAAGACCGTTGAACTGATGACATTAGAAGTGACAGTTTCGCTCTTGTCTGTTGCTAGGACAGTTTTATCCTTGTTGGGGGACTTTTCAATCGGCATGACGGATATGGGTATCTCAGCGCTCATGCGAACCGATGCAAGCGGAGGAGAAGGGGCGAGGGGCTTCTTCATATCTTCCAGCATTGAGGTTATCGTTCGACCTGCGAATGGATTATAAGGTTAAAAAAAAATATAACCGGACTTTGACCTGTTTGCTGACAGCTGGGCCAAAGTTTGACTGTATGTTTGTGTTTCTGTGAGCGTCTTTCTCAATTGTAATTGTGACATTTATTGATAATTTTATTGTAAACTGTGTTTGTATAAATTTAATAATAAGTACCAAATTTTTTCTGTTGACATTCTTACCTTATTGTATAATATTTAATTTATTTTTGTATTCTTTGTTTTGTACTGTATTCATATTTGTTTAATTAATTTAATTGGTTATACACCGTGTTAATTAAGGTTAATAATAAATAGTAACATGACTACCAACTCAGCTGTGAGCTCTGCCTTCGTTGCTGTGTTTCGGTATGAAAGATGTGGTTGCATGTGAAATTACAGGCAGAATTGAGAAATTCAGGCTTAACGCCAGTATGGGCAGTGAATCGTAGCGTTCATATCGTGCGTGTTATGCTAGGCAATGCTTTGTTTTAAGAGATGGTTACCACTTAACATCAGGTGGGCCATCTGCTTACATCAGCATACGTACCGGCAGCGGTGGGAGAGTTCAGGACCGGCGCAGGTTTGGAGGGCGGCTCGGAGTCTCTGTGGTTGAAATCCCGCGCGGCCGGCGACACGTCTTTCCGAGAGTCCATCGAATGCCGGACTTTTGTTGTCTGAAAATTATACATGACTTATAAAAATCGGATAAAAATCAATGCTCGAACAATTGCAGTCTCTTACCGATGAGTAATGACAAAAAGGGACAGGACGAAAAAAATCTTCACACATTCCAACATTTTCGAAGATATAAAACCATTATTTGTAGTTACGCACCGTTGCAAAAAAGTTTCATAATAATAATAAAAAAAAAACAAAAAAAACTGTTGCACTCGGAATTCTAGTCAATAATTTTTTTTTTGGCAGGGAACTTGGTTAGATTTTATCGCACTATTTCATACAGTTAGTGTGTAACCACTTTATGGGCATTGTTTTGTATGGTTTTAGTTGTTTGATCTTTTCCATGTTATGTTACTAGTTCTTTTGAAACATTGTGATGAAAGGATTGCTCTTCAAAGAGGCTCCTTTCCCCTCCTCCGTTTGAGATAAGTAGCACTGTGCACATACATTTTAGAACAGAAAAAACTCGTTGGTTCACGACCGGTTTTGACCCACGACCCGGATCGGAAGGCGAGGCCGCTACCACTATCAGTGCTCGTATTTGTTATTTGTTTTCATTAGGTGAGATAACGTCGCACTCAATCCTATAAATCCTATTAATTATGATAATTTAGTTGACATTATAAAGCTTTTGCATTGTAAAATGTAAAATATTTTTTTGCATTAATAAATATTAAATATATTTTTGCATGCTTTTAAGTAGAACATGGCTGAACTTAAGAGTAGTAGAGCTCTTTTGTGAGGGGCTCGTCCGGGGAATTAATACCACCACGCCTTTTTCTGCCGCCAAGCAGCGTTGGTGTGTTTCGGCTTGAAGAGTGTGCTGGCCGGTGTAATTACAGGCACATGAGGCTTAACATCTCTTTGCCTCAAGTTGATGGACGCAGGGCAGTGCATCGTTAAGGGCAATGCAAATCTCAATAATCGTATAGGTGATGGTTACCACTTAACATCAGGTGGGCCATCTGCTCGTTCTATCAGCTAGTTGTATAAAAAAAAACTTAAATGATATTTGTCACTTTTTTATAACCTGTGTTTCGCAAATAAACGATGATTGTATTGTATTATTCGACCATTTCCTAGTTAAGAGCATGTGATAAAAAAAAATAGCTAACCTCTTCAAAACTCTCCAGTACCGACATTCTGCTGCTTATTGACGACGTACTTTTCGACATTTCCATAGAATGTGTAGACCTCTTCTCTTCCAAGCCAACATCTAGGATTCTGAAAAATAAATTAAAAATTATCTTAAAGTTTGGTGAATTTAGTTTTTTTTTAACTTTTCTAGTTTATTTCACTCTTTCCCTCTTAACATAAAACGTGGTCTAAAGATAAATTAAAGATGTCACTATATAGAGACCATGACTTATTAGTTTTCTAATAACCAAACGTTATTAGAAAATGTAGTTTATCTCCAAAACCATGGTTAATTTATGTTTTAAAGAAAGACCCGGGTATTTCTTTAGATATAAATAAATCCCTTTAGACATAAATGGAAATCAATTTTGAAATTCTAATTCAAGGTGGTAATTCAAGGGGGAATAAGATGAGCACTGCCTTTTGCGCAGTAGGCAGTGGGTTCGATCCCCGCCGATTTCGATTCTCGATCCAAACATTTGTGTAATGAACATAGATGTTTGTTCTCATGTAGGTATTACAAAAAAATGTATATAAGTATTATATCAGCTATCTGGTTCCCATATCAGCTTTGCTTAGTTTGAGGCTAGATAGTGCTGTGTGGAAAAGTCCAACAATATTTATTTTATTTATATATTCAAACTAGGGGAAAATAACCTGTCAGTGCTCCCGCCGCCGGCTTTGCTCGCGACGCCCGTCTCCGAAGACCCCGAGACGGAGCGCGACTTGGTCTCACCAAAGCTGGTCTTCTTAGCTTGGTTCAGTTTGAGCTCCGCCATCCACGGCGCCTTGTGCTTCTCCCATTCCCGAGTGCGAGGCTTGATCTCTTCCGCCGCGATGGCAGCCGCGGATTTCTCGGTGGGGATCGGCGGAGGTTTTTCTGTTGGCACTGAAAAGAAAATTCAAGTTAAAAAATGTGGACTTCTAACCCAGTTCTATTAAGTTCCAAATTCGGTACAGCTTTATGGGTACCAGATAAGAATTCCTGTAATGAGTATGATGAAACTGTTTTCACCTGCTTTTTAAAACTATTCAAATTTATGTGATTTTATTGAATATATTTTTATCTGGCAGGTAGCTTTACTTAGGGACGATGAAATAGTTAATTTGCAACAGTTTAAAATTTATTTTTAATAGCAACAGTTTTATCGGCCATTTATGCTAGAGGAGCCCTGAGCAATCAATAACACATCAATAATAATACTTTGAAAACATAAAACACCTACGTAGAAACTTTGAGCGAAATAAGCATTTACATTAATTAGATGAACTGTACTACTTTTGAAACCGAGAAATTAAATTTAACGAAGGAAAAACGTCTTAAGGAATTTTAGCAATCACTTTTAATACGCAAAGCCGCGGGCTGCAGCTAGTTTTTAATAATGTTTTACCTTCGTGTCCATTACTAAGTCCGATTTGCTGCGGCGTGTCGTCCCGAAGAGCTTGACTAGGCGGACGGCGTCGAGGCGCCTTTACTCTGAAAATGGAGATTATAAATATTATTTTAACCTCATGTTATACGAGAAGAGAATCATGAGAAGTATATTAGTTTACCACAAAGATTTTTTAATGTGTTTTATGATTTTATTACGTTAATAAGTCCCCCTTAGAGTTAGTCGCCGAGTGATATTAGGATCGAATGGCACATGTGGATAGCGCAGTCGTGTTGGGTTCAAATTCCACTCGGATAATAACTTATGGGACATACTACAACTATCGAATTAGAACATTCATCGAAAATCGATTGGGACTCGTCGAGATCGCTACGCTATCCGCAATACAGTCAAAGCCAACATTTTTTCATTAAAATCACAAGGATCATTTTAAAACTTCTTAAAGCTAGGGAAACTTACGGCTTCGTTACTAATCCCGTTTTATTTCACGATGATGAATACAAGCAGTTGAGTAAGATTTCGAAACAAAAAGCTATAAAAAAAATATTAGGAGAAGAGAAAGTAGGAGTGCCTACCCCTCATTTGGTCTTTTGAATTCGTCATTGCATTTCCAAAAGGATTTGCAACACATTTGAACTCACATTAAAATATGTAGATTGCATATACATATATATTTTTGTATATCAGATACATTTTATAATTCATTAATATATAACCCAAAGTGTTGTTATGTTATCCAACTGCCGGAAAACCTAATGAATGAATGATTCATACTCTGTATTTGGCAATATGGCACAATCGTCCGCCAACGCTGTCTTCGCGGTACGTAATAATTTTCAAACGGGACATAATTATGACTTTGGGGCCTAAATCTAAATATATACAATAGTTTGTATACATGTATTGTCATGTGTACTTTATAAGTTCCTGAATAAAATTATTATTATTATAGTTATGTGATAGACAATCAATGCATAGCCTGAAACCATAGATTGTAGAAAAGAGTAGCTTGATTTTTCTGTCAAAAGTTGCACAAAAAAAAATCTGAAGCTCAATCTCTATTCGATACAGCAGGGGCAATCGTTATTATAGGCGATTAATAACATTTAACATCAGGTGGACGATCTGCTTGTTGCATCAGCAAGTAGAATGAAAAGATATTTTATTTTCGCACTGTACTATTGTTTACTATTTATTTGATTGTAGTTATTCTATGAATTTGATTACCTTTACCTTTTTCGGTTATGCCTATGCCTCACTAAATTCGATTGGCACCACACTGGAGCTTCAATATTGTATTTTAATACATTGTAACAAGGATCATAGTACATTGTAACAGAAAAAACGGTAGGAACCAAGCCGTAAGTTTGTTGCCTGTTCTTCTAGGCTTTGGTCGCGTGGAACCTAGAGTCACCTACTTTAAGACGTTTCAAAGTGATCCTTGTGATTTTATTGAATAAATACATTTTGACATTGATTTTATGTTATTCGTTTTATTGTGTTTACCTACACTTATTGTGGTTCAAATCCCAACTAAATTTTGGGATAATATAAAATCAATTTTTGATTTATTTACTGACCTGCTCGTTAGCGTGGGCATTACGCTTGCTCACACAACTACCTTCTATGAGATCCAAAACACTACTGAAAACAATCTCTTTTACCGACCTTGTAGATCGCTTATGCGTTCGATTCTCGATAAATTAAGACCCACAACTGTAATCCCTACGCATAGTTAATGTCTTCTCAGACTATGTTCTTCAAGGTTTAGTGGCGTAAAATTGGGGCCTAGATTTAACTGGCTAGCAGTTTTAAAGCTATACTTTTAATTGAATAATTGCCTTTTGACTTTGTAATACTTCGTTTTAGGAGTTTAGATGTTGCATGAACACAAAATTATAAATTTGACGGAAAATATCAAGTCATACCATTCATGGGACTCCATTACTGGGATTCGTTTTCTGTAATCTTGGGAAGCTACAAAGGTTTTTATCTTATTTCAAGTTATATTGTGTATACCTATTGCTCACACTTTGTGCTAATACCTCGAGTAATGTTGGTTAAAACCCTCAGGGTGACAACGACAACTTCTTAAATGACAACTTCCGAAAACGACAACTTTCAAAAACGATAACTTTTACAATGTCAACTTCCGAAAACGACAAATTTCAAAAACGACAACATTTTAGAATGTCAAATTCCGAGAACGACAACTTTCAAAAACGACAACTTATTAGAATGTCAACTTCCGAAAATGACAACTTTTTAACAAAAAATTTCCTCACAAGTCACGCAGTAGCAGTCACGCGGTAGGAACTAATTTCGGTGATATTTTAACCCCCTTAGGGTGACGACAACAACTTCCTAAAATTTCAACTTCCGAAAACGACATTTTCCGAGAACGTCTATTCTAAACTCGTCAATAGGTGATGGTTACCACTTAACATCGACGGGGCCTGCCTGTTTTACGACAGTTATAATTTTGTCATCTGTTTTGTGTTCACTAAATACCCTCCGAGATACAGTTTTTTAACTAGTTCGGAGTGTATTGCAAATCTGATTCGGCCACCAACCACCGTTTATATTATAAAAATGTTCTTTTATACCTATTACTTCCTACTGTTAATTTTAAGTTTAGCTAGGTTAGTGGTTTGTACGAGGTCTTTTTCTACACTAATATTATAAAGAGGAAAGATTTGTATTTTTGTATGTAACGAATAGGCTCAAGAACTACTGGTCCGATTTCAAAAAATATTTCACCGTTAGAATGCTACATTATCTCTGAGTAACATAGGCTACATTTATTAAAAGATAAAATTAGGGATCCTTTCTAAAACTTCAATAATGTAACCCAAGGTGTAAAAAAATTAGCCATAATTTGGCTTTCATCGCATGCGCTTCGCTTTAAAAATATTAGCGATCGCGGTAGCGGGCCACGGGGCGCATTCTCACTCACTCAGGGAGAAGGGCGTGCAAATGTATGAAAGAAGTAGACCGAGACTCTAACTAAGTTAAGTCTAAGTTTATCCTAAAATGTTCAAAAAATTTATATCCACTCATGCGAAGCTGGGACAGGCCGCTAGTTGGAAATAAATAAATAAATTAATTAAAGATCGATGAGTGTACCTGCCGGCCCGTGGATCGCTGAGTAGAGTGTTCCGTTCGATGTGGTCGAACGTGTTGGAATTGGCGGCGGCGTTGCTGGCCGGCGCTGGCTTGCTGGCGGCGCCGCCGTCGATGCGGTCCCACTCGCCGCTGCTACTGCTGCCGCTGCTAGACACTGTGGTCGATAACGACTTCTCTCTGGAAAGGGTTAAATTAAATTAAAACTAAATAGTAGAGTAGTAGAGCTCTTTGTGAAGGGCTCGTCCGGGGAAGTACTACCACTAAGCCTTTTTCTGCCGCCGAGCAGCGTTGCTGTGTTTCAGTTTGAAGAGTGTGGTTGCCGGTGTAATTACAGGCACATGAGGCTTAACATATGTATATAGGAAATGTATTGTTATAGGTGATGGTTACCACTTAACATCAAGTGGGCCATCTGCTTGTTCCATCAGCTAGTTGTATTAAAAAAAAGGACAAATTACAGGACAACATTAGTGTTGATTATTAATTACAAATAACATCTCTTACATTCGTATTTAAGGCGCTTTTTTAAGCATTTCCTTGGATTCGTTGATTTTTCCTACGCCGTACCCGAGGACTATCATGAATGAATAAAACATTTGTGGCGTTAACGTATTCTTGCTATATTCGACCTTATTCGGTTATAGTTAGGGCGTATCCCTACACGTTCACGCGACTAACGTCAAATTCGTTCGTGATTAGGGCACTGGTCTTCTTCATGTCGTGTCACTAGTTTCTTTCGAAATAGTGTGGTAAAATGATTTTAAGGTCGCCTCAAAGAGTCTCCTTTCAAGCACTTGACACATGTTTTAGATTTTTTTAGGTTCTATGACAAGATAGTGCTGTAATAATAATAAATATTGGTGGACTTTCCACACAGCACTATCTAACCCCAAACTAAGCCAAAGCTTGTAATATGGGATAGCTGATATAACATACTTATAATATACAAACATCTATGTTCATCACACATAAATATAGTATAACAAATATTTGTTCTCGGTGGGGATCGAACCCACGGCCTACGGCGAAGGAGACAGAGCTGTGAAGGCTGTGTGGAAAGTCCACAAATATTTAATTATTAATACCCCAACTATGTGCCCTGTTGAAATAAATGAATATAATAATGACTTACTTATCTGCCGACGATAACATTTTATTCTTCAGTCCGCTGAACAGTCCCCCAACGCCGGACGCAGGCGTAGGGCTCTTCTTTAATGGCACCGGAGGTTTCTTTACCTGCAAGTTATACATTCAGATATTAGTTTATTTCAAAAGAAATACATTTATTTTGGACATAGTAGCACAAATACAAGGTGTTCCAATGCTTGTACTTAAAACTTCAGGGTACCCATCAATATTAATAACTTTTTCTAAGGAACCAACACTGTGAACGCGAAAAAAAACAGTTGTTTCATACATTTTGCCAGCCAGGTATGAACTTTTGTATGAATTAGGTATTAGGCACGAAGGAAGTAAAATAGGTGAATTTTAAATTTATTTTAAGAAAATAAAAAACAATAATTTTGAACAGAATACATTCATTTTGGACATACTCGTAGTGGCACAAATATGTATAGAGCATGAAGAAAGTACAATAATTAGATGGGTACGCTTTATATTTCTCTTAGGAAAAATAAATAAAAAAACCGGCTAAGTGCGAGTCGGATCTATAAAAACGGTAAAAAAATCACGTTTGTTGTATGTGAGCCCCCTTAAATATTTATTTTATTCTGTTTTTTAATATTTGTTGTTATAGCGGCAACAGAAATACATCATCTGTAAAAATTTTAACTGTCTATCAAGGTTCATGAGATACAGCCTGGTGACAGACGGACAGACAGACGGACGGACAAAGGAGTCTTATCGAAGCCGGGGCGGGCGCTAGTATATAAAGTAGTAGAATCAATTGGCATTTGACCGCTTGAATTCCAAGTGCATTTATCAGTAAGGGCGCGCGAAAGGCGAACTCGTTACTGATAACTCCGATAATTGAAACTAGAAAATTGATTAACAAATTAATTAAAATCAAGTGTTTTGTTTGACTAAAGCCGCTATGACATTATTGGGTTAGAAGACGTGACGCGCCCGTAAATTGGATCAATACGAAATATAACTTAACTTTCTTGAAAGAGGGACAAAGTATAACTACTGGGAAACCGTCTTGTTATTCACGCACCTAATATATTTATTCCGATGATAAACTGTTGGTTATAATAGGCAGAATAACGATAGACGTGAAGATACTGCCCATTTTATTCTTATGGTGAATCAATTAAGACGATGGCGATGACAACTGATAATTTACCTCTCCCACTGGTGGTTTAGTGGTAGCGCCCCCGCTAGCGTAACCCCGCCTTCCTATCCTAAGGTCGTGGGTTCGAAACCGGTCATGCACCAATGAGTTTTACTGTTCAAAAACTTATGTGCACAATGCCAGTACTCAAACCGTGAAGGAAAACATCGTGAAGAAATCGGCATGTCGTGGAACCTAAAAGTTCTATAACATGTGTCAAGTGCTCGAAAAGAGCCTCTTGAGGCGCACTTAAAATCTTTTCACCACACTGTTTACAAAGCTACAAGAACTGACTAGTTATAAAAACTCTTACTTGTCCATCGAGCGTTCCGTCCGTCACTGTTTCGGAATGGATTAACTTCTCCGATTCGTTTTTACTTGTGTTCGTGATTGTCGTCTGTGTGTTTGTTTCTTTGCTGAGCGAGTTTTCTTTGTGCGAGCTGTAATCGAAATATAAATGAATAAACCAGAAATTACATACAATCCTGGCCCAATGATGTGTGCAGAAATATTTATCGCAGTTCTACAAGCCCGCGATTTCGTCTGCGCAGGATTAGTCACACAATATCTTTATAAATTGTAGCCTATGAGTTATTCTGATGTATGAACTATATTATTGTAAAGTTTCATTAAAATTCATTCAGTAGTTTTTACGTGAAAGAGTACCAACATCCATACTTACAAAACTTTCGCGTTTATAATATTAGTAGGATGTAGCATTGCACTGCGTTTATCGCTCTGAGACGTAGTGTTAAATCTCATGTTAGTGAAATGAAGAAAAATACCGAAAAAAAACTAAAGTTTCCTTTTGATAGATTAATCCGGCAAAGATAACATAATTACAATACATGTCCTTTGAATCCCTACCGAAATAATACAAATCTAGGATGTCATAGGGCAACATTTTTATTTTGTAATAATTTATCGGCACTTATATTCTTCATCCATCATCATCCAAAATAAATTTTCATTCATTCATCATATTCATCCAAAATTTTTATTTTTTAAATGTCTTCATTAAATTGACACTCATATTCGTCATCCATCCTTCAAATCATATACCAACGGCGGTATGCTAGATTGCCGGCTTGGTATTAACAATCAGTAAGAATTTGGTAAGGTAATGTGTACTACCTTATTTTAGATGTAGTGAGTTCTTTGACGGACGCCGTTTTTTCCGAGTACTTGTTGAGTATGGGATAAATAGGCGAGGCAGTTTTCGAAGGAGGTCGGTCGGGTTTCTTCTCTTCCACTACTCCCGCTGCCACTGAAATAAATAAAATTTTTTTTAAATGCATATTTTGCATATAAGTAGTTTCGAAAAAGAACCCAAGTAGCAAGCTGAAAATAAATTTTAAAATTAAATTTCTTTGTTGTTGTTGTTTTTTTTTTAATTTCTATGCCTTCTTGTGTTCGATAAATTGATATTTAGTTAATGTAATTGGTGTGCAACCGTTTTAATTAAATGTGTGTAAATAAATAAATAAATAAAAGGTTCTCGTATGGCGACCACGAACTGAAGACATTGTGAAGATCGCGGGAAGTCGATGAATGTGGTACTCGGAATCGTTCTTCCTGGAAATGTATATGTCCAGCCTCCGTTAACTTCTTCAGGCTAACGATGATTTTACAAACAATACTGGGCAGCGTTAGGAAGAAGAATAAAATTGCATAGAAATGTGGACTTTCATTTAAAGATTTTAAAATCGGTTCCCTTTCTTAGCTCGAAAGATCGCGCTCAACTGTATTTGACTTACAAGACCAACCGAACACATTACCTACCGGACCAGTCATACTTTATTTCGTTTTTAATCAATTTGTATTTAAATAATTATTATAACTATGATGCAACATTGTAAAATACTTAATAATTTTAATGAAAACCTAAAAAAACTTGTTGGTTAACATTGATAGTGATCATGATGTTCTTGACATTACATATTTTCACCATTCGGGAAAACTTTTTTGTTCGTTTTATTTTTATACTACTAACTAGCGACCCGCCCGGCTTCGCACGGTTATTGTGGGTTATCCCAGTTATTAGAGATAGACATATACCATCACGGACTTTTTTGTAGACGTTTTTAAGGTGTACAATACTGTAGCAGCAAAATACGTTGCGTAGTTTTAAAGATTTAAGCATACATAGGGATATAGGGACAGAGAAAGCGACTTTGTTTTATACTATGTAGTGACTAGCTATTGGAACATGCAGTTGGCCTAAAAAGGCATGGTAGGGCCAGGGCCCTTCACAAAGAGCTAGAGCTAGAGAGAGAGTAGTAGACTACTCTTAAAAATAATACACAATATATTTGAATGTAAATATGTTTCAAGAAACTAGTGAAAGCAAGAAAAGCTTGCGTTGGTAGCCTTCGACTGAAATAAAATGCCAATCAATGACACGAGACCTAATATTTACGAAACTACAGCTCGCGTTTTACCCAGATAAAAAGTTACCGACTATATTATCAGAATCAGAATCAGAATAATCTTTAGTGTAAACTGTTAAAAATATAAGGTGGTAGTATAAAAGTAGTAGTACAAACAGTCTAGGTATATTTTCTATTATATTTCAGAACATGAACTAAGTAAGGGCGGCTTTGACCAGCAGCAGAAGTATCAGTGGATCATAGTGTGTTGTGTAGTGTGTACACTTAAGGCGAAGACAAGAGCTAATGTACCTTAGCTCGCACGTTTCGACTTGTTGAAAGATATAAAATAACATAACTCATTTTCAAACAAAATCGCAATCAACCATTTTGTGTGCAATCACATCGCACACATTTTAGTATAAATTTCATTTTTATCGATACAAGTTTTCCTACTACATTAGATCTTGTCTTCGCCTTAAGGCGCTAACAACCGCTCATACACTTCTCGCTCACACGTTTTTAAAATATATGTAATATTTATTTATAAAATATATATTTATATAGGATTTAGTTTTAAAAATCGCAAGCAACGAAATGACATAGAAACAAATATGGCAACCAATAGCAAAATATACCTTGGCTCTATCTTAAGCTAAGCACCATTGGAATAACTATTATGAGGCAATACGGAATCATTCTTATAAATTATACATGGGATTATCCTATGCACTAATTGCATCAGTGCGTTATATCATTGTAACACGTCACTTTCCGAACACACATACATGCACTATTACTCAGAAAAATGCCACAAATTTGCTCGAAATATCTGGACTTATAAACACCGACTATCATACAGATAATTATAGCAAGTTTTTTTTATCACAGTCAGTCTAAGAACCTCCACATATTATATCTACGAAAAAAATTACGCGCAAAAATCACAACTCACTTTCGACACCCATTTTCGTATATTAATAATCAAATAGTTATGGAAAGACAGTGTCACGAACGCGATCCATGAGGCAACTTAACTAGTAAAAACGCGCGGGCGAGGCAAAGCAAGATATTACGCAAAATCACGACTATGCTCGCTCGGGACCTTGACGAGAAATGTCAATAGCAAAGCATCGGATACTAATCTTTAGTGGGCAGACTGTTTACAAACTAGCATGCTTGTGGTTTGTGCTAACTAGCGAATGCTCACGAGTTCACTTGAAAACACATTATTATTCTAATTGATGAATGGTGTGGATTCCGTTATTGTCACCATTGTCTCCGTATATCCGCGCTATCGCACTGATTTAGCTATGGTTTGAGGGTTCCGTACCCAAAGGGTAAAACGGGACCCTATAACTAAGACTCCGCTGTCCGTCCGTCCGTCCGTCTGTTTTTCTGTCTGTCTGTCTGTCCGTCTGTCATCTCATGAACCGTGATAGTTAGACAGTTGAAATTTTCACAGATGATGTATTTCTGTTGCCGCTATAACAACAAATACTAAAAAAACAGAATAAACTAGTGGTTCGCCCCGAACTGAGATCTCGTGATGAGACCCGACGAACACACCAAAACTTTGAGTAGGTGGTAGTCAGAGGCAAGTCCAAACATTATGTTTGGACTTTTTTCTGACTACCGCCTACTAACTTGGTACGGTAACCAAATTTCAACTCTATTGGCCTATTTATTGAAGAGTTCCGTTGAACAGACCTTGGCTCCATCATCAGACCTGGTCGTCGTCACCATTTTATGAGAACTGAGTACCTCCTTAATTTATTTCAAGAAAAAAAAATAAGAAAAATCAAAGGAACTGGCCGACCAGTAGAAAAACCTTGATGTCAACGAAACTCTTAGAGATGGGAGCTCTTGGATCGCTGGTTATCTTAATTTAACTTTTTAAGTTTTATCTCGAAAACAGAGCGTCCCAAAAAAAAAGTAAAAATTGTTTTGGAATGTCCAAACAAAGCCCTTTCATATGACATGTAACTTGATTTTTTTATGTAACTTTTTTTATATTTGCCCTCTTAAAAAACCCTTCATCCGATTTTACTCATATACTTACCAGTAAATTTCTCAAGTACAAGCTATCGACATATCAAATTTCAAGCAGATCGGATCAACGGTTCTGAAGTTATCGCCAGACAAACATACATACATACATACATACATACATACATAGATACATACATACATAAAATGCCAAATCGCCCAAGTTGAAACTAAGATCTTCGTTCGCTTCGCTCACTCGATCAAATATATATTTAAGGGGGCTCCCATAAAACAAACGTGATTTCTTTGCCGTTTTTATAGATAATGGTACGAAACCCTTCGTGCGCGAGTCCGACTCGCACTTGGCCGGTTTTTTTATACTACTTGCTGATGGAACTAGTAAATGGCCTACCCGATGTTAAGTAATCACCACACCACTACTCATTAACAAGGTACGAGTATAGCCTCGCACGTCACGCACGATCGATGTTTCTGGTTTAGGTATAATTTCTCAAAAATATCAGACAAAGAAAACCTACCAGAATTTTGCGCATATCTAACTCGTACTTGACCGGTTATAATAATATCACGTACACTAAAATCACATTAAATAAAAAAATACATTATTCTAAATTTACCTGGTGAGCGACTCAAAAAAGTAGTCTTACATCATTATTCTTAGCCACTGTACCGTTATACCTACAAACTAACACAACCGCACTTGTTTATTAAGGATACGCAGGTTGGAGAATAATAAATAAGCATTGTTTTGACTGACAACACAAGAGTGACCAGTGGTTTACTACTCAACTATGAGATGTGTAAGAACTATGCTGGATGTACTTACTATAAGCTCAAGGTTTCTGATGTTTTTTCTTGTAGATTAGTCATGTTTTATTATAATACTTGTTGATAGGTACCTATCTATTTCAATAAATAAATATTGGTGATAATTTATACAGCGCCATCTATACAGACACTAAGCAAAGCTGGAAATACTCAATACTCAATACATTTATTGCTTATACATGGTTTAGTTTTGGTACATACATTGTTGTTAGTTGTTAGTAAGTGTATCACATGGACCCTGCATAGGGTATGGCAATATGGAGGCAGGCCGAGGTTTTAAATTATAATACGTGTAGTCGGTAGACAGGTATCGTTACAGTAAAAAAGTAGGTGTTATCTGTTATACAAGGTACGAAAAAGAAGAACTAGGTATTCTAAATAAACAAGGTATTGGGAATGTATGTCAAAGTTAATGAAATGTTTAATTAAAAATAGTTAATATTTAGGTCAAAGTGTGTATAGCCGAATGTTAAATAAAAATAAAAAATTAATGTCAAAGTTAAATCTAGGTAATTTCAGTGTCAAGTTTAAATTATAATTATTCTTAATTCTTGTATTTATTCAAGACAACAAGATACTTTGTAGTAAGCACAGTCAGGCCATTATAAGAGCATAATATAGCATAATAATGCATAAGACAAGTATCCTTTTATCAAATTATCTACCAAATAACAACGTTAAAGTGGAATATACCAAGAAAATCATTCAACAGTAACTTTGTAATAAAGATTATGTCACTATTTCGAAACATTATTATAGTGCCTTTAACCTTCGAAGTTCCACGTTATGACACGCGTGCCGAAACGAAGCAATAAAATTTGGTGAAAATATCTAAAAGATTTTTTGGCGCAAATTGTGCAATTCAACGGTAGCAGGCTTTAACTCATTCAATTTATTTTTATCGGAGAAATTAATTAGTAACGTCTGATACAAATTTAATTTAAAACATGATCTTTTTTTTCAGTATAAGACAACACTATTACTTCTTTCCTTAGTTTTTAAGTTTGTTGCCTGTTTTCTAGGCTTTGGTCTCGTGATATTGGCACCTAGTTACACCTAGTTTTGAGACGTTTCAAAGTGATCCCTGTGATTTTATTGAATAAATACCCTTTGACTTAGACTTAAAACACCAAATGCTTACAAGCAACATATTATAATTTTTACAACACAAAGTATGTCGATTTAGGATAACCGTAATGTGAACTATTATTTTTGAAAACATCTTCTTCAAGAATACCTTTGGTTTACCTGACGGATTCTAACTCTGTGTATACTGGTATATTCAAATCTAGCTTACGGAATTGTAAAACTATCTATAGATGTATAATTTTATGTATTTAATATACAAATTCGCGCGATAATATGTCACTAATATAATAGCTTTATTAATGTTTGTATTAGTTTAGCAACGAATAAGATATATTTTTAAACCAGTTTTTTAAGTTATTGCTGATATTATAAAATCATATTTTGCATATTGAAATATCATGAAATTGTGCCAAATTACTAATGTTGTTCCAGACACCATGCAGGCTAACTACCACTTACCGGCGCATTCTTTTATACTTTACATTCTTTGGTGATGGTTACCACTTAACATCAGGTGGGCTTGTTCCAACAGCGAGTTGTATAATAAAACTATAGCCACGCTGTCACCTTCAGCAAGAGACGGTCCATCTTTGTTTGCAGCCAATAATCGCTTCAATATCATTCTATTACGTGCGATAGAATCAGAAATGAGGAAATCCGAAGAACCAAGGTAACCGTCATAGCTCGCAGAATTAGCAAGTTGAAGTGGCAATGGGCAGGTTACATAGCTCGAAGAACTGACAACCGATGGGGAATAAAGGTTCGCGAATCGAAGCATGAGACGCCCTCCTATCCGATGGACCGATCATGATGACCGCAGTAACTCGGTGGATAGACAAGGCACAGAATCGGTCTTTTAAGAAATGTATAGGCGAGGCCTATGTCCAGCAGTAGGCTTCAGTTAGGCCATATATGGAGAGTCAGTGTCATAGTAATGCAGCTGTTAAGTGCGAGCTGTTCTTAACCGTCTTTCAACTTGAAAGCCTGCTTACAGGGACGCAAAAATTAAATCCTTTCACCCCAAACACATACAAAACAGATACAAATACGGTTCTGAAATGTAGTTTGTAGGTAATGTTATAACATGATATACGACGAGTCAAACTAAAGCCTGGATGTCCGTGAGGCCACCACCGGGTCGCAGAAGACCAGCGCTACTGTATGGCAACATGTAGTAGCATATGCTGAGCTGTTGGCCAATTCACCAACACTGAATGTTACTTCTATGTATATTTTATTTTCAACTTTTTAGTTTGTATATTTGTTTTATTTATGTTAATAAATTTTTTATTTTTATTATTACGGTTGTGGATGA
The DNA here is from genome assembly GCA_932294275.1 of Chloroclysta siterata. NCBI lineage: Eukaryota > Metazoa > Arthropoda > Insecta > Lepidoptera > Geometridae > Chloroclysta > Chloroclysta siterata. Next base: position 20,302,405 of record OW028595.1, on the reverse strand, counting down.
ATAAACGGGTTTTGTCTCTTTCTTTACTTACCAGTAGGCAGCATTTGTACGAAATTGTCGGGAAAGAGTCCGACCCGGCCGTGGATCTCGCCCCGCCACCAGCCTCTGTCTGGCGCCTCCTTGGAGACTATCGTCACTATGTCCCCTTCGGCTAGTGTGATCTCGTCTTCGTTCACTGCTGAATACGGGAACAGCACGCGACATTGCTCCTTAACTGTTGACAAATAAGAACGTTTTAAGAATGCACTGCCTCACTTTGGAATTGACTGAGTTTTATGCTAAATCAATATTTTAGGATAATTCATACTATAGGGCCCTGGGGCAAAGGCAGTCACTCAAAAGTGCTCCAACTTGTTGATGGAACAAGCATATGGCGCACCTGATGTTAAGTGGTAACAATCACCTATAACATAGCATTGCTTCGCAAGTAAAGCACGATATGAACGTACCCTAACGATGCACTGCCCGAAGACCATCAACTTGAGGCAGATATTAAGCCTTAGATATTAAGCAGATACAGATGTTAAGCCTCATGTGCCTGTAATTTCACCGGCAACCATACCCAAATTTTGAACAACTCACAAAGAATTTACCAAGTCAAAATAAAAAATAAAATCCTCATCATCATGGATAGAATCATTGACCTCATAATTGAAATCATTCTAAACGGTGCCAACAACTTTATCAGTTAAGCGTTTATTGAATCTGCGACTCAATTATTCGAATTACGTGTGAGTAAACAGTGAGTAATGCAGACTCGTTTGAATACAACCATGAGAAGCCCGACGTTTGTCAATCACTAAATTTAAATAATAAACGCTCTATCACCCTTTAAGTTCCATTGCAACACCTTTATTGGGTACATTATGTATTGAATTACTTAGCTCTGACAATTTTAAAATTTAGAGAAAAAATAGAGTAGTATAGAGCTCACTATAAACTGATGGCTCAACCAGATGACCCACCTTATGTTAAGTGGTAACCATCACCTATAACAAAGCATTACCTCGTAAGTAACGCACGATAGGAACGTGCCCTACGATGCACTGCCCTGCGTCCATCAACTTGAGGTATACAGATGTTAAGCCTCATGTGCCTGTAATTACACCAGCAACCACTCTCTTCAAACCTTTAAGAGTAGTAGAGCTCTTTGTGAAGGGCTCGTCCGGGGAAGTACTACCACCACGCCTTTTTCTGCCGCCAAGCAGCAACGCTGTGTTTCGGTTTGAAGAGTGTGGTTACCGGTGTAATTACAGGCACATGAGGCTTAACATCCGTATGCCTCAAGTTGATGGACGCAGGGCAGTGCATCGTAGGGCACGTTCCTATCGTACGTGACTTACGAGGCAATGCTTTGTTATAGGTGATGGTTACCACTTAACATCAGGTGGGCCATATGCTTGTACCATCAGCTAGTTGTATAAAATAAAAAAAAACCGAAACACAGCAACGCTGCTTGGCGGCAGAAAAAGGCGTGGTGGTAGTACTTCCCCGGACGAGCCCTTCACAAAGAGCTCTACTACTCAGAAAAGTAAAAATAGTGCTCCTAAGCGTAAAGACGCGGTGCGTTAGTTCTTTCATTATTCGAAAGGGCGTCCTGTGACCTTTAAGTAATTGATATAATAAACCAAACGCAATGATTCACTCGTTTCCGTTAGATGAATTTACAGCAGGGTGCGTTCATTGTGTGTTGCCTCACTATGACGTAGTGCAGATGAATACAAAATTAGGTAGTCTGTAGTGGTGAGTGACTGTGTCACAGTATAGAGCAGGGATGGCGAACCTTATTGAATCAACGTGCCATTTTTTCTAAGAAAATAAGTGAGGCCATAGACGTGCCCTCAAATAATTTCAACCATAATGTAATACCTATATTATTATTATAATAATTTCAATGAAAATTCCAGCCGGTGTTCCAAGAACCGCAGCAGCCCGGAGGGCGATTTAACCAAGTACATAGGTTCTGATCGGATTGGGCAGGTGCGGGCTGAGTAGCGGATAGTTTGAATTAAAAATGCAAACAGTTTTGATCCGTGATGTGCCCAAATTATAGTGTCGCGGGCCATTGGTTCGCCATCCCTGGTATAGAGTATAGACAGAAGTCTACGTATGTATAACTCCATAGTAAAAAACATTGCGGCTTACCACATCGAGCCCATAAAAGGGAATAGATAACGGTTTTACAACACCGCACAAGACAATAAACTCTAATGCTGATGAGAACTAATGAATGGATTGACTTATAGCAATGGCTTTTATGAATCATTTTTCCAGTTCGATAAGACGTAAGAGAGCTTTTGTTAAGATATCTCTGTTTTGCCGACGCCGCAAAGTTATATTGGAACCACACAGAGCTTCATTATTATATTATTTTGTAACAAGGATCATACGAAAGAACGGTAGGTACCAAGTCGTAAGTTTGATGCCTGCTCTTCTAGTATTGCTCGCGTGGAACCGCTACCTAGACTCACCTATCTTCAAGATGTTTCAAAGTTATCTCTTCTCTTGTCGTGTCACTAGTTTCTTTCGAAACAGTGTGGTGAAAGGATTTTAAGTGCCCCTCAAGAGGCTCCTTTCGAGCACTTGACACATGTTATATAACTTTTTAGGTTCCACGATATGCCGGTTTCCTCACGATGTTTTCCTTCACCGTTTGAGAGAACTGACATTGATTTAACTGAATACCCTAACCCTTTGGCTTTGTTTTATTGAACTAGAGCTGGGAATAACTAAAGACAATTTTATTTGGGTTACCAATTTCCGCCCACAGCTGCGACTTAGACGATATTCGTTTGTATTATATGAGGTTAAATAACTACTCCACTTCCTGCGATCTTTACAATGTCGTCGCTTCATCGAGTTGGCGTCCTAAGCATCTATATAGGCTTACGGCCGGTTTCTGAAAGCCCGATCTAAACTATTCGCATATCAAGTCACTTGCTATCTCTATCTAATTCGATGTAATAGCTGAAATGGCGAGGGACTTGACATCCGATTAGTTTTGATCGAGCTTTCAGAAACCTGCGGTTAGTCTCGTGTTTTTCACCTAATTTATAACACGTTTCATTTTTTGCGATCCTTGTGATTTTTTTTAACTTATAACGCAAGTAGTCAATGGCCAAATAAAATTATATATCAGGGCAGGTAAAACAGAGGGGTGTTAACGAGTGAATCGGTCTTTGGCATCGTAGCTTCTAAACAGATGAACCAATTTTGTATATTTTTTTGTTTGAAGCTTCTAGTCTAGCAGTCTAGCAAACAAAAAAAAAAGCTATATCGGTTTAGAAACGTTTCGAGATTTCAACCATCTGAAGATTACCCGCTCTATCTAGTCAATGTGTGGTCAAATGTTTAGAAAAAAGGTGTACAAAGCTTTTTTTTGGAAACATTATGTCTTTGACAAAGGATTTGATTGTGTACATACTTGGTTTAGGTGGTAACGCGGGCGCTGGCTCGACTGGCGTGGTGCTTGTGGGCGGGTCCAGCATAACGACGAAGTTCGAAGGGAATACACCCACGCGACCTTGTCTCTTGCCCTGCCACCAGCCTTCCTCTACCTGTAACAAGACGGGATGAAATTAAACTAAACCTGTTTATATGAATAAAAAACGCCTGATACAATTTATTATACCTGATAATACTTAAACATCGTGATTAGACATAGCGCATATCCCACGATCCCACCTCAGGGTCTTTAAACAAAAAAACTCTTTTTTTTTATAGAACTATCTATTTAATGGAACAAGCAGATGTCCCACCTGATGTTAAGTGATAACATAACCATCACCTATAACAAAGCATTGCCTCGTAAGTCACGCACGATAGGAACGTGCCCTATGCACTGTCCTGCGTCAATCAACTTGAGGCATACAGATGTTAAGCCTCATGTGCCTGTAATTTCACCGGCAACCACACTCTTGATGATCACAATGATGATGATAGTAAGTTGCATACGTCACAATATGTTAATTTGTGGTGCGTCAAAATGTCATAATAAGTATGGTTTTCAGCCTGTGTTATGTAGGTATACATTGTCATATCTTTGTTTTTCTGGATTTGGTTCTTATATCCGGTTTGGCGACGGCTTTCCTGATGGTCTAGCGACATCATCAAAGTCAAAGTCAAAAGGTATTTATTCAATAAAATCACAAGGATCACTTTGAAACGTCTTAAAGCTAGAAGAACAGGCAACAAACTTACGGCTTGGTTCCTACCGTTCTTTTGTATGATCCTTGTTACAATGTAATATAATGTAATCATCAGTCTGGGAAGTCCACTGTTGGACATAGACCTTCCCCATACATTTCTAGAAAGAACTATTTCAAGCCCTCCAATCTTGCAATCTTTTACCCGGTACTTGCGTCCCGATTACATTATTTAAATTATAATGTCCTTTAGTGGTTGAATTTAGAATTCGGTCGTGCAACACCGATTTTTTCCATTCAAAGTATTTTTATTATGTGTGAAATCCTAGCGCTCGCAGACGATGAAGGAAAAACATCGTGAGGAAACCTGCGACCTAGATACAGGAACGGCATGGTCAATACGTGCTGTGCGCGCTTAGGTCGAAGTTCTGTTGGGTGAATTAGCAAACCTACCGGTACTAATCGGACGTGCATTCAAGATGTCTAAGAGGGGTCCTTAGACATCAATAAACCCTCACAACAACCAAAATAACAGAATAAAACACATGCCCCCCCAAGTACTTCAAGGACGTCGCCGACTCCGAGGGGCAGTCGAAGTTCTGTTGAAATGTTTAAGAGAGGTCCTTAGGGTCCTTAGGGGTCCATCCTCAGCGAGCCCTCACAACTGTCAGAAGAACACACATACCTCTTCAAGTACTTCAAGGACGTCGCCGACTCAGAGGCGCGTTGAATTTCTGTTGAAATATTTAAGAGGTCTCTTAGACATTTCAACAGAAATTTCAGGTCCTTAGGGTCCTTAGGGGTCCATCCAACGAACCCTCACAACAGTCAGAATAACTGAATAAGACACATACCTCTCCAAGTACTTCAAGAACGTCACCGACGCAGAGCGGTAACTCGTCTGGATTTGCTGGCTGGTAGCTGAACACGGCCCGACATCGACCTGACACACCACCCGGTCTGTAATAGATAGAATATAGAAAATACTTACATACTTATAGATATAACATAAAAACAGTACATAATACAGTCATCTAAATAAATAGAGCTTATACCTACTTTATAATGACAAAAAATAGAATTTGGGTGGAAAAGCGAATCCACGATTTTGTTTTTTATGAGAAAAAGTGATGAATCAAATTCAAGTACGAAAATGGATTCGATTCGACCAGGTTCGATTCCGACCGGTGATATAGGACAGAATATCACATACCTTTTTTATAACCACTGACATAAACATTTGAGTTTATTATTGGACTTGGTGGAAATTACCGACTGAGGCGAATGTTACGAGAATAAGTAATGGATCGTCAAATACCGTGAGAGATTAGAGTGGACACTTTTGCCCAGCCCCGGAGGATACGTTGTACTAATATATTCCGTGGGACGATATTTGAAAAATAGTGACATTTAATTTATCTAGTACCTACCTACTACAGTAACTCAAGTTTCTGAGCAACTGTTTTATCAAAATTAATTATCCATGAGTCAGCTCAGCTAGCCATACCTTGCAATTTGTCTTGACTTTTCGTTTCATATCGTTTATAAAGTTTAATATAACTGGTTTGGGTTGTTATAGTTATAATATTAATAAAGCCAGAGGACGTCAACTAGGTACTGTACAAAGGCCCCCATATAGACTACTAGTGCGAACAATCTTGTGCAGCCTACACTCAACAGCTTCCGGAAACCTTTACTAGGTCGTCCTTTCATCTGGTGAAGGTGGGTCCTACGCTTTCTGGTGTGTGATCTTCTAATTCCCTTACTAAAAAAACTAAACAGCCATCGCATCGGTATAAACGTCACCACACCAACTCTCAGTTTAAAAAAAAAATCACAAACCTAGGAAATATTCAAATTTACCGGCGCAAAGGACACGGCAAGTCCATAATATTCAAAATAGCAAAAAATATCAGCTATGGCCGACTGCGAACACCGACTGGTCCGCGAACCGTGATATCACTTATCACTGCTGATAAGATAGCGAGCACAATCATTATTATTTCTGCTAATCGAAAAAATACTTAAAACATCGTGATTAGACATAGCGCATGTCCCACGATCCCACTTCAGGGACTTTAAACAAAAAACTCTTTTTTTTTATACAACTAGCTGATGGAACACTGATGTTAAGTGGTAACCATCACCTATAACAAAGCATTACTTCGTAAGTCACGCACGATAGGAACGTGCCCTACGATGCACTGCCCTGCGTCCATCAACTTGAGGCATACAGATGTTAAGCCTCATTTGCCTGTAATTACTCCGAACTTCGGACCACGAGAAGGGACTTTGGTCCCCGAGCTTTGGACTTTGGACAAAAAACTGAAACCAAAACCACTTCACCACTTTGTTCCCCAGGTGCGATGATATCCCCTCATATCTCTTAGGACAAAGCTGGTTCCAATCTCTGTTATACTTTGCTAAACGTGCAACGGAAAGGTAGGTACCTCAGTACGGTCGCCGGATCTTGGCAATCGTGTAGATAATACGGTTTTGTAAATACTGAAACTGAAACAACTTCACGACTTTGATCGCCAGGCACGGTAGATTTCCCCTAAGATCTCTCAGTACCAAATACCAACTCAAGATTCTTTGAGGATGCCTAAGAATGTCCAAATATTACATTTCGCACATACCCACATTTTGCCATAGTTGGTATACCACACACTAGTTGCAAGCCCATCACCGCTCTTAGAATACTAACCGGTTTCCTCACGATGTTTTCCTTCACCGTTTGAGAGCACTGGTTAAACACTAGATTGAGATAGAGAAAGATTTAAACCCCTAGTGGGTTCAAATCCGGTGCTCTACGGTTTTGTGTCACTGTATAAGGTCGTAAATTATCTGCCCCTCAGCCAAACAACTACCTTCACGTTTAAAATTCGAAAAAAGTCATCATCTTCTCATACTGACAGTTCCAAATTGTATAAGCACTTCATGAATAAAATTCTTAAAACTTGAAAAAATAATATCTTAGCCTTTTCTAATTGGCTCACGTTCTGTGTTGTCTGCAATAATCCCCAGGCAAATCCCCAGGCACTGTAGATATCCTTGGCACGCTTGATCCTGGAGGGTACTGATAACTCGAATTATTGCAGAAGCAATAATAAAGTAGGTAGTTAGGTATCTACTTTGTCCTGCTCTACCTTATCGAATCAGATTGTCGAAAGACACTATCCACTAGACTACTGTAGACTACAAGAACCTTGTAGGTACACGTAGGTTAGGTTCTGCTAATGAAAAATTATTAAATTACCCAACATAATTACCACAAAACGTAAGTAAAAACCAGTTACGCCTTGGTGGACCACTTTCGCTATTATCCGGTGTGCATCAAAATCAAGTCCGTCGTCATGCAGTAAAAGTTTTCAATTAGGTTTATGAGCCATTTACGGGGCTTGGCTTGTCTTACAAACATATTTTTTAGTTTTGGTGGTTTTGATACCAATTTTCTACAGCCTATATATTTTTATTAAATACTAGCATCCGCCTGCGGCTCGCCTAGCTAATAAAAGTATGTAATATGTAATTCAGTATTTACAAACTATGTATACCTATTCAAAGTTTCATCAAAATCCGTGTGGCTGTTACGGTTGATTAGGAGCAAACATTCGCATTTATAATATGCAGGATATTAGTAGGAGACCTATCGCAGTTTCTCCTAGAACTTCATACAAAATGACAATTTGTCAATTCAAGAGGAGAGCATAGAGAGTAAAAGAAGTACCTAGAACAAAAGTGGGCGTGGCGTGTGCAAACGCACCAGACTTGATACTCAAGATTTTTGAAGATGTCAGGGCCAAATATACCTACTTCCAAACCATTGGGCATGAACCCATAGAATACATAAATACCTTTCATCGGTATTCTGTGCATAAATCTAAAGGGGATCGAACCCACGGCCACATCGCATAAATCAGAGCTACTACCAACAGAGCTGTGAGGGTCATGGATCGCCTGGATTCAATTCTTGTACATACAATAAGTTTATGATCTAGAGCTAATAATAGATTGAGCATGAATAGGTGGGACCAACCTACTTGTTGATACAATCATTACATTAGCTATGTATGACATCACTGATTGAGTTAGCACACATTTGCTAGACCAGTATGTGGAAAAAATACGTAAACAAACAGGTAGGTAAAACCTTAGTAGTTGGCAATGAGACTGACTAACCATGATGCATTGACTGATATCAATTTCTTTTTGGTGTAGGTCAACTGGAATACAACAAAAAAAAAACGTTATTGTTCTTGCAAATAATGTTATTTATATTAAAACAAAAAGCTTCTCTTTGATCACTTTAAATTTTTCGTTACTGAGCAGAAGTTTTTTCTGGAGAAGCGATTTGCGGTCCTTCTTAAATCATATACCAAAATCTAAAATAAAAAGTCTTTGACTTGGGGTATACTGGTCATGGTCATATGTGTACCAATGTGTGGTATTGGCACAGAATATAAATAAGAGTTTAAGAGACACAAATGTCACTGGTGTTCATCACAAATAATTACAATGTAGGTTGTTATGTGTTTTGATTTTAGTTTTTAATTTAAAGTTCATGCTGAGCTCTATGATTTAGACCAACTATAACATGTGTCAAGTGCTCGAAAGGAGCCTCTTGAGGCGCACTTAAAATCCTTTACCACACTGTTTCGAAAAAAACTAGTGACACAAGAGAGAGACCTACTATAAGAAATCAAAAATACAATTCAATAATTATTATTTAGCTTTTTGCTTGGAGTAAAAACACTAATAGCCTTAGTTATAAAAATCTGTCTCTAGTTATAAAACTATTGCCGTCTCTTGCCATAAGTCAAACAGTTACAGGCCTATTAAATACTCATAAATAAGAATTTACTCAGAAGTAGAACTTAAACATTGCACTCACACTGATATTATGAAATACACTCATTTATGTTACAACTGATAGACATAATCTTAAATATTTCATGTATTATGTAAAGAACCAGTTGGCCGCATAAGTTTAAATAAAATTTGTATAATTAGTTATCTTCGTGGCTATGGGTGTTTCATTTATTGCTTCATAATTAATTACGTTTTAAAATAGAATTTTTAGATAATTTGAATTTAATAGAGCTTTGATCACCTATTTTTTTACATGTATAATAATAACCAAAATGTTTTAATTTATTCAACTGTTTGCTGTTATTTTTGTAGATCTGCCGCCCACCATACTCATACGCGGTGCACGCGGTTTTTGTATCATGGTAAAAAATAGTGCAAACCCCTAGTACTTACTTAGCACTTCAATAATTATACTTCAATAAATAACTAATAGAGATTAGTAGCCATTTCATACCACCAAGTAGCCCCAAACATACTTTAAAATTCCAACTGTAGAATCAGTTTGTAAATTGAAAATAAGACAAAGGTTACCTGGCAGTATTAGTGTCAGGCAGTATGGACACAAAGTTGTCAGGGAACATGCCCCGGCGCCCTCTGAGTTCCCCTCTCCACCAGCCCCCAGGCAGTCGCTCCACATCTCGCAGTATGTCTCCCGGCCGGATTGTCAGCTCGTCTGGCTCCGATGCATCATACACATAGTTCACCATACAGGACACTGTTAGAGAAAAATCAAATTCACCTAATAACAATCAAAGTCCTGGCTGACTGACTGAGGCTCAGCAAAAATTACTGCTCCTACACACTTAAAATTTGGAGAGTTGGTATACTAAGAAAGGTATAATGTAATTTCGGTCATATATGTATTGTAATGAGCATAATGGTCATATATTGTAAATTTTATACAGAACTGGCAGAAGACTGTAACCAATGGAAAGAGATGGAGGAGACCTTTACTCAAGAGGGGTCCTAATTAGTGGCACTTATAAAAAATAGTGAAAATAAAACAAACAATGTAAAACTTATTATGGAATAAACAGGCTTTTTTCATTTTTATTTTATTTATTACTAGCGGCCTGTCCCAGCTTCGCATGGACACACATACATTTTTTGAACATTTTAGGTTAAACTTAGACTGTGGCGTGGGTTTGAGCCTCGCGTCTACTTAATTTCATACATTTGCACGCCATTCTCCCTGAGTGAGTGAAATCGCACCCCGTGCGTGACCCGTGGACCCCTTAACATTTTTAAATTCGTCATATCTTTTGAATAGAATGTCCGATTTGAACAATTTAAGAAGTAATCTATAGGTATTGAAACCGTCTGAATTATGATTTATTTGGATAAGGATTAATACAAAGGTACAAATAAAGACCCTTTTCTAGCGGCGGCATTTCAATTAATTTGTTATAATAAAAGAACACTTATTGTGACATAACTATAATAGTTAGACATATGCTGTCGTGACATTTTTTGTAAATGATGACGTGTTCTACAAAATCGTAGTACATTATTTTGTTCTATCATCAATAGTTTTCGCAGCGCACGCGATGTAAGGTTTTTGTTTTCCACCTTGTTTTACATTATTGGAGTTTTAGTAAGGATCCCTGATTTTTTTGAAAATATAATATAGCCTATGTTACTCAGGGATAATGAAGCATTCTAGTTTTTGAGCCTATTCGTTACATACAAAAATACAAATCTTTCCTCTTTATAATATTAGTGTAGATATAATATAATAGTGTTGATAATGAGCATGCTAAGACAGTAATACTCTTTTTTAGTTTTATAATAGGGACATGGGTTGTATGGTTGAATGGTGTAGACACCTCCACATTTTTCACAGCTTACACAGGACATAAAAGCTTCACACAAACTAAAGCATGTTAATGGACAACATTAAAATGCATTCTATCTCACCTTATATGATGTAAGTACCTAGTGTTATACTCAGTGATGATCGGTTTTTACCAAAAATAAAGTTAAAAGCATAGAAAACTACATGATAATGAAGCCGGACCCTAAAATTTAGGTCATGTTTTTTTTATATTAGTGATTTACTGCTAGAAAAAGAAGCCCACATAGTTAAAACCACAAGGAACCACTAATAACTTATTATTAACAACAAACAAACTAGTTGAATACATTTCTAATGGTATAAAAAAAAAATCTTAAAGTGTTAGTGTCGGATGAAAGTTATAAGCTGCTTGATACTTATATCGCTACTCATGTGTAATGTAATACAAAATTGTGTCTTTTAGTTTAAGCATGCCAACCTCTTGTTCTTCACCTGACAAGGTTGGCTGGTAGAAATTCTGTCTAGCATTAAGCTCTCCTTTTGTACAAACTTTGATGCAATAAAGATCTAATAAATAAATGTGTAGTGTAGCAATTTCATTTATACCACTTTGAGGCCCTTATGGAGGAGTTTAGGATTACAAGTAAATTTCTTTGCTTTCTTATGGTATTATTTATTCACAGTCTCTTTTTAATCATCAGATAAAAAAATATATGAAAAAAGTATTCATAATTCACAGCATTTGTACATGGTTTCTTCTATCAACATTATTATCTGTATAATCTGATAAGCATTCACATTCTGACTAATGCTACATAGGCACGTCTCGGGATTTGTTTATTTAATATTTAGCAAGCACAGTTGTGACATCACAACAATTCAATGAGTCATACATAACATACAAAATAGGTACAGGGAATACAAATCTTGATTTAAGTTTTATGATTTATGATAATTTATTCGCACAGAGAATGTTAGCGATAATTCTTTAGCCAAGTAAGATAAGCCTATTTGATCTTGTGGTGACGAAGAAAACTATGTCAGTATGTCTTACCGTACATACCTACTTATTTTGATGTACAAAGTGTATTTACAAAAATCATTAGAATTTGGAAAATATAAGTCAGGCAATCCCTAGTTACTAGAATACGTTACGGATTATTGTGTGTGAAATAACTGTATCCTCAAGAATCACTTTTTAGCAACAAGGATAGGTACTCACCCTTCGGATTTGCATTTGTCTCCATTTCGGACATCACATCATCGTATTAGCCCCTACTAGATACAGTACACACTTCACTTGGCACACATAGAACGTTTCACAGTTATCCTTAGACGCCACAAATCGCAGTTTACTATTCAATTTCCTGAACAAGAAAGAATATGAAGAACAAGCGAGCGTGCGTACAGTGGAGATTTCTTTTGATTTGTGTCAATTTTTTTTATGCTGTCAATCAAACAAACTGCTAACAGTCAAAACTAAGCACAGATAACATAGTAAACTGTATAGTCTGTATTAATGAAGCTGAAAAACTGTTTTTATTTTTATTTACATTAAATAAGAATGCAAAAATAGTTTGAAATAAAGTTGATCCATCATTGCTACTATCTATCGTACTAAACACTAAAGCTGTAGCAAACCGTATGTATTCGGTACTGAGTAACGGGTTCGCCATCTAGTAACGAGTAACGAATCGTTACTCACGAATCCATCTCGTTACTCGCATGTTTCGAATCATGGGTACCTACCTACACTGTTTCGGTTGAACCGAATCGGTTCAATTCAAGTACCGTTGATGCGTGTATTAAAACGTTTGCTCATCGTATGTATTTTTTGAATTTAAAAAGTAGGTACGTTACAAAGATGTTTGTTTATTTTGGAAATTCGTCGTCCTTGGTCTAAGTAGGTATGTTTTCTACAAATTACGAATGTTGAGACGCCGCCGCGCCGCAACGTCATACTGTACGGCGTACACGTACGCAATACGACTCGATTCGTTGCTCTAACATGCATGATGAATGAGGTACCAGAAGTAACGATTCGATTCGATTCGATAGTAACGAGTATTTTTTGTTAAAGTAACGAATACATACGGGTACGCTTTATCTCGTTACTTTTACACCTCTACTAAACACAGAAATTAACGGAAGTCCGGTTGAAAGGCAATGGTCTTGCCAAACCATTCTTGGCCAAAGTAATTCTAAAATATTTTTTTAATACGGCTGGGCATCTTATGTAGCGTCTGTAAATAATAACGTTAGCTTATCGTAGATTGGATTGAAAGAAATAACGCTTTTTAGTATCTGTGCAAAGAAAGTTAATTTTGGTACTAATCAACGCCATCTAGGTTGTGATTTTTCTCACATTTGATGAATCCTAACTCAAATAACTTTCTACGGGAATCCGTAGATGGCGCTAAACTATCACTAGTATGGTAATGAAAAATCGGATATAATTTTAATTTTATTAACAACCAATTTAGGCACCTATCTTTTATCTTACGCTCTTTAACCTTACCTAACTACTTTCACGTTCCAAAATATATTTTTAAAGTAGGTACCCTACCTATATTGTTTACAGTATCTATTTATATCTTTTGGAAAAAGAGATTATGATGAGCCGGACTTTTAAAAATAACAGAAATTGATGGTGTGTTTCCTATGTTATTGAATAACTTCAAACTGAATAACCATTTAACCAAAACAGATTTGTTTATTTTTGCCAGTTAATCTACATTTTTTTACTTTTTAATGATTATTTTTCTTCTGCTTGATACAATATTAAACAGCCATCAAACAAAAAGAATAATAATTGAACAATATATTTAGTGCTATTTAGGTTTACATTTAATTTACTTCTTTAGAGGGCCAACGGAGTCTGGTGGGATGCCAAGTTCATCATCAGTCCATGTGCTAGGGTCCACATAAGGCCATTCACCCTGCAAACAAAGTAAAAGTTAAGATCTGTCATGCATGTGTTGGCTTGACACAATGGGGCTTTTACAACCAAACAGCCCTACCATTGCCAAGTCTAATTTGCTTCTAATAATGGACTTGTTAAATAAGATATGATAATAAGTTTATGTTCTCTTAGCAAAAGTTTATAGAAAATCTTCTCTTTAAACAAAATTAAATAATAGTTATATTCAATTTTATTTGTTTGTAGGTACTTACAGTTACATGTTCATGCTCAGTAAAAATGTGGTAAAAAATCCACCACCAAGCCACAGCTCCAATTCCTTCAGCTAAGTATATTGTCTTCTTTGATGGCATAGGAGGAGGCATGCGGTAGGACCAGACGCTGTGAAGTAAATATATTCTTGTCTAAAGGTCAACATTTTAGTAGTTCATACATACATACATACACGATAAACACGATACCTACCTCAAAACATCAAGGCATATATTCTAAAAATTGTTTGTAGGTACTCCGATTGTGAATTCATTTGGTATTATTCTAAAGAATGAATGACATAACACCTTACCCATGGCCCGCGTTTCTCTTAGCTTGTTTTAGATTATCAGCAGCATTTTTTAGCGTCCTTAGTAAAATCACCCTTGAGGCAAGCGTTCTGGATAGCATTTTGTTAACAAAATAATAATATTAATCGTTTTGATCCTGAAAAACCGTGGTACGAAAATGTTTTCATTTCATTTCAGGAATGAATGACATCTGTCTGTCAATTCAACTGTCATGTACATCCGTGATAGACATTGACATCTAACTAGTTACGTTCCAGGTCTACTTTCTGTTTTTTACTTTTTATAGCGTAAAAGGTGAAAATCGCCAAGTGCGAATTTTAATCCGTTTTACACAATGCAAGATGCCGGTCGGTGAGATTGCCTGAATAATCTGACTATCTATGCATAGCGCTACCAATGGTTCTCTATTTTTTGTATCCATCACTTGACTAGGCTAGTGATTTTACTAGTCATATTAGGGCCGGTTTCACCATGCTCTGTTAGATTATTAGATAAAGGGCCGTTAAATATGTCAAAATGTACGCGTTTGACAGCTAAGGTTAGATTTAACGGCCTGTTAATCCTTGATTAGTAACTAACAGAGCATGGTGAAACTGGGCCTTAGTTGAAAATAAACATAAAAACTGCTAGTTTCTATTTAAGAAGGTTTTTGTTGTCTGGATGTACAGGGTGTTCCATTGAATGTCAACCATGAAGTGAAAGACTAAGCATAGGATGTACACTCCTGATGGATTGAGGACATTTTGTAAATATCAAGTAAGTAATGTTAAAGCCTTATGTACCTACTCAGTTTATGCAGCATATTTGAATCACACATATATGTCTGGTTTAGACTTTGACTTGGTTTCACTATACACATTTTGAATAGGTACCTACCTAAGTCTTGTATTGCAAGTGCTTGCATTAGTTACAACTCACAATGGATACTTATGGCACTGAAGTTGCCCATCAATGTCTAACTCAAATATTATAAGTGGGGTATACAATTTCTTATACTTAAAATCCATACAGCACTTCAATTAAACTCATTTATTCTTCGCTTGATCCTGACAACATGGCCCAGTTCCTTTAGCGGGTGGTCCATCATCAGGTACTGCCTGGTCATTGAAGGGAACATTAACCAGCTTCAATGTATCTTCTGTTATTCTAGCCTCTGGAAAAGAAGTTGGATTAGTGAATATTTGAATACAAAATGTGAAAATATGTAGGTTTATTTCACATACCTACCATATACACCAGGCTTTACTTCTTGTGCCTGTATAACTTGAGTTTTCAACTCTCTTTCAACATCTTCACTGAATTTAACCATCTGGAAAAATAGATGTCTTATTTTATTTATTGTACCTGTGCAAACTTATTTTCAAAAATACTTTTTTTTGTAATAAGTAGTAGGATACTCTGGTATAGGACTCACAGCTTTAATTGAGTCTTCATCTTTAACATGTTTATTCTTACTATATTCCTCATTAATTTTATATCTAGCAGCTGATAACGCTTTTATATCTCCACCAAATACTTTGATGCTGGCCCTGTGCAACTTTTTAAAGCTGCGTAAGACCTGAAAATGAAAAGTTTTGGCTAATGTGCATTGTTTCATAAATATATCTGTTAAGGTAGTACTCTAGTTAAATATCCCAAGAATACAAGATTCAAATACTTACTAGTTTTCGAGTATTATTCATTAGTAAATTATGTAACGCAGTGTTCGGAATAACTCGCCACCTAGACAAAATAATCTGTCTGGCTTATCTGGAAGCTTAGTAAACTAAATAACAACATCCAGCCAGAATCAAAAATTCAAGTGAATAAGGTAACTGCACTTTAAACTGAGTTTGCCTTTGCTTTAGCTTTTATTAAATTATTTGTTTCCAACTTCTTTTAAAATCAATCAAAAAAATAGTCTTTTGTTTCTTCTTCTTTTCTCCGTTTGTCCGTCATTCGAATTCGACAGACAATCTTGCCAGTGTCAAGTGAATTGTATTAAATACTTTCAAATCAAGTCAGCTTAAAGTCAAGTCGGCCGTCATTTGTTGAATGTTTTAAAGAAAACCGCCACCATTTTCTTCAAAACATTCGAAACATTTTCAGTCAAATCAGGATATCGGTACACGTTCATTCCAAACTACTACACTTACTACTACTACTACTACTACTACAGCTACTACACTTTGTGCTAAGACCTCAATTAATATTGGTTAAAATATCACCGAAATTCCACAACGCAACTCAAAATAATACTAGAAAAACAACTAAGCTAATGATAAACTCTACCTCCATCGTCTTTTGTGTTTTTTTTGCCTTACTTCACTTACAAAAAAGCTTGAGTCCCCACAGAAAAAGTCGCTAGGCAATAGCTTCAAAAGTTTCTTTTTTGGCGAAATTACGCCCCAACCACTGAAAGATTCGAATGAAACTTGAAAAGTGGATTGGGGCGGGAGATATAAAGTCGACATTTTCTTCAGTCGAGTTGACAGCACAGCGGTACTCTGTGTGCGACTTAGAGCAACACGGGCCACCGGCGGACCGGAGGGGAGTAGCCTTCGCAGGCATTCCCCTCTGTCAAAGTACAAGTCCACGCGGTCCTAGACGTACAATAAAACTAGTTGCAGCCGCACTGCTCACTAGACTAAATCTAGTTGCGGGACAGAATCAATGTCCTTTAAAAAATGTCGAATTGTTCTGTTTTATGCTGCAAAAAGACATCTGCCACGTCAAATTTACAAAAAGATGGCGTTACCTTTCATATGTAAGTAATTTTCAATCACATTATTACTTTAAACTTCTTTTAAACTTAAAAATCACAATATTATCGGTCGTGTTGTTTCCGATTTGTTAACAAACACAGGCCGCTCGCCTTCATACAATAAGCGGATCGGTCGAGCGACTGATCCGAGACATTTCCAGAGACATGAGACATTTGCGTATCGACAGTTGTTACAACTACGGCTGTAAGCAAATTGTCAGTGTCACCTCATACTGTTAGGACACAGAATGTATCTATGTGTGCATGAAATTGTTAGTGTATTTTTAATTAGGTATGTGTGAGTTTCGTAGTGACAGACGATTATTTTTGTGTGGGAATTAGAGAAAGTGTGCGTAACACAAATTTCCCCCCGCAAAAAATGGCAGACAGTTTTGTATCGGTAATAAACGCTACGGCCACTCCCCTCCGTGTTGCTCTATGGTGTGCGACCTTCACAAATCAGCTGATTGATTGTTGTTTGTTCTAGGCGGTATGGTCTTAGACTATAGCTTGCTCCGAGAGGAGCGAAAAGGAAAAAAAAAAAAAAATGTTGTTTGTTTTGTTTGCGACTTGACACGAGCACAAGAATTAAACTGAAAACAAAATTTTAATAACTCGAATTGAAAATGAGCTGTTGAGTACCTACAACAGACACACGAGATAGACATAGCGGTCTATTAATATCTAAACAACAAAAATGTCTCTCTCCATTTGCCTTCTCCAAGCGGTTGCTTTTTTGGTAAGTTAAGTTTGTTTTTTTGCAAATGTTCAAGTCTAGTAATTTACTTGAAGCAATAAAAATGTGGAAACTAAATGAAACTATTTTTAGGATCTTCTTGCCGTTGGTCTCATAATACCTCTTGTTCCTGGCCATGTAAGATCAATGGGGGGCAACCACATTTATGTTGGTTTACTTGGCTCCATATATGCTGGCTTTCAGCTGGGTTCTGGACCACTAATCGTAAGTAGCTTTTGCAACATTGTTTTACCCACTACATCCCTTAGCAGTTGTACGTACATGAAAGGTACACTGCTGTATAGCTGTTATACCTATACATATTTGCTGTGTATTGGTTTCAGGGAAGCCTCAGTGACTTAAAAGGAAGAAAAGCCATTCTAATAATAACTTTACTAATTTGCAGTGTTGCATACATTGTAACTGGACTGACCAATTCCATTATAGTAATATTGGTACTCAGAGCTGTTTTAGGTAAGTTTAAATCAAAGTGATTTCTTTTTTTATTTACTTACACCTAGTTATAAAAAATAAAAAAAAATTGCTTGACTTTCTACACATCACTATCTAACCCCAAACTAAGCCAAAGCTTGTAATATGGGAACCAGATAGCTATAATAGATATAATACATATATACTTTTTTTTTGTAAATAAATACTTATAATATTATATAACACCCAGACAGAGAACAAACATCTATGTTCATCACACAAATGTTTGTTCTCGGTGGGGATCGAACCCACGGTCTACGGCGCAGAAGGCAGAGCTACTACCGACTGAGCTATGAAGGCTGTCAATAATATATATTTATTCATTTACTTACACCTAGTGATATAACAACAGTGCCAGTTATCTGTTTTTATAAGTTTTCTGTGCTGGTTAGGATGTATGTATAATTGGTACCTACATTTCTAAATATAATTGCAGGTTTTTTTAAACAAACTCAAATGCTTACAAAGGCAATGGTGCCAGATTACGAGGCAAATGAAGAGAAACAGGGTGATATTTATGGCAAGATGATGGCCATTTCTGGTGCTGGTATCACTCTGGGTCCAGTCATAGGAGGTCATATTATGGAGGACAATCCAGGATATGGTTTTACATTAATATCTGCAACAGTTGGTTTATGTTTTGTTTTAAATGCAGGTTAGACTTGTGTTACCTATGAACTTTGTACTAGCTTTCCCTTGCTTGCGTCATAACATGGTAAAAAGAAGTGATACTCCAACATATCACAGACAATATCCATTTTAAATTCTGTCTACATCAGTCCAGCCAAATTTTAACAAAAAATATTTTTATGACTAATCTTTTTTTTAGTGGCCTAGGCTCATGAGGTATGTATGTAACTCTAGTCGCTTTAAGCTGTGTAATGTCTATCACCCTAAGTATCAGGATAGCACTAGGCCTGCTTTTATGAGTCCTACTGCAGGGCCTAAATCCCTCATCATAGCTCCCTTTTTTCTCCACTGATAATTTTTATGTTAAATAATTTGAGTGTTTATTTTTAGGTCTGGTATATTTACTACCAAAAGCAGTGAAAAGAAAAACTCGAGAAGATCACAAAAAGTCTAGCAATATTCAAACAAATAATATCATACATTCCATAACATCTAGTCTCAAGCAATCTTTTGTTGAGTTGTATAACATAAAATGGAGTCGCTATTGGGATGTTTTTCTACTAAAGGGTTTTGTAGGCTTTGCAATGGGAGTCTACTATTCCAACTATGCACTCTATTTGAAAAATCAATATGAGTTATCTCCTAAGTATGTAGGCTATATAATTTCATTCCAAGGAGTAGTTGGCTCATTTTCTAGTTATTTTATTGGTTTTATAAACAGTTTTTACACCTATGATACAGATTATAGCCAAAGGAACTTCCATGTATTTGTGTTAATGAGTACCTCACTGGCTGGTTTGATTTTATCATTCAATGTGTATGTTTATACAATGTGGTTGATACCTCTAGCTGTTGGTAATTCAATGGGTCGGTTAATTACTTTGGAAATGGTGTTGAAACGGAGCCATGGAGATCACAGAGGCACACTGATTGGTGCATCAAATAGTGTAAGGTCTCTGTCTGGTGTTGTAGCTCCTATGGTGGCTGGAATTATCGCACAACTCATCGGAATCTCTTATGTTATTTATGCTTCCTTTCTAGCTACCCTTTTCGGTGTTGTTATGAGTTACCAGATGAAATATAAAAGACTGAAAGTTGACTAATGTTTATTTTACAATAAAATTGTATGAGGTTATTTTTATTTTTTTTGAAAATGTTTCCTGTACCTCCTTCCCTCTACTAACAAAGTATATCTTTTAGAAAAGGTGTAAATGAACAGGACTCGCAGCTCTTAAAAAGTATTTAACATCAGCTATCTAGATCCATATTCACACTTTGTTAAAACTATTTAGCTGCAGATAAGTATGTACTAGTTATTGAGATATAGGTAGGTGAGTAGTCAATAAAAAGAGGAAGCGGATACAGGTTAGGTACAGTCATATTTAACTAGGTACCTACTTTAATAGAACAAGTTAACTGCTAAGTAATATATTAGAAGATTGTGGTGCACTAGTTACTATTCGCCTTCCAAAGCACGCATTTGTTTTTTCCTCATCTCTTGTATTAGCTTCTGAATATCTTCTCGATCTTTCTGGTTTTCGGGAGGAAATATTTGCCGCTTGGTGTTTGTTACCCATTCCTCAAAGTACTTGGGCTGGTTAAAAACAAAGAAGAGTGCTACTGGGAATGAGGTATACATCGCCATTCTACCCACTTCGAGCTTCCAGTTACCCATGTTTTGTTTGAGAATACTGCGTAACAGGAAAAACTATCTCATCTAGCTTGATTAAGGCTAATAAGCGGTGTAATTCACTGTAAAATATAGTTTTTCTTCTAGGGGTGCAGAACTGCAGAATTATAATTTACAACTCTGCTCAGGGTAAAAATTACAACCTAACTTTTATCAATCACTTTTTGACTGACAGAATACGATAAGAATGGCAGTGACAGACAATGACAAATGGCTGTTTTCGTGACTTTTACATTGCGTTGCGTTTTCTTTTTTATTTGCTGGCGACCTCATGATTTAGCCACAAATGAAAATAAGTAAATTAAGTATATGTTTAAAGATACCTACCTACTTATTTTTATATTCGTTGTTTAACTGTGAATAAGAAAATATATGGCTGTCAATGTAGTACAGACTGCTAATGTAGTACAGACTGCTACCTAAGTTTTGCCTGTCGATTCTACAGAACAACGTAATCACGGGGACTTTCACCTAGTGGATCCGCGCTCACTGCGAATATAAGGCATCGTTTACACTCAGCTCAAGTCCATGGAAATGTGCAGAGACTAGAGACAGGCGCACAGTGGTTCCAAATCAAAAATAAGTGGACATAGGGTCGAAAGTCGGAATTTCGATCTGATTTTTTTATACAGAATAGATCTCAGCTATCCTGACAACTTTTGTTCTATGAAAAATCTGTCAGAAGCGTAGTTTTCGAGAAAAAAAATAATCAATTATTTTTTGTATGGAGAAAAACATACTTTATTTTTTTTCTCGAATTAGATCAATTTGGTCCGTGTTTGGTTAGTACTGTGTCATAGCCCAGGTGATATACTAACATAAAAAAAATATAACACGCGCAGTCACTTGCAGCCACGGGAGAAAATTGACTCTAAATAAAATAAATTTTTTTTGCTTGTTTTGCGAAGAGTTCTTATTTCTTCATATCTTTTCATGGATTTTCGTGTACTGTAATATATTTTAATTGACTCCGTGAAGAGAAAGTAATAAAAAACTACATTTTAGATATTTTTCAAAATGATTTTTAGTTATATTTTTCAAAAGAAAACGATGTTTTCTGCTTCTTGAGACATGTTCTCTTCTTCAAAGCGTGTCCACTCCGGGTCTGCCTCGAGCAGTGGAACTGCCTCTGGGAGTAAATCATGATGGATTATCTTCGAAAACTTAGGCCTGATTCGGGAAATGTGTGGATCTGAGCTTATTAAAAGGCCATGCAGAATATTGTTTTCGATTCGTCCTATTTTCCTTGTGTTTTTCTCCCTTATATTCCTGAAGTCCTTGTTACGAGCTTCCGAAGCTTCTTCTGATAAGAACCCTAAGATAATAAAACATGGTTAATTATTACAGGAATAAAAAATTTACTTGTATGCAAAGAAAGTATTGATTCTGCTTTACTTACCAATAGGCAAAACAGAAAAGTGGCTACAAATGTCTGCTCCATGCATACAAAGTTTGTGGACACTGACTGGCATGTAGTACCACGGATATAAATGCGCATAGAGTTCTGCTGTTTCTGTAGCTCCGGAAGTTTTTAATGCTAATTTTCCTTCTTGAAGATATAACCTGGAGAATAACTGAAAATCGATGAATAAGGTTTTCGTCAACTCCTGTTATTTGTGCTGTTTTTTTGTAGTCACCGAAAAAGCGTCTTGCCGTATTTCCGTCGCATTTTTTTGGCTTGTTTCATTTCTTTGTGGTCTCCACGGGCACTCCATCGATGAAAGTCTATGTTATAAGATATATGAAGCACACACTCCATACATCTTATCGTCACTTCGAATGGGTTTCGTAGCCAAGAGTTTCAAATTATTCATTTCGCTTGGCTTTGCCAGGCAAATGGGGCACGTTGCTGAAGAAGGTACATCTGCAATAGTATTAGCGACTTTCCCGTCGATCATAGTCATGTGGAGTTCGTGGACTATCTCGGCATCCCCACACTTCGTTGGTACCAATTCTGCAATTTCTTTCTGCATTTCCAAGTGTGTGTTCGGAGTTGTGTACTCCGCTGTCTCTGAAGTGAACGTGAACTTCACTGGTCGACAGTAATATGTCGAAGAAGGGTTCGGGTTCTCCCAAATCATCATCTCTTCTCCATCAACAAGTTAGAGAGGGACAATCCTGATCATCACAACAGAGGAATCGTCAAACTCGGTATCTGAAAAACTCTGTTTGTAATTACTCTGTGATGATGATCCGTCAAGGCCCCATTTCCATGTTAACTTCAGACCTTTTTCGGTGCTTTCGATGGGTCCCAAGTCTAGCAAAATCCTTTGAACAGTGTGGTCCAAAAGTCCTTGTAGTCTGAAAATAAAAACATAAATAAATAACGTGAATCTCAACGCTTTATAATATAATTATATTATAGGATTGTTTAAAATGAAAATAACCTGATCCGAGCCCCTTTCTCCGTTACTTTCACATGTTCATCGGAAGGGTAACACCTCTTTTAGCGCACAAAAGCTTCCGATAAGACTGTAGAGAACTGGAACAATTTTCTTTTTTGAGGAACGTTCTTAGCGATTGGTACTGCCACTTGGACAGTCTAAGGGATGTGCAGAGTGCCAATGATTTATCTTCAGAAATTTATTCTGGTTTAATTTCTTTAAAAAGCTGTTTTGACAAATCTGACACAATGCCAGGATTCTTGCTTAGATGATCCACAATCTTCGCCAAAGCTAACTTTCCCGTTTCTTTTAACTTTGATATATAACAATATTCCAGTTCTTCTTCAGAATTGTCATTTATAATGGAGCTAGAACGTCTTTTCTTCTGCTTGTTGCTCAAATCCGCGAATGGCATTCTTTTCTCCTTCTCTGTAGAGGTTCCAGCTTCTGAAGTGCAGACATTTAGAATAGGTTCCGGCAAATATTCTGGCACTTCTGGCGCATCAACCAAGTCCTCAGGAATTGCCATTACGGTAACTAAATCAACCGTATCACAGGTAGGCCATTTGATATTTGTCTCCAGCCATTTGCTATTAGCTTTTGCATTTCTATTTGCTATTTGCATTTCTGAATCGGGTTCAGAAATGTCTTTAAGCATCTGCTTGACCTTGCCCATTTCGTTATTACTCGTTTGGCGAACAAACGGCAAAACTCAATGATTTTCCTACGGTCTTCTTCAGATATTTCACTTGGAATTTTAGAAATTATAACTTCCCTCAGATGATTGTAATTATTAAGATCTCCACTCCCCCTAAGACTCAGAAACAAATCGAGATAAGAACCGAAACCAGCCATTTTAGATTGAAAAACGTTATTCCGAGATCTTTCACAGTTAAGTGTTGAAAATAGAATGAAATGAAATTAATCATTGCAATATATTTGTAGTCTTGCAGCTGTGTCTGTAATGAGTTTGTTTATTAACGACAAATCACAGCCCAATACCGGAATGACCAATTTGTTAGTAGATCAGGATTAATTATCTTTACCACTCATCCCTTAATCACAAATAAACTTATTTTTACCTGCACGAAAGAATGAGCCATTTCAGATACTTGGCCCTTATCGTAAATAAGATAATCTCTTTACCACTAATCACTTAGCCACCTGCAAATAATAAACTACCTGCACCTAGCTTGGATACTGGACTGAACCCTTGTCAACAACTGAAATTGCGTTGTTATTTTACAATTTAATTTCAGATCTTCACTTTCAATTAAATACGTACAGTCTCTTGTACCTTAGCAAAAATTTTTAATATGGCAGAAAAATATAACTAAAATGTAGTTTTTTATTACTTTCTCTTCACGGAGTCAATTAAAATATACTACAGTACACGAAAATCCATGAAAAGATATGAAGAAATAAGAAATCTTCGCAAAACAAGCAAAAAAATTTTTTTTTATTTAGAGTCAATTTTCTCCCGTGGCTGCAAGTGACTGCGCGTGTTATATTTTTTTTATGTTAGTATATCACTTGGGCTATGACACAGTACCAACCAAACACGGGCCAAATTGATCCAATTCGAGAAAAAAAATAAAGTATGTTTTTCTCCATACAAAAAATAATTGATTATTTTTTTTCTCGAAAACTACGATTCTTACAGATTTTTCATAGAACAAAAGTTGTCAGGATAGCTGAGATCTATTCTGTATAAAAAAATCAGATCGAAATTCCGACTTTCGACCCTATGTCCACTTATTTTTGATTTGGAACCACTGTGAGGCGCAGGGACTTGGGCAATGCGAGAATGGGACGGCAACATATTTCCGTCCACGCGAATTGCAGCGCGAATGGCTAAATGTAAACGCGCTTTCCAAATTTCCACTCACAAAACACTCACATGGGTGGCGCTAGTGATGTGTGAACGTAATAAAAGAATGAAAACCCACTGCGGGTTCTGCGGTCACCATGGATGAATGTTGTTTACGGAATAACACTGCTGTGCGGCTAGATTAACTTCTCCCGCTTTTGTCAACTTTTGCTAGTATCCCGATAATGTTGAACGGTTTTCGCACGTTCTTGTAAGCATTTGTAAGTAAGTGGCCAGTGTTTTGCTAGATGTCTAAAATAGGTAGGTAGTTCACAAAAAGTTTTTGGCCTTACATACGAAAGGATGGGTTTTACAGTAAGAAAACCAGAGATAACATAAATTCTTTTTTTAACTACCAAAGTAGGTACCACTTCAATCACGAAATATTTTTTTCATATTATTTATTCGAAAAGAGGCCCTTCGTTCCTCGATAAGTGCGCGCAAAATAGGTCATTCCAGAGCATAGAACACTAATAAATTAAAAAGTTAGAACGCAATTCGCTTCGATAAAGTCGTGGCTGAATAAAAAAAGAGGCATTGGCCAAATAAACAAAAATACGCGGGAATTTCTTACATATTGGTTTTTTTATTACTTTTTATCAAAATATTTCAATCAATTTCAGTATTACACAAATTGAATACAATATGAGTTCTAGCAGTGAAAGTGAAATATTAACACCAGTTAATACTGAGAGGAGGGGGATGAAAAGCAGAGTGTGCCACACGGTACCAAAATTATTTAACCTCGAGCGACGTACTTTGAATCCCTCGCTACGTTGAGGATTCTGCTCAAGAATCCTTCACTTCGCTCTGGCTTCGAAAAATCGCTCTCGCCCAAAATACATTATTTTGGTCCCTTATGACACAATCTACTATCATCGCAAATATCACATCTTCGCGAAGAGCTAGTTAGTTCTTCGTAAACAGGGATCAAACTAGGTCTTTAATCCATAAGTGTGAAAGTGAATTCTAATTTGGAATGTGAATATTAATAGTAAAAGTTACCTAAATTAAAGAGATAAATTATGAACATTGTATGAACAAAGGGGGCTGTATGATAAAGTAAACGCGCGAGCCAGATATTAAAAACAGTTGGAAGATGAGACATTGTAAAAGAATCTTATAATAAAATCTAGTAAGTATAAAATGAGAGAATATTGAATTTTTTACTCCTAAACAAGTAAATTTTGTAGGAAGCACCTGAAACATGAACAGGGTTTTTATATGACTTGCCATGAAACAACCAGATGACCCACCTGATGTGAAAAGGTAACCTACTTATAATGTGGCGATGGTACTCGTCTAAGCAGTCAATGCTTTGCAAAGCATTTTTACCATTGCCTCACGGTCAATGAGATTTAATAAACTAGTAGTTCGCCCCGAACTGAGATCTCGTGATGCGACCCGACGAACGCATCAAAACTTTGAGTAGGTAGTAGTCAGAGGCAAGTCCAAACATTATTTTGGGACTACTGCCTTCTAACCTGGTATAGTAACCAAGTTTCAACTCTATTGGCCTATTTATTGAAGAGTTCCGTTGAACAGACCTTGGCTCCATCATCAGACCTGGTCGTCGTCAACATTTTATGAGAACTGAGTAACTCCTTAATTTATTTTAAGAAAAAAAAATAAGAAAATGCAAAGAAACTGGGCGACCAGTCGAAAAACCTTGATGTCAAGGGAGCTCTTGGATCGCTGGTTATCGTAATTTAACTATTTTTGTTTTATCTCAAAAACCGAGCGTCTCAAAGAAAAAGTAAAAATTGTTTTGGAATGTCCAAGCAAAGCCCTTTCATATGACATGTAATTTGATTTTTTTATGTAACTTTTTTTATTTTTGCCCCCTTAAAAAACCCTATATCTCAAAAACCCTTCATCCGATTTTACTCATATACTTACCAGTAAATTTCTCAAGTACAAGCTATCGATACATCAAATTTCATGCAGATCGGATAAACGGTTCTAAAGTTATCGCCAGACAAACATACATACATACATGCATACATACATACATACATAAAATGCCAAATCGCCCAAGTTGAAACTAAGATCTTCGTTCGCTTCGCTCACTCGATCAATTATTGTATCAAGTTAAAAAAAAAATCGGACTAATTGCTGGATTTTCTGACGATTTTTTACAGCGCTACCGAACAATGGCAAGCGCGGAAGGCGCTCAACGGGTAAAGTTAGGTTTCACGTTTACACGTTTCGGCATTATATTTATAGCTTTATACATAGGTAGCTCCCATCTAAACGGATCTAGAATCGACATGATCGTGGTTCCTCGGTAGGCATAGAACGAGCAACATGGAAATTGCTACGCTATTATCAAGAGGAATTTGCGCCGTGTAATAGCTGCCATTATCCTTTCTCATCTCGCATTACATTTGACTCAGAATGCAGGTGGCCACTGGCTGGCGATAGTAGTGCCAACACTGTGAAAGCGAAAAAAAAACAGAGAAAGTTATTCCTTAGATTAAGTTAAGTATTCATAAGTATGATGGGTAATTTAGCCCCCTGAAGTTTTAAGTTTTTTTGTGTAAGTTTTAAGTTTCAAGTATTGGAACACCTTGTATTGTGATCAGGAAAACCGGTAAACGGTATATTTTCACCAGCTTTCTATGGCAGGGCGCCTTCCGACCAGACGTTGCCGTGCCGGAGCCCAATCTAAAACAATACTCCCTCAGTAAAATAAAATGTAACTGACATGACGGGACCGCAGAAGTCGTGTTTTGGTTAACGCGCTCCTTTCTTTGCGGTTTGTTGTTTTGATAAGATGGAAACACTTCTGTGCTCTGTGAATGGAACTTTGATGAAGCTGCAACTGTTTTGCAAGTACCTAGCCTACCTAGGTAGGTATATTGTATTAAAAGTACCTACTCTAGGTAAGTGACTATTTAAGTAGTTAGAAATAGGTAAGGTGCTCCGGGGTAAGATCGGATATGGGGTAAGATCGAATAAATCGAATATCTCCATAACGTAGGGTATTTTTTGATTCTTGGCAACATTGCCAGCAACACCATTTTGTTGGGCCCATCCCACTAGTCGCCGCCAGTCGATCGGACCATCAGCGCGCATTTAATTCACTCGGATATGAAAAGGTACGTAAAATGTGATTTTTTAAGGATCCGGACTTACCCCCGGCAACTTTAATCGTAAATTCTGGTATAACGGCTGTGTTTTTTACGAGTTTTGTGGCTTATCATATTAATGCGGCAACTTGTTTGCTGATAAAAGTGGTCTAGACACGCTAGAACTGTATGTAGCCGGAGATCCGGTCTTTCCTCATCAAAATTTGAATGGGTAAAGTTCGGATGAATTCTGTCCGATCTTTCCCAACTGTAAAATATAAACAGTTTCTCAAACTTTTAAAAAAATATTTGAACTAAAAAGGCATTTGCTAGAGGTAGTACCTGCCTACGTCGCTCAATTATTTTTTATTTTGTGAACCAATTTGCCTGTTAATAAAAGCTAAAAGCTGTAATTATGTATGTACGGTACGTAATCCCATGCACGCTTAGCTTGCGCACACTTTTAGCTATAGTGTGTTTGCTTCAGTTTATTTTATTATTTTATATTTATTATTATGCCTAGAAACTAAAAAAAAAAACTCTGCGGGCGACTTCCTACTCAAAAAAGATTTGAAGAAATGACTTTTAATTGAAATAAGTAATTTATGGTTAATAATTTATTAACTAGATCTAATTTGCTTCATTGATCAGGCTGGTTAGTTATTAAAACCAACTATGAGGTGCTTTTTAAACCTTTGTATCTCCGTATTCCTACCTACGCACCATAGTTAGAGTGGAGGTGTCAAAGTTTGAGAAACATAGAAACTTCATTTTTTCTGAACCGGGGTAACATCGGATTATAAGAATGAAAAAAACAATATTTTGCCTGTCACTTTTGTCGTTGAAACAGTATCTCGAAAATCGATATTGATGCTTTATTATTGGATAAAACCGGATATTTTCATTATAGGTAGCTTATGTTTGGAGCTACAGAGGCGATTTTAGAATGTAGTCCGATGTTACCCCGTCAAGGTCCGATCTTTCCCGTGGTTTTATAAAAAATACTATCACTTTAATCCCCTATAACTCGGCCACCGTTGTGTTTAGAGGGTTATCGGATAAACCGATTTATAAACCTGTCTTTTATACAAAGCTCTAACTAAATTTTAGGTTCGCCAACATTTTCATAGTCGAGAAAAAAAATATTTTGCAACATACGAATGGTTTGCTAAAAAACCGTCCGGTCTTACCCCGGAGCACCTTACCTACATATTAGGTAAAGTACCTACTAGGTACTTTACTTATTACCTACCTTTATCATGGTTTGTTTATTTTTTATTTTAATTTGTTATGAAGGTACAGTCAACTTCAAAAGTAAAATGATGACGGCAGCTATTTTAATTGCGGCAACACTGATCACATGGTGACATTTAACCCGCTACCAAACTCTGTATTCTGTTTTCCAAATAGTTATCAAATCTACTTTGCTTTGTCTAAGTCGGTAGGTAGGTAGGTAGTAGTATCGGCCATACCGGAAATTTTAAAAATATAGCGGGTAGGTATCATACATACTTACCTAACTATTATGTAGGTACTCCTAGCTACCTATCAAAACATTTCCAGCAATGTCTGTATTCATATACGATAACAAATCGAAATCGTGCCGGGTCCACATTAGCAGGCAGCACGCTCCGGCCACACGGAATCTGATAGGTAATACCGAGGCTAGAGCACGCCGCTATTTCATGTTATTACACCGCGCTGGTGTTCCGCTGTGCAGACGGCAATATCGGACCATCGCCCGGACTCGCCGTTCGCCATCCGATATCGCCAATGGACTACCTAAGTACCATTATATAGAGCTAAGAAGCGCACTCCCTCATTGGTAGTGTTACCTACCTACTGATTAAATAAATCGACTGCATATTTTGGTCTTATTGATCTATCAGTGTATTAAATGTCAGTTTTAGTACGTACCTACTAAGCTACATCACACGGTCATGCCAAGCAGTCCAATAACGCTTTACGGAACATCATTATCACCATCAGCCATCTTCTTCTTGTCGAGTCACTAGATCTTTCGAAACAGTGTGGTGAATGGCTTTAAATAGCGCCTCAAAGAGGCTACTTTTGAGCACTGACCGAAAAAGTCCACTGTACACAAGTACAGAACACAGCCTCCCTTGTGCATTTCCTGGTAGTACGAATTTGAGCCTTCGCCATCCACCGACTTCCCGCAATTTTTTCAATGACGTCGACAGTCCATTGTGTGAGGGGATGACACACACTTCGATTTCCGTTCGTGATCTTTTTTTTCAACAACGGGTTGACGACGGTTCTACGTGGTATTATCTACTTGCCTAGCAGTTACAGTATAGGTAGGTAAGGGTAAACTGCATAAACTTAAGGAAATGAAATTAAATAGGAAACACTTCTAGCGACATCTCAATTTCATAGTCAATAATGTCTTTAAATGCAAAATCAACTGTTGTAAGCCGATTTGTACTTAAAATAAGCGCCACTTAATATGACAATTTACGACCGTGTCTAACAGGGCTTTGGATGCTGGCTTGCAAAGCCTGGAACACCTAACCTTAGAGGGGCATTATAATTATCGTGCAATATCGGTAGCTTAGCTACAGCTTGGCAAAAAAGTCTGAACTTATTTATTTTTCGCACAGATGCAAGCAAGACCGCATGTGAGTGAACGTCGAAAATGTATGGAAATTGGTGCCCCTGTTATATTCTATTCTATTTTGCCAAGCTGTAGGTTCTAATATTCATTAATAGAAATCACAGCATAACTAGCAATAAATATTAGGTAAGTACACGATGTCCAAAATCTACAATCAAGAGGAGGACAAAGGTAGATTTTTTATCAAACATAAATGGCTCAGCAAAAAACAGCTTTTCGCTAAAGGTAGTAATTAAAATAAAAAAGTGTAATGGTAAAAATGCAAGTGACGTGATAGAAAATTTCAAAATACATTTTTGTTATAATTAAGTAACTCTTTTTTAACCGTTTGCATTGTTTCATAACGGTACACCGCCAGTTCATACCTGTGCCGTGACATTGTGCTTGAAGTTGGAATCGGTCTATAGAAGTGCTCTGTAGCATATCTCTGCCCTCTGAGTCTCTGTACCCAACCGGTGATCAATTAATTCAACTCCTAGAAAGGACATCTTTATGTGTCCGCAGAGCATGGAGTTTTAACGGTTTAGTGTAATGTATCGAGCTCCACAAGTTATCTGTCAGCGGGGTATTAACGGATCTAGGAGTCTTACCTATATCTAGTGATTGGGTTAGGTAAAACCATCCTTTCCTAGTAATCTATAGGCTATAGAGACAATTATAAACATTTTTAAAATATTTTAATAAGACAAAATATTTTTTAAACCATTAAAAAGCTACATCGTTCTCCTGCCATGACAGTTTGCTGATTTTTGTGACGGTTTTGATTTTCGTCATGGTTTCAGATGGCCCTCTTACTATCTTAAATTTGTGAGTACTTACGTAACGCGGTAAAAATATTTTGATTTGAATAAAATATTTTTGAATTGGATTAGAATTAAGTA
Source organism: Chloroclysta siterata (assembly GCA_932294275.1). Taxonomy (NCBI): domain Eukaryota; kingdom Metazoa; phylum Arthropoda; class Insecta; order Lepidoptera; family Geometridae; genus Chloroclysta; species Chloroclysta siterata. Next base: position 20,270,978 of record OW028595.1, on the reverse strand, counting down.
TTAGAATTATCGATGCATTGCCTCGCAAGTCACGTAGGTACGCTGGGAACGTCCTACAATGCCTAAATAATCGTTTTAAATGTTAATCATATCAATTGAGGTTTTTGTTGCAGCCTCGAACGCGCTCCGCAGGGGTTCTCGGAGCACCGCGCGGTATCAGTGTCGATTCTGAAAGATTTCAATGTTCGTTGCATAATTTGGGAACCTTTAGAATACTCATGCATGTTGAACTGAAGATGAATGATAAGAATTTCCCAAATATTGCACTGCGCAAGTCGATTTTGATAAGCATCTTGCAATATTTTTTGTAATAGCATGATTTGCAAGCCAAACATTTCAAAAATCGTTTCAAATAATACATTAAAAAAAAGTGGTGTCGCTAGTATGAAATAATATTTACAAATGATAATACAAATAGCCTAAAATGTGTGTGTAACTTAAAAATAAATGGTAGCTATAGGTACCTACCGACTTGATGTTTTTGGAAGCCATCATGGCCGTGCAAGCAGCAAATAGTTTTATTTCTGGCAAGAAAAATAGAATGGCAAGGTACAATCGCCTGCACAAAGATGGCTCCATATAAACAGGGTACACCTCCAAGAGGTAGGTACACAGTATTTATCAAAATTATTTTGTTTATTCGTAGACGGTTTAAACCCAAATATCTACGTAATTTTGTAACCATCATCATGTAGACCACAAACAATAATAGTTCTAGGAAGGTACAACCTAACCAATTCGTACCCAAACCACTTTGTGCATTTTTCAATACAAATTATCCTAATAAAATATACCTAGATAGCTAGGTAAGAGTAGGTAAATAGGTAGGTAGTATTGTGAGCTGAGACAGGCTGCAGTAAAATCTCAAGGAAATGATCACCATTTTGTTTCCTTTCCTTTCACTAAATGCTCCGAGCAATGTTTTGATTTTAACACCTGCTCTATCTTCTTGTTGTAAGTTAGGTAGGTATTAACCTACTTTAGTAGGTACATAATAGGTTCAATTAAATATAATAGAGACTGTAAGTTGGTAGGTAGGTATCTAGGTACTATCACAGAATAAATACCTAATATTAATTAGCCGCGATGCATTTTATGGTTTACTAACATCTAACGGTGCTTAGTCTAATGTAGTTACTCGACATATTGTATTATTATTAGTGACCCCCTCCAAAATTTCAGGCTGCGACCTGTACCTAGGTAGGTACCTACCTATTATGCGAATCGAAGATTGCGTGTAGTAGGTAGGTAATCTAGCAGACTGTTGGTTGGATGCCTTGCCGCTGGCTGCCACAGAATAAAAATGTTACTCTGTAGTAATAGTAAGCTTGTAGTAAGCTCCTCCTGCCTCATCATAAAACCGGTCGGACGATTTTAATTCCCAATCATTTTAAAACCTCATTACATCGCGCAAATTGATTCTTCAGAACCTGCAATTTTTGCTCAACTGTGCAGTATTTCCTTAGGTTCAGGCACTTTCAATAATAAGGTTGCACTTCATAACTTTCAAGGAGGTTTCCTTGAAAGTTCGTACCATGGGTTCGTACTTTAGTTACCAATCAACGCCTGCATAGTCTAGAAATTGATTTGAAAACTTTTTTAAGAATTAATGATTTCCTCATTCTATTCGGTGCTTTAAGGTAAACTTTTTTGGGCACTGGGTAGAGGCTTACGAACTGCCCACAAAATAGTAATACCTACTTATTTATGTAGGTACACAATTATCTTCAATAGGAACCACATATTACTTAGTATGACCTACTCATAGACAGTCTCTGTGGTAGGTAACGAACTTATCGAATATATAACCTGTCGATTCTTCTTCTTCTTTTTCTGATCGATCCGAAACCTTTGTTAAGTATTCAAATTAATACTGGGATCAACCGTCAATACCGTCATCCCATTATAATGACTTGAACTATGATATGACAAACTATCCTATTCCATCACCACCCACTTACCAGTCAGCATAATGAACCTCGGGACTAGGGCAGAGGCATAGCTACATCCGTATCCGGACTTCATGATTAATAGGCAGAAAGAGCATAGGTCTAACAAGTCATACTAAAATACCTAGGTACCCTAACTCTGCCACTGACCTCCTCTTCTACCTGCTGAGAAATAAGAAACAATAATCTACAGATTAGATTTAACAAATCTTAAATAACTTCCTTTACATCTCTTATGTTCGGTAAGTTGGTTCTTATTACCTCCAAATGGGGCTTGTAGGTGACTAATTAGCGCTCTAGGGTAATAATGTAGCTAGAAAAGCCCTAGGGCGGTAAGTAATTAAAAAAACACTTCTTTCTTTCAAAAAGTTCGCGTACATCTAACCATCGGCAATAGACATCATGCATTCAGCCCAATGACCAAAGAGGTCGCTTTGCTATTCTGCCTTGTCTTCGTGTGAGTCAATTTTAAATATCGAACGGCGAAGCTCAATTTCGATCTTGAAAAAAAATAATTAAAAAGTTCTTTACTTTTTAATGAAAAAAGGCGGGAATACAAAACTTTTACTTTAAATATTTTTTATTCTTGTAATGCCGGTTTTTTTCTACTTACCTCACAATCGAGATGTAAAGCAGAATAGTTAGCTCGGGTGTAAGCACCAATTGCACCCCCGAACTATAGGCGCCCTCGCTGCGCTCGTGCGCCTAAATATCTCGGGCTGCAATTGAATGCCTTACAGGAGCCTTTGGCTACTAATCTCCTATTAACGAGAAAGAAACGAATCCTTTAGGGCACCGCTAATAATTATCTGTCATTCCCGTACTTTTATTGACAGTAATTACGTCACACTCGCACTCGTGAGAGTTGTTTTTATGTGTTTTTACCTACAAATGAATAACGCTGTCAGATTTTATTTAAGTAACTCTTGCTCATGGGTAAGCCGATGACCCACCTGGTGTTAAGGGGCTGACAACTATCAAACAACTTCTCGCTCGCACGTTTCGACATGTTGAAAGATATAAAATCACTAAACTCATTTTTGAAAAATCGTAATCAACCATTTTGTGTGCAATCACATTGCACACAGTTTAGTAAAAATTTCATTTTGATCGATACATGTTTTCCTACTTAAAAGTTTGCCTATGTACGAAAACTAGTAAAGCAAACTTTTGAGTAGGAAAACATGTATCGATCAAAATGATTTTTTTACTAAACTGTGTGCAATGTGATTGCACACAAAATGGTTGATTGCGATTTTTCGAAAATGAGTTTAGTGATTTTATATATTTCAACATGTCGAAACGTGCGAGCGAGAGTCACATTAGCTCTTGTCTTCGCCTTAAGTGGTGACCATGGTGTCACACACAGGTCACGCACATTATGAATATGAACGTACTATAGCTATGCACGCAAGAATGTCATTAATTCAACTGATATTAAACCATAACAATCCGGTTTTCTAATACCTTCATGCATTTCTGTAGGTAGCTTAGAAAGCTGCTGGAACCCACCCCTAGCTGGCGCTATTTACCCTATCCAGGGGGCGTCAACACGCTATGATAGGCTGGCGGCAATTAAGGGTTAGAAATAATGTTGCAAGTCAAAGGAAACAGTAATATCAAAATTATATATTTTCACCTTCGAATGGCAATGTTGGCAAAAAGACAAGCATTCAGTGAGCGCCCGAACAAGAATAAAAAATAAAAAGTGAAAAAATATGGAGTAACCGCCGCGGTTGTTCGTTTTTTTCTTTCGGGTCCGGTTAATTTACGACCAAGTATTACACAGCCCGAAAATGTACAACCCGGAAAGCACAGCCTGGAAAACACGGCCCGGATTCCATGTACAAAATGTACATGAAATCCGGGCCGTGTTTTCCAGGCTGTGCTTTCCCAGCACAGTCGGGATTGTACAGCCAGGATTGCACGACCATGGATTCTGTGACCATGCTCTGATTGGTCGAAAGCCTATGCTCTGTTTAGATGCACTACACAGTAAGTATAGGCGCAAGTAGCACAGATTAAAAATTATATAAAATAAGAGAATTATTCAGAGATTAATGTTAGAAAAAAATAAAATTCTGGCACTTCGGCGGCCGCTGCCGCGGCACGCTCGCTTTGCTCGCTCGCCTCGTGCGTAATTAATATGTTTTAACATAACCTAACCAATCCGAGTCGGATCAACAAGTGAGTGAGTAAGTAATTGACGAGTGTAAACAAAGCCTAAGTTTTGGCATCAAAATTTTGGCTGCGTTTTATCGGGTCGTGCTTTCCAAAGGTGTGCAAAATTTGTACGGCTTGGAATGTACACCCTTGGATTACACAGCCATGGATTTCGCGACCAAATTGTACATCAAATCCGGGCTGTGTTTTCCTCGGCTGTACAATCCATGGTTGTACATTATCGGCACCCTTTCTTTCGAATGTTTCAACAAATAAATACAATTATTGTTAATTTAAGATATTGTGAATATTGGGAATACGTTTTGTTTTTTCTTACAAATTACCGATCGTGAAAGACACGCCAAGACGCTGTGCAAAATGCGGGAAATCTACTGCAAGATATCCAAGTCTTTCCATGTATCGTTTTCCAAAACCTGGAAGCTGGAACGTTCGCCGGTAAGTTTGTTTTAGTTGCATTTTATAACTCTTTTAATTAACCTCTAGTACGTTACACAGCCCGGCCGGCATAAATTGAATTGAATTGAATTGAATCTCTAATGAACATCGCAAATGCTTAGCTTCGTTTTTCATTGTTTGAGTAGGTACCTACCTACCTTGGGGTTCTCAAGGAGCCACTGAGTTCTACCATTTCTGGTGGTACGTTATTTCTATGACTGGTGCAAGATTTGTTGTTTTATTATTTTAGTATCGAAGCATGGGAAAATTCATCCACCCTGATGAAAACTGGCAAAGTAATGATCTTCACCAAAAGCTGTATAGAAGTCATAGAATGCTATGTGAAGATCATTTTGAAAAGAACTTGTACATTGACTCCTTTTCAAGGAAACTTCATAGATATGCTATCCCCATGATGTTGATCACAATCAAGTGCCAAAAACATATGCATCTGTAAGTACCTATTACTTCTATGATATAGTGTTTAATATAGAATAAAATAAATCAAATAGTTACTAAATTATATTATTGTATCCTAATTTCAGTCAGCACTGAGTTCTTAGAACTCATGGATGTCACTTCAGAAGTTCTCAATATTAATCATCAGGTGGTGCAACCTTCCACATCTGTAAGTACAAGTACCTAGGTACCTAATACTACATTAAGTTCTTATTTCATGAAAATATTTAGTTAATAGTTCCTCAGACTTGAAAGTCTAATTGAGATGACAATGTCCACTGCTCCTCACCAATCATGTCTACCGTTTTATGGTTGACAATTATCTACAGTTTTATTGTGAGAATGCTAGCTCTATTGAAAATTTTATCTCTACTGAATTTTGAGACAGTTTCGGAGGTACCTACCTATATCTATTGTGATAAAAAAGTCTAGCAGCCGAGAATTACCCCCCTGCAAGCTGCATCTGCATCTCAGATGAGCTTTCGCCCCCAACATCTTAAATTATATGTTTATTTTTCAACAATTTTAATGAAAAAGTTTGAAAATATAGCTTGTCAAGTGCTTGAAAGGAGTGTCTTTGAGGCTCACCTAAAATTATTTCGCTACACAGGTTCAAAAGAACTAGGGACACAACACTTGGCACACATAAAATAAATGCACCCTAATAACATTACAATAAAGCCATACAGTAGGCTAATTAGTAATAAGTAGGAGTAAATAGTAAGTATGTGTCCAAGCTTAATATAAGTATAGGCTTATAATGTGTATTTTAATCTAAATTCCAGACAGAGCCGAGTTCTGTGGAACTAAGGGAACTCACTACAGAGGTTCCCAACATGAATATTGCTCAGGTGCTGCAACTTTCCACATCTGTAAGTACCTAATCTCTAATACTATAGGAATCAAAGTCCTGACTGATTGACTGACATATAGACAACGCACAGCCTTAACCGCTGGTCCTAGAGACGCTGGTTCTTTTGGCGTAAAGGTGTACTAAGAAGGGATTTTTGAAAATTCAACCCCTAAGGGTGTAAAATCAACAAATCAACTTGAGGCATACAGATGTTAAGCCTCATGTGCCTGTAATTACACCGGCAACCACACTCTTCAAACCGAAACACAGCAACGCTGCTTGGCGGCAGAAAAAGGCGTGGTGGTAGTACTTCCCCGGACGAGCCCTTCACAAAGAGCTCTACTACTCTTGAAAACGTTTGTATGTAAAATAGTATTCCTACAACATTTCAACGCGTGCGAAGCCGCGGGAAGCCACTAGTACTATAGTAAAGCTGCTATTTCATAAACTAGCTAAATCAATGATCAGCTTGTTACCTCGGATAAGAGCATATTTTAAGTGTTTTTTTAAATGATAACTTTTTATTCATAGTACACACCCAGACCCGACCCGTAACATATATTTAGATAGATAGATAGATAGATAAAACATTTATTTGCCTAACTAATACACATACACAAAAAATACAAAATATTTGCAGATTATACAAATATTTTTCCCGCAACGGAAAACAACCCGCAACCTTCTGCATCTCAGGCGGGCCTTCGCCCATCTCAAATATTTATTATTCAGTAACATAGCGTGCATAAAATAGATGCACCATAATAACATTATTACATAGCCATTCAGTAAGCTATTTAAATTATTTATTTGACATTGATAAGTTGAGTTAATAGCAAGAATGCGTCCAATAACACTTCTCTGTTATTATAAACTATATAAAAATATAGAGAATGAAATCTCATTTTAAATAGTGTATTTAATCTAAATTCCAGACAGAGCAGAGTTCTGTAAAAATACAGGATCAAACTGCAGAAGTTCTCAACATGAATATTGCTCAGGTTCTGCAACCTTCCACAAATGTAAGTACCTAATACTATAGTCATCATCATCATTATCATCATCGTGTAGGCCCTATACATTTCCAGAAAGAACGATTCTGAGCTCTCTCAATCCACCGACTTCCCGCAATCTTAACAATGTCGTCGGTCCATCGGATAGGTGGGCGTCCTACGTTTCGTCTTCCGGTATACGGTAATACTATTACAGCCGACAGCCTTCACAGCTCAGTTGGTAGTAGCTCTGCCTTCTGCGACGTAGGCCGTGGGTTCGATCCCCACCGAGAACAAACATTTGTAGGGTGAACATAGATGTTTGTTCTCTGTCTGGGTGTTATATAATATAATAAGTATATATTTAAAAAAATAAAGTATACATGTATTATATCAGCTATCTGGTTCCCATATTACAAGCTTTGGCTTAGTTTGGGGCTAGATAGTGCTGTGTGGAAAGTCCTCCAATATTTATTTATTTACTATAGTAAAGTTCCTATTTATACAAATAAATTTATTGCCAAAAAAGAAGCACATACACAGACATAAATACAATCGTTTTTTCGCAAGTTTGACAATCGGAGCAGACTGCACTAATAGGCATGATGACTGATTTTGAGAAACTGTCTTATAATATTGTAAAGTATCTACTGTTTCCGAAAAATATATTTTCTGCAGGAAACATACTTTTATCAGAAAAAATATGCTATTTAAATTTAAAGTTTTAATTTGCTCCAAAACGACCGCTGGTGTCATGGCGTCTGTTTGTGACTTGTGACTTACCACAATACCAACCAAGCACATGCCATCGAATTTTCGGTTCTCAGACATGACGGTTTCCTCACGATGTTTACCATTGCCGTTTTGAGCATGTGCTAGGCAAGGATTGAACCCGCAACCTCCGTCTGGTACATTTCATAGGCTACTACAGCTTAGTCTCTCATTATTTAGAGTTAGACTAAAATAGAGGGAACGTAATCTCATGCTAATAAAGAATAATATTTTAATTTTGATTTCCAGGAAGAAAGTTCTGTGGAAATAAAGGACACTACTGAAATTGTCAACGTGAATACTACTCAGGTGCTGCAACCTTCCACAAATGTAAGTACCTAATATTACAAAAATAACACATTAGGCTTTCTTATTCATATTGGTCACTGAGTGCCTCAATAGCATAAAGAGGCTATAAGTTTTTTGCAATCTCTTTTTGTTGATATGAAAGTGACAGTGGCAGGAATCCATACTTATATACATACTAGCGGCCTGTCCCAGCTTCGCATGGGTGGACATACATTTTTTCAACGTTTTAGGATAAACTTAGACCGTGGTGGGTTCAAGTCATTTGCACGCCCTTCTACCTCGCGCCTAGCCCGGGCCCGCGCTGAGTGAGAACGCGCCCCGTGACCCGCGCGTCGCTTATATTTTTAAAATCTTTTGAATGGAATGTCCGATTTCAAAAATTTAAGAAGTTATCTATAGGTATTGAAACCGTCTTAATTATGAAATGATTTATTTGGATAAGGATTAATACCAAGGTACAAATAAAGACCCTTTTCTAGCGGAGGCATTTCAATTAATTTTTTACAATAAAATAACACTTATTGTGACATAACTATAATAGTTAGACATATGCTGTCGCGACATTTTTTGTAGATGATGACGTGTTCTACAAAATCGTAGTACATTATTTTGTTCTATCTTCAATAGTTTTCGCAGCGCACGCGATGTAAGGTTTTTGTTTTCCACCTTGGGTTACATTATTGAAGTTTTAGTAAGGATCCCTGATTTTTTTGAAAATATAATATAGCCTATGTTACTCAGGGATAATGTAGCATTCTAATGGTGAAAGAATTTTTGAAATCGGACCAGTAGTTTTTGAGCCTATTCGTTACATACAAAAATACAAAAATACAAAAATACAAATGTTACCTCTTTATAATATTAGTGTAGATTATTAGTGTAGATGTGAAAGTAACTCAGTTTGTATGTTTGTTACCTTTTCACGACTAAACGCTGTAATTAAATTTGGTAGGGGTTGAATTTTTAATGGGCAATCCATAATTCCTTAGGGATATGAAAATTAATATTTAGGCTTTTGGGTAAGAAATAATGAAAAACGTGTTTTAATATTTTTGCAAAATCAGGGATGATTTTGGAAAGGGGCCAAAGTAGAGGGATGAAGTTATGAGGTACAAGGTTTCATAAAAATGCGGACGAAGTCACGGGTAACAGATTGTATTTTATAAAGCCGTTAAAAAGTGTCAAGGAATTTGAGTAAAAGGGTTAGAATATAATCCAACTTTTGTTGGTGCAGCAGCTACTTTTATTAGAATATTTTTTATTCTAATTTTATTATAAAAAAACAGATATCCGTTCCATTTATTCTTTCCCGTTAATTATATTGGTAAGATTCCTATTAAAATGAAGTTAAATTTTATTTTTTTCAGATTACGAAGAAACATTCAACGAAAAGGGAAACAACTCTTTACAATAAGTGCAGGCGCTATTTGCGACAAATTTGCAAATTGAAAAAGCAAATCAGGACCAAGAATAAAACTGATATTTTAACATATTTAGCCTCAGATAAAGCGGTTGAAGAGCTTGCCAAGAAAATAACAAATCCCTTTGCCGTTTTATTATAAAAGAAACAAGGGCAGGAAATGGAATATAAAACAAAAACTGATCGCTTTGCAGCTTTATAAACGCTCGCCTGCATTACGTAGACTGTTCTGCTTACCATGTCAAACAACACTCAAAAATTTACTAAATCTACTGCCACTATGTAGTGGTATTAATAGTCAAATATTTGACGTTCTAAAAAAAGATTGCAATAGATACTCCTCAAAATAATGAATGCATGTTGTTATTTGATGAAATATCCATAAGAAAACATTTGTTCTAGACAGCATTGAAGGATTTCAAAACCATGGATAAACCCAAGGGCGTGATCCTCAAATTGCAAGCCACGCTCTTGTGTTCATGATTTTGCAGCATGTTTAGGAATTTTTTATTAGTTTTACAGTGTTTACCTACACTTAAGGAAATCACTAAGATGAGGCGACGACAAGAGCTAATGTGACTCTCGCTCGCACGTTTTGATATGTTGAAAGATATAAAATCACTAAACTCATTTTCGAAAAATCGCAATCAACTATTTTGTGTGCATTGCACACAGTTTAGTAAAAATGTCATTTTGATCGATGCAAGTTTTCCTACTTATAAGTTTGCTTACGGACGAAAACTAGTACAGCAAACTTTTAAGTAGGAAACAGGTATCGATCAAAATGAAATTTTTACTAAACTGTGTGCAATCATTATGATTTTGCGAAAATGAATTAAGTGATTTTATATCTTTCAACATGTCGAAACGTGCGAGCGAGAGTCACATTGGCTCTTGTCGTCGCCTTAAATAAATTTAATATAGTCCCAAAATCCGATGATTAGAATCTGATGGCGCAGTTGGTTAGCGCGGTCCCGTATCAAGGGGAAGGTCGTGGGTTCAAATCTCACTCGGATAATAACTTTTGGGACTATATTACAATCTTTATGCGTAAGAAATATTTAAGTACAAGTTTAAGTACACTTTCTGAAATTATAGTATTGAACAATTAGAATTAGAATTATAAAATTTTAAAGGCAAATGCAAATTAAATTTGTGGGTTGAACGGCAAACGCAAGGTTCAAGATTTTGAATCAGTCAAATTATATTAGAATACCTGGTGTTAGTTTAATAGTCACGGATTCAGAAAAAAAGGGGAAGGAATATAGTGATAGGAAGAGGAAAAAGTTAATCAATTATTATTTATACTAAAACTATTCTAAACTGTCTTTATATTTCAGCGTTGACTTAAAATGTTGTACCTATTTAACTGATCTATTCATTAATTTTACTATTTATTTCATCGTGTTTAATCTTTATTCGACCTATGCTATATTTCCATAAATTTAGGTATGTAGTTCATACATTATGTAATGAACATTAGTAAGTAAAATGAAAATAAATGGTGGCAATTTAATCTAAAATGTAAGTAAAAAAATTATAGCGTTTGCAAAGGTCTACAAATGCTCCGCTGCTTTATGTGTGTTTTATACATTTTGTGTGTGCCTGTATATGTTGTAGTTTGCTTTGTATAAAAATAAACGTGTTTACATATTGTATAATTATATGAAGAACTAATCCATAATTATAAAACTGTACCTTATACTTTCATGATTATTGACTCTTTTGCAAATATGGTTAACTGTTAGTGTTCTGAAGATTGTAAATTTTAATAAAGATGAGGATGTGGTGTACCACATCCTCATCGTGTCGTGTGTGACACGCGAGACGCAGCTAGTTTATTAATATATTTATGTTTTGTTGGATCTAAAGAACCTCACACTAAGTGTGTTTAGTTTGTGTACAGAAATAAAAACTTAATAACATTAATATAATTTTTTGTATTTTCTTACCTATCGATAGATGGAGTGGAATGCAAACGTTTTATGTATTTCTGATTGATTCTAGGGTCAGAAATGCGTAAGAACGTTTGTGGTTCATTCCAAAAAATATAGTACGTTCCTACCTACCTACCTAGTATACATATATATATATATATATATATATACCGCTATTCATTATTCGTATTTGCCGCCATTTGCTAGATCTGTCAAAAGTAAAAGTTTAAGAAGGGATCCGTTTGTGGCGCTCAAAAGTTAACCACTTTTCAAGTATGAAGTTGGCCTTCTTCTCCGACAGGAGTATTATTGTTCTGTGACCCTATCTTGCAATGACAATGATTGGATAAATCAGCTGTCAACTGCCAGTTGTCAGTGCTGTAACTGCTGTCATGTCTGTCTGACTGTCTTTCATTGTTATGTAAACAAAAAAATTTTTACGGCAGTCTTTTCAATCATCAATTTAATATTTCAATAATGAGGCAAGTTGGGTATAACAAAATACGTGTGAAGATACTATCGCAAGATGTCTAAACTAGACAACGCATTTGTGGATAAAATAGTCGAAGCTTGCTTCAATTTATACAACAAAACTCCTAAATCCGGAAAGCCAGTAGAAAATGAGTGGACCGTACTTTCGTGTGTAGTGAAATATGATACAGCCAGTCAGGAAATCGAAGTGGTGTCCCTAGGCACCGGCTCGAAATGTATCGGAGCTACGAAAATGTCTCCAGGAGGTGGTATCCTCAACGATAGCCACGCTGAAGTATTCGCACGAAGAGGTTTCCTTGTATATCTTTATGAAAATATGAAGAAATCTCTTAACCAAGAGCCTTCAATATACAGTAAAACCAATGGAAGATTTGAACTGAAAAACAATATTGTATTCATATTTTATTCAAGTCAGCTGCCCTGTGGTGATGCTTCAATTATCCCAAAATCGGAGAACAATGAACTTTATGGTGACATACTCAACATCAAACGTAAATTAGATGACTCTAGTCAAACATCACCTATAAAGAGGAAACTTAATGATGATATACACAGGACTGGTGCCAAATGCTTACCAGACTCAAAGCAAGATTTGAAAGAGCCTGGAGCTAAGTATCACACAGTTGGAGTAGTGAGGACGAAGCCAGGACGAGGAGATAGAACCTTGTCTGTGTCATGTAGTGATAAAATTGCTAGATGGACACACTTAGGTATACAAGGAAGGCTCCTTAGCCTTTTATGTGCACCTATTTATATTAAATATTATATATTTGGTGCTGGTACACCTTATTCTGAGAAAACTTTACAGAGAGCTATACTTAGCAGGAACCGTGACAATTTGGATCTGAAGCCGGAAATCATGCCTGAATTTTACCAGTCCTCGTTACGATTTGAAAGCTTACAAACAGAGTCCGCTGTAAGGCCTACTGCTGGTAGTATTGTATGGGTTAAACTACACAATCCGTAAGTGAATTTTTGAGATTTGTTATGTCCTAACAGGCTTCTACCCCCAAAGTATCCACATCCCACACACATTTAGGTTATGGTAAAGATTTTGTTGTTAGTTTAAAAAGTTATAGAGGGCTATAGAAATGAGTGTGTAAAATGATGGAAGAAACACTTCATAAATTGAATGGAATACACATAATTTATACCTACTTATTATTTTTAATTACTTGTTTTTATGGGGCATGTTTTTTTATTGCAGACTATTTGAAGTAGCAGTACAAGGAAAGAAGTTGGGAGTTACAAAGAAGAATGCATCTTCTCCAATAAACTCGCTTTGTATAAGCAAATACAACCTTTACAAGAGGTTCTTAGATATTATGAAAAAAAATAAAGAACTTAAGAAAATGACACTAAGTGATGTTGATATGAACACTGTGCCTTACAATGAAATGAAAAGTAGAGCAACAGTCTATTTAAAACAATGGTCGGATGTGAAAAATAAGTTTTTTAAATTGTGGACTGTCAAGCCTGATATGTGGGACTTCTGTATAAGTCAATAAATTGAAAGGTACTTAAATATTTTATATTACATTAGTGTTACGGCCGGTTTCTGAATGCTCGATCAAAAATAATCAGATGTCAAATCACTTGTTATTTCAGGTATTACATCAAATTGAATAGAGATAGCAAGTGACTTGACATCTGATTAGGTTTGATTCAGCTTTCAGAAACTGGCTGTTATGCATTTTATTGAATAGTAATGCACAAAATTGTTTGATTTAGTTTGTGTTTTTTTTTATCTATTTCTTTATGGAACTTTGCGTCTTTTAAAGACGATGTCAGTTCCATCGTATCTTCGTTTTGTCTCAAGGCTCAATCCACAGTTTGTGTCATGTGTAAACAAAAAAATATATTATTTGTTTTTTACACTATTTATGTTTACACTTAAATATTCAAATTCATACGCAACTTCTCACTTTCGTCATTATCAGCCTGAATGCTGAGGGCTTATTACGAGTTTAGTGCTCGAGTTACACTCGTAATAAGCCCTCTGGTCATCCACCATACATTCCAGGATGAACAATTTTGAGCCTACTACATCCTACCTACATTGTCGATATTTCTCCGCCGTCGATCAATCTACGCTGTCTTTGAGCTCCGTCGTACGATCGCGAAGGTTTCACAATAAGCTAAAAAGTTTCCCAATCCATTCCTAGATGGCGTTGTATGTCCTGGAAACTAAAGTTTTCTTCTGCACAGATACTATAGCCTATAGACAAATGCATTTAGATACATTTGGAACCTTATTGAAAAATCAAATTATTAATATCCTCATTTTTAAATATAAATCCATAGCATCTGCGTCAATGACGAAAACTGTCTCAAGGGTATTCGTATCCCACTAATGGTGGAGCTGTCGACTTACCATCAGACAAATAACGTTATGACAGAGTCATTATTGCGTTTAAGATTAGGCTCACAATGCTCCACTCAATGTCGATGAGGGGCTATGAGAAACGCGGTGTTACAAAAAATATTGGCATTTGAAATTGGATGAGAAAACACTGACATTTGAATACAGATCTTGTTTTGTAAATTAATTTGCACTAATGGAATTCGTGCGGGTGTGATACAGCTGTGAATTCACGCCCTAACAGCCGATTTTTGAAAGACCGATCAAAACTAATCGCATGTCAAGTCACTTGATAAGAGCTGATTTCACCATACTCTGTTAGTTACTAATCAAGGATTAACAGGTCGTTAAATCTAACCTTAGATGTCAAATCCGTACATTTTGACATATTTAACGGCCCTTTAATCCTTTGTTAATCTAACAGAGCAAGGTGAAATCAGGCCTAACTCTATCTAATTCGATGTAATAGCTGAAATGGCGAGTGACTTGACATCCGATTAGTTTTGATCGCGCTTTCAGAAACCGGCCGTAAGTCCATCAACAGAGCTAATGTGACTCTCGCTCGCACGTTTCGATAAATGTTGAAAGATATAAAATCACTAAACCCATTTTAGAAAAAGTGATTTTATAGTGATTTATTGTGATTGCTGTTTTGTTTTGTTGTGATTTGTTGTTGTAGTGATTTGCTCTTGTATTCGCCTTTATGCATACAGATGATAAGCCTCATGCATGTCACTGTAATTTCATTTCTGTGTTGTCAAAAAAAAAAACTATTAGATGTACATTGGTTAGGTCTTCGTGCATGCAACAAATCGCTCTGCTCACCACTAAGCCCATACCTACTGTTTTAGTTGACATCTATTAATTAAGTACACCTCGTAGATATTGCACTAGGTACCTACCCCAAGTGACGAAACGTAAAACGCTTATGTCCCGCTTAGATAGGTACAATGTACCCACGTATATTGTTTTGCATTTGCAAACCAAGATTATTTGTTTAGTAATCGCTTAGGACCTCCATCGTTATTTGGATAGAGATTTTGCGTCTTATTTTGAACTATTTTAAAATCAGGCTTTTAAAAAGACGGCATAGGTATTGACAGCCTTCACAGCTCAGTTGGTAGTAGCTCTGCCTTTTGCGCCGTAGGCCGTGGGTTCGATCCCCACCGAGAACAAACATTTGTGTGATGAACATTGATGTTTGTTCTCTGTCTGGGTGTTATATAATATTACTAGCGGCCTGTCCCAGCTTCGCATGGGTGGTCATAAATTTTTTGAACATATTAGGATAAACTTAGACCGTGGGTTCGAGCCTCGCGAGCCGACTTATTTCATACATTTGCACGCCAGAGACTGAAATCGCATCCCGAGCGTGACCCGTGGAGCCGTTAACGTTTTTAATTTCGTCATATCTTTTGAATGGAATGTCCGATTTGAAAAATTTAAGAAGTAATTTATAGGTATTGAAACCGTCTTAATTATGAAAAGATTTATTTGGATAAGGATTAATACCAAGGTACAAATAAAGACCCTTTTCTAGCGGCGGCATTTCAATTAAATTTTTATAATAAAAAAACACTTATTGTGACATAACTATAATAGTTAGACATATGCTGTCGCGACATTTTTTGTAGATGATGACGTGTTCTACAAAATCGTAGTACATTATTTTGTTCTATCATCAATAGTTTTCGCAGCGCACGCGATGTAAGGTTTTTGGTTTCCACCTTGGGTTACATTATTGAAGTTTTAGTAAAGATCCCTGATTTTTTTGAAAATATAATATAGCCTATGTTACTCAGGGATAATGTAGCATTCTAATGGTAAAAGAATTTTTGAAATCGGACCAGTAGTTTTTGAGCCTATTCGTTACATACAAAAATACAAAAATACAAAGCTTTCCTCTTTATAATATTAGTGTAGATGTAGATAAGTATGTAACTACGCAAAAAAAAGTACCTATAGGTATATGTATTATATCAGCTATCTGGTTTCCATATTACAGGCTTTGGTTTAGTTTGGGGCTAGATAGTGCCGTGTGGAAAGTCCACCCACAGTATTATTTATTTATTTATGTACAAGAACATACCAAATCATACTTATTAAGGGACTAATCAATAGATTATTTTAAGACTCGGAATAATATTGAATAGGGAACTCTTAGCGAGGGAGTTAGTACTGGAATCCTGAGACAGCGAGGTATTCTAGTTGGCCCAAAAAGAAGACAGCTTCATCCCTTTGGAATGATCAAACCTTACTTCGAGATACACAAAAAATAACAAGAAAATATCTGTTCATGATTAGTGAATTGGTCAACAACTAGCATTGTAAATTAAAAAAAACCCGGCCGAGTGCAAGTCGGACTCGCGCACAAAGAGTTCTGTACCATTTTCTATAAAAACCGGCAACGTGCGAGTCGCACTCGTGCACGAAGGGTTCCGTACCATTATCTATAAAAACGGCAGAAAAATCACGTTTGTTGTATGGGATATATGTATTTATTTTATGTATTTTTTTTGTATTTGCTGTTATAGCGGCAACATAAATACATCATCTGTGAAAATTTCAAATGTCTCACTATCACGGTTCATGAGATAAAGCCTGGTGACAGACGGACAGACATTCAGATAGACAGACGGACGGACAGCGGAGTCTTATTAATAAGGTGCCGTTTTAACCTTTGGGTACGGACCCTAAAAAGAAATAAGTTCATATAACATACACATTAATAGGAACACAAAACAGAAAATTGCTAAACAAAAATCAAAGAGAAAATTATAGTAGTTAAAAAAATAATAAATTAAGCTACCAAACAGCAGCAAGGTAAAGCTTCTGTTTTAAATGAGCGTGTTTTGACCAATTGTCCCATAACTTTGGTAGTGTTTACTTGCTCAGAGATAATTTCCAAACAAATCCCAAGAAGCCATTGGCTTTCATTTAGATCCATAAAAATAATAACCAAAAATATGACAAGACAAAGTGAGCTTTGTTACATTTTAATATAAATCACGCCCACGCGCTCGATGCCCAAATCCCGGAAAGGACCACACTGGTGTTAGTACTACGGTACCTGTAAGTGTACCTATACAATATACAATGATGCTTTATACAGGGTGAGTAAAACACGTGTCGACTAAAGATTTGGGTTGTAGTGAACGACTAGGCTGAGAGGGTGGATGATAATTATAGTGAGGCAAATTCCATCTAAAGCTCGGTCTCCACCGCGAAAGGGTAATGAGCGAGAAATGGTTAGCGGAACGGACTCCTTTTCAATGAAATAGGTTTACATTTCCACCAACAAAGAGTTTTATCTTTTGATTTCCACTGCAAAAAGAAAAAGAGCTGAACGAGTTCATTTCAACACTTTCTGCTCGCTTAGTCCTTTCCGCTCGACTAATTGTTGGTGGAAATTACATAGTTTATTCTTGCGAGTTAAACGGAGTCCTTAATGGCTCCGCTCCGCTCGCGGTGGAGTTCGGGCTTAAAGCTTTCTTAGTTAGGCACCACATAGCCACTCGTAAAAAGAGGAATAGTTGACTATGAAACGTAAAATGAAGCGTAGGACAGCCCGACCCTTTGGATCGACGTCATTGTGAAGATCTCAGAAAGTCGGTGGATGCTGTTCATTCACTCGAAATAGGTCTTCTTAGGAACAAAGGCAGTGTACTTCAGGTGATGATGATGATAATGAGTTCCTATATACAGAGTGTCCTTTAGACGGTACCTATAGTACTGTACTGCTATTTCGTAAACAACGAAATCACGTGCTTAGTTCGATCACAAGCTTCGCCTCACTCAAGTTGGATTTTCACCGCCATAACACTCATGCGGACACAACCCTGGCGCTAGTGATAGGTATTACAGAATGCCAAATTGAAAACCGCGGATTCTGCGGTCACTTGGGCGAGTGTTGTTGTCAGAATAAAACTTCTGCAGATCGCGATCGTGATCTCATTTCATTGGTTAGTCTAAAAAAAGATTTTTTAAGAATTAGCCAATGAGGTTAGATAGTATTCGTCGGACGACGATCCGTCGTAGTACCTACTAACGGATATTCGTATAATATAGCAACCGATCTTTAGTAGGATCTCTGACCCAGCGGCTACGGTAAACAATGACCTGAGCCGACCTCGAGGTGGGCTTGATGATGGCTTAAAGTTAAGTAAGTAAAACAAATGATCCTGCACACACTCCCACTTATAAACTCCCGGAAAAGATTAGGATTCTTGTGATTCCAATAAATCGTCGTATTAGTTATATTTACGATTTGTTATTAAAGGGTAGAACGAGACATAAAACGCTTAAACGCTGTTAAAGCATGCAGACTTTGAATTGTCGGAACAAAGTCAATGTCAAAAGGTGTTTATTAAATTGAATCACAAGGATCACTTTGGAACGTCTTAAATCTAGGTAAATCTAGTTGCAAGATCCACGCGACCGTTCATATACCTACCTAGGTATATTCTTTATTTAGATAGGTATTTGAATAAATCGTTTCAATGCTGGCTGATGAACTATCGACGTATTAGTCAAAGTCTTCTTCTTCTCTCCATTTATGGCTCCTGTCTGTCATTCGACAGACAATCTTGCCAGTGTCAAGTGATTTGTATTGAATAAATACTTTTTAGTCAAGTCAGTCCATAGTCAAGTCGGCCGTCATTTGTTTTGAAGAAAATGGTGGCGGTTTTCTTCAAAACATTGGAAACATTTTCGGTCAAATCAGGATATCACATAATACACTTTCATTCCAAATGCTTACACTTTGTGCTAAGACCTCAAGTAATGTTGGTTAAAATACCACCGAAATTACACAACACAACTCAAAATAACACAAGAAAAACAATTAAAATGAAAAAGCTATGTTGCTTCCCAAAATGCCAGAAAACGAATTAGTCAAAGTCATTGATCCTTGAAGCATATTTAGAGATCTTCCTATGTGTCAAAGTCAAAAGGTATTTATTTAATCGAGTTTTGGTGGCACTTCCACGGAAACCTAAAAAAACAGGCAGCAAATGTTGTGATTAAACAGAGAGTCTATATTAAAAAAAAACTAGCGCTCTCTTGCAGCAAGAGCGGTATATTGATGATTTTTATTGTCTAATTCTAAAATAATTCTGTAAAAATAATTTGTAATGCAAATTATTTTTACAGAATTATTTTAGAATTAGACAATTCGGGAACTCCACTAGAGAGAACAGAAATAAACCACTATACATACACGTGGACATACACGGATTCTCCTGAAATAGAAGTCTATGTCCACGGCCGGCACAGGTTCACGGCAAAGGTGTGTGAAAGGCGTGCTGTTCTCTAACTCACCTCTCATCTTGCAAAATCTTGCACCTCTCAACTGGCGCAAAGTTTGAATCCTTGCACCACACAACCTAAGTTATTCATAAGAGGGTTTAAGTTTACTGTGGTTTACAGATCGTGAACATCATGGGTTGGCAGTACATTCGTCGACAGGTTATCAAAGCCGTTTTGTAACATAATCAGACACATTTGTCATGAGCTTGCAAATCGGCAAATGCTAACTGGTAGCACAGTCTATCTGGTAGGCTAAGCGAAGCGACATTAATTACCTACTTACCGGGTTTAGCAATGGCGACATTTTGCAAATTAACGACTAAACTTGGTTATTTTGCAAGACATGCATAGATTTACCTATCTTTTAACAGTGAAAAAACATTGAGGAAACTGAAATGGCGAATTCCACTGCTAAGTCCAAAAAGCGTAAATTCAGTCAGCAAAATGAATTTTTCAGAATATGTTGTAGGTTTTTAACATTCTCAAGCCTCAAGTTTATGGACGCAGGATAGTGCATCATAGGGCACGTTCCCATCGTACGTAACTTACGAGGCAATGCTTTGTTATAGTTGATGGTTATTACTTACCATCTGGTGGGCTATCTGCTTCTTCCACCAGCTATTTGCGCGTTAAAAAAACATGATCTCTCTATTTATCTAAAAAAATTATGTGGATAAGCCACCTAGCGGTTGAGATTTTCACCAGAACAGAATGTATACCTACTACTGCTTTTAGCTTCTACCTATTTATAAAAAAACTTTATCCGGTCGTCATTCACTTTTATGTTGTCGTACCATTAACGTTTATGGACATTCAAAAGTCAAAACAAATACGTATAAAAGTCCATTAAAGTCAACCTGCAAATTGATCTCATATCAATATCTCGACTGCATTCTGTTTGCATTTTCTTTACCTACTTTTAGGTGTTAATTAATTCCAACCCGTTAACCCAGTGTGCGTACTGGTATTATTTATAAAGTGACAGTAGTGGTACAATCGCTACCAGAAGTACCTGAGCGACTCTGTTAGCCAATACGCCTTAGCAGGAAACTTCCACGTATAGTGCTCAAAAGGAGCCTTTTTTGAGGCGCACTTCAGTGCGCCTCAAAAAAGGATATTAATATCCTTTTTTTTCTACCACTCTGTTTCGAAAGAACTATTGACACGACTAGATGAAGTAAACAGCAGAAACATTGAAAAAATAATGGTTTTCATACTTTTGTCGGGTGTCTAGTCTTGTGAGCTTATTTCAATTCAAACTTTACTCACTTGATAAGTTTGACCACTTCTCCTATTCTGTTAAGACGTTTAATTCGTCTCAGACAAATGGAAACTCTGTGTCCATATCCATTTGTACAAGAAATAAATAAATTATTTATGGGAGAAATAAGAAAGACAATAAAACATCAAAGTATATAAACATACTTATGATCTAACACAATTATCTTAGTACTAGCGGCCTGTCCCAGCTTCGCATGGGTGGTCATACATTTTTTGGACATTTTAGGATAAACTTAGACCGTGGGTTCGAGCCTCGCGTCTACTTAATTTCATACATTTGCACGCCCTTCTCCCTGAGTGAGTGAAATCGCACCCCGTGCGTGTCCCGTGGACCCTTTAACATTTTTAATTTCGTCATATCTTTTGATCACCACCCCAAGGTGAACACCCACCCACCACCACCAACCCAAGGTCCTTCTCCGCAATTTTAAGGAGTTGGGCTAGCTGGGGTGAGGTTAGCAGGGGGACAATGCACAATATACCCCATTGCGGGACGTCCGTGCAGATCTCATTCCCCCACCACGAATTAGAATTAGAATTAGAATATCTTTTGAATGGAATGTCCGATTTGAAAAATTCAAGAAGTTATCTATAGGTATTGAAACCGTCTTAATTATGAAATGATTTATTTGGATAAGGATTAAAACGAAGGTACAAATAAAGACCCTTTTCTAGCGGCGGCATTTCAATTATTTTTTTATAATAAAAGAACACTTATTGTGACATAACTATAATAGTTAGACATATGCTGTCGCGACATTTTTTGTAGATGATGACGTGTTCTACAAAATCGTAGTACATTATTTTGTCCTATCATTAATATTTTTCGCAGCGCACGCGATTTAATGTTTTTGTTTTCCACCTTGGGTTACATTATTGGAGTTTTAGTAAGGATCCCTGATTTTTTTGAATATATAATATAGCCTATGTTACTCAGGGATAATGTAGCATTCTAATGGTGAAAGATTTTTTGAAATCGGACCAGTTGTTTTTGAGCCTATTCGTTACATACAAAAATACAAATCTTTTCTCTTTATAATATTAGTGTAGATGTAGATTAGTGTAGATTAGTGTAGATTTGATCGAAGCAATCAACCCCTCAAAGAATCAATAGTTCGTACGTGGTACTAAGAGATTTGAAGGGATATCTATCTACCGTGCCTACTAGGTATCAAAGCTATGAAGCTGTGTTTTTTCGATTTAATTTCTCTCCTCTCTGAAACATCCTGCCAAAAATAATAATTTTTGGATCGGTCCTTTTTTTTGTTATTATAATCTGTCTGACTGAAAAATAATATGTGTTATGTCCTTGTATATTTGCACTCGGCCTAACAAGTCTCACTTTCTACAGTCCTACGTGTCTCGTCGCCTTATCAACACTTCACAAGATTGAGTCTTAATCACTCGTCGCCGCTCACCGCCTTTCCAGTGTGTGTTTATCTTTGTACCACTGTCACAGTAAGCCACTATAGTCGACGTCAAAAGTAGTTGAGCAACTGGACTGTGCAAAAACCTATGCACCTTAAACCATCTTCGACTCTTCCCATTCTGTTAAAAAAACTGCACTGGATTGTGTTCGCAAGCGTTTCTCTTGTTTATTAATTGAGCTCGAATCTATGAATTAATCAAATTTGAGTCCTACATAATTCGAGGTCCTCAAATCTAGGACATGACGCTACCTCACCAAACAAATTTCCTGTAATAATTAATCATCTACTGGCAGATGTTGCCACCCACTATCGTAGTCGTTGATCATCTCGGCCTTCTGTAGGTACTGCACTTATTTGAATTGTTCGCTTCAGTAGATCGCCTTCGCATTTACATTCGGCTTTACGCAGGCCACAGAAGAACATATTGTTTTAATCATTCTACGTACGGAATTTTCACTTTGGTTTATAAATATTCGCATACATACGTGATTTGTATGAAATGTATGGAAATCCATGCAGTATTAAAACTGTGACAGGTTATATCACAACACCTAGTTTTTCGGGGAGAATTGCGCTCAGATTAAGGCAAAACTAATCCTCTGGATTAGGTTACCTAGAGCTCTTTGCTTGCACCTTCTGGAGGCTATAATAGGTTTTCGAGCGAACGTGACAAACATCCTCACAGAGTACATGCGTTCGAGAGGGACAGCCATCATACTCTTGTTTTTCTTCATTTGTTCAGCCGGCATATTGAAAGTGTGGTTGGCATGTAGTGACACAGACGCGGCAGGGTGTTCGAATCCGACACCAAGCATCGTCGCTTTTCGACAGACTGCGCCCGGCCCGTTCCGTGTTCAGGTTCACCCACTTTCTACCGGAAGGCAATTAAAAATAATTTGCATTTCTCTTTGTGAGTCTGTCAATATTCCGCGCGAATTTGTAGCGAGTTGTAACCAGAGCGAGATGACTCCCTCGATTCCACCAATTATTCGGACAGCTTTGTTAACTTAATGTACTTACAGGTCTCGGTGAAAGAAACTTAAACTTTCACAGGAAAACGATCAATTACTTTAGAGTTAAACTTGGGTTTCTGCGATGATGCTGTTTGGAGTGCTACCATCGCTCGGCGGTTTTCTGCCGTCCAGTCCTTGCGCTATTACTGATTTACTGATATTACATAGTTGTACCTATATCTAATAGCGGCGCAAATAACATTATCTAATCTGCGTGAACGCTCTGAAAGATGCGAGTGAACCCGTATAATATTATTATAACACTCGAGAAAATATTACTAGGATCTCGATTAGTAGTAGTACATACCTAGTGGGGTCTGAACATTAAAACTACTAAAGCTGCCAGTTCTACAATATACCTCTACATAACGGGCACTGGCAGCGACCCTTACTATATTGAAGTTGTTGGCTGAAGGCAATAAAACTCAAACGATACCGCGAAATTAAAAGGTAATTAGAATTAGTGCCAAGTTTAGAAGATTATAGAACCGTTAGTACAAGTACCTACATACAAGGTGTTCTAGAATATCTAGGTTATTCCGAAAACGTGCGTTTGATTGAACCAGTTCATTTGAACAGTGAAGGAAATCATCGCCAAAAACCCGCAGCTTGGTCAGCTCTGCACGTACTGTACAGACTATGTCTTTGCTGTGGTTAAGTCTGGCTACATGACTATAGACTTGGAATGAGAAATACTGTGTTGTGTAGCTGGGCTAGCCAGTTCTATCTAAATTATGCCTCAGAAAATACAGTCCTGTAAACAGGGGGACATGGGATGGGAGAAGACTTGTAGAATTCACGTGGTAGTTGAGCCTTTGTTTTACTAGAATACATATCTGAAACATCCTGTATTTAAACTTCATTAGTTGCTCTAATTATTGCAAAGCTACTGTTGTTTTTTGCTCAAATGCCAACTTCATATCTACGAGGTGATAGGTCGTGATCTGATGCAAAAAATCGGGGTCCATTAGCTCAAATGTATTACTTCTTTTTTTTAATCAACGCAACGTGCTTAGCTTTTTTTAACCTTTCTGTCGGAAATTCATTTTGCGACAATTATCAAGGAAATGGAAAATGATCATTAAAGCACGTCGAATTCAGAGCTTTTTCTTTTTGGTATTCAGTAAATAAATACTTACACAAATATGGTTGACATAATTTGAAAATAATATCTAAAAAACTGAAACAGCTTTACGACTTTGATCCCCATGCAAGGTCCCATGCATCCTCCTCTCAGATCTCATAGTACCAAGTCCGAACTTAAGGGGGGGATCCTTTAGAAAAATGCTGTAATATATTAATTTAATAATTTTTGGTCCATTTCTGATTATGATTCAAAATTGTAAGGTAAATTTACGTCCCGCTGATAACGTTTGTTTTGAACCGCGGAACACCGAGGTTAGGTCGCTCATAGTTTACGACAGAACAATGCCGGCGCCGAGGCATAAATCAAAACAGGTGAGAGGATCGTCCGTTCCGTACTGCAGCAGGTGTTTACTATTGTAGTAATTTCCGTATCGTGTTTCTGCAACAAAACATTCAAAACTTACTGTATAGGTATCTTAATAAAGTTTTTTATTTGTACCTTTTTCTTTGTTTTTCTTCTTTGTTCCTTTTTCTAAATAGGACCGTTTTGACAGTCTCATCATTTTCTTCTTCTAAATCTGATCCGATTGATTAGATCTTCGTAATAGGTACTAATCGAAAAACAGGTTTTAAATTAATACAAACGAATCGAACACCATTCTTAAGAATCTAGTTTTTTATCTAAATTATCAAATTATAAATATAATATACGCATTTCATTACGTAACAACATCAGCCTTATAGCCACAGGTTGCAGTAGGCATACACTTTGGATAAATTACTTGATGCCCATTATTTAGCGAATATTTTAGATACTGTTTGACTTCCTCGAAGTTTCAGCCTTCAGTAGGTACCTCGCTTCCATCAGTTTTCTAGAACATTGTGTAAAGATCACAGTTAGGTCGTAAATTGGACGGTCTTCACCGATCCCGCTATAGTGGAGGGAGGGTGTGCTCGCTCACGACTCAATGTTTATCCACAACATAACAAATTGCCACAGACAAATCTGCAACAGAACTTAAATCAACTCTTTGTTTGTATAACCCTTTTTACGATACTTAATTATAATTGTGTGTGTGATTTCAATGAAATAAAAAAGATATGCGTTTAAAAGTTAAGGTTATCTACCTCTTCCAGAAACCAAGCTTATGCACGTGTAGGTAACCAGAAACTATTTAAGTGTCTATTCAGTGATATTAATGCCCGTCTTTAAGACCAGAAGTCTCATTACGCCTGTAATTATAGGTATTGTTCATTTTCTTAATGTTTAACAGTTCATTTACCGTTTTTCTCTTGAGAATTTCAAAATTATTTAGTACCTATTCATTTCACGTAGCCATTGGAAGAAATACATTATTTATTTTATATTCTCCTTTCCGTTGTAATATACAGTTATCCATCTGTGTGGTCCATATACAGGGATTTTAAGGGTCATTTCACTAGATCGTTTACTTGAAATTGGTCAATATAGCGGGCAAGCTAGCTGCGTCCACGGGCATCAGTTTGCGGACCGTTTCGTGCCCGGCCTGACGGTTCCAGGTCAAAGGTATTTATTTACCTAACAGATATCGTCTGATAGCCTTTTTAGCAACTCTTTATGCCACCCGTGAACGTGCCTGTATTAACACCACTCGCCATCCCAAATTATGCGCCCGTTGCGTTTTCAAGATGCTGTATTTATTAAGCTGTAAATATGCTTTTTATTATCTGAATGTCTCGTAACTTTAGACATCGTCAAAAAGCATTACGTTAACTGTTAATCGCATTTCAATACGTTATCTTTATGAATTGCCGTCAACCCGGAGAAAACTTGCACTTAAAAGTACGGACTTCATTTATTTTTATTATTGCTGTTCCAAAAATGTTGATTCGGTATTTTTGCATGACTCCTCTTGAATAACAGAGTTACTAATGGCTGACCTCATTGTGTAAGATAGGTGTCTCGATTTATGTTTAAAACAAAATTTGATACTCTGCATACTATAATCTATATTGACGCCACGTTGTTACAGTAACATGTTTTATCGCCGTACGATCGAGTAGCAATTTTATAATTCCAGTTTTGTTATAGCTGATGTTCTATTAGTTTAGTAGTAGATAATTTAGCTTGAGCTTAAACGTTGTAATCATTTTGATGATAGGTGGTCGTGTCCGCAGTTTTTATGAGAGTTTAATCTGGCCAGACTCGCCGGCGACTTGTCAGCTTACCCGAAGATTTTCTCTCCATTACTTTTTGCATTCGCGTTTTTGTTGCTCGCATACACTGTCATTTGAAATTTGATCGCATTATGTTACTGTCAGTGATTTGGGACGACTTTATTTGAGTTCAACCGTGAGATTGAACTCAAGATAGCTTTTTACAAATTCGTTAGCCTGCTCTACATTGTTTTATAGCAGTAGTAGCACATACCAGTGGGTTCCTTTTAAATTTATTCCTACATCATTATTTACCATTTCATCAACATTCAACTGTGTCACCGCTGCTTTAATATACTGGTCCTATATCCTTACTGGAGGTGTCAGTTTATGATACTTTGTTTTATGTAAAGAGATGTTAACGTTTACATTAAACCGTATTCTGATTAAGTTTATGTGGTCGTTTTAATAAGCCGGTTACTAGCGCAGTGGAGCTCTTGCTCGCCGACTTAGAAGTTCTTAGACGTAGGTACCTAGTAACTTTCTGCTAAGCTCTGTCATCAGTTGGAATATATATTTAGATACTATTGATTGTCTATGGTATCAGTTCGCAGACTGCAAGCTTGCAACTATGTTGTTGGTGTCGACTGACTTGACTTGGCACGTCCTTTGTCCGTTTGCGTTCCTCACTATATCAGATCAGCTCTTTATTACCTTCATTTATTACCACGATCCATGCTTTCTCTGTTGTCCGACGATCGCGGAAATTTCATGAACACTCGTTTACCGACCGACGACTAGACGTAAATAGCCCATTTGCGAATGTAATGGCTTTCAGCTAAACCTATTTGCTTGTAGATAATGGAACACTATTATTCTTTCTTCGGTTACGTAACATCAAAAATATGCACGGGAAAGTTTTGTTTATGCTGATGTCACTTAAATAACCATCCCAAGAATTTAATCTCACCGCGACATACCAGAACGCTTACTATGTTGATTTTAAGCGATGCCATTCCATTAGGTGGCAATGTGGTTCTCGTGCAAAATCACGCAGGAATTTTATCTTAGATGTGGGACAGCGGTTATTAATGACACACTTTTTTCTTTGTGTCTGCTATAAAGTGTGGAGCAATCGATGTTATTTTAAAATTTATTATTGTATTGACATAATGTTATGTAACGATCGTGGTGTGAACAGTGAAATCCGTGTAGAGAGCATGTTTCGGACATGTCGCGAGAGCCGAGCGGGCCTTGTGTCCAATGTCCACCGCCGATGTACTCAACTTTTAAATGACTTTATCTCGCACTTATCGAAAAACAAACGAACATTACAATAAAATCATCATGGTAAAATTGCACACATTCACAGTCTACGTAATTTCGGATGTCGATATCGAAACCGGGTGACTTTTTGGCGAATTCGGTCGATCGGCGTCGTTGTACCAAACGGTTTCAAAATCTCAAATGTAATAATTTCGTATTTATCGATGACTTTATTATCGGTGCGTAGCGATATATGGCAGAAATATTCTGGGGCATGTTCGAACTATTAATAAAATTAATTGGACTGCTCTCGCAAGGCTCGAGCCGAAGCAACTCTTTAAAACACAAAATCAACCGTCGTATTTTATGTGTTTGATTTTTTTTTGCGGTGAATTATAGATTTGCG
The DNA here is from genome assembly GCA_932294275.1 of Chloroclysta siterata. Taxonomy (NCBI): domain Eukaryota; kingdom Metazoa; phylum Arthropoda; class Insecta; order Lepidoptera; family Geometridae; genus Chloroclysta; species Chloroclysta siterata. The sequence continues at coordinate 20,242,890 of OW028595.1, read as the reverse complement.
GCGAGACAGTTTGTTGACAGTAATTTCAGTGGGTTTAGTGCTGTCGATATATCACGGTCAACCACAGCTTAAAACATAATTAGTTAAAACGTATACAAGCCGCTGAAGGCCGCAGTAAAAATAACCCTGTGGTCCATTGTAATCACGCAGTAATGAGTTATGTATGAATCATCCTCGTATTAATCATTCAATAACCACTGAGCTTTTATTGAAGCTATTTATTCTAGATTATAGGGTTTGCACAGCTCGTATGAAGATAAAGCTTCGCTCATATTGGTAGGGCAAATTGCTTCGGAAATTGATTACGTTGAACGATTACCAATGTAAACTAGACTTTAACGGCGCATAAAAAACAAATAACTGTCAATTATTGTCAAGGCGAAACGTCGCAGGATAGTAATTAAAATTGCAGTTTTGTCATTTTGCGGAGTCGAATGTTGGTTTAATTAGTGCCTCTGGCAGAAACAACAAAGTGTTGGGCGCCAATCGATTGACCCGATCTCAGGCTGTCTGTAGTTATTGGATTTTATACAGCGAAGAGGTTGTTGTGCCTGACTTCGTGACCGTCTGAACTTTAGATTACAATCTTTGCAACTGTCACTAGAAGAACTTTACGACGGTTTGAAACTTTAAAACCGCTTTGGAATGTGCTAAACTATGAAAAGACACCGATTAGCATTCAATGACTATTCTCCAAAGGTCCTGTGCGCAGTTATAAGTTTCAAAATGAATTGCTAAATTTAGAGTTTAGTATAAACGTTTGCAAATTTGTTTTGCAACTTTAAATCGATAGATCGACCGTGGAAGTTGCAAAATAACAAATATAGAGTCTGTAAAGTTAGTGTAAACATCACGCGAGGCATTGTTTTCGGCGCCGGCGCAGCGGTGCCAGTGCCAGCCAGCCGTCTTGTTAGCTGGCACTCAAACTACAAATCTTTGCATGCATCCTTCAGCACTGCGCTTTAAAAACATCAGAAGTTTTAAGAGTAGTGAGCTCTGTGTGAATGGCTCGTCCGGGAAGTACAACCACCAATCCTGTTTCTGCCGTAAAGTAGCGCCGCTGTGTTTCCTTTTGAAGAATGTGGTTGCCGGTGAAATTACAGGCACATGAGGCTTAACATCTATCATCTGTTCTTAAGTTGCACGCAGGGCAGTGCATAGGGCACGTTCCAATCGTGCGTGACTTGTATACTGTAGTGTAGGAGTGCACTAAAAATGGTATTCCCGAAACTCAACCCCTAAAAGAAAGCAGAAGGTTAAAAAATAAATCAAAATAAATATTGGTCCACACAGCACTATCTCGCCCCAAACTAAGCCAAAGCTTGCAATATGGGAACCAGATAGCTGATATACTACTTAGGTATGTATATACTTTTTTTTTGTAAATACATACTTATCTAGCACCCGGACAGAGAACAAACATCTATGTTCATCGCACAAATATTTGTTCTCGGTGGGGATCGAACCCACGGCCACCGACACAGAAGGCAGAGCTACTACCAACTGAGCTGTCAAAAAAAGCTTATGTTGTGTCCTATCGTGGACTGCTGTCGTGTATGGGACGCATACATTTAGTATGGCTGTGGAATAGACCCGCGTGTCGGACTTCGGACCCCTACCAAGTAAAACACTTCATCCTGTCTCATCACGATTCAAAAGTGTGTTCCTGCCTGAGAGATGGAGAGATATGGATCGTTTAATAGGCAAGTGTGAACAGTGCTGCCATTGTCGGGCCCATTAACAAACGAGTTTTGACACGCGAGTGTGTACTTGCGAAATGTTCAACTCACGACTAAATAAATAAATGCTTATTTACATCGTTGCCCAAGACCTGATACCTAATTTAATTAGAACAGCTTTAATTGAATATTGGACACAATATCGAGACCGGTACGCCGATACTGTTGCAACAAATTAATCAAAATTATGATCCGCGCATGCGTCCGGCTCTTTGTTACAATAAGCTGACTTATTTGTTGTGAAACGTATTTAGGTATGTTAACAAAGGCAATAATTTTGTGAATGTAGTAATACGGTTAATGGTTTCTGTCTGAAGGGTGTTGATCTTGATTGGACAGGTACTCAATGTTGTGACTAAAACTTATTAAAGAAAATACCATGATGTAGCGAAATGAAAACGTACGGTTTATTAATACCCGTTGCATACATTTAAAAATTGCTTAAAATTTTGCATTTTTTATAGGTACTACTTGTTAATTAGGTACCAATTGGTAAAATATTTATTTAGAAATTGTTTATTTTTGACCAGATTTTTTTAAGAACGTGAAGTCATGAATGTCTCTCATTATTTTCCAGTATTTTTTGAAACCAAAGATCCGTACAAACGGTATGTCGGCTATCGGACTTTTTCCGGAGTCATGTAGACTAGTACTATTATTTATTCTGCGGCGCCGGCATCGGCAGCGCGGTGCTTGTTGCATTTCAAGTGCACTCGATTTATTCTAAATCGGTTAGTTTTGTGATAAATCACTGGAGTGCTTTGTTAAATGTATAAATATTTTATTCTTGAGTCTTTTACAACTGGTCGCATTTCCGTGAAGATTTTCGTGTTGGATCGTAAAAAAGATTTGCACATGTATATTTTTCGTTAAAAAGATCTTGTAAAAAATTAAAATCATGGATTTGTTCTACCTAAAGTTGTCATTTGATGTACGAATAAACAATTTTTACAAAAGTAATTATAGATAAACATCGATAATCATCCCTCAATTTTTTTATTTATAAATTGATATAATATATATTTATAAATATCAAAATAGGCTTTTTCACACTTTAAGTAGGAATTTACCTTCCTACATACACAATGCTTTGTTATGGTGGCAATTGACATCGCTATTCGTCTTATTTTTCCAAATAGACGATGTGTAGGGACTATTCGCCTATATTTATCACGAACAAGACGAATACAAATACACAATCGAAAATCGAACAGCGATGTGAAGTGCCACTAGGTACAACACCTACACATATAGTTAGTATTTATAATAATTAACATAAATGTGATAGGATGAAACTTAGAAAATTATAATCCTTCAGATCATCCGAGAAAGCTGTGGATTGGTTATTGAAAGTAGCCATTTGGGTTCAATACGGATACATAACGGTTTGATTATGTTGACCTAGACCTTTAAAGCCTTAGGCTGCTTAAAAGTACAAGCGCTTAGCAAAATGATATGCAAAATATACAAAAGACCCAACATGTTGCCATAGATCTGAAACTCTTGAAGGATGTTTTACTGTTTTCGTTTTATAGTGTTAACTTTTTTTTTTCTATACAACTAGTTGATGGAATAAGCAGATGGCCCACCTGATGTTAAGTGGTAACCATCACCTATAATAAAGCATTGCCTCGTAAGTCACGCACGATAGAAACGTGCCCTACGATGCACTGCCCTGCGGCCATCAACTTGAGGCATACAGATGTTAAGCCTCATGTGCCTGTAATTACACCGGCAACCACACTCTTCAAACACAGCACGCTGCTTGGCGGCAGGAAAAGGAATGGTGATAGTACTTCCCCGGACAAGCTCTTCATAAAGAGCTCTACTACACTTAAACCTATCCTTAAAGAGATCACAAAGATTTTATACAGTGTCTTGTAAGACAATCTATACTATAAATAATCCAAAAAAAAAAAAAAAAAGATAGATCATTGTAGGCAGATGGGCGTAAGATATGCTTATCCACCTTAAGGGTGTTTTTCTGTGAAGTGACCGATTGCCACCCCCGGCTTGCTCGTTTTCTTTTGTTTTTAAAGACCAATAGGAGCTACGTATTTCGTGGGGCTGGTCAAGTACTAAAAATGCCGCTTTACCTGATTGTAATAAAACTCTCTATTGGTCAAAATAGACAACAAAAAAAAGAATGTGTGACCAGTAACCCAAAACCAACGCAAGGCAAAATTGTTTCAAACTGGATAGCTATATCTTACGCCGATAGTACTTCCTATACGTAAATAAGTATAGGTATTTTATGTAACACATATCTATCTTTAATTTACTCTAGGTTTATAAAAAGCTCACGCGTGACGATGCGATTGCATAAATACTGTGTAAGATCAAGTTTGTACGGTAGGCACAACGGGTTGACTAGGGAAGTGGACGGAGTAACGATCAATTTGCGTTGAGAAACAGCGTTTTTCTAAACCCAACCTTCCTTAATTAGCAGAGAAACGCTACTGATCCAACTTCTATGCAAATGCATTTTCTTCTATTTTCGAAAGTACCATCTTTGTGGGAATTATGCATCCCGGCTTATCAGTGATTCATGAGATTTTACTTTTACGTGAGGTCGAAGTGGAATGATTAGAAACGAATTGATTGAATTCTTGGGCATATTGAATACCTGCTTAATGCAAAGTAAAGTCCGGCTTCAAATAAAAATGTCGCTAAGACTAGTAGTAGCTATAATGTTACTAACAAACACTGATTTGTACAAAATATGACAAAAAAAAAAATTTAATGTTATTTTATTCAAATAAATCTTCCTATTTTTAATAAAATTAAAAACTTTTATAGACAAAACATGTGGGTAGAGGTACGCTAAAGAAAATATGAATTAGCTGTTTTAAATATGACATGGCTGACAGAGGAGTATAGAAGAAAATAACTATTAAGCCGATTCGTTTTCTGGAATTTCGGGAAGCAACATGGCTTTTTCATTTTAATTGTTTTTCTTGTGTTATTTTGAGTTGTGTTGTTGTGTGATATCCTGATTTGACTGAAAATGTTTCGAATGTTTTGAAGAAAACCGCCACCATTTTCTTCAATACAAATGACGGCCGACTTGACTATGGACGACTTGACTAAAAAGTATTCATTCAATACAAATCACTTGACACTGGCAAGATTGTCTGTCGAATGACAGACAGGAGCCATAAATGGAGAGAAGAAGAAGAACTATTAAGCCGATTTCACATAAAGTGGGATAAGGCCAATAAGATGATGACAAAGAAAAAAACAAAAACCATATTCAAAATGGCGTAGCACAGCATAAAATGGGTGGATAGAACTTCGGTTTCGAGTGGGGGTTGTAGTTAAAAGATAAAAATCGCATTCCCAACCCCATTCACAATCGCAATCCCATTCACAAGTTCTTCACAAATCTTATTTATTTTATAAAACAAGCAACTTCATATTAATCTATATTATTATGTACTTTACGATTTCCCATAAGGAAAATCCAATCATCTTCTACCGTTTTCCCAGATTTATTGATATTAAACGACAGATACCTACTATACCTATATTATAAATATTGTCTGAGATAACAAATATGCCCGATGGAAGAGCCATCTATAAATTATTTTCCTCAAGTTTTTCATACTAAAATATCGACTATAATCTACTAAAACGTCTTTCACACGTTGGAACTTACTCCTTATTTATGCGTCAATAGCCAAGGTTTATTGCCTCTATATTCCTCCATAATAATAATATGGAATAATAAAAATAGTATCTATCGCCTAGTCTTAAGACGTTTCAAAGTGATCCTTGTGATTTAATTGAATAAATACCTTTTGACTTGATCTATATCTGCTACCTAATTTAAAGTTGTTATCAGTGCGATTTCTGCTGTCGTGGCTTCTATCATGTATAAGTAACCCTATTAGGTACTAAAATATAGACTTATCTTGTATTATTTTAAACTAAGAAGCGGTAGGATAGCTGAAGCGTAGGCGGAGCGGGTCCAATTATGTCGCAGCGAGAACGAATTTATGGCGACATGCGACGCGACCGACGCTCTCACCTTGACATGTCGGAGACACCCAATCCGGACCAGCTACCAGACCTTCCGCCGTTTTCATATCGGGAAATCATAATAACCATTAATTTTGTAACAATTGCTTAGTGGTATCAAAAAAACTTCAAAGAATTCTCAGTCCAAGAAATTCTATATCAATAACTCAAAGATGGCTATTGAATTTATTTGAATTGAATTAAAACACTAGTAGGTATGCGCATATACTATTGCGGTATGCGCATACGCGGTTCAGCTTCAGAGTCCAAAGCTGTCGGAGGAGGCTGCGCTCGCGCAAGTATTGACTCGAGTGCCGGATAGCCGGCAGTCGCGCGGGAAACGCCGCTGCACACGGTCGAGTATACTGCTCGTCGAAATTTCCCTCGAAAATTGCATTTATCGATCGTATTTACGATAACTTACCCATCTTTTTACGATAACGACCGTGTACTGTAAATGAGGTGTTAGTTGCGAATGTGGTCGATATAAACTATAACCAATATGTCCGGTTAGGCGATTTTTATTGGTTAAACTGTGAAAAACCAACTCTGTCCAAATGAAGATGACTGTGAATCGTATAAGGGTGGTGGTTCTAGGGAGTCCACGCAGTGGAAAGTCAGGTTAGTAATTGCATTTCCTTGTTCAGATTCTAGTGATATTCTAGCGTTTATTTGTCCTAATATAGTTTTATTCGATCTCAATTGCGGTAAAATAATTTTCTCTTATCGTTTTCATTGCGGAAAACGGCTGATAAACCTATTTTGTAAAGTTATTATCATTGTAATGTTTCTAGCACACATTAGAGATTATAAGACTATTTTGGATATTCTCCCAATTTTTGTCTTTTCTTGTAATTTTCATTCATACTCAACTAGTAGATAAATAAAATGAGGTAGGTACTTGTAAAGGAAATTATAGTTTTTAAAATCAGCAATATTTGAGCAATATTTAAGAAGCTTTTGCACAGCCACTATTTCGTTGAATAAGTTGATTCTTTATGTTGTTTTTTTACTTTTTTATTATTAGAATATTTATTTATGTTTATTTATTTTCATTATACATTTTTTATGTAAAATGGTATTTTTTATGTGTTTATGTTGAATATGCATAATAAATGTGTATTTATACATATAGTTATATGTTTAAATAGCTTTTTATGTAGTTCATTCATTCACACCATAATTAGTTTTTCTATATAATAATATATTTTTTTGGAATAAAATTAAAAGTCCTATGTGACACCGCCATTTGACATTATTATAATCCTGTCCATCCAAATGTTGGCTGGAAGAGATCGCTCATAGCGATAAGACCGCCCATTGTACTTCGCTGTAGTTTACATTAATTTTTAAATTACAATAATGAGTTTTCTATCTATCTATCTATTTGCGTAATGGTTAAAGTCACAAGTAATAAAATACCAAACAAGAGTTTTCAAGAATAGTAGAGCTCTTTGTGAAGGGCTAGTCCGGGGAAGTACTACCACCACGCCTTTTTCTGCCGCCAAGCAGCAACGCTGTTTCGGTTTGAAGAGTGTGGTTGCCGGTGTAATTACAGGCACATGAGGCTTATTATCTGTATGCCTCAAGTTGATGGACGCAGGGCAGTGCATCGTAGAGCACGTTCCTATTGTGCGTGACTTACGAGGCAATGCTTTGTTATAGGTGATGGTTACCACTTTACATCAGGCCATCTGCTTGTTCCATCAGCTAGTTGTATAAAAAAAACAGATGTATTATCATGATCTCGTTTTCTTGAGTTTTAAGTGCATGCCCTGCACTGCAATACGGCCAAATTACTCGGTGTTTAAGACACATGAGCTTGTGTAGCGGGAAATGCGTAATTTTGCGAACACAAGAACTCTTTGTTCCCGTTGGTAAGTAAGTCGGTATTAAGTTAAAAGTAACGGCATGTCCGGTATCTTGAATCACTATAATTATGCAAGTGTAATGTGTATCCCAAAGGCGACCTTTTAACTTTTTTAAACTTGAGTATTTTATCTTTGCTTCAACATTTATAAAACAAAATTACAAAACAAAATATGTGGGATAAGTACAATACTTTTTAGAATGTAAGTTGGTACATAGTTCTTGTAGCTAAAATAAAAACCAAAACATGCTAAAAGTCTAATAAAAGTAAAGTAAAAGTCTATTTTTGATTTTTTACGACTCTTCACCTACTTTTAATAAACTAAACTATATTGCGTTCGAAGAAAAAATATATATTTTATTTACCCACAATAGTAATAGCAAGCAACTAACAAGATAAAAAGGGTAAATGCCTATATTTTTTCAATTCATGTTAGGTATGAAAAAAAATTATACAATTCTATTTAGTTTATTTTAAAGTCAAGAATAAAATATGATTTCATTCGGTTTAATTGATTGGAAGTTACCAACATTATTTATACATCTTCTATCAATAGGAACATTTCTAATAGGTAATTGCATCGATGAAAATTGCGTGCAAATACTTGAAATATTGTAGAGATTCCGTAGCCATATATTAAATACATAATGTACCTAGCTAAGAATCATTATTATTAATTATTAATTTTCAACCAGTAACTAGGGTGATAAACTGCTTGTTTTGTTAGAGTTAAAATAATGTATTTTTCACTTTCGTGTACCTACATGAAATTCCCAAGCTTCATAAATAAAAAACCAGCGGAGCATCTAATTCTATCTAATTTTTAATTTTGTTTTTATTTCTATTTGAGATCAAACATTAGACATAGAATAGAGCGCATCGCTTTAGATCTCACGTGAAGATACTGTTATTGAGTAAGAATATAGTCACATACATAGACCTGACTTTCTGACCCTATAGGATTCTATGTCGTGAGTATCGGCAACTACGAGAACCAAGGTCTAACATTGCTATTCAATGATTATACAATACATTTTATATCAATACACAGTTGACCACGTGATCTCACTTCTCTAAGGTGCGTTGCCCAGGAGGTTGTCTTCAATGGACATAAATTGACTGTAATCAAAATTAATAATGCATGTTTCCAATAAACTACCTACACATAAATGGAATTCTGTTCTGGAACATGTCTACAATATTAATAATAGCACTTAAGCAATTAAAGGAAATTCCATTACTTCTTTAGCAACTCTCAGCCGTTAAAATACCTTAAAGTCTTTAGCAAAACAGGAATTGGCGTTCATACAGCTTTTTCATTAGTATAAGGAATACAGTATGTTGTAGTAGTGTTGCGTGTGGAACAACGACCTCGACGGCTATGGCGTTAATGGGCGAAGAGTTACACAACGCGGTCCGGTGGCTGGCGCCAGCGGTAGGCGTCGCGTCGCGGTCGTCGGGAAATCGCACCGCTGACCCACCGGCCGAGTCGCACACCTCGGCTTTAGTCCAAGCGACTGGTTGTAATTGCACCGCCCTAATTGTCCGGCGGTTGTCCGCCGGCTGACGGCCGAGAGACCGGCCGACGCATGCGTTTGCAATTCATTACGCCGCATCGCTCGGCCACCAGAGGGCCGACATGCGAAATTGTTTTCAAAGTAGATCCTGTCTACGAGCCGTCCCGCGCCCGTGGGAGTGGCCCTCGTCAGTCACGGATCCGCGGCCGACTAACATCGTTTAATGCTTTTAGGACAGTCCAGCTTCACCAGCTCGAAATTATTCTCCCAGCCTGTTCTTATAAATAGCTTCAATCCGAAATGCTTTATTCGCACATCATAATGAATTCCGTTACGTGGACACTCATTAAGTAGTCGCAGCCCCATATTTATCTTCGCGTCCATATCTGGGTCAAGCTACGGCTCCGCTCTCAAAAATATGATATACGGTATTACTTTAGCACCCTGTGGTTATCCGAGGAATTAATTTTAAATCGGCACGGTTTAATTATCTCGAGCTAATAAAGATTTTCAATTAGGTAGACCGCAGCTGCCTGCGTTCCATACTTTTCGTCTGAAAAGGATTGCCTTGAGAGCAATGAACTTGACTGTTTCGAAAGAAAATTATCGCAGCTTTAATGATGAACTCGAAAGATGCATGCAGCTGCATTAAAAGTTCTTGTGTATATATTTTTTGCGACACGTCGCAGTGGTGGTGCCAAGCTGGACGTTAATATCGCGTCGAAAGGTTTACGTCGAAGTCGACCGACTGAGACGCGTGCTTGCCGACGGTAACCTTCTCACAGTGTGATGAATAGCGGCACTGTTGAAATATTGATGTATTGCTGACATGCTCACTCACCGCACGCCAATTCTGTCAAGTTTGACTGTAATGGGGTTCACGAAAATGAATAAAGTTATTAATTTGTGAAACACTACATTGATCAGATCGGACTCAAAATTTTGAATTTAGTTTCCAATTAAAAATTACCGGTCTCCCGATGGCATTCATCGTATAGTCTCAGTAAGTTTTTCCAACACCATTGACCTCTTCAGACACTGTCAATACGGATCATACCAAAATGGCGGCCGTCAACGCACACCATCACGGTCAGTTCGACAGCTGATGGATGATGCAGGTAATCTATTAATTACCCATAGTTCTCTTCAGTACCTGATGGTCCATCGTTCCCTTCCATTGTTTCTGTTGCCACTCCATCTATCAACCCACGTTGTGCCATGTTGTTTGATCATTGTAATTTGTCTTATACGCTTCGGCGATTATAAACCTTTTTTTATTAGTAATGCATGCTCGAGTTTGATCGATCTCCGTTTAGGATGTGATGATAATGTTAGTACATTTTTTGCTTCGGAATTGATGGTGTCAATGTAGCTTTGCTGTTTATTTACCTTTGTCAATAATTTTATGCATATGATTCCAGTCTAGATGATTATCTAGACTGTTCAAGATCAAGATTTTGAGCGATGATGGTTCAATTTTTCTTATGAGCGTACAAAAATTCGATTCCGCATGTTTCCAGCCAAAGTAGACCAATGAAACTTTATCACAACATACGTAATCGGATCGTGGAGAAAGTAATGCGCTTATTACAAATACGCGGATAAAAAATCGAAAGGAAAATAAGAGTGTGGAATTTTGATCGTATTTCATAAACCACATGTTGTAATGCGGCGCCAAGAAACTTGAAAGGTTCTTGACTCGAACCGTTTTATTGATGTGACAACTATGTAATATGATTTCTTATCTTCTATTGCTATCGAAGTGGGCAATAAACACACTGTAATTTCTTAACTTTAACCGCCTTTGTGACAGAATGACAAAAGTCTGTGGGATAACTTGCGTAGTCCATATTAGATTTATTTCCAAAGAATGATAAAATCTATGTTGGTATTGTGATAACAAAACAGAAGACATGCAGCTTACAAAATCACGAGGTAGGGAGTTACAAAAGGTTTGGCTGATACTGACTTATTTGATTATCTTATTTTGTTTTTGACATAAATTGTACATATTATCATGACTATGAGTTTGAGAATAATAAATAAATAAATAAATAAATAAATAAATAAATAAATATTGGTGGACATTCCACACAAAGCACTATCTCGCACCAAACTAAGCCAAAGCTTGTGATATGGGAACCAGATAGCTGATATACTACTTATATACTTTTTTTTTGTAAATTCATACTTATAATATTATATAACACCCAGACAGAGAACAAACATCTATGTTCATCACACAAATGTTTGTTCTTGGTAGGGATCGAACTCACGGCCTACGGCGCAGAAGGCAGAGCCAACTGAGCTGTGAAGAATGGTCCAGTACTCTACGAAAAAGCATTATAATAATCATTTCCTTTGTTGTTCGTTAGTGGCACATAAGGAGGTCCTCGGGGCATATCTAGTCTGATCTAGTTTCTAGTTGAAAGATCTGGACCAAAGCATGCATCACTGTACTCTGCCGCCCCGGGGAGGATAAAGACCAGCTTTTCTGAATGAACAACTTCCTTTTCCTTTCTGTCAAAATAACATGTTACTTCCTTTATAATAAACACAAACATAGTCATGCTTCTACTTTCATCTAAGCTGTAATGTATGATGTATTTTCTGCTTTTTGACCACTATTCAATTATTCTACAAATTGTATTTGTCGAACCTTTGTATTTTTGGTCAACTTGTAATTCCGAGCTCATCCGATGCTTTAATCTGGTTAAAAATGGAACACCATAAAGCGTTATAATAATTTTTAGGTTCATTTTGTTCAGTCGCGTTTTTATTGTCAATACAAGTCTAAAATATATCTTCTTGTGCAGTGCAAGAGCACCTACGCTTTATTTACATCAACATCCACTTCTACGCCGACTATTTGTGCGTTGGCTGCATTCTCCATGAAGGTTAGACGAAAAAGGTTTAAAATGCGTTTGGAATGCTCAAGCTCATTGTCATGCGAGTGCGTTGCAGTTGCATAGTATTGCATAGTATTGTCACAGGAGAAATAATATGGCATTGTGCAGTTGTGCAACAGCTGGGTCAAGGGACCGACATATATGGTCACTGTCCTTTGGGAAGCGATGAAATCATAGGTTTTGAATATGAAGCGGCACAAGTAACTATAATAGTGGAACCTATTAAATTGGATTAAAGTAAATAATCCACGCTGTATTAACTGTATGTTCTTACCTATTTATTGATAAAACTAGGTACTTTAAAAACATGGGGAACCAGGGAAATACAATGCTAAGTATTTATTTCAACAATTTTTGGACACGAACAAAGCATTTGTTAAACATCTAAATCTATAGTTTTTTGATTGCTCTTAAAAACCCTAAGTAACACACTTTTTCAAGGTTATACAATTCTCATATAAAAAAGTGCCTATAAACAATACCGACAATACAATCGTAAATTGAATATCGCACCCAAAACAAAATTATATGTTTCGATTCAGTACTAACCGTAATTATAGACATCAAGAGAAGTTTGTACTTACGTCGTTATTCTTAACTCTCCCAGCGTTTGAATAACTGATCAGGTACAGTCAGAAGCATGTACATGAAGTCTATTACTTGTATAGCTTTTAAATCTATTTGTTTTATATCAGTAATTGCAAACGGCTTTGCAGTTAACGCCCAGTTATTGTGGTTTTATCTTGACGTTATCGTTTGAAATTATGATTATTGGATCCCTGAACTTGAATTTCAAAAGCTATTTTATTTATCCATTATCCATATTAAATATAAGGCCAAAAGAAATAATCTGAGGTATCCATAATCAGAACGAACTCGAAAACTCGAAAAACAAACCAAGCCTTTTTACCAAACACCGGTTCTTTTTCATCCGTCGCAATTTCTGACTGACAAAAAATATCTTTTTCATTTCACTCGGACACAAATGATAAAGCTTCTATTGCTCGCAACTGTACCGACATGTAATCATGTTTTCGAATAGACAGCTCCCTTTGACGTGCCAGGATTCTTCAATTCTCCATACTTCATTTTGTCGGTAGCTTCCCGCATTGAGAATATCAAAGCAAGTTGCAGCGTCATTGTAGTTGATAACTGTTTGTATTGTGCCAACCTGCCAGGGAACACCGGGAGTGAAAAGACTAATCAATGCAATGATTGCTTCTAGAAAGTTGGGGGTGATGACCCTGTAATTGTTCACCTAGCATCGTCGGTGATGTAGTTATTTGTATGTTTTTTACCCGGTCAGAGCGGCTTGGGTACTAAAGGTTTTTTTGGTTGCGGACTGATTAGTTTCGATAGGGACCCCATTGGCTTCATCATATTTTGAACTAAGAATCGTACTACAAATTGTAATTATAAAACCCAGTAATGTTTTACTTTTACACAACAAGCTGATGAAACAAGCATGGCCACAATGGCCCACCTGATGTTTAGTGGTAACCATCACCTATAACAAAGCATTGCCTCGTAAGTCACGCACGATAGGAACGAGCCCTACGATGCACTGCCCTGCGTCCATCAACTTGAGGCATACAGACGTTAAGCCTCATGTGCTTGTTATATTACACCGGCAACCACTCTCTTCAAACCGAAACACAGCAACGCTACTCGGCGGCAGAAAAAGGCGTGGTGGTAGTATTTCCCCAGATGAGCCCTTCACAAAGAGCTCTAACTACTCTTAATGTAATTTTACTATGATATTCTAGTTAGAACTGTCGTAAATTACCCTATAGACAAAATTAGGTATACTTTCAAGGATATGAAACTTCAAAATCATTTGAGAAAATAGTTAAAAAACGCATTTAAGTTTAACTTTTCTGTACCAACAGTTAGGTTATAAATGTTTCTGATTTCCCGATTGACGTTAACCTCGTTTCATTTCTGTATGTGGGCGATTTGTTTGCTCGCGATATCTATACTTATACTTGTTTTTCTTCTTGTTGCAGCAGTGGTAGTTCGCTATCTAACGAAGCGGTACATCGGGGAATATAGCTCTACTGGAGGTAAGTGACAAAAACTGCAGTAAGCATCTATTTCATCATCAGCCCGAAGGAGTCTGCCGGGCATTATTAGCCTCCCCTACACATTTCCAGGAAGAAAGTCAAAGTCAAAAGGTATTTATTCAATAAAATCACAAGGATCACTTTGAAACGTCTTAAAGCTCTAGGTGACTCTAGGTGTCAGTTCCACGCGACCAAATCCTAATAGAAGAACAACAAACTTACGGCTTGGTTCCTACTGTTCGAGTGATTCTGAGCCTTCTCCGACTTCGACAGACTTCCCGCGATCTTAACAATGTCGGCAGTCCATCGGGTAGGAGGGTGTCCCACGCTTCGTTTTTCTACTCGTGGTCGCCATTCGAGAACCTTTATTCTCCAGCGGTTGTCAGTTCTTCGTGCTATGTGACCCATTGCCACTTCAACTGCTAATTCTGCGAGCTATGTCGGTTACTTTGATTCTCCTGCTGTTTAGTGGTAAGCTAGCCATAAACATCCAAACATCGCAACTTTCGCATTTATATCTAAGAGGATTGGATAGGAAATAGTGAAAACACTGTACTGGTGTGGAGTGGAGTTTGGAAAAAGAAGACAGAGTATAGGTTGCTGGGCTTCGTAAGGTGCCCCAAGGGTGCCGCGCAAGACCTGTCGCTCTGGACGTCTATGTTCAGCTGTAGAAGTCCTAACGCTGATATGATGATGATTTGTAATTTGTTAATATTAAGCAAAAAACATACCGGAACAATTTACAATTATCAGTGACATTACGAGCACAAATTACGTCGCTATCAGTTTTTGTCTCGCAATCAAGTTGAAATGCCTTTCCTTCCGACCTTTTGTCGAGTGGCGTAGGAAACTGCGTCACGGCGTAGCTTTTATGATTATGATGTTAAATGTTAAGGCTAAAAGCCTTGGCTTCCTAAAATGCGACAGACGTTGTATTCATGCCTATCTCTGCCGCTAAGCAGCGTTGCTGTGTTTCGGTTTGAAGGGTGTTTGCCGTTGAAATTATAGGCACATGAGGTTTAGCATCTGTATGTCTGCATGAGGTTGATGGATGCAGGGCAGTGCGTAGGAATCATACACCCATTTTTTTTTGAACAAGCAGTTGGCTGCTGATATTAAGTGGTAACCATCACCTTTAACAAAGCATTGCCTCGTAAGTCACGCACGATAGGAATGTGCCCTACGATGCACTTCCCTGCGTCCATCAACTTGCGGCTTACAGATGTTAAGCCTCATGTGCTTGTAATTACACGGGCAACCATACTCTTCAAACCGAAGCACGCGTTGCTGCTTGGCGATAGAAAAAGGCGTGGTGGTAGTACTTCCCCGGACGAGCCCTTCACAAAGAGCTCTACTACTCTTAAGAAAAACCCGAAGTTTACAGCTTATCAGCTCCAAAACTGATTACGTCAAGGGCTTGTAATTTTGTAAAATGTCACACACGATCACCATTTGGCATTCATCTGAGCGCGTTCGTGCTTTACTCTTACTACCATCTGACTGAAGCAGTCATTAAGCCATGACAGAGGCATAAAGGTGACCTATTACGTCATTCCAGAGCTGATCGCGTGGAACCTAGATTCACCTAGCTTTAAGACATTTCGAAGTGATTCTTGTTATTCAACCGTTTGACTTCGACATGATATAAAATATTTATAGGTCACAATCTTAGTTTTATGACGGCGATCGCTTCTTAAAAGCAAAACTGCTTTTGCTGAGCCGTGACAGGCAAAAACCGCCTCTAGAATCAGCAAGGACAATAATAATACCGTAATTTTATTGTTACAGATTTCCTATATCAACACAGAGTGGCTTTCGACGGCGCCCTTTCCGAAGTTGAAATACTAGATACATCTAATTGTGCGGTAAGAAACGGTACCAATGTGCTAAGATTTTCTCGTTTTAAGGGTGCCGCTAAATAATAATATCTAGGACTTTCGCATGGACCAGGAAAACATCGTCAAACCAATTGGTTTATAAGCAGCTACGATGAATCAGCCGGTTACGTTTGGAATACTCATGTTTGGACGTGCCTCTGTCCGTCCTCTTTGGACTCAAGTATCTTGAACTCAAATTAAAAAATCTCAGAGGATAGCGATAACAATCGTAAATGAAAAGTTCCATTTTATCAAACCTTATATTTTTTATAACTAACGAGGTTCTACAGGTCACGATTTTCTGGTCTGATAATAGAGCATGATCCTTTGAAACATTTTTGATTTTATTAATTATTTCAAGTTTGTGTTTCAAGTTCATTAATACATTATTGTAACGGTACCGCTGTCCAAGAAACCAAAACCATTGATTGTCTATCTCCTGTCTGTAAACAAAAGACTAGCTCCGATAGCGATATAGGTAAATGAAGCGATGAAATAATAGACAGGTCGAAAGTTAATTTACTAGTAAACAATGGAGATGTTTATCTGTCGGAGGCTGATGCCCGCTACAATTTAATTAGATGAAGTTTATGTGCCTTGTATTGGCTTATCAGATGCAATCGGTACTGCCGCTA
Organism: Chloroclysta siterata; assembly: GCA_932294275.1. Classification (NCBI taxonomy): domain Eukaryota; kingdom Metazoa; phylum Arthropoda; class Insecta; order Lepidoptera; family Geometridae; genus Chloroclysta; species Chloroclysta siterata. The sequence continues at coordinate 20,226,260 of OW028595.1, read as the reverse complement.
GCCTCAGGCTGAATCCTACGTACGGAGTTTCAAACCTACGCGTTAATCTATTGCGAGAATTTTTTATTAGGAAATTGATTTCAACACTTTTCAGACTAAGAAAAAACTTTTATGAGAAATTAAAATTGTTGTTAAAATTGGTGGTTCACCATCTCTGGATTTCCGTTTTTACTTTAGTAGGAATAAGACGGAAATATTTTTGTTTGACAAATAGGCCCTTGGAGTAATTCAAAATGTAGCGTAGGTATTAGTTGAATTTAATTCTTCAAAAATGTATTAGATAACATTAAACTAGCACCTGTCTTCGGTTCCAATCATGTTGAGCTAATCACTATATCTACGCGGATAAAGGCACTTACGTGGATTGTAAGCACTCTTTCTACCACAACAGTTATCCAACATTACCGGGATCTCTCCAAGTCCGTTTAGAGCTTGATGCTGGTATTTAGATAATAAATAAGATGTTACACGGTTTGATGTACCAATTGTATCTAAACAATTTGACTACGGTTTATTAAAATAATCGATAACGGAACTGCGATCGAAGAATCGATTGTAGTTGCGCAATCGGCGATTTTATTCGGTGCAGTGCAGCGAGTGACCTCGATACTGGATTCCGTAGCGTACGCGTCTTGTGACTTCATTATACTGAAGTTCACTGACTTTTTCTTACGATTCTTACGTCGCCGGTTATTTCGAGGTGATGATAAAAATAAACGGACGCTTTTAGAATTAGATAGAGTAGCTTGGTGACTCAGAAAGCCAGATTGAGACTTCTAGGCGTATAAACTTATCTAATCGATGATTAAGTAAGGCTTTTATATATATTTTAGCTAGTTTATACACCATCAGAGGCATATTTTAACTAGTACGGTAATCCGGTCCAACCACGTACCTATCTATACCTACTAGATCTTGTATTAGACTATCCAAAGTTAGACTCTAGAGCGGTCCATTATGCCTGACTGAGACAAGGTTAAAAAAATAAGGCCTTATCCACAGAAAAGATATGATTAACATGATAACATGCTGAGGTTACAGCGGTCAAAAATCAACGAAGACGTAGAATAACGAAAAATGTGTATGCCTTTATTGTTCCAAGTTATAAAAACACCTTTCCACAGTTTGTGATACATTTTACGCTCTAGTAAAATACCTATCTAGATTCATATATAATAGCGGATGGTATGCGAAAACAGAGCGTCTATCTTTGAGTCTATTTGTATCGCATTGGATACGCTGAATTTTTACGTTTTCACCTTGGTATTGACACTTGGGCGGTAGATCATTAGTATAATACTGCGGATGCAAATGAAAAGGTTACTAGAGATTAGACTAACAATAAACCTTGTACCTGATGTTTCAAGACCGGTGACACATGATGGGCGTAAGATGTTTGCATGTGTGCATGTGGAGAATTGGTAGAATAGCCTCCTAATTTTTGCAATGGATCTATACATACAAAGACAAATAAAAATCTAGCCTAGACGGTAGATGCGATACTTCAAGACATTATAATGACTCTAGACGTCTAACAGACATTTTAGGACCACCTCAAATTAATTAAACGATGGCGATGCATTAACAATGATCATTTCATAATTCAGATTACGGCTACGGAACCCAATACAATAGAATACTTCAACTCAATACTCTCTGAACAAAACTTATAAGATTAAGGTACTTATGAAAAACAAAAACCTTAGGTACATCATAGGATCATTTCTATAGTAAGCTCTTCCTCAGTCATCCACAAAATGAGAGGCCCGCTCAAAAACCCTTAGTACAAAGTTTGAAATCCGATGTTTTCCCCCACCAGATTCGAGGCTGCCTAGCGGAGCACGTGCGCTGGGGAGACGCGTTCGCCGTGGTGTACTCTGTGTGCGACCGGCGCTCGTTCCTAGCGGCCGCTGAGCTGCTGTCCCTTCTCGAGCGGACTAGATTACCAGGCTGCGCCGCTGTCACCCTCCTGGGGAACAAACGTGACCTCGAACACGCGAGGTAAGAACAAGAAAAACTTCGAACTAGGTATAATTTCCAGCGTGCGATAACCCGTGGTCTCCGTACGGAACGCGATAATGACAGAAAAAGTTTTTGCTGGCATCGCTTACCATAATTTGTTTCATCCTAAATTTAGGCAGTGTAAAGAAAAATTTACTTGCTCTTAGTCATAATATTATTCTGCTGTCAAATAGGACGCCTTTTATAAAGTACTTGTTGCTCATGGAACAAGCAAGTGGTAATCATCACCTATAACAAAACATTGCCTCGCAAGTCAAGGAAAAATCACGTGCTCTATACAGTGGCGTAGCTAGGTGGACAAGGGCCCCGGTGCATAGAAAAAGAACTGAGCATAAAGAAAGAATTTTGTGAGCAGGCTCAAGGTTTTCTAGCTTCGGGAGCTGGCTGACCGTCTCTTTTCAAACCTTAGTTTAGCCCCTGAGCTCCGGGGCCCTGGTGCACTGCACCACCTGGCCTACGATAGCTACGCCACTGGCTCTATACGATGCGCTGCCCTGCGTCTATCAACATGACAGCCTAATAGGCTATTAGGCCACCCTTCAAACGGAAACACAACAACGCATGCAGCGTTGCTATGTGGCAGAAATACGCAGTACTTAGTTCCCCAGACGAGTCTTTCACCTTACGAGTCTTAAACAGCTCTACAACCTTGCTGGAATCGATCTTTTGACCCTGTTCTAATAATGGGTACTGGTTGTAGAGAGGTCCACGCGGAGGAAGGTCAGGAGCTATCGCTGCGGTTCGGGTGCCAGTTCTACGAGGTGTCGGCGGCGGAGTCGTGCGCCGGCGCCGCGCTCGCCTTCCACGCGCTGCTGCGCGAGGCGCGCTCGCTGGCGCTGCTGCTGCCCACGCCCAGGAGGAAGCTAGCCGCTTACTCCGTCTCTAAGGTAACTCTCTCTCTCTCTTGTCCGTATCACTAGTTTCTTTCGAAACAGTGTGGTGAAAGGATTTTAAGTGCGCCTCAAGAGGCTTCTTTCGAGCACTTGACACATGTTAAAGAAATTTTTAGGTTCTACGGTATGCCGGTTTTCTCACGATGTTTTCCTTCACCGTTTGAGAGTACAGGCATTGTGCACATACATTTTTGAACAGAAGAACTCATTGGTGCACGACCGGTTCCCAACCCACGACCTTACGATCGGAAGGCGGGGCCGCTACCACTAGACCAGTGCTCTCCAAGGTAACGTAAAAGAACTGACAACCGCTGGGGAATAAAGGTTCCCAAATGGCGACCACGAATTGGAAGACAAAGCGTGAGACGATGGTAACGATATCGTAAGGATCGCGGAATTCTTTGGATAGAGAGGGAGTTAGGACCTTTTAGGCTCACGAAGTACTGGTTAATCCATAATATGGATTGATTTATCCACTAAGTATTTTACTTACTTTAACCTACTTTGTTACCATTTCTTCTTCTTGTTTTTTTTTCTTGATATGTCATGCTGTACCCACCCGTTTTTGTGTGTCAAATAAAAAATATCCTATTCTGTTCATATATCCAGCAGTGGACTTTTTCAGGCTGATGACGATGATGATTATTAAGATAACTTAGTAACTTATAAGGCTTCTAAAGATTTCCCCTAGTACTTGAAGACTGCACTTTTCAGAAAGCTGGTTATTGTTATCTAAGGTCACTTCTGCATTTAAATTATCGTCTAAGGTCCCGCTCCACCCCCTTTATAGTTCGTTTCTTAATAGTTTGTTTCAAAAATATTATCCTACTACTGACTTAGTAGGATTCTAAGATATCCTTTGCAAAATGCGCATTTCCAGGTGAAGCTGATAGTGTCAACAAGAACCAGTCCAGACCAAGGCAAAGACCAGTCAAGACTAAGGAGTCTTGACTGGTCTTTGCCTTGGTCTGGACTGGTTCTTGTTGACACTATCGCTCCCGGTGTAGTAGTAGATGGAAAAGCTGAGAAATCTCAGTTGCGACTTGATAAGCGAACGCGCGTAACGGTTGTCTGGTAGAGATCGCTATTTAACGATAAGACAGCCCATTGTACTTTGTAGTTTTAAGTCTGTTTTTTTTTGTTATATCCATAAGTTGTGTGCAATAAAGTATCTTCTATCTATCTATCTCTACATGTTCTTCTTTTTTTCTTGGAAATAAACATTATCATATCTTATCTTATCTCAGCTCGCGGGGAATTCTGTTTAATTAAAGCCCCTCTTTTAAGATTACTAATAAATTATTTGTTTGACTAATATTTATTTTCTTTTCAGGTAATCGGCACGATATTCGGTAAAAATAGTAAGAGCGTCCGAAAAAAACGTCCGTCCCTTAGCATTTAATTTGTATTAGTAAAACCTAGGTAGTTTAAAATCCCACAGACTGTTATGTAAAATATATTTTTAAGGTTATTTTAAAGTTATAATTAATGTAGAAGAGTATCCAGCATTTATAGAGTATCCATATTATTATAGAAATAATGAAATCGTATATCCCAGTGTTCTGGTAATGAAGTTTAGTTATTGTATAATAGACCTCGCACTACTTACAACTAGCAACACGATAAAAGGTGTAAATAAACGGGAATACCTTGTAAATTAGGCGCTTAACATTTACAGTTATGCGTAGCACGAATAAAGAACTCTGTATGGTATTAATAGTTATCAATAATAAATATTTTACACATATTTTTGTTTGTTTTGTTTACCTCTCTGATGCATCGTTTTGTAATCTCGCAATAAAACCTAGGTATAATTTAAATGTAGAATTACAGCGACTTTGTTCGCATGTGTTTTTAGAGTCTAAAGTAAAAAAATAAGAGTTTTTTTTATAACACTTTGATAAGCAGATAGCCCACCTGATGATCCTGATTTGGTCGCGTGGCACCTAAAGTCACCTAGCTTTAAGACGTTTCAAAGTGATCCTTGTGATTTTATTGAATAAATACCTTTTGACTTTGCCTTTGATGTAACAGGGCTGGTAATAGTGTTTCAAAAAGAAAAAAACAAGATCCAATTTTAATAGAACCTCCCGCAGCCCGCTCACGTTCTACTAGATGTTGAATTTTGGAATAAAAGCTTTCTTAGTCCAGTTAATATTAGAAAGAGACTATCATCTGTCGATGCTTCTAGACCTATGGGTTAGTTTGCTGTGCGTTGTTCAGCATTGTCAAAGAGTAACATTGTCTGTCAGTTAATATCGATTTGATTTATTTATATACTTACTCTAATGTAAGTCAGTAGTCTCGAGTCTTCACTCTATGGCGAGTCCACTTGGACTTAAAAATAAAAAAAATAAGAAAAATGGTTTAATGTTTTTTATACTACCTGCTAAAGGAAGAATCATACGGCCCACCTGATGTTCAGTAGTAACCATGACCTATAACAAAGCATTGCTGTGTAAGTCACGCACGATATGAACGTGCCCTACGATGCCCTGCCCTGCGTCCATCAACGTGAGGCATACTGTTAAGCTACATATGAATGTTAATTTCACCGGCATCTAGACCCTCATACTGGTAGTACTACCCCGGACGAGCCCTTCACAAAGAGCTCTACTACTCTTGCAGATCTATTCCTATCTAATACCAAAATGGTATTTCGTGAGGAACAGAAGAACAGAATTTATGGCGACCAAACAAATACCATTTGGTATTAGATAGGAATAGATTCCCTTGCATAAAGTAGATAAAAAAGAATAGTAAAAAAAAAAAATGGTTTGACGTCCCACCTTCCTGTATGCATTCGCCATCTATGCTTCTTTAGTTCTTTGGCTTAACCGTGACGTAAAAAACAGACCTTATGCATTTATAAATTGGTATGGTTGGTACCTAGTGATGTTTCTCAAATGGGAAAGCGTATACTACGAGTAAAACTGCTACTATTTACGGAGTATCGTAGTATATTAGCGATACAGGCGCCCCGTGGCGTATCACTTACATCGTACTATACAAGGTCCAATTGGTAGGACTAGCTCTACTATGTCAAAATCAAATCTCATTTTCTTTGATCTAGGAACACCTTTCGATATAACGAGATCGAGGTCTGTGAAATCACAGTTTTTATGGGGTACCTTATTAAACCGACTTAAAAAATGAGGAGGTTCTCGATTCGACTGTATGATTTTTGTTTTGTTACGCGATTACTGCGCAGCTGCGCCAATTAAGAATTGTTGTTGTTGATGTTTTTTTTATTGGTAGGTTCTTCAGCCGTGGTCTCATATTCATTTTAACCAAATTGTTTTTTTTGTAAAAGTCAACAATAACAAAACAATTTATACATGGAGTTCCAATACTTGTGTTTAAAAACGCGAAAAAAAAACAGCTGTTTCAAACAAAAGTTCAATAACTACTTGGCTAAAATGTATGAAACAGCTGTTTTTTTTTCGCCTTTTCAGTGTTGGTTCCTTAGAAAAAGTTATTCATATTGATGGGCCCCCGAATATTTTAAACACAAGTATTGGAACACCTTGTATACAGCGATGACGTTCCTATCACCAAAAATGTTTTTTTGAATGTATTTGAAGTCAGTTTTTTTTGCAATAAGTTAATTATTATGGTACATTTTTAACCGGTAAGCGGCTAGCAATAATTCAAAGTACTTACTGCACAAAGGTATGCTGTAGGCATAGCAGACAGATTGCTATCAGAACTCCGGCCCCGCCCCCGGAGCAAGGAGTATAAGAGAATAGATAATCACTAGTCCATACGTACAGGATCGGTGGCGCCAGTAATGCGATCAACAGATTCGATTTATTGCTCATAATCTCTGCATCGGCATCGGTACACCTGTATACCTGCCTGTATTCATACAGGGTGTAAAAAAATACTTTCCTGTCATTTTACTGTCGCGTCGTGTCTAGTTCTTTCGAAACTGTGTGGTGAAAGGATTTTAAGCGCTAGTCAGATCACACGGCACGGCGGATTCCACGCGGACGCAATCTTATTAATAAGGCATCGTACTACACCGCGCGGACCATGAATCCACCCGGCGCCGCCGCTCGACCGCGTACAAAATGAATTCGCGGATTGAAACCACGCGGTTTGCGTCCGCGAGGATTCCGCCCCGTGTCTGAACTAGCTCTAAGTGCTGCTCAAAGACCTTTCTAGCAATTGACACATGTTTTTAGAATTTTTAGGGTCTACGATTCCTCGGTTTCCTCACGATGTTTTGCTTCACCTTTAGAGACTGCACTACTGTGCACATACATTTTTGAACAGAAAAACATAGGTGCACGACCGGTTTTGAACCCACAAACTCATTTCACAAATAGTATGCCTTTACAAAGCAGTAGGCCAAAATCCGGAAGGATGGAATGAACAATCGACATTCTAAGGGCCTACCTACCACCCCTTGTATTCTGATTAAAACAAGGGGTAGTATTAGCCTTTAGTGGGTTCTTAGATCCATGTTAGAGAACCCATGCTCTTGAACTTGGTTATTTACATCCGCTTCCGTGCGCTCGGTCCGCAACTCCTGATATTGCACTTGTTGCTTTCACATGTTACTGAGCGAGTAACATAGGTTCCTGCATTAGACATTATCGGGTGATCGGACGTGGGCTCGGACAAGGCCGGGTCGTGAAACTCTCTCTGCTACCCTGTCCGATCGATATTAGTCCGACACGCCGCTCTGTAAGACACTCGGACACTTCGCGAGTGAAAACAGCAACTCATTAGAGCTATTAACGACATCTTAGGTGCAAGCGATGTGTGACGCTATCTCGCATGATCTATGAAAGTGTCTGGGGTGACATGATACCCGTATCGACGTAACAGGCAGAGCGCCGTAATCAGCTGAGCTTGGCGAACGACGGACGCAGGTTAGCCTTGCGAACGTTCACCTTTCGTGACCCCAGTCATGGTGAGATTAGAACGTAGGATCTAAGTTGTTGTAAACATTACCTAGGCAGGTGCTGCCGAGTCAAATTCTCTTAATCTAATTTTAATATGTTTACTATAAAAAAACTGGATGTTGTGATGATCTGATTAAAAATGAAGAATTTTATGAGAATATAGGAGTAGGCAGGTACGTTAGTTAGGATATTATTAGCAAGTGGAAATCCGTATTATCTGGTTGGTAATGTGCGAGAATACTTAGGTAGGTATAGAAAGTATTGAATTGCTGAGATTACAAAAACGAGACACCGTTGCATTAATGTCATGATAAATTGTCTATTCATCAGGTAATATTTCAGTAATTCCGTACATAAGTACCGCATTAACAATTACGCGCTAATGGTCAAGTATTTTTGGCAAGCCCAACTTCAAAATTCGCAAACAAAGTGCCACTAATTCAATCAGAAAGGGGTCAGCAGCAGATGACCCTACGATCAGCGATATTTAGCGTCAATTAAAGAATATAATGAATCACGGGAGAAAGCTAGATGTAATCAGAGAAACGAAATCTCGATGAGTGCGTATCGAGTGTCCATCGGAAAGATCACGGTACTAAAGGTGGGTGAAATGCTGATAACCGTTGCTCATTTTGGTTCTCTCTTACAGTGGCGTAGCTTACGATAGCTAGTTCCATTCCAGGCCAGGTGGTGCAGTGCACCAGGGCCCCGGAGCTCCTTTAACGTTAGCTTTGAAAAAAGAGGGTCAGGCGTCAGGGTTCAGGGTGCTACCCATCAATATGAATAACTTTTCTAAGGAATCCACACCCTGAACGCGAAAAAAAAAACTGCTGTTTCATACATTTTAGCCACATAGGTATTGAACTTTTGTATGAAACAGCTGTTTATTAATGGATACTTTAGCCCCCTCAAGTTTTAGGCACAAGTATTGGAACATCTTGTTTAAGATAGAGGAATCAATTGGCAGTACGAGAAACAGAGGATCCGCGTGGTGCGGCGCAGACAGTAGGGAAGAAGGTAAGGTCTACTGTCTCGGCAGTCGTAGTGTGGGCTATTTCTTATCAGATAGATATAGGGTATAGAAACTCCAGCCCTATAGGATAGAAAGTTAGATGATCCAGCAAGCAGATAAAAATCTAGGAATGGAATCTGCTGACGTTAATCTAATCAGATTATCCGAAGCGTATTTAATCGTAGCGCAATGTAATGAATGACGAAACCAAATCAATTTAAGGCGAGTTGCGATGTTGCGATGCAATGCAGTGACAAGTATGACGTGGGGAAATAAGTCGCAATGTCTTGCGTCCCGATGCACGAGATATGAGGAGACGGAGGCACCTACTCAGGGATATTCAGAGGGGCTGACTTAGCTTCGTATGCTATGAATTACCTACCCCTTATAATATTCAGAAATTAATACGATCACTTAATTAATAAATAATAATTTTATTATTTGAAACATAAAAATATGATAACAAATTATAAAAAAAATATGGTTCACTGCGAAATTATTTTGTCGCTGTCATATCGTATAAGGTTACCCTAAACCGACGAGCATGTATGAAGAATGTTATGAAGCGAAAGAGGTATATCAGGATCGTAGCAAGTAGGAATCCGTTGTCTCTGCCTACCCCTATGGGAAACAGGCGTGATTTTATGTATGTATGTATGTTGCATAAGGAAGTCAAGGAGGCCAAGGAGGAAACTGAATCAGTACCCCGACAAGAAAGCTCTTGTCGGGGTACTGATGCAGTTTCCTCCAATCGAGTCTTTCCAATGCGGCCTCCTTGACTTCCTTATGCGACATACATACATACATAAAATCACGCCTGTTTCCCATAAGAGCTAAGCAGCTCTTGTCTTTAAGAAGATGTACTAAATGTAATGCTTTTACGTGATTATCATCATGATCATTAGCCTGAAGAAATCCACTGCTGGATATAGGTCTTTTCTATACTTCTTGGAAGAACGATTCTGAGACCTCTCGCATGCACCGACTTCCCGCTATATTAAACAACCTCAAGGATCTTGTGTATTTACTATGGTAAAGAAAATCTACCGTGGCTGTAACAGAGATTGCAGTCATGAGCAAATTCTATTTCATTTTTCTGTCGGTGGTGAGGCAAAGAAAATGAATAAATTCAAGACGTTTTTTATAATATTTTTTCGTATAATCGTATTTGTTTTTTTGCATTTCGCAACATTTTCGTTATTTTCATATTTCTCCTATATAATTACTGGGAAGACTGATTATAAATTGAATTCCTTCGTGTGTAGGTAAACAAAAGTCTGCAAATAAACAAACCTATCGAGCACGTGAAGCACACCTGAATCCTTATCACTCGCAGCTTATCCACTGCAAATAGGAATGTCAACAAAATCATGAGACATTACACAGTAATGAAACTTGTCACGATATTTATCACGTAAATAAGTAAAAATATATATATATAATAATACCAGTGTATTATTTAAACGATAATGTACGTTTTAACTTTAGTTTTAATTTAAGAGATAGACTTACATATTATTATGATTTTTTCATTCATTTAATTTTATCATAATATTTTTAAATAGGTTTTTTTTATACAGCTACTAGTTGATGAAACAAGCAGATGGCCCACCTGATGTTAAGTGGTAACCACCACCATAAAAAAGCATTGCCTTGTAAGCCACGCACGATAGGAACGTACCCTACGATGCACGGCCCTGCGTCCATCAACTTGAGGCATACAGATATTAAGCCTCATGTGCCTGCACCGGTAACCAAACTCTTGGAACCGAAACACAGCAACGCTGCTTGGCAACAAAAAGGCGTGGTGGTAGTACTTCCCCGGACGAGCCCTTCACAAATAGCTCTACTACTCTAGGTTTTACTATCTATTAATTACAGCGGATTATAAATAGTTTGTTTTATAGAAAATGCGTTGGTCTATCAATTGGTATCCAATGGTACACATAACCTAGACCTAAGGCAAATATTTGCAGATCATGTAATCGTAATAAAGCGTGAATTCAATACGCTCTCACCTACCTATCTATCTATGCCACACAAAATTTTACAATAAAGTGAAAATATTATATTTACTACCTTTGTACCCAACCCAGTTTTTCGTGAAAAAATTTTTTCTTCACCTCTTGCCTTTTAGCGGGTATAAGCAGAGAGCACTGGTGGTCTAGTAGTAGCGGCCCCGCCTTCCGATACTAAAGGTCGTGGATTCGAAACCGGTCGTGCAACAATGAGTTTTTCTGTTCAAAAATGTATGTTCACAATGCCAGTATTCTCAAATGGTGAAGGAAAACATCATGCGGAAACCGGCATGCCGGTTTCCGCATGATGTTTTCCTTCACTGTTATAGAACTTTTTAGGTTCTACAACATGTGTCAAGTGCTCGATAGGAGCCTCTTGAGGCGCACTTAAAATCCTTTCACCACACTGTTTCGAAAGAAACTAGTGACACGACAAGAGAAGAGCGGGTATAAGGTTAACCCCACTTCAACCGAATTAACAATGTTAGATCGTAAACCGCCCCCTTTCCTCTCACCCTGACTACGTCCCAAACTATTTTATCATCCACTTTCATCTGAACGTTTAGATGGAACGATTACCAGTTTAGTCTAATTGCTCGTGTCTTGTGGCATCGGTCATTGCATTGAGACTGATGCATGACTGGCGCTGGAGCCTGTGGCTAGGCTTTACCTTCATAAAGACGTATGGAGCCGCACTTTGTGGCTACCAACCACCAAAACAGTATCAACCCAGCATATTCGCCGCTAGCCTCAGGCCGGCGCGCCCGGTTAAATTTATTCTGTGGCCCGTGTGGTTGGGTCCGAGGGTATAAGTTTATCATTACCCACCAAACCACCTTCCGTTTCTTAGTTCTTGGCTGTGTAAGAAGCGTAGGTACCTCATAAACTCTATGGTGACATTTTGTCTCGAAAACGATTTACGCTAAAAATAGCAAGAAGGAGGTAGGTACCTTGTACAGCATTAAACTTTTTTTGGGAGATAGGTACAAAGGTTTTTCATTGGATTGTATACTCTTTATCATCATCAGCCTAAAGAAGTCTACGGCTGGACATAGGCCTCTACGAATACATTTCCAGAAAGAACCATCTATAATTTGTTGCGTTGCAACAAATGCAAGAATCAAACGCACACCTTTGCCACATCAGTCAATCCTCCCATCTCAGTTGACACGCTGAGCCACTGTTGCCTCGCGCCCCCAGTGCGGCCGGCCGCAAATGCGCAATAGAGTAGTTCTAAAGAACCGTGATTGCGTGCGTGCATATGAGGTCGAATCTTAATGAGACTGGTTTCACGGTTAGCTACGGTGAGAAATGTGAATTTCTAGTTTTATTAAAATCTTGGATTGACGGAGCAATAAATTATTAACATAACTGGCCAGTGTTGTTTTTGTATCTAACAAATATAACATGGGTTTATCTGCAGTAAAGAAATTATGTTTTTATGTTGAACATTCGCCACGTGCTTATAGATTTATTACTAAACATCAATTGTGTGAAAAAATCTTATGCTCGCTATAGAATAAAATTAAGACTATGAAGGTAAAATACATGCCCTTAAAAGCAGTAGGTATAAATTTATGTATCTGTGTATAATAAATAATTTAAAGTAGGTATAGGTAGGTACTGTAGCAACAGACTACGGAGAGCTGCGGTCACGAAACCGCAAGATATCCTTGTGCGCACCTTGTCCGTATGTAATGCTAGCTACAATATTGGTTCTAGATTGTTCTTCCAGAAATAGACACGCAGGAAATAACTGATATAGGTACATATACCTAGCAGTAGTAATAGAGCTTTTTGTTAAGGCTCGTCCGGGGAAGTGTTACCACCATGCCAAACTGATTCACTGACTGATTACTGAAGCTGTGTATCGGTTTGATTTAAAAATAAACAGCAATGATTTAGATTTAAGACTTGAGGTGGAACAAGCAGATGGCTCACCTGATGTTAAATGGTAACCATCACCTATAAAAAGCACTGCCTCGCAGGGCACGAATGAATTTATTTTCTAAGCCAAATCGAGCCTATTCTGGAATACCTTTTCTTGATAATTTAGGACTTGTGATGTAATATTTTTCTGTACCGCAATTTAAAAAAAGTTTCTAACGAAACCAATTAACTCGAACTAACAACGTTTGTCTTCCAAAACTACACCAGTCATAAACAAAACGAGTTACAAATTGAATCATCAAAACATAAATTTATGTTTCGCAATAGTAACTGTAAAAATTACAAGATTGAATTGTATAACAACCGGACGCTGGGTTCTCGCACTATGAATCTGCTTAGAATGTAAAACAAGCTTTATTACAACGGAGTAGGATTCAAATTTGAAATATTAACGTTTCTTATCAATTGGGATAGGATACTAATTTTTATTTTTTTATACATCTACCTGATCGAACAAGCAGATGGCCCATCTGATGTAAGGTATAACCATCACCTATAACAAAGCATTGCCTCGTAAGTCACGCACGATAGGAACGTGCCCTACGATGCACTGCCCTGCGTCCATTAACTTGAGGCATACAGATGTTAAGCCTCTTGCCTGTAATTACACCGGCAACCACACTCTTCAAACCGAAACACAGCAACGCGCTTGGCGGCAGAAATAGGCGTGGTGGTAACTTCCCCGGACGAGCCCTTCACAAAGAACTCTACTACTCTTAAAAAAATAATATAATTAAAATCTAAGGATCAGTCATGAGTTGGTACTTTGTACTAAGAGATCTGAGGGGATATCTACCGTGCCGGATGCTTTAGCGTGAAGCTTTTTCTGTTTTATGTTTTAAAGTGTCAAAATTAGAACTGATGTAGCGCAATGCTGCTTTGGAGCAGGCGCGGTTCCCGCCCTCAAACAAGGTTATGTTTGAGGGCTGCCACCCGAAAATCGGCCAAGTATGAGTCGGGATATGAACTCGTTCATAATCGATGTAGTGCACTCCCACAAAGGAGATGTTTACAAAATGTATAAGACGCCCTGACCAAGATTTTGTACAGTGCGCCTATAGTTCCAAGTGAACAAAGCTACGGGGCAAACACTGTGTGTGACACGTCACAAGTCTAAGTGTTGTGGGCATGCCCATTGTGCCCACAACGGTGGATCCACGCTTGCTTTGGAGCTACTCATCATCATCCACCAAGTCCACGGGTGGACATATACTTCCCGATAGAAAAAGTTCTATGTTAATAACACAAAGTTTATAAGTTCTATGTCATGTATCTTTCCTTCCGGATGTCCAATTTCCGAAAATTCCAATTTAAATGCGTTTTATTTTGTTGTCGTCATAACCATGGTTCATAAAAATTCATGCAGCCATTTCCATGAACTCCGAACGCAGTTTTGTTGGGGGCTTTTAATAAAAAGTATGTTTCGCAATAGTAACTGTAAAACTTACAAGATTGAATGGTATAACAACCGTCGTATTATGAATCTGCTTAGAATATAAAATTAAGTTAAACTTAAATTACACATAGATTCACTGTTGATTATTGCATTTTTGGACAGTTTCTACGCTAGTATTTTTTTCTGGCAACCCAGCGCTACTTGTTTACAATTTAGTGGCTACTATTATATCATCTGTGTTTACACCTACGCGAAATGATATCGAATTAAGCACTTTAATACTCTTAATGGAGGGTAATGCAGATCACCTGTCCGATTGGTGACGAATGAGCTTCTGTATCGGAGAATCATCGGTGAAAGTGATGCCCAAGGGACTTAGAGCAACTAGATATGATTGTTATGTATCCTATTTAATAATCAAATGCGAAAATTCAAAACTAAATAGTTGTTTGTGGTTTGTAGCTCAATCAAGCGCCCTAAATGCTTACCGATTTTGGTGAGCCTTGGAATAAGTATAGATCGTAACCTAGGTTAGCATTTAAGCTACTTTCAATCCAAAAAAAATAACAGTTAAATAAAACTAATTAATTCTATTTTTTCTACTATAGCAAATTTTTAGTAAACCTAAGAGTAGTAGAGCTCTTTGTGAAGGGTTCGTCCGGGGAAGTACTACCACCACGCCTTTTTCTGCCGCCAAGCAGCGTTGCTGTGTTTCGGTTTGAAGAGTGTGGTTGCCGGTGTAATTACAGGCACACAAGTTGATGGACGCAGGGCAGTGCATCGTAGGGCACGTTTCTATTGTGCGTGACTTACGAGGCAATACTTTGTTATAGATGATGGTTACCACTTAACATCAGGGGGGCCATTTGCTTGTTTCATCAGCTAGTTGTATTAAAAAAAAAACTAAGAAGCTATATAAGTATAAGTAAGGGCTAGTTAACAAAAAGTATATTTGGTTTAATAATGTGGGTTAACATAAAAATTTACATATTATAATTTTGAGTTGTTTATGGTTTACTCTAAAAGGCAAGCTCAATTATCTTGTCACGAAACCTTTTTTCTTTTTAATCTTATTCTATCGAGTGGGCGACGCGACATCTTGATTGACAATCTACCAGCTAGATCGTAGGTTCTAGCTGCTTTTGGCTAGACTGAAGTAAAAAAAAACCGGCCAAGTGTGAGTCGGACTCGCGCACGATGGGTTCCGTGCCATCTACATCTACACTTCTACATCTACACTAATATTATAAAGAGGTAAACTTTGTATTTTTGTATTTTTGTATGTAACGAATAGGCTCAAAAACTACTGGTCCGATTTCAAAAATTCTTTCACCATTAGAATGCTACATTATCCCTGAGTAACATAAGCTATATTATATTTTCAAAAAAATCAGGGATCCTTACTAAAACTTCAATAATGTAACCCAAGGTGGAAAACAAAAAACCTTACATCGCGTGCGCTGCGAAAACTATTGAAAATAGAACAAAATAATGTACTACGATTTTGTAGAACACGTTATCATCTACAAAAAATGTCGCGACAGCATATGTCTAACTATTAGAGTTATGTCACAATAAGTGTTCTTTTATTATAAAAAATTAATTGAAATGCCTCCGCTAGAAAAGGGTCTTTATTTGTACCTTGGTATTAATCCTTATCCAAATAAATCATTTCATAATTTTCGGTTTCAATACCTATAGATTACTTCTTAAATTTTTCAAATCGGACATTCCATTCAAAAGATATGACGAAATTAAAAATGTTTACGGGTCCACCGGTCACGCGCGGGGTGCGATTTCACTCACTCAAGGAGAAGCGCGTGCAAATGTATGAAATAAGTAGACGCGAGGCTCGAACCCACGGTCTAAGTTTATCCTAAAATGTTCAAAAAATGTATGACCACCCATGCGAAGCTGGGACAGGCCGCTAGTTATCTATAAAAACGGCAAAAATAATCACGTTTGTTGTATAAGAGCCCCTTAAATATTTATTTTGTTCCATTTTTTTGTATTCGTTGTTATAGCGACAACAGAAATCTATACAAATTTCAACTGTCTAACTATCACGGTTTGTTTGTATGTACTTCTCTATTTTATTTTTTTAGAATTTATTTTGTTATTAGTTATGTAAGTTTTTATCTTTTTAGGTGTACCATCTAAGTGACGTATTAGATTTAAGTCTGTAAAGTTACTTTGATTTTTTCGCAATAAACTAAAGTTAACGGGAAGTATTGCCTTCCAAGGGAGGCCATTCTTTGTTACAGATGATGGTTACCACTTATCATCTACACCACCTGCTTGTTTAATAAGCGAGTAGTATAAAAAAAGGAATTCGTCATCATTGGTCGTTTCTAGTGACGATAGCTCTTCGATTATTCAAGCAAGTCGGCAGATAACGCTAAATTGCTAATTCGTATTTACGATAATACATATTGCGTAAACAGTAATCATGTACCAATGAATTTTTGCTACGTTGAGTTGAGATTGATTACTTTAGAATCTCAAAGCTCAAAGGTGCTCAAAAAGAGGCGCATTTTAAATCTTTTCACCACACTGTTTCGAAAGAACTAGTGACACGATAAGAGGAAGAACTTCAAAACGGAATGCAGTGGCAACCAAGTATTGTTATCTGACCTATCGTCATCATCAGCCTGAAGAAGTCTATTAATTTAGGATTGCCAACAAAAGATAAAGAAAATTACAATAAAATCCATACACAGATTTACAGGCGTCAACCGTGTGCGGCGAGTCCATATAAAATGTATGAAAACTACAGGAAATATGCCAGTGGTGGCGA
The DNA here is from genome assembly GCA_932294275.1 of Chloroclysta siterata. Classification (NCBI taxonomy): domain Eukaryota; kingdom Metazoa; phylum Arthropoda; class Insecta; order Lepidoptera; family Geometridae; genus Chloroclysta; species Chloroclysta siterata. The sequence continues at coordinate 20,209,259 of OW028595.1, read as the reverse complement.
TTTGTGGTTGTGACCGGAGGCCCGTGTGCGGGAACACTAACCATTTTTGACTTATACCATCTTTGATTGAATGAAAGAAAGTCACAGGAGTTTCAAACATCAAAACAAACTTGCGTATTATGAAACTTTTTCTTTTTTGATGTCCAGTTAAGTATCCATCAATCACAAAGATCTCTTTGAATATCAATCATCATAACATTAGATTAACATCACGTCTAATTATTTAATTTAACTAAACCCTGGTGTTGATACAAATCTGTGATAAAAATCGTTTATTCTACTTTATTTAAACTTTAAAAAAATCTGTCAAAAAAGCATAACTGAAGCGGCAAATGACATTTTGTCGCTTCAGTCGTCGCGTCATGCGTTTTGAAACTTTTACCCCTTTCTTTAATTTGTTTTATTCTCTTTTTTTTTTGCGGAGCGTCTTAAATTCAGTTTTTGTGTTATTAGCAGGGATCGGAATAGGTAGAGTTTTTAAGTACCAAATGACATCAAATACGCTACTACGAAATCTAAATATGGATATGCCTTTTTTAATCCCCGTGTCGGAAATGATTCGGGTTCGAAATCAATTGTGGTAAAAACTGACGTTTCCGATTGGAAACCTTTCCGAATGTTTTATAATAGCCCTGCTGTACGCGTAAAGTGTAACGCTACTTAGTTTGTTTTTAACATAGGCAAAAAGAGTTTTAGAAGACAATAATATCAATCTTAACATCAGGTGGGACATCAGCTTGTTCCATCAGCTAGCTGTATAAAAAAAACCATAAGTTTTAGGAAACAATTTTTATTAATCCCCAATTCCCGGTTTAAAAGGCATAATGTTACCGCGCGAGGAGGACGAGTACTACCCTCCGAGATACAGTTTTTTAACTAGTTCGGAGTGTATTGTAAATCTGATTCGGCCACCAACCACCAGGTATATTATAAAAATGTTCTTTTATTAGTTAGCTAGGTACTAACCTATTAAATAAATACTCCAATTTCCAATAAAGACCTCGTACAGACCTAGTGGTCTGTACGAGGTCTTTATAGGAAAGAAATAAATATCCATGTTAAGATTGCGTAGGTAATTTGACGTCATTTGGTACTTAAAAACTCTACCCCTGGTTATTAGGTATCTGTCTAATGACTCATTGAGACAGCCGGTAGCTACCGTAACTTTGACAGTTTACAGATGTTATGACAGTGAATGATATGAAAGTGAGATTCCATCGGTATTTTATCGAAAGTTCAGAAGCAACACTGTTTACTTCTGTTATTGCGTAACTGTTTAGGGATTCTTTCACCAAGACCATGGCACCACTTTTGGTATATTTTTTTATGCCATAGCTGGCGAGGGCCACCACATGGGAAGTGATCACTGCTGCCCAAGGACATTTGCAACACCAGATACCTGATGCGCTGCCGACCTTTTAGGGAACGATAAATCCGCCTTTTGAAGGTCCCGTGTCAAAGCTCCGAGAGAAAACCGCAGATTCTTTCATTTCTTTCATGACCCTGATGAGACATCACTCAGGTAAATAAGGAAATATAAGACTAATCGATTGTTGTTATATAAATAGATCAAAATAGAAATACAAATAGAGGTATATTTTCCATGAAAAACTTGAGCACAAAATGACACAGTAGACTTGCTGCCGGTTTCTGAAAGCTCGATCAAAACTAATCGGATGTCAAGTCACTCGCCATTTCAGCTATTACATCGAATAAGATAGAGATAGCAAGTGACTTGATAGCCGATAAGTTTTGATCGGGCTTTCAGAAACCGGCCGTCAGTCTCTTGTTTTAGTTTTAAAACAACTGTTACAGCAGACAGTGCATTCTATGATCGGACTTACTTACCAAGTGAACAATAATTATAGATATTAATTAATTATATTTATATATATTTCTTTATTACACACACTATCTTAGTTTTTTTTAAGACAGAATGACACATCTTGTTTAAATTCAGTTGGTATATCTGTGCTACCTGAATAGTTATTCCTCCCTATTGACAATAGTTTGAAAATCAATACTTTCGTTCTTCTTCTTCTTGTCGTGTCGTTTCTTTCGAAACAGTGTGGTGAAAGGATTTTAAGTACGCCTTTAGAGGCTCCTTTCGAGCACTTGACACATGTTATCGAACTTTTAACACATAGAAAACATACATATACATACTTTCATTGATTTACTAACTCTGATCGGCGATGGTAATAGAGGCCCTCAGAGCTGATTTCACCATACTCTGTTAGCTACTAATAAAGGATTAACAGGCCGTTAAATCTAACCTAAGATGTCAAACGCGTACATTTTGACATATTTAACGGCCCTTTAATCCTTTGTTAATCTAACAGAGCATGGTGAAACCGGCCCTTAGCCCTTTAAAAAGGTAACTTTACTTGCGCTTTGCGAAGTTAACGAACTGCGATTGTGGAAATTGTAGCTGTCATGCTTATTGCGAGAAGTTTTTCAGAATCACAATAGTATTCGTTAATATTTTGTGAAATTATTCTATCAAGATTCAATGATGAAGCCTTCTTACGACGGAAAAAGCCTTTAAAGGTTTATTTACTAACTCTTATGTAGTAGGTACTTTATTTACTAGCATGTGACCGCGGTTTCGCTCGCCATTAGAAAAGTAACCTTATTCCATGAAATATTTATTCCCAATATATAATAATATTTGATTATATTCATATCGGTCCAGCCTTTTTTATTTCAGACAGTTTGAGTTATAATCGTAATTTTAGATAAAAAAATAAAATATAGACATTGCACTGAACACTTAGCCCCAAACAAGCAAAGCTTTTAGGTACTATTATGGGAACCAGATAAAACTGATAGAATACTTATATATTTTTTTTGTAAATATTCACTTATGATACAATATAACACCCATAAATCGAAGTTCATTACACCAATGTTTGAACTCGGTGAGGTTCGAACCCATAACCTACAGAGCACTAACAACTGTGCTGTGAAGCATTTCAATTATTATTTTACAAATAATTTGAAAAAGTGAAGTCATCTCTGATTATACCATGCTGTGTTAGATTAACAAAGGAACAAAGGGCCGTTATATATATCAAAATGAACGCGTTTGACATCTAATGTTAGATTTAACGGCCTGTTAATCCTTTACCTATTAGTTACTGTGGTACAAGTGGTAGGTTAATACAGATTCGCCATTTCCTTACACCATAACAAAAAAAACAAACAAGGAAGTAATAGGTACTTACCAATTTTAAGGTGCAAAACCCTTACAAGCAGGTCATGGCAACACTGCAAATAATAAACAAGTGCATTGTAGATACAGACGCAAAATACCTTTAAGGGGCTGACAACTATCAAACAACTTCTCGCTCGCACGTTACAAGTTTTCCTACTTAAAAGTTTGCTTATGTACGAAAACTAGTAAAGCAAACTTTTGAGTAGGAAAACATGTATCGATCAAAATGATTTTTTTACTAAACTGTGTGCAATAAGATTGCACACAAGTTGGTTGATTGCGATTTTTCGAAAATGATTTCAGTGATTTTATATCTTTCAACATGTCGAAACGTGCGACCGAGTCACATTAGCTCTTGCCTTCGCCTTAACCACTGTTAGTTCGACCTCGCCTGCCAAGATCTGCGGACCACAGATAACAAATACCACAGATTAAACAGCGTCCTGCTACAAGGAACTGCACTCTCATCGTGATGAAAGAACGTGTGTGATCTGCAAGGCCTATTTATTTTAAGGTTATTTGTAAAGCCATAAGGTATTTGCACGTTCTAAGCTGCGGACCAATCGACGCGGGTGGCAACATTGAAACATTTTCTTGATAAATTATGGTGCTATAGTATTATATCTTCCAGTGCTTTGTTATAGGTGACGGTTACCACATAATATTAGGTGTGTTATCTGCATGTTCTGTCTGTTTTCTCTAGGGATCTTGAGAGTAGTAGAGCTCTTTGTGAAGGGCTCGTCTGGGGAAGTACTACCACTTCGCCTTTTTCTGCCGCCAAGCAGCGTTGCGTGTTTCGGTTTGAAGAGTGTGGTTGCCGGTGTAATTACAGGCACATGAGGCTTAACATCTGTATGCCTCAAGATGATGGACGCAGGGCAGTGCATCGTAGGGCATGTAACTGACGAGGCAATGCTTTGTTATAGGTGATGGTTACCACTTTACATCAGGGCCATCTGCATGTTCCATCAGCTAGTTGTAAAAAAAACTTTGTTTGTCATTTTGTCTGTTTTTCCGGATGTTATTGTTTTTTTGTGATCGATGAATATTTTTTTTTATCTAATTTTAATCTTATTTTGACATTGACATACAAAATTATTTATTTTTATTTATATTTCTTTTACGCGATCGAAATTGCTTTGGAACGAGTCTGACCGATATCAATCTGCAGTCATTATCTCAAATTATCGCGTCGAGTTCTATTCGGTTTGGACATAGCTTATAGGTACAAACGAGCCTGTACTTTGCCGCTGGCGTACTATAAAATTATAAGAATATTGTCTCTGGTGATACTTGGGCGAACTCAAATCATCATTCGCACGGTCATTATCATAAACAAGATCTATTACTTGACTTATTTATGAAACAAACTGTACTGTAATGGTGGGACTTCTTATTCTCGACTTATTTATGAAACGAACTGTACCTACTATAATATAGTGGCACCTCACACCAGTATTTCGTTTGCGTGTTCGCATTTTCCCTAATACGACGGTGTGTAGTAACCCTTTTCGCCTTTATCGGCCTTTCTACAAAAAATCTGTCAAACGATAAACTACGAGTATGCTTAAACTATTGCCATCTCTTACCAATGCGTGACGGCAAACAGAGACAGCGCTAATTTTAAGCATTATCTAAATTTAAACACCATTTTGTAGTATGAAGGTTAGTGGTGTCAATTTTGTCGTTTAATTTTCCTAATTTTACCTAATTTGACAGCACTAAAAATATTGCCATCCCTTTCCTAAAGACCGAAACAACAAGGACGGCTATAATTTTAGAGCTGTCAGATTAGGTTAGTTTAGAATAATGCAACAACAGAATCGGCACCATTGTCTATTTTTCACGAACAAGACGAATACGCAAATACACGAGCACATAATAACGCAAATAGCGATGAAAATAAGTAAGTCAAAATTATTAAATAACTCAAAATCACATAGAAAAATCTCGCACTCACCCCACGCTAAGTACCCCACTTAGCGTGCTTATCTTATCTTATAGTCGAAATTAAATCAAAAACACTTTTTGAGTGAGTTATGCACTCACCCCACGCTAAGTACCCCACGCTAAGTACCCCACGCTAAGTGGGGGATTTTATTTCGAATAAGGGAGCTTGAAAACGAATATTAGAATACCAGTATGGATAAATTATAGCAAGTCTTTAAATATGTTTTGAATAAGCACAAATAGGCGTTCTAAATAAATCAGCAGGTCAGATAGATCAATTAAGTATAGGAGATAGACCATTCGGGCATCGATCACCGCATAGAAGTTGATGTGGCCATTTTGAGATTGTTCACTCACCATTGTTTTGTTCGTTGTAAGCATTAGCAGAACCTACAAAAGCAGTTTGACTTTTGTCAGCAATAGTCAAAACAAAAGATAATTTAGCCAATATTTTGGCATTATAAATTATTACTGCCACAGTAGCCTGATAATGTTGTCGGAAATCATGATACAATAACAAGCAGAATTTACATGAATCTGAAAAAGAAACTCGACGTTCGTGTTAAATGACACTTTTTGGAAACACGCGGCCACACACGCCACTCCTACTTGCGCCATCTCCTAATAATTATTTATCTGTACATAATTTAGTTCATTACGGAGTAAAATTTTAAATAGACGTTCTGTGTTGACGCCTAGAGCTGTGATTATTATCACGCACACGCTCAAAACGGCCGGCGCCAACTTCTATTAGCAGACCACACTTCATCGCATACGACTCCTTATTGTCCTGAATCTTCTTTCGGATGCCATCTAAGGTATCTAATACCCCGTTTACGCTCAGCTCATGTCCGTGGAAATGTGCAGAGACATGAGAAGGGACTTGGGCAATGCGAGAATATAAACAGGCCACTTCCATGTCCACTCGCGTTGCCGCTCGCGTTGCCCGTGTTGCGTGAACACACATTGCTGGCGACGCTGCCGCAGACATATGGACGGCAAAATTTCCGTCCACGCGAATAGCAGCGCGAATGTCTAAATGTAAACGCAGTATTAGAGTAGTAGAGGCTCTACTACTCTAATACTGCGTTTACATTTAGACATTCGCGCTGCCATTCGCGTACTTCACCTGACGAGCCACACAGAGAGCTCTACTGTAGAGCTCTCTGTGTGGCTCGTCCGGTGTAGTACTACCACCATGCCTATTTGCCGCTAAGCAGCGTTGTTGTGTCTAGATTTTGAAGGGTACGGTTGCAGGTGTAATTACAGGCAAACGTACGATAGTTAAAATCTTTTCGTCATGCTGACGTAAAAAAAAATATAAATACATCCTTGAAAAATATCAAATATGTCAAAAAATGGGATGTTCGAATTGCCCAGCCTTAAGCTTACTTTATAAGTAATTGCAGAAGTTTTTATTAAACTTTATTGATTTACTTGTTACGTGGCAATAATAATAAATAAAGTAGAATTAAGGTCGTTTATTTCAGGCACAATTTGTACAAAATAGACCCATATCACAAGAAAGGTAAATTAAAATAATAGCTACAATAAAATTATTGTAAAAAATCCAAATCAGATTTTTTGTAAAAAAATACTAACACTGGCAGGACTCCCTACCAGTGTCCGTCATTATATACATTATATATGTTTTTTTATACTACTAGCTGATGGTACAAGCACATGGCCCACCTGATGTTAAGTGGTAACCATCACCTATAACAAAGCATTGCCTCGTAAGTCACGCACGTTAGGAATGTGCCCTACGATGCACTGCCCTGCGTCCATCAACTTGAGGCATACAGATGTCATGTGCCTGTAATTACACCGGCAACCACTTTTCAAACCGAAACACAGCAACGCTGCTTTGCGGCAGAAAAAAGCGTGGTGGTAGTACTTCCCCGGACGAGCCTTCCCAAAGAGCTCTACTACTCTTATTTCTGTCCATGTGGAAAGAAATCCAGTGCCAAGGCAAATTTGAAAAAAAATCACTCGTAGAATATGACTGTTGCTTAGTGCTGAAGAATACTGTGATGTAGTCTAACCCTCGGGTACCTATTGCAAGACGTAATGCATCACAGTCCCTATTACCCTGATATAGAGGCCACTTTCAAAGTTACTTTGTTCCAACGTTTTCTTCAACAATAAATTTATCGATCTCAAATTTTATTTCGAACCTTAGACTACGCGAAATAAGGCCGATTTTTAAACAAATTCCGTTTTGATATTATAAAATATGCCCACAGTTTTGCTATCGATACTCAACATCCGCTCATTACAAGGCGGAGGAATGTTGTTCAACACATTATAATAAGAATTGTTAGTTGTTGTGGAAGAGTGAAAATAGACACAATTTCATGGTGATTCGCGCTATCAAGATCTAGATATTGTGTGATATACCTTTTCTGACTTGTTTTTGAGCAAGACTTGAAAGTTTCACTAGGAATTAATCAGTACACGTACAGATATAATATAGTCCCAAAAGTTATTATCCGAGTGGGATTTGAAGCCACGACCTTCCCCTTGATACGGGGCCTCGCTAACCAACTGCGCCATCGGATTCTTATCTCATTCGACGAATAACTCAGGGACATGCTACTACGGTACTTAATCCCACTCGGATAATAACTTTTGGGACTCCTTTCCTTAAGTGTAGGTAAACACTATAAAACTAATAAAGATTAGATATTATAAAGTACCTAAGACATTATACTCAAGGTACAAATAGTATTAACCTATGTTGTAATTTCTTTTCTGACATGTAAAATGGTTTTATTAATAAATGATTGTATTGTATAAAACTCTTAGGCAGAAAAATTATTTTAGGATGTTGTTACGATTTTCTTTAACTTTATTGAAACCAGAGTTTTTTGAAGAAGTCATAGGCCTTCCCTATATACTTCTAGGAAGGCCGATTTTGGACCTCTCCATCCACCGACTTCCCGCGTTCTTCTCATACATTATCATTTCTAAATCCATTTATCCATTATATTATAAAAGCGAAATTGTGTCTATCTGTCTGTTATTGCTGAACCGATTTCGATAAAATTTGGTACATTGATAGTAAGCTAGCAACACAGGCAAGCACTCCGACAAAATTAAGATATGAACTATATTTTCTTATAAATTCGTAATATTTCCATAAAAAAACGTATATTTTGAAACCTGTCGATACACCGTCACCACTACGAGACTGGTTTATAAAATAGAGGTTTTTTTATATTGAAATAATACGAATTTATAAGACAAAACAGTCTATATCTTATTTTCGTCGGAGAGCTTGCCTGTATTGCTAGCTTATTATATTCGCGTGTAATAGTTAGTAGGTATGTAAGTAGGTGTTGTTAATTTATTTAGTTACTCAATTTCTTATATACATTTCGAGTTAGAGTCATCGCCCACGAGTGCGGCACGGTGCGTTTGATTTAAGTCTAGAACTAGGTACGTAATGTACCCAAGACTGTACAAATACTACTGTAAATTTGAATTCCCGTTTCAACAAAACTAAAAGCAAATAATGCCTACGTAAGGATAATAAATATGTATATAGAAACGTGCACTTTATTTGTACAAGCTCGATAGTGCCTCAACATTATTTAAGCACACTTTATGTTATTAAGTCCAATATTGATGTAATAAAGATATCAGCTGATTGGTGTATTATTAAGTCAAGATTTATGAGAATGTATCGCAAATAATAACTAGCTGTGTAATTATGATATCGATAAAGTAATTCGTTTAGTTAGATGAGGCTAGTGATACACGGACGGCAGCTGATAAAAATAATGAATATTAGCAGTCAACGGTGGAGTTATATTAGTAAGGGCAGTAAGGGCCCATCAACGTGATGTCCTATTATGATAAACCTCACTGCTTATTTGGCTAGTAGCTCTGCCTACTTAAGTAAGTATTTACAATAAAAGTATTTGGATATTTATTAATCGTTATATGGTTCCCTCAGTATATAAGCTTTGCTTACGGTACGTTTCTGAAAGCTCGATCAAACCTAATCAGATGTCAAGTCACTTGCTATCCCTATCGAATTTGATGTAATAGCTGAAATAGCAAGTGACTTGACATCCGATTACGTTTGATCGAGCTTTCAGAAACCGGCCGTATGTCTTCGGCTTAGATAACAATATGTGCAATGCATGACTTAAAATTAATATTAAATAAATAATAAGCACGAGAGCAGTTTCTTTTCCATTCTACTAGGATTGATCGCGTGTTTTTTTTAATACAACTAGGTACCTGTTGAAACAAGCAGATTACCCACCTGATGTTAAGTCCGGTAATCATCACCTATAACAAAGCATTGGTCGGTGCGGCTAGATTCCTTTAGTTTATAAAAGTATCAATATGATGATGACCGTAGAAACTTTTATTGTGGAGATATCCATCACGGGGATATCTTACCTAAGTGTTAATACTTTGTGTGTGACAGACGTTTTTACTCCACAGATGGCAGCGTTATGGACTATTTCGAGCTGTCCTTGTATACCGCTTTTTTTTTTTTGACTCTGGCATAAATGCGTTACGCATTTCCCGTTACGTCATTGGACGATGAGGGGGATATGTGGGACTCCCCAGTTTTCCGCTTCTGGTATACCCACTAAACAACCCAGCGACACTCCCGCGTCGCTTATATGGAGGGGGTGTCATGGCGGGGCCCCCGCAATGCCCCCGCCTTTACGGCGGGGACTGCACGCCCCCTCCTTTACAGGGGGGGGGGGCAGGAACGACTGCGAGTGCTCGGCCGTTCCCGCCTGACGGGGTGGTGAATAAGTGCAATGCGGGAGAAGGCCCCTCCAGGTCTTCTCCCGCTATTCACCACCATGAGCGGCGCGAGAAGTTCCGCGTCTCTCGCGCGCGCTCTACCGCCTGGGTAGACCCGTAGGTCTACCCTGCCTCATCACGCTGTGCCCTCTGCTAGTCAGAGGGACACGCGGAGAGGCCACCATGTCGGGTTATTTGCCACCATGAAATGCGTCCGAAGTACTACCAGGGTGCACCACGAGGATGTTACCCGACCTAGCACCCCGTCCGTGTATACCCAGCCTAAGTTTATCAACTAAACTTGATTGTGTTTTTCAACTACGATTCTAATTAAGACCCCTATTATTTGCGCATAGATTCCGCAAGATATAAACGTAGTTAACGTTTAGTATGGCATAATTTCAATTACATTGCGAGTACTTAGGACTTTGGGTTATTGAGAAGATTTTGTACAGGACATAGGATTACACATAAATGTATAGTAACGACGCGAATTATAATATAATTATATTTTGAAAATTATAATATAATTTTCGTAGCCTCTCTCGTAGAATACATTCTTGTCACTACTGTCTCTTTTTAGGGTTCCGTACCCAAAGGGTAAAACGGGACCCTAAAAAGAGACAGTGCTCTGTCTGTCCGTCTGTCCGTGTATTTCATGAATCGTGATAGTTAGACAGTTGAAATTTTCACAGATGATGTATTTCTGTTGCCGCACTAAAAAACAGAATAAAATAAATATTTAAGGGGGCTCCCATACAACAAACATACCGTTTTCATAGATAATGGTACGGAACAATTCGTGCGCGAGTCCGACTCGCACTTGGCCGGTTTTTTATTTTTGCATTTTATTGATCTCATTATGGCCTTAATTATAAAAATCTTTAAAAATCAGTGTTTAAACTATTGCCATCTCTTACCAATGGGTAATGAAAAACAGTGACAGGGCTGACTTTGAGCAGTGTTACAACTTGAGTAACGTTTATAAGTAAGAGCTTTATTTCTACTTTTGAAGAGTAGTTGAGAAGAGTATGGCAAGAATCTGGAGTTAGTAAGAGATCTTGGAACTAAGAGAACTGAGGGCATATCTACCGTGCTGGATATCAAAGTCGTTTGTTTTTACAGTAGGTATGACAAAAAATATTTTGCTCCTCCACCTAGATGTCGAAGTCGAGGAAGAATGGAGAGGAATTTCGTTAAAAAGCGAAAAAGCTGTAAACTAAGGTACTTCCAATAATTTAGGTATCGGATCGCGCAGTGTTCACCACATACCTTGCACGCGTGCGTGTAGGCCAACCTAGACTTAAGAATCCAGTCATTGAGCACTGAAATAACATCGCACATAGTCGCTACTTTATCTACTAAATTACCGGCGGACATGATAGTACTTTCAACCAAGTAAGTATTAGCAAGTATTAAATAATTCTTTGACTTGCCAAGAAGATTAATACCTATAGGGTAGTTATTGGTCTGAATTCACCAAAAGTTGAATGAGCTAATCATTAATTACCTAATGTCATCATCATCCGCAGCCCGACTTAGCCCACTGCTGGGCATAGGCCTCTCTTTGCTCTTTCCATTTCAAATGGTCTTGGGCTACCCTCATCCATTTAAGGCACACGACGCTGACAATGTGGTCAACCCATCGATCGTGTAACTGGACGTCCGACACTTCTCTTTCCAGTCCAGTTTCTATTACCGTATTTGAAAGTATTTCAATAAAAAAAATCAATAATAAATTATTCTCTTTAATAATTATTAATAAATCATTCATCATCATCGTGTCGTAGGATTTCTATTAAATTTCTATTAAAACCTAGCAAAAGCCACGCCAATGGCGCGTCCGTGTTTCCAAATACTTACCTATGATTTGCATGTTTTCAAGAGAGCTGTGAATCTTTTAGGTAGACGTGCTACCGCCATACCGCATCGTCACATCATCTCAAGTGAGATAGCGGTCAAAAGTTTTAACTAAAAGCTGTAAAAAAAAGGCAACAGATACGAAAGTATTCTTAGGTCTACGTCCACGATCGGCCGATAACTTTAGCCCCGGGACACCCGTAAATGCCGGCCGTACATCTGGGCCCGGTCCCTGAATAAGTAATAACACGCGGCAGGACCATCGGTGTTGCTCGATAACGATCTCTCTCGCACGATACGCATCGCTCCTTGTTTCCTGCGGGATTAAACTAGATGCACTGCACCTAGGTACCTTATTCAGAAGCTTTTTATTTACAGGTGCTGCTATTTAAAGCCAAAATTTCTACTTATTAAGAGTAGTAAAGCTTTTTGTGAAGGGTTCGCCCGGAGTACTACCACTATGCCTTATCCTGCCGACAAGCAGCGTTGCTGTGTTTCGGTTTGAAGAGTGTGGTTGCCGGTGAAATTACAGGCACATTTAACCGTGACCTATGAATTTGATTGCCTCTATCTTTCTGAGTTATGTGCTGGTTTACGAATGTTGTATTATGTATATTGTAAACCCTCGAACGATAGGTTTGAAATAACCAGTGCATGTGTCAAAGTAGTTTATCAAACAGCAACCGTAGTTTATACGTATGAGCTGGTTTACGAATAATGTATTATGTAGATATTATACCCTATGTACATTTCATACCCTAGGTTCATAGGTTTGAAATAGCCAGTGCATGTGTCAAAGTAGTTACCGAACCGCAACCGTAATGGATAGGTACGTGGCCCGAAAAATTTCCACGAAAGGAGTTATTTGATTTTTACCAACGTGATAGGTACAGTCGCCATTCTGGCGCGGCTTCCTAGTGAATAAGGGGCCGAACCTGCAACGTTAATTCAGGCTATCATGTAGGTAGTTTACTCGAGAGTAATAACCTTTTTATCCACAAATTTGGCGCGAGTATTTTGTTATTTTCAAATATGGAGTAGGTGTTTTTGTAAGTCATATTTTATGCTAAACGGTCCAGTTATTCGTGTCGAATTTATTATTTTTACGTCCTACTAAATATTTTTAAGAGCGTTTTATACAACGTGTAAACGACTGTACGACATTAAATTAATACACGTGTAGTACTACTATCTAGTATTGATTTAAAAAAGGTTGTATTAACATTCATTCATAATTGAGATTTTTTTTATTTTCAAACAAACTAAATATCAGAATAAGCATAAAATTATTGAACATTCTGTATAAACACACAAACAAAGCAACGTACGTTCATTCAATGCCGCGCCCCGCGCGCAGAAACCGCACATACCTACTACGACTAAACCTAAACTGTGCCGCGCGCCCGTGCCTAAAGGTGAACGCCCTTTCAGCGCGGGCGCGCGGCCGGCGGCGGCGTCTTTGATTCGCCGATATAGTAGAGCAACGTTAGCATGTAGGAAAAATAAAACTAGTTAGGTACCTCAAATCCGTACGTTTCCAATATGCTCACGTTGTTGCATGTTGCACATACAAATGAATGCACTGAAGAGCTCCTTCAACTGTTCTAGAGTTTGTTTTGTATGCCTAGTTTCACAATTATCTTTCCCTTCATAATACAAGTTCTGCATTTTGATGACATTAACAAGACACACACACTCACACAAAAAGTCTATTTCGCGGTACCAAATCTAGACACTAGTCACGAGTAATAACACGAATTTACAATTTTCAAAATTAGATATGTCAAGGTCGCTACCAAGGCGATTGTTTACTAAATAATAATGTCTTTCACTGGCCACCGGGCGGCAGCGTGGCACATAGTGGGGCGCGCTACGTACCTATCTGTCTCTATCACACACGTAAGCGGAATGATATCTGTCCTTGTCGCACAGCGAAATTTTACAATGTGAGCGCACAAATATGTTTCTTATGCGGTCTAACGCGTATAAATATGATATCTTTGTCCTTTTTTTCGTTTGATTGATGAGTCACATGACTTCATGACCCCGGAAATTTGACCTCATCACCGGCGATTAGAGATACAGGTTGCATAGAAATTATTTATTGGAAAAGTATCGATATCTCGATAAATATTCAGGCTTTTTTGATAAAACCAACTCCTAAAATCTAAAAATGCAATTAGGAGTACGTGTTTCAATTTAATGTCGTACATGACTTTACACCTTGTATATCTTTATTATGCAATATCATTGCAAGTTAAAGTGTCTCACATAAAAAATAAATGAATAAAGAAATGAAATTATAGTCTCGAGCTTGTTAATCCCCAAAAGGCAGACATATTTGAAGGGTTGGACTCTTGCCCTCAATGCCTTTTAACATGTCTAAGGAAGGTAGTCAGAGGCACGCCTTATTATTTGGCACATGTTATAGGACCCCTCCAAGACCATGACTACGGCAACCTCCCACTATACATGAGGAGTACCTATGACCATCAGTGGACTTCTTCAGGCTGACGATGATGAAATGATGTCCTGATGTTTTCGTTCACCGTTTGAGAACACTGGCATTGCGCACACAAATTCATTCAATACTAAATTAAGCTTTTGTTGAATGTTTACGAAATTAATTTTGTAATAGGTAACTGTGCGAGGCCGTTTATTACACGCGAATGCTTACAAAGTTTATACGTGGAAAGTAGGTAGGTACTTGGTAAAGTGTACCTATTGCATGGTCGTGTGAAGGGTGTACACGATGCTATCGTTCGTCCAAGGTGAATAGAACATGAGTCTGTACTACAAGTCTGACATGATCAAATTTGGAAAGCAACGTTCATGAATAACTAATGATGTATTAATTAAAAATATTTTAGCAGAAACTTAAAATAAAATCATAATCTACACTAATGTTATAATGAGGAAAGATTTGTATTTTTGTATGTAACAAATAAACTCAGAAACTATTGGGCCGATTTCAAAAAATCATTCACCATTAGAATGGTACATTATTCCTGAGTAACATAGGCTATATTTATTACTAGAAAAATATAGAGATCCCAACTAAAACTTCAATAATGTTGGGTTGGGTTGTGTAAATATATTGGCCATAAAATGTCTTTAATCGCATGCGCTGCTGAAACTATTGACGATAGAACAAAAAAATGTTCTAAAATATTAAAGAACACATGAATATCTATAAAAAACTAACCATGCCATATGTCTGACTATTGTAGTTAAGTTACTATAACTTCTTTTTTACATTTTTTAAAGTTGATAGAAATGCTGACCAAAATCAGACCATGATAATCATACCTTTGTATAAAACCTTATCCAAATAAATCATTTTGTATTCAAGACTGTTTCAATACCTGTAGATTACTTCTTGATTTTTTGAAATCGGACATTGCATTCATAAGATATTACGAATTTAAAATGTAATAACAGAAAAATTTAAGCTCCCCCGCGCTGTGGTCGGTGTAGCGCATCACTCAGTGCCGGAGCAGTGCGGGAGAGGGGCAACTATGAAATAGGTATCCGCAAGGCTCAAATACGCTATCAAATGCTCTATCGGTCTAGCGGTTTATGCCGAAATGTTAAAAAAAAATTACCAGCCGGGAAGCCGGGACAAGCCGCTAGTAATACATACTTAAAAAAAAAGGAATGAAAAAAAAAAACGTTACGCCAGCTCTAACGGATGCCCTATATATCAGCTGGGAAGGCTAGCGCCTGTGACGACACAAGTGGGGCGTCCCAAGCTATGAGCCTCCCCAAGACTGTGTGGAGTGGACTAGCTTTTCTCTTTGGAGCTGTGATTGTCAGTACAATCAACACGTTGCAATTTGTCTATTGAATTGATATTTTGTATTTTCTTTCAACCTTGAGTTTATTATAGCCATTGTCTTCTTGATAAAGAGAAACGAATCTGAATAAAATGTTTCTGGAAGTGACACTGAATTTTTTTTTTTTTTTTTTTGTGATAGTTTTCAAAACTCCTGATGAGGAAATCCTTAGAAAGCTCCGTACTTACGTATTTTTAATAATAATTTATTTATTTGACACATAACAATATGATATACAAAAAATACAGACTAAAAACGCACAATAACTATAACTTATTTAAGATTAGGTATAAGTTAAAACTTATTTAAGATAAGTAAAAGAATTGCAAATTACATTATACATTCCCAAGTAGGTGCATAATAATACAAATTATAAAATATCAGTAATATGAGTTTTTGCATTGACTGTACCTCTAGATTAAGCCGAATAAGCTGTGAGGATGAACATGTGCTAGGCAAGTCTGTATCGAAAATACAATCCTTTGGTCCGCCTAGGACTATATTACAAAGAACCTAGCGAAATCATAATAATAGAGGTACATACTTATAACATACAATAATATAACACCGAGACAGAGAACAAACACCTACGTTCATCACACGAATGTTTGTTACGGTGCTGGGGGTCGAATTCACGACTTATACCGCAGAAGAGAGAACTACTGAACGTGTCATGTCAGGGTCATGAGTGAAAAGATGCCCCTGACGCTGCATAAATCATCTACAATCAGATGCAAAGACCTGCTTTTACTTTACAAGTCTAATACGTACGAGTATGGAGATCGACAGCGCGTTGATGTCTTTTGTACCAGTATTTGTAAAAAGCTCTTAAATTGTACCAAATATTTTACAATAGTAGAGCTCTTTGTGAAGCGCTCGTCCGGGGAAGTACTACCACCACGCCTTTTTCTGCCGCCAAGCAGCAACGCTATGTTTCGGTTTGAAGATCATTGAGGGCTCCATTAGCTAAAATGACCGTTATGTCACTTGCTGATTCTTTTCGTTGAAATGAAAGTAACAATGAGAACCATGTTTAAAAACATGTAATAATAAAAACAGATATGTGATACGATATTTTTTCATGTTGATAAAATAAATTATATACGTACATTAAGTATTTTTTTACTGATGTTGACCTTGTTGGCACATTTGTTTTGAGAATAAACATCGACCAACAAAAAGTAAAAAATGGAAACATTTTCCAGTATTTTGTTGTGTGATTATAAAAAACCTACCAGGTGCGAGTCGGAGTCACACACGAAGGGTTCCGTACCATTATCTATAAAAACAGCAAAAAATCACAATTATGTAATTGTGTAAGGTATGGGAGCCCCTTTAAATATTCATTTTATTCTGTTTTTCAGTATTTGTTGTTATAGCGGCAACAGAAATACATCATCTATGAAAATTTCATCAGTCTAACTATCACGGTTCATGAGATACAGCCTGGTGTAAGGCGGACAGCGTAGTCTTAGTAATAGAGTCCCATTTTCCCCTTTGGGTAAGGAATCCTAAAAATTACGATATTTTAGTACTAACCGGAAGACTCCCAGGCCCAGACATTGTAAAGATCGCGGGAAGGCAGTGCATGAAGACAGCAAAAACATTCTCTCTGGAAAATGTATAGGGGTCTAGAGGTGGACTTGTTTAGGCTGATGCTGTTGATGAAATTTTAGTATCGCATTTGATTGATTGGCTCTGAAATTACTCAGTAACGTTAAAGTATTAACAAGTATTTACCTTCAGATCACATTGACAGCCTTCACAGCTCAGTTGGTGGTAGCTCCGCCTTCTGCGCCGTAGCCCGTAGTGCGATCCCTACCGAGGACAAATATTTGTGTTAGTGTAACTATGTATTATACCTAAGTATGTATCTACAAAAAAAAGTATTTAAGTATTATATCAGCTATCTGGTTCCCATATTACAAGCTTTGGCTTAGTTCGGGGCTAGATAGTGCTGTGTGGAAAGTCTACCTATATTATTATTATTAGATGTTTTTGAAGAGGTATCGTGTAAAAGTAGTACTTAAACAAATGTAATTATCTAAGACTATTCCATTCATACGATAAACTTGGAGTCGTTTCTGTGAATGTGTATTGTTGCGCAATTTTCTCATTACGTTATTGATTTCGTTAAGTTTTGTTTGATAGTCCCCCGCTGCGCTCGCGCCGCACGGTGCTCGCTGCCGACTCATTTGAGTGGAAACATGAAGGTTGGGGGAATGACTGGCCTCACAGCTCAGTTGGTAGTAGCTCTGCCTTCTACGCTTACAAAAAGAAAAAGAGTTTTTTTATAGTACTTGCTGATGGAACAAGCAGATGTTAAGTGGTCACCATCACCTATAACAATTTTATTGTATCGTAAGTCACACTCGATAGGAAAGTGCTCTACGATGCACTGACCAGCGCCCATCAACTTGAGGCATACAGGTGTTAAGCCTCATGTGCAATGGGCAGGTCATATAGCTTGAAGAACTGTCAATAGGGAACAACAGTTCTGGAATGGCGACCATGAACTGGAATAGTGTGGGACGCCCTCCTAGTCGATGGACCAATGACATGGTGAAGATCGCGGGAAGTCAAGAATCGTTATTCCTGGAAATATAGGGGAGGCCTATGTCCAGTAGTGGGCTCAGACAGAGAACCACATCAACGTTTACCACATAAATTATTGTTCTCGTTGGGAATTGAACCCACAACCTATCGCAGAAGTAGACCTACTACCAACGCGTTGTGAGGTCAGAACGCAGATAAAAGATTGAAATGTGAAGGTGACAACGCCTTCTTTTGTTATACTTAATACAAATTGTCGAAAGTTCTTACAAAATATTTCGCAATACAAAACCTTATCTATGATACAAATCGTTTTGATAACAGATTTAATTTATAATTTCAATGGAAAGAAAGTTGATGAATGTAAGCTGTTTTCACACTGTCAAATAAAAGACATATTGCAACAAAGCGTAGATATGGATTTGCATAATTTTATGCTCATGCAGTAACAAAATGATAAATATTAAGGTTTGTTCACACTGTGCAAGTTCTATTTCGTGATTGATATCCTTAGCTAGAGGGTAGTCTAAACCTTGAGCCGTACTAATAAATGCACAATTATAGCCCCAAACTAAGCCAAAGCTTGTAATATGGGAATCAGATGGCTGACATTTTTTTAATATATATATTTACAATATTTAATAACACTCAGAAAGAGAACAAACATCTATATTCATCACACAAATGTTTGTTCTCGGTGGGGATCGAACCCACGGCCTACGGCGCTTATGGCAGAGCTACTACCACCTGAGCTGTGAAGGCTGTCGCAAGACATTTTTATCTTTATAGCCGCTATAGAGAAAACACCAGTTTTATACCATACCTGGTACGAGTACCAGGTAAATCTGGTAATTTTGAAATCGCGGCATACGAAAATTGGATGAATCCTGTATCAAATAAGATATCATGAAAATTAAAACGTGGGTGTCACGAACGAGGGGCTTAGACTGAGTTGTTAAAACGTTTCTCTACAAAGGCAAAAACTAAATGTTCATTACTTTTAACAGAGGGTCACGTAAGTATACTTCAAAATATGTACTTATAAGTTGATGGCTGACTTGTAGCCGTTCCTTTCCAAGTGCGGCCTAGAGAGTTGGGCATCAACTTAAGTTGTCAAAGTTTAGTGGTTTAGTTGACAACTAGACAAAAGTGTCGGTGTGCACCGCCCCTTATAGTCGTGCGGTCGGCCTACGCGCATAGACTTTAATCCTCTTAAACATTTTATTAATTTAATTATACAATAGCGAGGCGTTGAATCGAGTACTAAATTATTATCTTGTTTATTCATATATATAATACTCAGTCCCGGATGACGATTTATTGTTATTTCATGATATCGAAAGTGGTTTGACAATTTGTATGCTAACTGTATTGCATTTTCTTTTAAATACTTACGGCTTATGTAAATAAAATTAACATTATTTTTGGAGAAAACTGAAAGTATGAAATTTAAAAAAAAAACGTCTAAGTTAGAGATTTGGTTTTATTTGATAGGAGCTTTTATTTAAATATGTATATTTATTTCAAGGCACTTTTACAAAAGTAATTTAAATTACAGCAACATGAGGCTTAACATCTTTCACGTCTCACGTTGATTAGCGCAAGGCATCAGGCACATGAGGCTAAACTTTTATGCCTGAAGTTCATGAGACGCAGGGCTGTGCGTGCACGTTGCTATCGTGCATGACTTGCGTGGCAATTCTTTGTTATGGATGATGGACCACTTAACATCAGGTGGGCTCTTTGCACGTTCTATAAGCAGGTCACTAGTATAAAAAAAATGCAAAATGAGTTGATATTGTGTTGTGACACGGAGTTTTTTGTGAGTTCTTATCGGATCCTCGTTGATAGAGATATTGCTCACTAGTTCTTTCACTTTGGTTTCGCCACTCGATACAAAGGTTATTAAATATAAAACCGGCGAAGTGCGAGTCGGACTCTCGCGCGAAGGGTTCCGTACGATTATTATCTATAAAAACGCCAAGAAAATAACGTTTGATGTATGGGAGCCCTCTTAAATATTTATTTTATTGGGTTTTACTTTTAATTTTTACATCATCTGTGAAAATCTGTCAAATGTCTTATTATGCGATACAGCATGGTGCCAGACGGACAGTGGAGTCTTAGTAATAGGGTCCAGTTTAACCTTAGACTAAGTATCATATAGACGTAGTGTTTCGGGTTTTTGGCGTGGCCGTTTTTTGTTAGTTTGTATGTATTCGCGTGAGTGACTAGAGAAGGGACAACATTGACTAACCTATCGATAGAATAAGAAATGGATGAAAAAGGCGTTTTAATTGGAATTCAACTTTTTAATTTTAACTGGTTGCTGACTTTTATTGCGAAAGCTCAAAACCATTATAGACACTGAAACACTATCATCGTCAATAATGTTTCCCACATTGACCTAACCGTGAGAGCGATGTCCATCCCACTCGATACACTTTCTTATGGCCATTTCGTCCATGCATAAGAAAATTTTGTAGTCTATCAGTTTTCACGCCTAACAGCTTTTATCCACTCCCGTCTACATTCTGGGCATTTATAAGAACCTTAAAAAATAATGTAAAATTTAACAAAAATTGAGCCGTCGCGAGGCGCCTATAAGGTGTGAAAAATTGAAACTACAACATAACAGCCGATCTGACCCGGCGCATTAGATGTTTCATATCAAAATCGGAAAATAAAATATTATCGATAAAGCTAAATTGGTCGGTGGAAGTACATCACTAGAACAGGTGACTAAAACAATAATTTTTATTTTGCAATAATTAATGGGTTTACATCATTTTCACATAGGAAAATATGACTAGTACTAATAAAATGTAATTCCTACAGTCTTTATGGCAGAAAAAACGTATTTTTTAGCATGAAAATAGGAAAAGAATATTACGTATCAAATGACAATTCCGGGTCTTTAACTCCTCCTTTTGTTGTTTTTGATACTCAAAACACAGCTTCACAAGACATACTTTCACCTTTTCAAATATATTTTGCCTAGACAATAATAATTCTTTAAAAAATTTCATAATTTCTTTCGCTACATTGCAATGTTGCTGCGAGTTTTTCTAGAACGTCAAAACAAGATCAAAACATTGCATCAACTGACGGCCACGATTTACGCAGACAGTGAGTGAGTGAGATGGAGTGAGTGAAGTTACATCTACTTTTCTTTTACTCGTAGCTAGGCTACATGGGAAGAACAAAGATAGATGATCACTGTTTGATACACAGTTGTAAAAGGATGTAAGTCTTATGGTTCCCTCCAGTATAATACCTCCATGAGTTTAACCCTTAAAACGGAATAGCTCAGAAAGGGATTTTGTTTAATTTGACATCTTCATTTTTGTAGCAATTTGTTTATAGTAAAACTCATTTATTTTCTCAGCACATAAATGTTCCTTACAGATGGGTAATTTATTCAGGTATATTTTTTATTAGTTTATAGTGTACTTAAAATTCTATAATGTCCCAAAATGTATACGAGTAAAATTTCAACCCTTTAATATTTGTTTTTGATTGCGCTAGATCTTCGCCATAGGATTCTAATCAAACCTGGCGAATAACTCATAGGTATAATCAAAAAATCAAAATCAAAACGGTCTTTATTCAGTACAATCACAAGGATCACTTTGAAACGTCTTATATACTAGGTGAATCTATCGCCAGTTCCTCGCGACCAAAGCCTAGAAGAACGGGCAAGAAACTTACGGCTTGGTTCCTAGCGTTTTTTTGTATAATCCTTTTTACAATTTTATTATAATAAAAATAATAATAATAATATATCTTTATTTCAGACACGAGATCCATTACAAAATACTTAAAATCTAAAAAAATGTTACACAAAAAATTTAATAATAAATAGGTAACCTAAAAAAAAAAAGGAAGGAAGTTAGGTAGGTGACACATATTGTGTACCTACTTAGGATGCAAGTTGCACCCACCCTCTACCAGGCGCCTGTCAGCGGGAGCCTATCTGACAGACTTGCTATAATAGTATTTTTACACTTGCCGACTCTGGACATAAATTTAGCGATGCGATTCCTTTGTATGGCGTTAAAGGAGTTAATACGCGCCAGGTACATTCCAAAGGCGCTACAGTATCGTTCTAACCCCATAAGTTGCCTAAAGATATTATTATAGGCAACTCGGATGCCATCGTGCGCTTTTTTTGTGTAATTCGTCCAGAGTTGACAAGTGTAAAAAGTCTGGCAGAAGGACCTGAACAGAGTCAGTCTCACATTATGGTACCTACTTAATTGTTTAGTGTTTGTAATGAGTTGGAGCATAGTTCAGTCCCAAGCTTTTTTGTCATCTATATAATCAGATACCGATATATTACGGCGGTTGTGTTACTGTGGCCGCTCATGGAAAGATTATTGGAATTAAAATTCGAGCGAGAACTTTATCAGCAAAAAAAGACTATCTAAATCAATTTATTATAGCATCGAAAGTTCCTCAAAAACAAGGTAATTAATTTACGTGAAGGTTCCTTGATTACTTCTTACATTACAATGTTACACTGCATTTTTAAACACAAATGCAACTTTATTGACAGGTTTTAAAAGCTATGTAGGTATGCCATATAATGTATCATAGGTATACTTTGTAAAAGTTGCAAACATGTATAGTATAAAGGTAGGTATATAGGTAAATTATGAAGGTCACTAGGGAACGGACCACCTTGAGAATTGTAAAGTTTCAAAATCAAGCTAAGACCTAAAAATGGTGGAAACTTCGCTGGTTTTTGTAAAATTTAAATCTAGTTATTTATAATTATTATTGTACTGTTTGTTTCCCAAATAAAACAAAATAAAAAATAAAATAAATAAATAATCATAACCTACTTTTGTATATACAACGTGTAACATAATACCCCTATAACCCCAGAAACAGTGTATTCTACGGATCATGGCGAATAACTTTTGATATAGGAGTTTTGAAATTGAACAAAATGTATGGGAAACGTTTTGGCGATTTCTGTCATTTGTAGTAATTATCATTTGATCTTAGAGTCTTTTGATCCCTTGAAGAGACTAGAAACTAGGGTCGATAGGCAATTTTTTTTTAAAATCTGTGAATGCAGTTCAGAATACTTAAAAAAGTTATAGATGGTCCTAGCCTAGGAACGTTTAGTTTTATCATACTTTACCTTACAACGGTTAAGGTACCTACCTTTTACAGTCTCGCCACAGAAATCCACCCTGTATTTTTTTATTTTATACCACTAGATGATGAAACTAGCAGATTATCACCTTATGTTAAGCGACACCACCTAAAACAAAGCATAGCCTCGTAAGTCACGCACGATAGGAACGCGCCCTACGATGCACTGCCCTGCGTCCATCAACTTGAGGCATACTGATGTTAAGCCTCACGTGCTTGCAATTACACCGGCAACCACACTCTTCAAAACGAAACACAGTAACGCTGCTTGGCGGCAGAAAAAGGCGTGGTAGTACTTCCCCGGACGAGCCCTTCACAAAGAGTTCTACTACTCTTATACAGTCTTCTCTTGTATAGAAGTTATCTAATCTCTAGGATAGCTGAAGATAAATTTGGTGCTGTTTATCTCTTTGACAAAGTGTTCGTCATTGAGTGAGGTGCCGCCGTAATCGGACAACTAATTAGACTCGTTATGAGGCTGCGTTTGAACTTGTGAGGAGTTGAGAGTAATCTACAGGTTTTTGTTAAGATAATGTGTCAAGGTGGAAGGTAAAATAAATAATATTGGTGGACTTTCAAAACAGCACTCTTTAGCCCCAAACTAAGCAAAGCTTGTGCTATGGGAACTTGGTAGTCGATATTATAATACTTTCCTATATACTTTTTTAGGGTTCCGTACCCAAAGGGTAAAACGGGACCCTATTACTAAGACTCCGCTGTCCGTCTGTCTGTCTGTTTGTCTGTCACCAGGCTGTATCTCATGAACCGTGATAGTTAGACAGTTGAAATTTGCACAGATGATATATTTCTGTTGCCGCTATAACAACAAAACACATAATAAAATAAATATTTTTAAAATGACGATACCTCCATACAACTTTTCATCCCCCTCTTTCAACCCCTTACAACTCTTTTTTCGCATTAAAAAGTTGCTTATATCCTTTTTCAGGCTCTAGACTATCTGTGTACCAAGTTTTATTTAAATCGGTACTGTAGTTTTGGCGTGACAGACAGACAGACAGAGTTACTTTCGCATTTATATTATTAGTAATAATGGTGCAATCATTTCTGTCAAGCACCACTTGCAGCAATCGATTGACGACTTTCTTTATTTTTCTTTATACTACTAGCTGATGGAACAAGCAGATGGCCCACCTGATGTTAAGTGGTAACCATCACCTATAACAAAGCATTGCCTCGTAAGTCACGCACGATAGAAACGTGCCCTACGATGCAGTGCCCTGCGTCCAACAACTTGAGGCATGCAGATATTAAGCCTCATGTGCCTGTAACTTAGACGACTGGTCCTTTTTCGAATAATCGATGTAGTAAGTACATAAAGTTAATTCTCGACTACGCCAATTTCTAAATAGCCTCCCGCATCGTTGCGTAAGTATAACGCAAATAAATTAAACAGAAATGTTTGAAATTAGAAAATCCTTGGCTTAGAGTAATTATCTAAAGATGCGCATTTCCCTCTGCCTACATAATAATAAACAAGCATTAGAAAGCTGACTCCGACTTCGCTTGTGCAATACCGCCCTTAGAACTCGAGTCCTGCGCCCTTAGCACAAGTGATTGACGCTCTCGATTCAATAGACACTCACATTTCTATCAACTACACAAATTACACTACAGAGAACATGCCGAAGCCACTGGGTAATTCTAAGAACGTATAGCTTCGTCTTTCTTTTTCTTCTGACTCGACAACACCTAGAACCAGTGCTAAGGGTCCTGCACCCCATCATTAACGTACTTTCACTGAGGAAATGCAATTTTCTAGAAAACGGTAGCACGAAGAATCTGTTTTTATCCGTTCGTGGAGCCTCGGGCTGCGTTACGGCATAATGCAGCTAAAGTAGCTCTGAGAATGACCCACATCGGCTGGAATGCAAAAATATAGCCGCAGTTAGATAAAAAACAGGTTAGCGCTGGCTGGTTATCGGCGTCTGCCTGGTATTGGTCCTTGGCTCTTCAAAAAGTGAATTAAAACGTGGATCAGGGAAACAGAAAAACGGGGATGCTTGCAAGAGTCAAAAGAAGCTAGGTTGGTTTTAGAACTTTCTAGGAATTTTTGAATTGTCTAAAAATCTAGAAAAGTTGGATCTAAAACTGTAAGCAGGGTCTAAGCAGGAGTACAAGTAAAAGTGACGTACTTAATTTAAAATACGCGTTTTTCTGCCGCCAAGCAGCGCTGCTGGTGTTTCGGTTTGAAGAGTGTGGTTGCCGGTGTAATTATAGGCACATGAGGCTTAACATCTGTATGCCTCAAGTTGATGGACGCAGTGCATCGTAGGGCACGTTCCTATCTGCTTGTTCCATCAGCAAGTTGTATAAGAAGTTTTCTATGTAAATGCGGTACTCCCACGCGAGCGGTCCGCATCGGACAGAGTCCGAATATTGCAAAGACAGTATGTGCATTTTTGGCATACCAGAACATCGACACAGCACCTGCGTGCCCCTGATCCTGCGATGTAGTCACTGCACACGAACAGGCAGGAATGTGTGCGACATGACATTCAACTGGCATAGGGAATGGTTGGACGTTGCACGCTACGCCGATTTAGTCATTATCATTGTAGTTCATTGATTCGGGTGGACTTTTGTTCATTTTATTTATTCATGAATCAAAGTCAAAGTCAAAAGGTATTTATTCGATTAAATCACAAGGAGAAGAAGGAAACCTCTTAAAGCTAGGTGATTTTAGGTGCCATATCCACGCTACAAGCTGAGAAGAACAGGCAACAAACTTACGGCTTTGTTCTTACCGTTATTTCGTATGCGTCTATAATATTTTATAGAAAAAAAATACCTATCAAGTATGGAATACCAACTACCTCTGACTACTCCCCGTATAGGTACATCCTCAAAAAATCTTATGTTCGTGCTTGGCACTTGGAGATCTGAAGGGATATCTACCGTGCCTGGGGATCAAAGTCGTGAAGCTTTTTCTCTTTCTGTTTTAAATTCTACTTGATTCAAAATGACAAATGTACTTCTGTTTATAATTAGCCTGAAAAAAATTACTGCATAAGCCACTTGCATGGGGGTTTCCTTCAACTGGTAGAAGCTATGCCTTCTGCGCCGTAGGCCGTGGGTTCCATCCCCACCGAGAACAAACATTTGTGTGATGAACATAGATGTTTGTTCTCTGTCTGGGTGTTATATAATATTATAAGTACCTATGGAATTACAAAAAAAAAGTATATCAGCTATCTGGTCCCCATATTATCACAAGCTTTGGCTTAGTTTGGGGCGAGATAGTGCTGTGTGGAATGTCCACCAATAAAATTAAATTTAATATTTATTTTAAAAAATATTTAATTTATTGGGCTCATGACTGGATTCAAGCTTTATAGCATCAGCAGACAAGGAGGCTACCACGAGACCACCAGTGTTTTTCCCACCCCTTCCAAATACCTACAATTATTATATAGTCAAGTCACTTGTGTAATAAGATTTATTCTCTTCGTGAATCGTGACGGTACGCTGGTGATAAGAGTTCGCTATTGTTTAGTGAAATATGGGCGATATTTTAAAGCGAGCTAGAGAGTTAGACTGGGCTTACTGTTTATACTCGTAACTAGCATGATAAGATCAGGCAGTTTTCACAATTGCTACGTGAACCAAGTTTGGATTGATGCAAAAAAATAAATTGCCTCACGATGTTACCTCCAGGCACGGTAGTCAGCTTTATATTTTGATCCTCAAGACACTGATACTAAGATGTGTCTGACAATTCTTCTTCTTGCCGTATCACTAGTTCTTTCGAATCTTTGCCCGCACAATGCAAAGGATTTTTAAGTCCGCCTCAAAGAGTATCTGTGACTAAAATCTTTAAATTCTTTCAAAATCAAAACGGTCTTTATTTTATTATCTATATTGTTAATCACAAGGATCACTTTGAACTTTTACTATTTGAGAATCAGGCTTATACTCGTATATATAAACCAATCTTAAAATTACATTGTGATTGCAACTAGGTATGTCTTGAAATAATCATTATGTGTGTAACTGACTGACTAACCTTCCGTTAGCGTTGATGTGTAAGGGACACATCCTCAAAGAATCTTTAGTTGGCACTGTCTTGGTACTTAGAGATCCTGAGGGAATATCTGCCACGACTGGGGATCAAAGTCGTGAAGCTGTTTCTTTGTTTCTTTCTTTTTTACAAACTTTATTTCATCATTTTCATCACATTACTGTTGTGATGTTAAAAGTACATTTTTTAAGCCCACACAGAACACACACACACTTAACAGAACATAATTTCTGTCTTTTTGTCGGAGAATATCTAAGTGACCAATGAATGATTAAATACAGACCTTTCTACCATGTTCTCTGTTAACAAAGCATTACATGGTCAAAACAAAAGATGATTTATCGTGCTTTCTCCTGACGTGATGTACCGCTTATTTTTATGGCGTCCTATCATTTATTAAGTCTCATTTTAAATGAAAGAAAGTGCATTTAAATGCATAAGAACGTATAATGCGTTAGGCATAACTGACTGTCAAGGCCGAACCGTTACAAGCGAAAAACACCTTTATTTCTTCACGTTTAGGTTCAAAGTGTTCAAGGTTAAGGAGCTAGTTTTGTAAGTAATTTGTGAGTGGAGTACCACGTGTTGGTAAGATTGATAGTATGGCGTTTGTAGGCCGTTTACTATAATGACTTCGGCTATCTGTCCATGAGCTTTGGCGCCCGACGCGACACCTCACGTACTAGCCTACCAGCACGTACGAGGCTCATGCTGGGAACACATTCTGATATAAACATGACAGGACGGTGTACTTCACTTCTTTTTAGTGCTTCTTCTTGTTGTTGTGTCACTAGTTACTAGTTTCTTTCGAAACAGTGTGGTGAAAGGATTTTAAGGGGCTGACAACTATCAAACAACTTCTCGCTCGCACATTTCGACATGTTGAAAGATATAAAATCACTAAACTCATTTTCGGAAAATCGCAATCAACCATTTTGTGTGCAATCACATTGCACATAGTTTAGTAAAAATTTCATTTTGATCGATACAAGTTTTTCTACTTAAAAGTTTGCTTATGTACGAAAACTAGTAAAGCAAACTTTTGAGTAGGAAAACATGTATCGATCAAAATGATTTTTTTACTAAACTGTGTGCAATGTGATTGCACACAAGTTGGTTGATTGCGATTTTTCGAAAATGATTTTAGTGATTTTATATCTTTCAATATGTCGAAACGTGCGAGCGAGAGTCACATTAGCTCTTGTCTTCGCCTTAAGTGCGCCTCAGAGGCTCTTTTTCCTTCCGTTTTTAATGATAGCATTAATATATTAATTTTTAGTGAGCTATTAAATTAATTTAAATTATTTTTATTCACACAGCAATTAATGGTATCAAAGTATCATAAAAAACCTACCTCCCTCGTCATTGTCTTTTGTTCCAAAATAAACTTATTTTGATTTTGATTTGATCTCCACTCCGAGCTGAGAAGTGATCATATTTTCTATATTTATACATAAAAGCTTATTAAGAGCATTTAATGCATTAAAACGTGTTATAATAACGCATGCGTCTTTTGCCTTATTTGGTATAAGTATTCTTATAAAATTTATATTCTTCTTCTTGTCGTGTACTAGTTTCGAAACAGTGTGGTTGAAGGATTTTAAGTGCGCCACAAAGTGGCTTCATTTGAGTACTTGAGGAAATTACCTCGACCTTACTATCTGAAAACAGTATAAAAGGGTCAGAAATCTTTTCGTCTTTTCGATTACAAAATCTTTCTATTACAAAATGTTAATAAAAATATTAAAAGCAAAGACGCATATATTATTATCTCAGCCGTATCGCACGCAATTACGCCTGTTTATCGAAAGTCATCAAGCAATCTTCGAGTAATCTGAACTCAAAACATATGCAAATCTCAACCAACCGCTCCTAAAAGGTTATAAGGTTTGGTTGTGTAAGAAAACGGTATTGTAATGTCTCAAATCGTTTACCGCTATCCACTATTTTGAATTAATTTATTATCTTTGGGTTAATTGATACCGGAAATGTAATATAGAATCTTCCTACGCAACTAAAAAGAATAAAAACAACGATCACAAATCTAAGAATGATTCATACAAACCAGATTATTAAATCACAAATGATAGCAAATCTTGAGATCGAACTGAGATAAGTATTGGATCTGTAGATTGGCCAAGAATAGCAATTTAATAGAAATGTCATTGTGGAAGGTAATTATAGAGCGTAACCAGTAAAGAAGTTCGAGAGCTCTCTTAGAAAGGCGAGTGACACTGTGTTACGAAAACCAGTTGTGCATCTTCAAAGTCAAAGTCAAAGTCAAAAGGTATTTATTAAATAAAATCACAAGGATCACTTGAAACGTCTTAAAGCTAGGTGACTCTAGTCTAGGTGCCAGTTTCACGCGACCAAAGCCTAGAAGAACAGGCAACAAACTTACGGCTTGGTTCCTACCGCTCTTTTGTATAATCCTTGTTACAATGTATTTATAATACAGTATTGAAGCTCCAGTATGGTGCCAAACGAATTATCGAATTTAGTGAAGCGTAGGTACCACAGAAAAAGGTAAGGGTAATAAAATTCATAAAACAGCACACTACGCTTCACACTAATAATACCTAATGCATACATACTACCTATTACCTACATTGCCAACATGGTAGCGGCCGATGGACAGAGCGATCGGGATATCGGGCCACGCACTTTTATTATTAAGGCGAATACAAGAGCTAATCTAACTCTCGCTCGCACGTTTCGACATGTTGAAATATATAAAATCACAAAACTTATTTTCGAAAAATCGCAACTTTTTGGTTTATAAATTCTCTTTTCCTCTATTATAAAATAGAAATTGCAACAATATTATCAATACTTTATTTTCTACATTATTGGCTATCAAATGAGACCTCTGTCGTCTTCCTTGGACCCTTAAAGAAAACAAAATGGCTGCCATTTTATAATGGGGAGAGAAAAAAAATAGGGATAGTGATTTCTCGATAAAATTTACCATATTTCACCCCCCCAAAGTCTCCGACACCGGTAACCAGACGCATTGTATAGCTTCTGCATACCAAACCTGAAGCTCTTGCTATGCTAACGACTACTTACCATACATTTTACCAAAGAGGTAATTATACACTTATAGTCCAGAGTCAGCCGCTAACTCGTTCCAACTTACCCGACTTGTTCCATGCAAGAAGTAAAAAAATCACGGCAACGCCACTTGGGGTTATCCATATAAAATCAGTCAAATGATAAATAATATAAACTTTAATTCAGACCACTCAATTAATTATTATGATTTCGGTCCATGTTTGAAAGTTTAATTACTCAATTCACACGGATTTTCTGTGCCCGTGTTATGCAGTGTCTCGGTGTCTCGTAGCTGCTGTACCTGAAGTTTGAGTTTTTTTTTTCGCATTGTCAGGCCGTTTTAGTTGGAGACTTCTGAGTTCTAAGAATGCCTGATAGAAGCGTTTATCGAGTCTCCACACAAAAACAAAAACAAAACTCACTTCGGATTCAGACTTTTAGAGTAGTAGCCTTTTTTAGAGTAGTAGAGCTCTTTGTGAAGGGCTCGTCCGGGAAAGTGCTACCACCACGCTATTTTCTGCCGCCAATCAGCGTTGCTGTGTTTCGGTTTGAAGAGTGTGATTGCCAGTGTAATTATAGGCACATGGGGCTTGACATCTGTTATTCTGTATGCCTCAAGTTGATGGACGCAGGGCAGTGCATCGTAGGGCACGTTCCTATTGTGCGTGGCTTACGAGACAATGCTTTGTTATAGGTGACGGTTACCACTCAACATTAGGTGGGCCTTCTGCTTGTTCCATCAGCCAGTTGTATAAAAAAATTAAAAAACAGACTTCGGGTGCTGAGTTTTGTGTGCACAATTCCTTGGTTGCGCTACTATGTACGAATTTCCTATGTTTTCAGAATTGGGTGGGTTATTATTGAAAGCGTTGAGATCGTATCTACGTTGTTAGTTATTAGCCGTGTTGATTTAGTGCACTGCTCGGTGCCTTATTACGACCACCCTCTATTTACTGACAGAGTGCCTACTGCGGACCTACCGTAGAATTTCAGTTTTTGAAAAATTGTGGGTGTAGAGTGCTAATTGCTAAAGTTTTGTTGAAACTACAGTACAGCCGTTGTATAGCCCACTCCATATACAAGGTGTTCCAATACTTGTGTTGCTGTTTTTTTTTTCGAGTTCACAGTTTTGGTTCCTTAGAAAAAGTTATTCATATTGATTGGCTTTAGCCCCCTGAAGTTTTTAAACACAAGTATTAGAACAGTTTGTATAAAGGAATGAGCGCGTTATAAGTTTTTTTTTCGCTTGTGTTATATTTTTATATTTAGGTACTAATCTATTAATATCTATGAATAGTATTGATTCTTATTACTTAATATTTACAGATTATACATATATTATCTTTTTGCGATTGGAATCGAACTCTCAGTCGATCATGCACTGAAAGAAAGAAACATTTGAGACAACAACTGAGGAGTCAGTTTGTCACTTTGTCACTGAGTCCAATATTTTGAGAAAGGTTTTTTGTTCAGCCACAGTAGTCAGCCGATCGTTTTGTTTTAAATATCAGTTTTTATGAAATATGCAGTTCAAATGTCTAGATTATTAACGATGGTAGGACCCCCGTTGTTTACTTGTATTGTAATGGCTTATTTACTCCGTCAATAGCTTCCAGTCATTAAATCTCGGCGTTTACTTTCAATTTGAGCCGGTGAATGTTTACCCAGAATATGGGATACTGTTTTGTATCTACCTACGCTCGTTAAACTTGCCTGGGATTTTCCATTGGTAGTGCTATTCCGTAAACAACAAAAGCACGGGGAGTATCACCTAGTGGATCCCCCGACCACCTAGATCACGAGCTTTACCTCACTCACGTTGGCACCTCACTCGCGTGTGGTTTGGGGTGTGTTAGTGATGGGTGAATGTATTTCAAAATGCCAATTTACTTACCGCGGATTCCGCTGTCAATCGGGTGAGTGTTGTTGTCAGAATAGCACTTGTGA
This sequence comes from Chloroclysta siterata, assembly GCA_932294275.1. Lineage (NCBI taxonomy): Eukaryota > Metazoa > Arthropoda > Insecta > Lepidoptera > Geometridae > Chloroclysta > Chloroclysta siterata. Next base: position 20,176,858 of record OW028595.1, on the reverse strand, counting down.
CTGTCTAGATCTAGTTCTCAAACGGTTTTGTTTTGTTATTTTAAAATATACCTGTCAAATGCATACGCCTTCCAAATTTAAAATTTAAAAAAGGAACGAGTTTTAGCTAGACTTGTGCGAGATACGTTCAGGTAAAGTACTGTGTTAACCTAGTTATACAAGAACCAGCCAAGCCAATATTATACAAGTTAATCCAACCACTGACAGCTGCACTCGGCACCTCAATGTTCATGTTCAAACTAATTCCCAAAGACAGCGTCTGGGTCAATACCTGTCCAAAATTAATTGTTTCTGACACCTCTAGCTCCGTCTTCCTCTATCTTAGAATGTTAGAAAGGGACAAAGCTTCACAGGTGCGCACGTGAATGAACTTGGCTAATATTACATTACCTACCTACTCGTTACATAAGCCTCTATGTTCTAATAGTGTATTATCGCAAAATTATTACGGTCTAATTAAGATACAACAAACTTTGACATTTCGTTCCGTGGTCTAGTGGCCATGCAGGTGATTGCTTGAAGATTATGTTACATGTTTTTTGTTCTTCTTTTGAGTAGAACTTCTTTTTTCGAACTTTCTGAAACCGACCGTCAGTATTCTAGCAGCGACGGTGGGCTAAAAGTAACCTGTCACATATGGAATACACACTAGGTACTGAAAAAAGTGAGTATGTACGTTATGTTAAGAATGTCTTAGGTTAAGACATTCTTAACATAATATTGAGTTGGTAGTTCGTACTAAGAGATCTAAGGGGTTATCTGCCGTGGTTGGGAATCAAAGCTTTTTTTTTATACTTAACTTATAAGAATAAAACCGGCCAAGTGCGAGTCGGACTCGCGCACGAAGGGTTCCGTACCAATAAAAACGGCAAAAAATCAGTTTGTTGTATGGGAGCCCCTTAAATATTTATTTTATTCTGTTTTTTTAGTATTTGTTGTTATAGCGGCAACAGAAATACACCATCTGTGAAAATTTCAACTGTCTAACTATCACGGCTCATGAAATACAGCCTGGTGACAGACGGACAGACAGACGGACGGACAGCGGTATTAGGGTATTAGGGTCCCGTTTTACCCTTTGGGTACGGAACCTTAAAGAAACGGTGTATAACATAAATTCGATTGATGATCACTTGGACTTATTTTTAAGTTCACGAATCAACTGTACTTCATTTTAAGTTCCCCTTTGCCGCAAAACAATCGATCTCATAAAAACCGGAGAAGATTCGCTTACTTTATTGTATGTCTTAAAACATAAACCTACAGGTGAAGGTGTTCCCGAGAAGTGTACGCAAGCCGTGCAAGATCTGTACGCAGATATTTTTTCAATAAACATTCCATGTTTTATTTTGGCGTTCCAATTACTTCGACATGAAACTTGGGCAACAGCCAGCGCAGAAAATGTAACACGAAACAATAAGCTCCATTGAACTTTGCCTCCCAATTCGAGCGAACAATTGCAGTGTGTCAAGATTTCCTTAAGTTACTACAAGTCAATTTTCAAAGGTGTTGCAAAGGTCGTCTTACGTAATCTTGACATTTGCAGGGCTGCGCAGGAGTGCGCCGGACGTCGTAACTACGTCACAAACTCACAACCAACACGGTAGTACTATGGAATAAGTTATAGCGTGTGTTGTAGAAACGCAACTCCTTTGGTTATTTCCTGGTGTCGAGAACATAAGTGGATGGGAACTTGTCTAGATCATCTAGATATATGAGATCTTGTATAGAGTTTTAAGCCAGTCTGTGATTGGAAGATGTTAGCCTACAAGTTCCAAAAACAGCGTTTAAGAAGCAGAACCGTCAAACAACTTTTTGCTCACAAATTTCAACATTTTTGAAGACAAAATCACACACAACAAAGTTTCGGAGATTAACATTATAGAGGTTCAGGAAAAATGTCATATAGATCCAATTACGGTTTCCAAAAAGGTTTGTGTTTGTGAATCATAGCTTGATACACTGAAAGCCACGTACTGTTTCAGACTTTTTTTTTTTATACAACCAGCTGATGGAACAAGCAGATGGCCCACCTGATGTTAAGTGGTAACCATCACCTTTAAGAAAGCATTGCCTCGTAAGTCACGCACGATAAGAACGTGCCCTACGATGCACTGCCCTGCGTCCATCAGCTTGAGGCATACAGATGTTAAGCCTCATGTGCCTGTAATTACACCGGCAACCACACTCTTCAAACCGAAACACAGCGTTGCTGCTTGGCGGCAGAAAAAGGCGTGGTAGTACTTCCCCGGACGAGCCCTTCACAAAGAGCTCTACTACAAGAGATTCGCATCTAGTCGTTCTCTTTGTACTGCTATAGTTTAATCTGTGTCACTAAAGGTATTCCCTGTTACGTCACGTTTCGAAAGACTGTGTCAGTGTTTGTGATTTTTGGATGGAGGACTGTTTGCAAAGTGATCTGGCTTGGTTTCTTGGAAGGTATTTGTCAAATTTTGTTAATGAGCTTTTTCTGAGAAAAATGGGTAAAATATGGAATTGTTTGTTTCCGTCTCCGAGTGTGTGTCACTAACATGAGCAATGTACAGATTATTAGAGATTTATTAGCACTTTTAAACTTGTATTTTTCAGAAAACCTAGTGTTCTGGTCCTAACAAAGTAAATTTTTGTGTTTTGCCATTTTATTTGCCACATCACAAGACCTAATGTTAATTGCTGATGCGGTAGACTGTTCCACGCCAAATTATAGAACATTATATTTTTCATAAAAATAATTAATTGAACTCTTTCATCGTTCAGCGCAGTTACCGTTTGGATGACCTACTTCATTCCAGTTTTGGCGTCGCTAAATTCTGAAGAGAGATTTCAGGAAGCTAGAAGACGCCGTACTTTCAAATGGACTTCTCCAAAAAGAAAATAGCAAGTACCCATAGGCTACGGTAACAACTTCACCAGGTGAGCCGTACGCTAATTAGCATACTTAGCATAATAAAATATTTATTATAAAATAAAAAAAAACAACTGCCCTAACTAAACAGATGGAAACAAGATTATGTTTTACATTTCTTCTTGATAGTGAACTCCAGTCGTGCAGTCTTGACGAATGATACAATTTAATAATCACAGGCAGTCGGAGGTTCGTGTTCGAGTTGAGACAAATCTTTTGATACCTTAATCATCAAAATCCGTTTGGGTGCTACGTGGTAATAAAGAAAATATCGAAGGATAGATACATAGATACACGCCAAACACATAACCCGGTGTGCCTTAGGCACTCGGGTAATTAAAAAAAAAATAAGTGGAGACCACGCACCGTCTTTTCATACAGGGGATGCACAATATTGCACATCCCTTACATGAAAAGACGTCCTAGTATATTTTGCTAGAAGCCGTGGGCCGCACAAGAATCCATGGTCTTTCTGGGAATTTTGAGGGATGCAACAGCAATAGACGCCTGTGATGATAATGATGATTGCAACAAACGTTTCTCCCATAAACATTCTTGCTGTAAGCTTGCTTGCTCCATGTCCACATTAAAAGCTCGGTCCCAGAAATACGCGCACGCGCACGTACTTTAACTTATAACGCCATGTTTTTGCGCGGGTTCAAGACGTTCAAGTTCGAGGGAAGTTGTTTTATCTGAGTTAGTGCTTGGACACTGGCGCCGTCAGAAGTTGCTGAGCAACTTAGGGGTTCGAATATACCTATGCAATAAGTTTATTAGCATAGAATACAAGATCTGTCGGTACTAAGGTCATTACTTTCCGGAAATGTGGTAGTTTCACAACAGCTAAAGATAAATTGATTATAAAATATTCAGGATGTCAAGAAAATAATGATGTCCATGATTATGATGGCTCACAGTCGAAGGCATAGTAATCATATCGCGCTCTTAGTTCAGAATTATTGAAACACGGGGTTTGCGTAGGTGCTGAATGTGACAGGTATTTATAATGACAAGGTATATTTGGACATGTGGATGCTCAGGCACATCTGATTTTGAATGTCCTTACAAACTTGGGAGACTCCAGAAGTACAAGGAGGCTCACATTCTACCAGTTGTCGTTTATGGCGAAGCTCGGGGTTTTGACCCTGATAAGCGCTTGCGCAATCGAAATTATCCGATCTACTTGGGAAATAGGAGTTCCTTTGCTTTGCACAAATAATTAGTTTCAGTATAAAACTAAAACTGAAACTGCTTCACGACTTTGATCCTCAGGCACGGTAGATATCCCCTCTGATCTCTTGGTTATTCTTCAGAGCTGTTAAGATAATTATGTGGTAAATTAATGAATAAATAAATAAATAGGTACCAAGTACGACTGTCAGATTATTTTGAGGACGTCTCAGGAGAGTAGTCAGAGTTTCAGTATAGTTTTATACCATTCAGTAAATTTATGTGCACAGTGCCAGTACTCTCAAACGGTGAAGGAAAACATCGTGAGGAAACCGTCGATGTCGTAATGAAATGAAATAAAAGGTATTTATTCGCAATTTTTTTTTTTACATTTCATATTCGAAGAACCTAAAAAGTTCTAAGTCATGTGACAAGTGCTCGAAAAGAGCCTCTTTGAGACGCACTTAAATCCATTCACCACCCTAAATCGAAAGAAAAAAAAGAAATTCTTGAAAAATGACCAACCTACCAACCTTATTTGTAAACCGACAGACAATTTTGCCTAAAAAACACGCACAGTCGCACAGCCTAAACCTTAAATCCTTGTACATTAAATTTTGCCCCGCATAAAAAAAGCTAATTATGACGACAAATTTTGCCGTCGTAATTAGGTTTTTTAATGGGGCAAAAAAGTCGGTATAATATTCCATCTCAAAGAAAATAAAGTCAATGAACTCTTGTGCATAAGTAAATAGGAATTCCCTGTTGCATTTTTGTATTTTGGTTCGAGGCCTGCGAACATTTTTTCCGAGCCATTCTTCGCTCTTCGAAGGTAGGTACGAAAAACATTCGAGCCTTTCCCAGTGCTCTCATTTTGGTAAAACCAGGTTCCACATCGAGCTCGCTCCCCGCGTTGACCCTATTAAGCATTGACAAGAAACTTCGATTGTTATGTACTCAGTATTACGTTTCAAAGCTTCACACGCCATCGTCATTTTGCGGCATATTTTCTTAGTAATGCCGATTTCCCGTAGGGGTAGGTATAATGATCGCATTTCCCACGATCTTTAAACATGTATCATCCCAGTTGGCAAACATACATGCTTTACATATTTCTTTTCCTTCATTTATTACCCTGAGGGATAAATCTTATCTTCTTTATCATTCTCGCTTGTGACTTTTATTGTCGTACTGGCTGATTCAGACCGTTAAAATTCTGACTGTACCCTGGATCTGTTAGATGCAAAGTGGCAAGAGAGTTTTTTTATACAACTAGTTGATGGAACAAGCTGATGGCCCACCTGATGAACGCAGGGCATCGTAGGGCACGTTCATATCATGCGTGACGTATGAGACAATGTCTTGTTAAAGGTGACGGTTACCACACAGTATAAAAAATAAAAAACTGATAATGTACCTCCGGCCGACCTTCAAATCTCTAGTCATGTACCTACATACTTCATTTTTATTACATCACCATAGAACTGTTACAATATACTTACTTACATACCTGCAAATCTACAGCAACTTGCACATACAGCGATGACAATATACAAAACGGATCTTCGATAAGCAATAAAACGAAAAGAAAATACCTAATTTATTGTTTTATAGCACTACCAAGACCTGCGACTTGACTTGCTACATAAATCATTGATAGGTTGCTCTTGGATGTTAGGGTTGAATGAAGTGATTAATTCATCATATCGTCATCAAAAGCCTGAACCAGTCCACTGCTGGACATAGGTATCTCCTACACATTTTCAAAAAGAACGATTCAAGCAGTAGCAAACCCTATGTATCATGGTTTGAAAAGTAGTAGAGCTCTTTGTGAAGGGCTCGTCCGGGGAAGTACTACCTCCATGCCTTATTCTGCTGCCAAGCAGCGTTGCTGTGTTTCAATTGTAAGAGTGGGGTTACTGTTGAAATGACAGGCACATGAGGCTTAACATCTGTATGTCTTAAGTTGATGGACACAGGGCAGTGCATCGTAGGGCACGTTCCTATCGTACGTGAATTATGAGGCAAAGCTTTGTAAGAGCACCGGTGGTCAAGTGGGAGTGACCCCGCCTTCCGATCGTAAGGTCGTAGGTTAGAATCCGGTCGTGCACCAATGGATTTTTCTATCGAATAATTTATGTGCGCTCATAAACGGTGTCAAAGTCAAAGTCAAAAAATACTAGCTACTGCAAAATGTGCCAAACATAATATTTGCACGTACCTCTGACTACCCCCCTTAGACGTCCTCAAATAATCTGGAGTTAGTTCTTGGCACTAAGAGATCTGAGAGGAAATCTACCGTGCCTGGGGATCAAAGTCGTGAAGCTGTTTTTGTTAAGTGAAGCTGTTTTTGATGATGGTTTACACTTAACATCAGGTGGGCCATCTGCTTGTTTCATCAGCAATTAGTTTAAAAACAAATGGCTAAAGCACTATTATATTGTTTATAATATAAGAAAAGAGTAGGTACACGTCCAACTTTCGCATTTATAATATTATTATAGCATTTCAAAGTTGTGCGGTCATAACAACAATTTTGCTGTCCATTGCAGTGGATTTATCGTCGTTCGAATCATCGCAGGGGCGTGCATAATGCGAGCACAACTATTTTATGGTTGCTTAGCTCCACTCCAGCATTTTATGCTACAATTTTGAAGTGTTTACGCAGGGTTAGGCGCGCAGACAAACGAACATGTATGCAGTGCGAAGTCTAGCGCAAAATACATGTTCGTGAACATTTCACACACAATCACTGAAAACAAATCAGAACTGTCTTTGTCCAGTTCCGTCACAAGGATCACTTTGAAACAAAGTCAAAGTGAAAAGGTATTTATTCAATAAAATCGCAAGGATCACTTTGAAACGTCTTAAAGCTAGGTGACTCTAGGTGCCAGTTCCACGCGACAAAGCCTAGAAGAACAGGCAACAAACTTACGCTTGGTTCCTACCGTTCTTTTGTATGATCCTCGTTACAATGTAATATAATACAATATTGAAGCTAAATAGTGTGGTGCCAATCGAATTTAGTAGGCGTAGGCAAAACAGAAAAAGGTAAACATAATCAAATTTATAAGACAGCACAGTCTACGCTTCAAACTAATAATACCTATTGCGTACATACAATCTATTAAAGTAAACGTTTTATACTAGGTGAATCTAGCGCCAAAGCTTGTACTTTTTTTCGTAAACATACTCATAATCTATTATAGCACCCAGACAGAGAACAAACATCTATGTTCTTTATACAAGTGTTATTTCTTGGTGATCGAAACCACGGTCCATAGCGCAGAAGGCAGAACTACTGCCACAGTTGGCAGTAGTTCTGCCTTCTGCGATGTGGACAGTGTGTGTGAAGTTAAAATAGCCCTCGCAGGCCCTCTATTTAACTCTCTATCACTCTTGTCGTGTCACTAGTTTCTTTCGAAACAGTGTGGTGAAAGGATTTTAAGTGCGCCTCAAGAGGCTCCTTTCGAGCACTTCACATGTTATAGAACGTTTTAGGGTTTACGACATGCCGGTTTCCTCACGATGTTATCCTTCACCGTTTGAGAGTAATGGCATTGTGCACATAAATTAAAAACAGAAAAACTCATAGGTGCACGACCAGTTTCGAACCCACGACCTTAGGATCGGACGGCGGGGCCGCTACCACTAGACCACCAGTGATTTCAGTGCTGTGTTAACTAATCTATATTTTTGCATGTTTTAGTTTACGTATAGCAAGATCTTGAATTTTACTCTGATCAGAGTCGTAGCGGTTTTTACTGAATGTAGAATAAAAAAATAGGTTCAAAAATACCATCACAATAACCGGTCGTTCACCTGCGGCATAATAAGATAATCCGATCACTTCTTAGAGTTATTGAATAAAAGCTCTCTGATTTTGGCCTTAACGGGCTCTTTATGCAATTGTTCTAAAAAGTAGCGGTTCGTATAACCGATGACTACTGTAACTGCTACAGTTGACATAAAAAGTTTCCAATCAGTGGTAACTGTATTGCGAGTACATCGTCCTTACCGTTTCGCATGATATGCTCCAAATTAATTTTAAACGCACAGCCCATCGCAAAAACTTATTTACGTATTTTTCCCTTTAGTCGAGAGAAATAACGGTCACCATAAGAATGACTGATGAATATAGGTAACATGCCGTCAAAAAATTACAAATTTCGCGCCTTTTATCCCGTACTGTGTTTAAGTTAACGGTGTTTTCAATTTATGAACAAATTCGACTTTCTTACAGAAATATCCCACAAAAAATCAATTGAAACAAGTCTGCGATGAGTTTTACATAACATGGTAATTTTATTACGCTTTCTACACCATATTAGTGCTTTACAACTGCCACAGAAGTAATAAATTGTGATTACCATTGTACTAAAAAAAAAATATTAACTGTCGTATTACTTTCATTATAACAACTATACGACTATTCAACATATGTTTTGTTTTATATCATCGTTTAAAGACTTCGTTCAATTCTAAAATCACTTATCTTCAACGAATATAATATGCTTTTAACTTATATTAAGTATATTTCAACCGGTCAACAAGATGGGCCGTCAACTGGTTCTGTAAATTCCAAAAAAAAAGAACATAGCCGCTGATATCATAACCGTCATTCTGAGGATCCACTACTTACACTCCATAGGTTCAATTTGCTTAGTGAACAGTGTTCATTAAAATAGAAAGCCAGAAAAACTGTGAATCTAAGAATTAAAAAAAAAGGCTGCAGGAGATAGTCGGATATGTTCGAACAAAGCTTCACAGAGCCATTGTTCAGTATGGCCAAGTACCCATCTGACATGTTTCGCAGAGTTCAACATGACATTTTGCACTGTAATTATTAATATTTGAAGACCGCTACAAAATTTCAACAATTACACATTTTAACTGCTGCAGGCATTGTTCAGGTGTCACTACCTGGCTTTGCTAAGTGTAAAGTTGCAATCACATAGAAAACAGGTATTGGACGATGATCACCAATCTCTAATACTATAAGAATCAAAGTCCTGACTGACTGACTGACTGACTGACTGACATATAGACAACGCACAGCCTAAACCGCTGGTCCTAGAGACTTGAAATTTTAGGAGTACATAGGTCTTATGTCGTAGAGGTGTACTAAGAAGGGATTTTTGGAAATTCAACCCTTAAGGGTGTAAAAAGGGATGAAAACGTTTGTATGAAAAATAGTATTCCTAGAACCTACAAACTTGAAACTTGGAGTACATATACTTCAAGGTAAAAAAATAGGAAATGAATTTTTAGTTTTTTAAAACTACCCTTATTAAGTGTGCAAAGGGATGTAAAACATTGTATGGGAGTTTTTTGACCGCTGGTCCTAGAGACTTGAAATTTGAAGAGTACATAGGTCTTATGGCGCAGAGGTGTACTAAGAAGGGATTTTTGGAAATTCAACCCCTAAGGGTGTAAAAAGGGTTGAAAACGTTGGTATGAAAAATTGTATTCCTTGAACCTACAAACTTGAAACTTGGAGTACATATACTACAAGGTAAAAAAATAGGAAATGCATTTTTAGTTTTTTAAAACTACCCTTATTAAGTGTGCAAAGGGATGTAAAACATTGTATGGGAGTTTTTTGACCGCTGGTCCTAGAGACTTGAAATTTGAAGAGTACATAGGTCTTATGGCGCAGAGGTGTACTAAGAAGGGATTTTTGGAAATTCAACCCCTAAGGGTGTAAAAAGGGTTGAAAACGTTTGTATGAAAAATTGTATTCCTTGAACCTACAAACTTGAAACTTGGAGTACATATACTACAAGGTAAAAAAATAGGAAATGCATTTTTAGTTTTTTAAAACTACCCTTATTAAGTGTGCAAAGAGATGTAAAACATTGTATGGGAGTTTTTTGACCGCTTGAGACTTGAAATTTGAAGAGTACATAGGTCTTATGGCGCAGAGGTGTACTAAGAAGGGATTTTTTGGAAATTAACCCCTAAGGGTGTAAAAAGGGTTGAAAATGTTGGTATGAAAAATTTTATTCCTTGAACCTACAAACTTGAAACTTAAAGTAGATGTACTCCAAAGCTAAAAAAAAGGAAAGGCATTTTTAGTTTTATAAAACTACCCTTAATAAGTGTACGTTAAGTGTCAAAGTTTTTATGGGAGTTTTGTAACGCGTGGTGCGATTGACTTAAAAAACTTGGGGTGATACTAAGAAATAAATCATTAAGAATGAAACTTTTAATTTTTGATAATTACCCCTGCAAAGGGTGCAAATGACTGTAAAAGTTAGTATGGAAGATTTTTAACGCATAGTGCAATTGATTTCAAACTTGAAGTAAATATACTCCACAATAAATAATTTAAAATCACGTTTTAAATATTTTAAAACTACCCCTGTAAAGGGTGCAAAAGACTGTCAAAGTTTCAAGGTTTGTATGGGAGATTTTTAACGCGTAGCTTAGCTTCAAACTAAAAGAAAATGTGTTCTGTGGATAAATAACAAAAAGACAGTTTGATTTTCGAAAACAACCCCTAAAACGTTACCTTCCTTCGTTGCGCTCGAGTAAAAAGGATACTACGAGGCGTCAATGTTTGTAAGGGACATTCTTAAAACGGGAATCTTGAGTTGGTACGAAGAGATCTGAGAGTATCTACCGTGCCTGGGGATCCAAGTCCAAGTTCGTTTCGTTTGATTTTGGGGAAGAAACTAGGAACAAAAAGTACATATTAGTAAGGTTGTCTTTGTTGTATTTATCATGTTTGTGCTCGGCTCAGTACCTATACCTACCTATCTAATATAGGTAATGTACGCCTATAGGTATCTCTTATACCTACGTAGGTATTTAAAATCCTACCCTTAGAATATACAAATCAATGCGAAAGTTACGATGTTTGGATGTTTGTGGCTCAATCACGACTCACCACTTCAACGCGTGCGAAGCCGCGGGAAGCCACTAGTATCATATATAAATATACCTAATACTGTCATTAATAACAACGTTGATCCTTTAAAATTTTCAAGACTAATACAGTCATGAGTGCTCTGTTATTGACCAAGTGGAAAGGTCCTACAGGAAAAAAGAGGACAAGTAGACCAAAGGCCAGATGGGCAGACGAGGTGCAAAGTGGAGCGAAAACCGCGAACTGGCTTAATCTTGCTCTATGCCGGGACACATGGAAAAGTCTGGAGGAGGCCTACCCAAGAGGGGTATACCTAATACTATCATACCTAATTTTAATTAATTTTTAAATTATTGTACATAAGTTTAGTTAGGAATAAAAAGGCTTTTTTATTTTATTTATAATACAGTCATGAAATAGTTCACATAAAGTAACAATGAGTTTGAAACCAAAACGTATGAAAATTTTAACAACGTTCGTACCTTACGAGATCAATTTTGCATGTGCTAAACGTGATCTACTTGACGGCGGAGAGCATTGGTTGATTGCCACTGGTTTATATGAAAGTGGACTAGACATTTTTTTTTCCATTTTTTTATATAAAATAATCTCTTTTCCATCTCGAATTCGCACGATTGTCGGTAAGCAGTCGAACAGCTTGTTTTCAATATTAGTAGGAGAATGAGGAGAAGTGGAAAGTGTTTGACATTAAAAAACTTTTTGTATTCGAAAAAATAAATAATAAGATCACTTTTTCATGAGCCTGAAGAATTATCTTAAGATTTCAAGAAGATTACAAAACCAAGAGCAATTTAATTTTTTTAGCGACATCTTCTAAACAAAACCTTTGCAACCGCAGACCTCTGACGATCTGCCCAAAAAAAAGATATTTTCTTGTGCTTTCAATGTAAACGCGGCCGCCTAGCTTCGTGATGAGCAGGTATTATAATACCGTGGTACGGCTTTTACTTTGTGGTCTGACCCTCATCTGTCAATCATAACTTTTATTGCTATAAGCAGCAACAATCATAGGTGGCCTCTTAAAACACAAAAGGACGACATGATGTACGGAATAACTCAATTTCTCTTTTGCAAATTAATATGCGAGAGTTTGGTCTACCGTCAATTTAGATTAATTGTTTTGGGAAGAGGGCAATTTCTCCATGTTACAATTTCTAGTTTAGATCATTTGGGATATACAAGGTGTTCCAATACTTGTGTTTAAAAACTTCAGGGGGCTAAAGTACCCATCAATATGAATAACTTTTTCTAAGGAACTAACATTCTAAACGCGAAAAAAAAACAGCTGTTTCATACAAAAGTTATCTATCAATACCTGGCTAAACTGTATGAAACAAACAAATTACTTTAACCCCCTGAAGTTTTTAAACACAAGTATTGGAACACCTTTTAGTAATGCTTGCAAGCATGTCACGATATTTATGTTAACCATTTAGCATAGCAAAATAAATAATTGTGTTAGTCAACTAACTTGAACTAATGTACTTTTCCAGGCAAGGTAGACATCCCCTTAGATTTCTTGGTACTTATAATATACTTACCTAATAGCATACTTTGAAGTTCAATATCTTTGAGGATGTCAAATACACGGACGGCATAGACGGAGGCAAGTCTAAGAATTACATTTAGCCATGTAACATTAAAAAATTAGGTATTTTTAGGTACCTGATATGCTAATAAAACACATAAAAAACTCAAATATGCAAACGTATAGGTAATAATGCATTGAAGTAGATTCAAAACTGTTATGATTCCTAAGGTAAATATTATTCTGTATAAAAGTGATTAATTATTGATGCAGACTGCTCAATACTACTCGTAATTTCTCATACCGGATATAAGGCATCCTAGTGTGAGGTCTGGAGTCCAGACCCCACACTAGGACCTGTTGGATGTATATTTACGTTACAGACCCCAGTTTGCAGCTAACATTTTCATAAATTCACAGCATTCATGATCTTGACCGTTATCAAAATGATACTGCTAGAATCGCATTGAAAGTGATCTACGGAAGCCGTACAGATGCAGAATCAAAACTAGGCAATGTTCACCAACTTATAAACCAGAAGGTAAACAGCTGTTCAAAGACCATGGCGTGACTTTGTTTAAAAAAATGCAAACAACGTTCAACGTGGTACCAATTTTTTTTATTACACGCGAATTTTAACCAACTGTGTCCTGGCTGGTTCGATATCAATGTTTACAGAATGATTTCAAAGACGTGTTCGCTATTTGCCCCCTTACTATTTTTTTCTATAAGTTCATTAATTTATGCTACGTCACTAGGCAGATTTAGAGACCATCCTTGTAATTCAATTTCTTCAATTGAATAAATACCTTTTGACTTTGACGATGCAAATTGTATATTTTCGTTCCCTTTTTGTAATCATCAGTTTTATCGGTACTTCACCCGCTTTTACCTTCTCCTTTTTCACTTCCAGAGGTATTCCACTCTTCAAATATGCGTACCCGCCGCTTTTCATGACGTCTAATGCACTACAAAAGTAGAATAATCCTTGTAAAGTCAAATTTAAAGTACATTTACCTCTGACAAAAAGAGTGGAGTATGCAATTTAAATCTGAAAGATCTCTCCAGACTATTTGACCTTGATTATTTTTGCCATGTGTTCAAACATAGCCGTCAGTTATGGTCGTGCTAACCACCTGTTTATTGGAGGTAAGCAGTGCCCGTAGAGTGTGATCTACGGAAGCCGCAGAGAGACGCCCGAAGTGCTATAATGGCGATATATTTGATAGGAACGCGGCAGGGCGCCGGCTCTGAAAGCATCTAAGGAATCCACTTCAATTCTCTACCAGGCTGATGTCACTTGACACCGGTACTCAATGTAATATGAACTTTATTGCTAGACTTTATGGCACGAATTCAAAGAATTTGAGACGAATTTGTAACCGACACTGAAGTTTGATCTATAATTTGTATACGAAAATTTAGAAGGGGTACCTTAGTTTAGAGTAGGTAATTACAGTGAAAAAGTATTAGTAATTGTAGTAATTTTAGTAAAATGGATGAGAGACGACAAAAAAAGACTCGTAAATAAACAAATGCATGAATTTTTTTTTTGGGTGTAGCTTTTCTTTTGTTTTCTTCCGATGCTGTATTGTGCTCTGACGTGCTCGAAGTACTTAGAACTATTATTGATATAGTAGTGAAAATTCAGAATTTAATGGTATTATTTAATCTGTGGTCCAACGGTGTTTCGTTTTGTTTATTGTAATGACTAGGAACAGCGGCGTAGCAGTTATTATGATGTCAAAACATTTTAGGTGAGTATGTAAATGTTTTGCGGTAGTCGTTCTTCAGTTTTACGATTTCGATAAAGTTTTTATGGTGACTCGTATTTTTTTTATATATCTTGTTTATTTTTGTCTAGGAATTTCTTCAATGGACGAGTAAATCTATGATTATACTAGCTGGTGCCCGCGACTTTGTCTGCGCAAGATAAGTTTTAGTAGAGTCGCTTATATTAGCGTGGCGTAGTACATAATATGTGTAACTCTAGCGGTTTTGGCAGCGCATCACGCCAGAATAGCTCGCAGATGGTAGATTTTTTCCCACTTACTTGAGACTTATCGTAATATTTTGGACAATTCACACAATATCTTTATGAATTGTAGCCTATGTGTTATTCTGATGTATAAGCTATATTATTGTAAAATTAAAATATATTCAGTAATTTTTACGTGTAAGAGTAGTTTTTACGTGTTTTAAGAGTAATAAACATCCATCCATCCATCCAAACTTACAAACTTTCGCGTTTATATTATTAGTAGGATAGGTATTGTACTCTAAAGTACATTAACAAAACAAAAGTAAGTGTATTAGTATTCTATCACTTATCTGATTCCCAATTATTTTTGGGCTAGATGGAGTTTGTGACTGCCAATAATAATGTCAACAGTAACTGTAATTGTCAACAATAATAATGTCTCATATTTTTGGGCTAGGTGGAGTTTGTGACTGCCAATAATAATGTCAACAATAACTGTAATTGTCAACAATAATAATGTCTCATTGGGGTAGAGTGTTTTTTCTTTTTAACTATTATTTTGAACTTTAAATTTGGTTACCTTAAAGTAGTAGCATTTATTTTAAAACAGGACTTTTACACTCATTTTAAAATAAATACTAAATGCTTACACAATCGCAATCCAACGTGATCTAGCATTAAAAGTGATAGTTGTTACAAAAACATTAATTTTAATTCGAAACGGACGTTAATTTATTAAAATGTTACACCCAGTTTTGATTTATTTGTCCGGAAGAAATCAGTCATCTTCAATCAGAGAGCCGTCGGACGGGGCAATAAAATTTAGAAAACAAGATAATGTTATTAACGGAAAATGTAACTTTACGAGCTGATGACGAATGACAGGTGATTATTGTAGATACAACTACATGGGCGACCGAAGAAATGATTATTGGCAATGAACCAAGTTGTGTGCAATAATTAAGTTTTCCTAATAAAAAGTTTGGATAAGTACGAAAACTAGTAAAGCAAAGTTTCACTTCAGTGATATTATATCTTTCAAAATGTTGAAATGTGCGCTAGAAGTACTTTGACGGGTGTCAGCCCTTTAAAACTCTATTGTATTAGGTCTAACCTGTAATGATAGATGTAATGTTTGAAATAAATAAAAAACACAAATACTTATTTTGTAAATACATGCTTACTTATAGTATATTATCAATGTATCTACCGAGTGATGCTTGTATTGATGATCAATAACAGGTGGTAGTGAACTTTATGAAGCTCATTTTTATCACAATATTTTGTATTTGCATTAGTTTAAAATAAAACAATAATTGGTTCAAGTATTGGAGATAAAAAAAACGCTTACAGAGAGCTTGCAAGTTAATCTACTCCATTTGATGACGGGTACGCTGTAGAACCAAAACGAGTTTCATCGCATCAATAGAATAGTTACAACGCATCGGATAGATATTCAGCTAAGTGTTGCCAGCGAGTCGGAAAAACAACCAACACAGAGCTGTGTCCTCGACGGAATGTAAAATGATGATTCATCAGAAAATTCTCCCGGGGTACGACGGCAACATAAAAACGATATGAGCTTCGCAGGTGAAGTCATCAGAATATATAAAGCTATCGCGAACTGACTGACTGACAATCAAAACAACAGTTCATCCACATTAAAATCCACTTTAAAAATCACCTATAGATGTATCCTATTGTGTTGCTGGTTTGTAGTAAGAAAGTGGCGGGCGGGGAAGACGAAGATACTTTCTTCACGCGAAGTCGCAGGCGCTCTACTAGCCTACAACAGCATGATTTTTTGCAACGTCTAGCCAGACAGACCTTTAACGACCACGATACATATCAGATTCGTGCTTCTGGCGAAAGTTCTGCGAAGTCGGACTGTCCCGAAATTGATGGCCCTGTCAGCGACTGCCGGAATCGAATCTTGTAGCCATCGCACGCGAGGGCATCACGCAACTCGGTCCTTCACCTTCAAATCGAGAAAACCATGGTGGCCCAGCGGGTAGTCTGCCTTTTGAGTTCTGATCCAAAGGGAAAGAATCCGTTTTTCTTGTACGCGGTACGTCGAGGCCGGATCTTTCGTAGTTCTCACCCTTTGTGTTTCTAGAGTATTTCTCGAAGCTGTTATTAGGACTGGACAAACGTTGTATGTTAAATTGTGTAATAATTAGAAGCACTAGGTAATTTCTAGCAGCGATAATAAACGAACGCCAGTCTCCAAATTTCAAAAATAAATATATATTGTGCGCTTATCATCGTTTTCAATAAAAACTGTAGCATCTCAACATAGGATTTGCAAAACTTTGTATTGAGACTTTAAGTTATGTGAATTCTATTTATCCTACCCACCGGCTGATGAGCGGTGAAACTATTAAATTTACGCGTAGCTTTTTTTACAAAAAAATCGGCTTGAGTGCCGCCTTAGATACTAGCACGTTTTAGTTTAGCTCATTCTTCCTTGCCATAGCAAAAACTTCGTTTTCAAGGTCAAGCAAGTGACTTTTGTATCGAGAATATCAAGTGTCTTGTAAAACATTAATGTTTTATCATCAGAAAACATATTTGTAGTGTCCGTCACCACGCCACACAAGTGTGTCTGGCAATAAATCATCAAGCTACAACTTACGAGTAGTGCCATGTCCTCCATTTTTTCTATCAGAAACATGAGACGCCTTGTTTCGATTGTGAGCTATGTCACTATACGTTATTTCTTTATTCATTTTCTAGGGTCTATCATGAGTTTTCTTAGACTTCCGCTAGCGACTATAGTAAAATCACATGAAAATGTGATGCTTTTATTTTGAGATGGCCACCTGTAGTTAAATGGTAACCATCACCTATAACAAAGCATTGCCTCGTAAGTCTCGCACGATAGGAACGTGCCCTACGATGCACTGCCCTGAGTCCATCAACTTGAGGCATACAGATGTTAAGCCTCATGTGCCTGTAATTACACCGGCAACCACACTCTTCAAACCGAAACACAGCAACGCTGCTTGGCGGCAGAAAAAGGCGTGGTATTACTTCCCCGGACGAGCCCTTCACAAAGAGCTCTTCTGCTCTTAAAAATATGTTTATTATATGTACCTAGGAAAACATATTTGAATCAAAATGAAGTTTTGGCTGAACCTTTATAATGCAATTCTGCGGAATTTGGCAGTTTGCGATTTTTTATAACTTCATTTAGTGATTTTATATTATGAAAAAATTTATAATGTCCGAACGAGAAGTAAATTAGCAGTAGGCTGTGTCTTATTACGATTTATATATAATCAAGTCGTCAGCGAGTATGGTCTGGGAAAACTCATGGTACCACTGCTAACACCCACTTAAGCCCTGATTTCCTAAAAAGTTGTGGCCATCACAATATAACCTTAAAACTTGAGACATAAATAAAAAAATAAAAATTGTGTTGTAAATGTTTATTGCTGACATAAAGCCACAGATTTTCAAGGAACTTGTTTTGGTTGGCTATTGCATTCACTCAGCTTTATAATTTTACAAATTGTAATAATACGTACATGGATTTCTCTATTTTTAACATCATTAGGTTGTAACTAGTTAACTATTTCTGCTAAAACACATGTTGAGAATTGAATTGAATTGTCGGGTTTTTGTTTTGAACATGTTTCTAAATTGCTTTGCTTAAAAAATGCTAGCAGAAAATATACCATCCTCTCTTCTTCCTGCTTCCTCTTCTTCCTTCTTTTATTACATTACATTAATTAAGGCGTTTTCCTTTCATTGGGTTCATTCATTTCTACCCCATTCCTCATAATTTTCAGGAATAAAAAGAAGCTTTAATGATAATCTAGGTTACGATCTGTATTTTTTCTAACTTTGACCTCAATCAATTAAGTGGTTAGAGCGTGATTAAGCCTCAACATCAAAACATCGTAACGCATTTACATATAAGTAAGACTAGAATAGGATAGCATTTCACTGATAATCTAAGTCTCGATGTTTTTACATACATTCATATGAATGTATGTTAAAACATCGAGAAAAACAACATAAACAAACATGTAAAAACATGAAAAAAACTTTGTCCTACGTTCACTAGCATAATCATTAACTTTCATATGAGCAAAGAAGAGTCCAACAAGTAAAAGCTAGTAAACTATCACTATCCCAACATCGGTTAGACGGTCGGGTCAGTTATGTAAACAACACCACAATCCACCAATCCATCCAATCAGGGCGTGCACCGTGATTGAATCTGACACAGACAAGCGGGTCAGTAGTCAAATGTGTTACTGCTCACTAGGTTTCGATCGCAACTTCACCTGCTATCTAGCAAGCTGATTACTTCTATAAATTAGCTCAGTTGGTATTAGCTCTAGAACAAACATTTGTGTAATGAGCATAGATGTTTGTTCTATGTGGGTTTTATATAAAATTATAAGTGTGTATTTACAAATAATATATACTTTTATTTGTATTATATCAGCTATCTGGTTCCCATATTACAAGCTTTGGCTTAGTTTGAGGCTAGATAGTGCTGTAGTCCACCAATATTTATTTATTTATTTTAATTTACTAGAAATGTCGGTTCTGTTACCCTTTGTGAAGGGCTCGTCCGGGAAATACTGCCACCATGCATATTTAAGTCTTCAAGCGGCGTCGCAGTGTTTTTAAGGTTTGAAGATTGCCTGTGAAATAACAGGCATCATAGGGCACGTTCCTATCGTGCGTGACTGACGCGCAATGCTTTATTACAGATGTATACTTAATTATTGATGGTTACCACTTAACATCAGGTGGGCCATCTGCATGTTCCATCGGCGAGTTGAAGCCACCTGTTTACTGGTCTCCACACCCTTCAAACCGAAGCAAAGTAACGCTACTCAAAGAACTGATGATTTTAGACGCATGAAGATTTAAGTGGTAATCCGCTATACCTCTAATATTGTATTAATAGATTATTAAAAAGTAAATCTGCCTTTGATTTTAATCCTCAGGCATGATTGGTAGACTCTCGTATTCATAAATCTCAAAATTTTATCTAAATTAGATTAATAAATATATTTAAGTATCTAATTATCATATAACTATTATAAAAATGGTTATCATCGAACAGACCGACAGACAAAATACCGAAAGGTAGCTAAAGAAGAGAAGCTTCGATACATTTCTCTTACTGATTGGGCTTGTTAGACCTTTAACCCGTTTATTGTAATAATCAGCGCTGTGATTGACTCAACCTTGAGGTTTACTGTTATTCTATTGAAGAAATAACTGCACATGACTTTCGATACATTGTTGCAAATTAGCGGCAATGTTTTAGAACGATTTTCTACACTTTTAATGACACTTTATCAAGGCATATTAATAAAACTGAGCGCGATTTGCCAAGTCAAATGGTATTCATTCGTTTGAGTCATAAAGATTACTTTGAAACGCCTTAAAGCTGAATCTTAGTGCCAGTTTTCTCATAGCCATCGACATGGAATTGTAACCCATAATGAGAACATTCTCATCACTGTCACTTCTTTAGCTGTCTCCACATTTTTGCACTATAAGCTTATCGCTTGGTATTTTTATACGGCTCGTTCATAAGTTGCACAACAGGTCATGTCAGTCCTTTTCTGGTCCAGTATTATACAGGGTGTATACAGTGGCGTAGCTAGCTGGACAAGGGCCCCGATGCATAGAGAAAGAATCGGGCCCTCACCCCCTCTTTCCACATAGCTTGAACATATTATATTGGCCTTTAAAATAAATCATTAAAAAAAAATGGCATGCTCAAGGTTTTCTAGTTTTGGGAGCTGGCTGACCCTCTCTTTTCAAAGCTTAGGCTAGAGGGCCCCCTGAGGCCCTGGTGCACTGCACCACTTGGCCCTACGATGGCTACGCCACTGGGTGCCTTAAATGATAGAATTGAGGATCGCAGGAAGTAGTTCAGAAGCGTTATTCCTGGAAATGTACCTATAAGGG
The DNA here is from genome assembly GCA_932294275.1 of Chloroclysta siterata. Taxonomy (NCBI): domain Eukaryota; kingdom Metazoa; phylum Arthropoda; class Insecta; order Lepidoptera; family Geometridae; genus Chloroclysta; species Chloroclysta siterata. The sequence goes on along the minus strand of OW028595.1, from coordinate 20,156,436 downwards.
AAGCCTATGTTTAGCAGTAGACGTCTTCAGGCTGATGATGATTATGATAATGATGATGAAGCTTCCTGTAAGTTACTGTATAGGGCTAAAATTGGTTCATTTAAATACAATTTATGGGGAACAATTTACGTATTTATCTGACAGCCACTTTCGTCATATCACGTTGAGCCCAAGACCTACCCCTTGTTAAAAAGATGCGCTCATCATCCGGATTTTACTGACGAATACATTTAACATTTGTGGCAATAAACGTATCGTATCGATATCCGACCGTATGTTGTAGTTAGGGATACGATACTTTTTTGCCACTAAAGTGAAATTCATTCATGATTTTCCTGGGTCTGAGTTATCCAGTTCAGATTAGTATTCGATGGCACAGGTATGGCTAGTGCATCTCCGTATTGAATAACCCACGACCCTCTCTGTCGTGGGTTCCAAATACAAGGCGGATAATAATTTTAAGGAAATAATAAAAACTATAAAACTAAAAAAAGGTCAAATAACCACAATTTACAAAAATGACATAAAAGTTTTATTTAAGAAAGATCACCCTTTTAGGTTTTTGTTATAATCAACAAATTTCACAGACAGACAGCCTTCACAGCTCAGTTGGTAGTAGCTCTGCCTTCTGTGCCGTAGGCCGTGGGTTCGATCCCCACCGAGAACAAATATTTGTGTGATGAACATAGATGTTTGTTCTCTGTCTGGGTGTTATATAATATTATAAGTATATATTTACAAAAAAAAAGTATGTAAGTAGTATATCAGCTATCTGGTTCCCATATCACAAGCTTTGGCTTAGTTTGGGGCGAGATAGTGCTGTGTGGAATGTCCACCAATATTATATTATTATTATTTGATCGAAATAGTGTGAAGGCTTAAGTTTTTTTCACACCCTGTTCGTTGCCTGTATTGATAATAAAGAACACGTTTCCCTTTGTAATGTAACGATGATGTTTTATTATCTAGCACGTGCGCATTGGTGAACGATGCTACTCTTATGCAGTTTTTTTTATTTTTTTTTATTTGACATTCCACACAGCACTATCTCGCCCCAAACTAAGCCAAAGCTTGTGATATGGGAACCAGATAGCTGATAATACTACTTATATACTTTTTTTTTTGTAAATACGTACTTGTAATATTATATAACACCCAGACAGAGAACAAACATCTGTGTTCATCACACAAATGTTTGTTCTCGGTGGGGATCGAACCCACGGCCTACGGCGCAGAAGGCGGAGCTACTACCAACTGAGCCGTGAAGGCTCTCAAGGGAAGGGGGAAGGCTGGCAGTTGGGAATACCGTCATAGTTTAGATTTTCAGACAGTCCTCAATAAGCTGGTAGTAGCTCTGACTTCTGCGCTGGAGGCTGTGCATTGCCTCTTTAGTCACGCACAATAGGAACGTGCCCTACGATGCACTGCCCTACGTCCATTAACTTGAGGCATACAGATGTTAGGCTTCATGTGCCTGTATCTATGTATCTATCTATCAGTATAGAGTTTACTGAAATTTGAGAGTAAACCTATATAAAATCACCATTTTGTATACAAGGTGTTCCACAAGTTGTGTATATAAACTTCAGGGGGCTAAAGTACCCATCAATATGAACAACTTTTTCTAAGGAACCAACACTGTGAACGCGAAAAAAAAAACAGCTGTTTCATACATTTTAGCCTGGTAGGTATTGAACTTTTGTATGATACAGCTGTTTTTTTTTCGCGTTCACAGTGTTGGTTCCTTAGAAAAAGTTGTTCATATTGATGGGTACTTTAGCCCCCTGAAGTTTATATACACAACTTATGGAACACCTTGTAGAGTGCCTAACTGTATAACCTATTACTATTTTTTTTAATCTTCTTTTCTATTATAACCTACGTATTTAAATTCTAGGCTTGTTATTGTAAAATCTTTTGTGATGTAATTATATGAATCTTCAAGAATCTCGGTATAATTATTTTTTCCTTACGAAGAAGGTCTTTATTCCTTGGAAATTATTATGAAGCTTTCTAAATGATGCCTTCAATGATCTCCAAGCGATCTACATTCCTTATACTCACGATAAATAAGACATGGCAGACGCCGCTCCGACTTAAGATGGACGTAACCTATCTAACTCCATCAGGTGGGATTGCAGTTGCTGTTTTAATTAACCTCTGCGATCCAAACCGTGAGTTATTGCCTCGGTCTGTGTTGCCAGCTTCTGTGTTCATTAGCAATCCACTCAAACCTTGATTGATGGGTATAAAATGAACCTATTTTTACATTGTTGTGTGGAGGATTTGCTATATATTTTTTTTTATTTATGTCAATGTAATACTCTACATAATATAAAATTCATTGTATAGCAGTACCCCATTTACTAATAATAATATTCATTACAGGCAACACAGAGTTAAAGTTTAAATACAAGAATCATCATAAATACCTTAAAAACTAAATTATCGGAAGCGTCTGAAGAAGAATTTGGCCGAAGCTCTGCATCCATAATGGACACCATAATGATGCCCTCATGGTGATGGGATAAATAATGATGGTAAATTTGTATACTTTTCTTTTCATAAACGTATCTAATATACGCTAAAAAGGGCTACATCTAGCCATTTTCGCTAAGTTGGTAACAGAGTTTGGTCGACGTGTAGCTACAGAATTACAGATCTGACTTATTAGATTAACTGTATCTCAAGTTCCATCTCGAAGCTGCTACGCTTATGAGCTTGCAATATTTTATACCTTGCATAAGTGCTACGGGGCCAGTGCTGCTAAACTCTTGTCTGTTTTAGGGTTCGCAACTCAAATCACTATTTTTTTATGCCTTAGCTGGCAGACGAGCAGCTGACGGAATGTGGTGGAAAGTGGTCACCGTCACCCATGGACACCTGCAACACCAGAGGCGATGCTAAGGATATACCAAGGATATACTAAGTGTTAATAGGTGTCTTCTAGACCGTTCTGATCCAACGTCGGCTATATCGTCGCTTACCATCAGGTGAGATTGAGTCAAATAACGGTCTATTCATTGTAAAAAAAAAGTGTATCTCATCCTTCTAATATTATACATGTGAGAACTAGCGTGTGTGTGTATTTTTACCCACACAATATCTCCGTAACTGTACGGATTAAGATAAAACTTGGAATAAAGATAGTATGTGGAAAAATACATAGGATTATCGGTGTAAATAGGTAAATAGGTGGAGATGTGAGCAAATACTATTATTTTAATAAATAATCTAAAATTCATTACAATAATAGGTACTTTCACGACACTAGCGGCCGGTTTCCGAAAGCTCGATCAAAACTAATCCGATGTCAAGTCACTCGCCATTTCAGCTATTACATCGAATTAGGTAGAGATAGCAAGTGACTTGACATGCGATTAGTTTGAATCGGGCTTTCAGAAACCGGCGGTAGGACTACTAGACTCAGGAATATATTAAGCTCGTACTTATTGCAAAAAACCTGAAAGACTTGAGTCAACCCTAAATTGGAATTACCCAAAGTAGAACGTTGAGTTCTGCAGGCTGGGTCTAGAGATCAACTGACAGGTCTCCAAAAAATAAAATCATATTAGGCTGCTAAAACCTTGAAGGAAATATTTCTTCTGAGGCTGAAACTGATCACTATGATTTGACATCTCAAAAGCCTCTAAACACTTGTTTGACATCAAATTTGGCTATGAAGCGTGATTGTAGAAAATTGATACGGTTCGGACGGTACGACTAGTTAATTTTGAGTTAGCAAAGTAACAGTCACTTTAATAGTAGGTAAACTTGTTTGAAACAATCCCCGAGTTGTGTAGTACTGCATTATCTAGCACGCATACGATTATCAGCTCCAGATATGGACATGACCGACTGTTTTGATCTATTCGTGTCACAATAAACCTGTCTGTAAAATATTCATACAATTAGTTCGAAAAATCGATTTTACAATCTTACGATCTGTTGCACAAACCCTTTGCAGGACAATACACGGATTAAGAAACCATAAATTGTGATTTTATGCAACCGATGGCGATGTAGCCAACGAAAGTGGGTGGAGACGCAATTTGTCCCTAATTTCCATACGTGCGACCTCGCACTTCGAGAACCGAGTTCTTCGAGAATCAAATAAGTCAATTGTATTATTACTCCAACTGATGGTACAGGCCTCTACAGACTAATAATGTAGGTATCTTTACGGATGTGCAGATTATGATAATGAAATTACACCATTTTTTTTGTTGTACTTATTTGTATTTTACGGGAGTTATCAACTTTGATACATAGTTTGAATGTGAGTTCTTTTTAACAACTAGTTGCTGGAACAAGCAGATGGCTCACCTAAGAGTAGTAGAGCTCTTTGTGAAGGGCTCTTCCGGGGTAGAACTGCCACCATGCCTTTTTCTGTCGCCAAGCAGCTTTGCTGTGTTACGGTTTGAAGAGTGTGGTTGCCGGTGTAATCAAAGGCACATGAGGCTTAACATCTGTCAATCACCTATAACAAAGCATTGCCTCGCAATTCACGCACGAAAAGAACGTGCCCTGCGATGCACTGCCCAGCTTCAATCAACTTTAGGCATACAGATGTTAAGCGTCATGTGCCTGTTAGTACTGAGTTACGGCTGTAGGTCAATGTAAAGTTGATAAATTTTGGCGAATAAAAAAATCGTAATAACGAAACGTTTTTTTAGATATTGAGATAAAGGGACTGACAGACAGACAGGCAGACTAAAAACACCAGTTTCTTTTTATTCCGTTTGTGTTACAGAACGCTGCAACCAAGTACCTATAAGTTACATTCAGCCGATCATGCATATGCCCACTGCTAGCTGCACTACGGGTTCCTCTTCCGTGGCATTTAACGCAACTTTTAGCTGATGTTTTCGCTAATTACCATCTCGTTTGCAATTTAAAATCCCGTTTATTCATTGGACACACACAAGGTAAGAACCAGGTGATTGTCATACGCTTACTGGCAAGCCCACCGCTATTGAAGTCTGGCTAGGTATAGGTAGGCTGTTCTAGGCTTTGGTCGCGTGGAACTGGCACCTAGAGTCACCTAGCTTTAAGACGTTTCAAAGTGATCCTTGTGTTTTTTTGAATAAATAACTTTTGACTTTATAAATAATCGAGAAGGCATTTCTTGCCTCTCTTCTCTCTCTTTTTCAACCCACTTACACCCAATTCTGGTAAAGGTCTCTTCTAGTGCACGCCATTCTTTTCGGTCTTGCGCCTTCCGCATCCAGCACCATCACGATCCATTCCGCATTTCTTGCCTATATTCCAACAAATCCTCCTGGAATAATATAACGCTTGACATAATTTGTTTGTTTGAAAATGAGTTTGTATTAAGAATAGATAAATTATTTAGTCTAACCATTATGTGAATGTGAATGATTATGTGTATTAACGAAATAAAAATCAATAGGAAAATGAAGAAAACCAAACGAAAAAAATAAAAAATTTAAAATAATTCAAGCGAGACATAAATGCTTACTCAGCAAATAATATCGCTGAAGAGTAAAATACTGAAAAAAAATGAGGGAATTCAGAATTCAGGCTGGTTAGCCGGTACGAGAAACCTGCTTAGTATGTGAATGCGCACATCGGCCCTGGTGACTTTAGCGAACCTAGTAGCGAAAGTGAATTTGTAGGGGTTGTATGTACCTAATTGGCGTCATGTATTGTATGTGTAAGTAATTATAGTTACTTTAGGAACTTATTTGTTAATGTTGCGACTAGTTCCGGAAAACCTTATAGCTCAGATGGTATATATATAAATAAGATATTGGTGTTGGTGGTCGTTCCACACAGCACTACAAAATCAAATCAAAATCAAAACGGTCTTTATTCAGTACAATCACAAGGATCACTTTGAAATGACTTAGGTACTTATATACCTACTAGTGGGTTATACATGCCCCATACTAAGCAAAGCTTGTTCCATGTGAACCAGAAAGCTGATTCATTTAATACATTCGTATTTACTTTTTTTGTAAATATTTTTTTTGCAGATGGCCCACCTGATGTTAAGTGGTAACCATCACCCACAAAGCATTACCTCGTAAGTCACGCACGATAAGAACGTGCTCTTAGATGCACTGCCCTGCGTCCATCAACTTGAGGCATACAGATGTTATGCCTCATGTGCCTGTAAACACCGATAACCTCACTCTTCAAACCGAAACACAGCAACGCTGCTTGGCGGCTCAAAAATACGTGGTGGTAGTACTACCCCGGACGAGCCCTTCACAAAGAGCTCTACTACTTATAATACATACTTATATTATCACACCCAGACAGAGAACAAACATCTATGTTCATTGCACGAGTGTATTCTCCGTGTAAACAAAGTTTATTTATTTATTTAATGCGCAAGCATTTACTACCAACCCCCCTAAGTATAGGTATATAAACCAAGAATGACATGCGACAAATATCAAGCTGTTATCTTAATAACTACCTAAAAAAAAAATATCTATATCATAATTATACTAGCGACCCGCCCCGGCTTCGCACGGTTATTGTGGGGTATCCCTAAGAGATAGACATATACCATTGCGGACTTTTTTGTAGACCTTTTTAAGGTGTACAATACTGTATTACATTATTTTGATCTATCTCGTAGGGTTCAGCCAGCGTTTGTAATGTAAGCGCAAAAAAATATGTTATTTACGGCATCAAATTAGAAACCTCTTAAATTATCAGTGTTTCTCTAGTATATTATGCATGTTTTATACATATAAACCTTCCTCTTGAATCACTCTATATCTATAAAAAAACCGCATCAAAATCCGTTGCGTAGTTTTAAAGATTTAAGCATACATAGGGATATAGGGACAGAGATAGCGACTTTGTTTTATACTATGTAGTGATATTTAAATATACCTAAAATACTTACAAAAAACGTCATACAATTATTCAGTCTTCAACTAGCGTTTACATTATACAGTCGGTACGTATGTACCACGGTATGTACTACCTGATCACAAAAAAAAAGTTTAAACGAGTAAAAGTATTTTCAGTCCCTAACAGACTTGATTGCTACATTGTCTTAGAGTGTGTACCTAGTTCAAAGCACGAAGCATAAATCTAATCTAATCTTATAGGCTCTAAGTAATGGGTTAATGTCCTATTTATCGCCCATTAAAATGGTCAAACGGACCATTATGCAAGGGCTACTGGCGCCGTCCACTGACGTTGACGTGTTTCCTGAACTTAGAGTAATTGAGTTACGATATTAAAATTGACTCTAAACAACGTATAATTACCTTGAGCGATTGCCTGCAGCACCGCTGGAGTGACATAAGGTCTAAAATGGCTTGCAGACTGGGAAATATCACCGTTTCTTTTTCTGTCGCGTCTCGAAGTGTTATACTGCGTGTACATTTAGACATTCGCGCTGCCATTCGCGTACGGAAATGTTGCCGTCCATATGTCTGCGGCAGCGTCGCCGTCGCGTCGATGTGTGTTCACGCAACACGAGCAATGTAAGTGGACATGGAAGTAGCCTGTTTACATTCTCGCATTGCCCAAGTCCCTGCTCATGTCTCTGCACATTTCCACGGACATGAGCTGAGTGTAAACGGGGTAATAGACGCAATGTAATGTCACATGTTGGAGGACGCTCTATAAGATAATGGAATTGTCATAAGACGTTACTGCTCAACGTCAGGATGGTACACCCGATGTTGAGCGGTTACTTCAGCTTGCGGTTGCTGATCGCTCTGTCACGTGATCTAACGAGACACTATTAGAAGCTTCTCGGCTGACATTCCAAGGGATTTCTTTCTAAAGTAGTCATGCGGTGTCAAAGACGATAGTGTTACGTAATTGGCCATAAGCTTCTGTTATAATGAGCATGAGGAAGCTATTAATATTTGCTGTAGGTCTACGCATTAGATAAGTGGCTACACCTTTCAAAGGGTTTTGTATGGGAATATTGATTACATTGTAATGCTGTCTTTATTAGTTTATAATAAAGGCATTGCGCTTACATAATTATGTACCTTCGACATACACTTTCCGACGGCTATTACCTAAGAACAAGCAATAGCGATAGAAGTAGCAGGAGCTGTAAAATAAATCGTTGCTTGCGAAAATCGGGGTATTCCTCGAATAGCACCAATTTTAGAGCACCGATTCTTAACCTAATAAAATTTGGATGGGTGCTCTACGAAGAATAGCAAAAATGCTTTCTTGTAGAGCACCTGCAGTGTAGTAGCTTCTAGTGTATTCTTTATATTTGACTGATTTCCTTCATAATTATTGTCGAGTCTCAAACGTCAAATATGACAGTCAATGTACTAAAAACAAAGATTTTTTGACAGTCTGACAGTTGCCTAGCGCGACAGTTTATTGCAAAAAAAAAAGCATCTAATTACTATTTATTTATTTAATTCTTTATTGCACCAAACAAAGTTTGTACAAAAGGAGAGCTTAATGCTAGACAGCATTTTCTACCAGCCAACCTTGACAGGTGAAGAACAAGAGGTTGGCGTGCTTAAAACTAAAAAAGACAATTTGATATTACATTACTAAAACATAACTATAATACTAAAAATAATAAAACATATATATTAAGCATAATAATATATATAATACGAATACTATGACGTCAGTATAACATAAACACATTTTGCTTTACATGCATCAATCCCAAGCGTGCATAATCGAAGAGCAATGCCCCATTGCCAATCAGACCGAATGTATAAGCCATCATTCATGCAGTTGCATCTACTTGCATCCTTTGAGGTCAGGCTGGCATTGGCATTGCTTTGTCAGTGCCAGGCGAAGATGATGTTGGATGACGTTGTCAGGTTGTAAACTGTGCAGACGGGCGACTGCGTTCCAAATTCAAACTTTAAAAAATCTAATCAGTTATGTTCGAAATTCAAATTTGTTGACTTTTTATTTTTTCAGAGCTGCCAGCCTTGAAGGTTTTCTGAATTTGAACTTAAAAAAAATATGTTTTATGTATTCGAACGTACTATGGACAAAACCACAGAACACAAAAATGACGGAACAATGTAACTGACTTGAAAACCCCATTTTTTAAGGTTCTCAATTTTGCTGTATTATTTTGGTTTCAGATTCTTTGATCTTTGATTCGGTTGTTTGATAACAATTTTACAGAACATTATAAACGGACTGAGTAATTGACAAAAAGACAAATTTAAAATAAATTATAGCTAGTAACTTTTAAATTATTGCTTAGATATAATTCGTTACATAAAGTTTTAATAAAATATATGTATAACACCAAAAATCAAAATTAGCCATGTTCTCGAACCCAAAACCTACAGCGCAGAAAGCTGAGCTGCTGGCGACTGAGATGTGAGGCATCAATGTGCAATTTTGTAAAGTTGTCCGTCTGTCTATTAATATTCAAGTTCAATCGAAGTGTCAATTCCTTGTCCGCGACTGACATCGCATTCAGGCGATGAATAGCTTTGTTAAACTACCCGCGTCGAACAGGACAGAAATATCGCGGCTATGTGTTAATAGTGTTAGAGTTGCTAGACTGACAGGCAGCTTTAACAGCATTTACCGGCTAAAATATTATCTGACCCACGGCTACAGTTTATCCCCAAGGTACGATGCGATGATCGACTTTTTAGATAGTTTTTTAAAACGCTGACCACAGTCATCCTTCCAACATTTCCACAGTCACCTTTCAACATTTTTGAAGATACAAAATTACTGAAGGTTTTTTTATACTACTAGCTGATAGAACAAGCAGATGGCCCACCTGATGTTAAGTGGTAACCAGCACCTATAACAAAGCATTGCCTCGTAAGTCACGCACGATAGGAACGTGCCATACGATGCACTGCCTCGCGTCCATCAAATTGAGGCATACAGATGTTAAACCTCATGTGCCTGTACCTAAATACATCGGCAACCACACTCTTCAAACCGAAACACAACGCTGCTTGGCGGCAGAAAAAGGCGTAGTGGTAGTACTTACCCGGACGAGCCCTTCACAAAGAGCTCTACTACTTTTAAAAAAAGCTCTTAAAAATGTGTGCGTGTAAATTCCCCGCTGGAGTTTAAAAAAGAACCAAAATGAAATTAACAGATAGTGTTTAATTTTTTGAACTATTCTGTCGCACTGCAGGGTTAAAGCCTCGTCCAAAGTCTTCTTTCTTTTTCCGGATTTCCCACAATCAAAAAAAATATAAAAGCAGAAAATGTACTTGATCTACAGACATGTTATATTATGTTAATGTAGTACCTACCTAACCTACTACTGCTTTCTTTGTAAGTTTAATTTTTTTCGCTGTGTTAGTAAAAATAAATATGAATTGCAAGAAATAAAGATAAATCCTCACAAAAAAGATAGCGTTTATATTATCCGGCTTTTTATTTTAGAGCAGTCCTACTTAGAAAATTATGTCTATTCCTTTCCGCCTTTTTGCGCATAAACGACACAATAGGCTTAGTTACAACGTACAACACAATAGTCATATCCGTTCTTTGGAAACGCTAAAGTAGTTACTTGCATGTTAATTTTATTGCTGAGACATGTAGATCCAGCGAGGGATTCAGATCTGAATACTACTATAAATTTAACTTAATTTTGTGGTTATTATGACGAAAATTTATGTTTATTTCTACATTGGTGTTTGTTGCAATGTTTGATCACGGTGTATAGATAATATAAGTAGTTATATTTGAACACAGACATTGGACACGGAAGTTCAAGTGAGGGTAGTTTTTGAAACTGCCATCACTTGTTGAAGACGGTAGATCTCGAGTTCATTGATCCAGTCTGCCTGCGACCACTGTTATTGCAACATAGTCGAAATGTCGGGAAAATAAATGAGGTAATACGCCATAAATAACCGTGTAATATCCAATAAATGTACATCTTTAAAGAATCTTGAGTTAATCCTGGTACTTAGAGGTCTAAGGGAACATCTGACGTGTCTGGGGATTAAAGTTGTGAATCTTTTTTTTATAATACAATAGAAATCAAATCAAAAAAAAAAACGTTTATTTTGCGTTTGTAACAAAAAAATTGTGTTTTTTGATTTGCAAAACATAGGTGAAATACAAAGAACAATATTGAAAGGCTCCGTTCTTGTTCTTCTTTGATGTTCTTCTAGATACGCTTATGTGTCCCTATTATATGTAAATATTAAACAAGCTTGGAAAAGAGTAAGACGGCTATCAACCAAAGTGTTAATAAGTGGTAAATTTTATGTTGATTGGCAAATATTTATGTGTCTGTGGAACCAATAACGATAATGAGTATGGAATCAGTTTTTACGATACTTTATACTGTTTGGCATATTGAATTGGTACACAAACAATGTTGGATGAACAATTTCAAACTCTAAAAATATCTTCGATTTCTCTGGAATATCTTATTTTTCTTCTTCGTCTTCTAAAAGTTGAGAAAATATATGTTTCTTATTCTTAACATTATGTTTTTACCTGAAGGCTCATTACAAAAGTTGTCATGATTGTTCATGACATCTCCGTTCAAAACTTATTCCGTTACCAAATTTTGTTGGGTCATACAAACTTACACTGATACTTGATTTTAAATTAATTTCAACGCTAAAAAGTCGACAAATAAAGGTTAATCATTGCGATCGTATCGCATTTCTCTTTAAAATCGTATCGTTGGGTCACAGTCACAGTACATATCTATCTGTATTCTGTGGTTCGGTTTGATCAAAAAACCTAATTCAGGCGCCGTTGATGTGATGTTCTCCTTATAGAACTTTTTATAAGGCTAGAGCGATGCCAATTCTATGTGAATTCAGTTAGCAGAGTTTAGCAATGATACGATGAATTTGAAGGCTTTGTATCTATTTTAAGCATAGAAATAATAAAATTTGTGTTCATCTTTCTAAATAAAGACTTTGATCTTAGTTGGATCATCATAGTGGCAAACCCATTAAAAACTGAAAAAATAAAAACTACCTTAGTTCTGTAAATTTGGAATAGAATAGAAAAAATATTTAATAAGCATAAGTAGTACAATAACACAAGCCTGAAAAAAATTAAAAGGTATTTTTTTTTAATTAAAAACATTTAGGGCCGATTTCGCCATGCTCTGTTAGTTACTAATCAAGGATTAACAGGCGGTTAAATCTAACCTTAGATGTCAAACGCGTACATTTTGACATATTTAACGGCCTTTTAATCCTTTATTATTCTAACAGAGCATGGTAAAACTGGGCCTTAGAATAATAATTTTGAGCGGCTCAAGGGATAACAGTAGTAGGTTTGATTATTTATCTAAATAATCAAAGGTAAGTTCCCACCACCTACCTATACTAAAACGGTATTCAGCTCAGCATAAATGTTGGCTGTATTTTGCTATACACGCACGCCGTTTTTTGTGATTCACTCGTAGTAGGTAACAATGAGGTTACATTTTAACATGGGAGCCAAGTTTACATTCCAGGCTCTGCCAAAACGCATTGCATGGAAATTCAAAAATCGAATGAACTTTTTCGAACCTAAAATTATCATGTGACATAACGTTGTCGAAACGTAACGAACAGTCCGTGCTGACACGCAAAAACCAAAAGGTCAAAATAAAGGAATAAGTAGCAACATTTAATTGGCCACTTTCGAACTATGTTTACTGTACAATTGGAGACAAAAGTTTTTACAACGTTTTTATGGTATGATTGCTTTTAGTTACCAATTAGTAGTCATAAATGCATAAAAATGCACCTATTTGTAAATCACGATATTTTTTAAGCTTTCTACTGTTGATTATTCTGGCCTAGACTTTATTTTCACTCTGTTGCTCGTGCAAAGATTGTAACAGTAACTCATTTGTTTTTTTTATAACTACAACAAATGGCCCACCTGATTTTAAAGCCCGGTCTCCACCGCGAGCGGAGCCATTAAGGACTCCGTTTAACTAGCATGAATAAAATGCATGCTTGTATTTCCACCAACAAATAGTCGAGCGGAAAGGACTGAGCGAGCAGAAAGTGTTGAAATGAACTCGCTCAGCTCTTTTTCCTTTTGCAGTGGGAATCAAACGAGAAAACTCTTTGTTGGTGGAAATGTAAACCTATTTCATTGAAAAGGAGCGAGAAATTATTTGCGGAACGGACCGCAAATAATTTCTCGCTCATTACCCTATCGCGGTGGTATCAAGACCGTGCTTAAGGGTCAATTCACACCGAGACGCGACGCGGCGCGACGCTGCGCGCACATTTTTCATAGAGCGACTCAGAATATACTTTATTCACTACACGAAAAGATACACATTACATTGTGAGAATTCAGATTACGTTGCACCACGCAGCACTGCGCCTCGAGGTCTTTGAGTATCGTCGCGTCGCGTCGCGTCTCGGTGTGAATTGACCCTAAGAGTAACCATCACATATTATTATAACAAACCATTGCCTACTAAGTCACACAAGAAAGTAACGTGCCGGAAGATGCACTGCCCTGCGTACATCACCTTGAGGTATACAGATGTATGAGGCATGATTTCATGAGGGTTAATGCAATTCGGTTCCAGTAAATAGTAGGACAAAGAGCTCTGGAGTGTTTTGACCTGCGTTCTTCGCTTTTGGCATTGAATGTACATTTTATTTAAATAATTTGCCTGCGTGACGTCATTGCAGTAATTAACGGCGTGAAATGTAATGTCATCCAATATTTCACGCGATCGAAGGATACGTCCGGCTTCATTACAACAATTTGCATGCCACAGATTATAAAATAAGAGGCTATCGTATCAGTGTAGTAGAGCTCTTTGTGAAGGGATCGTTCGGGGAAGTACTACCACCAAGTCTATGTCTGCCGCCAAGCAGCGGCAATTTCGGTTTGAAAGGTGTGGTTGCCGGTGAAATTATAGGCACATGAGGCTTAACATCTGTATGCTTCAAGTTGATGGACGCAGGGAAATGCATCGTGGGGCACGTTCTTATCGTGCGTGACTTCGTGATCATCAACATCAGATGGGCCATCTGCTTGTTAGTAAAAAAAATATTTTGATCGATACAAGTTTTCCTACTAAAATTTTGCATAAGTACGAAAACTAGTAAAGCAATGTTTTGAGTATGAAAACTAGTATCGGTCAAAATGAAACTTTTAATAAGCTGTGTGCTAAGTGATTGCACACAAAATGATTGATTGCGTATTTTCGAAAATGAGCTTAGTGATTTTATATCTTTTAACATGTCAAAACGTGCGAGCGAGAGATACATTAGCTCTTGTCATTGCCTTAAGGTATACATTTGGGCAAAACAGTTGGGGACCTTATCACCGAGAGCAACCTCTTCCAGGCAGCCTTTAATCTCTAGACCGTGACCAGCTAAAATTAACAAAGGAATGTAAACGAAGGTAGACTACTAGAGAGGTAATCTATGTATTGATAGACAGACAACAGTAGTTATCCACTTTATTGAGGCCGTCATCGGCTGAAATTAGTTCAAATAGGTTTTGAGTAGTGCGTCATTGGCTCTGGAATTGGTTTCCTGTACCCCAAGTCCAAGTTTTGTTTTTCGTAACGAGGGGGTTTTTTTTAAAGGAGACTCGTGAGTTCTTAGCACGTCCGATAGAGGCACTTATCGAATATCCATACATATTTTATTTTAATTTTTATTAATACTTAAATTTTACATTTTAAATTTGACAACTATCAAACAACTTCTCGCTCGCACGTTTCGACATGTTGAAAGATATGAAATCACTAAACTCATTTTTGAAAAATCGCAATCAACCATTTTGTGTGAACTAAAAATCGCAATCACATTGCACACAGTTTAGTAAAAATTTCATTTTGATCGATGCAAGTTTTCCTACTTAAACGTTTGCCTATGTACGAAAAAAAGTAAAGCAAACTTTTGAGTAGGAAAACATGTATCGATCAAAATGAAATTTTTACTAAACTATTATTTTATTATATTATAATACCTACATTGTAACAAGGATCATACAAAAGCGGTAGGAACCAAGCCGTAAGTTTGTTGCCTGTTCTTCTAGGCTTTGGTTGCGTGGAACTGGCACCTAGAGTCACCTAGCTTTAAGACGTTTCAAAGTGATCCTTGTGATTTTATTGAATAAATACCTTTTTGACTTTGACTTTGATTACTGATGTTTTTCAGTATATGGATTTTATCAGTATCCATTGGCGTAACTGACTTCTAGATTCACCTAATTTATAAGACGTTTCAATGTACCTAATCCTCGTGGTTTTATTGACTCTGCATTTACAAAAACAAATAAATAAATTTGGTGTACTTTCCACACAGCCCCAAACTAAGCCAAAGCTTGTAATATAGCTGTAAGCAGATACCTGATATAATACATATACAAGGTGTTCCATAAGTTGTGTATATAAACTTCAGGGGGCTAAAGTACCCATCAATATGAACAACTTTTTCTAAGGAACCAACACTGTGAACGCGAAAAAAAAAACAGCTGTTTCATACATTTTAGCCTGGTAGGTATTGAACTTTTGTATGAAACAGCTGTTTTTTTTTCGCGTTCACAGTGTTGGTTCCTTAGAAAAAGTTGTTCATATTGATGGGTACTTTAGCCCCCTGAAGTTTATATACACAACTTATGGAACACCTTGTATACTGTTTTTTTTTGTAAATATATACTTATAATATATAATATAACACCCAGACAGAGAACAAACATGAATGTTGATCACACAAATGCGCAGGTGGCAGAGCTACTACCAACTGAGCTGTGAAGGCTGTAAATGATATATTCTTTCTTTTATCAACTTTCTGATTCTCATACTTTGTTCAATTTAGGTTTATACATTTAGGCTGTAGGAAATGTCCACCAATATTAATTCTAGATTGGCTTGCTCCATTGACTTTTTCGCCACACTGCCAGGTGAGATTAGGTCTTACAAAGGTTAAAATTGTGAATCTTCGTAATGTTTTACGAAGCCTTTGGTATATTATTATGAAAATGAAGAGCATAAAGCATAGAAAATTTTGAGAAAAGAACCACTGACTCAGATTTAAGCCCGCGGCCTTAAGGATCGGAAAGCAGGAGCCATTAGACCACCAGAGTTCTGAAGTAGCACGATAATCGGCGATCTATTCAGCGGTGGGAATCAACACGAGCGCAGCTGCTCCACTCCTGACTGCGGAAGGTCACTCCTGGATTTATGGCCCACGAGCCCTTTGTAGCGCCGCCGACATAGCCACTCTTCACTCTAACGGGCCCTGTTGGGTTGAAATACTTATTGGAAACGCTAGCGTCGTATGGACAAGACGGACATAAGATCAAAATGACTATGTAGTTGCTTCTAGTACCAGCTTAAAGTAACACCTCCTTTTGGTATCTAAATACTGGAATGAAAAACCAAGGCTTCACGTGTTAAATAAGTAGCGCCTATATTTTTGCAATATCTGACTGATCTTTTCCGGTAACCGCACCCTTCAAACGCTGATTGAAGGCAGAAATAGGTGGTAAAACTTCCCTTCATAAAGCTCTACTATTTTGACAGCCTTCACAGCTCAGTTGGTAGTAGCTCTGCCTTCTGTGCCGAAGGCCGTGGGTTCGATCCCCACCGAGAACAAATATTTGTGTGCTGAACATAGATGTTTGTTCTCTGTCTGGGTGTTATATAATATTATATTTACAAAAAAAAGTAGTTAGTATATCAGCTATCTGGTTCCCATATCATAGGCGAGATAGTGCTTTGTGGAATGTCTCCCAATATTTATTTATTAATATTTATATCTTTTCCGGCAACCGCACCCCTCAAACCCTAACACAGCAACGCTTTTTGACGGCGGAAATAGGTATGGTGGTAAAACTTCACTTCAGAGAGCTCTTCTATTAAAATCAGCAATCCACAAAGTTTCTTTCCTCGAGCAATTGTCAAAAGCAACTATTTCCATGCCGCTTTATCAGCCGTATCGCAAATCTTGCGTAAGTGCCGGATCGTCGTTGTTCCTTATCATCCTCTTTATCGAACATTTCGCCGAACAACACAACTCCATCCGAGTACCCTACTTGTAAGCACTACTATGAACTTGCGGAACACAGTGGGATTCATGGAGCATGTTCACCTAGTGTATGGCCGAAAGAAAAAACCAACTATTGTTTTTTTTTTATACTACTAGCTGATGGAACAAGCAGATGGCCCACCTAATGTTAAGTGGTAACCATCACCTAAAACAAAGCATTGCCTCGTAAGTCACGCACGATAGGAACGTGCCCTACGATGCATTGCCCTGCGTCCATCAACTTGTGGCATACAGATGTTAAGCCTCATGTGCCTGTAATTAAACCGGCAACAACACTCTTCAAACCGAAACACAGCAACGCTGCTTGGCGGCAGAAAGAGGCGTGGTGCTAGTACTTCCCCGGACGAGCCCTTCACAAAGAGCTCTAACTACTCTTAAAACATTAAAACGATATTACGACATCTTTACATCTCATCCTAATAAGTAAATATAAAAACCATTTTAAATTAGCTTACTGAATATAGACTAAGAAGCTTACTTTGAAGTATTTAAAAGATCCTAAATATTATAGGTGTTCGATTTTTAAGCGTTGGTTTTAGAAGGAGAGGCAGAATAAAGAAAGGATGGATGGACTGTGTTTTTAGTAAGAAAGAAGTGAGAGCCGGGACGATGAATGATAGCAGAGAGTGGCAGAAGAAAACCTGTTGTGCCGACCCCACTTAGCTTGATATAGGGTAGGAAGGTTATGAGAGTCCTTCTTGGCCTTGTTTTACTTAAGCATGTAACACCCTGTATCTATGTATGATACTTACTTGTACTCTGTGGCAACATTGGCAACGATCGTCCAAGTAAAACTGTTCTCGTGTTTTCCGCCGAAAGCATTCGTGAATCAATTTAAATGTTGAAATAACGGAAATCGAACCTCTGCGAGATTTATTGGGTTAAAGAAATGTTAGTTCATTGAGATTCGAAGTTAAATGTCATGTGAATTACCAACTGCAGTGCGATTGCGTTAACAACATTCACCCAAATGACCGCGGAATCCGCAGTGTACTTACAATTTTTTTTTTTACAACTAGCTAATGAAACTAGCAGATGGCCCACCTAATGTTAAGTGGTAACCATCACCTATAACTAAGCATTGCCTCGTAAGTCACGCACAATAGGAACGTGCCCTACGATGCACTGCCCTGCGTCCATCAACTTGAGGCTTACAGATGTTAAGCCTCATGTGCCTGTAATAACACCGGCAACCACACTCTTCAAACCGAAACACAGCGTTGCTGCTTGGCGGCAGAAAAAGGCGTGGTGGTAGTACTTCCCCGGACGAGCCCTTGATAAAGAGCTCTACTACTCTTGGAAATACCCATCTTTAGAGCCATCTGCGTGAGTGTTTTGGCGAGTGGGAATGCTAACGTTAGTCTGGCGAAGCTCGTGAAGAGAATCGTCACCCTTGTTGTTATTCCGAAAGTGTTGAAGTGTTAGGTAAACAACCGAATCACGGGGAGTTCCACCTACATAATCTAGGATACAGTACTTTTAATATCAGTAACCTTACTGATATTAAAAAGTACTGTAAGATAAGTTATCTTCATTGTGCGACATAGCAGTGTCGATGCGAAATTAATTAATCACGATAAAATGTACGAGTACCTACGTTACGATAGCGTATAGCGAATATGAACAATAACGAAGATTTAATATAAGTAATTCCCATTTCGTTTCCAATTTTTTTTGTCTTTTCTATCGAGAATTTGAGTAAACTGTTTTATGTTTGTTAGATGTATAGGCAATTATTTTAGTATGTAGTTTAATTAGTCCGCTTTATGTCTTTTTATTTTTTAGTTTATTATTATTATTTTTTCTATTGTTTAGCAATCACGTCAACTTATGTGACAACTTATGTCAACTGAGGCCGTTGAGGATCAAGTAAGTACGTGTACTTGATCCTCAACGGCCCCAACGGAAGACCAGCGTAAGTTTTTAAAACTTGCATATGCTGAGTTGGGACCATTTTGCAACTCTGTTTAAATATATATATATATTTTTGTGTATTCGTTTATAAGTTTTATAATTTTTTATCCACCTACTATTTATCTACCTACATAGTTGCAAATAAACTTTTTGATTTGATTTTTGATTAGATTTGATAGCAACAAGCCAGTGTTTTTATGCAATATCGAACTGATGCTCAATTCAGATACCTATGCATATCTAACATCATTTATTCACTTCATGTCCATCTCTTGGATAGAATGGAACGATGAGACGACAATTCCTGGATGTTTATCGCGAGATCGTTTGCAAATGAGATACAACAGGGGATGACTGGCACCAACACTCAAGTGTCACATTACACGGGATAACTCTATCCTGAATAGGATAATGAAGTGGATAGGGCCGGCTTTTTGTCCGATATTTATTGGAATAAATTTAACAAAATTTCACGGAATTTAAAAAAAAAATATAACTTTAGCAGAAAAAATATTGTAAAAATATATTGGTACAAAAATTAGAGAACGATTTTTCTATTATTAAAAAAAAGTTATAAAATCAATGTCATGGTATATTTCATTGCAGAATTATATGTACATATTGACAGCCTTCACAGCTCAGTTGGTAGAAGCTCTGCCTTCTGTGCCGTAGGTCGTGGGTTCGATTCCCACCGAGAACAAACATTTGTGTGATGAACATAGATGTTTGTTCTCTGTCTGGGTGTTATATAATATTCTAAGTATGTATTTACAAAAAAAAAAGTATATAAGTAGTATATCAGCTATCTGGTTCCCATATCACAAGCTTTGGCTTAGTTTGGGGCGAGATAGTGCTGTGTGGAATGTCCACCAATATTTATTTATTTATTTATTTATTTATATTTTAAATATTTCTGTTAATTTAAAGTTATTATGCTGCATCTTGAAATTTTAAATTTTTCATATACATGCAAATGTAAAATGCATTCAAAATTAAAATAAAAACAGTTTAGATGAGAAAAAAATTATGTGTTCCAATAGAAATAACACGAAGCGGCGATGGGCAAATATTGTTACAAATAGTTGGTACTTGCTACTAAGAGATATGAGGGGATACCTACCGTGCCTGGGGATAAAATTCATGAAGCTGTTTCTGTTTACGATTCCGGCTTTTCTGGATGTATAAAGCCAACCCTTATTCCAAGTATGACATGGCTTGCAGATAGATAGTCACGACCTAAAGAAATTACATGTCAGATTCGCTGTGCCTGAAGAGGATATTCTTTGCGTGGAATCGCTTAATATCTCATTTAAAGCTATAACCTATCTTATTGCATAGCTGGATTTATTTTACAACTTTATTGTGGTGCTAAAAGCATGACCGTATTTATAGTCTTTTCGGTTTTATAATAAACTAGATGACCCGGTGTACTTCGTATCACCTATCCTAACGACATTAAAAGTCTCCCTTCCTTGTAGGTAGAATGTTTAGGTAGAACAGTTTATATGGGAAAATGAAATTGTTGTTTTTACTATCTTCCTCGCAATTTTTCCATATTTTCTTAAACCGTTTAAACCTTCCCTGGACATTTCAAAACCAAAATCAGCCGTTCTCGAGTTTTAGCGAGACAAACGAACAGCAATTGACTTTTATATACAAGGTGTAAAGTCATGTACGACATTAAATTGAAACACGTACTCCTAATTGCATTTTTAGATTTTAGGAGTTGGTTTTATCAAAAAAGCCTGAATATTTATCGAGATATCGATACTTTTCCAATAAATAATTTCTATGCAACCTGTATCTCTAATCGCCGGTGATGAGGTCAAATTTCCGGGGTCATGAAGTCATGTGACTCATCAATCAAACGAAAAAAAGGACAGAGATATCATATTTATACGCGTTAGACCGCATAAGAAACATATTTGTGCGCTCACATTGTAAAATTTCGCTGTGCGACAAGGACAGATATCATTCCGCTTACGTGTGTGATAGAGACAGATAGGTACGTAGCGCGCCCCACTATGTGCCACGCTGCCGCCCGGTGGCCAGTGAAAGACATTATTATTTAGTAAACAATCGCCTTGGTAGCGACCTTGACATATCTAATTTTGAAAATTGTAAATTCGTGTTATTACTCGTGACTAGTGGATAGATTTGGTACCGCGAAATAGACTTTTTGTGTGAGTGTGTGTGTCTTGTTAATGTCATCAAAATGCAGAACTTGTATTATGAAGGGAAAGATAATTGTGAAACTAGGCATACAAAACAAACTCTAGAACAGTTGAAGGAGCTCTTCAGTGCATTCATTTGTATGTGCAACATGCAACAACGTGAGCATATTGGAAACGTACGGATTTGAGGTACCTAACTAGTTTTATTTTTCCTACATGCTAACGTTGCTCTACTATATCGGCGAATCAAAGACGCCGCCGCCGGCCGCGCGCCCGCGCTGAAAGGGCGTTCACCTTTAGGCACGGGCGCGCGGCACAGTTTAGGTTTAGTCGTAGTAGGTATGTATGTGCGGTTTCTGCGCGCGGGGCGCGGCATTGAATGAACGTACGTTGCTTTGTTTGTGTGTTTATACAGAATGTTCAATAATTTTATGCTTATTCTGATATTTAGTTTGTTTGAATATAAAAAAATCTCAATTATGAATGAATGTTAATACAACCTTTTTTAAATCAATACTAGATAGTACTACACGTGTATTAATTTAATGTCGTACAGTCGTTTACACGTTGTATATCGAAGAAGAATAGAAAATTTATAGAATGTGATGTGATAGTGAAGGAAGAACACGGTAAGGATGAAATTTCATCATCAGGCTCATTAAGTGCTGGACAAAGGTCTCCCTATATTATATTTGCCGTGGTCACCACACTGGTTGGCAAATTTGTGGCATTATCAGGCTATACTTTGAAAATGCTTCTGCTGTGATGTGAGGGGGTGAACCTGGGGTTCCTAATTTATGCTAGGACCCAAGATGAAGGACGCAGTTAATGAATGGTAAAAACATGTATCAATAATAGGATATCTTTTACTACTTATCGTATACAGTTCGTAAGAATAAATGCTTTCTTTCAATAAATTTCTTTTAATAAGAAAATTGGGTCATCGCGCTGGTCGTCATGTACCTATCCGCCCTCAACCCATCAACCTATCTACCCCTCAACCTATTGGATACCATTTCATCCTATGTATTCTGGGTGCAGTCGCAAGAAAATCCAAATACTATCTTGACTAGAACTAGTATTATTATAGGTACCTAGCTACACCTAATTATGATAATAACATGCAGATAACTAAAAGGAAATGTAATAATATTAGCCCGTTTAATGGTATCGCAGTGGAATATAATAAGCTTAGAGAGCGTGAAGATCTCACTAAAAGATTTTGTAAAGCAATTTTACTATTATGAAGGGCCCAATAGATTGGAGTAGGATGTTCACTGTTCACGTCTTTTGTTCACTGTTCCCACTTTATAAAAGTACTGGTGGACTTCTGGGAGCAGCCCCGACTTCCGATCCTAAGGTCATGGGTTCGAAATCGTTCGAGCACCAATGAGCTTTTCTGTTCAAATATCTATGTGTACAGTGCCAGTAGGTACTCTCAAACGGTGAAGGAAAAAATTGACATGTCGTAGAACCTAAAAATCTCACGACATCTCACCACTCCATGCAACGATCCTTAACATGTATCAAGAGCTCGAAAGAAGCCTTATTAAGGCGCACTTAAAATCCTTTCACCACAGATTCGAAAAAACTAGTGGCACGACAAAAGAGGACTTGCAAAAAATGCTGAACCTGGAGACTGATCGCGTGTCCGCTAAGCAGCGTTGCTGTGTTTCGGTTTGAAGGGTGTGGTTGCCGGTGAAATTATAGGAACTCTGTATGCCTCAAGTTGATGGACACAGAGTGAGACAATTTACTAAAGGTGGTGGTTACCACTTAACATCAGGAGAGCCATCTCGTTTTTTTAAAACACAAATTTGATCTTCAGCCAAAATGAAGGAGTAAAAAATTTACTGTTATTGATGCTTTATTTCTTATTGTGTGCTAAAAAAATGTTTAACACCCCTAGAAAGAAATGCGTGTCAAAGAACCGTCTATAAAATCAAAAGATCGGATGATGACCACGGACTAGAAGACATGTACAGGAACAACGGAAACGATGCTGCTACACAGTCTGTCCTACAAGCACCTTAACATGAGTTATGGAAAGGATCAGATAATTCCCCTGCTGGCGTGTCGATAGACTGATACCCACCCCTGCTAGCGGTGAACTTACGAACCCTGTCATTGGCGTATCATAAAATATTGCTGTAACTACTTCCTCTAAGTTGTAACTGTGCTGTTTTGCTTTGGCTTTCATTTCATTATCCAATCCTTTCGATAAAATGTAAAAACCCTTTTTTTCAATACATAAATTGAAGAATTTACAGAAAACCCAGCTTCACAACTTAGATCCCTAGGCGACAATAGATCTTTTAGAACAAGTGAACAACAACACCCACCTACTGAAGTGGTTGGTATTCCATAGGTATGCGACATTGCTTACGGTCAGAAGGCGGGGTAAAGTTAAAGAAGAATATTTTGAGTATACCAAAACTCACAGTGTTTGTTGAAGCCCTGCCTCCTGAACTATCGCTAGCTGTATGACACTACAGGGATTACTCCTACTAGATGATGGTATTCTTGAGAGAGAGTGTTCTCAAAAATACCATCATCGGATACTGTTATTATCATCATAAAAGTCAAGGACAAGAGAACTGCCTTCCAGAAATTCAGTTCCTAAAAACGTTCACAAGGACTCGGCCTTGTAATTTGGGTAGAGCATTCTGAGTTACAGCTATTAACGGTACCAGGGCTTTAAGCTTGCACAGAGGTTTTTAAAATATTGCCATCGGTATATGGTGCTTGTTATTATGCCGTGGCGACAGTTTTATAAAAGTATAGACCAAGATCACAATTCTGTCCAGTCACAATCAAGTCCTGAATCAATAACAGGCTTTGTCTGAACCTAACGCACGTAAACCTGAAAATGTGTCGGAAGGAATTTTTGTTATACCTCATCTTCGTAAAGATCGTTGTTTGTTTTTTAAAGTTTGGCTACATGACGCTTTTATCGATAATTTTTGGGATTTTATTTATTATAGAAAATTAACTATTTAAAACACTTAAAAGCGGCTGAAGAATAATCATTAATTTTTATAAGCTTGCTAATAGAATGATAGCGCACCTAATGTCAAGTGGCAAGGAGCCTGCTCAAAATTTTTATTTATTTTATAGGCCAATGATAAGGTTCAAGATCTGTGGAAAGAGGGTGGGTGGTGAGGGCCCGATTCTTTCTCTATGCACCGAGGCCCTTGTTACTTATTGCTACGCCACTGCCTGCGTCCATCAAGTTGAGGTATACAGATGTTAAGCCTCATGTGTATAATTTCACCGGCGCACACCCTTCAAACCGAAACACAACAACGCTGTTTGACAGCAGAAATAGGAATGGCCAACGCAAAGCACGTAATATAACGTTCCCGCTCTCTCAGTGATGTCCAATGCCTCCAAGAAATAAAAACCGTTTTACATGACGGATCACCGCGGACGATAGCAATTAGTCATGCGATTACTTCTCGTTACTCAATGCACAAAGCGATCGCAAGTAGCTGACGCCGACGTAACTCAACTGTGCCCTATCGAACGCTGGAGTATGGCATGCTTTAGAGGCACCGTGGACTAAATATACAGGGTATTTATTCATATTTATACAGGGGATCCCGTATTGAATATATAATCTGGCAGGTACCCGAAGGGGCGCAGAGGCAGCTTCGAAAAAAAGTTTTCTCTGTACCTTGTATACAGGATGTTAAAATACCACTCCTATGAATAACTTTTTCTAAAGAACCAACACTGTGAATGAGAAAAAAAACAGCTGTTTCATACATTTTAGCCAGGTAGGCATTGAACTTTTGCATGAAACAGATTTTATTTTTGTTATTTTTCAGGATTGGTAGTTTTACACCTTGTCTAATAATACACAGTTTTACAAACTAATAAAAAAAAATTGTAATGGGAAGATAAGTAGATAATTAAAAAACACACATGCAACAGTTGAGCTATCTGCAGGCCGTTGGAAACAATAAAGAGATCAACTGACCCGAAATCAGTGCCAATCGGAAGCGTCCCCAAGACGCTAGCTGCATTGCCGCGCTGAATGGGAACGCTGATGTGCTATTTTAAATAAAAGATCTTTATCACCGTCACTTAGCCTGGCTTCCATCGAACGCATTATAAGATGCTTATAGAAATGTTTGAGACACGAACGTGAACTTACTATGAAAAATCGTAGTCAACCAATTTGTGTGCAAAACTAGTTTTTCAAAATTAATAGGTTTCTTCCTCCAATAAGTTCAGCGATTATATCATCAACATCATCAGCCTAAAGAAGACCGCAGCTGAACATAGGCCTCCCCTATACATTTCCAGGAAGAATGATTCCGAGCCTTCTCCATCCACCGACTTCTCGCGAACCTAACAATGGCGTCAGTCCATCGGGTGGGAGGGCGTCCCACGCTTCGTTTTCCTGTTCGTGGTCGCCATTCGAGAACCTTTATTCCCCAACGGTTCGAGCAATATGACCTGTTCATTGCCACTTCATGTTGCTGATCCTGCGAGCTATGTCTTTTTTGTCATCAGTGATTATACATATATCTTTCAAAAAGTTGAGATGCCAGCGAGAGGTACAGTGCAGTAGGTATAGTAGTTGTGGCCTTATCATACGTGCATAAAAGTTCCACCGTCTCAGCGTTCGAATCCTTTGAGTCGTGTGTTACTGTAGCTTCTTAGAATGCAATTCGAGTTACTGATATATTTATTATCTATATCAATTTCTTGGAGCGTAAATATCGCGCATCCACTGGAGCATCTTACATTTCCCGCACTTGCTTTTTAATTATTACTCTTGCACGGAATTTATTGTGATCTTGAGATATAAGTCGTAACACAAGATAGAACAAACGACACCCTATAAAATGGTACAGCCCTCTATTCTTTCGTATGTTTTTTGTTAAGATTTTATAAGATTTCTGTCTGTTAAATCTATTCGTAAAAACCGACTTGATTTTAATATATCTTCTACATATTAAATTGAAACGTTCACACATGTTAAAAACTAAAATCTAGAGCTTGGTTCGGTATTGTTTATTTTTCTTGGTACTAACGTGCCTATACACTTACTGGTTTGGTAAAAAAAGATAAAAACTGTTGCTGGGACAAAATTAAATACTTATAAAAAAACACTAATTGCATACGCACATGAGTTGGTCGTGGCGTCAGACAAATCAAAAGCAGCGCGTGCGCCTTTGTCCTGCTAAGTTTAGAACCTTATTTTACCCTTTCTGATCTAATGACTCAGCTGATCGATCAATTTATCGCTTTTGTACTTCGGTGCGTGATGTATTTCTTGGTAACGATACTCACTACGCATTGCGTATTGCGTATGTGGATATTGTAATAACTATTATGTTGAAGTGCGTAAGCTTACGTATTTTACGTCAAAGCGATTGCACTATCAATTTACTAGCATCACTACTTACAAGGCTAATTAATAGATAGATTAACAAAACACGCAATAGACACATACATTGCTACCGCAAAGTCCTGACCTCACCGTAGAACTTATTCTAGGAATGATCACTACGAAGTTTTATGCCTGTTCTTATTATACTGCGTTTACATTTAGTCATTCGCGCTGCCATTCGCGTGGACGGAAATGTTGCCGTCCAAATGACAGCCTTCACAGCTCAGTTGTAGTAGCTCTACCTTCTGCGCCGTACGCCGTGGGTTCGATCCCCACCGAGAACAAACATTTGTGTGATGAACATTGTTGTTGGTTCTCTGCCTGGGTGTTATATAATATTATAGAGGTAAGTATTTAATTTCAAAAAAACAGTTATAATGTATTATATCAGCTATCGGTTCCCATATTACAATCTTTGGCTTAGTTTGGGGCTAGATAGTGCTGTGTGGAAAGTCCAGCAATATTTATATTTATATTTAATATTTATTTATATATCTGTGGCAGCGTCGCCGGCAATGTGTGTTCACGCAAAACACGGGCAACGCGATCGGCAACGCGAGTGGACATGGAAGTGACCTGTTTTCATTCTCGCATTGCCCAAGTCTCTGCTCATGTTTCTGCACATTTCCACAGACATGAGCTGAGTGTAAACGGGATATTAGGCTTGGAATAAGTGCGCGTGAAACTGACAAAGATTTCCCTGGTATAAAAGACTATTCAAAATGATAGTTGTGCTTTCAAAGACTATTATTTAACATTACATGTAATTCTGCAAATAAATATATCTACTTTGACTTTGAAAAGAATATGACTGCCATTCTGGGTGTCGGTAACTACAAAATCTATAAACTCATTTTCGAAAAATCGCAATCAACCATTTTGTGGTTGATTGCGATTTTACGAAAATGAGTTTAATTATTTTATATCTTTCAACATGTCGAAACGTGCGAGCGAGAGTCACATTAGCTCTTGTCTTCGCCTTAAGTTTTCCAAGTGCGTCCTAACATAAAATAAAACTAATGATCTTAAATAACGGTTCTAGAGCACGAATTTCATCACTTACTTGCATCAACCGATAAATATATCAGTAAAACGCATAGCCGGTCCGAAGCTAAGTGAGAGCCCGTTGAAATCCGCATCATAATTTTTTTTAAACGCTGTTTGAAAGAAATCAATGGAGAGAAGAAACTGAAAGTAAAAATTATCGCTCGTACGCTGACAATACAGGGTTGACCTTTTGCAAGACACGATGTATGCCAATAACTCAGGCAGTATTCAATACTCGACTTTTGATATCGATGATACTTGTAACAATAAGGATATTAAGCTTGCACAATGGAGAAATCCACTTCATTAATTTGAGGTCGTGTACGTTAATAGGTGACCGGGTATTTGTCTTAGTTGAAAGACAATGCTGGCCTGATGGCATAGTTTGATCCAAAGCTGTTGGTGTTAATGGATGGATGTTTCATGATGGTGTCAGTAGTTCTAGCTTCGGGAGAAAAGGCAACTTTATCGGTTTTGTGGCAATTTCTTGCTGCAATTGTATCTCGTTTGCGAGGCTTTCAGTTGCAGCTAGAAATAGCAATATCTAGCTCCTTTCAGAGTGCCTTTTTTGTTGTTTTTTATTTTTTCATATAATGGATGGATGTTTCAAAAGGTCGTCAGAAGTCTTCACGAGAATGAAGCAATATGGAGTTTGTAAACGGTTTTGTGGCAATTACTTGCTGCATTTGTATCTATTTGCGGGGCAGCGATACAATTGCAGCTAGAAATTGCCACATTATTTCTTATATCTCTTGGATGGTTGAGATGAGAGCTGTGTCGTCAGGAGAAAGAGGAAGCATACATACGTAAACGGTTTTATGACAAATTCTTGCTGCAATTGTATCTCTTGAGGGGCAGTAATAAATCGCCACGTTATCTAGCTCATTTTAAAGCGGATTTTTTATTGGAGATTTTTGATGTTAGAAATTGTCATCATTTTTTGAAATGGCTTCGGGAGAAAGAAGCAGCATAACGGCATAAATGGTTTTATAGTAAGTTTTTGCTGCAATTGTTTCTCTTTTTGGAGCAGCGCCACATTATCTAGCTCAATTTAAAGCGGATTTTTATAAATAAATAATAAATATCGATGGACTATCCACACAGCACTATCTAGCCCCAAACTAAGCCGAAGCTTGTAATATGGGAACCAGATAGCTGATATAATACATGATATACTTTTTTTTGTAAATATATAGGTACTTATAATATTATATAACACCCCGACAGAGAACAAACATCTATGTTCATCACACAAATGTTTGTTCTCGGTGGGAATCGAACCCACGGCCTACGGCGCAGAAGCCAGAGCAACTGAGATGTGAAGGCTGTCAAAGTTATATTGGAGTTTTTGGGTTTTTTTCTATGATACGCATCTGAGAATTATTGTATTTCACACGATATTACATAAAAGGATGTGACTTATCGATACCGCGCAGACGTGGCAGCAGCTGCCTAATAAAACTCTCATAAAGCGTCTGAACGCCCAGACTGGACGACATCCGGTTGCGTGATGTAGTACCTATTTAGCTGGTTACCGTCTAGTGGCAAGTAAACTGTTTAATCTTTGGTATAATGATATGCAGAGAGAAAAAGAGAAACAGCTTCACAGCTTTAATCACCAGGCACGGTAGATATCCCGTCAGATTTTTTAGTTGTAATATTAATATAATACTATAGTATTAATACTATCTGGTTTCTTCACCATGATTTTTTTCTTCACCGTATAAGACCACTAGCACGACTGGATTCGAACACGCAACCTTACGATCAGAAGGGTCACTCCCACAAGACTCTGGTGCTTTTTATATCATGTATCTTTCAAAAATATTTATTTATAAATGAGAAGTCCAAATTTATATCGAAATCACACGAAACTCACTTCGTAACTCATTAAACAAAAATCTATGTTCATCACCAAATGTTAGTTCTCGTTGAACCCACGGCCTAAGCACAGAAAGCAGAGCTACTACCAACCGAGCTGTGATGGCTGTGTATCTACTCTCTCTCTCTCTTGTCGTGTCGCTAGTTTCTTTCGAAACAGTGTGGTGAAAGGATTTTTAGTGCGCCTCAAGAGGGCTTTCGAGCACTTGACTTGACACATGTTATAAAACTTTTTTAGGTTTTACGACATGCCAGTTTCCTCACGATGTTTTCCTTCACCGTTTGAGAGTACTTTTAGTACTTTACTTTTTTACTTTACGGTTCGATCCCCACCGAGAACAAACATTTGAGTGATGAACATAGATGTTTGTTCTCTGTCTGGGTGTTATATAATAATATAAGTATGTATTTACAAAAAAAAAGATATATAAGTAGTATATCAGCTATCTGGTTCCCATATCACAAGCTTTGGCTTAGTTTGGGGCGAGATAGTGCTGTGTGGAATGTTCAACAACATTTATTTATTTATTTATTTACTGGCATTGTGCTACTATAATAACTTAATAAATAACATGAAAGCTAATACTACTTGTGTACTTTTAGCATGTTACAAATCGGAAGTATGTGAGAATGATGTATTTAGGTTTTCAGTGTAGGTTCGGCATAATAATTATACCCTTTCAAGTTTATCCATAACCTACTTTTTAAACTCTATATAGGGAAAACAAATTAAAGACCGTTACCTTTAATCACGTTACAACTGTAAAACTGAATACATCGACGCTAGTTTAAGGGGAAGTGTGCTCAAGTTTCAAGCGCGAAAAAAAACTTATTTTTTCATGTTGACTTCAAAAACTATGAAGTCATCCTTTTTTGTTTTTTTTTGTTGTGAAATTTAAAAATACCAATTAATAGTATTGGATTTATACCATAAAAAACACACCAAGATTGTTTTACGACTCTCCATCTTTTACAAACACTTTTATTCGATTGTTAATGGAAATATTACAATGTTTATATTATTTCGTGTAACTTAAAAAAATATATAATTAATGGTTTTATTTTATTTAAATTTGCATTAAGATTTTTTCATTTGCCATCAAATGCAGTAAAATAAAAAGGCCGCAATCCGGACGCCAACGATATCACTTCGCCTTAACTTCAGAGTTCCTTTTAAAATTACAGCAAGCGTCAACTTCGGGTAATATATTTGATTTAATATACAGACGCGTCAATACTTTTTTTAAGGAACCCTGAGGAGCGTTAATAATCACTCTTGAGCATAATTTGCATAATTTGGTTCACGATTCTGATGGAGTGATGGAGATAAATGCACTTACGATGACCGGTCAACTTACTCACGGGAAATTAGTACAGGTTTCAGAATATAACCTACTTTTTAACTATGCTTATAAAAAGTAGGTTATTTTTGGTGATTAATCAATAAATTAACGTCAGAATAAAAAAAAAACAAGGCAATTATAGGCACAGGAAGCAACACGTCTAGAGAAAGGGAATTATACAAGGTGTTTGCGTTCACAGTATTGGTTCCTTAGAAAAAGTTATTCATATTGATGGGTACTTTAGCCCCCTGAAGTTTTAAGTACAAGTATTGGAACACTTGTATAAGTATAGAACGCAGTGCAATAAACAACTCTTGAGTGGACAAAAATCAATTGTTTTAAGCAAAGGCAACCGCTCAACACAAGGTAGTTCATATAATTCTTAAAAAAAATGATTTAATATGATTGTGATTGTTTAAAGTGTTAATCAATATTAATTGTCATATCTTCTTTTCAAACCAAAGCGTCAATGAATGAAGTAACAGTAGAATAACATAAAAATCAAATTTAAATACCCCAGCCAGCCAAGTTGATGAAAATGGCTCAAAACTGGTTCCGTCCCGTTGCCCTCTAAAATGAGTTATAACCTTTTTTGTTACATTTTGATTCGGCTACCGAATACCCTGGTGTAATAAGATCCCAAACTCAGCGGGACCCCGTCACGTGGTGAACCCAATCGGTGTCCTTATTGTGTAACTTGCGACCGGTTTAGAACAAGCTTTAAGACGCAGATAACCGTAAAACTTCTCGCTCGCACATTTCAACGTAGTTTTGTAAAATCGCAAACAACTAAGCAGTTTAAAAGCAAGGGTCAAAAAAACTACTATTTCAGAAATATCGTTGATAATAAAAAAAAACTATCTAACTTTTAGTATTTTCCGAAACTTTGTTGTTTGTATTTTATCATAATTAAATAATTTTATAACGTCATTCGAAATTCGACGAAGAACTAAAATCGTGGACGTGGGTAGGAGGATAAATCAGTTGAAGTGGAAATGGGCAGGACACTTGGGTAGGCGGGAAGACGGCAGGTGGACAAAAAGAGTGACTGAGTGGTGGCCACGCGAGAATCATAGACCACGAGGCAGACCACCGGCCAGGTGGTCTGATGATATCGTTAGTACAGTGGGAGCCAAATGGATACAATTGGCGCAGGACCGGAAAGAGTGGCGTGCTAAGGAGGAGGCTTATACCCAGCAGTGGGTAAATGTGGGCTGATTAGATAGATAACGTCATTCATTAAAATTTGAAAAAAATATAAATAATTGTCGCACAGCATCGCTGCCTTCAAGGGTAGAAATATGCAAGGAGGAACTTCCTCGGACGAGCCCTTCACAAAGAGCACTTCTACTAACACAATAAGCTTTAGCTATAAGAGTAGTAGAGCTCTTTGTGAAGGGCTCGTCCGGGCAAGTACTACCACCACGCCTTTTTCTGCCGCTAAGCAGCGTTGCTGTGTTTCGGTTTGAAGAGAGTGGTTGCCGGTGTAATTACAGGCACATGAGGCTTAACATCTGTATGCCTCAAGTTGATGGACGCAGGGCAGTGCATCGTAGGGCACGTTCCTATCGTGCGTGACTTGCGAGCGCAGATGTCTATCGTACAGACTGTCAAAGTCTAGTTTAGAGATCTGAGGCTTCAATAAAATATGTGTTTGTTATAAATTACATTTAAATGTTATTTTAACAGCGAACAATGTTTAGTACTCAATAAATTTCATTTCATTTCATTTCTCTATTCTGACTTAATATACTTTCATTCCAATTTCCAGTTCTAATAAATCCATAGCGATATTTTGGTGTATTCGCCAAAATATCGCAAAGATCAAGGAAACCGGGTTACCGCACCGTTATCACTCCGATACGGTAACGATAACGTTGATAAGGTTTTAGGTCAATGTGATAGCGCTTGTCTAAAATAGACTGCAATTTGGCCCTTAGCACCAGTTATTTAGCCCTTAGCACCAGTTGTATATTTTTTATACAACTAGCCGATGGAACAAGCAGATGGCCCACCTGATGTTAAGTGGTAACCATCACCTATAACATAGCATTACCTCGTAAGTCACGCACGATAGGAACGTGCCCTACGATGGTAGTGCATCGTAGGGCACGTTCCTATCGTGCGTGACTTACGAGGCAATGCTTTCTTATAGGTGATGGTTACCACTTAACATCAGGTGGGCCATCTGCTTGTTCCATCAGCTGGTTGTATAAAAAAAAAAGTCTGAAACAGTACGTGGCTTTCAGTGTATCAAGCTATGATTCACAAACACAAACCTTTTTGGAAACCGTAATTGGATCTAAATGACATTTTTCCTGAAGCGTTATAATGTTAATCTCCGAAACTTTGTTGTGTGTGATTTTGTCTTCAAAAATGTTGAAATATGCGAGCAAGAAATTGTTTGACGGTTGTCTGCTTCTTAAACGCTGCTTTTGGAACTTGTAGGCTAACATCTTCCAATCACAGACTGGCTTTAAACTCTATACAAGATCTCATATATCTAGATGATCTAGACAAGTTCCCATCCACTTATGTTCTCGACACGAAGAAATAACCAAAGGAATAACCAAACCTGCGTCCATCTACTGCCTCATGTGTCTGTAATTACACCGGCAACCACACTCTTCAAACCGAAACACAGCAACGCTGCTTGGCGTTAGAAAAAGGCGTGGTGGTAGTACAGTCCTTCACGAAGAACTCTACTACTCTTAATCAGTTTGAACATTTTTGGAATCCATCTCGAGATACTAATATGAATTCTGGCTTTTATAGGATTTTGCTGTCAAAACTTTCGGGAAGAAAAGTTATAAACCTAACATTGATAACTTTTTATTTGACTTTTATTTAAAGGATGGCGGGAAAACCGTGCGATAACGCTATTCCCGCCGTCTATCCAGCGTGGATACAATTTCCACTGGCTAGGCTGTGCTCGGAGGATCGAATAACTTACAACGAGGAAAAGGTTTTTTTATCCTCTCCCCGTGGATTTTTTTTCCACAGGGGAGAGGATAAAAAAAACCCTTTCCTTTTTTTTACAAAAAAATTTTTTTTGTTGTTTCCAGTGTCAGCGGGATGAGTGGAGGCTGATAGGAGATCGAAGTGCAGGTCGATGGAGGACTAATACCTAGCAGTGATGAAGTCGAATGCGAATGATGATTAAGTAAAAGTTTAAAGCGATTTACTGATATAAAACATTAGATGTTAATTAACTACTTTTTACTTTACTTTTTCTTACTGACATTGACAAAAGGAGCTCAATTGGTTCAAAAATGTTATAGACCGGTGCTAAGGATTCTTGGTATTAGGTAAAGGTGCCAATATTATCACTAATGCAGCACTATCTGTACATGGACAATACAAGTAGGCAGACATTGATGTACTCCCGTTTCTTAGGATAAACTAGATCGCCGAGTCACCTAAGAACTAGCAATAGCGATAACGATTGTAGTACTATTAAAATTGATCGCTGCTTGTTGAATAAACAGATATTATGTCATAGAATCAGTCAATTGACGACAGCAGTGCGATTCTGTCATCAATATTCATAGTAGTTACCGGGGAATCCGCAGTAAGTTTTCCATTAGGCATTCAGTAATACATTCACCCATCACTAGCGCTACCCGCGTGAGTATTTTGGCGAGTGAAAAGGCGAAACAAATAGAAACGTGAAACTCTCTGTGGTTTTGTTGTTTTTAAAGAATCGACACTATGGTTCATCGTTGGAAAATTTATGTTTTTTTGACACGCCTTTTTCTAGCACGACTAACAGCAATAATTGCAGTAAGATTTGTTTAATCAACGAACAACGACTTAATTTACTTCAACTGTTGCTGTGTTTCGGTTTAAAGGGTTGCCGGTGAAATAAAGGCTAAGTATCTGTATGCCTGAAGTTGATGGACGCTGGGCATTGCATCATAGCGCACGTTCATATCGTGCGTGAATTACGAGGTAATGCTTTTTTATAGGTGATGGTTACCACTTTACATAAGGTTGGCCATCAGCTTGTTCCATCAGAAGCAGTGTAAAAAAACCGTTATCGCTATTGCTAGTTCTTAAGTTATAGGCCTACAGATTCATTGTAAATGCAAGGCTATCGATTTGTCCTAGTTTTGGTTATTTTCCGATCATTATTCAAAGTGCCGCTAAGTAGGTTTACAAGTATTTCCTACAGTTTGATTTGCTTTATTTGTTTTGTCGCAGATATCTGTAGCTTTAGCAGATATACGAGATTTTACTGTTTACTCCTGGGGCCTTATGCTCACTTCGAGCGAGATTATCTCACGGTGGAGATGACGTCATAACTCGTTGACGTTGCGTCTCGCATGAACTTTGAATGCGAAAATTGGGGAGTGAGATGGTGAGAATGGGGATAAATAGTTATCGAACGAGATATGACGTCATCTACACCGTGAGATAATCTCACTCGAAGTGAGCATAAGGCCCCAGAGCTCTAGCTAACTAAATACAACGTGTAACATAATACCCCTATAACCCCGGAAGAAGGACATTCTGCAGGTCACGGCAAACAACTTTGGTTTTAAGACTTTTGAAATTACGAAGTTTTTCATTCATGAATTGATTTTCCTCTTAAACTTTCCTCCAAAATGAAACTAACAGAAATTTACAGCTGTTTTTTGATCTCCCTCCTTAGACGTCCTCAAAGAAACTGGAGTTCGTGCTAGGTACTAAGAGATCTGAGGGGATATCTACCGTGCCTGAGGATCAAGTCGTCAAGTTGTTTCAGTTTTCAGTTTCAACTTGCACGCTGCGCTGTTCTTACCTACCTATTACATTTTTAAATATTTTTTTTGAAAGTCAAAGTCAAAAGTTGAAATAATACAACTGAATTCACTTTGGAATGTCAAGACAAAAATAACAAGGTACATAATACAAAATAATAATGTTTTTACATTAATACATTAATTACAAGTATAATGCTTTCAATAGAAATTGTAGCAATAATTTTATACACCTGTACCCCAAGACTTCCCTGACCTCAAGTCTTCTTCTTATAGTGTCACTAGTTTGTTTCGAAACAGTGTGGTGAAAGGAGTTTAAGTGCGCCTCAAAGAGGCTCCTTTCTAGCACACATGTTTTTACAACTTTTTAGGTTCTACAACATGCCGGTTTTGACTTGTGAGTTCTTAGCACGCCCGATAGATGCGCTGATCGAGTTTATAAAAAAACGGCCTAACGATACAGAAAACAAACAATTAAAAACCAAACTCAGACTTGGGGTATTTTACCTACAGAGTATAAGACGGGAAGGCAATACCTTACCACATGAAATCTTACAATAACCACAGGTGCTGTCTCGTCTCTTCTTTCATTTTATTGAGTTACTTTTTGTAAAAAGCATTGTTGATGAAGCTTATTTAATTGAATAATTATAATAGTAACAAAACAAAAAAATAAAACTTACCCCATTTGACTCATTTTTCTACCAAGTCTGACTCAACTCAGGATTCTTATATACCCCGTTTACACTCAGCTCATGTCCGTGGATATATGCAGAGACATCGGCAGGGACTTGGGCAATGCGAGAATGTAACCAGGCCACTTCCATGTCCGCTCGCGTTGCCACTCGCGTTGACGTTCGCGTTGCCGTAAGTACGTGTCCGGACATATAGCCGGCCACATTTCCGTCCACGCGAATGGCAGCGCGAATGTCTAAATGTAAACGCGGTATTATAGGATGTCTAAGGCTGAGATTCAGAGACGAGGTAAGCGTGAAATTACGCTTGAGCTTGTCAAAATCGGTTGGTTTAGCTTCCGATTTTGACAAGCTCAAGCGTAAGTTCACGCCTAACCTCGTCTCTGAATCTCAGCCTATGTGGGTTAGTGAGACGTACGTCCGAGTATAACATATGTCATATACCCACATTTTGCTGTAGTTTGTATAAGCGGCGAAGGGATTGCAACGTATATGGAATACGTTGCAATCCCTTCGCCGCTTATGGAATATGGTTATCTCACGATGTTTTCCTTCACCGTTTGAGAGCATTCGCATTACGCACATATATTTTTGCGACAGTAATAATCGATTGGTGCACGATCGGATTCGAACCTACGATCTTACGATCAGGAGGCGGGGTCGTGTCATTGGACAAATGTGAATGTTTCTTTGATCATAAAAATAACAACACCAAAAATCTAAGTTGAACCTTAAACAAAGAGCTTGTTAAAATTCCGCCAATATAAACTAGAAGATGTTTTTTTTTAAACTGTGTTTTCCCAGACAATGGGCTCTGGCGAATAAAACCGGCCAAGTGCGAGTCGGACTCGCGCTCGAAGGGTTCCGTACCATTATCTATAAAAACGGCATAAAGATCACTAAAAAAATTTTTTTTTTAAATATTTTTTGTTATAACGGCAACAGAAATACCAATCTGTGAAAATTTACTATCACGGTTCATGAGATACAGCCTGGTGACAGACGGACAGACAGATGGACGGACAGCGGAGCCTTGGTTATAGGGTCCCGTTTTACCCTTTGGGTACAGAATCCTAAAAACTAAAAATTTGGATAAGATTCCAAAAAAATCTCTACCCATCTTTTTATAAAGGAATATTTTGTAAACTTAACGCTATAAGAGGAAAACATTTGTACATTAACTCTTAATAGGGTAACTTATTACATTTTCTATTTGGTTTTTAGACAATTTAGAGTGAAAAATGACGGAACAGGCTTTTAGCACTAAGTACAAGGTCACCTGATGTTGAGCGGTTACCTCTACAATAACCAAGATTGTCTGGAAGAAATCGCTTTTAGCGATAAGACCGCTCATTGTTCTGTTATGTGTAATTATTATGTGGTGTGCAATTAAGTATTTCCTTTTTATCTATCTAACCATTAAGTACATAACCATTACATATAGATAGCACAGAGTACTATCAATTCAAGGTTGTGTTGTATGTTTGATTCAATTCTGTTGCAAAAGTCGAATCAAAATCACGAAAATACCGTATTATACTGTTTCACGACTTTGATTCCTAGGCACGGTAGATATCCCTTAAGATCTTTTAGTACTAAGTTTCAACTCAAAATCCTCTAAGGATATTTGATTATTGATATTAATACTTACATCTGTAAGTCTTATGGCCGCTTTCTGAAAGATCGATCAAAACTAATCGCATATCAAGTCACTCGCCATTTCGGCTATAACATCGAATTAGATAGAGATAGTGACTTCACATGCGATTAGTTTTGATCGAGCTTTCCGAAACCGGCCGTTATTCATTTAAATCATCATAGGATAAGTTATTAAGTACAACCAGCGTCAAAAGTAGATAAACCGAAGTTGCCATTTTACTTTGCTAATTCTAGAGCAAAAGAACATTGACCAACTAAAATTGTAATCTACTTTTGTCGCTGATTGTACAAGTAGGTAGGTTTATCTAACCGTAATACCTTAATGTAGATTCGGTTTAGTTATTGTCGCGATAAGGCCGCCTAGATCTCTATCAGTCCGTGTCCGTGTCAAACATTTCAATTCACTTTTCATGTACTCGTACACACGCTACACGATAAGAATGTAGAGCCTTTTTCTGCCGCCAAGCAGCGTTGCTGTATTTCAGTTTGAAGAGTGTAGTGGCCGGTGTAATACCAGGCACATGAGGCTTAACATCTGTATGCCTCAAGTTGATGGACGCAGGGCAGTGCATCGTAGAGCACGTTCCTATTATGCGTGTCGTACGAGGATTGCCTCGTAAGACACGCACAATAAGAACGTGCTATAACAAAGCATTGGCTTTGTTATAGGTGATGGAAACCACTTAACACCATGTGGGCCATCAGCTTGTTCCATCAGCTAGTTGAATAAAAAAAACGGCAACGCATTAGGTTATACACTGCTCGCTTTTATCTGGTTGTAGTAGGCGTCATTTTCCCCCGTCTTTGTGTAGCTTGATTTGTATCAGTGAGTACATACCACAAGTTGATCAATACAGTTACACGCAGTGCAGATACAGCTTCACAACTTTGATTTACAGGCACGGTAGATATCCTCTCAGATTTTTTAACGTAGATTTGCTGATAATGTTTTAAAACTAAGTCGAAGTCAAATAAAATCACAAGGATCACTCTGAAACGTCTTAAAGCTAGATGACTCTAGGTGCCAGTTCCACGCGACTAGAAGAACAGGCTAGCTTAGGTACCTACTATAACTAAGTATTTATAGCCCAAGGAAATGTCTTTCATTCGGTTAATCTATTAAAAATAAGAAAAATCTTTGATCAAGGAATCTCTGATTTATAAAGTAGGGGGTATCCTTGAACATGGAATCTCTGATAAAGTATAGAGTAATTATATATCTTCAAACATTTTGAAATGTGCAAGCAAGAAGTGGTTTCACTGTAGTCTGCGTCTTAATTTACCTAGATTTATAAGTTGTAACGAGTTTAACAACCTTGGTAAGAGTAATAATAATAATAATAAATAATCATTCTTCATTGAGGACTTAAATATGCAACAAATATTCACTTAGCATAGACATTTCAAAGTTACAAGCCCTACAAAAGTTTCAACGTGTAACTAGAAGGTAACTTAGATAATATAGTAGACCTAGAGTAATAATAATAGTAGATAATAATTTTATCGAGGGCTCATACTTATGCAAAAAAAACTTAGCATAGACATTGCAGTCTTAGCCCTACAACCGATGGTCTTATCCCAGCGATTTCTTAGCTTAACCTATTAACCTGATTATTAAACCTAACTATTAACCTAAATATTAACTATTTAACCTAAGTATGAATCTATTGGGTGTTACTTGTTGGGAACCAATTTAGCTACTGCCTAAATCGGTTCCCAACGGTTATAAACATCCACCTCAATTATATTTTACTGTCAGATCTCGGAAATGTTTAGTGCGCAATTATCCTAATTAATTCTGAATTTAGAATTATCGGGCTGTTACAGCTTATGAGCCATTACAGTCGTGTCTAACGTTATATTTAAGTTATAAGATTGTTGTGCTTTAGTAGGCCTACAGAAATTCTTGATAATGAATATTATTAGTCGACAGCCACTGTAAATAGTTGAGCGGAAAATAAATGAGGCTAATGGGAATGATTACGTGACGGAATTTTTCAGTCGAGACGTAATTATTGTGTATAGGTATATTATGGACTTTTATCCAATTGAATTCTAAAAAGCTTTCAATTAATTTAATCTATTGAGTAAGCACAATAACAAACAAAAGAAGTCTACTATAATACCGAACACCCAAATGAAACGACATAGAATAAATAATAGTACTTCGTCGTTAGTAGGTACCTACCGCGTTTAGACCGCGCAGCCGCGCTTGAAACCATTCATTAGCCATGAAAACCCCAGCAAAACAAAATGCATTTGCAGTCCACACTCCCCACGGCTCAATCTAATAGACGTGCCTGAATGCGAGTTGCGCCAATTTTGTTGACGGCAGTCGCTCGCTAGCAGGTGTCTCGTACGCGCGTGCGTCGCCATCTTGCATAACAGCTGATCCGCGATCGCATAATTTAAATTTCGAATTTTGTAACCGCTCGACTTGATTTGTATGCGTCTGACGTTGTAAATGCGCAGAGATTCTAAGTGAACAGTGACAACAAACGGACCGATGAAGATGACCGTCAATCGAATAAGGGTCGTGGTGCTCGGGAGTCCACGCTGCGGAAAGTCGGGTAAATATATAAACATACATAATATTATAACAGTCATAGTAACCCAACACTAAGCTAAACTAAGATTTTAGAGTCTTGAAATTGAAGGGTGTGTTCCGAAATTGCATTTTCAGGACTGACTGAGGTTTATCGGAAGTCCACACGGGCAAAGTTATTATCACAAAAGAGTTTCCTGTGTGGATTGGTATAAACAAATATGAGCCATGGTTCCAAAACAACTAGACAGGAATGATTTGCAGATCATGAATAGGAATACCAATTTCTGCGATATGTGAGAAATATTATATACCTATTTGGACGTACCTCTAACTACCCCCTAAGATATCCTCAAATAATCTTAATATAGTACTTGATACTAAGAGATCTGAAAGAATATCTACCGTGCCTAGGGATCAAAGTCGTAACCCTTTTTTCAGTTTTTTTCATGCAAAAATGTATTCTGCATGCAGCTGCGAGAATCGAATCTTGGGCCTCTAGCGGTCAGTAGACAGTAACGCCACATAGGTCAAGGGGCCTAGTAAGAACCTGGACCTAGTTAGTGCAATTAGTTAGAGTTACTTGTGCTATTGTTCTTTTCCACTCTCGGCCTGAGGTAAGTTGCTCAGAAAAAAAACATATATCTTTAAAAAAGGAAAAAGGTAGCTCTAGAAGTCAGTGCATACTTTGTAACATAATTATTATTTATGTGGCAAAATAATAAGAATATAAATAATAGACATACACACAATAAGATGCAAACAAACATGAAGAATCATAAATTCATATGGCTTGTAGATTTTGTGCAGACAGAGAAATTCAAGACCCTACACTAAGTCCTTGCAGACTTGTGCTGTAGGTGTCCCTTGATGACGTTATTTTTTATATTATACCTTCAAAATGTGCGGCCAAATTAGCTTTTAACGACACACTAATAATGCTTTCTCGTTTCGTGTTCACCGAAATCAATTATCTCTGATAGCTTAACGAAGAGTTCCTTGATTTATTTTGGGAATGCCTCCAGGTTGTAATTAGGATTATTAAATTAATTACAGCCGAAGTTTTGTACGTTAATAGCTAAGCGGTGCTCTTGGTAAACCGATTAGAGACCGGTCGATACTGAACTGGTAATTCACACCTTGAGAGAAGCAGAATATTTAGTTTATTTCAATAGTCTACAGAAGGAAGTTTGTATGGAAAATAAGACAATGTTAGTTTCGCGCAATCAAACGCGTGAGGTACGCTAGTATTTTGTTTAAAGAAAATTGCAGTTAATATAAGGACATAATGTACAAAATTCACCAGGAAATAGTTTAGTTATTTACAGACAGTCGAAAACGATCTAGACATAGATCAAAATCAGTGCCAATCGGAAACGTCCTCAAAACGCTGGCTGCATTGCGACGCTGAATAACAATGATGAGAACTGATGCGAACTTCATCATATAAGGCTATCCTCAGTTTCAACAGAAAAAAGGGTTCCAGAGATATTTGAAACCGGCTAAGCCTCTAGCGGTTCTGAATCACGCACGATGCTGTTCGCCGTCGGTCAAACGACAGCCGATCGACGGCGTCTTTTTGTCCGATAAAATATGAATCAGGCAGGTGTGCCTAATCTAATTACGGATACGATGCTTTGATCGGCGATAAGGTTTTATTCAATATTCAAACGCCCATAAGTTTCTCATATATTTAATGTTTATTGGGTCAGGTATGAGTACTACATGGAAATTTCCCGCTATTTCCTTGTTTATCAATTCAAATTTGCGTATACTAATGCGCAGCACTGTGGAATGTATAAACAAAACTTGAGTTATGCGGCACATATCATAATAATGTTATCTTTATTTATACAGGATTACTTTGAATTCCTTTTCATGTTGACACAGTTCAATGCTTATTCAATGAATCGTCCATGCATGCGTGACTGATAAGAGCCATTACTCGGAACTATAAATGCAACAAAGAAAATAGCTGGCCAATCATGGACTTTGCCGAAATACATCAAACAACCGTGGGAAACAGGATGTTTATCAAATTTATACTCATAAAACTGGAACAATAATCTGCCTGTGAGGTCATAATGTGGATTATCCGGGAAGCGGGATGAATAGGGGATAAAAATACTAAGTAGGTAACATAATCCTGCACCTGTGCATGCTCTACATAACAAGTTATGTCCTAATGGTTGATCACCGGGAAGCGCTGTGTGTGAAAAAAGAAGGCTGATAAAAAAAAAGCTATAAACAAAAGAGTCTTAATGAGGAGGCCCATTATCGAAAACAAAGAAGTCATGAGAATTATTCTCTCCTGGAAACGTGATTCAAAAATCGTAGTAAAATGATGAACTGAGGAAAAACCTAAGTATCTACGATAAACCAAAGTGGGAGGCGATGACTGAAGTGCTAAACTAAGTCACTCATAAAACATCATGAAGACACGGCTGCTCATACAATTATAAATACAAGTATGAAACAAACAATTTCTACAAAATTCGCAGACAGCTTTTTATGGTCCTGACAATTTGCCAAAATCTCACAAGCGTAGGAAATAAATGCCTGAAGAAAGCCTAGATGGATGCGAATGAAATTCTAGTAGACTCGTAATCGGATGACACTTGATTTTCTGCGAAGCCTTACAAAGGTAGGCTTAGAGAAGCAATATCACGTAACATTGAAGGTCTTGCCGTTATGCAAGGACTGTTTGCTTTGTTCGAGCATATTTACAAACAAATAATACTGTCGTGGTTTGTGACTTTGCCCAAAATAGTACCAACTCGATATCAACTGCGCCATTTCAGCTAGAGGTGAATAAAACTTTGGAGCAATTTCAAATTATTAACATTATTAAACCTTTTATTCGGCTGATTGATCTAGGGATGTCATGATAGACTTATTTGGTAATGCATCACATGATATGAAGACAATGAGGCATAAAAAAAACAGCCAGAATTTAAGTCCCAAGACGAGTAATGGAGGAGACTGATATTTTGGAATAAAATTAGTGTAGAAGGCGACGGCAATGACACCGCCATTTGACATTATTAAAATCCTGTCCATCCAAAGGTGGACATTGTACTTCGCTGTAGTTTAAATTAATTCTTAAATGTTATGTTATTTTCTATCTATCAATCTTTCTATCTGATAATGATATAGCCCAACAGTAATTGGATATTGGCCAGAAACGAGCGTGATAATGACGTCGAATTATTATCATGCAATAAATTTTGCGACTCAGTAGATTTAGATATTTGCTCTGGAACATCACTGACTTTACATTTAAAATTACTTCAAATGACTCATGTACCGTACATTATGAACAACTAATAAATCGTTGATTAGTAACGGGCGTACCAAATACAGTTGCCTCTGGCCATGTGCATTATGCATACTTGAAGAAGGTACCAAACTCATTCCCCACTTTGATGCTGCCTTGTTTATTGAGGCTGGCCAAACTGATTGCAGATTTCGACTTGCATTCACTGAATAGTTATAGATCAACGCTAACAAAACAAACATTAAAGGCTTGCATTGCTATTCTTTGAAGTGTTCTAGAACATTTCAAGTTACTCAACTCTTATAAGACTG
Source organism: Chloroclysta siterata (assembly GCA_932294275.1). Classification (NCBI taxonomy): domain Eukaryota; kingdom Metazoa; phylum Arthropoda; class Insecta; order Lepidoptera; family Geometridae; genus Chloroclysta; species Chloroclysta siterata. The sequence continues at coordinate 20,112,471 of OW028595.1, read as the reverse complement.
GTTTGTCTCACATTTAACAATAAAACCAGTAAGGGGGCGTCCATAAATTACGTGAGGTGTTTTTTTTAATTTTCTGCCCCTCCCTCCCCCCCTGGTGAGATGTCGTGAGATTTTATTCAACCCCCTCCCCCATCTCCCAATCTCACGTGAGATTTTTCAAAATGTGAGTTTCTTACGTAAACGTGTTGGATTGTTATTGTAAAAAGAAAAAAACAAATTTGCTTCGTGCTTTTATTTACGACTAGTTATGACTAGTAATCAATGTTGCTGAGAGTTTAATTATAAGTGTAATAAAAATTTAACAATAGAATACTTAAATCGTAACTACTTAGATTAAAAAAGAGTATCTACTCTAATTCAGTCCATGGAGAATCATGCACGGTCTCAAGAGAGACTATTGGAACCAACATGTCCATATGATTTTCAGTAAAATCATCTGATCCTTCAACTTCGTTCTGATCTAGCCACTCTAAGCCATTGGCACTTGCACAAAGTAATTCATTAGCTCGTCTTGTGACAATCCGTGTGGGTCGCACTTTTCGGAACATACGCGCTTGCTTAGCTGGTGCAATGTGGGCTGATCGTCTGTGCTCTGCAGCTCTTGTGCTAGATGCAAAGTAAATACCGCATGTACTGCAGCATCTTTTCTCTAAATCATCACGTACACTTGGGCAATAGAGATCATAAGGCGTGCTGATGAAGGCATTCAGCGGTTGAATCGGTAGGCAGTGGCGTATTAGAAATGGAGCAAATGACTTTCCGTCATGCTCTTTAAAGTCCGGAATTGTCAAATGTCCATCAACTTGAGTGATAGGGTACGGAGGTGGCAGAAAACGGTCGTGAAGAATCATATGCAGATCACTCCGGCGTGGGCTGCAGCACTTCTGGTCATCGCATTTTACAACCTAGAAAAAATTAATAACAATTTCCCTTTGTAACTCTTAATAAAAATTTGTTAATATTCGTGCTCGTTAAAAAATAAAAAAAAATGAAATAGGCACGCATAAAAATTTGATATAAACCAACTGCCAATGTACCTGGAGTAAATATTGGCTCTCTCTAACGTGCTCAGTGTACCATTCTTCGCCTGGCAGGTCTGGAACGCTGGAAGTGTCATTATTCGGGTCTATATATTCAGCAACAACTTCGTGCCCGTCAATGCAAACTGCAGACCATATTTCAGCCAAAATATCCCCTGCCTTTTTGAAATTATCCTTTTCCAGACTTTCGTCTAATGTTCTGCCGCTGGAGTCAAGATGTGTCCCAAAAGAATCATGGGGAAGAACAACGCCTGTTAGTTCTCGACTAAGTGGAGCCATGCGTCTCTCTACTCTGTTGAATGCGCTCCTGCCAGGGGCATTAGTCACAATAAATACTGCGTCCAAATCATATTGTTTAAAATGCTCTATGGCGTGTGCGATCACTTTGCGATATCGCGGATTCTCGTCAGGCCCACCGTCACTTGAAATTATAAGAACAGGTTTAACTTTGCTGTCTAAATTCTTTGTAAACACTGTACCGTGAATTCAGATTGAATTGAGCTATTTGGTATAAAACAAATATGGTGGTTTGACAGTAAGTAAATGTATAACGTCGAAGTATGAATGAAATTATTTTCTATTGAACGAATTAGTGAATGATCTTTATCGTATTACGATTACGCTTAAGATTAAATCTTATGCATGTACAATCTGGATTAAATGGACCAAAATAGTATAATTTTTTTTGTTTCAATCAGAAAAAAAATTGCGTGATATTTGCCGAGACCCCCCCTCTCTCCAACGTAAGATTAGATGAGATTTGACTCGACCCCCTCCCCCCCTTAAACACCTCACGTAATTTATGGACGCCCCCTAATGTCAGATATATCATCATCTGCAAGAAAAATTCTCCTAAAAATTCCTCACTCACGAAGAACGATTTTGAGCCATTTACATTTTACAATGCACGTCTTTAACAACCTCATCTGACTTATCAAGTACATTACTACTTACATTAGTACATTACTTAAGTTCATTCATATTTTGGTGTTATCACACCTGATGGGTAAGTGAAGAATTAACTTCAGATGAAACACGTTTTACTTAGTCCACATGTTTACTCACGACTTGAAAAATTATAGCGATCAGGAAATACTGACGATGGTTTGGACTAATGAGTTCCACTCCTTGGCAGTATTAGCACAGAATAAATAATAGGTAAGCTTGGGTCAACTACCAATAACTTCGTGTTTCTACCTAATTACCTCTGGGTTATGCTAGATCGCATTTCTTTGTGGTCTGTGGCTTGAGGTTGTACCTGATAAATATTCTCTTTGGGATCAATTCATATTTTGGATATTAGTTCGCCTCGTAACCAATACTTTTGGTATCTTTTTCAATGTTTAATTGGTAAGCGGACAGTATAAACTATTAAGAGGTCGAGCTACCTCGTGAATTTCATACCTAAGCACATCCACCAAAAAAGAAAACTACATATTCGAACCGACAAGAAGCGGAACTCATTGCCATCGTCTTTTTTTCCTGATTTTTGCAATTTAGGTCTCTTCAAGGAAAGAGTAGATGTCTTCTATATCGTTGTGCTCCGCTTCCTTCATCATCGCTTACCATGAAGTGAAATAATTGTAGCAAAAGGCAGTTTCTTAAATAACTTAAGAATAACCTAGATTTTTGGACATAAATTCATTCCTGATATCGTTAACGTAGAACTTTTTGTAAAATTATACTAAGCAAATAACCTGTCCAATCAAACGAAATAAATCAATAGCAGACTTTAATAGCTCGTTACAACCACAAAGCTCAACCAATTAATGTTAGGAAGCCGTGAAGCTACTTGATTTACTAAACTGCGATCCAATAGAAAGTATAATATAAACAATAACTTAGCGAAAGCTTACAAGTGAAATTGATTTATGACTGTGGCGACGAGCCGTCGTTTTTGGGAAACACTTCAATATATTAACATAACAATTATAGTAAGATTAGATAATTCGATTGACGGATACCTACTGACGTTGGGCAACTCTTACAAAAACACTCGATTTTAAATGTATGGTCTTTGAACTTTATTTAATATAATTTACTGCTTAGTTTTATAGTTGTAGGTTCTAAAAATACTGTTAATGCATGTAATTTCTCGACACAGACTTTGGCGTTTTAAAATCATAAAAAAATTAGATAAGTATTCAAATGTACATATACATTGAGTTTCAAGTTAATATATAAAAACCCATCGGCTTATTACAGAATATGGAGTCGGGAACAAAAGAAAATAAATTGTGTGAGAGATACTGATATTTAAGAAGGATGTTTAAGAAATGATTTAGCACTAGGCTTCGCGTGGAACTGGCACCTAGATTCACTTAGCTTTAAAAATAAATGCCTTTCACTGATTTTGACTGAACATAAAAAAATTTAAAGCAGCAACAAGTCGTTGTACACATTTTTAATACATAAAATACTTATTAAATAAATAATCATAAGTGGCAGTAAAATTTTACTCAATGGTTACTAAAAAGTGAGGGTTCTCAGTCAATCCAGATCAAATTATAATTAAATAATAATTAATATTAATTATAATTATGGCAACCAATCATATAACAGTTCACGATCGTGAACGGAAGAAAATCTTAAAATCTTTCCATTTCTGGATCCTATTTTCATAACACCAACATCAATATACGCCTTATCATCGTGAACTTCAAACAAATTGTTTACAAACAACTTTCCGAGACCCACCGTGATTTGGCTCGAGGCACAAATACAAAAGCCGCTCTGAGCTTTCAACCCATCAAGGTGTGTTGGAACAAACTACACTATAAGTAAAGCACGCCATTACGCAATTATGTAAGGCAGAGGAAGGCAGACAATCAATCAAGCTTGACCGCATGTTGATTATGTGATTAAGTTAACATCAACGACTTGAGGCTTCGATTGCTCACGAGCACAGCGAATAGCGGAGCGTAGTTTTAAAGTTAGCCGATGCGATCTCTTCTTCTTCTCTTTGTTTCAATGTGGTGAAAAGATTTGTGCACCTCAAAGCGGCTCTTTTTGAACACGTGATACATGATGCGATCTCTGGTAGTGATGTATATAGCAGCATGCACTATGATGTCCAAGAAGCAAGGTTACAGAATAAAGACTCATAAGAAATGCTGTGAATTCCATTACTGCCAAGTCATCTTCATTCCTTTCCGCGCTACGCAATGCCGCAGTATTTTTATCTACTCTCGCTAGTTCGCTCGCTCCGCCTTTAAAAGCCCGAAGTCTTAAATGCCTCAGGCCAGAACTGTTTGTGACGTGTGCTTCTAATGAATTTGTAATAATAATTATAAAAATAAACACTAGCCGTTTCACCATCAGTTAGGTAATCAAGTGTGATGATAGAATAGTTGGGGACACTTATTTTGTAAGAATAACAAACGCTGAGCAACAAAATAAATTATACAGCAGTGGATTACAAGTACCAGGACAAACATTAAAATTAGACAATCTTAACATAACTTTATGATATCTATAGTTCTTTCTCAAACTTTGATTTTTAGGTACATACAAAAAAAAAACATTTAAACGTTATGTGATGCTATAAAATAAAAAAAACTATTTTTATTTATGTTTATCAAGGTTACAGTCAAATTGGTCTCCTTGAAAATGTCAACATAATTTTACCTGAATTTATCGTTCCATACGAAGAATCTATACGATAATAAAATTCGTCAACATTAATGCTATGGCTGACATGAAGTTTCGTTTCGGTATCGAGAACGAGCAAAATGTCAACTCGCTTGTATTTATAACCCGTGGCCCGCGTGCCAGTGAGTCATCTCAGTCGTCTGCCGGGACACCCGCTCACGGCTCACTTACTCACTATACAACTCACGAAATTCTCTATCGCACAGTCACCGATCCGAATAACTGTTTCACAAATAGAAAATATTTATAGCAGAGAAAAAGTAAATAAACTGGCAACTGACGAATTTGAAAATAGTTTATTGTTAGGTATTTGCATTCGATATTTCCTTGTTTGCATTCCTTTCTCTACTTCCCGAAACAACGGTATTTGAACAATAACAGTGTCAACTGTAGGTTCTTATTTCGTTCCATAGACTGGTTTATTTGACTTGAAGTCCAAGTTATCGTCTATAGACATCTTATTATGACAAATTTTAATTATACAAGATATTGTACAGTCATCACACAAAGTCTCAGAATCATCAGTGGCGCGCATCAATGTCTCGAATGAGTGAAATTCTAATTAGCGCGTCAAGCTACCGTCAACACAGAGAAAGCTACACGAAAAATCTGCGTTCAACGCGATGTAAGATAAATTATCAATATCGTAATAAAAATCTCGGTTATATGCCAAACAGTAGTCAATAACGACGAAATAAGTGTATTTTAATTAATACGATGTAGAAGTTTTAAAAATGTAAATGAAACTGTCGGTGTCCAATTACCGAGGCGTGGAAGACGGGATTGTGTGATCACCTTCGCTGATGCTCTTAATTAACATTTAGCTCTTGCTACCGTATTCGTTCGCTAAATCCCTTTTCCCAAGTCCCGTTATGGTAGCCATGGTCCTCGTTACCGGCGATATTCAGTCTGAAAGTAAATTGCAATTTTAAAGTTGGTCTTACCGTGAACGCTTCACGGTTAAGGTCTTAATAAGTGCCCTTCATGTATAACCGTAATCACAGTAGCTGGAACATCCTCATATAAATTTTTATCATACTCAAGATTATCCATATCAGGAAAATGTTTATTTTTAATTACTGGAACTCAATATTTCTCTTGAAAATTCTTAACAATTATATGATCGTAAACAATTCTTATTGTTGTTCGTTAATCACTTCTCAACTTTTACCTTCAACACTATTTATGTAGCAGCTATAAAGACTCTTATAAGTAGGTCTATACATCTTATAAGAATCGAAGGCAAGAAGAAAGTCCTTGATCTGGCATATCTAAGCAATTCATTAAACTCGTTAAATCATCTTGTGTCATCTGTTACAAGGAAATAGGATGGGAATGATCAGAGTAGAAACATCCTTTTCGTTGCAACAGCGTCCCAGATGTTCAGCGTTATCTGAAAGAGTAATGTTCTCGTGGATCACCTTGAACTGTTCACTATCAGACAGTGAAAGTCCTCGTTAGCGAAGGTAATTGGTGCGTTCTACCAGACCTCTGTCACTTCAAACCGAATTTTATTAATATTAATAACTGTTTAACTGTAATTATGTCCTTGGACGAACGCTTGTCTTTCGACCTACCGACGCATGACCATCTAGCTTGTTAGATAAAGCGTAGAGTTCTAGTTTGCTTAAATGAATATTGTCTAAGTATCGTCAGAGTGAAACTTTTGTACGTTTGCATTAGTATTATTGATTCTGTTGGTCTACCAGTTGTTTATTTGCACGATTTGATAAGAAACTCAGATTCTGCAATATGTCCAGCTGAAGTACGCCTAGGAGTTATAAACGTGACTGGCCAATTAGTTAAACTGGGCTTGTTCACTTGGGGTATTGCAGGAGCCTTACTTTGTCTACAGTTTCCGTGTAATGAACATAGTTTTGAATAAATGATGCTTGGTCTATTATTATGGCAATAGGCAGAAATAAAAAATTACAATGTTTTAATTTTATTAGAGTTTTCAGTAGTTTGGCAAGTCCATTGCGAATATCGAATATTTTTCACAAAGTTTTACGTTTTATCGTGGCCAGACAGATAAATATTATAACCTTATTTGTCAATAACTATTTTCGGGTTACCAGTCAGTCGGCTGAAAAGGAAAGTAAGCGTTAAATCACAATTAACATACATCGCATCGATTGTTTTGAATAAAATGAGGGCTCATTCTCAAACACTGCCTCTGACCTCAGACAGCCTAATCTCAATTTGAAAGAAAACTCGTTTACATTGGCATTATATTTTAGTATGTCTTAGCGCTGCAATAATATTGATGAAATGACAACTTTATATCACCATGAACCCGCATGTCTACGCTACGCCTCGGGAGAATAGCTATAAAAACAGGCTTTGGCTCCGACTCTTTCAATTCGGCTGTCTTGTGTGTAGAGCATAAAATAAGGGTTTCATTGAGTGAACCGAATCAGGGGTTCCCAGATCCGGGACTGATGAGATGCGACGTAAAGATATCAATTCAAGAGCTCTCCGTTTATTATCATCGTATTTCTTTAGGATCGTCTCCGAGCATCATAATAAGCAACAGCTTTCAGACACAAATAGCAACACGGCTTTACGATATTAACTGTCAAAAGTTATATATTTTTGATATTTTATAGCTTCTACTATATAAAGAAATATACCTTACCAACTTCATAACGAGGTAGACAGTTTATATTAGGAAACTAATAAAATATTTCGCATGAAGGAAGTGATAAACTTTTTATTTTAGTGTACCCATCATGTTTCATGCAAATGTTCGTACTGCAATAATAGGCGATACGTTAGCATGCTTAATTGTACATTCTAGAATTACCTACTGACTTATCCATTCAGTTGGCCAACAGCGATTCGCGCTCACACATCTATCTGTTCATTCGTGCTTACAGTTCCATAGTCAACTATTGTGAAATAGAACATGTCATATTATCCAAGTGGCATTTTAATTTTCTTACAGAAGTATTTTCTGTAAATAATAATGTTTATTCAGCAATAATAAAGCTACCTACCCGAATTTTATTCATATCTCCTATGATTTTACATCGTTGTTACTCTGCTAGCAATAATAATATTATACCCGTGACATAAATTTTCCCGTAGGTAATATAAGTACTTACCTATATTATTTTCAATATAGATTTTATTCAATTTATTGTTGATACGAAACTTTTCCACAACTTTTTTTGAAATTAGTATGACTTTTATATACTATTCAAATCAGTGCAGGAATGTAGTTATTTGCCATGTGTAAATGTCTGTAAAAGCAAGTTTAATGTGTCTTACAATGTTATTGAATAATATTAAACTATTCATGACTTGCTACATGAGGCGCGCCGAGAAACTTATCATTAGAGCAATTTCCATCAATTTTGTAATACTCCGCTTAAACTTTACAATCTTTCTATCGTTTTACTATTTAATTGGCTCTGGTCGCAAGTCCATTTATACTGTAGGTATCTAGCTTCTCGTAGATGTATTGAAGTCTGTGCAGCCCTTTTGTCTGCTTTCCCTCTAATTGAGGCTTGTAGTTATAAATTCATTGTGAAACAACTTTTGTAACACCTCTTGCCGATTAGCTGCTAATTGCAGCTTTCTCTGTTTTCGAGCTGTTTCAATTGATATGAGGTGTTTCATCGATAAATATAAAGTGTAAAACACAGCCAGTTATAATTTATAAGCTTCGCAGATAGTAAACTATGGAATTGCTTGCATTCAATCAATCGTTTTCTGCTTGTTTCAGCTGTTGTGGTTCGTTACCTGACCAAGCGGTACATCGGAGAGTACAGTTCGACCGGCGGTAAGTTTACTTTGGTCATTAAGCTTTACAATATAGTTATTGGTTGAGTTGGTTATCTCATTGTTACGTGAGTTGACCATCTCAACAGCAACTGGCATCGGTCCCGTAATCGCGATCGCCTCGTTGACACAGTTGTTGATATGCAAAGAATGTCAGAGTCGACCGAAAGACAGAAATACCGATGAAGATGAGCCCTTACTAAGGGCACTTACAAGATGCCAAGCGCCGAGTGCCAATGGACGGTTTATTTGCGATATTGGCAACACCTCGCGTAGAACCAAGGCTGGACTGGCGCCCGGGCCGGCCGATGACCTTTCACAAATATTTTGCAAAAAAAAAACTGTACTCATTCATCGTGAAACTTTTATAAAAAACAAAACATTACCTACTCGCTCTACAGGGTACTTTTTTTCCTCACCTGTTTTGCAGCAGCATACCATCTCAAATCCTTAGTTTAATAAAGGTCTAGCCTGTTCGTCACCATCCGAGATTTATGTTTCAATTAATTATAATTTGTTACTGTCGGACGGCAAATAGACACGCATTTGATCAGCCGTATCGATCAAGTACATTACGAGCTCATGTGACCTACTTACGAGCTCGCGACTGATGGTATCTACAGAAAGCGAGTACGTTAGTTTGTACTCTTTAAACCGAGAGGAGATGCGAATAAAATGATGTTTATGACTATTGAACTACACATCTTCGTTTCAGATTTCTTGTACCAACACCGGGTTGTTGTTGATGGTGCTACGTCTGAAGTGGAAGTCTTGGACACATGTGGATGTGCGGTAAATATATTATATTTTTATTTGATTTTTTCCCTGTCTACTTTTCATTGATAGTTCGTGTTACTGGTAAAAATTGTGCGACAATCCAATTAGCTTTATTTAGACGAGACAAGATTTTGTTTCTTACACCCAAATATTTCTCGCCGATACCTGAGTGCGTTGCCCGTGTTCTTCGTGAAATGTTGATATGTACAGAATAAATCAGATATTAATCATTTTGCATGTTTGGTCCAGAAACGTGGATGCCTTGCGGAGCACCTACGATGGGGCGATGCCTTCGCCGTGGTATACTCAGTGTGCGATCGTCGTTCATTCTTGGCGGCCGCTGAGCTACTGGCACTTTTGGAACGAACCAGGCTACCGGGTTGCAGCGCTGTCACATTACTAGGAAATAAACGGGACTTGGAACATGCTAGGTACGATAATTTTATAGCGTAAATCTGGCGACACTTGGCTAACCTAGGTTGATGATACTTTCGTGTTTATGTTTTGAATAATAGAAGGAATTTTAATCAGTTAACTCGTCAGACTCCCAAACTATCTCAATAGCTACAGCTATACTGTCTCTGTGGAAATAATATGCTTCTTTAGAAGTTGCCAGTGATTTACAGCGAACTTCCACATCAATAATAAATGAAAGTTTCGTGATTAATGATCCTGACACTGTATGATTGTGAACAGAGTCGTTAAAGCGGAGGAAGGTCAGGAGCTGTCGCTGCGTTTCGGGTGCCAGTTCTACGAGGTGTCGGCGGCGGAGTCGTGCGCCGGCGCCGCGCTCGCCTTCCACGCGCTGCTGCGCGAGGCGCGCTCGCTGGCGCTGCTGCTGCCCACGCCCAGGAGGAAGCTAGCCGCTTACTCCGTCTCTAAGGTAAACCTTTTTTCGCAATCTTCTTCTTCTAATCGTGTCGATGAAGCATCGTGTTGGAAAGATAAGCCAGACTAGAGACTGCGTTACGTCTAGCTGTTACCGGTGTGCGCCACGAGGAGGCTCTTTCCAATAAGCCTATAACTATCTTTATTTAAAAGAGCAGCTGCCATAAAGTCACCTTTTGTCATTGCTTCTTCTGCTTGTCGTGTCTTCGTGTTCTTGTCTTTTTGAAACAGTGTGGTTAAAAGATTTTAGGTGTGCCTCAAAGTGGTTCCTTTCGAGCACTTGGCACATGTTTTAGAACGTTTTAGGTTCATGTTGGTTTCAAGTCATTTCCTTCACCGTTTGAAAACATAAATTTAATGAAATAAATATATAGTACTAATCCGCTAATCTTATAACTAGACTAGCGGATTAGTACTATATATTTATTTCATTAAATTTATGTTTAACAATGGAATTCCGCAAGAACGCCTGAATCAATTAATTATTTCACCGTTTGAGTTGAGTACTGGCACTGTACACATAATTTTTGAACAGAAAAACTCAATGGTGCACGACGTGTTTTAAACCCACGACCTGAGGATCCAAAGGCGTGGCCATTACCACTAAACCACCAGTGCTTGGCATTGCTGATTCGTAGTCGAGCCGAGTTTTTTTTACTAAATTAGTATACTGCAGAAAATGTGCGAGGTAGCCAAATATTATTACAATCAAGAACCCTAATGAGGATTTTGGCTTAGAATTTATTTTATAATATAAATATTAGTAAGAACGTGTTCATCGGCGCTTTTCTTAGTCTGATATGGCTGCATATAGGCTATAGTTTTTGGGACGAATTCGGTTCATGCATTCCAACCACTAGATTAAAATCTCGCTACAACTTACACGCTACGCTACATATGTATGTCCCAGTTTCTTCATCTATCTCTGTTCGATTGTGACGTGTATTAATGAACCCTTTCTATCCATCAGGTAATCGGCACGATCCTTGGGTTGAGCAACAAGAGCGTCCGGAAGAAACGACCTTCACTGAGCATATGATGCGTCGGTCGCGCTATTGGTACCCTGTTCACTCCGTGATAGGAGTTTTGTTTTATTTCTGTATCGCACAGAATGCTTTGTTATCTCCGCCGTATCGGGGAGATTTGTCGACGGACGGCGGCTCGGGAATGGAGTTATCAGATTTGGCTTTATGACTATGGATGTTGTTGGAAGATGCTGATCTCGATGCGAGCCTTAGAAACTATGCCATTTTATTGCCTATAAATATTATTATCCTTTGTATAAATTGTACAGTAGCTAATTGTTCGAAAGACTTGAAAGTAGTCTTGTAAGCCTAATGAATGTTGTTAAGTACTTAATTATAAGGAAAGGATTGTGTACTTACTTGTATCTAGTATATACGATAATTGGTCTGCTCCAAAGTGGATTTTAATAGGTAGTTATGGAGATAAAATTGACTGCATATTTTATGAAAACAATAAAGCGAAATTACGATTGTGATGCCTGGAATCCAAAATATTGTTTACTGTACTGAATTTTGTTCTTAAAATGCATAAAGAACTATAGTAGGTAGCAGAACTATAATAGGTTGGTTGTGTTTCACTATACAACGTGTAACATAATACCCCTATAAGGCCAAAGACCAAGTGATCAGACCAAGCACTGGAATACTTTGACGTGTGTAGGTTGAATTTTTCGAAATTCCCATAAAAAAGTAAAATTAATATTATCTCAGAAATTTACATACCCCTGATACTGTTTACGTAAGTATCAAGGTCACGTGCACATGAAACGTACTGTGCAAGTGAATAGGGCTGCCTCATGGTGTGTTCCATATTGGAGGAACGTTTAAGAGGCATTTCATGAATGAAAAACTACGAAATTTCAAAAGTCGTATAACAAAGGTGTTCGCCATGATTTGTAGAGTATCCTGATTTCGGGATTATAGGGGTATTATGTTACACGTTGTATAGTAATTATTGTGAATGTTATGCACGTAGGTGTATATTATGTAAAGTTATTGAATTTTGATGTCCTTTTGCAATTTTATCTAGATGTGCAAAGTTTGATAATAAGCACAATAATACAATATTATTAACTGATGTTGGATATTCAAAAAGTTTGTGATGTGCCTTCTGCAACTATTTATTCTACTGGCAAGACTCATGCCAATTTTAAATAATTAGCACAATATGAATTATTGACTGACACGAGTATTAGATTAATTATTAAGTTTCCTAATGCACTACATATCTGTAGTGTAGTTTAAAAAGACAAATAGAACTAGGTTCTTTTCAAAAATACGTGATGGATTCTAAATTAAATATTTATATCTGTTCTAAAACAAAAAACTATAATATTAATATTTTTTGCCTTCGTAAAAGTCAATTTTTCATTTAAAACGGGATATTTACCATGATTCGTGAATTTGGTTGTTTCCTGATATTTCGGCACAGTTGCATGCGCCATGATCACGGGTCGAACTAAAGTCAAAACGAGCAAGAGACAATTGTTATTGGCAGACAAAACGGTCTACCCTCTTTCGCACTCTTTTATTGGGAAACAATCAAACTCACAAATCATGGTACATTTCCTGTTTTAAATGAAAATTATGTTCATAACCATGATAGTTTCAAAAAATTGTAAAAGTTGTTTTAAATATTAAGATTTATTACCAACTGTTATTTGTTTTTCATCTTTATGTATTTGCAGTGTTGTTTTGAACCTCTACAACCCGCTAATGAGAATAAACCATTTATACAATATCCTGCCTTATTTTTTTAACACCCACTTTAGTACAGCTGTTTAGAAAAGAGTTCTTATAAGAGTAATTATTTCTGCAGCAGTGATGATTACATTACTGTGGTCTGATTAGAAGGGTATGGGTGACGGTGCAATTACAGGTACCTAAGTACATGAAACTTAGGTCTCAGAGTGATGGACAAAGTGCAATATTATATTACGAGTACTAAGGCACGGTCCCGGTAGATGTGCTGTGTGAGGTAATAGAATTGTTTGTTATAGTCCGGGGTAACCGCTAATCATCAAGTGGGACATGAACTTGTTTCATACAAAAAATATCTTTCAGCACCTACACAAGCTGCTTCATGAAGTTGAAAGAGAAATAGCGTAAGAACAGTAGAATAGTTGTAGTAGCGTAAACATAAACACTGCTCGAATCGCCACTGGTCGTAGTTGCTGATAACACACAGCTTTGGAAAGCAAGTTAAAGATACCTACGCTGACATAAGGCAGTATAAAACTACATTCGCTAGTAAATTCCGAGAAAGATTATTACAAGTCCCGTCTAATGTGTCCGCACCTTTACCACGTCCGTGATAGGCGTTTGCAGATATCTTATATACACATCCTTAATTAAAAGGGAACTTTATATGGAGGTGTTTTCTGCTAATGTACGATATCACCGCTTCTGTAAACATGCAGTCGGTAATCTACATAACACGTCTTATTAGCATATTAAAACTACCTACTGGAATATATTATAGGTATTTAAATATGGAGATTAGAGGGTTATATCAGTGCAAAATATCCTTTAATTTATTGGGCTTCTAGGAAATTATAATTTATTTTTATGAGATAATCTAATCATTATCTATCTGCCCACGTTTTTCCACGACCGCTGGTGATAATTAGCCTCCTTAGCATGTATTTTTTTTTGGATCCTGTTTGATTGATTTAGATTAGTAAGTAGTAGAGGATTGGAGGGTTCGTCCGAGGAAGTACTACCACCATGCTTATTTCTGGCTCCAAGCAGCGTTGCTATGTTCCGGTTTGAAGGATGTGTTTGCCGGTGAAATAATAGACACATGAGGCTTATACTGCGATTACATTTAGATATTCGCGCTGCCATTCGCGTTCAAGGAAATATTGCCGTCCATATGTCTGCGGCAGTGTCGCCGGCGATGTGTGTTCACGCAACACGGGCAACGCGAGCGGCAACGCGAGTGGACATGGAAGTGGCCTGTTTACATTCTCGCATTGCCCAAGTCCCTGCTCATGTCTCTGCACATTTCCACGGACATGATCTGAGTGTAAACGGGGTATTATGTAATAATTAGGCATACATCTGACTATCCCGCTTAGGCATCCTCAAAGCATGATGAGTCGGTACTTGGTTAGGTACTAAAAGATCTACCGTGCCTGGGGATCGGAGCCGTGAAGTTGTTTCTGTTTTTTTCTAGATACTATACACCAGATAACAGCACTTATAGCACAGGTTCGCTTCCAATCATCATCATTATCTTGTCCTTATCCCTCGCTAAGTGGGGTCGGCACAACAGATTTTCTTCTTCCACTCTGATCTATCATTCATCATCTCGTCATATTTTACACAGTTCATCCATTATTTTTTACTCTATCTTTGAATATTAAAAGAGCTCTTTGTGAAGGGCTGGTCCGGGGAAGTACTACCACCACACCTTTTTCTGCCGCCAAGCAGCGTTGCTGTGTTTCGGTTTGAAGAGTGTGGTTGCCGATGTAATTACAGGCACATGAGGCTTAACATCTGTAAGCCTAAAGTTGATGGACGCAGGGCAGTGCATCGTAGGGCACGTTAATATTGTGCGTGACTAACGAGGCAAAGCTTTGTTATAGGACATCAGGTGGGCTATCTGCTTGTTCCATCAGCTAGTAAAAAACAAAATTGAGGACAAGTTTGAGATATTTTGGTTAGTAATGAAATACAATCTCAATACTTTTTGCAACATACACATAGCTTATAAATAAATTACAAACTAACACCTTTCACTGCTCAAAACCCACTTTTCTATGCGCAGGTTCTTAAAGCGAAACTTGCATGTAATATGGTGATATTGCGAAAAATTACGCTTAATTAAGACATTTACGCTGAATAAATGGTGCTGTTCTGGTCATCTGGCTATCAAGATTGTGGGCGATGACTTGTTTCTCACCAGGTTTGTGTGAATAACGACCGTAAAAGCGTGTATGTTTTAAATTAGAAAATATACAACAGTGATACTGTCCTACGCAATTATGTCAACTGCTATAAACCTAGACAGCCACTAAATACCGGTGGCACCAGCAATTTACGTTGCTTTGCTTAGTTTGAGGCTAGATAGTGATGTGTGGAATGTCTACAAATATTTTATATTTTAAGGCGAAGACTACCGCTGATGTACCTACCTCTCGAGAAAAAAAATCATTGCGATCGAAACAAATATTTCCCAAAAAAGTTTATTTTACTAGTTTTCGTGAAGCAAACTTTTGGTCGGAAAACTTGTATGTTTGGATCAAAATGATATTTTTGCTAAACTGTGTTAGCAAAAAAAATATTACCAAAATATATTTTTTTTCAGTTTAAGGATGTCAGCTCCTCAAGGATACATAATTAAATTTAGATTGCTAAGGACTCGCCATCGTTTCTGTAAATTTTTAAACTGGTGCTTACTTCCGTAACGGATGAGACAGTTAACTCTCTCTTGATGGCTTGATTTGTAAACAAAATGATTGACAAAACGAAACAACGTTTTCTCTCATTGACCCTAAAATTATGCTATTTCGTTTCTAAGTAGGTATAAATTTATCTAATGAGCTCTGAGTAAAACTGAGTCCACAGAAAATAAATCATGAGGTTCTTGAAAATGTCCACTAATGAATGCACAGTATATTCAGAGAATTGGTTAGAGGAGTTAGTATCTGCTTAACCACGTAAAGTACCTAAAAAATCTGGTTTCTCACTAACAAAAGCCTGACGAAATCCGACACTATGAATAAAAATACTAAGAAGATCTTACTTTTATAATGTCAAATTAATAATAAAAAAACATGATTATCCTATCCTAATAATATTATAAACGCGAAAGTTTGTAAGTATGGATGGATGTTTGTTAATCTTCCAAAAAGTACTGAATGGATTTTAATG
This sequence comes from Chloroclysta siterata, assembly GCA_932294275.1. NCBI lineage: Eukaryota > Metazoa > Arthropoda > Insecta > Lepidoptera > Geometridae > Chloroclysta > Chloroclysta siterata. Next base: position 20,096,426 of record OW028595.1, on the reverse strand, counting down.
AAACTTTACAATAATATAGCTTATACATCAGAATAACACATAGGCTACAATTTATAAAGATATTGTGTGACTAATCCTGCGCAGACGATGTCGCGGGAACCAGCTTGTAAATAATAAAAAAAACATGATTATTGACCATATAGTTTTATGATTCTTCAAATAACGTAGAACTCTACTATTACTACGTTCGTCCTTTACGAAATCGAAGAAATAAAACAGGGAAAGCGTAAAAACTAAAAGTAAATCCTTCTACAAGACTTTATACCGTGCTTCCTAATATTGAAAGGTTAGTGCACTGACAATCTTGGCAGATACTAAAGACATAATAAATGTTCAGCAATTAACACTTTGTTGCAGAGCAACCTACAAAAGATAGCTAGTTCAAAGCTGACACAGCAAAAATGGGAATAGTTTTTTAGACAGTCTACGTCTAAAAAACTATACCCAGTTTTGCTATCTCTCAGCAAGTGTCTATAAAAAAATATATGTTAAACCTTAACATTTTATATTGAAGTATTACACGAGTATTTATCGCGTTTACCTTTATTATTTTCCCGACGTAAATACCCATGTAATACTTCAATATGTGTTATGATCGCGAGAGTTTAAAAAATACACAACATTTTATTTATTATATAAAAAGTTGATATATTACAGCAACTACGTAACTTGCTCGCGCAAACAACCTATTATTTTGACGGGTGAAACCCAAATATTAGAGTCCAAACTGTTTGGACTGCATATCCGGTGTGCATACCTTATACTGGACCCTCGAGTATGTGCCATATTTAATTATCATTAAGAATGTATTTTATCGTCTTCTTCTTCTTGACGCGTCACTAGTTTCTTTCGAAACCGTGTGGTGAAAAGATTTTAAGTGAGCCTCAAGAGGCTCCTTTCGAGCACTTGACACATGTTATAGAATTTTGAAGGTTCTACGACATGCCGGTTTCCTCACGATGTTTTCCTTCACCGTTTGAGAGTACTGGCACGGTGCACATAAATTTTTGATCAGAAAAACTCATTGGTACACGACTGGTTTCAAAACCACGGCCTTAAAATCGGAAGGCGGAGCCGCTACCGCTGGACCACCAGTGCTCTCCAATAAAAAAAACATACAAAAGTTCAATACCTAGGTACCTGGCAAAAATGTATGAAACAGCTGTTTTTTGTTCTCGTTCACAGTGTTGGTTCCTTAGAAAAAGTTATTCATATTGATGGGTACTTTAGCCCCCTTTTTAAATACAAGAATTGGAACACCTTGTATAATATATGAATATAATTTATATTTTTATATTTTAATGATTTTTTTTTCAAAGGTTAAAAAAAATTCAAGAGCTTTTCATTTAAATTTAAAAGCACACAATAAACTTAGGTAGATTGTCCTAATAAAATCTTTTAAGTTTATGAAATCGAATGTTCTAGCTAGTATTCCTCTCAGCTACGACAACCTATTCAAGTTCCCACAGGATTGATGGTCCCACCCACCAGATCTCAACGAAGGGATTTAAATTGCCTGGTATTCATCAGGTGTCTATGCTCCTCATGGAGATGATAAATGCCCTTTCAGCCTCGCCTTTGAGAGACGGGTAATTGCGGATGGTCTATTCACGTGTCGATGCAGTTTTGTTTTTTAGCTATTTTTAGTTCTGTTTCAAAGGTTGCATATATACTTTTGATGGAGCACCATTGAGGTTAGAAAACTTGAAAATTAAACTGGAAATATAATTTCAAAGGCTTATTTTTTATTTTTTAATGCCGACCAAAATCAGAATATGTTATCCATAGATAACATGGTCGTTGGTCGGCATACCTTTATATGAATACTTATCCAAATAATATTATATTTTAAACTGTTTCAATATCCGTAGATGATTACTTCTTGAATTTTTTAAATCAGAAATTCTATTCAGAAGATATAACGAATTTAAAAATGTCAATCTAAACAAAAAATTATAGCGAACGCGGCGAGAGACTGGGCACCGAAGTGCGGGAGAAATTGTGCAAATCGTAGACGAATGCAAGAGTAGACGCGAGGCTCAAACGCACGGTCTATGTATATCCTAAAATGTTGAAAACATTTATGTCCACCCATGCGAAGCTGGGACAGGCCGCTAGTTTATTATATTAGACCAACCATCCTAACTTCTATTGAGAGGTACACCTACAAGGAAGTGTTAAACTTACCTACTTATAGTAATTCCCTGAAATGAAGCATGGCTGAAATTTATATCGCAGCTTCTAGGAAGTAAGCTTTAGCACTAAACACCGTCTACACAGAATTCGTGCCCGCAATATTCGATAGGTTGCATTTTCTAAGAATGCAGACGTCCGATTGTGTAACAACTTTACTACAAGCTCTTATTTCATAAACCAGTTTGTAGGTGCTCATCCTAGAAATCTATTGTTATGCTAAATGTGTAAACATGGTTATTGGAGAAAAGCTTATCATGGCAATCAAACAAATCAGCTGAGTTGTTCATGTTTTATCCGTACGACATGCAAAGGCTCAGCAGTCTGAAGAAGTCAAGTACAATTTGGATCTCTTCATGGCAAGAGTGAAAGGTGTCTTCTAATAGACAGTTCTGCCTCATATGTATGAAGCAGAACTGACGGTCTGTCTATAGGCCTACTATAGTAGACTTCAGCGTCGCTTCCCATCTGGTGAGATTGTAGCCAGAGGACAGTCATTAAACAAAACCTCTGCATGATTATGATGTATTATATATTTTCATAAGAAAAAAAATCCGTAATAAAGACAATATAAAGTGATCCTTGTGATTCTATTAAATACCTTTTGACTTTGACTTTGACCCCGAGACTCGTCTGAACTGACCGAGTATATGACTCACGCGCAAGCTCGCGCGCTCCGCGTGGACCTAAGTATTAAGACGCTGACAACTATCAGGCAACTAATTACACGCACATTTTAACTGATAAAAAACATGAAATACATGAAAAATTATTAAAAAAAACTATTTAAAATTCCCGAATGAAAAATGAAATCTCTTTGTATTCGTCAACATTGCTGAATACAAAGAGAGGCCTATACCCAGCAGTAGGTGAAGCCAGGCTGTAGATGATGATGATGATGAATGAAAAATACATGAAAAATAAAAACTTAACCCTTTACCGCATATTGTCACAAATTTGGAACATTCAGCTTTTGGTATAATATATTTATTCCTGTGACATCTATGATCTTTTCTTGGAACTAATTCGTATGTAGGGAGTGTAACTCACCTAATATGCGCCAGTGGCGCCTCTACAGAGGTGCCTAGGAACTAAAATCGACTATTTCGTCAGTTGGTTTCCAAAATTTGACAGATTGTCAATTCGCTGGTTTTCAATACGATTTTTTATTGGTTTTTTGTTAATATTTGAAAAAAAATAGTGATTCACCTGATACAACAATGGACCCACAGGCTTTTTACGGCAAAAGAAGTAAGTTCAAACCATAATAAGTAGTGAACATTATCATTTTTTTTAATGTTCCGAATTTGGAACACCATGCAGTTGTTATGTTTTTTGAAGTACCAAATATGGAACTTTATGCACTCCAGTCAATAGTTTGTAAGTTCCAAATCCGGAACATTATGCAGTGTTAGACCACAATACTTTATCACTAAATCTGGAACAATATGCGCTCCAATCAATCATTTACAATTTCCAAATCCGGAACATTATGCAGTGTTAGACCACAATACTTTATCACTAAATATGGAACAATATGCGCTCCAATCAATCATTTACAATTTCCGAATCGGGAACATTATGCAGCGTAAGATCTTTTATACTTTTATGTGCGAAAAGTGTGGTTGTTATCTTTGTTTCAACAAAGATCGCAATTGTTTTAAAAACTTTCACACATAATTTCTTTAATTAAATAGCATCATAGTTTCACGTTGTTTCTTTTAATTCCTGTTTTTCAATGTTATACATAATTCGATCACACCGCATGTTGTACCAAATTTGGAACGTCTGAGTTTTACCTTTGTATCTTTTTTACATGGTCTTCTAAATTTTTTTAAATATTTTTTGGGGACCTATAAATGCCCTATACTGACATATATTTTTTCCAAAAAAAAATAAAAATCCATGCGGTAAAGGGTTAAGAAAATTTGTAATCAATTTTCGGAGAATAACACACACTAACACACAGTGAAAGGAAGTTGCACGAAGATTGTCAGCGTCTTTAAGGCTTTTATAGGGACAGCTAAAGTGACTGGTTATTTACTAGTCTTCATAGATAGGCTAGTTGCAATCTTAATATCAATATTCATAAAGATCTTCTATCATACAAAGGAGCTGATAAACTAGTCGCATTTATTGGGAAACGTTTATTATAAACTTGGCACATATTTTCTATCATGACAGGTGTCTCATTTACGTGTATTCCCAGTTTCCGTTTGAATCATTTTGCTAATATTATATTATATACTTACCTACATAAATGCAATGGCTGTTTCATAATCTCTGATATTTTATAGCGGTTCTATAAAATGTACTTGTAACCTTCGTGTCAACGAAAAGAGAAATGGCAACAGAGATTCGTTTTTCATCTTTCTTAGTGTTATTTTGAGTTGATGTGTAATTTTGGTGTAGCTGTTTACTAAGTCTGCACCCCTGGTACTTTAATTCAAGTTTCCTCCAAATTAATCCATAGCCTAAATAAATAAATTTAAATTTGTTATAGTTTAGTTGAAAATAATTTGAGCCTTATTTTACAGCGTCTTATCCACAGAATACTTAGTAATACAAAAAAGGGACGAACTGCTACCAACGTAAACGTCGTCATCTCAATATCTCGAGAGCCGAATCGCCCATATACCGTTTTTACTTCCGCGTTATTGAGGTGTTCGTAAAAATACCACCATATTGAGGTGACAAAGTGAAATTGGAATAAAGTGTATTATAATATCCTGATTTGAACGAAAATGTTTCGTATGTTTTGAAGTAAGCCGCCTCAATTTCGACAAAGAGTTTCAAAAATCCTTCAAAGATCCAAAAAAGAATGGTTTTGTATCCGTTTTTTATACTACTTGCTGATGGAATAAGCAGATGGCCCACCTGATATTAATTTGTAACAAAGCATTGCTTCGTAGGACACGCACGATAGTAACGTGCCCTAAGATGCACTGCCCTGCGTCCATAAGCTTGAGGCACCATACTCTTCAAACCGAAACACAGCAACGCTGCTTGGCGGCAGAAAAAGGTATGATGGTAGTACATCCCCGGACGAGCCCTTCACAAAGAGCTCTAGTACTCGTATAAAATATAACGGTTATTATAAGTAGGTATAGTATGCAGATTATCAACGAATATTGCTACCGTCTCATCGGTACGGCCATAAAATCCAAAGTTACGTAACCCAGCTCAATCGTAAAAATTTACAATCGAAAGTTTTGAAATAAAACATTGTTTAGTCGATTTCGCTCCGGGAAGGTCTATGGCCGACATAACATTACCATAGAAACTCGAATTTGCTGCCCACTCGCGTGACTTTATTCCAAATTCTCGATAAGCATCTATGGGATTGCAGGTCATTCCTACTGATATATTACTTATGTTATTTTTGGAAGCAGTGCAGTACAATGGCATTGCTACTCTAGCTAGCATTCGAAGTAGGTATGCATGGTAATAAAGTTATGTCTGGTTAGGTAGAAATATCAAAGTATGTTTGTATTACGAATTTGGTGTACCTACCTATGTCATTACTTTCCAAAATTCATTCCTTATTAGCGACACTATCGAATGGTGTTTTAATACAGTGGGTTTTTTTCATAAATCTACGGGTTTTATTCCTGGCTAGGAATATTGATTTTTCAAAAATTCAATGATGCAATTTTGGTTTTCATCAAAATCGGGCTCGAGCCTCCTTGGAGTAGGTGCTTTTCGCTATTTCTCATAGTTTCGGATTTGTTAAAAAATTTACTTTTACCGATATGTTTTTTTGTGAATTATACTTATGATAATTTAATAATAACGCTTGTTCCATCAGCAAGTTTGTAGCAAAAATTATCAACGCAATTTCGTTATAATAATTTCATATAAAGCTAAATTGACCTGCAACTCTTGCACGTCTCAATTACGAAAGAATCTCTTCTTAAAATAGAAGTATTGGTATTTGAATATTAAAGCAGCCATGCCTTATGAGGGCATCACTAGCATTCCATGTCTTGCATTATGTTAATGCGCCATTTTCAATGTGCGCATCGTAGTCTCATGCGCTCCCTGGCGCCGTCAACTCTACCAAACCTGAAAAGACTTAAGAGCCATGATCCTCCACACAAAATTACACCTTAAACTCATATCTGAAGATCTTTTTTTCTCTAGCAAAGTTGTAGATTAAAATACAAAAACAATAATAAAATAAAGACGTAAAAACCATGATCCTTCAATCAGAATTAAACTTTATACTTAAATCGTAAGATTATTATTTCTCTATCAAAGTTGAAGATGAAATACAGTGATCCTGTAACCCTTTTGCTAATCGAGTCAATAAAGGTTTTAGAGCGCGGAAAGGCTTTTTTAATCTATATCAGCATGGAATTATGAACTTTAATAAAGGTGTGTGAAGGTATAAATTACAGAGTGGCAGTATCAGAACTGAGGATGGAAGCCTCTTGATGATAGAAATCTCTTGATATGAATAAGACAAGACCTGTCACGTTAGGTACCGTGAAACCAAAATGCTCATCAAAAATGTATAAGAAGTTAAGACAATAACAAAACAAACTTTTTTTATTAGACCACAAGTTAGGTTGGCTGGTACCTGGTAGAACATGCAATATTTATTCACTGATGTCTTACTGCCCCGCGTCCATCAACTTGAGGTATACAAATGTTAAGTCTCATGTGCCTGTAATTTCACCGGCAACCACACTCTTCAAACCAAAACACAGCAACGCTGCTTGGCGGCATGGCGGTAGTAGCTACTAACCCAGATGAGCCACACAAAGATCTCTACTACTCATAAGGCGAATAAAAGAGCTAATGTGACTCTCGCTCGCATTTTTCAACATGTTAAAAGTTATAAAATCACTAAACTCATTTTCGAAAAATCGCAATCAACCATTTTATCAAACATTTGTGTGCAATGTGGTTTTGATCGTACCTACATGTTTTCCTACTCAAAAGTTTGCTTTACTAGATTTCGTACATAAGCAAACTTTTAAGTAGTAAAACTTGTAACCGTCACAATTAAATTTTTACTAAACTGTGTGCAATGTGATTGCACACAAAATGGTTGATTGAGATTTTTCGAAAATGAGTTTAGTGATTTTATATCTTTCAACATGTCGAAACGTGCGAGCGAGAGCCACATTAGCTCTTGTATTCGCCTTAAATAATAAACATATTTATTGGTATTCACCTGTTGGCATTATGTATATTGGAGAAGCAGTGCATAAATCACAGAAATGGGACGCAATACCGTATCTAACACAAGGTGAGCGCTCCTTGCATGAAGCAATCTCTACGGTAATGAGGTCGTATGGTTAGATACTTAGGTCTCGGGAGCGTATAGGTTTTTTTTAATACAACCAGCCGATGCAACAAGCAGATGGCCCACCTGATGTTAAGTGGTAATCATCTATAACAAAGCATTGTCTCGTAAGTCACGCACGATAGGAACGTGCCCCACGATGCACTGTCCTGCGTCTGCGTCTGAGGCATACAGATGTTAAGCTTGATGTGCCTGTAACACCGGCAACCACACTCTTCAAACCGAAACACAGCAACGCTGCTTGGCGGCAGAAAAAGGCGTGGTGGTAGTACATCCCCGGACGAGCCCTAAAATAATAGGTATTTATTATGTGTCACTTGAAAAGTTCAATAAGCTACCAGAGTGATTTTATTCTGTGAAAGAAATAACATTAAATACAATTTATTTATTTTATTACAGTGAAGCAATCTCTACGGTAATGAGGTCGTATGCTTAGATACTTAAGTCTAGGGATCGTTTAAGTATTTATGATTTGTTTCTCAAAAAGTTCATTAAGCTTGTAAAAGGTTTGTGACATAGAAAGACTAAGAAAGAATAAGACTTTAATTTGTAAGTATATGGAAGCTCAGTGTATTTAAACTGTTGGCGAATCTAATAATTGATAAAATAAAAATAAGCTTAGAATATTGCAAAAATCTGTATAATAACAGATAAGTTTCCAAGAGAAAAAGTAATTGACAATGGCCAATGAGATGATTAAGCTTTTACGAAACGGACGAAAACAAAGAGAGCTAAATATATTCTTAGAAGTATTTCAACGTTAGCTGGTATAGCCACCCTAAGGCCTCAGCTATGACTTATAAACAGAGTAATCAGAGGTAAGTAACGGCCACTTGAGGTCATTCGAATGGAGGTCAGGCTGCTGATGATGATGACGATGAAAAGTCTGCACTTCCAAACGATTAACTAAATATTCAGATTTAGATCTAGCAGGTAATACCAGATCAATGATAGGGTAATGTTGGACTTAACATTTTAATGAATATTTACGATTTTGATAGGAGAGTTAAAATATTGAGCGGAAAAAGAAAATGTTTATTCTGAAACATCAACGAATGAGTGGAGCAATGAACAAAACGGCACGACTTTGATAACCAGGCACGGTAGACATCCTTTCACATCTCCGACCCAGTAGCAACTTAAGATTTTTGAGGATTCTTATCCATATCATCCGTATCGCCTTGCAGTCAGCCGCCTAATGGGAAGTCGAGCCACCTGCAACATCAGAGGCGATGGACATGCGCTGCCAGCCTTATTATCGGCTGACCGGCAGTCTAAGGGGGGTAGACAGAGGTACGTCCAAGTATTTTGGTACATACCCACATTTTGCAGAACAACACTAACCACAGTTTTACCGTTCCATTGGTGCATCCGAGCACTGGTGGTCTAGTGGTATCGTCCCCGCCTTCCAATCCTAAGGTCTTGGGTTCGAAACTGGTCGTGCACCAATGAGTTTTTCTGTTCAAAAATTTATGTGCACAATGCCAGTACTCACAAACGGTGAAGGAAAACATCGTGAGGAAACGGGCACGTCGTGGAACCTAAAAAGTTCTATAACATGTGTCAAGTGCTCGAAAGGAGCCTCTGGAGGCACACTTAAAATCCTTTCACCACACTGTTTCGAAAGAAACTAGTGACACGACAAGAGAGACCGTTCCATTTTCAAAACGCAGCGATATTGCGCCATAGTTCATTGTAACTAAAATATCATTGGAGTAATAAAATACAATCAAGTCTCATCAGACGATCTGAGCCTGATTGTAGATTTCCTGGATAGGGCACATCCGTAATCACTCGACGAAAGATATCTGATATCCATGGGACTGTTCCCATAAACGAAACAGGGAATTGATATCGATCAATATCGTTTTGTGGATCATTTTGAATTTGAAACGGGACCTCTATATGTATATGCCGTTGGTCTGTTCATCGCAGTCTCACAGAGGTTATCTTTTTAACTGTAGTACTCAGTTAATCCACTAAATAGTTTGTACCGAACCGTTAGACCAATAGTTAGTAGCAGAACTCGTATTCAGGGTATACACAAGGTGTAAAGTATACTCATTTTACGAAAAAGTGTATTACAGATTAATTGATTACTCTGTTGAAAATGGTCAACATTTTTATTTTTTCAATGGATCTTGTAAACGAGGCTACAGACTTTTATTTGCTTTTATTTTTGTGATCGTGAAACGTAAGCGTATTATTACTTAGTAATGGAATTCGAAAAACGGCCTTACTGGAGAAGGGGTACTTAAAGAAATAAATAGTTTGCTTCTGCTATTGTTAGCATTTCATTCAGAATAATTCAAGACTGTATTTATTATGCCCGTGAATTCAGGGTTCAAAATTTACACGATATAATTTGCTTGTTTTTGCTTTGACATGCTTTCAAAAACGCTTTATTTTAAAGCCGAATTAAAAAACTAGTTTTCTAAATTCGATTATAGAAGCTTTTTTTTTATTTTTTTTAGAGGTGATCTCATATATATTTAATCGAAATCGACTCAGCGCTTTTTGAAAAGTTCAACGGTTTGTTATATACAGTGTATTTGAAATCGTTTTTTTTATATTATAAAGTTATATTATAAGATCAGTCTAGTTCATTCTCCAGCGGTCGTCAGATCTACGACCTACATACTCCCAACGAAATCATATCAATTTATCAGATGCAGCGTTGGCTCTAAATGCTCCCATCTTTAATTCAGCGTGACTCATGCCCTACAACTGGAGTAGAGCTAGTAGATACATTTAACTAGAATAGTCACATAAATAAGATCGAATATAGGCGATTGCAATGCAAAATGGCAGCTATGTAATGAAGTGTCATTGTTTCTGTATTCTGTGTTTCACTCACTGTGGCTAGAGTAGGTTTTTCAGCGGGTTTTTGTATGGAGTCACAAGGCTCTCGAAAGGTCCGCTAGGGGCTCTTATCGTGTTTCCATACAAAAACTTGGAAAACGGGTTCGCACGGCACCAACGTCAGTAAGCGCAACTCAATACAATCTCAGAATCGTTGTACTGTTCGCAACTGTACTCTTTCTCTCCTGTCGTGTCACTAGTTTCTTTCGAAACAGTGTGGTGAAAGGATTATACCGACCGGTTTCGAACCCACGATCTTACGATCGGAAGGCGGGGGCCGCTACCACTAGACCACCAGTGCTCTCTATTGAACTGTACAGATATTGTTCTTTTAAATAAATGAATATCGGTAGAAAATTACACCGAACAACCCTTTATGTTTATGAAACAATGTTTGTCCTTTATGGAAATCAAACTCACAACCTACATCACAGAAGGTAGAGCTAATACCACCTGAGCTGAGACAAGATTTTTATGTGAAATGGGAAGGTATAAAAGCAGTAATTTGATCTTGCTTTTTGTGTTCCTTTTTACAGATAAAACTACTAACAAAGATTGTAATTTTATACATATCTTATTTTTATCATTGCGTACATAAATATCTGTTATTTTTGAAATAAATAAGTAGCATTTTTGCCTTTAAACATTTTTGTAACGTCGAATTAAAAACCTTACTCTGAAAAGTTTCCATTTTACCAACAGCTATGCGCATTGCGCAGTGATAAAATATGTAATAGCATGGATCTGTTTCATTAGCAGTAGAAGTAAGGTTCATCAAACAGTTTACAAACTGACAAAATCAATTAAAATAGTTACATTATAGGCCTGGCATTAGTTACTGCGATGTACTGAAGTGTCAAGATGATTTCGTGGGGTGGTGACCACAGAGGTGGTAGAAAAAAATTATACCATCGAATAGAAATGAACTCGATTTAATGAGGAACATTTTATGAGGGTTTCATGTTGTTTAAGGGTCGGATGAGAGAAGAGTGCCCGCGGTAGAAATGCGAATGTTGAGATGGATGTGTGGCGTGACAAGGATGGATAAAATAAAGAATGAGTATATTAGAGGAAGTTTGAAAGTAGCACCGGTGACTGACAGGTTGAGGAGCAATAGGTTAGCGTGGGCATGTCATGAGGAGGGTTGAAAATCATATTACGAGAAGAGTGTTAGGTATGGATGTGGATGGCTTAAGAAGGAGAGGCAGGCCAAAGAAAAGATGGATGGACTGTGTAAAAGTTGATGAAGAGCGAGATTACGAATGATAGAGGAGAGTGGAAGAAGGAAACCTGTTGTGCCAACCCCACTTAGCGTGGGATAAGGGCAGGAAGATGATGATGTTTTAAGAGGGTTTCACCAGGAAATACATAATGTTATGGTAATCAAGCGAACACTTCTATAATACGTTGGTATTTAATTATTTTCCTTGAAACTTTAGTGTGCATACAACGCCATCTAGATTCAATGAAAAGCAGAGTACCTAATTAAAAACAAACTAATTAGCTTAACATATAAGTAGTGCGCACAGATAAAATAATAAATACCTAAGTATTGGTGGACATTCCACACAATACTATCTAGCCCCAACTAAGAAAACCTATACATAGTTTATCACCCAGGCAGAGAACAAACATCTATGTTCATCAAATGTTTCTTCTCGGTGGAATCGACCCTACGGCCTACAGCGCTACTACCAACTGAGATATAAGGGCTGTTATTTTATCTTGAAGCTGTTTAGTTTATGACACCCCTTCAGATATCCTAAAATAATATATAGCTCGTGCTTGGAGGATCAGTCGTGAGGTTCCTGTTTTTTTCCTATGGGAGAGTCCAAAACTGCCAGCAAGAACTTTGTTACTGAAAATGGCTACTGATGTTGAACGTTGGTTCCCAATTGAGTTTCGCTTCTTGTACCCATCACCACTGTTATTTGGTATGAGTAGTAACCACTGGTGGTAGGAAGCAATTAATAGCACGCGTTGTTTATCACGTACGAGTAGTGTCACAGCAGGTGACTGCGCGGGCGGTTCCGGGAACGCGCGTAATGTGAGTGGGCATTGGGACAAGCTATGGGCTATTGGCGTTGCTTGTCTAGGTCTACTTGATGTTGATTGGTACCTCTGCCTATTTGTAAAAGTAAAGCTCGTCGATAGCCGACGTTCCCCTTGCGCTTTATTACTCGGAAACGCCTGTAGATAAAAATGGTAAAAGTTTTTTATTATCATTAGTTATTTGTTAAGAAAGGTTGTCTGGAAGAGATTGCTTTCAGCGATAAGACCGCCCATTGCACTACTTTATATTATATTTTTAAGTGTTTTTTTTGTTCAGTTTGGTGTACAATAAAGTATTTTTTTTTCATTCATTGTTTCTGATAGTTAACCGGAACGGTAGGAACTAAGCCGAAGCTTGTTGCCTGTTCTCCTACGCTTGGTCGCGTGGAACTGGCTGCTTTAAGCTGCCTTTAAGTTTTAATTCACCTATAGCTTTTAAGCATTTCAAAGTATATGATTCAATTCAATAAATTCCTTTTGATGTTGATAAGCATTGCTTAGTTTTATGACACTATGTGATAGTGTGTCTTGTATTTTTTTAAATGTGCTTTAATAAAAAAATACAGGATTAAATTTAATATAAGCGTAGTAACAAACATTTAAAGTGATGCAAGTGCGCACGATTTCCTTAATCATTACTTATGTTTATTTTATTTTGTGCGATTACGAACATAGACTGGTGCCCGCGACTTCGTCTTATCGTCATATTTTGGAAAATTCACACAATATCTTTATAAATTGTAGCCTATGTGTTATTCTGATGTATAAGCTATATTATTGTAAAGTTTCATTAAAATCCATTCAGTAAGATTTAATATAGTCCCAAAAGTTATTATCCGAGTGGGATTTGGACCCACGACCTTCCCCTTGATACGGGGCCGCGCTAACCAACTGCGCCATCGGATTCTAATCGCACTCGACGAAAAAAAAAACATTCAGTAGTTTTTACGTGAAAGAGTAACAAGCATTCATCCATCCATCCATCCATCCATACATCCATCCATCCATACTTACAATCTTTCGCGTTTATAATATTAGCAGAATAAACGTAAGCGAGTATATAGATAAAAAGTTTATTACTTGAACCAAACCCTAAAAATAACAGTAGTCCTCAAAATATAAACAAAACAATCTCGCGTCTACGGGATGGATACAGTTACACGTTGCTGGGAGCTACTGTTAAACGAATGTGTATCTAGTTCTAGGTGTACGCTTACACTCTTCTGGGTATTCTACGCTGGTTGTGACAACTACGAGCAGTGGCGTAGCTATCGTAGGGCCAGGTGGTGCAGTGCACCAGGAACTGCGAGCAGTGGCGTAGCTATCGGAGGGCCAGGTGGTGCAGTGCACCAGGGCCCCGGAGCTTAGGGGGCCCTCTAACCTAAGCTTTGAAAAGAGAGGGTCAGCCAGCTCCCGAAGCTAGAAAACCTTGAGCCTACTCACAATTTTTTTTTAATTATTTATTTTAAAGGCCAATATAAGTTCCATGTGCGTTCTAAGTACTATGTGAAAAGAGGGGGTGAGGGCCCGATTCTTTCTCTATGCACCGGGGCCCTTGTCCACCTAGCTACGCCACTGACTAATACGAGTACCTACCTATAACAACTTTGGTTTGAAAGGTGTGGGTGCCGATGAAATTACAGGCACATGAATGAGGCTTAATATCTGTATGCCTCAAGTTGATAGACGCATGGCAGTGCATCGTAGAACAAGTTCCTATCATGCGTGTCTTACGAGGCAATGCTTTATTTTATGTGATGGTTACCATTTAACATTAGGTGAGCAACATGCTTGTTCCATCAGCTAGTTGTATAAAAAAGAGGACGCGTGAAAAATTTAGTTTTATATGAAATACCAATAAATATGCATACGAACGTGATCCCTAAGAAAGACGATAAATATTCCTCTTTCGTGCTCCACATTTTGGTAGACAATGTTTGTATTTCATTCTGCATCAAAACGTGACGGCCCTACATAGCGGTACCAGTGAATCCTATTTATCAAGGAAATGCAAAATATATCTATGAGTTCACGTGCACGTATCTACTGGCTCATATGTTGTATCATTCATCATATTCCATACGGTACAGGATACCGTTATTTTATATCTTACTGCTCATAAAGTAGGTAGGTACTTTTCAAGTGGCGCTTACGAAAATAGAAATTCACCTAACTTTGGCGTTTTGAAGTGATCCTGGTGATTCAATAAAATAAATGATAATAATAAATTTTTTTATTGCAAAAAAGCATAGGTACATAGAATTTGATGCAGACGAACATAAGGGATCGAGAAATTACATGGCTTGTAGATAATGCTTTTTAACTTTGACTTTAAACCATAAAAATTTACTGCGAATTCTACAAATCACGTATTGCGTAGAGTACCTACCTAACACCATCACATTGCACTTATAAATTTTACTATCGTATTTTTGTACTCTTCTATCGTGTCTAGGTCGTCGTTTACAAATTGTATAAATGAAAGGTTTTCTTCTTCTCATTCTTAATCGGTTTGTCTTGCAAAGGTCAACCTTATAAGAATAAGAATCATTTATTGTAAAACTGTGTAAATAGATCTAACAGAGGTAATTTTGTTCCAACAGTCTACCCCTTTCGGGCATACAATATTATTATAAGTACTAGGTTACAATTTACTTGAAACTAATGACAGCCCAAAGTAGGTACTATAGGTAGGTATTATAGTACTCTTCTAGAGTGTAATAAACATTAGATAAAAGCCATTTCTTTAATTTATGTTTAAATGAATTTCCATTTTCTTCCTTTAAATCTGTTGGCAGATGATTATATACCTATTTTCTAGAAATGTAAATCCTTTATTGGCTGTATGTTAGAAACCTAAGTATTTACATTGTATCTTAAGAGCTGTGGATTTTGTTCAAAAATAAATAAAATAAAAAAATAAATACCGTTGAGAAAGGAGTCACGGTTGTTTACCAGCGTTTTTTCGGGTGGCTGCAATGTCTTCTAACCCTCTACCCTCTTCTTTTCGGGTGTACTTCCCGGTAACTTATTTGCACAGAGTAATACAGCAACGCTGCTTGGCGGCAGAAAAAGACATGGTGGTAGTACTTCAACAGACAAGCCCTTCACAAAGAGCTCTATTACTCTTGCTACATTGTAATGCTACATTGTACCACAGCAGGTACATCCCGCAGGTAGGTACCAATTATCAAAACATCCGGCTGGCATCTGCGTTCGTTATCCGTCAGTCAAAGTCGAGTGACAAGGCCTAAAGTCGGCGATCGACTTGCACCAGCTAGATCAAAGACGGCGCTTAATAGGCATTGGGCCAGAATACAAGCTGGTTCGGATGCTCCTCAAAAGGGCTAAAATTATACGCAAAAATCAACTATTTTATAGAAAAAGTTGTGAAACATCGTCGTTAAATATTTTTTTGATCCGCTGGGGAATAAAGGTTCTAAGTAGACTCACTGGAACACGAAGCGTGGGATGCCTTCCTACCCGATGGACTGACGACATTGTGAAGAACGCGGCAATCGGTGGATGCATAATGGACAGGGCTCAGAATCACATTTCAACATGACATTTCTCTACCATCACATTTCAACGATCCTGACGCGATTAATAGGCACTTCTTGAATGTGCCGGGCTCATCAACTGTCACTATTTCCCTCCTGACTTCTTTTGAGTTTAATCGTTATAACAACCTGACTTTCTCGTTGACTCCCATTAGTGTGGAATATGTCATAAAAATCATTCAAACCCTAAAGTCAAACGCTGAAGGTTGCGATGGAATTACCCTTGACATGATATTGCTCACGCTCCCTCTCTCCTTGAATGTATTAACAGCCATCGTTAACCGCTCAATCATAACGTCCACATTTCCAGATGTGTGTAAAATTGCCATTGTTCGCCCTTTGCCTAAAGTAAGTGACCCATCAACTTTCAAGGAACTTAGACCTATCAGTGTTTTGCCTTGCATATCAAAAATTATTGAAAAGGCTGTCTGTAATCAGCTGACTGAATTTCTGGAACGGCATAACATCTTGCCTGATGTTCAATCTGGCTTCCGTAAGCGCCGCAGTACAGCCACGGCCCTTCTAGATGTCACAGATAATATACTGGTCGCTCAGGACCGGGGCATGTGTACTTTGCTGGTGCTACTTGATTTTTCTAGAGCTTTTGATGCAATTAATACTACTCTGCTTTTGTCAAAACTCAGCTATTACGGTTTCGACCCAAACACTTTAAAATGGTTTGACAGCTATCTTACGGAGCGATATCAATATGTCGAGCTAAAAAATAATGATGGAACATCAAATTCCTCGCAGTTATCTTCCTTAAATCGGGGTGTCCCTCAAGGTTCTATCCTTGGTCCGATTTTATTTATCTTATATAGTTCGGATTTAAGGAACTCCATAGTCAATTGTAAGTACCACATATACGCAGATGACGTCCAGGTGTACCTTTCTTTTAAACCTAGAGACTTAACTTATGCCATCACTGCTATTAATGAAGACCTCAGTAGAATCTCAGCATGGTCAGATGAAAACAACCTGGTCCTCAATCCTCAGAAAACGAAGTATATGATTATTGGCAGTAGATATCATGTTAATTCTCTGTTTTCTACTCTGAGCGTTTCACTCAAAGGTGAACCAGTTGAGCGTGTTTTCGAAGCAAAAAATTTAGGCCTGACTATGGATGAGAATTTGCGGTTTGAAAAACATGTTGCAGATTGTGTACGGAGCTGCTTCTATAGACTAAAAATTTTGTATAAAATAAGGCCCTATCTAAGCGAAGAGATTCGTATACATCTAGTTGAATCATTAGTGTTATCAAAATTAAATTATGCAGATACCGTTTATGGACCTCGTTTGCTAGCCCGTACCCAAAACTTGATACAGCGTGTTCAAAATGCTTGCGCTAGATTTTGTTTTGTTGTTCCGCCTAGATCCCATATTACTCCATTCCTTAACATGCACTACAGTCTCAAAATGAAAACAAGGCGCAAGCTCCATCTGGCTTGTCTCCTCTTTGGAGTCATCAACTAAGTATCTGTATGATAAATTGAGCTGGATGACTAGTGAACGTAGCTGTGCTGGTAGGAAATGCACTACTCAACATCACAGATCTGAAAGTTTCAGAGGGAGTTTTAGGTATGCCGCTTCTAAATGCTGGAATAATTTGCCCCCACCAATGCGAAATATCAAGTTAGCCAATAGTTTTAAAAATAAGCTTAAAAAATTTCTTATAGAAGCTCAAATACGGCATGGAAACATTAATGTTGATGTTTCTCTTATCTAAGCACTTTTCTATTTTATTTTCTCTTCTATATTTCTGACCCAACTTCTTATGTAACATTTATATTTATTAATAACCTAACCTATGTGTTATTATTATTTATTCTATTTTCTTCAATTATCTAGATACCTCAGTTTAGTATAACTTATTTATAAACGTGTTGTTGTTGTATTTCGGTCACTGCTTAACTACCTTTTCCCTCCTTGGTTTCAGCTGAAAATCAGCGTTGAGTGTTAATACACCCAACATTTATGCTGAGCTGAAAACCTTTTTAGTATTACCTATTACTGTTGTCCCTTGAGCCGCTCAAAATTTTGTCCTTATTGTTCTTAATGTTTTTTTATGTTCAGGCTTGTGTTTTTTGTACTATACTAAATAAAATTTTATTCTATTCTATTCTATTCTATTCAGAATCGTTCTTCATGGAAATATATAGGGAAGGCTTATGTCCAGCAGTGGACTTCTTCAGATTGATGATGACGCTCCACACAAACATATTTAAAACAAAGGCTACACTGATTCTTAAACTTATTTGACCTAAAAACAGTGATTTTTGGATATAGTATTAATAATGTTTTCATATAAATAGGAAAGATTATCGAAATAAGGTTTCTTGAAATATATAAAAAAGTTATTGACAAATATGTGCGGAATTAGTACCTACTTTACTATACAAGGTGTTCCATAAGTTGTGTATATAAACTTCAGGGGTCTAAAGTACCCTTATTCCTTAGAAAAAGTTGTTCATATTGATGAACAACTTTTTCTAAGGAACCAACACTGTGAACGCGAAAAAAAAAAACAGCTGTTTCATACAAAAGTTCAATACCTGCCAGGCTAAAATGTATGAAACAGCTGTTTTTTTTTTCGCGTTCACAGTGTTGGTTCCTTAGAAAAAGTTGTTCATATTGATGGGTACTTTAGCCCCCTGAAGTTTATATACACAACTTATGGAACACCTTGTATACTATTTTGGCATTCTATAAATATTCCAAATCATCCTGTAGAGTCCATCTTTCCATATGGTAATCACTGGTCTTTCGAACAGATAAACTAGTTAAATCTGATTAATATATAATTAGATTATCTTTTTTTTTATATTTTCTTTCTATTAAAAATATTCTATGCAAATATAGGCAGCACGTGAACAAAGCCAACGTCTTGGGGACGCTTCCGCAATACAGATCAATTGAGGTACATATGTACATATATCTTGATCGTTTGAAACGGTCTGCAGATAGCTCAACTGTGTGTTTTGTACAACTTATGTGTTTTGTAACTACATATCCTAAATTGTAATTTTAATTTATAACTATTTGAGCTCAATACACAGTTTTTGCTTCTTCCTTCATTATGCAAAGGAGTGGAACTCATTTTCTTCGTCTGTTTTTCTGAACAATTATTTATTTACAATTATTATATTTATAATTATTACACTTCAAAAGATCGCTTTTAGCGATAAGACCGCCCATTGCATATTTTGTTTTTCTTTAATTGATTTGTTCTATTTTGTTAGTTTGTAAGGTGTGCATTATAGAATTTTCATTCATTCATTTAAGTCAAGAGTCTCTTCAAGGCAAGAGAGAATAGGTGTCTTCTAGACATTTTGTCCGATCGTCAGCTTTATTGTCGCTTACCATTATGTGATATTGTAGCAGTCTTTTATGTTAAAAAAGACCAGCAAACACCTGTTGTAGCATACGCATCCAGCCGAAATAGCACGGATGGCTTTCTGCTACTCTGGGAAGACCACGAGATGGGGTCTGACGGTTATTTCCTATTAGAAAGACGATGTTCAAAGTGTAGACAAGCCTCACACAGTAAAGATATATGCAATGTACATACCTTAGACTGCGACCAGCCTCGTTAGCTTCCAGCGGTTTCTTGAGATGATGATGAAGGGATGATGTTGGTGTAGATGGGTCCACGATAGCGGAAATAGCACACGCGCACTTGCATAGAATTTGGATATAAGCTTTCCCGGTAGTTGACGCGGCGCGTGCGATTCGGTAGGTGTCCACGAGAAGACGAAGCTTTGATGAAATAGAACTGTCACAGCTGTCACTCCAAGCTTTGACGTTTTATGTACTTGCATGACAACCGAATGATGGCGTCTCGATACTGCTGTCAGCTTAGAGAAGACTTTGAACATCGTTGAATGAAAGAGATGAATGAATAATTAGGTAGGTAAATACGTTACGTTTGTAAGGGAACGGAACATCCCGCCCACCAAAATACCTATGGTATTTTCTGGTTAAAATGACTTCACAAGAGCGATAAAGCTTTGACGATATGATAAGATATTACGATAGTTAAAGTGAACTTAATTAAGATTAGATCTACCTACACTACGATTTGCTTAACTAAGATTTGTATAAATTAAGTTTAAAACTAGTCCTCGAGAGGTAGAGGACATAGTTTTACCAACGGTCGATTGATTGTATGATTATTCGCATTTTTTACGGTTGCACTCCGAGCTATTCCGTCGCCACCATATTGAAGATCGACCACTCTTGCAAGGGTCCAATGTAGTGGAGCGCGGTTGTCGTCTTTGATTATCACCATCGAACCGATCGATAACGGTTTAGAATCTTTAGTCCATTTGGCACGTTGCGTTAGAGAGTTTAGATATTCGGTTTTCCATCTGGACCAAAAGTTCTGTTGAAAGGCTTGTAACATCTGCCACCGAGGAAGTCGTTTTAGATTGATGTTAGTGAGATCGTCCTCGGGAACAGCTGTTAACGGTTCTAAGGTTAGAAAATGACCTGGCGTCAAACACGATAGGTCGTTTGGATCGGAGCTGATTGGATACAGAGGTCTTGAGTTTAAGATGGCTTCGATTTGAACAAAAAGAGTCGTCAGCTCTTCGAAAGTAAGGACCTGATCGCCTACGACGCGATATAAGTGAGATTTTGCTGCTTTGATTTGAATTTCCCAGACGCCACCAAAATGCGGGGCGCCAGGGGGATTGAATTTGAACTCAATTTTTTCTGCACGAGTAGCTTGTTGCATTAAAGGATTGAGTTGGTTTTTTGCGCCGACAAAATTTGTCCCGCAATCCGCGTGAATAACGTTACAGCGTCCGCGACGTCCGACAAAACGCCTAAGAGCAGCGATGAACCCTTCAGTCGATAGCGTCGAGACAACTTCGAGATGCACCGCTTTGGTCGCTAAACAGACAAATAAGCATAGATATGCCTTATCCATCTTAGCACCACGATGTGAACCTACTTTGATGCGGAACGGTCCGCCTAGATCTACGCCTACCACCGAAAAAGGTTTGATTTGATTGACACGGTATGAGGGAAGATCGCTCATGAAGGGCTGTAACGGTTGTGGGTTTGTTCGAAAACATGGAATGCATTTAGACAAGCGGCGACGGATGGTACGTTTAGCAGCGATAATCCAGAATTGCTGAAGAAGTAAAAAGTGTGTGGTGTTTACACCTGGGTGCAAAAAAATTCGATGGATTGAGTCGATTATTAAAAAAGTTAATGAGTGTTCAGAAGGTAAAAAGGCAGGATGTTTATGTTCGTATTCTAAGCCTGATCGAGAAATCCTGCCGCCCACCCTGAGCACTCCTTGGTCGTCAAGAAAAGGATTAAGTTTGCGGAAAGGTTTAGGTAAAACCTTCTTCATTTTAAGATTAGAAATTTCTTCTGTGAATGTTATGTTTTGAACGTGTTTGACGATATGCATCAGAGCGTGATGACGTTCTACGTTATTGAGATACACCTTGCGATTCGCTTGATTGGGATAACGAGAGTTGTTAATGAAACGACGGATATACGAAAGTACATTAACGAGTTTTGATAACGAAGAGAAGCGATTCAGCAAGTTTCCGATTATAGAAGGGTCATTATCTACGCCCGTGTCGATTTGGCCAGTTACTAATACTAATGTTTTGCGTTCTTCCGTTTTGACGATCACCTCCTCGTCGTGATTTATGTGGTCTGATTCTAACGGCCAAGAAGAATGATCTTTAGCTAACCAACAAGGCCCCGCCCACCATAAAGAATTGTGAAGAATTTCACAAGGAAGTTGTCCCCGCGAGCAGATGTCGGCAGGATTGTCTCCTGAAGAAACGTGATGCCAACAATCGGTTGGAGTAAGTTCTTGGATCTGACTTACGCGATTGGCCACGAATGTGACCCAGCGAGATGAAGGAGAGCGTAACCATAAAAGGACAACGGTTGAGTCTGACCATAGGTAGACGGCATCGATTTTGATTCGATTGAGGTAGGTGTCGCGCACGAATTGATATAAATCGGATAAGAGAACTGCCGCGCAGAGCTCTAGTCGTGGCAACGAGATACGTTTGAGAGGGGCTACTCGAGCTTTTGAGCAAACAAGGTAGACATGGACTGCACCGTCCTTATCAGTGACGCGTAAATAAATAACAGCACCATACGCTACCTCAGAGCTATCACAAAACCCGTGTAACTCACAAGATACAGATTCAGAGCACGTTAACTTGCGAGGAATTCGGAGATTGGTCAACTGTGGAAGTTGATCTTTATAAGTTGTCCAAGTACTGATGACCTCATCAGGTGGCGTTTGGTCCCATCCAATACCGAGAATCCATAACTTTTGGATGTATGATTTGATTTGTATTGTAATGGGAGATAAGAAGCCTAACGGGTCGAAGACTCTAGCAAGTTCGCTGAGAATGGAACGTTTAGTACAAGGACGATCTGAAGGTTTAATTTCAAAGAAAAAGGCATCAATTGCTGGATCCCATTTGAGACCAAGGACCTTCAGCGTTGAAGGCTCAGAATTGTCGAAGGAAACCGCACCTGTCAAACAATCTTGACGAGGAAGATCAGATAGAAGCTGCTCATTATTACTGACCCATTTTCTAAGTTGAAAACCACCGAGTTTGAAAAGGGCGATAAGTTGGGTTTTGGCCTTTTGGGCGTCTTCAAGCGAGCTACTCCCCGAGGCTACGTCATCGATATATACGTCAGATAAGATGATATTCTTCGCAACCGGATATTTATCCCCTTCGTCCTCAGCCAGTTGTCGCAAAGTGCGACATGCAAGAAAAGGAGAAGAAGAAACACCATATGTGACAGTGTTCAGGCGATATTCTTGAAGAGATTCGACGGGGGAAGCCCTCCAAAAAATACGCTGATAGTCACGGTGTGCAGGAAATGTGAGAATTTGTCGGTACATCTGCTTAGCGTCTGACATATATACAATGCTGTGCTCCCTGAAACGCAGAAGGATCTTCAAAATGTTGGGTTGTAGTTTTGGACCGGTGAGTTGAGTATCGTTAAGAGAACGTGAGTGAGAATCTTTAGCAGAGGCGTCAAAAACAACACGAAGACGAGTAGTTGCTGAATCTGGACGCAACACACAGTGATGGGGGATGTAGTACTTGCCCATGCTGAGCTCATCTACCGGAACCAATGACATATGACCAGTCTCTAGATAGTCTGACATAAAGTCAGCGTATTGTCGATGTAAGTCGGGGTCACGAGATAGTCTACGTTCGATAGCATGGAATCGTCGCAGTGCAACTTCACGAGAGCCGTGAAACGTGGGTTCTGAATTTTCTTTAAATGGTAGACGCACCATGTATCGTCCGGATGAATCACGAGAATATTCGGATTGAAACTTTTGTTCGCAAAGCGTTTCATCTGGGGTCAATAACGAAGCTTGCGGTATGAGATCTAGTTCCCAGAAGCGTTGAACCAAAGAGTTCAACTCGATATCGATATTTGATGACGTATGAATTAGCGTGTTT
This sequence comes from Chloroclysta siterata, assembly GCA_932294275.1. NCBI lineage: Eukaryota > Metazoa > Arthropoda > Insecta > Lepidoptera > Geometridae > Chloroclysta > Chloroclysta siterata. The sequence goes on along the minus strand of OW028595.1, from coordinate 20,072,973 downwards.
GAAGCTAAACGAGTTTTGCCTAAGAGAAGCCAACCAAAGATAGAGTTAAAAGCGGTAGGTTGGTTGGAATGTCCCTTGACATGTTGATGGAGAAGCGAGTCAGCAAAAACATCTGCGGCGAACAATAGATCGATAGGTCCCGGTATATCAAACCCAGGATCTGCTAACTGTAGTGAGCTAACATGTGACCATCCCGATGTGTTTAATTTGGCGATAGGTTGATCGCCACATATTGTTGAAATCACATGCAGGTCTAAATTAAACAAGACTTTGTTATTTGTACCTACTGAACAGGTGACGTCACCGAGAATGGAGGTTGATGTCTCTCCGAGTCCGCTTACGCTGACGTTAGCTTGAGTAATGTTTAAGTTTAAACGTTCAATAGCTGATGCAGTAATAAAATTACTCTGACTTCCGGTGTCAAACAAAGCACGGAACGATTGCATCGCGCCGGACGCATCTTTGACTTGCACGATGGCAGTCGCTAGCAAAACGGTCGTGTGTGTTGGTGACCTTGAAACCAAAGACGATACGGTTGGATTCGATTCGATAGGGTTATCGCGATGGAGTAAGGTGTGATGTTTCCGTTTGCACGTGCGACACGAAAATATGGATTTGCAGTCTTTTAATTGATGATTTGGCCTAAGACAGTTGAAGCACCAGAGTTTTTCAGTAGCAACTTTAATTCGATCGTCAAACGATTTTTTAAGAAATTCTGAGCAGGCTGCTATTGAGTGAAGCTCACCACAGAATGAGCATTTGCTTGTATACGGACCGGAAGGTGTACTTCCGGTTGGCTTCTGATCGGTAGCGGACGTCACCGATGCCGGTGCGTGCGGTGCGGCCGCGACGAGCGCATGCGATGTACTGCTACGTTTGAATTGCGGCGATGCCGCCGGCGGGTTGAACTTTTGCGAAAGTTTGGGTTTGGTCGATTCGATAAAATGAGTATCGCGCAACAACGCCTCACACTTGGATTGTAAAAATATTTTTAATTGTGTGTAGGTAGGCAGCTCCACGTCCGAATGTTTTTCTTCAAAGTCCCGCCGCAATTTAGTGTCAAGTTTTGATAAGATATGATACACTAGGATGAAGTCCCACTGACCGGTCGGTAATTTGATCGTCTTTAAAATACTTAAGTTTTCTTCGAGAAGGTCAAGTGATTTTCTAAACTCATGAGCGTCATTACATTTAAAGTCTACATTTAAAATGTCTCGCCAACACGTAAAAGCTAGATCGCGGTTATTCTTATAGCGCGCAGTGAGCGCCTCATACGCGTCTCGATAATATTCGTGAGTTTTAGGAAAAGGTTTGACCACAGTTAACGCATCGCCGCTGAGAGATGATGTGAGATAATGAAATTTCTCTGTATCGGTAATAGAGGTCGAATTGTGTATCAGCGAATTAAAAGTATCGAAGTACTCAGGCCATTTTTTTATGTCCCCACTAAAAGTCGGAAGTACGATTTTCGGTAACCGGATGTTAGAAGAAGAACTTCCGCCTCCGCCGTGAGAATGAGTTGAATCATTTCTAGTTAGGTTGCGATTGATAGATAACACCCGATAATACATGTCATCAAAACGTTCCTGAATTGTATTATCTTCATTTTCAGGATCGTCAAGAACCTCCTGAATAGTGAAATGAGCGTCCTCAAAATTAGCGGCAATTTGTTTTACAGTTTGATGATACGATAAAAACAAATCTAGTTGAGTAGGATCATTGGCGGCCAAAATACCTACTTCCAAAGCCTTAGTCAAACGGTTAAAAGCGATAGTACGTTTTCTACGTAAAGACGGTAAATCTTGAGCAGTGTACTCGATGTCAATAGATTTTGACTTAGACTTTTTCAGTGTACTTAGTTTACGAGGATGTTTCCCGAGAATCGACATTGTTTAACAAAATGAGTAGATAGCGACGATCGATCACTCGAGCGCTGGGTACATACAAGGTACCTAAGTACGTGCCTAAACAGAAACGGTGGATACGTAAAATATATTCTTCAAATAAAAATAAAAAGAATATAATTATGTATAGGTAATGTGAATATTAGAAAAAGTAGAAGCACGCTTGTATAATAATATGTGGTCGTAAGCCACGGAGATTTACCTCTAATTCCTACTCCATACACATTTATTATTCCTAAGGCACTTGTATTTATGACGTACGACCAGATAGATAACGATTTATTTACCTTGACTTGTGAATGCAATACCTACGAAGGAACACGAAAGTAAAAGTGTAAAAATAACAAAAGGTTCCTCAATTACTTTCGCAGTATACGGTACTAGTACTAACTGTTGAGTAATCTGTTCATTCACTCCGTACAGAAATATTCACAAGCGCAACGCTCGACCGCGGCGAACGGTTAACAAAATTCCGAACTACCCTACAGTTCAAGAATGTGAGTAAAGAAAATATGATTGATTTTACGAGTGACGATCTTATTTCAATTTATGAAATATGACTTTTGAAATAAAAGGATTATAGTCTAGTGATAAATTTGCATGATACGTAATGATTAAGAATGAATGATTTTGTAAATTGATACGATGTTTGATAGAAATATTGCGAGTGAGGATAAAACCAATGCAGCGTTATAGATGTGATTGATAGCACGATTTTAGCAATACAAGCAATAAGTCTGCGTTTATTTGATGACGATTTATTACAATGAAAATATAGTATTGAGATCCCTGTTCGATGGTGATGGCTCACAAACAGTGGATAACGTTATTTGATTATTAAAAACGGTATTTGAGTAATCCTGGTGGTACGGGATAACTTAGAATGTGATAATTACCTATAATTTTAGTAAAATAATAGATCGATTTTGATAATCTAAGCTAGCCGTGTTTTAACCAGAAATACCACAAGAAAAGATGGCGATTTACGATTAACGATTTCGAAAATGGAAGCTCCCTGGTTTCGGCACCAAAAAGAATGTAGCATACGCATCCAGCCGAAATAGCACGGATGGCTTTCTGCTACTCTGGGAAGACCACGAGATGGGGTCTGACGGTTATTTCCTATTAGAAAGACGATGTTCAAAGTGTAGACAAGCCTCACACAGTAAAGATATATGCAATGTACATACCTTAGACTGCGACCAGCCTCGTTAGCTTCCAGCGGTTTCTTGAGATGATGATGAAGGGATGATGTTGGTGTAGATGGGTCCACGATAGCGGAAATAGCACACGCGCACTTGCATAGAATTTGGATATAAGCTTTCCCGGTAGTTGACGCGGCGCGTGCGATTCGGTAGGTGTCCACGAGAAGACGAAGCTTTGATGAAATAGAACTGTCACAGCTGTCACTCCAAGCTTTGACGTTTTATGTACTTGCATGACAACCGAATGATGGCGTCTCGATACTGCTGTCAGCTTAGAGAAGACTTTGAACATCGTTGAATGAAAGAGATGAATGAATAATTAGGTAGGTAAATACGTTACGTTTGTAAGGGAACGGAACACCTGTCATTTTCGATCAAGAAAACCAGCAAGTGGCAACCCTAGAACTATCACGATTGTTGCCATAATAGGCCACCTATGACCCAGCTCCGTTGTTCAGGCGCCTTGTTTGATTCGATTTATTGGCAAATCAAAACGGTAACCACACTATTACTAAAACTATCTATTGAAGCTTCTTACTTATCTATCTGTGGTTTCGCAAATATTGATTTATATGATTGTTGATCTTTTAAAGGGCTGAAACCCGTCAAAGTACTCCTTGCTCGCCAAACAAGTTTTCTTACTAAAAAGTTTGCTTATGGCGAAGACAAGAGCTAATGTGACTCTCGCTCGCACGTATATCTTGAAAGATATAGGTAAAATCACTAAACTCATTTTCGAAAAATCGCACCCAACCATTTTGTGTGCAATCACATTGCACACAGTTTAGTAAAAATTTCATTTTGATCGATACAAGTTTTTCTACTTAAAAGTTTGCTTATGTACGAAAACTAGGAGCTCTTGTATTCGCCCTATGTAACGATAACTAGTAGGTACATAAAGCAAACTATTAGGTAGGAAAACTGCTTTCGATTAAAATGATATTTTAGCTGAATCGTGTTAATATTACGGGAGGCAATAATGTACACCCAGATAATGTACAGCATGATAATTGGAAGCCACTTTAGTACCGTTGAGTCGGATTGGTTAGGTTATGTTGAAACATATAAATTACGCACGAGGCGAGCGAGCAAAGCGAGCGTGCCGCGGCAGCGGCCGCCGAAGTGCCAGAAATTATTTTTTACGGTACCTAAGTGGCTTCCAATTATCATGCTGTACATTATCTGGGTGTACATTATTGACACGTGACGATATTGCACATCCAGATAATGCACACCCCGATAATGTACACCCAGATAAAATGAATCCAAAAAGGTACCAAAGTGGATTCCAAATATCATGCTGTACATTATCGTGCTGTACATTATCATGTCGTACAATAACCAGACTCAATATTACACACAACTTGGTTGATTGCGATTTTTCATAAATAAGTTCAGTGATTTTATCAAATTCAAAATATTTGAAATGTTCGAGCCAGAGCTAAATTAGCAGTAACACTATCTAACTAATTATCTTTCCGCGGGCGTTAACGAAAACGTGAAGTGATTTTATATAGACACCCAGATTTGGTTGGCCACAGCATATAAGAACTTATTTTTAGAATTTGGATTTAGTATAAATGTAGTATTTATATCAATGGGAGTCGACCACAAGTGATTATAATCATAAATAGTTCGCATTATGTTCTCACGTGATACACCGGTAATCCATAGCGTTTGCACGGAAGCCGATCCGTTAGCTCGTTCTAAGAAAAGGTCTCGTCTTGGTGAAGGATTCGAAAAGAACCGTTGTTATAAGTATTTTACTATATGAGATCGAATTACTAAGACGAGAGTAAACAAAAAAAACAAAAACATATATGGAAAACTCCTTAAATATTATAAATAACTTTTTACAAAAAAAAAACTGACTTCAAATACACTGAAAACACAAAATACGCAATTTCATTTACTTGGATGACATAACTTCTTCCTGTTATTTAGATTTAAAAGCCAAACTACTGAACCGATTTTAATGAAATTTTAAAGACCAATTAGAAAGTAAATAAAAAAATAAATTTTCAAATCGGTTTATAAATGACGGAGTTATGCGGTGACCAACATTTAAAAAGAAACAGTTAAAAATATTAATGTTACCATCACTACTAATACACAAGCGAAACAGCAGGCAGCAGCTAATACTACATTAAAAAATGTAATATAAATAGAGTTAACCTCAATAAAGTAAACATCATCAAATAATTATAACCGGAAGTCAAACAAGCACTTTATTTCTTTAAAAGTTACAAGAACAACCCATATTTTAGTAGCTTTCAAAATATTTGCAGAAAAGTTCGTTCGCCTTGAATTTGATGCCATTTCTCAACACATTTTTATTTAGAAACGTTATTGACCGTGAGTCAATGTGTTACTGATCAATATCATGTAAGGAAGCAGGATTATTCAGAATTCAGGAAGATGTGTGGTGTTCCTCATATAAAAAAAAGTGTTAATGTAAACCGAAAGGTGTGTTTCCTCTCCATTTGTTTAGCAAAATGCATATTTTTATAGCTTGATACTTCCTGTATACATTTAAACCTTACGAGTAATCATGCTTTTCAACAGTCATTGAAAAGACACACATTATATCATACTAGTTGCCGCCCGCAGCTTCGCTCGCGTATTATTGTGATTGCGGACATTAATATTATTATACATATAGATATTACCAACTATATAGGTACCTAATACCTATAATGTATAATTGTGAGTTATGTAGTGTTATTCTGATGTATAAGCTATATTTTTGTAAAGTTTCATTAAAATCCATTCAGTAGTTTTAATGTGAAAGAGTAACAAACATCCATCCATCCATACTTACAAACTTTCGCGTTTATAATATTAGTAGGATTCACACATATCAGAAACGGCCTCCCGAATTTAATCTCCAGGCTTAGTACCAACTCAAAATTCTGGTAGTCTAAGGTACGCCCCAAAAACTACATTTGGCACCTACCCTAATTTTGCAGTAGTTAGGTAGCGCCCAACTTGTCTAATTGGAGTTTTTTTATACAACTTGCAGATGGAACTAGCAGATGGCCCTCCTGATGTGACCTTTAACAAATCATTGCCTTGTAAGTCACACACGCAGTCGCACACTGCAGAAGCTGATCGGGTCCTTCCTCTCATCTGATCCAAATCACCACCTTGCTTGAACATTGCTGCCACCAACCCAAGGTCCTTCTCCGCTATTTTAAGGAGTTGGCCTGGCTGGGGTGAGGTTAGCTGGGGGACAATGCACAATACACCCCATTGCACGTCGGTGCAGATCTCATTCCCCCACCACGAATTAGAATTAGGATTAGTCACACACGATAGGAACATGTCATACGATGCACTGCCCTGCGTCCAACAACTTGAGGCATACAGATGTTAAGCCTTTTTCCCCGGCGAACCGAAATACAGCAACGCTGCTTTACAGCTGAAAAAATGCTGTGAGGACTGTGTCGTGTAATTACAGGCACATGAGGCTTAACATCTGTATGCCTCAAGTTGATGGACGCAGGGCAGTGCATCGTAGGGCACGTTCCCATCGTGCGTGACTTACGAGGCAATGCTTTGTTATAGGTGATGGTTACCACTTAACATTAGGTGGGCCATCTGCTTGTTCCATCAGCTAGTTGTATAAAAAAAAAAAAAAAAAAATGCCGTTTAATCGTTACGTTATCGACAGAATTCTGATGAAACTGTCTTATAAAAATATGTTTTCTCAGCTGATACCTACTTATCATAAACATTGCAATGACCACAGCTGAAGACACTTATTTCTTCACATTACCGCGTATACGTAACCATTCCCCGAATCTGGGATTGAATCATTAAAATCAATGGGATTCCAAGATGCGTTAACACTTTGATGTTTCAATATTATTCTGTTTACTTAAGGCGATCAACGTTTTTTGAGGGTTGGTCGTAATTTCTTTGGAAGGGATAAGTACCTAATACACATCGGTTGAAAATGACTCATAATGAAAGTAACTTAAAATTGTGAGGTATAATCGATCACTGAAATAAAGGATTAACAGGCCTTTAAATCTAATCTTAGATGTCAAACGCGTATACATTTTGTCATATTTGCCATATATGGCCATATATATTTTGTCATATATGCACGGGGTAGCATCACGCTAAGAAAGAACCAATTTAACCTCACTAGGCACAGAGCAGGACTAATTGCCATAATTATTTTGTTTATTTTTGTTACTTCCTTCTTTTTATCTTGTTTTATATTCATCTGTTAACTTCTCTGTTCTGTGTTCCTCTCTAATGTGTGTGTAAATAAACGTATTTCATTTAATTTTATATTTAACGGCCCTTTATTCCTTTGTTAATCTAAGACAGCATGGTGAAATCAGAGCTAAAAGTGGATGATAAACACCGATACACCATGGAACTAGTGGAATGAGAATATGAAAACGTTTTTATAATTGGTTTTAATAAAATTAACAGAAAGATACATTGGAATAAGTAGTGCGATTCCGTCAACAACATAAAATAAATAAATAAAGTAAGTGTTTCGGCGAGTACACTAGGTGAAACTCGTGATTTTGTTTTTTAGGGAATATCTAAATCATTCGCAGTAGGTGATTAGTGAAATAATGCCTATGATGCTAAAGCTTTGTTTCAGTAACTCACTGATCACCAGTTTTTCGTATTTTTTCAAGACGTAGATGTGAATCTGGGCTTTTTGAAAAAATTATCAAAGACCAAAATTATAAACACAAAATATGACGTTTTGGTTCCCTTCAGCAACAGTTTTTGTATGTTTTTCAGTGTAGGTATTATGAGTAGTTTTTTTTTGCAAAAAAAGTTATACCATTAACAAGTTCATTCATATGACAAAATTCTTCAGGTATTATTTTCAAATTCAAAAGGTACTTATTCAATAAAATCACAAGGATCACTTTGAAACGTCATAAAACCAGGTGAATCTAGGTACCAGTTCCACGCGACCAAAGCCTAGGAGAAAAGGCTAACTAACGGATCGGCTACCGATCTTTTGTATGATCCTTGTTACAATCTACACTTCTACACTAATCTACACTAATACAAGGTGTCTCAAAAGAAATGTCATATTTAAAACCATAATTTTAAAAAAAGTAAGTAGTTTATTGAAAAAATGTTTATTACATATTAAAGTACACTGTTTGGGACACTAATAAGTATTATAAAGAGGAAAGATTGTATTTTTGTATTTTTGTATGTAACAAATAGGCTCAAAAACTACTGGTCCGATTTCAAAAATTCTTTCACCATTAGAATGCTACATTATCCCTGAGTAACATAGGCTATATTATATTTTGAAAAAATCAGGGATCCTTACTAAAACTCCAATAATGTAACCCAAGGTGGAAAACAAAAACCTTACATCGCGTGTGCTGCGAAAACTATTGATGATAGAACAAAATAATGTACAACGATTTTGTAGAACACGTCATCATCTACAAAAAATGTCGCGACAGCATATGTCTAACTATTATAGTTATGTCACAATAAGTGTTCTTTTATTATAAAAAAATAATTAAAACGCCACCGCTAGAAAAGGGTCTTTATTTGTACCTTGGTATTAATCCTTATCCAAATAAATTAAGACGGTTTCAATACCTATAGATAGATTACTTCTTAAATTTTTCAAATCGGACATTCCATTCAAAAGATATGGCGAAAATAAAAATGTTAACGGGTCCACGGGTCACGCATGGGGTGAGATTTCACTCACTCAAGGAGAAGGGTGTGCAAATGTATGAAATAAGTAGACGCGAGGCTCGAACCCACACGGTCTAAGTTTATCCTAAAATGTTCAAAAAATTTATGACCACCCATGCGAAGCTGGGACAGGCCGCTAGTGTAATATAATATTGAAGCTTCAGTGTGGTGCCAATCTTAATAAGGTTACATGAACCAAGTATTGCATTATTTCCTTATCAATCTACCATCTCAGCCATCATTATTGTAAAATGAAATAATGATACTGCGATTTTTTTACGGTTTAAAACAGATAACAGTAACTTAACAAGATGTTTCTGGGCATACACATTTCGTGCCGTCCAAAATAGTATTTTACCTCGTTAACGCGTCCTACTATGAAGCTTATGCAATGGACAGATGGGGCTATTTATGGATTGAACATAAATAAAGCTAGTTGTAAAAGTCAGTTTTATTGGATAAACAATTAAGTGCAAAATGCTGTTAGACATTTCATATGATTTTTTGTCTATGTTCGATGCTTTTTAGAATAGAATAGAATAGAATAGAAAAATCTTTATTTTGTCTGTTAAAAATGAAATTTACAGAAGAGCTGTTACAATTGTGATGATAAAAAAGGCCACCACTCAGCATTTGATGTATGAGCTCAAGCCCTTACAGCGCTGGGCATACGTCTTTCGTAGACGTATGGCTACGGCTTGACTAAATAAGTGTTCCCGCACACGGGCTTCCGGCCACAACCACAAAACGCCGCCACTGGCATATTTCTTGTAGTTTTCATACATTTTATATGGACTCGCCGCACACGGTTGACACCGGTAGCCGCCACACACTACAAATCGCTGCTCGATTGGTATGAAAACTACAGGAAATATGCCAGTGGCGGCGTATTGTGGTTGTGGCCGGAGGCCCGTGTGCCGGAACCCTTAGGTGATTCGAATGTTTGACTATCTTGAAAAACGAAGTAAATATCTGGATTTATAGCTAAAATGAGGTAAGTCTTATTATTATATTATATTGCAACAAGAGTAGTAGAGCTCTTTGTGAAGGGCTCGTACGCCTTTTTCTGCTTCCAAGCAGTGTTGCTGTGTTTCGGTTTGAGGAGTGGGTTGCCGGTGTAATTACAGGCACATGAGATTTAACATCTGTATGCCTCAAGTTGATGGACATAGGGCAGTGCATTGTAGGGCACGTTCCTATCGTGACTTACGAGGCAATGCTTTGTTATAGATGGGCCATCTGCTTGTTCTATCAGCTAGTTGTATAAAAAAAAAACAAGGAACATATCATACAATAGAACGGTAGGAACCAAGCTGTAAGTTTGTTGCCTGTTCTTTTAGGCTTGGTTGCGTGGAACTGGCACCTAGGTTCACCTAGCTTTAAGACGTTACAAAGTGATCCTTGTGATTCAATTGAATAAATACCTTTTGAAATCGATTTTATTGCACCACGTGATCATATAATTTATAAATTCATAAAAAAAACAATCCAAGTGTCCAGCAGAATACTTCTTCATACTGATTAATGATGATTTAATCAAACGGAAAAAGCGTTCTCGGTGGATGTGCTCTATGAGGCAATGCAGATAACCAGCCAGAGATAACAGCTCAACATCAGGTTGGTCGCCTGTTTGCTATAATGTATAAAGTTTAAAACTCAAATATTTTTTTCTCATAAAAAAAGATCTATTATCATTCACAATGTAATGTTATTCAAAAAAGACTTTAAAATGTCTATTACCACGTTTAAATACTCTTGTATAGTCTAAAGGGAGTTTATAATCAGACCGTAGTACGATTTAAAGTTGTGTTCCAAACAGAGTGTGCACTAACGAACCAACGTGCCCTAGAAATAACTGAAAACAAGGACTTTAACCTCCCATTATATAACTCGAGATAAAGGCAAATCACAATTTAATAGGTTAAGTAGACGGATGTGACTGACACAGGCCCGTAACAGGTGGGTACAGACGGGCCATAAATGGCAGCTACTGGGCCTTAAATGGAAGGCAGTAGAATGCGCGTGCGCCGCCAATGAACGTACTACGAAGACTATTATAATAATAAACACTGTTTGATTTCTTCTGAACTGACACTTTTTTTGTGAAAATGGACGACGTGTGCCGAATGTAACGTTGCGACGTGTCCTAATAGACAACATCTAGCTTAAATGTTTATTTCTAATAGATTTAAGACTCAGACAACCGTCAAACAAAATCTCCCTCGCACATTTCAACATTTTCAAATATCGAAGTTTAAGGGGCTGACAACCATCAAACAACTTCTCGCTCGCACGTTTCGACATGATAAAAGATGTAAAATCACATAACTCATTTTCGAAAAATCCCAATCAACCATTTTGTGTGCAATCACATTGCACACAGTTTAGTAAAAAAATCATTTCGATCGATACAAGTTTTCCTACTTAAAAGTTTGCTTATGTACGAAAACTAGTAAAGCAAACTTTAGAGTAGGAAAACATGTATCGATCAAAATGATTTTTTTAGTAAACTGTGTGAATGTGATTGCACACAAAATGGTTGATTGCGATTTTTCGAAAATGAGTTTATTTTATATATCTTTCATAAGGGGGGTATTCAGAGGTAGTTACATATGTCTAAATATTACATTTTGGTACGAGTAGTACATACCCTCATTTTGCAGTAGTTAGTATTCCATACGTGACGGATTGCAAGCCCATCGTCGCTGGTAAAATACTAACTGGTTTCCTCGTCACGTTTTTCCTTCCGCGATTAACGAAAAATCTTAGTTAAAAAATGTATAGAATAGAAAAATCCATTGGTACACTACAGAATTCGAACCATCCACTTAGACTATCAGTGCCGGTTGTTTTAATACCTTCAAAAATCCTATACTTAGGCTTCACCAGTTTTTTATGAAATCTATCATCGATATTGTTGTCATATTCACTGGATTTATGTTTATTTATGTGCGCAATGCCAGTGCTCTTAAACGGTGAAGGAAAACATCGTGAGGAAACCAGTTAGTATTCTAACAGCGGCGATGGGCTTGCAACCTGTCACGTATGGAATACCAACTACTGCAAAATGTGGGTATGTGCCAAATGTAATGTTTGGACGTACCTCTGACTACCCCCTTAGACATCCTCAAAAGAATCTGGAGTTAGTACTTGGTACTAAGAGATCTGAGGGGATATCTACCGTGCTTGGGGATTAAAGTCGTGAAGCTGTTTCAGTTTCAGTTTCAGTTTATTCACTGGATAAGGCTCTGTGTACAATTCAAACTATTTCTAATCCTTAATTTACGATGCCTTTAAAAATTCAAATGTTAATTATTAGACTAATAGTATTTCTTTCTCATACCCTACAAGGTGTTCGAAATTTTACCATCCCACTTTCCAAAACTCTTTAAACATTAGGTAACGGAACGTAAGAATTCACTCCTACGCGATGCCACCTGGAATCTGTTTGGTCTATTCACTAGCACCAAACTACTTCAAGTCTGAGTTTTTTTTAGTTTTTCGTTCCGTATCGTCAGGCCGTTTTTGTATGGAGATTCTATGAGCGCCTCTATCGGGGCTGCTGAGGACTCACGACACGAGTCTCCATACAAAAAAAGGCCTCACGTTACGAAACGAAATACGAAAAACCAAACTCAGACTTGGGGTAAAGGAATCTGTTTGGTCTACTCACTAGCACCAAACTGAACATGATCATGACATTCCAAAAGAGGCCAAAAGAAAGTAAGAAACTGCTAATCAATTCCGCAAATTCGCTACCTGTGTGTTAATTTGGAAGTCAAACAATTCTGTATTTATTGGTGTTTTCGACAGTCTGCTAGATTTATTGTGTAGGAAAATTTGCAGATTTGGCGTTTGGCACTAGTTTCCCAATCGACGGTAAACATAACGACGTGCTATTAGCAGCTATTGAAGGAAATTACACATTCCTTGGATTTAAACATCCAACAGGTCTGATTCAGCCTTGGCAATTAAAACCAACGCGAACAACCTGCATCCACGGTAGTGAATTAGTGATCCTTTGTATGTATACAAGATGTTTCAATTCTTGTGTTTAAAAACTTCAGGGGGCTAAAGTACTCATAAATATGAATAACTTTTTCTAAGGAACCAACACTGTGAATGCGAAAAAAAACAGCTGTTTCATACATTTTAGCCAGGTATGGAACTTTTGTATGAAACAGCTGTATTTTTTACGCGTGCACAGTGTTGGTTCTTTAGAAAAAGTTATTCATATTGATGGGGACTTCAGCCCCCTGAAGTTTTTAAACACAAGTAGGTATTGGAACACCTTGCATAACCTTGTTAAATAAATAAAATAAAAATAAAATAAAACACTTAACCATTTTATGTCAATAATAAAAAGGATTCAATAGAATCACAAGGATCCTTTTGAAACTTATTAAAGCTAGGTGAATCTAGGTGCCAGTTCCACGTTTTGCAATAATACTGCTTACTTGCATATCTTATAAATTGATTACAATCATCGACCCACTAAATCAGAAGTCATCATCAAAAGAAGTCCACTGTGTAGGCCTTTGATTACAACCATCGATCCACGGAATCGGAAGTCATCATCATCATCAGAAGAAGACCACTGCTGAACATAGGCCTTCCCTACACAATTCCAGGAAGAACGATTCTGAGCCCTCTCCATCCACCGACTTCCCGCGATCTTCACACACCAGTCCATCGGAAGTAATGGTTGTACACTTGACCTCAGTCCCATAATGTACGTACCCACCACAGAATAGCAGCAAGTGCCACAGTGAAAGTGCACGGTAGCTAGTTGAACACAAGCTCGTAAACTTAGCCCGCCCATGTGATGTGATTATGTTGTTAGGTAATCTGTTGGACAGTAAGGCCGGTTACAAACTGTCCGCCCGCGGCTTTGCTTACATCTTACTCAGATAATTTATTACTTACTTGTTTAGCATTAGATTATACTGTTTTTATCTAATGATAAAATGATTAAAGTCTTTTGTCTGGGTATTATGATATTTATATATACCTACCTATGTATTTACAATAACACTAACTTTAGTATTACCTTTGTAAGTACCTCTGACTACCCCCTTTAGACATCCTCAAAGAACCCTGAGTTAGAACTTGATACACACGGATACGCATCAGGCTAATAAATTACATTAGTCACCTTTTTATAATCTGTGTTTCGCAAATAAATAATTATTGTATTGTATCGTATATACTCTGCACGCTTTTATATCCTTGTCCGTATTTTTTTTTGTCTATGGATCTATTACCTACCAACCACATTTTGGTGATTTGTTTCAAAGTACCCTAAGCACGTTTTTAACGGTTTTTATGCGACTCGATTCTAGTTGCATATAAAAACGTGCTAAGGGTGGATTTTAGCTGACCATGTGGTTCTAGTGACTAGAACCACATGGTCAGCTAAGATCCCTTGTGGTTCTAGTCACTAGAACCACATAATCAGCTAAGATCCAAGTAATTCAGTAAGTGAATTCGTTTTATTTGGGTTATTCTGGGCACGTCGGAACTCGGACTTAATGTTGGGGCAAGAGAAGTATTATTCTGGAAGATATACCAGATTGATCACATTGCTTTGCCGGAAACAATCAAGTTTCTAAGAATATCATTACAACAGTTCCGCGATAATATTATTTAGATCTTAATGCGACTTCTCGTTCGCACATTTTTACGTTTAGAAAGATATAAAATTATAATTTTAACGAAATATGTGCAATGCAAATGCACACAACTTGTTTAATTGTGATTTTTCTTAAATAATTTCAGTGATTTTATATCTATCTAAATGTCGGAATGTGCGGAAGCGAAAAGTACATTAGCGGTATTCTTCACCTTCATTCAATTTTTTACTAGTAAACACAACATGTTTGGATGAAAATGATATTTTTTTCCAAACCGAGTACTTTGTCAAGTTTAAGCATATTTTGAGTAAGAAAACTTGAAACATTTCAATTCGTTCACGAACTTGATCCAGAATCAGAACTCGAGACGGACACCGCATTCCACACATACATAGCGAGCAATAAAACGAATTAGGAGTGATGAGTGGCTTTGAATCTAATTATACTGTGGCAGGTTCGTTGAGGAATGAGCGTCTATCCCGGCGAGAGTCTAATTTTAACTGTGGCAGACTTTGTTGAATGCATTTCCTACATTGTGGGAATGCGAGCTTCTTAAGACGCTGAGGCAACTTTAATATGCTATCAAAGCCGTTTGCCGTGTCTAAGAGTTTTGCTCGTCCGTTGAAACTAAACAGAGGGACGAAATGCTACCAAAAGTTTTTGCTTACTGATATCATGCCCGAAATGCAACCAACAACGTTACGTTAACGAGGTACTTCAAAAATGTGAAGGACGAATTGCCCATACCATTTCACGATATTTTTGAAAATATAAAACCATATAATTTAGATTTTGTATCGCAGTGATAAAAAGTGACTTACTGTAGTGACTAACTTACTGTACCTATGTGCATGTCCAAAATAAATAAATGTTCTTTCTTTCTTTTTTTAGGGTTCCGTACCCAAAGGGTAAAACGGGACCCTATTAAAAAGACTCCGCTGTCCGTTCGTCTGTCTGTCTGTCCGTCTAATAGTTGAAATTTTCACTGATGATGTATTTCTGTGGCCGCTATAACAACAAAAAATAAAAAACAATAAAATAAAACAAATCTACACTAATATTATAAAGAGAAAAGATTTGTATTTTTGTTGTTTTGTTGTTTTGTATGTAACGAATAGGCTCAAAAACTACTGGTCCGATTTAAAAAATTCTTTCACCATTAGAATGATACATTATCCCTGAGTAACATAGGCTATATTATATTTTCAAAAAAATCAGGGATCCTTACTAAAACTCTAATAATGTAACCCAAGGTGGAAAAAGAAAACCTTACAACGCGTGCGCTGCGAAAACTATTGATGATAGAACAAAATAATGTACTACGATTTTGTAGAACACGTCATCATCTACAAAAAATGTCGCGACAGCATATGTCTAACTATTATAGTTATGTCACAATAAGTGTTCTTTTATTATAAAAATTTAATTGAAATGCCGCCGCTAGAAAAGGGTCTTTATTTGTACCTTGGTATTAATCCTTATCCAAATAAATCTTTTCATATTCAAGACTGGTTCAATACCTATACATTACTTCTTGAATTTTTCAAATCGGACATTCCATTCAAAAGATTTAAAAAATATAAGGTCACGGGGCGCGTTCTCGCCCAGCGGCCCGGGCAAGGCGCGAGTTAGAAGTGACTCGAACCCACCACGGTCTAAGTTTATCCTAAAACGTTGAAAAAATTTATGTCCACCCATGCGAAGCTGGGACAGGCCGCTAGTGTTTAATAAAAATGATATACAAGTGATTTTTTTGCCGTTTTTATAGTTATTGGTACGGAACCCTTCATGCGCGAGTCCGACTCGCTCTTGGCCGGTTATTATTTCTAACTTTGAGCAGTGTTTCAACTTGAGTAACGTTTTTAAGTCGGAGCTTTGGTAATTAATTCGCAAGTATATTCAAACCTAAAAGATTGTATGATATCCAACAAAACATTGCCAATTCCGTGAATAAAAACTTAAGATAAGCCTAAAAAGAGGTTAGATCAAGGCTAGATTGAAGGTTCACCTTTCTTTACGTACCAGTAAGTCACGATTCACTTTTTGATAAATGCTAAACGCTGAATGTTTAGATGCCAATCTAGTTTCTCGTGTTATAGGTACTTATAATGATTAATGGGATGTTAATGTTGCAAAAGACAGTGATTGTTGAGTAAATAAACAGGTAATTGGTGTGTTATGTTTATTCAGGCGCAGACAATCGACAAAAAACTCGTTCGCACATTTAAACAAAATTTTTTGATGGTTGTCAGCCTCTTAATGGGGTGTTAATGTTGCAAGGATAGACTGATGGTTTAGTAAATAAATGGGTAATTGCAGTGTGTGTTTTGTTTATTAAACAGCTAGCCCGCCCCGGTTGCACTTGAGCTTAATTATACTCAATCTAGGATACATCATCATTATTATCACCGTCAGCCTGAAGAAATACACTAGTCCTCCATAGTTCTCCATGTCCAGGAAGAATCATTATGAGTCTTTTCCATATGTACCGGGTTCTTCCGATCTTTTTATGACATCCAATTTTATAATTTTAATCTACATATAGAGGTACACTAATATTATAAAGAGGAAAGATTTGTATTTTTGTTGTTTTGTATGTAACGAATAGGCTCAAAAACTACTGGTCCGATTTCAAAAATTCTTTCACTATTAGAATGCTACATTATCCCTGAGTAACATAGGCTATATTTATTTCTAGAAAAAATTAGGGATCCTTTCTAAAACTTCAATAATGTAACCCAAGGTGGAACAAATAATCCTTACATCACGTGCGCTGCGAAAACTATTGATGATAGAACAAAATAATTCAAATATAAAATATATCAAATATATATTTATTTTGAACATAAAACATGTGACAATAAACAATGGAAACGTTGACAGCTGCAAAAGTTAAAAACTGAGTAGCAGTGTCAGCGCCCTCCTCCAGAGCATAAGAAAAATATGTTCATTATTTACATGTTATACAAAAAACACCAAAATAATGTACTACGACTTTGCAGAACACGTCATAATCTACAAAAAATGTCGCGACAGCATATGTTATAGTTATGTCACAATAAGTGTTCTTTTATTATAAAAAATAATTGTAATGCCGCCGCTAAAAAAGGCTCTTTATTTGTACCTTGGTATTAATCCTTATGCAAATAAATAAATTTATATTCAAGATTGTTTCAATACCTATAGATTACCTACTCCTTGAATTTTTCAAATCGGACCTTCCATTCAAAAAATATTACAAAATTAAAAATATTATTAGCGAGCGCACGGTTCCACGGGACTCGTTCTCACTCACTCAGGGAGAAAGGCGTGCAAATGTATGAAAATAAGTAGACGCGAGACTCGAACCTACGGTCTAAGTTTATCCTAAAATGTCCAAAAAATGTATATCCACCCATGCGAAGCTGGGACAGGCCGCTAGTATTTTATAAAAAGATAACTTTAATATTTGATATCAAAGCGACTATCCTTATAAACTAAAGAGCTTGGGGCAACTTTATCTTCTTGATCTTCGATAAAAATACACAGAACGACAAAATAATGTTAACTGTGTACAATTATCCCCATTGGAGATACTTGTACTTAATTCCAAGGAATTTGAACGGAGTTGATCTTCCACGGCCTATTAGAGGTCCCTACTTCTTCAGTCCCAGTTTCACTTCATAGCAGGTAATTCAATGCCATGTAAATCTGAGCTAAAGCAACAAGTTTACAAGAAAATATGCTCGATTCGCGACTGAAATAGACAAGACGACATAATAATGTAAATGAATGCGCCCGATTCTGTTCACCGTTGCGGCGTTGCTATGCAGTCGCCTGAGACTCCTCATCATTAAACGTCTAGGGTAGCCCCTACTACGAAACCTTGCTTTTTGATCGCTTGCACTTGCTGATCTTTTTTGATCGAGTGAGCGAAGCGAACGAAGATCTTAGTTTCAACTTGGGCGATTTGGCATTTTATGTATGTATGTATGTATGTTTGTCTGGCGATAACTTTAGAACCGTTCATCCGATCTGCATGAAATTTGATATGTCGATAGCTTGTACTTGAGAAATTTACTGGTAAGTATATGAGTAAAATCGGATGAAGGGTTTTTGAGATATGGGGGTTTTAAGGGGCCAAAAATAAAAAAAGTTACATAAAAAAATCAAGTTACATGTCATATGAAAGGGCTTTCTTTGGACATTCCAAAACAATTTTTACTTTTTTTTGAGACGCTCGGTTTTTGAGATAAAACGATAAAGTTAAATTAAGATAACCAGCGATCCAAGAGCTCCCATCTCTAAGAGTTTCGTTGACATCAAGGTTTTTCTACTGGTCACCTAGTTCCTTTGCTTTTTCTTATTTTTTTTCATGAAATAAATTAAGGAGGTACTCAGTTCTCATAAAATGGTGACGACGACCAGGTCTGATGATGGAGCCAAGGTCTGTTCAACGGAACTCTTCAATAAATAGGCCAATAGAGTTGAAACTTGGTTACCGTACCAAGTTAGTAGGCGGTAGTCAGAAAAAAGTCCAAACATAATGTTTGGACTTGCCTTTGACCTACTCAAAGTTCGTGTGCGTTCGTCGGGTGACATCACGAGATCTCAGTTCGGGGCGAACTACTAGTATAGTCTTGTTTTAAGTACTACCACCAAAAAACATATTACGAGAAGAGTGTTTAGTATGGATGTAAATGGTTAGAGAAGAGTGATCAAGAATGAGATAAGTGCAAAACTGAAAACTGAAACAGCTTCACGACTTTAATACCCAGGCACGGTAGATATCCCCTCAGATCTCTTAGTAGCAAGTACTAACTCCAGATTCTTTTTAGGATGTCTAAGGGGGGTAGTCAGAGGTACCTCCAAACATTAAATTTGGCACATACCCACATTTTGCAGTAGTTGGTATTCCATACGTGACCGGTTGCAAGCCCATCGCCGCTGTTAGAGTACTAACTGGTTTCCTCACGATGTTTTCCTTCACCGTTTAAGAGCACTGGCATTGCGCACATAAATTTTTCGATAGGTAAAAATCATTGGTGCACGACCGGATTCGAACCTGCGACCTTACAATCGGAAGGCGGGGTCACTTCCACTAGACCACCGGTGCTCTTAAGATAAGTGGACTATGTGAAATATGACATGAAAAGGATTCTAAGTTGACGACAATTATAGAAGAGAATCCCATACTTAACGTGGGATGATGGCTGAAGGATGACTTTGCAAAGTAACGCAAAATTGTTTGACAATTAAACAAAATTGTCACGGTCATTGCAAACTGGTGAACAGCCGGTAAGAATAGTAGAGCTCTTTGTGAAGGGCTCGTCCGGGGAAGTATTACCACGACGCCTTTTTCTGCCGCCAAGCAGCGTTGCTGTGTTTCGGTTTGAAGAGTGTGGTTGCCGGTGTAATTACAGGCACATGAGGCTTAACATCGTACAGATGTTAAGTTGATGTTGCCTCAAGTTGATGGACGCAGGGCAGTGCATCGTAGGGCTCGTTCCTATTGTGCGTGACTTGCGAGGCTATGTGCTTGAATGTGGGCCATCTGCTTGTTTCATCAGCTAGTTGTATAAAAAAAACACAATATATACAAATATTTGTTCTCGGTGGAGATCCAATCCCCAGTTCTAGTACAGCGCAGAAGACAGAGCTACTACCAACTGAGCTGTGATGGCTGTAAATATTTTGAATCAGCCACAGTAAAAAACTCATTTTTATCAAATAGTGGTTATACAAACTACCAAAAAACAATCCTCCGTAACAATCAGCAACGCAACTCATGAGCAAAGTTATGAACTCACAAACCGATGTCATGTGCGAGTTGAAAAACTATAGTAAACATCTTTAGAACTATAAATAAATGAATAGCTATTTAAAAATAATTATGAAACGAAGATATACCACGAATCTGAGGGAGTATGAGAATGAAATTCAGAGACATGGTAGACAGAACTCAGACAGTATAAAATTGAAACTAATGGAAAGAACTACGCTGTATTTGAATTTAGAAACATACCTAGTGTGTTCAAAAAGCTACTGTTATCAAACATCATTTTGAATTTAGAATTTCGTGAGCGATTATTTTTCCGGTTCAATCGTAATCAATCAATCTTAAATTATAAATTAAAACTGCCTCATTATATCCGCTAGTTCAAATAAACGATGAACATGCAAAAACTTACTAGCAATGAAATGATTTTAGCTAGAGTTGAAACTTGCTAGTAGTTACTAGGTAGTAGTAACTAGCAAGTTTCATAGTAGGAGCTCGCTCCCAGACAGGTAACGCTTGCAAGGCAATTAGCATCCTTCGACTGGATTGTTAACATTCTTCCTGTCGACTCCGTTCCCATCAAAATAAACTGATTATTCAAAAGACTTGGGTAAACATAGATTGGCGCCAGATTTTTAAAGGAATTTCACATTTGCACAGTGTTGCAGGCGAAAGTGTCATCTTTGTGCGTGAATGACGCAGTTAGTGACAATGCTAGTGAAAGCTACTGACAGATCTGTCCGTACAATACCTTTATTTATATTATATACTCGTACATCATCATCATCGGGCTATAGAAGGCCACTGCTGCTGTAAAGTCATTTTCCATAGGTAAAATATTTTTGCCAAACAAAAAGGTAATGTGCAATTTTGGCAACTGGTTTACTCTTTTTTTTTTATTTATTTATCTCTATAAAAAATACATAATAGATATTAAATTAAATAGCACTAAGAAAACCACTAAGGTTTGTAAAAGTAATGCAAATAAAGAGTCTTAACTTACTCGTATGTTTGTTGCCTGTTCTTCTAGGCTTTGGTCGCGTGGAACTGGCACCTAGAGTCACCTAGCTTTAAGACGTTTCAAAGTGATCCTTATGATTTTATTGAATTAATACCTTTTGACTTTAACTTTGACTATGTTTAGGTGTAATTGAACACTGTATTATTTGTATTGTAACTTGGGCATTTACAGGGGTGGTCACAGAAACAAGCGAATGAAATGGTGCAGTAGTAGTTTTTACGGAATACCGTAAACAACCAAATCACCGGGAGTTTCACCTAGTAGATCCACGCTCACTTCGACCACGAGCTTCGCCTCCCTCACGTTGGCATTTCAACTCGCCCAAAACTCACGCGGCCACCTGCGTGAGTTTTGGTAGTAGGACTAGTGATGGGTAAATGTTTTACAGGATACCAAAGTGAAATTGGGTAAATGTTATTGACGTTATCGCACTTCAGGAGGAGGTGTAGGTATATCTGCCATTTTTATCACTGAGCATAAATACGAACTGTCAATGATGATGATTAGATGCAACCTCAGTTAATAATCTACTGATCAGTTAAGTACCTAACGAACGAGACTTGGCAAGATGATGCGTTCAACTAGACATTGCGAAATATTTTGAAAGTGATAGTTTAAACACCGTGTTGATAGACAAAGACGATAGAACGTGCATAAATATAGATGAGTTGAAAATAAAAGTTGCTACAGATGAAGTTATGCGCAGGCAGGCTCGCTATACTAAAGGAAAAGTTTATATCAGCCGACAAACGCTATCATAAAATAATATCTAATGTTATGGTGTTGGTAAAGCCATGCACATAATATGCATTAGACACTTGTAAAACAAATGAAATGCGTTAATAAATATTAATGTAGAAAATGACACATAATACAGAGACTTGACGGCCATTGAGCCAGAAAGATTCTTGAGTGGAGACCATCAATTAGTAAAGCATAGGGCGGCCCCCACTAGATGAAAAGTCGATCTATAGAAAAGTACTGGAAACCGTTCGATGCAGACCGCACAAGATCAGTCGCTCTAAACGGCTGAAATTAAGATACGCGATAATGATATAACAGATAAATGTCAATGTTTTGTACGCAACTGTGACGACTATCCGTGATACAACGTATTTTAAGGTTAAGGTAATCTACAGTTAGCTCGTAGTTTGAGCAAAACAAACATGGCAATAACATTATGAATGGAAACTTTCACTCAATGGAAAAATTGTTATTTTTAGTAGAATAGGTTCGTAGAGCTACTATAATTTCTTTGTTATTCCTATCAGAACAGTAGCAATTAATGCGCACACACGTCAGTATGAATGTGAAGCTATGAATGTAATCTTCTTTCACAAACGAAAGCCACAAGACAATATTTAATTAATATAGGCTCACATGGTAGATATCTCCTTAGATATCTTGGCTTGGTATACTTACTCAAAATTTATGTCAGGATAGACGTTCAAACTCAACATTTGGCACATACCAACATAAATTTGCAATAGGGTTTGCTGGCGCTGTTAGGAATTCATAAATACAAAATCTATCGAGCGTTGAACGCATACCTAATCAATACCACAGATAAGAGAATACTCAATACCAAGGGATCCTACAAAGAAAACAACAAAGCCCTTTGCATACCGTCCGTCCATCCGTTGTCGCTTACGCAATGCAATTACGATAACATCTCGGAGAACAATTACAATATAATCGAATTATCTGCATCTTTGGCTGCGGGCTGCATACGAAGTCTTGTCACCCTGCGCAATTAAGATGCGACTAGATACTTCTGTAATTTATACAATTGGCTCTTAGTCTATTTTTATTGCATGTCGTACCAATTTGAATCTTGATTTTATTGGTAGTAATAAAAATAGGAAAGTCTTTTAAATAACTTCGTGATTTATTTTTGATCTATTATTTAATAGTTTCATGTGTCGGGTTATTACCCCTGAATATGATACAATATAGACATGGCTGGTTGTTTATTTAATAAAACAACATCAAAATCTTCAGCGTAGGTGCGTGGAATCTAACTTTTGAGGTAGAGCACGCAATGTTTTAAAAGACAATGACAGTTCAGATACCTATGTAAATTATATTTTTTTATATAATTAATGACAGTAGTGGCCTTTTTTTACATTTCACGCAAATAACAAATTAATAAAGTGTAGAATATTAAAGTCTCAAGAGTTTTAATGAAGAAAATACCCACACGACAAGTCGTTATAAAGTCACGCCATAAAGATACTATTTACAGAGCCGCGGGCGAGCATAAATCAGTAATGGTGTAAGAAAAAGTGAAGTCACATTACGCAAATTGCATAACCCTAACCGTATCTCATAATAAACCCATTTGTCAGGAGATAGCATCTATCGATGGGAACAATACGCTCACGCAACAGACGAAAGCGAAACAATTAGGAGATAGAAAGATCATCACCGACTTTCGCGGGGCAGATTGTATCGCAACTTGCTAATCAACAGAATTTATTTTCTCCGCGAATGTAGCAACACAAATAATGACAGTCCAAATTAAAATTTCACAAATTGCGACCGTATCGATGATAGGAGATAGGATCCAATTTATTTGCTTTATTAAATTACAAACTCTCTAAATCTTCGAAAGGATGCAGGTGCGCGAATTCGTCTGGCAAAAATATAGACGAGTTTATAAATAGGCGTTATTCAAATCACATTCGGCCATAATTTATGCGCGCACAATCATCGCATACATGCAGTAAATAACATTTATAGCGCAAGGAACCCAAGGTAATTTTCGCTGGAAATCCAGCAAACATTCGTAATGTATCGATCGATTTGAAATTGCTCAAGTTGCCCCGAGAAAATATTATACGACCGACAATTTCGAATAGGTGCGTAATTACGCACATGCAGGTAATATATCAACCAAACTCATTATTGAAGTGCTTGAGGTTGTCTTTTTTGCGGTTCTTGTTCAATTCGTGTAAATAACGCGGAGGATCTAGTAAATTGAGCATAATGTCGTCCTAAAGGCTATTCAGTTCGTTTTCAATGCGATATTTATTTTAATTCGCGTTTCGCCGACAGGGTTCCCAAGATTTTATCTTGTCACGCCTTTGCTCATTGTAAGGGCAGGCTTAAGCGACGTTATGTTTTGTTGGTGCAAAAAACGCGATCAATTGCATTCGTTGGACTTTAACAAGACAATGATAGATGTCGTTGGAAAAGTGGTTGTACTGCAATCTGCAATGCATTTAATTATATAATCGACTGTTGTTTTAAAACAAACAAGTAAAAGCGATTATCTTTAATTCAAATGTAAAATATTTCGACGATTTGATTTTAGAAATGCGACTTAGTTTTTGCTTATTTCGTAAATATTTTTATGGTTTAGTTTGTGAGCTATTAATAGCGAGTCTTAGGTGTCAGGTCTTGCAAATAGATAAATAGTTCACTATTGCTTTGTGAAAGGTTTTTTGTTCAGAAACTCATTAACGATATCACTGCTGTTTTTTTTTTCAATATTTATATAGGTCTCAAATTATGACGGAAATGGACATCAAAGTCAAACCTATACCTATAATCTATATACCTAGTTTATATTTCTATCTAGCTTTGTTAGTATGTAGCGGCTCGGTACAGTCAGAAGCATAGTTTCACGTGGACTAGGTACTGTCAAGAGCAAAACGTCTGTAATTTATGTGGCCGTTTAGTTTCGCAATAACATAACTTTCAGTCCTTTTGTGCGAGCCGCAATATCTTGAACAATGGGAATTCGTATTAGATTCTTTAGAAAATAAACTGTCATCTTTCAGACTGGTCTTTGAATTAAGTGTGTGATATGGTTTTATGAACAATAGTTACCTTTAGATTTTATGAATTTGTGCGATACTTTAGTAGGTAAATACCTACCTAAGTACTTTCTTGCTAATGGTTAGGATTATGCCTAAGTATACTTATATATATTTTTGACAGTCACATACTATGTTTCAAGGACAGAAAGAGTAGGTTATTGAAATATATTGTCGACAGTCACATTATGACTATCAAGGGAAAAAATAGGTTATCGAATCAATATTTTCTGTAGCGTGGGTATGATGTAGTCATAATCAAATCTAAATTTGATTAAATTATTTAGCACAGATACATTTCACGGGTAATTGATTGTATTCGTATAGGTAAGTATGTTTCAATAGCTATCAGCATCAGTCTGAAGAAGTTCACTGGACAATTAATATACATTAAAAGATAGTAGTAGTAATGCACAGTTTTAATAGTAGTCAAGGAAAATATAATGCCAAATATTTTGTAGACCGAATAAGACCATTCAAGAAGACCGAAGAAACGACGGCAGGATGACCTGGACGTGTTCTGCAAAGAGTGTCCCCAATTTGGGACGGTAACATGTTGAGATGCGTGCACTCATGAATCAAAGTCAAAAGGTATTTATTCAATACTAGTGGCTTCCCGCGGCTTCGCACGCGTTGAAGTGGTGAACCGTGATTGAGCCACAAACATCCAAACATCGTAACTTTCGCATTGATTTGTATATTATTAGGGTAGGATTTTAAACATGTTCTTATTTGTTCCTAGTTTCTACCCCAAAAACAAACGAAACGAAACAGCTTCACGACTTTGATCCCCGGGTACGGTAGATACCCTCAGATCTCTTCAACCAACTCAAGATTCCCGTTTTTAGAATATCCCTTACAAACATTGACGCCTCGTTGTATCCTTTTTACTCGAGCGCAACGAAGGAGGGTAACGTTTTAGGGGTTGTTTTCGAAAATCAAACTGTCTTTTTGTTATTTATCCACAGAACACATTATCTTTTAGCTTGAAGTTAATTACACTATGCGTTAAAAATCTTCCATACAACCTTTGAAAATCTTTTGCAACCTTTGCAGCGGTAGTTTTAAAATATTGAAAACGTGATTTTAAACTATTTACTGTGGAGTATATTTACTTCAAGTATGAAATCAATCGCACTATGCGTTAAAAATCTCCCATACTTACTTTTACAGCGATTTGCACCCTTGGCAGGGGTAATTATCAAAAGTTAAAAGCGTCATTCTTAATTATTTATTTCTTAGTATTTTTACCTCAAGTTTTACGTCAATCGCACCATGCGTTAAAAATCTCCCATACAAACTTTGAAATCCCTTTGCACACTTATTAAGGGTAGTTTTAAAAAACTATAAATGCTTTTCCTATTTTTTAGCCTTGTAGTACATCTATTTTAAGTTTCAAGTTTGTAGGTTCAAGGAATACAATTTTTCATACCAACATTTTCAACCCTTTTTACACTCTTAGGGGTCGAATTTCCAAAAATCCCTTCTTAGTACACTTCTACACTTTTACGCCATACGACCTATATACTCTTCAAATTTCAAGTCTCTAGGACCAGCGGTTTAGGCTGTGCGTTGTCTATATGTCAGTCAGTCAGTCAGTCAGTCAGTCAGGACTTTGATTCTTATAGTATTAGAGATAATCACAAGGATCACTTTGAATCGTCATTGAATGCATAGAACGTGCACTGAACTACTTTTAGAAGAGTAGTAGAAGGAATGGCTTGTCCGGGAAAGTACTACCACCACGCCTTTTTCTGCCGCCAAGCAGCGTTGCTGTGTTTCGGTTCGAAGAGTGTAGTGCCGGTGTAATTATAGGCACGTGACGCTTAACATCTGTATGCCTCAAGTTGATGGACGCAGAGCAGTGCATCGTAGGGCACGTTCCTATCGTGCGTGACTTACGAGGCAATGCTTTGTTATAGGTGATGGTTACCACTTAACATCAGGTGGGCCATCTGCTCGTTCCATCAGCTAGTGGTATAAAAAAAACTGAACACACTGCATATGAAGGCCACCTAGCAGTACGACAGAATAGTCCGATACTTACAGAAAGTTCAAAAATACAGTAAATTGATTTTCACACAAAATACAATGTGAAATTTCATCACATACAAATAAGAAGTAAGAATTATGTAACAAGTCGTCAACAAAAACGAAGTTTCAATTAAAGGAGACAGGTAAGAAAACGTGTTGCCAAATTGAAATGCTATTAAAATTACCAAGGAGAAAATTATGTAAATGGCTTGTTAACATATGAAAGTTACACATGTGATGGTATTGTCGTGACTAGTAAGAATATTGAATGCCAAAGAAGTGTTATGTGCCAGTGTTATGTGCCTACATAGTCAAGTAAATAAGGAAATATTTATAATCGAAGGAAGCCACAAAATGGCGAAAAAAAGGAGGGAGGAACGAACTTGTAAAAACGACTAAGAGCTGATTTCACCATGCTCTGTTAGATTAACATAGGATAAAAGGGCCGTTAAATATGTCAAAATGTACGCGTTTGACATCTAAGGTTAGATTTAACGGCCTGTTAATCCTTGATTAGTTAATAACAGAGCATGGTGAAATCAGCTCTAAGTGGTACAGATGCGGCTTCTATACGCAGTAATTTAAAATTTGTTTAACTGTAATGTTCTAATGGTTAATATTAGCTATCTGGTTCCCGTAGTTTATACTTTGCTTAGTTTAGGTCTAGATAATTCGGTGTAGAATGTCTACTACCATAAAAATTGTGTATCTCACATAATATATGTACAGGTCCTTCCCCAGGACCTTCAAATCCTTACTTTGCCAGGCCGCCAAAGACAAAGTCAATATTTATTCAATTGAATTACAAGGATCACTTTGATACGTCTTAAAGCTTGGCGAATCTAGGTGCCACCCTGTGCTGTTCACCAGTTTGCAATGACCGTGACGATTTTGTTTATTTATCAAACATATACGGCCTTACTACAAAAATCTGTCAAACGATATACTATGCTTAAACTAATGCCATCTCTTACCAAAGCGTAATGGCAAACAAAGACAACGCTAATTTTAAGCATTATTTAAATTTAAACACCATTTTATAGTATAAGGGTTAGTGTTGCTTTGCAAAGTCATCCTTCAGCCCTCACGCCCTCTCAGTCCCACGTTATATAGGATTCTCTTCTATAATTGTCGTCATCGAATCCTTTTCATGTCAGCTTTCACATTGTCCATTTATCTTTTTTTGATCCTTATTCTCTAACCATTCACATCCATAGGTACAAAACACTCTTCTCGTAATATGACTTTCTTCCCTTCGCATAATATAGGTACCCATCAGTTTTTTAATTCACTATAATATCGTTAAAAAATATCCATAAAACCATCCACGGATGTTTTTCGTTGGTATCTGTGGTAAGCCCATTGCAAAATGACCGTATTTCACCAATGAGTAAAGATTTATGCGTCCATTTTATCAGACTCATGCGATATGGTAATTAATTACCTAATTACAATAACTTATCCTTAAGTCATTGATCACGAAACGTGACCTGTCTCTTGCATAACGAAAAAACCAGTAAAAGTGGTCTGCATATTGCAATAGTACCTACACATCCAGCTAATTAGCTACTAAGTAGCTAATCAATACTGTGTCACAGCTTATTGTGAGAGTAGCTAGAACAATCAGCGTCAGCAGATGACGATCTAACAAAGTTTGAGAAGTGTTACAATGCGATTTTTAATCAATTAGTACTCTGAACTGAATCATGTGCTACATTGTTTTGCAGCAAAAGCTGAGTCTGGGCCTTTTTGGCATACCAATGCAACGGGATGAAACTGGCTATGACGAACTTTTTATTAAATATTTTTTTTTATTAATGTATTTTCTCTTCTTTTTATTGTTATGTGTTGCATAGTTATTCTGTTTGTCTGTACCTGTCCAGTCTGTTGTTTTTTTTGTGTGTCCCTATGTCAAATAAATGTATTTTTTTCTTTCTTTCTTTCTTTATGTGCGAGCGAAATTTCATTAGCACTTGTCAACCCCTTAAAGAAATACTAAAAGTGTTAAAAAAGCTTATTTCGGTAATAAAAGATCGAAGAATAATCAAAGGGCTCCCACACAAAACCGCGATACGATGCGATACGACGCCGCATCGCGTGTCCGCCCCGCTTTCGGGCTCGCAGATATGTTATGTGTGGGAGTCCAAATATCTACCTAGTCAAGATACGTTCTTCAAATAATATTAACAACGGCAGATTTTACCATGTCACTGTATGAGTATGTTATGTGCCTATAAAAATGTAGTTAAAACTATTATTAGGGGCGGATATTTAAAATTCTGAAAAAGTTATCATCTTAGATTAGAAATTTAAAATATATATAATTTTATGTTTATACTGCTTATATTTTGATCGGTCATAATTTTTTTTAGATATACTTAGGTATATGCGTAACCGACCATTTCTCTTGCTGACCTAGCTGATTTCATATTGGGCTGTGGTAATATAAAAATATATAAAATAATTTAGTTTTTCGCAAACATTACGCAGTTACTCAAAATGTTACAGCTGTTATTACATTATAGTAGCTTCCACCCGTGGCTCTGCTTGCGTGGAATTATGATTGCCAGGGTAGGCCCTGACAAACATATTTCTATGTTATTTTATGCAGAGCGGCGATGGGCTTGCAACCTGTCACGTGTGGAATGCCAACTACTGCAAACTGTGGGTATGGGCCAATTGTATTATTTGGACGTACCTCTGGCTTACCCTTAATCATACTGAAAGAATATTCTGTTACAGGCATCTACCGTGCCTAGGAATCAGAGTCGCGAAGTAGTTTCCGATTTAGTTTTTTTTCTGAACTGCATACCTATACCTATTCATAATTTTATCCAAATCCGTTTAAACCTCACGAAGATCCGTCTAAACACAGATAAAGTAGTCTAAGCAACCATACACACTCACTCACAAACTTATGCATTTTTTTTATTAGTGTCATAAGTATGTACATTCAAAGAATAGCGAGTGAAGCCACGGTAATTGATAGCACCTAATGTACATGTAGGTAGGTGTAACAGTATTTGCGCAACTGTAACAGTTTACAAATTAGCCTCTCAGTTTTATCTGCACATTATGGTCTATCTCATTTAAGGGTATGCAATGCCATGCAATAAAATAAACAAATTATATGAAACTGAAAAAAAACTGAAGCAGCATCACAAATGTGGCACATAGGTACCCACATTTTGCAATAGTTGGTATTCCATACGTGACAGGTTGCAAGCCCATCGCCGCTGCTAGAATACTAACAGTTTCCCCACGATGTTTTTCCTCACCGTTTGAGAGCACTAACTTGCTCACATAATTTTTCGATTATTAAAATCAATTGGTGCACGACCGTACTCGAACCCACGACCGATCGTTTCGATCAGGAGGTCCGCCTTCTCCCATTCCCACCAGACCTCTGGTGCTGAACAAAAACCATTTTATCAAGCTTTATTATGAAGTTTATATTCGCCTTGCTGCTCGGAGCAGAATATTGGTGAATTGGTTCCAGAAATACAACAAAAGGAAGATGGGGAAACCGCTTAAAAGGTGGGAGGATGAGTTAAAACATAGCAGGGAAAACGTGGACGAGGATAGCGAGAGATAGGGAAGAGTGGAAAAGCTTGGAGGCCTTTTGTTTGCCTAGTGATTAGAGATAGGTAATAGTGGCGATATCATAGTGTAAACTATTATTTGATTCTGTAAATAAAAACTGAAATAGTTTCACGACTAAACGGTAGCCCATCGCTGCTGTTAGAATACTAACTGGTTTTCTCACGATGTTTTCCTTTACCGTTTAAGAACACTTTCATTAAATAAATAAATAAAATAAATAAATATTGGTGGACATTCGACACAGCACTATCTCGCTCCAAACTAAGCCAAAGCTTGTGATATGGGAACCAGATAGCTGAAATACTACTTATATGCTTTTTTTTGTAAATACATACTTATAATATTATATAACACCCAGACAGAGAACAAACATCTATGTTCATCACACAAATGTTTGTTCTCGGTGGGGATCGAGCCCACGGCCTACGGCGCAGAAGGCAGAGCTACTACCAACTGAGCTGTGAAGGCTGTCAATGTGTAAATGTGTCTTCAATAAAAGGCTTAAAATGAAATGAATATTCGCCTTAACAAAAATAAAGTCAAACTTGTCACTTTCTCCGCAACGCCGAGCGACGGTTGCAGACAGTGTCCGTCAGATCGTCTCCTCCGATTATTTCCATTAGTGTCCATTAGCCTTTAGCTCGGTATGATTAGGACGCGTCACGAAACGGTTTGCCAATACAACTGTTATCTATACCTATCGGATGAGACTCGCGTCCACTGAAGCGGTCGAGGCTTATCGCTTGGTAAAGTCGTAGTGCTCTTTGTGAAGGGCTCCTCCAGGGAAGTACTACCACCATTTCTGCTGACAAGCAGTGTTGCAGTGTTTCGGTTTCGTATCGTAAGGAAACCAGTTTGTATTCTAGCAGCGGCGATGGGTTTGCAACCTTTCACGTATGGAATACCTACCAACTACTGCAAAATGTGGGTACCTATGGCCCAAATATTTGGATGTACCTCTAACTGCCCCCCTAGTATATCTCCAAAGAATCTCCGAGTTGATACTCGGTACAATTATATTTGAGGGGATATTTACCTAGTAAAATATTACTTAACCACTTATCTACCTATAGTGAAAACAATACTTAATACTTAACAATAACGTAATGCTTGCTTACTGCATAAGTACATGCCGACCGTCTATGAAACAGCTTCTCGCTCGCACGTTTCGACATGTTGAAAGATATAAAATAACTAAACTCATTTTCGAAAAATCGCAATCTACCATTTTGTGTGCAATCACATTGCACACAGTTTACTAAAAAATTAATTTTGATCGATACAAGTTTTCCTACTTAAAAGTTAGCTTATGTACGAAAACTAGTAAAGCAAACTTCCTAACTTATTTTAGTTATTTTATATCTTTCAATATGTCGAAACGTGCGAGCGAGAGTCACATTAGCTCTTGTTTTCGCCTAAAGATAAAAATGTTAATATTTTTATTTTATTAATTAGCGTACCTACCTACTTTAAGACCACAGAAGAGAGGAGACTCTTTTCAAACACAGGTTACAAAACTGAAAAGAAGAGATACCAACCCGATTTATAAGCTCTGTAAAAAAAAGAAAGAGTTTTTTTTTAAACCGTTGCTAGGGATCAAATTTGTGAAGTTGTTTTTTTTCTGCTTCTGTTTCTTTTATGAACATTGCACCGTTAAATTACGAATGTTTTTTTTTTGCAATGCACATTAACGCTTCAGTGGCAACTGTACCTAGCTCGATATGTGCCATAAATCATACGCCAATATCACGTTTCGGAATCGACAAAATTCGCACGCTTACGTAACAAATTACGTACGTTCCAAGAATTAAAACTATCTTTAAATAATTATAGTTCTAAGTGGTTACAAAATAAAAGTTTTTTTTTTTAATATTACGTCCAATATACGTCGCGGTAGGTGTGAATTGATATGTTGTTGATACTGGCATAACGGTCATAAAATAAGCTTTCTGGTATAATTTATTGTAATTTAAACCATTAAAATTGTGTTTGTTGAAGATTATGCAAATTAAGTTGCTTAACAGTTTTATAAATAGAGAAATAAGAAATATTATACATTGTGTAGGCACTGATGTCTTCACACTATCAGTTATTTTTGACATAAGTCTGATTATAAGATAAAATACTCACATCTGGGATCCCCAGGCACGGTATACATCCTTTAAGATTTCATGGTTTTCACTAACTTTTATTTTTACCTGTGTTTAACACTAAAAAATGTTTGTACACCGACTGGTTGGAACTAGAGGATCCAAGTGAATGTAATCTCAACACCCTGCATTACCTAGTTTCACAAACAATAAATATTTTATTTCATTTCATTTTATTTCATTAGGTTCTCCACTAACTGGGTACCTACATACGTAGCATAAGGCGAAGACAAGAGCTAATGTGAGTCTCACTCGCACGTTTCGAGATGTTAAAAGATATAAAATCACTAAACTCATTTTCATAAATCCATTTATCCTACTTAAAAAGTTTGCTTATGTACGCAACCTAGAAAGGCAAACTTTTGTCATGTGTCGATCAAAATGATTTTTTTACTAAACTGTGTGCAATGTGATTGCACACAAAATGGTTGATTGCGATTTTTCGAAAATGAGTTTAGTGATTTTATAACTTTCAACATGTCGAAACGTGCGAGTGAGAGTCACATTAGCTTTTGTATTCGCCATAACTATTGATTCTAATACATAACTATGCTATTTTTCAAGAAACGCGATTTCCATTGACTAATACCTAAAATTCATCCACAAACAGTCCATTTCCCGTTAAAACGCTCAGGAAATCACTCTCACTGCCAAAATACGAACCGATATTGACAACATAACATCCCAAATGTCAATGACACCACGCGGATGCGCTTACGCAACCTGCACCTTGACAGACCCTACTGATGACGCTCGCGTGACGTAACTCCAGCCGATGCTATGCTAGCGTGCGATACATACTGCGCGCATACCACCAAGGATAATATCGGGAGTCTTACAAAAGCAGCGATGTAAATCTCGCCAAAGCAAAAATGCCGAAAGTACCGCGTAGGCCGGACAATGAGAGACATCTTCAATGAGATGAAATGCTTGTGATAGTGTTATTTCACAATCAGCCATTGTTTGGCAGACGTAATCGATGTGCGACGAATCGTAACGAGCGATCGTTATGCGATACTATCTAATTCTTTACAATCTGGTTCATTGATTGAAAATAAGTAGGTAGATTTAGGAGGAAAGAGATGTACTTATCTACTATTGAACTTATTGCTCGATGGTGCCACTTTACATTACTATTCGGTTTGCGCGTTTTTTGACTTTATTGTGTAGAAGTCCTGGTGGAACTGGTCCTTTGCGTTCGTGAAAAATAGGCAAATATAGGCGAATAGAGCCGACACATATATCGTCGTATTTGGGAAAATAAGAAGAATACGAATATTTTTAGAGTAGTAGAGCTCTTTGTGAAGGGCTCGTCCGGGGAAGTACCTTCCTACTACCGCCATGACTTTTTCTGCCGCCAAGCAGTGTTTCGGTTTGAGGAGTGTGATTGCCGGTGAAATTACATGTACATGAGGTTTAACATCTGTATGTATCTAGTTGATGGAGGCAGGGCAGTGCATCGCAGGGCACGTTCCTATCGTGCGTGACTTACGAAGCAATGCTTTATTATGATGGTTACCACTTAACATAAGGTGGGCCATCTGATTGTTTCATCAGCAAGTTATAAAAAAATATAGGTACGAGAGCACGAAAAGCCATGTGAAGTGTTTTTTTTGTCGTCTCGAAACGACTCTAGGCGATCATCTGACAAGTATGGGTCAGAGATTTTGTTTTCTATCTCTGTTTCCAAGCCTTTTGCTTTTTGTATACTATGGGATGAATAAAGGGTGTACGAAACTTTTTGTTTCTTTCAAGATACCATGTGAAGTGTACCATTAGAAATTCACTGCAAATAAACATAACACCTACCCCGATATTAGTAAAACGGTCTGGAGGTGGTTTACTGTTCTGGGAAATGAATTACACGCGGCCTATTTCATTTTGGTTCTTTATTAAATTAACGTTTAGACATGGCATTTGATAAGAGTAGTAGAGCTCTTTGCGAAGGGCTCGTCCGGAGAAGAACTACCACTATGCCTTTTTCTGCCGCCAAGCAGCGTTGCTGTGTTTTGGTTTGAAGGGTGTGCCGGTGGAATTACAGGCACATGAGGCTTTAAAAAAGTCTGTATGCCTCAAGTTGAAGGACGTAGGGCAGGGCATTTTAAGACACGTTCATATGGCGCGTGACTTACGAGGCAATGCTTTGTTCTATGTGATGGTTACCATTTAACATCTGGACATCTGCTTGTTCCATCAACACAACTTGGTTGATTGCGGTTTTTCGAAAATGAGTTTTGTGAGTTTATATCTTTCAACATGTCGAAACGTGCGAGCGAGAGGTTCAGTAGCTTGTCATCGCATTAAATTCAGTGGCAAAGGTCTAAAATGCAAAATGCAGACTGCAGCCGGTTGCTTGTGAAAACTATGACACAGATATTAAGGCAGTACAGCGTTTCGTAGAATCCTTCAATAGAATTCGTTTCGTTGCCTACTTCTCTTCTGAGAAGTATCAAAGTAGGATCGACATTCATCACTTGTTACCTGTGATAAAATATTTATGTACTTACATATAAGTGTACATAAATATTTTATCATCGGGTTGCCGCGCTTCCAAATTTCATTAGTCTAAGACTTTTGCCCTCATACTATAAAATGGTGTTTAAATTTAAATAATGCTTTAAATTAGCGTTGTCTCTGTTTGCCATTATCGTAGTTTATCGTTTGACAGATTTTTTGTAGTAAGGCCGTACGTTTTTAAGGCCTAAACTTTAGACTGTGCGATTGTCGGTCACTCAGTAGTCGGTATCTATATTTGATGATGAAGATTTAGTTTGCGATCACCAGAGATCCGCTTGATTCAACGATAGAACCTATATAGACGAATAGAACCGAGATGTGAAGAAAGACATCTCTTTTTCTTCCTCAAAGCTATGGGGTGTTCCTTTGTATATTGGTAGGTACGTAGTTTTAAAAGAGCCTTTGTTGCGTATATCTGAGCAAAAAAATATTGACAATAACATAGGATTATCATGTGTAAGCAAAGTTAGCATTTATTGCCCAATAAAAATACAAGAGCCAAGAAATAAGCAATCAAACCCAATAAACATCGTTTACCGCTTATATTACAGTTCGCTACCTTCAGCACTAACTTCTGACGTTTCCGCATTGTATGCGAGTGCGTCGATACATAAAGAAATTATTTTTCGAATATACTTAACGCCTTTTACTTATCAGCGTTGCTGTATTTCGGTTTAAAGAGTGTGGTTGCCGGTGTAATTACAGGCACATGAGGCTTAATATCTGTATGCCAAAATCAAGTTGATAATCAAATCAAGTTGATGGACGCAGGGCATCGTAGGGCACGTTCCTATTGTGCGTGACTTACGAGGCAATGCTTTGTTATAGGTGATGGTTACCACTTAACATCAGGTGGGCCATCTGCTTGTCCATTAGCTAGGTGTATAAAAAAAAACTAATATTTAAATATTTTTGCGACTGGTGGCCTAGAAGCGGTTACAAAAACGTGAGAGGTCCTGATGGCGGGAGATAATACATTACTGTAGTAAATGGGTAGACTTCGCAGAATCGTGCCAGATGATACGAATTAAGAAGAGCCTGTGAATAATGGTGATGTATACACAAAGTAGGTATTATGAATAGCTGGGATTTGTGCCTTTCATACAGGGATGCGTTTGACAGCTGTGATATCAGCCTGTATTCCAACTCAACGAATAACTGTCTATGTAAGTGTTTACAAAGTCAAACCCAAAGTCAAAAGAAATTATTCAATTGAATCAAAAGAATCACTTCGAAACGTGTTTTGATCTTTGATGCACATTTCTTTGGGCTCATCTAGATTTTTGAATTATATCATAATCTTATTATTTTTTATATATAAAGGTATATGTTATATATGTTATATTGTAGTTTTATTTTATTTAAGTAGTATCGAATGAATTAATTTTTATCTTAATAACTTTATGTGTGCTCTAAATAATAATAATATGAATTTAGATTTAATCCTTATGATACTTTTCAATAGTTTTTTTTTTACATCTTATAGCTTAAACGTTTGACTGCAATTTCACCTGATGTTACCTAAGTGCTATGATACTTTTCAATAGAATTTAGTGCTTGAAAGGTGCCTCTTTGAGGCGCACTTAAAATCCTTTCACCACACTGTTTCAAAAGAACTACTGACACGACAAGAAGAAGAACAGAATTTTACAAACGCCAGAATCTAGTGCTCAACTCAGAAATCTTAGTGAAACTAATCGTAAGTTATTACTTAATTTGATACAAATATCTATAACCATTAGTCTTGGGCGAGCTACATGAAAGCTGTTGTAAAATGTTAATGAAATGATGTAAAGTCTATGTTACAAGATCGCTTTCCATCGGTGTGGGCAGGTGGCGCCTACGTGGCTTGTTCCCCTAATGCTATTAGCATTAAATTGTTCTGTACTACCAATTCTAGCCTTTAGGACAATGCATATTGAAAACCCGTTTGTATATACATCATATAAAAGAACGGTAGGGACCAAGCCGTAAGTTTGTTGCCTGTTCTTCTAGGCTTTGGTTGCGTGGAACTGGCACCTAGATTCACTTAGTTTTAAAACGTTTCAAAGTGATCCTTGTGATTTTTATGACCCATTGGAAGTCAAAGATTTTATAATAATAGTTCTGTAAATCTTTATTGGTAAAGTGCAATATCTGGAATTTTATATCTCAGCTTACAATCTAGCAAAACAACAATAATCAGGTTAAAGAACCGACATTCTCGGTTATTTTCGAATGGCTTACATGAACCGGAAGACAAAGTATAGGACATCCGATAGACCAAAGAAAAAGGTAAGGTAAGTAAAGGTATCGCGAGAAAGTGGGAGATTAGGGGTTCAAAATCGTTCTTCCAAGCAATAGATAGGCTTATGTGCAACTGTGATCTTCTTTAGGCTGATCAGAATGATGATGATACCAAAACACCTTAAAGGTAACCTTTGTAGGTTTGTATTTTACAGAAATAACAATAAACACCTGATCATTTTATTAAAGGATGCAGTAAGCCACAATAAAATTATTAATGGGTTTGGTTTTTTTTCAGTAGAGTAATGAAATAATATTCTTCATTGGACAGTATCATGCAACCAAACTTCCTTGTTTGATCCAACATACAAGCAAAACGGCTCCATGAATATCTTTATCCCTACCTTATCCTTTTGATATATTCGCTATACAATTGTAAAAGTAATGATAAAATATCACAGACTTGGCAACCTTTCGCATTAAATAATTCCCATTCACACCTTTATGTTTCTTTGTGATTCGAATCTACAAATCAAGACAATATGCTGATTATGTTCGCCCTTGGCTGTAAAATAAGGAAATTAAAATATTGCGCTGGTTTAAAAACTTTTATTGCGCGTTGCGATCAGATTAGCGGAAACCAGGACGTCCGATATTGTGGTGTCTACAAGCTTGTAGGTAAATGGAGACTGTAATTAATGAATTAAAAATAAACATAATATAATTTGTAACAATAAATTTAACCATTTATTTACAAAAAAATATAATGAATACAAGTATTAACAAAATACATATGAAACAGCTGAGCTATCTGCAGACCGTTGTTAACGATCTCGAGTTAGCTCAATTAGTGCCAATCGGAAACGTCAATAATATTGATATTAACAAAAAATATTATTTACATAAACAGTTCGTAAAAAAATTGGAAATTAGATTAGCGGTAATGTCCACTTCTCTGGTTTTGTTGTGATTTTCCTCTGAAGGATTCCTTTTCTGTCATCTTGAAAAGCATAATTTTTTTTTTAAAGTGTTATTTCAAGTTCTATTGTGTAATTTTGGTAGTGTTTTAACCAACATTACTTGAGATCTTAGCACAAAGTATGAGGAATGAAAGTTTTTTTGTGATATCCTATTCAATTATGATTTGAATGAAAATGTTTCTTGTAGAATTTGTAGAAATCGCTAACATTCTTCAAAACATGAAGCCCTATTTGACGTATTTATATAATTTGACGACTGATGGACAGACTTTTGGTTTTAAAAGTAATAATAATAATAATAATATTAGGTATTTATTTTCAGAAAAAAAAATACAGAAATTTTTTACATTGTAGTAGGTGCAATATAGGTGCGTGCAAAAGTGCTTAAGTCCTGCGTTGTCTTTGAAATAAGAACTAACTTACAAGGAGTACCTATAAGAGCTTGTATAGTTATAAGTTGACAATCCAAGCATTAAAACTGGCTAGGCGTAAAGCAATTAAGAATTGTTCCACTTCACGACACAAGTTTACACAATAGAGTAATGGGTGGTGAGTCACACCAATAAGATTCGCCCTAGTTACGTCGGTTCACTCTGTCACGGGGATTATAAGGCGGCCTTGCGACCTAAATACCAATAGATTAGCTCCAGAAGCAATAACCTAAAAAAACTTGTCTGATCTGGAAGAAAATTGTATTTTTATAACATCCTCCTATCTTCAAGCCGGAAGTATATGAACTTCAGTTAGTTAAAATGGGTTTTGTACACCGTCGTCTTTCTGATTTTCGTTTAATTCTTTCCATCCAAAGGTTGGAAGAGATCGCTCTTAGCGATAAGGCCGCTCATTGTACCAATTTTTTTCAATGTCTCTGTATGTGTTTTTCTTTGTGTACAATAAAGTATTTATCTATCTATCTTCGAATTTTTGATAAGCATTTGTAGATTATTATCTCAAATACTATGTTTTCTGCAAAAAATACAGCTTAAATTAAATACAAACATCATAAAAAACCATCAATTTGATATTTTTTGCATAATAAAAGCTGCAAACAGAAAAGAGCAAAATTTTGAGACTTGCACGAAGCACTGAATCAATTTGCTACGTTTACTTCCAGTCACAAAGGTACGTTAGAACTACCAAACCGTCTTCAACACGCAGCCTAGCAACTTAAAAGTGACCAAGAATGAACCAATGACACAACGAAGAGTACTCGAACTATACTTCTAATTTGATTCCGTGAGGTCTTCAACCTCCTTACTCAATGTTTTATGCAAAACTGCAAATAAATCATGATAATAAGCTCACACGATTTAAACGGTCGAATAGAGTTAGGTATTTGAGAACAGCAATAAAAGGGTCAGTTGCATTACACTTGGCGCCGGCGCCGCTTCGATTATGTATGACTTCATCTTCAGAGGGAGAAGAAACAACATAGCGTGTATGAGAGCCTCGTTGTCTTGATTCAAAGCAGATTGATGTAATATTGTTATCGTTTCAGAGCAGGTGGCAGTTATTGCGTGCACATTTTCTGAAATGCCAAATACCGGAGAAGATGCATCGTCATTATCATCATCGCCATCGGTTTAGAAAAGTTATACATAGGACATAGGCTCCCCCCCCCCTCCCCCACCACAGAGTGGGATGTGTTCGGTGGCATCCCCGTACTTTGAGGAAGAAATATTCTGAGTCCTCTCCGTCCACTGACTTCCCACGATCTTTAAGATGACGTCGGTTGGAGAAGACTACGACGAACATAATCTTAGCTAATGCGAATAAAAATAAAATAGATTTCATTATTTTAATAAAAATAATAAAAAAAAATAGTTATAAACTAAAAAAATACCAAAAATGGAATTCAAATCACTGACCTATCACAGAGTAAAATACAGGGAAAAATTTTCAAAGATCTTCTTATCTCCGTGTATGAGTAAGCACAAAAGAATATGAATCAAATTGCATGCTAGCATTGCAAATAACGGATCTCCGGACTTTGACGGACAGTACTAGAATGTAGTATGATATAATCATTGACGCAGGCGACATACTTTTGTACTTTTTTGACAAACAAATAAAGATCACATACCAATGTTTGAACACTTTCTCTAGTGTATTGATGACGTCAATGAGTAGGTAAGTAACATCTATCTCTGTAGAACAAGAGTGAGAAATAAAGGCTAGAAATATTTAATTTTCGACCTTGCAATTATTTTCATGGATTACAGTAATGACTGTCTGACAGTTTTATAGCTGAAATTTACTGGATGATAATCATTGTTTATTTTCGAAATCTAGGTTACAATTTTTTTTTACCTAAAGACCAGAAATCTTCTTCTTGTTGTGTCACTAATTCTTTAGAAACAGTGTGGTGAAAGGATTTTAAGTGCACCTCAAAAAGGCTTTTTTCGAGCACTTGACACAAGCTGTAGAACTTTTAAGGTTGTACGAGATGCCGGTTTCCTCACGATTTTTCCTTCACCGCTTAAGAGTACGTACCGTACCTACTGGCACTTTTTTCTGTTCACATACATTTCTGAACAGAAAAATTAATAGCTGCACGACTGATTTTGAACCCTCGACCTTAGGATCGAAAGGCTACCACTAAACCACCAGTGCTCTCCAGACCTCAAGACCAGAAGTGTGATCACAAATTAGCCAACATCAAATTGCTTTTACCACACACTTAACTTCTTGCGAATTGATATTTGACAGAATGTACAAAAGATAAATGGTTTCCATTATAGGATGTATCTGACCTCTGTCTGTCTCTGGCGCCGGTCGTGTTACAATAATGACATAATGAACGAGAACGCGCACTGGCCTAAATACCTGAAACACTTGATTGCAACGGCCGGGTATGTGGTAAAGATCTTGTAAAAACCAACTACGAAACAGAGTTTTTCTTTTTTATGTAAGTCAAGACGTTATTTTATATAAATTACTTATTAGACTATAAGTACCTGCTGTTTGTTTTCCTAAGAAATCAAAAAAATAAATAAATACCTACATTTTAGACTAAAAAGAACTTTATGCTGATACCTTAATTACCTCTAAGTATTCTCAAATGAATCCGTCCAACTTTTATTAGTTACTTAAGCAAAAGTGATTTTTGTCATTGGAAGTTTTTTTTACTGAAGTATAGGTACTTATAACTTACTTATGTACCTACCTACTCACTTTAAAATACCCATTAAATGGGCATAAAAATCATTGTACTGCCCCAACGGGGCTCATGTCCTGAACATATTGTTACCCCCTAAGAACCTGTATACAACATGACACAATGAATAAATATGACCTGAATGATTATGACCTATTTTCCCCACAGTATGTGCTTATTACCTATGGCATAAGTAATAAAATTATAAATTTGATTGTGTTTACCTTTTCTGTATGCCTACGCCTCACTAAACTTCAATAATATATTATATTATTACATTGTAAAAGGATCATACAAAAGAACCGTAGGAACCAAGCCGTAAGTTTGTTGCCTGTTATTCTAGGCTTTGGTCGCGTGGAACTGGCACCTAGAGTCATCTAGCTTTAAGACGTTTCAAAGTGATCCTTGTGATTTTATTGAATAAATACATTTTGACTTTGACTTTGACTTTGAATGGCTTTATAGCAGAAGTCCTATGCTAAAAGTTTTTATTTACTCATGTTACTCTGTGTAGGTTAGGTACCTACTTATTGTTCGGCGTTGTTGTTTATCTTAGCATATTTAGGTCCAATAAACAAGTTTTATTTTTTAAGTTTTCGTCTTATTTTTTATGGCAGCAGAAATGTAGAAGACAGTTGTATAAGGGTACTGAGGTTCGCGAGTTTGTGGGCCGCTAATACCCCGTTTACACTCAGCTCATGTCCGTGGAAATGTGCAGAGACATGAGCAGGGACTTGGGCAATGCGAGAATGTAAACAGGCCAATACCATGACCACTCGCGTTTCCGCTCGCGTTGCTCGTGTTGCGTGAGCACACATTGCCGGCGACGCTGCCGCAGACATATGGACGGCAACATTTCCGTCCACGCGAATGGCAGGGCGAATGTCTAAATGTAAACGCAGTTTATGGCATCATGGCTGGATGACTGCTAGAACCGGGACTAACCTCCGAAGCTTGGACGAGCTGATGTAGGTGAATACCACTAAAGGCTACCGCTGACAAATCTTCTTACACATTCTCAGAGAATCTTGATTGGAAACATGGCACTAAGAGAGGATATTTAACGTGTGGGGATAAAGCTCGTAAAGCTATCAAACGAAACAACGAAAGTATCATATAAGCCTTACCACCTCTGTACATTACACAAAGGTTAACTGGAAGAAAATTCTAATTAGCATTAAATTGGCCTATGTACTTCTTTTTGTACAATAAAGAATTTTCTAA
The DNA here is from genome assembly GCA_932294275.1 of Chloroclysta siterata. NCBI lineage: Eukaryota > Metazoa > Arthropoda > Insecta > Lepidoptera > Geometridae > Chloroclysta > Chloroclysta siterata. Next base: position 20,030,034 of record OW028595.1, on the reverse strand, counting down.
ACTAATCTAACGAAACTTAACAGCGAGTTTCATATTCATTAAAATAAATTATTCTGTTATCTGGCATTCTATCGGGGCAATATTTTTTTACTTTTGCGATGTAATTTCTTATGTATTAAGTAGGTAATTGATTAAGATAAGATCCGTATCTCGAGATGATCGATAGTAAAGATCGGTCCGGACCTAGAAAGCGGAGTAAATCGTGATTTTGCTAATTATTGGTGTTACGTTTGAATCAGCTCGCACTGTGAAGAGCTGTGCGATTTCCTTGAAGCTATAGTGTTGATGTTGTGATGTAGCTTGTTAAGAGGCTGACATCCGTCAAAGTACTTATCGCTAGCATATTTCATCATTTTGAAAGACATATTCATGGTGCTAGCTCAACCCACAGTTTGTGGAATGAGCTACCACCGGAGGTTTTCCCGCTCACAACATGAATAGCTTCAAGAAAAAAGTTAATAAAGTCCTTCAGGGCAGGCAACGCAACGACAACACCCCAAGTGTTGTTGGTGTATATGGGCGACGGTGACCACTTAACATCAGGTGGGCCGTAAGCCCGTTTGTCTGTCTCTTACATAAAAAAAGAAACATAAAATCACTGAACAAAACAGTACGACGGGATGATCTCGACGGTCAAGTAAAGTATTGGTGGGAAACCGCCAAACACCGGGATGAGAAGATTTTTTATAAACAAGGACCAAAAGATAGTTTGTAATTGTAGGAAATTGTGTTAAATTTTAACGAGAGAATAAAAGCTTTTACTCAAACAAACGACGGGAAAAATTTTAAGCAATATATAACTTTAAGTAACGTTTATAAGTATGGAGTAAGTAAATTAGTTTGTTTTACAGATATATATATATATCTGTGGTTTGTTTGCATCAGTGAAATCCCATGAAAACTTTAAACTAAAGCAGAAATGATATCGCACGCTTCTTCGCAGTGCTCCTAAAGATTATTGCGACAAACCATTGTCTCTTTATTGCGAATAAGAAGATTTATAGCTATTAACCGGGCCACTATAACTTATGGCTTACTTACACTGTGTCGCAGTGGCAAAGTATTTGCTAATAGCCACACATTATTTCCTGTTTGCTAATGTTATTTTGTAAACGAAATATGAAATCATTATCAACATCAGCCTGAAGAAGTCCTCCCCTATACATAAACCTCTAAATTTATCATAAACCTAAGATAAAATTCATTAACCTGTAATTTTTACCGATTTTCCGCAATCTTTAAAATATCGTCGGTCCCTCAGCAGTCTTTCGGTTCATAACAATGGAATACTACCTGCTACTGCCTGCTGAATTCAAATTTAGAGATTTCCAAATAATTTACCACTAGGTACAATCTGATTCTCTTCAAGGCAATAGTGAATGTGTAAAGGCCATTTAGACCGTTTTGCTCCAACGTCGGCTACATCGTCGCTTACCATCAGGTGAGATTGTAGCCAAAGGACGTTCTATTCAATAAAAAAAAATAGATTAACCTTACTAACTGAAATAACGCTACATACAATTGTATGTATTATTACTAAAAACTGATTAAATGAACGACAATATTTGTATGCAATATTTCACCAAGTTTAAGCGTGGCACTTGTCGATTTAAAAATAAACTAAAGCAATAAAAAGAGTCCTCTTATAGAACTTAAAGGTAAAGAGAAAGAACATAAGTCACTTGAAGGACACAGGGATGCGTTGTAAATTTTCCGGCATAAAATTTTTCAAAGGCAGTAAAATGTCTCGACGCAAAATAAGTTCAACAGTAATAAAAGCTACAAGCCACAAATTAGTCAACGACATGGATTGTGGTTTTAAAATATTACCTTTGTTCGAAATCCTGCTCAGGACTATATTACTTACTTGGGACGTTTTACCCTACGTATAAAGGATCTTGTACAATTTTCTCTCAAAGTAAGAATAAAAAAAACTATAGGTGTTTGTGCAACACATTCATTTTGTTTTGGCTGAAAATTAAAAAATATATTTTGTTACTATCTTCAGCTATCCAGCATTTAAAAAAAAACGATCATCGGTCTGAATCTGGGCACCTAACTCTTGTCTACTGTAAAAAACGAGAAATAAGATTTCGTAGTTACAGTGCGTGACATACATGGCAGTGACAGCTCGACTGTAACGTCAACGTTGCCGAGCAATGGAACCTAAAATTCCACTGCAAAGGCCATACAAATAAGAAGAAGAAGAAGAACCTAAAATTCCAATATGTAGGTACATCGTTTTGCGGAGGAGACTGCCTAAACCCAAGAAATACCAACCTGGAACAAAAGAGCAGTTACAATTTGATGGAACACCTTTGCATACAGGAAGCTATGCAGTTTTGATCAAACGCCGCACAACCAGACATGAAACCATGCTTCCTCGACGCACGCATTCATTATGCTCCATTGAAGTGTTGCTTTAACTTTGATATACTTACTGTCCATTTAAACAGTAAAGGGACAGCCACCATTGTGTTATACGGCCAATGCTCAGATTACAGATCTATTGCCTAACATATGATTAACATGCCCTATCGTTTGCATAGGGCTGGATTCAGAAAAGCTGAACCTGGAGTATATTAACGGACATTCAGTTACGTAAATTCATTTTTTTAAATCAGCGAAACTAGCATAAGAAACAAGTCTTCCAAATAGAGATTATGAGTTTTATATCTTAGACAAGTGTCCAAGTCGAGTGATTAGGTTCTATAAACTACAAGAGTTCCATTGGCACCAGCATTCAATTCACTGGGAAAGATTGTCTGCATTGACTAACAAAAGATCATGCCCCAAGACACAAGTTCGGCTCTGGTTCTTACTTTGCCATTGAATAAGTTTCATGACTTGCAAGTGTTTCTATGGAATGTAAGGATTAATTTTACAGACTCTCAGGCTTATAAAGCTTAGCTTCTGTGCGCTTTATAAGCAGTTTCTTCAGAGTAGGCAGATAGGCTGTTAACGTGGATTCGATAAAATAATTTTTGGCAAACCACATGCGATACTCCATTTCACTCTATGGTGATGTTTATTTGTTTAAAATAAAGTTTTGATATTTTAAAGACTGCCTAAATCTCCATTTTGACGCCTCAACTAATTACATATTTATTATTCAAAAGTAAAAACTTTAAATATTGTTACTTTTCATATATTTATTGTGTTTGCACTGTGTTCCTGTTTTAAGAGTTCTTTGCACTCTCAACTAAAAGACGTGAGAATATGCACCTTACCTCGCAGAATCATGTCTAGACAATATCGAGTTTATTTACGCTTAACCACAGGATCATCTCCAACCAAACAACTATTATCATACAGGTTTTTTACAACTATGGCAATATTTTTCAATTTCACGCATTAACGCGCGACCGACGCGTCGGCGCCTGCGCCGTTCTGACATTTACAAGTGGGACCTTGCAAGCGATTTGCGAACAATGAGGGCTTGTCACTAGAGTCCCGGAACACATGTGGCGCCGCGTCTCCGGGAAGGTGACCTCAGCCGGCGACCTCAACTTGAGACTCGGACAATGCTATCGGAAAGCTAGTTTGGGTATCCCTGCCAACTTGTCGAGAGAACTTTGCGCATTTCATACCTAGTTGTTCAAACATTAATCGAACGTCAAAGATTACAAAGTGTATTGTTTGGACATTGAAAACCTTCGTGTAGAATAGTGCTTAATTTTGTAGTTATGGGTACAAACCCGTTGGTATCTTCTCTTCTTACTTATGCAAGGCCTTTTTTGTTACAGGTTATAGCAGGTATCTACAAACGTGCGTAGGTGAATTCATCGATAATAACAACAGAAAGCACGAAGGCCATGATAGAAAAGCAAAAACCGTCACTCGTAAATCACACAAATCGAAACTCAATGACGATTACTAAGACAGGTTTATAGTCACACCCACGCGAATGATTACATTACATAACGCCTGTTTATCATCAAATGTAATTAATGAACGGAATCAAACAGTAGACTCTAAAACAGGATCGCCCACGGACGTACGGATAAACCAATAAAGTTCAGTAAGACATGGAGTATGGGAAAAGGCTGGTTTAGTGAGTATCACGAAGTCAAACGATGTTCTGTGGACACTGTAGTGACAATATTCACACAGTCAATATTAAATACGTGTACCACTATATCATGGTAATACAAAATGATTGCGTTTCACTGCATAGAAAACCCTATCACGTATGAAGTTTATGGAAATGAAGGTGGAACAGTTTACGACACCAAAACTTTTAGTCATGTTTAGTAGGTAAGTCATCAAATACTAGTAATAGTAGTAATAGTGGCTAATCCCAAACTTTTGAGAATCTCCATCACTTACGATACCGGCCTCGTGCCTCGAATGTGGAGCTATAGACAGTAGGTAGGTACTATCGTAAGGCATCTAAATTGAAACTCATATTCATTGTTATCTGTCTCTAAAAATTTGTGAAATCGCAATATTGAATTACTCTGAGCAATAATTTGGCACTTTTTCCACTTTTTTCGATCTTATATCAACATATAATATATTAAAAAAAACAACATATTGTATAAAACCATAACGTCCTCAGCGTGGGCGAATACAAGAAAGTTTGGCAATTGCCAGTACCTATGCCGTTCTCATTAGCCTGTATCTGAAACTAATTGCTCCACAGTGTTCCCACAAGTGCGTCACGAACGATTAGGTAACATAGCCGGATCTGCAGGCTCATTAAACAAAAAAAAAGATCATATCGCTGACAATAGAACACTCGGCGACCGAAAGTGATAGTCTAATAGATATTAAGCCGGCGATGACGATAGCAATACCAAATGACCAGTTGAGTGTCCAGTCACTCTTCTAAGTAAAGATAGCTACGATTTAAAATGTTCCATATCACGATGAAGGCTTTGTTTAACGAACACTCAAGGGTTGCTCAACGCTAATGGTTTAACAGACCACTTTCAGAACACAACAGAAAGTTAGAGGAAAACAGACTTTAATTTAAATGGCTGAATCTATCAGGTATCCTCATCTATCAGTACCTGTGGAGTTCTACGATATTAAAATGAAGAAACGACTTTGTCAGTGAATAGTTTTGAATTGGGTCAGTGGCTGAACTCGGCGTGCAAAAGAAAACAAGTTCAAAGATACGTTGATCCTAAAGGTGACCTACATATTGGTGAAATATTTAGCTTGTTGATCGAGTGAGCGAAGTGAACGAAGATCTTAGTTTCAAGTTGGGCGATTTGGCATTTTATGTATGTATATATGTATGTATGTATGTATGTATGTATGTATGTATGTTTGTCTGGCGATAACTTGAGAACCGTTGATCCGATCTGCATGAAATTTGATATATCGATAGCTTGTACTTGAGAAATTTACTGGTAAGTATATGAGTAAAATCGGATGAAGGGTTTTTGAGATATGGGGTTTTTTAAGAGGGCAAAAATAAAAAAAGTGACATTAAAAAATCAAGTTACATATCATATGAAAGGGCTTTGTTTGGACATTCCAAAACAATTTTTACTTTTTTTTTGGGACGCTCAGTTTTTGAGATACAACATAAAAGTTAAATTAAGATAACCAGCGATCCAAGAGCTCCCATCTCTAAGAGTTTCGTTGGCATCAAGGTTTTTCTACTGGTCGGACAGTTTCTTTGCTTTTTCTTATTTTTTTTTCTTGAAATAAATTAAGGAGGTACTCAGTTCTCATAAAATGGTGACAACGACCAGGTCTGATGATGGAGCCAAGGTCTGTTCAACGGAACTCTTCAATAAATAGGCCAATAGAGTTGAAACTTGGTTACCGTACCAAGTTAGTAGGCGGTAGTCAGAAAAAAGTCCAAACATAATGTTTGGACTTGCCTCTGACTACCACCTACTCAAAGTTTTGATGCGTTCGTTTGGTCGCATCACGAGATCTCAGTTCGGGGCGAACTACTAGTTTAACAAATTTTACATGAGAATCTGTTATCGCCATTCATCTTTAAATTAATCTACTGAAAGATTGACTGGCAATCATAGCAGTATATCTGTTGACTTGCTATGTGTCGACAGAAAAAGGTAAACAGTCGGCTGAGTACAAGGGAATAGAAATCGTAGTAAATCCCAACTTTCCTTGAGAGCAAATTATCCAAATTACAGCCCATTATAGAAAACAAAGGCTTGGAGCGAAATGAGAAGGACCCACAAATCTGTGCGCCGGAGATTGAACACCCGTAACTCAGCCGCAGAATATGCAACAGTTCAACACAGTGTATGTAATAGTTTGTATGGCAAAACTCGAGGAAATTGCTGGGAAACAGAAGCCAGGCGTAACCTTCTTGAATAGTTAACATAGGGTTGCCTCTTGCAGATGCGAATATCATTTGGGTTCGCTTGCTGGAATAACATTTTTCAACATAGACACAATAAACCACCACTGACTTAGAAAAGTGACCATCAAAAGAAACGCATTTTTGACGAGCATGTTGGTAATAGTCTATTCGAAATTCAAACTTATCTTAAGACTTTTCAAAGGGAACTATAAGATTCAATTTACTAAAAAATACCTTTTAACTTTGTCTTTATCGAAATCTGTAAAAACAGTCAGCTAATGTTTAATTGCAGAAGAACAATTTGGCTCCTTGGTTGATAATTTAGAATCCAAAGTTTTCAAGTTCAAAATGGACCAAAAGCCGAACACCGATATTGGTCACTTTGTGTAGCTAGGTTGGATATAAGTAAATCCTTAGAACCCTGCGAATGGCTATAAGTGAAAAATACAAATCCAGCGCTATAGACAATGACACAAACAGATAGAGGTCTTATTATATTACTCAGCGAATAATGTTGTGAATTACTATGATGATCCATACCATACACATATAGCAGCCCTAAGCCTCACGTCTGCAGGAAGGTAGCATCAAAATCGCAGCTATTTACGATACCAGACGATGCCAGACGGTAGTGGTTTGTGGTTGACAAATGAAGTTGTTACAGCATGTACCCAACCACCTATGTCTATGTACCTATACATAATATGCAGATATATACATAACAGGTAGGCACGGCGCTTGCAAGCAGCTACTGTGTTATTCAGACTCAAGAATTCACGTGGGAGATCACTATTTGGACAAATATACAATTCGGAATGCATACGTCACATCTATTAATAAATAAAATAAATAAATAAATAAATATTACTGGACTTTCCACACAGCACTATCTAGCCCCAAACTAAGCCAGAGCTTGTAATATGGAAACCAGATAGCTGATATAATACTTAAATACTTTTTTTTTTTTTTTTGTAAATACATACTTATAATATTATATAACACCCAGACAGAGAACAAACATCTATGTTCATCACACAAATGTTTGTTCTCGGTGGGGATCGAACCCACGGCCTACGGCGCAGAAGGCAGAGCTACTACCAACTGAGCTGTGAAGGCTGTCAACTATTTGCAACGTTAGGGGCCGTCACCTACACTTACCTTACTTAATTTTTTTATTTCTCCTGCCATTCTCAGCTTGATCTGAATACGAGTTGTATCTTTTCTAGCCAGAAGAACCGAGTCGTCTTCGAACAGCATAGTTAATACACCAGTGCTCACACCACACACTCCATTATTTTTCATAGCCCAATAGCTCACCACAAAGCTATGAGACACTTTTATTATACTTACTTCAACTGAATAAATTTATAACTGTACCATAGATAATCACAAATTTACGATCAAAGATATCTCACATTTGAAAACATCGGCTAGCACCAAGAGGCTTTAAGACAAAGCTCAGAAACATTACGAAAGCTCATGAATGTCAATAAAAAGCTCATAAAATAAACAACCGAAACCAAGGACTGACCGTATCTTCGGTCAATGAGCACACTCATATGGTAATGCCATTCACGAGACTATAAAAATAAACTCACAACAAACCTGGCCTTGAACTACAACCATGATACAAAGACGCCGAAACAAAGAGACCTGATAAACGATCTGTAGAAATACAGCCTGGTGCATTAAATCCTTACACTGCATTTGTAAGAGTTCCTGCATACAAAAGTTCTTTGTGAGCTCGTCAGTAGTCTGTTTTTCAACAGGCAAGAGGGTTTGATCCAGGATTTGAGAAAATCAATATGCAGCGGTCAAAAAAAAATTAGTCTTGACCGCACTTCCCTCTAGGATTTCTAGGATTTTTGATACTGCAAGTACCACAAAATACTTTCACGCAAGGATCGATTTTTAATCCTCGTAAGCTAGTCGTTACCCACGAAGGGTCAAACTCAATTAATTAAATACAACGACTTAGATACTAAAGCCTATACGAATGGAACTAGTGGCACAAGCTAGTTCAAAATATTAACATACGCTCAAGAGAATAGATGAATCGCTGCGATAACTCTTATCATGGGTTTAAGTAAAACAAATGGAACTCCCACAGACCCGGAAGGCTATCATAACACAGAATATACATTGTAACTGTTATGCTGTTAGACTATGGACAGACTAATGGTAAGCTGCCGACTTCGGGTGCGGGGAACGTTTCCATATAAGCAGTAAGTCAATTACACATTTAATGAATTTCATGATCGTCAGCCTAAAGAAAACCACTGATGGACTCTTCATTCTCCAATCTTCCGAGGCTGGTTTTTTTATGTGTTCAATGAGATGGCGTCATTTCTAAGTTAATTTGCATTTGCATGAACAAAACCTTCAAACTTAGGATAGGTCAGTAACATTTACCTGTTGATTACTGTAAGATTTATGGCGTCGACTACCCACTTATGTATAAAAGTAGACGCAGTATATATGTGATAGGTCAGACCGAAGGTAGGCTGTTACTGCAAAACCCAGATTACCGATGGTGATAGCTATATTTTTGCATAGTAACTTTTACCGAATCTGGGGTTATAGAATAAAGGTAAGTCGGGGCGGCCGCACATGCGCAGACACCCTCATTGATTTTTCCCACTTTGACAGTTCGCCCTATGTTTTGAGACATTGCTCGCGTACCAACAAGAAAGTAAACAAAAATGGCTTTAGATTTCTCCGCTACTTACAAATTACTGGTTTTAGGTGATTCTAATGTGGGAAAAACGTGTATTGTGCACAGATATTGTGACGAGAGGTACTACGATATCTACATATCCACAATAGGTGAGTCAAATGCGTATTTACTTGTTCTTTTATAGGCCTTTGTCAGACAGGTGATGTAGTTTTAGTGCCTTAGAAACACAACAATATCAGGGATTTATATTTTCCGCTGTGGATGAAAAGCGAGAAACAATGGAACATAATAGTGCGAAAGAACCATTTAATAATTTTATGCCCAGGGACTTCCTCGACGTGCTTTACTGTTAGAGAAAACGCACGCCCGTAGTGCATTACTTATTCAATTAGCTATTAAATTAAGATCGTATATTATATTATAGAGAAATAGGTACCTATTACCTACTTTAGGAGTCCGAAAAACATTTCATAATTCAATAGAATAAGTATCTAATGTAAAATGTTATGGTGAACACATAGTTCAAAGCAAAAGATGAATCAACTTCTAATGAACACATTATCATCTACCATTTGTCAATATTTGTCGATTCAAAACATTCATCGCAATACTTTCGCAATGGAAATAAACGTTGTGATGTTGGGCCTAAATCAATATCAGTTCTCACAATAGGTCAACAGTAACTATTTTAAGCAGTCAGTCGTGTTTGCAATTTGTATTCGGCTCGTCCTATAAAGAATCGAATTATTCCGATTGTGCATAGCGCAACAGTAATGTTTAGTTTTAACACAAAAATTGCTGGTTGGGGTCATTTCTTGTTTCATTTTCGTTGGACATTCAACGTACCTTGCCTACCAACTTCAGATGTGCACTACGGAAGATTACCTACATAATATATGCAGAGGGTTAGATTTAGAGTACGGAATCTCAGCCTAATTTAACCTGTCATAGTTTGTCAGTTTCAACAAAGACACAAGCGGGCTGAGCTGAGGACTAATTTATACTACGATGAATTCCTTTTTCAGCTTTTTATAACACACACAGAAGTCCCTGTTGTTCAAATACACAGCAAAAAGATTTCAGTTTTAAGCTAAATACTGTGACGTCATGACAAGAGAGATCCGATAATTGAGTGCAAGATTGGCGAAGTTTTTGCATCAAATGCCCGCTTCTATTTGTAAAAAGTCTCTAAATACAACTCCTTGTCAAAATATATAAAAGGATGTTTATCTTGGAGTTTACAGACGAGTGATAATTAAACTTACCAGTTTGTTTCGACGTTTCCAGGTATAGATTTCAAACAGAAGATAATAAACCTCGATGGCGTGCCGATCAAGCTACAAATCTGGGACACCGCTGGACAGGAACGCTTCAGGACTTTGACAACAGCTTACTACCGCGGCGCGATGGGCATCATTCTTATGTACGACATCACCAACCTCGAGTCTTTTAACCACTTGTCGTATTGGCTGCGGAATATACAAGAAGTAAGTTAAACATTGTGGCAATAGGTAATAGAATAACTGAACTAGGATTTGTAGAGTAAACATACCTACTAAGCTGAGATGTCAGAAGACTTTCATCCGTACGACATCACCACACCATATCGTCATTGATATCTAAGGATAATATTAGAATCAGAACAGGTTGTACATTTTATGCGCCTGAACGATAATAATGAGCAACTTTATCTACATATTGCTTTTACTTATTTGACCGAACGAAGACACAAATTACAAAGAAATACCTACATACGTAACAAAGACATTGTGGGCTAAATTTAAATTTAGTACCAAGAATTTTGAGGGTACTCCTAAAAATTACAAAAATATCTGTGGCAAACTGCAGAGAAAATGAAGGGACGAAATACAAGCCTCAAGTGACCCAAAATACAAACGACTGAGTATTGAAAATGGAGAAGAAAAAGATATTTTTGACATAATTATATTACAGGTTCTTATATTATTATAATACATTATTTAAAAGTACCTTGTTTGCTTTTGTTACAGTATGCGTCACCAGATGTAATCAAAGTGCTTGTAGGTAACAAATGCGATGTTCACGAGAACCACAGAGCTGTGCCGAGGGAACGTGGACAAAAGGTAAGCTATACACTTTTGTGACCTTATATCTTTTTTGACTAAAATCCCAATCCCTAAGGGTGGTATAGTCTCGTAAATTTAATTTGGCGCATACCTACCAACGTTTTGCAATACCAGTTTATAGGTATTCCACGCGTGACCAGGTCCAGGTTCATGTCAACATGGTCACGCTGGCCGCTGCTAGAACAGTTACCTCTCCGGTTTCCTTACGATGTTATCTTTCACTATTCTAAGAGCACTAGTAGCTGGCATTGCGGACATGAATCTATAAGATAAATTTTCATGATTTCAGATAGCTGATGATTTTGACATGCCGTTTTTCGAAGTGTCTTGCAAGAGCGACATTAACATAGAAGAAGCATTTTTGACTTTAGCCAGAAAAATACGTGAATATAGAGAGTCTAAGGTAAGAGAAAAATATACAGAATCAGCTTTACGAATTTAATCGCCAGACATGGTAGATAAGATACCCCTCCGATTACTTAGTAGCAAGGATTCTTTGAGGATGTCTAGGCACGTTGGGAGAAGTTGAGAAGAAGTGGGGATTCCATACGTGACAGAATGCGAGCCTATTATATTCACTGCAGTAGGTACTGAAGAAAATAAGCACATATGTTTTGGTAGACACAAATCCATTGGTGCACGTGCGGATTGGAACACACCAAGAAGACAAACGTCATGCATTATAGTCGGTTTGGGCCTTTTGCATTGCAGGGGGTATAGACAAAAGCCACTTTCTGTTTCTGGAGCACGCCAAATGACATTAGTTTGGCGTGAGCATCTGACCCCCAGGTATTTCGTTGTGCGGCAACCAAGGCTGCCAAGGCCTTTCTTAATAGAATATACTGCCTACGTATCCCAACAATATAGAAGGTGTTCCAATACTTGTGTTTAAAAACTTCATGGGGCTAACTTTTTCTAAGGAACCAACACTGTGAACGCGGAAAAAAACAGCTGTTTCATACATTTTAGCCAGGTAGGTATTGAACTTTTGTATGAAACATCTATTTTTTTTTTCGCGTTCAGTGTGTTTCCTCAGAAAAAGTTATTCATATTGTTGGTACTTTAGCCCCCTAAAGTTTTTAAACTCAAGAATTGAAACACCTTGTATGTACAAGTGTTAAAGTTGGCATAGGTGTCGTTCTGTGAATTAAACTGATTTAATACATGTGTACCTAATGAATGAAATATAAGTGTGTGCCTAACGCAGATCAATTTCTTTTTTCAGGCTGATGCATTCGAGTTAAAGGAACGAGACAGCGTGATAAAGCCATCTGAATCCGAGGCAGACGAGTCAAAATGTATCTGCTAGCTTTCTATAGATTTTCATCAAAGTTTGGTGTATTTGAAACACCTTTAGGAACCATTGTTGGACTAAAAAAGTAGCACGTTGCAATACATTGAGCTCAATAACTCGACCATTCTTAGATCTACGAACTAATTTCATATAACTTTGGTTAAAACGTGACAGGAGTTTCGTAAACCTAGAAAATGAGGACATGATTCTAGTCTTAAGGATAAAAGAACTCACGAAATTGTCGCTGAAAAATTTCGTAGGACTAAGAAATGGGGAATTTTATAAGCGAATCTCTACAATATTCTAAATGTAACTTTAGTAGTTTTTATTCCTGGTATAATGAAAAGTATTAAGGCCACCATGATAAAATGTATAAGCTAACCACGTAGACGTGATCCTATAACTTTTAATATGGCCGGCTTACTTAAAGCTCCGTAGAACCAATTTTGATCATCGTACAGTCAGTCTTTGTTATTCAATAATTTGGTATTGCGTCTGTCTTTCTTTCAAGAAAAATACGCACCGTATTGAAATCCTTGTCACATTATTTGAAATAGAAAGAAAGAGGTTGAGGTCCGCCCCGACGCCTCTCAAAATCATCGGAAATCGATCGTCCGCTTCTAATTCATTCTGACCAAAGAATACAGAAAGTTCTGTGTTCTGTGGTTCTGTGAGTCTGATAGTGTATGGGATGTGAGCTTATGGTCGTCCGGCGTACGTCAAATATATTTTCTGAAAGTGGCGGTCGGCCTAACCAGATGCATAAGCCAACGTTGAAACCAAACTATTGAACAACAAGAATTTAGAATAAGGTAGGATTAGACTTCGCTTTACGCATGTGTGCTATTTTGAACCAACTATCGCAATTTGAAACGCACTGCGAGTTTACAATTAAAATTACGGTAAAATTAATACTCATCTACTTTACGACTTTGACTTAGCTAAATGAAAAGCTGTTAAGGCATTTAATGCTCGGTTTTTACTAGAAGTTTCATTAGACCGCATGTGAGTGAACGTCGAAAATGTATGGAAAGTGGCGCCCCCAACATTTTCTCTATTTTGCCAAACTGTACCTACTTACATATAAAAGCACGGTCGTATACCGAAATGTAATTTGCTGATAAATTTTATACTAGAAGAAAAGCTCTAGCGCGATCTTTTTCGTCTTCAGAAATAGTCGGCTTACGTCATTCGTCTGGTAGTTACGACGGTTAACACATTATCATTGTTATATTATCTATCGAATTTATTATAGTGAAAATATTATCAACTAATACCTAAACGCAATTGTTATCATTGAATTTCATCAAAATATGTAGGTAATTGGAGATTTAAACAAAACAAAATAATTAAATTCTAAGGTAGGCTTACATGAGCCAGTTACTCGTTCAAGTTGGTCAACATTTGCATATTTGTTTTTTTTTTTTTTTTTATACAACCAGCTGATGGAACAAGCATTTTTAATTTTAGTCACAAATTAAGTCATGGAAAACGCTGGTTTTTGATTGGTTATCTTGTTGAATTTAAATAAAAAGTGTGTTAATGCTGTGTGTCATAGAAAAAGTCTTCAGTCAATTGATTCGGGCTGGACCCAAAAATTATTCCATCAGTTTTTGAAAACATTTATGTACTTATAACTACTATTATTTATAATGTATTCTGTGATTATAGGGCCGCCAACTTATCTGTTTTGTTGAAAGGGACGACACTATCAAGTTATTAAACAAAAGATAACTGAATGCATAGCGAAATGAATGGCGTTGTCATAAGTTCCTCTTTGGTCAACCGAAGAGATAAGTTGGTCACATTATACTCATCACCAGGGGTCAGAATAGGTAGAGTTTTTAAGTACCAAATGACGAAAATTACCTACGCAATCTGAACATGGATATGCCTTTTAAACCCGGAATTGGCGATTAATAAAATTGTTTTCTAAAACTTATGGGTTTTTTTATATACAACTAGCTGATGGAACAAGCAGATGGCACACCTGATGTTAAAATTGATATTATTGTCTTCTTAAAACTATTTTCCTATGTTACAAACAAACTAAGTAGTTACACGTTACACGTACAGCAGGGCTATTTTAAAACATTCGAAATGTTTTCCAATCGGAAACGTCAGTTTTTATCACAATTGATTACGAACCCGAATCATTTCCGACACGGGGATTAAAAAAAGCATATCCATATTTAGATTTCGTAGTAGCGTATTTGACGTCATTTGGTACCTAAAAACTCTACCTATTCCGACCCCTGCTCATCACATACGTTTATTATAAAAAAAAACAACGAATATAATAATTATGGTACTATAATTGGCTCTAATTCTAGGCTCAACATTTACATGTTTTGAACCATGACGATTCACTTGATTCACTTATTCCCTTGTATTATTATTATTCGCTAATTGTGTAATATTAACTATGTTAAATGGGTAGTAAGCATGCTCATTTTGCTCCCAATAACTGGGTTTAAATTGATGTACCTATATTGTTTTCCAAATAATATTTTTATAAATAGCAATGCGGTGGTCTTTACAGTTACAAATACTGCGGTAAAACACGTGTGGAGCCGTGAGCAAAAGCCTAGTATTTTACAATTATGAGTGCATATTAGCTAGTGCTAAGTTCATGTATTCAAGCGTTTAGTACTAAGCAACCTAAATATTACAAAGATTTTTATAATATCCTAAAAGATTGTCTACCGGTCCGGACTTGGACCTACGACCCTTTATTTATATTAAGGCGAAGACAAGAGCTAATGTGACTCTCGCTCGCACGTTTCAACATATTGAAAGATATAAAATCACTAAGCTCATTTTCGAAAAATAGCAACCAACCATTTTGATAATTAAATAATTAAAAGGATTAAGACTTATTCTTATAAGTAAGCTACTGTCCTATCCTAAACTTAGGATAGGACAGTAGCTTACTTATAAGAATAAGTCAAAATATAAGCAGTGCATAATTAACATCTCCTACCAATGGAAGCTAACTTTGAGCAATGTTTTTGAGTGTTGTTTTAAAGTGCGTGGCAACTTATCGACTGTGGAGCGTTGCGTTGCCGCTTTGAAACTTAACTCGCTACTGTCCTACTGTCCGTACTGAAGTGCGAACGGGGCATAATCTGGAACTCCATCTATAAGCTTGCCAACAAATTACAAAAATCACAATGGAATATTATAAAAATACATGTAATTTTTCCCTTAGTGTTTACACATAAGAATAAAATAAAAACTAAACATTCTCCAACAAATCACATTTGTAGTAACATTTTATACGGCACAACTGATGTACTTATCGTTAGTTTCTAACAGTCAATAATTAAAATAAAGTTTTATAAAATGATCATTATTTTATTTATACACTAGCGGCCTGTCCCAGCTTCGCATGGGTTGGTCATACGTTTTTTGAACATTTTAGGATAAACTTGGACTTTAAATTTTGTTCTATCATCAATATTTTTGGTAGCGCTCGCGATGTAAGGATTATTTTTTCTACCTTGGGTTACATTATTGGAGTTTTAGTAAGGATCCCTGACTTTTTTGAATATATGATATAGCCTATGTTACTCAGGGATAATGTAGCATTCTAATGGTGAAAGAATTTTCGAAATCGGTTCTGTAGTTTTTGAGCCTATTCGTTACATACAAAAATACAAATCTTTCCTCTTTATAATATTAGTGTAGATGATCTTTCCTGTGACTAAACTGAGAGAGGGTATAGGCTCTACTAGGTATCTTAAATTATCTAGTAAATTCTAAATAAAAATAAAAATATATACCTATTATATCAGTTTATCTGGGTCCCATAGACACAAGCCTTGCTTAGTTTATATATTATTGGTTTATCGGCTCGCCAGTTCTTTAAATCATTGATTCAATAGTTCAAATTCTTTCTGCGCTTTTTAGGCGTGCTAACGGGCGACTGACTAGGCCTCATATCTGGTGAATTTGGTTGTAGCGTCTCAGGAGGGTTTCGTGTATTTAAACTATGATCTGCTATCGAAAAATGTATCTCTTCATCTGCTGTTGGTAATGATTGAGTAGATGTCCTAGTACCTTTTGATTGCGTTTGCTTATCGTTACTTTCAGTGTCATCGCTTTCTTCACTTGTGCACTGTTTTATCTCGGTTTTGGCGTGATTTGGTCTACGTGTGAAGTTCGATTCACTTTCATCATGTGGTTCAACTTTAATGGAGTTTGGTTCAATTGTAGAGTTATAAGGCTCCATTTTTACGTTGTTTATTCCACTTGTACCGTCGTTTGGTTCAATTTTGACGTTGTTTAGTCCACTTGTACCGTCGTTTGGTTCAATTTTGACGTTGTTTAGTCCACTTGTACCGTCGTTTGGTTCAATTTTGACGTCGTTTATTTTTCTTATGCGATAGTTTGATTCCTGTTTCACGGTATTTGCTTGTGAGCTGCCGCCGTTGCTTGACTCCTTCTTAATGGCCGTTGCTGGTACACGTCGAGTTTCACGTCTGAAATACAATTAATAGTAAAAATATGTTTTATTTTCTATTCCATAGTTCGCAAATCCGCTTTGCTGTATTTCGGTTTGAAGGGTGGATGCCAGTGAAATTACATGCCCGTGAGGCTTAAGGCGAAGACAAGAGCTAATGTACCTCTGGCTCGCACGTTTCGACATCTTGAAAGATATAAAATCACTAAACGCATTTTTGTGAAATCCCAATCAACCAATTTGTTTTTACACATTGCACAGTTTAGTAAAAATTTCATTTTAATCGATACAAACGCGAAACGCAACTTTTAAGTAGGAAAACTTGAGAGGTAAATTAGCTCTTGTCTTCGCCTTAGCATCTGTATGCCTCAAGTGGACGCAGAGCCATGCATCGTAGGACACGGTCCTATCGTGCGTGACTTACGGGGCAGTGCTTTATTAAAGGTGATGGTTACCACTTAACATCAGATGGGCCATATGCTTGTTCCATCTGCATGTAGGTAGTATAAAAAATATACTTAGGTACCCTTCCTAATTTAATTAAGTGTATGTGGTCTATATGCTGCGCTGCTTGCTTTAATGTGCTCGTGGTAAGCATAATTTTTCTTAGGTTTTGTGTAGCTTATCTGTATCTGTGTTTACTTACTACATAAACAGAACACAGAACAGCAGTATTATTTTTGACAGCCTTCACAGCTCAGTTGGTAGTAGCTCTGCCTTCTGCGCCGTAGGCCGTGAGTTCGATTACCACCGAGAACAAATATTTGTGTGATAAACATAGATGTTCTCTGGCTGGGTGTTATATATTATAAGTATGTATTTGCAAAAAAAAAGTAGCATAAATGTATAATATCAGCTATCTGGTTCCCATATTACGAGTTTTGGCTTAGTTTGGGGCTAGATAGCGCTGTGTGGAAAGTCCAAGTCCAAGTCAATATTTATTTATTTATTTAACTTAATTAAATTAGGTATTTTGGGTACCTAGGTATGTAGTGCTATTTTTAACAAATAGGTACTACGATAACTTACGAATTTGGTTCATCCGTATTACTTTCATCATCGTCATACTTTAGATCTGACAGTGCCCTTTTGTACTGTATAATCTGTTGCGGGCAAATCACATCTTCAGGATCTGTACCAAACAGTTTGAAGACGGCACTGTGATTCAATCTGTGTTCTTGATCATTGTACTTTTTTGTTCTCAAACAACGCACTGTAACAAATAAATTAATAATAATTAGTAGAGCTCTTTGTGAAGGGCTCGTCCGGGGAATTACTATCACCACGCCTTTCTCTGCCGCCAAGCAGCGTTGCTGTGTTTCGGTCCGAAGAGTGTGGTTGCCGGTGTAATTACAGGCACATGAGGCTTAACATCTGTATGCCTCTAGTTGATGGACGCAGGGCATTGCATCGTAGGGCACGTTCCTATCGTGACTTGCGAGGCATTGCTTTGTTATAGGTGATGGTTACCATTTAAAATCAGGTGATCTATCTGCTTGTTCAATCATCTAGGTGTATAAAAAAATACAAGATTGTGGAAATGGTTTTTTAGACTAGCTGTTTTCTACCATTATGGTTAAAGAGTTAAAATGTTTATGTTGAATGCAATATGCTCGAATTGTGGACGAAACTGGTAAGGCGACGACAACTGATGTAGGTAGGACATTTCAACATTTAAAAATCACTGAAGTTATTTATGAAAACTCGTAATCAACCAAGTTGTGTGCATCACAGTTAATTTTGATCCAAACAATTTTTTATACTAAAAAAATTATGTAAGTACGAAAACTAGTACAATTTTATTTTTTTATTTTGATGATTATTTTTCTTTGTTTGGGAGTTCCTATCCTACTACCTACTTACTTCAGAGGTTGTCCCATAAACATTTTATCGAAATTAACACTGTGCTTTTTAAAAAACAAAAAATATAAGTACCTATCTACACAGATTATGTTTTGATTGTTTCCTTTAGCATATCCTTTTATGTTTTTCAGTGTTTTTTTTGCAAAAAAATAATATTAATATTATGGCTGGTTTTTTTTTTAAAGAGATTTGAAGAACTTACCATTGGGTGAGGACTTGAGCGCCACCCAGTTAGGTACTTACTCAATGGACTGTTTTCCGGTAGCATTTCCATAAAACCTTGAATTTCCTGATCCTTTTTTAACAACTGACTTCTTAGTGATCTTTCACTTTGAACTTGGTCTTTGATTACCATCAGTAATTGACGAGTGACGAAGTAGAAGAACTGGAAACATGAGGAAGATAAACTATGCATTATAAATGTGATTGAATAATGATACGGTGAAAAAGAAAAAAAAAACCGGCCAAGTGCGAGTCGGACTCGCGCACGGTTCCGTATCTATAAAAACGGCAAAAAAATCACGTTCGTTGTATGGGAGCCCCCTTAAATATTTATTTTATTCTGTTTTTTAGTATTTGTTGTTATAGCGGCAACAGAAATACATCATCTGTAAAAATTTCAATTTTCTATCTATTATGGTTCATGAGATACAGCCTGGTGATAGATAGACAGACAGAGGGATGGACAGTAATAGGGTTCCCGTTCTACCCTTTGGGTACAGAATCCTAAAAAAGGCTGCATTTGACAACCTTTATTTCCCAGTAGTTTTTCAAGCTATATGACTATTGTTACTTAACTTCAGTGTTTTTAATTCTTTTTTATGAACAGCTTAATGTCCTCTACAAATCATTGATGCATTCCTTTAACATGCATTCCTTTTTTTAGATATTTTTTTATTATTTAAAATTAGGTTAAAATACCTACAAGGCAAAGGGCAAACAACCCTATTGGACTAATGACTTCTTTAGTATGATTCTGATGATAATAACTCAACATGTTGTTTAATTAATTTATACTACCTATATAAAAAAAAATGCTTACATCTTCAGCATCACATAGAGTCAATTCAAAACTTGCTTTCCAAACAATTGGGCCCAAGCGCAGCAACTCCAAGTGTATATTTCCTTTAGTTGTTTCCGTAAACTCTTTCTTGTCCTCATGTTTTGGGTTTTGCAGCATACTAAGGCCAGTTTTTGAAAATATTTGCTTATCATCAGTTTCAACATCTTGATTGCTGAACTGTAAATAAAATTAGGTAGGTTTATAATCAAATAAAATTTGCCAAGTCAGAGTACTTGTTTCACAACTAGGCTATTGGTAGGCCTCTTCGACATCAGGACTAGACTTTAAATGAAAAAATTATGCCCTTACATAAAGCACACGTTGACTGAGACATCTTTATGATAAAGATAATTGATTTGAATAAACATGTGTACATAATCTATTGCATAGCCGTGGAGATTCCGCTAACGAATAGGACCCCTCCATTTCCTCCTGAGGATGTCGTAAAAGGTGACTAAGGGAATAAAATACACCAGGGGATAGGCAGCAGCATCCGCACCAATACTGCGATCACCAATCCTCCTGCCAAGCATGGTGATTATGGCAAAACCTTCCAGTACTGCAGGGGGCTCATATCCAACAGTGGATGATTACGGGCTGTTATGATGATGATGATGTGTTAAGGATGGTATGATGTTTACTATAAGGATGGTTTACTGATGTTGGTGTGTAACAAACTAAGATGTCATTTGAATGTCAAATTGTGGAATTTGAATGAATCTTGTCATTGGGATAGATATTTGGCAATCAATACTTTAAGTTGCACTAACAAATCTTTGTTTAATCAATGACGGTCAAAAGGACTATAAATTGAAATGAATTTTATTAGCCTTTTGGCAAGTGCATTAGAAAGAACAGGCCCATTGTTGTTTTCAGTTTCCACGATTTCCACCTACCTGTTTGAATCTACTACTTACTACTTAACTGTTACATCAATCTTATGTACTTATATCTTGTTTGACTTGAGGTCTATACCTTGTAGCTTTTTGTACTCAGGATAAGAAACAGCAAAAGAAGAAACATACCAACATCATCTCTTGAAAAGTAACTTTAGTGAACTCTCTTTTCCACAACTTAACATGATTTGTTATGAGAACTCGGTATCCAAACGCATCTTCATTATCCTGTATATTATTGTTTTTGCTATCAACTACATCTACTTTCAGGTAAAGAGGAAGATCAGTTTCATTTTCATACAAAGATTTCCACATCTTGACTCTTGACTAGCTGATTTTCAATCATACAACATAAAAATAATAACTAGCGCAGGCAGAGCGAGCACTAGGCACAGAACAATACTGGCACCACAGAGTACATTTGACTGGCACTAGGATAGGAGGAAGGATTCGAAAAAAAACAAACAAACAAAAACAAACCATAAAAAACTTCTTCTTCTTATCTCCTTAGATGGAACCGTCATTTCGATAGACAATCTTGCCAGTTTCATAACACATGACTGGCAAGATGATGAAGTGAAATAGATAAAATAATTTTTAGTCAAGTCGGTCCATGTAACGGCGGTCGCTTGGAGGAAATATCATAATGGAGAGAGCCATAAGACTAAGACTTACAACTGTTTAACAAACAGTGATCATCTATCTTTGTTCTTCCCACGTAGCCTAGCTACGAGTGAAAGAAAAGAAGATGTAAGTTCACTCACTGTCTGTGTAAATCGTGTCATTTAGTTGATGCAATGTTTTGATGTTCTAGTTCAAGTCGGCCAAGGTCGGCTGCTTTCCTTCAAAACCTACTAAGAACATTTTCATACAAATCATGATCTCCCACTCAGCTGCTCTGTGTTAATCAATCCTAAAGACATACGTAAGAAATTAAGTACTACATAATGAAAGTAAAGTTCAAGGGAAGTACTTAAATTGAAGTTTGTATTGTTGGCACCATGGAGGTATTAAATACTGGAGGGAGCCATAAGACTTAGATAGATAAGATAGATAGATAGATAACTCTTTATTGTTCACCACACAGAAACATAGTATAGGGTTAAAGCATACATTAAGGTAAAAACAATGGGCGACCTTATCGCTGAGAGCGATCTCTTCCAGGCAACCTTGGAAGGATAAAAACTAATCGGAATTGACGGCGGTGTAGTCACTTAAGGAATATATGATATTTTATTGGACCTATACATATTATGTAGCCAACTAGGTACCTAAGTACCTACTCAAGGCACCTAAACCTAACTAGCCTAACATAACAATCTTAGCAATCCTAATACTTACTATACAAATAATAAATAAACTAATACATATAATATATAAATATAATATGCTTCTGCTTAATAACAATATATGTATACAAATAGCTAGGTAGTAATTGACGACAAGTAGTGTTCCTTCAACTTTAGTTTAAATGTGTTGTGCGAGGACGCCATTTTAATCTCCAGAGGAAGAACATTCCACAGCCGAACAGCTTGGACAGTAAAAGAGTCACTGTAAAAGGAGCTGCTATGACATGGAGTTTTAAGTAGTAGATTTTCCGATGACCTTAACGAACGATTACTGCAGGAATGAAGGTACTCGAATCTATCTTTAAGATAACGAGGTGAAAATGGATTGAAAAGAATAGAATAAAGAAGAGAAAGAATATGCATGTTTCGGCGAAGACGAATAGGAAGCCATTTAAGTAGGGAACGAAAAGGAGACACATGGTCATACTTGCGAAGGCCAAAAATGAACCTTATGCAGAAATTTTGGAGCCGTTCAAGTTTGTCAAGCTGTTCCTCAGTGAGATCCAGATAACAAACGTCGGCGTAATCCAACACAGGGAGTAAAAGCGATTGTGCAAGCGCAGTCTTAGTAGAAGTTGGCAAAAAGTTACGTAGTCTCCTCAGAGACCCAGCCGAAGCAAATAATTTACGGCTAGTTTCATTTAGCTGATCCCTCCAAGAAAGGTTGCGATCCACTGTTATACCCAGACTTTTGACAGTCTCGCTGTAAGGAATCGTGACACCATCAAAAACAACCAGTGGAGTCGCAGACCAATCCATCTTACAAAGCGTTCTAGAACTGCCTATGATTATAGTCTGAGTTTTTGCAGGGTTTATTTTCAACCCATGTACCCGGCTCCACTTACTAATCAGGCATAAATCATAGTTAGTTTTCCGAACAGCTTCGGCAATGTTACTGAGAGGAGCTTGTGCATATATCTGAAGATCGTCTGCATAGAGGTGGTAGGACGAACAAAGATTTTGAGAAATAGAGTTAATGAAAATAGCAAAGAGAAGAGGAGATAGGACGCCACCTTGAGGTACACCAGCAGACAAGTCACACCAAGAGGAAAAGGATTCTTCGAGGCGGACTCGCTGACGGCGCCCATGTAAATAATTGGAAAACCAGCCAACCACAGCTGGGGAAATATTAAGAGAGCGAAGAAGTGCAAGGAGGATGTCGAAGTTGACGGTATTGAAGGCATTACTAAAATCGAGCAACGTTAACACCGTAAGCTGCCCATGTTCCATTCCCAAACGAATGTCATCCGTGATTTTAACAAGAGCAGTTAGAGTACCGTGGCCCCTGCGAAAACCAGATTGCATAGGGTTGAGAAGGTTATTGGAGGAAAGGTATGAATTTAATTGGTTATGGACGAGGCGTTCGAGGACTTTGGATAAGAATGGAAGGATAGAAATAGGACGATATTCGGCAAAGGATTTAGGATTTGGTTTTTTTGGCAAAGGAATGATTTGTGCTTCCTTCCAAATTGTAGGAAAACCACCATTCTGTAAGGAGTAATTAAAAAGATGACAAAGGATGGGTAAGATTATATCTAGGATAGGGATAAGCATATTGCGACTGATACCGTCCACTCCAACAGCATTTGACGTGATTGATAGAACACTCTTCTTAACCTCCCCAGCAGTGACTTGGCTGAAAAGAAAAGGAGGGTGATCAGGAGTTGGAAGTGAAGAAAGATGATTAAGTGTACTGGTTTTATCCAAATCACTAATGCAAGAAGATGAAGAAAAATGTTGGTTGAGAGAGTCTATGTTCAAGTCGCCGGGAATAGTTTCCTGGCGAGATTTACCAACACCTAATGACCTTAAAAATCTCCATACTTTAGCTGGATCATCATCGGAAACGGATTCGTGAATATGGTGACGTTGAGCATCCCTGCACACCCTATTACAGCTATTTCGAGAATGGTAATATTTTTTTTTATTATGCTCAGTTGGTACCATTTTGTACTTAGTTTTAGCTACAGATTTTTTATGAATAAGAGATTTAATATCATGAGAAAGCCACGGTGCCGGAAGATGCTTGAGTTTAATGGCACGAAATGGCGCATGGACATCAAATAAATGAGTTATTATGGAGTTAAAACAGTTAATTTTGTCATCAATTGTGCCAGCATCTAAAACCGATGTCCAATCCTGGTTCAATGCATCGTCGAGGAACTTATCCTTGTCCATACCACCAAAACTGCGCTGCAAAATGACTTTGGGCTTAACCTTCGGGGGACGTATTTTATATGATAGGAATATTAAGTCATGGTAGGAGAATAAATCAGCTGCACACTGGCCGTGCTTGACAGCGTGATCAAGAGAGGATACGATAATAAGGTCGAGAAGCGACGGCTCCCTGTTAGGGACATGGTGAGTAGCACTCAACGGGAGAATGTGTAAGTTACATGACTTAATGATGGATTCCATAGAAGTGGAACGACTGTCTTTTTTGAGAAGACAGGTGTTGAAATCACCCATAATTATGGAATGACTATAAGAGGGAACAAGTTTTTCAAGGATATTTTCAAAAGAGGGGAAGAAGTTAACTCGATATGAATGAGAATAGTATACTCCGAGCAGAACTTTAGTATGAGAAAGAGTGACCTCAAGAAATAGATGCTCACCGGCCTGGAGGGGTGGGGGCTGTGCAGAAGTATTTATAATAGAAAAAGGGAGATGAGCACGGAGATAAATAGCTACACCGCCCCCCCGGCTACCAGTCCGATCATTACGAATAAGTCGAAAACCAGGTAGAGAGTAAGCATTGGAAGGAAGGCAAGGCTTGAGCCAAGATTCAGAAATAAGAATAGCGTGAATGTTGTTGTCATTAAAAGACGCTAACATTTCTGTAAAATGAGCCGGGATACTTTGAGAATTAATATGAACGACATTAAAGTTTCTGGGCACATCGGAAAACTCAAAACTCAGATGATCTGAAAGTGAAGGCAGGCTGACAAAACTGTCGTTGCTGGTACTACTTTTAGATACAGTTGACGAACAAATCGATTGATAATCGTCACTGTCCTCGTCGAAAACGTTATTAAGCATAATATAAAATAAATAAATACTTTATAATAAAAATAAATAAAAGATTTACTACAATACTAACAAAACAAAAGTGTTTAACTACTGATATAGTTAACTACCTATTCGACGCAAAAAATAATAATATAATAATAAACTATCTACGATAATAATATAGTTACAACTATAATTTGTGTACAACAAAAGGCGCAAAACCATAATTCAACACCTGCTGGTTGTGCAATAAAAAAAATATAAAATAAAGTTAGTAGACCAATATATGAGGTTACCTACCTTCCCACATTGTTAAATAAACAAGTAGGCATTAATACCTGCGCACATTATATGTCTACAGGTATAGATAAATATAAATAACTACAACAGAAAAACAAGATAGTACTTATAGAAATAAACGAACAAAAAATTAGTACCTACCTACATACCAGTTTATAAACGACCCATTACGTTGGGTAGTGGAACGAGAAGGCAAGGCACATACCTAGAACATTTCCTGACTATAATAACCAAGAAGTCTGAAAACACAAAAAAACTTAGGCAGGGCAGGCATATTACCATTATTAACATAGCAAGTAAAACATAAAAATAAAAACAAAAACATTGAATGAGACTTAATTGAGAAAAAAAAAAAAAAAAAAAAGTTTAAGTAAAACGGAACGTAATAACTTGACATTTCACTTTTCTACTACAAGTCACATGTCTGTGTCAGCTAACTGTCACGTCACATTGACATGTTATTTTTGTGAAGCAACCGCTCGCTCCTGCTCGAAAAAATATTTTATTTTACCTGCCTACCTCAGTTATTAGTGTTAGTGAAATTGAAGGAATTTACGATGCAAAACGAGATGACTGCCAGGAATAGATTACTTTTTAGGAGCCGTGATGACTCGTTTGCTCCTTGAGGGGGCGGCTGTGGCCACCGCTGAGGCTGCCGGCTCCTTGACGACCGCTTTCAGCTTCGGCGCATCTTGAGTTTTTATTTTCTCCAGCTCCTGCTGGCTAGTGATGCGGTGGCGGACTCCATCTAGACCGATTACGAACACGGAGCCGTCTTGTGTCCAGCATTTGGACAAACCGAATAGCTGCCTAGCAGCCATGAAAGTGTCGTGACGAGACTTCGTCAAAAATTCTGACAAAGTGATGCCTGTGTTCTTGAGGCTTGTTTTGGTTGACCAAATCTTACCACGCTGTGAAATGTCTTTAAGTTTGAATAGTATGGTCCTTGACCTATCACCTGTGGTAGCACGACCCATCCGGTGGCAGCGACTGATGTCTGACTTAGTGAATCCAGTTATTTTTAGCTTCTGAACTACAGTATTCACAATGACTGCTGCGGTATCTTCATTAGCATCCTCAGGAACACCATGCAGTAGCAAAATTTTGCGTCTGCTTCGCATTTCCATAGTGTCAACCACATTGCTGAATACTTGAAGTTGATCCTGGAGTAACTGTAGTGCTCCCATAACAAAAGTCCTGAAGGAGGCAAGGTCAGCAGTCAGGCTGGAGACTGTTGATGGTGGTGTAGATGTATTTTCAAGGCGGTCTTTCAACTGATCCATCTCCTGCTTGAACATACTCTTCAACTGATCCATAGAATTTGCCATAACCTCCAAAGCTTGCTGAGACATAACTGTGTCTAATAACTTCCAGAAATATGCTTAGAAAAGGGAGAAAACACTTCCAGACAGGTATTGTAATTTAGGCTTTGATTAAATGCATAAATTAGTTCCAAATGTAGACTTAGTATATTAAATTTAGGAAAATATTTAGGGAGATTATTGTTTTAATGTTTACTGTGCAACTACCCGCCAGCGATCCTTACATCCTTACTTACATCCTTTTACAACTGTGTATCAAACAGTGATCATCTATCTTTGTTCTTCCCATGTAGCCTAGCTACGAGTAAAAGAAAAGAATATGTAACTTCACTCACGCCATCTCACTCACTCACTGTCTGAGTAAATCGTGTCCGTCAGTTGATGCAATGTTTTGATCTTGTTTTGATGTTCTAGAAAAAGTCGGTAGCAACATTGCGATGTAGCGAAAGAAATTGTGAAATATCTAAAGAATTATTATTGTCTAGGTAAAATATATTTGAAAAGGTGAAAGTATGTCTTGTGAAGCTGTGTTTTTTGTATCAAAAACAACAAAAGGAGGAGTTATAGACCCGGAATTGTCATTTGATACGTAATATTCTTTTTCTATTTTCATGCTAAAAAAATACGTTTTTTCTCCCATAAAGACTGTAGGAATTACATTTTATTAGTACTAGTCATATTTTCCTATGTGAAAATGATGTAAACCCATTAATTATTGCAAAATAAAGTGTATTGTTTTACTCATCCGTTCTAGTGATGTACTTCCACCGACCAATTTAGCTTTATCGATAATATTTTAGTTTCCGTTTTTGATATGAAACATCTAATGCAGTGGGTCAGACCGGCTGTTCTGTTGTAGTTTCAATTTTTCACACCTTATAGGCGTCTCGCGACGGCTCAATTTTTGTTAAACTTTACATTATTTTTTTAGGTTCTTATAAATGCCCAGAATGAAGACGGGAGTGGATAAAAGCGTTAGGCGTGAAAACTGATAGACGACAAAATTTTCTTATGCATGGAAGAAATGGCCATAAGAAAGTTTATCGAGTGGGATGGACATCGCTCTCACGGTTAGGTCAGTGTGGGAAACATTATTGACGATGATAGTGTTTCAGTGTCTATAATGGTTTTGGGCTTTCGCATTAAAAGTCAGCAACCAGTTAAAATTTAAAAGTTGAATTCCAATTAAAACGCCTTTTTCATCCATTTTTTATTCTATCGATAGGTTAGTCAATGTTGTCCCTTCTCTAGTCACTCACGCGAATACATACAAACTAACAAAAAACGGACACGCCAAAAACCGAAACACTCCGTCTATATGATACTTAGTCTAAGGTTGGTACTAGCCGTGGGTAGAAGGAGTCGGCGTCTGGAGCGGCTCATACCGTAATGAGCCGTCAGTACCGGCTCTATTTCTATTGGAGCGGCTCAACAGCTCTCATGCCAGCCTAATATAACTTTTATTCCTAGGTTGATAGGGTCTACATTAGAAAAAAGATATCCAGATCAAAAATTTTGCTAAATGAATTTGAATTGTTTCGTCTAGATAATAAGATCTAATTTCCAATGCTGCATTTTTGGAGCCGCTCATCTGTGGAGCGGTTCTCAGGTCTACTCATAAAATGTGATACACAACTCAAACGGTTCAAAGATTGGTTTTATGATAAACAGAACCCTGAACCGTTTGAGTAGAATATTTATTTTGATTCATTGGGAGGTTTACTACGTACTCGAACCGTTGAATCGGTTGAAGTAGTATCTGCGCGGGTGAGTGAGTGGAGTTAGGATGAATTGAAGGATTATGGTTCTTTTTAGAAAAGCATGTTTTTAAATGGTATGGGTTACGAATTTGAATTATTTACTTGAGTTGTTTTAGCAACAGCCCGTGGGTGCCCTCGCGTTTTAGCATACATATTTAAGGATATTTTGCGTTCTAGGCTCGTCATAATTTGCATAAATATTTTCCGTTTTATCGTTTAATCAAGTAAAGTTCATTTTGAATAGTAGAACTTTTTTTTAATTTTTTTTCATTCCGTTTATTATTGTTAGCAATATTTATTAGTTATTGCTAACATACAAATTCACGGATTTTTTCCTGTTTATTTTCCGCAAGACTCGTTTATTTTTCTACAAAATTATTTTTATCGAAGTATTTTTTTGTTTTGGTTTCTAGTCCTTTTGCCAAGTCTTATCGGTGCTTGCTTGGAGTCTTTGAAGGTACCATGAAAATAAATTGGTCCTGAAATTCTGAGCCGTTTGAACCGTGGTTCGGCTCCGGCTTGAGACTGTAAATGAGCTGATGCGCTGCAGATCATGTTTTTTGAGTGAGTTACCCATGGCTAGTTGGTACATACATAAACTACTGAAATATCAAAATCTAACTTTTTTATAAAAAGTAGGTATTAAAAAATCTTTTGACACTGGAAAGACTATCTGTCAATATGACAGACAAGAGACATGAATGATTTTTGAGCAATGAATGAATGAAGTGTTGTGCTCGTAAAGTTAGCAGGAACATTTAAACATATAAACATATTTGTTTCAGTAAGACATCCTAGGTGGCAGTAGTGAGCCATATAATTTTTATATTACATCTTGTACTGGATTCCTGTACCCTCTATTGGAATCCTGTATCTGCTCTTTCTTCTGAGTCCTTAATGCGTGAAGGGCTAAATTTATATCCTGCTTATTATATTGTTTATTGTATTCTATTGGTTCCTGCAGGCTTGTAGGAAAAATCTGAGGTTAACTAATATTTTTTGTCGTTGAGCAGGTATGCGAGGGCTTAGCCTCTCGTATTCCAGGACTACGACGGCACCTAGAATAGTTTTTCAGATATACCTAGGTGGCCTCTGCAAAGTGGACTGTGGGTGTTTGTTCAGAAGACTTAAATTGACCTAATGCCCTCATGGTCCCCAATATGATTCATAAGTATTTATTTATTTTAAATCGAGGTACCTACAAATTTCTCTATTATTCAGAAGGTTTCCAGAGGGCTTATTACGAGTTTAGTGCCGATCGAGTGCCGATCGTCGATCGTTACGATACACCGAATTTACTATGAAAAAAAACAGGTTCTCAAAGAATACGCTAGATGCCGTTGATTTATTTTCATTGAAAATTCGGTGTATCGTAACGATCGACGATCGGCACCAAACTCGTAATAAGAAGCCCTCTGTGAGTGAGATACATAAGTAGGTATTTTTACCTAACCAGGAACGGCACGAAAATTTGTAATTCATAAGTAGACGGCGACGATGTAGTGTGTTCATTCCAATCCAAAAAAAAATACACACAGCAAGTTATGTAAATTCTAATTACCATGTATACAATCTCAGTTATTGGACGCTTTCGGGCGTGGTATAAAGTTCAAGCTGACTTCGGTTTAGCGCTGATAAACAACAATTTTTTTTACATAGCTAGCTCATGGAACAAGCAGATGGCCCACCTGATGTTAAGTGGTAACAAACCACCTATAACAAAGATTGCCTCGTAAGTCACGCACAGTAGGAAGGTGCCCTACGATGCACTGCCCTGCGTCCATCAACTTGAGGCATACAGATGTGAAGCCTCATGTACCTGTAATTACATCGGCAACCACACCCTTAAAACCGAAACACAGCAACGCTGCTTGGCGGCAGTAAAAGGCGTGGTGGTAGTACTTGCCCGGAGCTCTTTACAAAGACTTCTACTAGTAAATATTTGCTAGTACGGTAGTGTAGGATAGATAACAGCTATAGAAAAAACTTGTCATTGTTTTTGTAGGTTGGTAGGTACCTCTGAAATGCCGTGCCCTGTGAGGTAGGTACCTGTACCTAGGCCCTGTAGGCAATAATACCTATTGTTATAGGTAGAGCTAACCGCTCAACAACAGCTTGTTTATTTATTTTATTTATTTATTCAGGTCTACCAACAGCTGTTACAACAATACAAATTAATATAATTAAACTTACATCTACGTACGTACATGTACTATTCAGAGCCAATTGCACAACTAATTATAGGTAAACACTACATGCATTGAATATTACTAAGTGGAAAAAGTAACACTATGGTATAAGAAAATAAAACAATTAAAAGATTTTTTTTTGTTGATGACAATAATTTGCTAATCAATTTGGTAAGTTCTCGACCAAGTGTTGGCGGAACTTATGAAGGTTAATCGAGAAAATATCAATATTTTTAATACTATTTAGAGATCTACAGAGCCTTGGGACAGGGGAGTTACTACCCAGGACAGTGGTGCGCAGTGGAGGAACAAGCGGAGTGATTGGATAGCGAGGCATTCTACACGGGACTCTAAATTGAAACATATGTAATAGTTGGGGGCAAGTTATTTGGTTATTCAGCACTTTAAACAAGAATATTAAGTCTAGTTGTGTTCCTCGTTTTTTAAGAGATGACATCCTGAAATGCTGGAGTCTTTGTGTATACGATATCTTGATTTTGGCAATGTTAGCTGCATAAGTGAGGTGCCACAAAAAACGCTTCTGAATCCGCTCAATTCTAAGTATATGGGTGGCATAGTGAGGTCTCCACACAACAGGGCAATATTCAAGTATGCTTCGGACTAAGGTGTTGTACAAGAGTATTTTGGTATGTGGTTTTTTGAATATTTTACTATTTCGTATGACGAATCCTAACATTTTGGATGCCCTCTTAATTATGTTATCTATATGCGGAACAAAGGTTAATTTTTTATCCAATTGTACTCCCAAGTCTCGAATACTGTCTACCTCACGAATAGGTGTGCCTCCAATGTTGTAGTTAGATTTGAATACGTTATGCTTTCTGGTGAATTTTATAAAAAAACATTTATCTATGTTAAGGTACATTTTGTTGGCGCAACACCATTCGAGTAAGATGTCCAAGTCTTGTTGTAATAAAGTTATGTCGACGTCTGATTTTATTACACGAGACAATTTCAGATCATCGGCAAATAAAAAGGGCATTGATGAGTTAAAACAATTTGGGATATCATTTATGAATATGTTAAATAAGATGGGCCCCAAATGTGATCCTTGGGGTACTCCCGAGCTTATGTTAAATGAGTTTGACTGATATCCGTTTATGACAACAGAGAAAAAGCGATTATGTAAATAAGATTTTATCCATTCAATAAAATTTCCAGCAAAACCGTATAATAATAGCTTTCTAATAAGTAACGAATGTGATACTCTGTCGAAGGCCTTACTGAAGTCTGTGTAAATTACATCTATTTCCCGACGTTTATCAAGGGCTTCAGAGAGACCCTCGACAAAGGTAACGAGGTTCGTAGCGGTCGATCTAGCCTTAACGAAACCGTGCTGATGATCAGTGACGTACTGTTGGAAGTGATTTTGTATGGCAGGACAGACAATCGACTCAAAAATTTTACCCATTGTTGAAAGAATAGAGATAGGTCTGTAATTTTTAACTAGAGTTTTGTCACCGGATTTGTGTATCGGTACGACTCTAGCAGATTTCCAAACATGTGGGAAAATACCAGAACGGAGAGATTCATTGAAAATATAATATAGAGGTATTGCTAAGTTATCAGAGCACCTTCTTACAAAAAGAGGTGGGACATTGTCAGGGCCAGCGCCTTTGGTTGTATCTAGGTGACTTAACTTCCTTTTTATCGTGTCCATTGATATATGAAGGTACGAAAAAGAAGCACTACTATGATCTATAGCATTTAGATAAGATGTTGTTGGGCTTTTGGTTGTATTAGAATGAGCCGATCCATCATCGTTTGTAAATACCTCTGAAAATGACGTTGCAAACAAATTGCAAATGTCCAAGCCGTCGGATTTATTGCTTAGTCCGTCGGTCATAATACTAGGATATGTGTTCGTTTCAACTCTTTTAGACTTAATAAACGACCAAAAGTATTTAGGGTTTTTACTGATTCTATTTTCAATTTCGCATACATAGCTATTGTAACGAAGAGTAGCTAATTTCTCACATCGCTCACTCAATATATGATATGATAATTTATCCATCGGATTATTATATTTTTTAAACCTGCAGCGTACATTATTTTTTTCGCGTAACATTTTGATAATGGACTTATCAAACCAAGGTGGGTGTTTATTATTATTGTGGTATCCTACAAGAGGTATATGTTTACTTATCAAGTCTCGAAGAGTGTTGTAGAATTTATCCACCGCATTATTTATATCGTGACATTGGCTGAAGTAAACATTCCAGTCAATTTCAGAGAGGCTTTTATTAATCGCGGCGTAATCTCCTTTAAAGTAGTTTATCTTGTGATTGTCTGGGTTTGTTTGAAGGGAGCTTTTATTGTTTAGTGTGATATCTATATCTAGTGGTGGATGTTGTGGGTCCAAGGAACATAAGGCATTTATAGATGAAGATACTGTACAGTTTGGCAGATCCACGAACACAAGGTCGAGAATTTTGTTTCTATTATTTAATACTTGATTGAATTGCTTGAGATTTGCGACGTAACTAAAGTCGATCAAAAGCTGATTCAATGCTGAGGTGTGATAATTAGAGGCACCACTGTTGATCAGGTCCCAATTTATACTACTCAAGTTAAAATCCCCAATCAAACAAGTGTGGCCCTCATGATTTTCCAAAACGGAATTACAGTGATCTATGTAATGTTCCAGCATAGTACATTGAACAGGAGGAGGTAGGTAAATAGCACTGATAGCCAGTTGATTGTGGGATCCTGAAAGTGGATCATGGACGACAACCCATAAATCCTCACACATGCTCTCCCAGTTAGTCATACGTTTAGCAGATAAACGTTTTGAAACAGCAATCAGCACTCCTCCCCCCTCCTTCCTGCTATGAAACCCTGAAGAACTCCTATCTCTTCTAAAGACAACATACCGATGGTCAAAAAGTTCTGCATCTAGTACGCTTACGTTTAACCAGGTCTCTGTTAAAACAATAATATCGTAATTGTTAAGTGCTACATTACGAAGAAATATGTGAGTTTTAGTTCTGAGGCCACGAGTATTTTGGTAATAAACAGTTATGGAATCCATTGTTACGGTGGTATAATCCATTACAAACGAAAAAAGTGGATTACCTTACTTTAAATTGGCCAAAGTACTCATGTCTCTCACGAGGATATACCCCGAGTCGTCACTTTTCCTCATAAAAATACGCCCGCTACGCACCCACACAAACTTATATCCTTTTTCCTTAGCTGCTTGTCTTGCAGCAGCATGCAGGGCTTTGTTTTGTGGGGACAAGTGTTCAGTGATGAAGATCGCGGTCTTCTGACCAGATAACCCTAGGTGGGAGCTGTTGAGCTTATTATCAGGGTTACTTTTGTTATACATCATTGTTGAGGCTAGAAGGCTATCCCGAACCATTGGTGTATTTAATTCTACCACGATCGAACGTGGGCGTGAACTCTCAGGATTCTGTTTTGCTGTTCTCGTAATGCGTAATATGTTGTCATCATTGACTGTGAATCCGACCACACTGCTGAGTTCCTTTACGATTGCTATCAGATTCTCTGTTTTTTTTTCAGGAACGCATTGGATCTCTATATTCTTGCAACGAGCGTTCTGTTCTAGCTGATTAATCCTTTGGTTTAGGTTTTGAATGATGGATTGCGTCTGATCATCGCGTTCGTGTAGAATTTTCATCTGCGCTTGAGTGTCACTATTTATCTTCATGATGTCCTCAAATTTGTCATTCACAAATTCCATGGCCTGTTTGACGCTTTTTAACTCATCCTTCACCGTGTCTAGATCTCTGCTAAATTGCTTCTTGAAATCCGTCATATGCTTTTGCAAAACCTGTTCCATAATATCTCGTATTTCGTCACGAGTAATTGGAGAATCTTGCTTGCCAGGAGATGATAGTGCTTGCCTCTTGATTGGGCGCGCGGCAGAATTTTGTATCTGTCGAACTGGGGTGTTGTCATTTTTTGCTGCCTTCGGAGTAGCTTCCCGGCATCTGGGGCACGTCCAGTCTTTGGGTGTGTCAGTGCCGTTTCCGCGTTTAGTTTTGCCTGGGTAAACACACGCGTAATGGTACGCAGTCTTACATGTTGAGCATTGCAAGTAATTCTCATCGTGGTTGCTTGATGAACAGCAACCCCATTCTGTTGGTATCGAAGTCATTCCGTCAACTTTTTCAATTGCAGTGGAATGGGATTCATGCACAGCAATAAATTTCCACAAGCAAGTTCAACGTCGACAGCACACCAATAAAGTCCCCGATAGTCCAACGCAGTGAGCTATGAGTGAACCTCGCGAGAAAAAGGTCGTAAGCGCCGTGTATTCGATGTCGCTTACGCGTTTTACTGTCACGTAGTATAACCGATAGATTATTAATATTTGTGGGTGGTTAGTTGTTTCACTGTGAGTCTTAATTACCCAAGCAACATGGTCACGTGAATAATGACGTGAATTTTACGGCATCGAAAGACGTCGCATCACGTCATTTAAGACGTCAGTTTTGACGTGAGGATGTCACAAATTAGTGCGTCATTAATGACGTGATTAGCTTACGTGATTTTGACGTCAACGATGACGTCTAAAATATCGTCATATACGTCGTGACAATCACGTCATAAATGGCGTCAAATTTGTCGTGATTATCTAACGTGATTTTGACGTGAACTGTAACGTCTAAAATGTCGTCGTATTCATCGTGACAATCACGTCTTAAATTACGTCAATTATGACGTCACCTGTAACGTCTTAATGTCGTCGTAGAGTGGCAAGATACGTCAGGTTTTTGCATCGGGTTTCCCGTCGGGTGCCCGTATTCGGTAACCTGATCGAGGAACCCGATGCGAAACCTGACGTATGTTGCCGGCCGTATTCGTCTTCTCAAACAACCTTATATTACGTCCTGAGTTTGGACTCATCTAAAAAACAAACACAATAGGTGGGTTAGTAGGACAATAAGTTTTAATAGGGTAAAATTACACAAAAAATGCTCACAACAAAATTCATGGATAATTCACTACATTTCCACACCTTAAAATACTTACTTATAATTAAACCAATTAAGTAATTATATTAAGTACATTCTACCACTCAAACTTCCAATGCTATGAAAAGCCATCTGCAGGCATAGCACCTTTTAATTTGGTATGATGCGTTGTTGGAACTCTTAATTCTTCAGTATACAACGATGATTGTGATGACCCTAAAACACATAATAATTTTCTTTTAACTAAATAAAACCCAGCAGTCACATAATAATATTGTCTCGAACCCACACACTACAAAAGAATTCGAACATTTTTGTATGGAAGCTGCCATATCATTAGCCATAGGTTTGTGCATATTTTAACTCTTTTATTCTCTCAGATCTTCTATGTTTTGGGCAGGCAATGTGATAAAAAAGTCATATGAAGACAAAGACTTACCTCTCAATTTTATTGTGTAGGTGTAGTATTAACACTAACTAGTTCTTCAGTAGGCATGAACGGTTGTTATGGCACTAAAAACAAAATTATAATGTTATTAGTAAACACCTCTATCAGATTGTAACTAAGCCAATATAAACATAATGAAAAAAAATATAGGTAGATAATACTTTACCTCTATGCGTAGGATACTTGTTGTATCACCATCAGTAGACAGAAATGGTTGGACTGAACCTTCAAAAAAAAAAAAGTAAAATAGTAATGTTTATTTTTAAAGTACTTATATCATTATAATTAAACGAAAGGACATGCAGGCATACTGTAGTTGAAAACTGTTAGTCAAGGCCTGTCACGTGCATTTTGTACACTAACAAAGTCTACGGACAAAATAATGGAATCATTGTTATGAAGATATTCCATTTTACAAAGATAAACTTAACCCAACAAATATTTACTGACTAACCTAAAATATTTTAGATGCCAGAAACTGGTGAACAATAATTATGTACCTAGGTAGTAATAATTCGATCATACTTACTAGTCATCGTAAAAATTCCGCCTCAATTGTATGATAGACCATCTTCTGCTGGATGTTTGTTTTACTAAAAGTTTGATAAATAGAGCAGAAAACTTTGAATTGGGCCAGAAACTCTCTAACTTTCTTGGCGTAAGCCATACTGATGAGACTATGACCATGTTTACAGCAATCTCCTCATTCTTCGTTTCTTCTTCAGCAACCACGTACATACCTACTAACCCCTAGGAATTTAATGAAAACTTTTCACAAAATTATGTATTAATTACTGTTGTGATGTAGAGTAGTATTGTTCTGTGTGCCCGATGCCCGCCATAAAAAATGTCAAACAATAAACCGTACTTTTTTTTTTTCAACAGGCTATAGTCATAATTATTTATACCGCCTGGTCTTTCGTTGTATTCCTTCAGTAGGTAGTAAATAGTTTGGCTCTGCTTTCCAAACAGCATGCACGGCTAGAAAAAAAGCAGAATTGCACACCCCCGTGATAAATTATTTACTTTGTAATTTATTTATACCGGGTTTTGCGTGAATCGAACAAGGAATAATAATATTCCCGTAAACTTAAACCCCCTCAGAGATTCATTTTAAATATAGATCAACCTATGTATTATTCTAGAACCTAAACTATCTTCATACCAAATTTCATCTAAATAAAATATGTTACGGAGATACGTGGTAACAAACATTCACATCACCTTTCTCATTTATTATGGTATAATATAGCATAGTATAGTACTGTACTGTACTGTCCAATACTGTACAATACTATAACAGTACGGTACAGTACGGTACGGTACGGTACGGTACGGTACGGTTCGGTACGGCACGTTACGGCACGGTACGGTAAGGTACGGTACGGTACGGTACGGTACGGTACGGTACGGAACGGTACGGTACGGTACGGTACGGTACGGTACGGTACGGTACGGTACGGTACGGTACGGTACGGTACGGTACGGTACGGTTCGGTACGGTGCGGTGCGGTACGGTACGGTACGGTACGGTACGGTACGGTACGGTCAGGATAGTACAGTATAGTACAGTATAGTACAGTATAGTACAGTATAGTACAGTATAGTACAGTATAGTACAGTATAGTACAGTATAGTACAGTATAGTACAGTATAGTACAGTATAGTACAGTATAGTACAGTATAGTACAGTATAGTACAGTATAGTACAGTATAGTACAGTATAGTACAGTACAGTACAGTACAGTACAGTATAGTACAGTACAGTACAGTATAGTACAGTATTTACAGTATAGTACGGTATAGTACAGTACAGTACAGTATAGTACAGTATTTACAGTATAGTACAGTACAGTACAGTATATTATACTATAATATAATAAATGTGAAACATACAGTACATTATGGCGAATGACGATACACAGCGCAGGGTCACGTCATTTGGTGACGTTATATAAGGTGTAAATGTACGCTACGGTACGGTACGGTACGGTACGGTACGGTAAGGTACGGTACGGTACGGTACGGTACGGTACGGTAAGGTACGGTACGGTACGGTACGGTACGGTACGGTACGCTACGGTACGGTACGGTAAGGTACGGTACGGTACGGTACGGTACGGTACGGTACAGTACGGTACGGTACGGTACGGTACGGTACGGTACGGTACGGTACGGTACGGTACAGCATAGTACAGGATAGTACAGGATAGTACAGGATAGTACAGGATAGTACAGGATAGTACAGGATAGTACAAGATAGTACAGGATAGTACAGTATAGTACAGCATAGTACAGTATAGTACAGTATAGTACAGTATAGTACAGTACAGTATAGTACAGTATTTACAGTATAGTACAGTACAGTATAGTAAAGTATTTACAGTATAGTACAGTATATTATACTATAATATAATAAATGTGAAACATACAGTACATTATGGCGAATGACGATACACAGCGCAGGGTCACGTCATTTGGTGACGATATATAAGGCGTAAAACGATATCCAGCGCAGGGTCACGTCAATTGATGACATTATTTAAGGCGAATGACGATATACAGCGCAGGTTCACGTTGTAGCGTGTTACGTATATACGTACCTAGCTACATTCATACTTATTGTTTACACTCGACCCTTGTAAAGTTCGGCGACTGAAAAATGTTATACAGTCTGTCGCTAGCGTCAGCCGCAATAGTTTGTGGTTCCTTAATTATAACTTTGCACTATTGTAACTGTATTAATCGTTTCGTGTAAAATAAACGAACATCTTAAAGTTAAATAAATCTTATTATTTAGTAAATATTTCCGCTAAATTGGTGACCCCGACGTGATCCATTTTTACGGGTTTTAAATTCACGTATTATGTGATAACCAGTAAAAGTGGATAAACGAAACGCGATAGTGCAAGTGACTATTTTTATTAACTAAATTAAATTCAGTGGTTTGTGCCATAAAGTAGTTTCACAATGACTACCACCCCTGCTCACACCAAGCTCGACACGCAGCTTGGGCCGGAGGATGCGGCGATGCGGCTCCTACGGCGCAGACGGACCAGGCGCAGCCATCTAGTGACAGACTCATCACCGCTGTCACCATAACGACAGACTCATCACCGCTGTCACCATAATGACAGACTCATCACTGCTGCCACCATAACGGCAGACTCATCACCGCCGTCACCATCAGTATAAAGTACGGCCACCACTATTTTTTACTATTATACATATTATGCTGCAAATGAATCGCCAATACCTACACATGGAGTGAACACAGTAACTCTAGGTCATGGCCTACGGCGCCCAATGCGCTGGACCTTCATTCGGGCAGATACATTATATACCTACTTATATGCTGCAAATGGAACGCCAATATATACATATGGAGTGAATACCAGTAACTCCAGATCTTGGCCTAAAGCGCCCAATGCGCTGGACTTTCATTATGGCAGATGTACTTACCTACAACGGTCAATGATCGGAGCAGATTTCCTAGCCAAAAACCAACTAGATATTAGTTGATATAAACGGCAGTAAACTAAAAGATAAGTTGACCGACCTTAACAGAAATACGCAAGTGATTTTAGAAGACGATTTTCCTACCATAAAAGTCGTCAATATCACAGATAAATATCACACTACTATTGCGGTATCCCCATAAAACTAAACCAGAATCGTTAAAAGCGATTCCCAAACATAATGTGCAACTATATTTGCACAAAGGGAACACCCGTATACAAATAACCACTTGCCTGATATCTTCGCCTACGAGCTATTATACAAAAGCCAAATCGAAGATACAGAACTAAAACTAAATATCATGCCTTACTCAGAACGAGAATTGATCAACAATACAAGCTCGTTTGTACCTACCTACGGCATTCCGAGAACAAGCTCTATCGTGTACCTACACATGGACTAAGCCACGCGCAGGAGTAACTGCAACACGACGCCTTATTGCTCAACGTTATCTTTGGCCCGGCATGAACAATGTTGTCGCCAAGTTCGTAAGAAAATGCTTAAAGTGTCAAAAATGCAAGGTCCAAAGGCATACAATAACACTATTGGAAGAGTTTGAAAACGCAAATCGGACCACTGATACCATCGGAGGATTACACATATTGCCTCACTATTATTCTCGAAACGTCGCTATTTCGCTTGATAGGCTTAAACCAGCTTACGCTATAAACTACACACCTAGCAATGCGACACCCGAAACAATGGTTTCTCAGAGTCCAACAACGTTTGAAACAACAGCACCATTAAGTGCGCCACTTCTAACACTTCAGCAATCGAAGTTAATCGATCCGCCGAAATCTGATGTGGGAACAACAACACCAGTCATAACGAGATCCGGTCGCACGGTTAAGAAGACTGTACGGTTTGATATTTGACTCTTAAGTGTGTCAAGTATATACTTACCGATAGCGAACAACGAACGCAGTCATCAGCACAGCAGTCATCACTCACTCAGACCAAAGGGACTATGGTACTTACCTATTTACAGCAAATCAACACTTCAGCACCATGAGAACAAACGTATTCAAGTGTAAAGAGTGAATAAAATTATTATAAGTGCAGTGCGCGTTAATCGTGTCGTATCGTATAAAGATCTTTGTTCTAAAAATAGACTCACGCATTCCGGAATGTCAGTCACAGCGTACGTCATTACTACCATGAACTTTAAACCACTTCATTTTATTTTTTATACGGCACTGCCACAAATACGGGAGTTTCAGTAGTTATAGCAGGTGGCAGTTACCCTTAATTATTATATAATAACTATCATAAAACACTCTTCTAGAGTTATTTTAAAGTCGAGCCTGGCTATACAGGTGTACGCAAAAATTTTATGTATAACTTAATTAAGTATTTAGTTATTAACAAATTTAAAGTTTTGTTTTATATACTTTCTTATGTACCTACCTATATATTTAAAAACATTAATTTTTTTTCTTATATTGAACTTTATGTTATAGGTACTAAGTTGTTAGATTAGGAATTACATTATACCTTCCTACTTATATTTTTCAATACTTTACCTACTTTATTTTTATGATGTAATTTACTAATGAATTTTAATGTCATTTACTGTCATTTCATATTTACATTTTCAAGTAATTTTATATAATTTTTTTTTATGAGGGATGTAGATGTAGCGTGTTACGTATATACGTACCTAGCTACATTCATACTTATTGTTTACACTCGACCCTTGTAAAGTTCGGCGACTGAAAAATGTTATACAGTCTGTCGCTAGCGTCAGCCGCAATAGTTTGTGGTTCCTTAATTATAACTTTGCACTATTGTAACTGTATTAATCGTTTCGTGTAAAATAAACGAACATCTTAAAGTTAAATAAATCTTATTATTTAGTAAATATTTCCGCTAAAACGTCATTTGGTGACGTTATGTATGGTGAAAGACGATATCCAGCGCAGGGTCACGTCATTTGATTACGTTATTAAAGGCGAATGACGATACAGAGTGTAGGATCACGTCATTTGATGACGTCTTAAAAAATGAACGACGATGTATAGCTCCGAATCACGTTATTTGATGACGTCTTATAAAGCAAACGACGACATATAGCTCCGAAACACGTCATTTTATTACGTCATATAAAGCAAACGACGACATATAGCTCCGAATCACGTCATTTTATCACGTCATCTATAGCGAAGGACGTCATTGTTTCAAAGAGGACGTCAGTTTGTCGTCATTTTTCACGTGATCATGTTGCTTGGGTATGATAATTGACTGATTTATCTACAACAGTTTTTGTTATCAGTAATATTATGGTGTTCCTTGGGTCCAAAACTTTATGTGTACGAAAATTCAGTCACTTCACTTCACAAATGACACAGTTACTTATTAAAAATGTTAGACGAAGTTCGCTAAGGTGTTACTCTTTCTACAGCCGAATGAATTGTTTATTTATTTTTTATTAATACTAATGTTGTTTTAGGAATAGGTAATTCTTGTGACAGGAACTGGTGTTGAAGTCTGTTGTAGACCACGTTTCCTTTCTAGGTCGTAAGTTTGAGTCCTTCTGGTAATTTCCAAGTTGACACATAACAGAACGACAGCTTTTTGATTCGTAAACATTCGTAGCAATTCGTAGGCTTTAGCAATCCGCCCGTAGGCGTTTCGTTGCGATTATGTGTAGTAGGTAGACGTTTTGTAGCATTTCGTAGCGGCGTTTTTCGTAGGCATTGTAGGAGGTAGGGTAGATAGGTATGTACATCTATCTGCAGGTAAAATTGATGATATTGGTTGGAATTCAAATAGGAAATGCATTTTTGCCTGCGCCAGTCTTTCCACCAACGAAACGAATTAGTTTCTGGTAGATACATCTAAGTTTTTTTTAGTTCCTCATTAGGTAGGTAACTTTAGATTCCGGGTAGAATGATGTAATGTAATATAGTATGTAGGTACCTACTTTATAATAAATCCACTCGGCGATGCCCAAATATCTACGGGCCCTTGCTAACGTTGCTTTTCCGGTGGGCAACCATGCGATATATATTTTATTGCGCCAGCTTTGTTTTCTCTACCTATGTCATGTTGTTATGTATGTTAAGTTATGGTACGTACGAGTGTATGTAGGTACCTGGTAGGTAATGATACGAGGGTCGGTCAGTGATTTAAATAATATTACATGTGTAGGTAAGGTAAAACAGGGGCCTAATCACGAATGAATTTTGACATTGTGGCGTTGACGTAATACGTATAGCGATATTAAATCATAATCAGGGCCTTGATCACGAATATATTTTGACATTTGTGGCGTTAACGTATCCTAGCAATATTCGACCTTATTCTGAAACCTAATCACGAACGAATTTGAATTCAGACGCGTTAACGTATCGTATCCCTTAGTACAGGTCGCGTGGAACTGGCACCTAGAGTCACCTAGCTTTAAGACGTTTCAAAGTGATCCTTGTGATTTTATTGAATAAATACATTTTGACTTTTGACTTTTTTTTTGACAGCCGAATAAGGTCGAATATCGCTAAGATACGTAGGTGCTCTCATTGTGCATCTCCTTTATTTTTTTCAGAGGTTATTGAACGTTTTTCTCCACACCGTATGAAAAGCTAGGAAAATCTACCCATGTGCGTAGCCTATTTCACATCTGAAATGATGATAATGATGGTTCTGAGAAGAAAAGATTTGTGCTAAAATCCTCGACACTCGAGCGATGGGCCCGATAGAGATTCAGTTAATTCTCCGTTTATCAACGTCGCCGTAGCGTGGCGCCGGGACAAACAAAACTCTAATTAAATGAGCAAAGTGATTGCTTTATCGTGTCTGAAATGCTTGAACAGTGTGTTGGAACTGAACGCTATTTTCGATTTTAGGGTTCCGTACCCAAAGGGTAAGACGGGACCCTATTACTAAGACTCCGCTGTCTGTCTGTCTGTCTGTCCGTCTGTCACCAGGCTGTATCTCATGAACCGTGAGACAGTTGACATTTTCACAGATGATGTATTTCTGTTGCCTCAATAATTATACTAAAAAACAGAATAGAGAATAGGAGAAGGGACTCCCATACAATAAACGTGATTTTTTTGCCGTTTTTATAGTTAATGGTACAGAACCCGTCTCGCACTTGGCCGGTTTTATTATTCATTTATTTCACCATGATCATCATCTCATTCTCGTATCACGCACTGCTGGGTATAGACTACACTCATGTATTGCCTTTATTGCACCAAACAAAGTTTGTACAGCAGAGCTTAGTGCTAGACATTATTTTCTACCAGCCAACCTTGACAGGTGAACAAGAGGTTAAGGTATAAATAGTAACTGTCAGGAGTGGAATGGAACGATATAACTTAGGAATATTCAAGACAAGAGTGAACAAGTGGATTATAGCTAAGCGTGCTCCACCTAAGACTGCATCTTCACTTTCCTTCAGGTGATTGTTGCTGTGTTTCGGTTTGAAGAATGTGGTTACCAGTGTAATTACAGGCACATGAGGCTTAACATCTGTATGCCTCAAGTTAATGGACGCAGGGCAGTGCATCGTAGGGCACGTTCCTATCGTGCGTGAGTTGCGAGGCAATGCTTTGTTATAGGTGATGGTTACCACTTAACATCAGGTGGGCCATCCGCTTGTTCCATCAGCTAGATGTATAAAAAAAACCTTACCTGAAACTCTGAAATATAGTGAAAAACGCGTGATGG
Organism: Chloroclysta siterata; assembly: GCA_932294275.1. Classification (NCBI taxonomy): domain Eukaryota; kingdom Metazoa; phylum Arthropoda; class Insecta; order Lepidoptera; family Geometridae; genus Chloroclysta; species Chloroclysta siterata. The sequence continues at coordinate 19,985,845 of OW028595.1, read as the reverse complement.
TTTGTGCCATTGGGAGACGCAATATTATTGATTTTTCACGTTGGATATGCACTTCTTCATTACCTACTAAATAAAAATTTCAAATGGTGAATATAGGATGGAAATTCTATATAATTCGATGTAATAGCTGAAATGGCGAGTGACTTGACATCTGATTAGTTTTCATCGAGCTTTCAGAAACCGGACGTTAGGTATAAGTAAGTTAATGTGAGTGAGCGTGAGCTTATAAGGTTTGAGCTCAAATTATATTGGACAAGACATTCGATACTGTTATGCATAAGTTACAGTCTTCGTATAATTGAATTCTGCCCCGCCGGGAATCCTGGTTTATGATAGGGATTTTGTTAATTTGGTTACAAAATCTTTACATAATTTTGGTAGCAAGAAAATTAGTTTATTTCGCTGAAATTCTGGCCCAAATTCATTGACGAAAGTTTGCTTATAAAATACAAGCGGGCTCACCCCGGCTTCTCATGACTAAATTTATTATTAGAGACCTTTTTAGAAAATCCAGCTTATAACTTAAAATTGAAAACTTGAGTAATTTCCGTTTGGCTACGTTAAGAGGTCGCCCACATATCTTATAAATTTAATAGCAATATTGTAGGTATCCTAATAAGACCTATTTCATTTTTCCAGGTTAAACATCTTAGAAGGCACATTAATTAGTTACCAAAACTACAACCAAAACATAAGAAATGTCATTATTTCAAAAAATACAATAATATTGTATTTTTGTAAAATAATAATATGAGACATTGGAAGGATTAATTAAAAACCTCAAACTTATTATGTATACTCATTTTTCGGGGTTCAAAAGAGGGTAGGTATAAATAAAATGACACCACAATGGCTTTAGATAAAAAGAAAATCACAAACACCCGAGTCACCCGTTTCCGAAACGATTGATCAAAATCACGGCCCGAATGCCTGTGAAGCCATTAAAACGGATTATAAAGTGGGTAGACGACCATTATTGTGGAGGAACCGCTGCAGCGCATCAGCCGGCGTTGTGTCGTGATGCATGAGGCAATATGCCCACACATAAACATGCATGGACGTAATTAGGTACGGGGGCAGTTCTTTAGACAGAGTAGTCACAGAGACTTTAGATTATGGCGATTACAAGAGCTAATGTCTCTCGCTCGCACGTTTCGACATGTTATTAGATATAAAATCTCTAAACTCATTTTCAGGGTTCCGTACCCAAAGGATAAAACGGGACCCTATTACTAAGACAGCGGAGTCTGTTGCCGCTGTCCCATACAACAAACGTGATTTTTTGCTGTTTATACGTATATATATATATATTATGTTTATAGATACGGTACAGAACCCTTCGTGCGAGTCCGACTCGCACTTCGCTTGTTTTTTATTAAAAATACCAATCAGTCACATTGCACACAGTTAACAATTTTTTTTTTGATTTAAACAATTTTCTAATTTTTCCAACTAAAAACTTGATTCGATTTATATCTTTCAAAATGTTAAATCTTTCAAAATGTTGAAATGTGCTTTCGAAAAGTACATTATCTCTTATCTTCGCTATCTTAACTTCGAAATTAATAAAAAAAGCGTGATGATTTGTGCCATTGGAAGACGCCATTTTATTGTTTATTTCTCACATTATATAGATACGCTTCTCAATACTGTAACATATTTTCCTATAACCTAGGGGTAATCTAGGGTAAATAAACACAACTATATTTACTAAAAATAATACAAGCTTTATTTTTATTGCCTAAGTGTTTTTATGTACAATTCTTGTTATGAAAAGATTATGCATATGATGTTAACATTAATATTAGTGTTCTGAAATCCTAAATACCTGGGGGAACACAAAACTTATAATTATAGTGTGTGTACACAGTAAAATACAAAATATGATATGGATTGGTGAAGCGTTTGGTCAGAGCTAGGCTAAAATTTACTCTCTAGTATTTATCTGAATCGATGGCTCTTATACGAATGATATACCGCAACCAGGCGAGGTAGAACGTCGACGAATTTCACGCGGGCATCGGAATTGCCTCTGACTAACCTTTTGGGGAATATTAAATGGGTCTTCGGAATGAATGTAGCTACGAGGTAACTATGTGTAGTCTACCACGAAGATAGTAAGAACTTGGCGGGAGCAACCACTTCAATCCCGAAGCAGCTTGGCGAAAGGCAACTGCCGGCGTCTGAGGTATCTGAGGTTGGCACCGAAATGCGCCGACACACGACTGGGCAGGAATTCAGCTCCAGGGTACAGCCTTTTCTGATCGACCAAACATAAAACTTGAATTAGAACTGACTCACAGAAACACGAAAGGAAAATCAGAATATCACAATCTCTCTTCGGAACTCACCAGGCCTTGAAGTATGATCACTGAATATAACACAACGACGGCGCGTTGTCGGACAATTAAGTCTCGTGCGTCTCGTAATCGACGACGGGTTATTTATTTAGTAAATAACAGAGAATTAAATACTATTCTCTGACGATTCGAATATATCGACCATCTATCAAAAAATATCAGTTCATTTGTCGTGTCATGTCTGCGCCATAGACACACATAGACCATTCATCTACTCAACTCGATCGTACATGACCGATTCTATAATTCGGACAATCGAGATACCCGATGAAGCAAACGAACAAGATTACGTCAATTCGGTCTTAATGAATCAAATTAAAAATCCCTATAATCCTCCAGGAATGATCCCGAGGAATCCAAAACAAGTTAAAACTGTATCTATCCAATAAAACTGAAAAATAACAAAACGCGATTAATCGACTCTATATAATTGTTCGCAATCGAAGATCACTATCTAAAAAAAAACAACATACCATAGATTTTTCTACACTCTACTTTTTCAATTAGGCTTGCCAGCAACTGAACAGTAATTCGCTCAAATCGGATGATCGATAATCGATCGACCGAGGGAAAAAATGATTTGAATGAATAAAAACGATATATCTGCCTGACTTGAGTTTCCACAGAGGATCGTGAACAAAATGCAGTGGATTACTTAGTATTACCCTATAACTTGAGAGAACATATCTAATTATCGATACAATCAATATTCGACGCTCGCTCGTGTAACACGGCAACACCAGCCTATCAGCTGTTTCGTACACAACAAAATTATGACAAACTCGTTAGACAAAATGGTTTTTATAATGGTGATATAACGTTATAAAATGGTGTGTATAAAATTACAATGGCTCGCGACTGAGTTATGTGTCGCGCGAAGCGCGACACATAACGAATTTTTGTGTTTAAGGCGCCAAGGTTCACGGATGAGTTCTTATGGTAATAAAACTATCTCAATGAAAGGAGTATTCAAAATACAATGGCGCGTAAGTTGAAAAATCTATGAAATTTTATATCTTCTATATTAATGGTTTTCAGTAAAAAAACGGACGTTACAATACCTACTAAAGAAATTGTGAAATTGTAGCTTTGTGTCGTGATGCATGAGGCGTTATGCCCGCACATAAACATGTATGGACGTAATTAGGAACGGAACGGGGATTTGGCTCCGTTTAAAGTTACTCACAATACGGCAGCAGTGCAGATAGGAAAAATAAATCCCCAAAACTTTACCAGTAGAGTAACTGGATAGCTTTAACGTGGGTAAAAAGGAAAAATAAGTTTTGAAATGCAAATTAAATTAAGAAGCTGACAACCGTCAAACTTCTCGCTTCTCGCTCATTACATTTTTTTTTAATTTATATACATGAGTGTAGTTATTAAAAATCGTTATTTGCTCTACTAATAGTACCTATATAATAATTAAACTCTTTGGTAGAGGAAAAATTGTTTGGATTAAAATGTTTTTTCGATCTTATTCTGTTTATTTATTATTTATTCAAAACTTTCACACAAAACAATGTAGTGCTAGGAGGACTTAATGCTAATAGCATTGTGTACCAGTTATCCTGCAAAAAGATGGTGAAGAAGGTGTGGCGTGGCGTGAAAACTGTTTGATTATAAGTGGGTATTTAAAAACTTTAAACTATAAATAACTAGTAGTTCGCTTCGAACTGAGATCTCGTGATGCGACGCGACGAACGCATCAAAATTTTGAGTAGGTAGTAGTCAGAGGCAAGTCCAAACATTATCTTTGGACTTTTTTCTGACTACCGCCTACTAACTTGGTATGGTAACCAAGTTTCAACTCTATTGGCCTATTTATTGAAGAGTTCCGTTGAACAGACCTTGGCTCCATCATCAGACGTGGTCGTCGTCACCATTTTATGAGAACTGAGTACCTCCTTAATTTATTTCAAGAAAAAAAATTAAGAAAAAGCAAAGGAACTGGCCGACCAGTAGAAAAACCTTGATGTCAACGAAACTCTTAGAGATGGGAGCTCTTGGATCGCTGGTTATCTTATTTTAGCTTTTTTTGTTTTATCTCAAAAACCGAGCGTACCAGAAAAAAAATAAAAATTGTTTTGGAATGTCCAAACGAAGCCCTTTCATATGACATGTAACTTTATTTTTTTATGTAACTTTTTTTATTTTTGCCCCCTTAAAAAACCCCATATCTCAAAAACCCTTCATCCGATTTTACTCATATACTTACCAGTAAATTTCTCAAGTACAAGCTATCGATATATCAAATTTCATGCAGATCAGATCAACGGTTCTAAAGTTATCGCCAGACAAACATACATACATACATACATACATACATAAAATGCCAAATCGCCCAAGTTGAAACTAAGATCTTTGTTCGCTTCGCTCACTCGATCAATAAAGGGAGGAAACACCAGAGATATTATATATATAAATATATATTTATACCTGAGTAAGAAGGTACTTTAATCATTACACATATTAAAAACCCTAACTATATAAAATAAAATACATAATATAATAATATACATAGTATAATTTATTAAACTTATGGTGAAAGTGATAGGTATAAACATAACTTAAATTTATTTAAGCTTGTTGAAGAGGTGCTCTCGCACCAATCTCTTGAAAGAGTAATCTGTTGTAGTTTGGGATACGTTCACTTACGCGACTAACTTAAAAATCATTCGTGATAGGCCCTTGATTATTGATACCTGGCTACGTCCACGAAAACGTTTAATACGCTCAGTGTTTCAGTATTGTACGTTTACTATATGCACCCACCTAGGTTGAGTGACCGCATTATAAATTATTTTTAAATTTTAAATGAGGCAAACCCAAGCCACATTAATAATTATTCGAAAATAAATGTTTTATGGAGTTTCTGGAAAACATATCATCATACTATGCACGAGTGATGATGTCAAATTCTTCCTTATTATCTAATGTGTTAATGTATGTGAAGATTAGGTACCGCTTATGTATCTACTTCTCGCTCGCACATATCAACGTATTTTTTTTTATACAACTAGTTGATGGAATAAGCATATAGCCCATCAACTTGAAGCATATATGTTAGGCCTCATGTGCCTGTAATTACACCGGCAACCACACTCTTCAAACCGAAACACAGCGTTGCTGCTTGGCGGCAGAGAAAGGCGTGGTAGTAGTACTTCCCCGGACGAGCCCTTCACAAAGAGCTGTACTACTCTTTAACGTTTTTAAAATATAAAAACAAAGCTTAAAAAAAAGATATCAAAGCTTTTTGTTAGAATAACTTGTTTCGATTTTGATCAAAAAAAAGCTTGCTCTACCTCTTTTCTTAGTTATGCGAACTTTTTAGATGGAAATATTATTAAAATCAAATTGAATTTTTGCTGAACTGTGTGCGCACAACCTGCTTGATCGCGATAATTGACACGCTTTTATTTATAAATAGGTAAGTTCAATGATTTGTTAACTTTAAAATGTTTATTTGTGTGAACGATAAACTTTTACGGGTCAGCTCTATAATACTGTACTGTATACCGTAAATCAACATTTTGACCTTTTATATGCGGTCTAAATTGTTGTTCTTGCTCTCGAAACAAACGTAGAAAGAAAAAAATCTACGCTTACAAACAAAGTAGGTTACTACCTAATAAGGATAATCTACACTAATATTATAAAGAGGAAAACTTTGTATTTTTGTTGTTTTGTTGTTTTGTTGTTTTGTTGTTTTGTATGTAACGAATAGGCTCAAAAACTACTGGTCCGATTTCAAAAATTCTTTCACCATTAGAATGCTACATTATCCCTGAGTAACATAGGCTATATTATATTTTCAAAAAAATCAGGGATCCTTACTAAAACTCTAATAATGTAACCCAAGGTGGAAAAAATAATCCTTACATCGCGTGCGCTGCGAAAACTGTTGATGATAGAACAAAATAATGTACTACGACTTTGCAGAACACGTCATTATCTACAAAAAATGTCGCGACAGCATATGTCTAGCTATTATAGTTATGTCACAATAAGTGTTCTTTTATTATAAAAATTTAATTGAAATGCCGCCGATAGAAAAGGGTCTTTATTTGTACCTTGGTATTAATCCTTATCCAAATAAATCTTTTCATAAATAAGACTGGTTCAATACCTATAAATTACTTCTTGAATTTTTCAAATCGGACATTACATTCAAAAGATTTTAAAAATATAAGATCACGGGGCGCGTTCTCACCCAGCGCGGGCCCGGGCAAGGCGCGAGTTAGAAGTGACTCGAACCCACCACGGTCTAAGTTTATCCTAAAACGTTGAAAAAATTTATGTCCACCCATGCGAAGCTGGGACAGGCCGCTAGTTTATAATAATATTCAACAAGATGAGATAAAAGTATCAACTTTTATTCATTCACTCTGCACATCTCAGTGAAAATCAATGTTTTTTAGACCTTATTTTAATAACTGTACAGTTGAAAATGAAATTAGACGTATAGGACGTACAATAAATAAATGAAATAGCGGAAAGAACAGCTAAAAAGTCGGCATTTGCGTAAAACTGCCAGAAGAGCGAGAATTTCTATTTCCATAATAAATAATCGTCGTCAATAAAGACAGACAGTGCTATTTTCAGGCAGTTAGAGTTTTTAAGACTTCTTGATTGTTTCTTTTTGTTATTTATTTGTTTATGTAGGTACGAATTTTGTAAGAAGACATCGCTCGAAGTCCGTAGCTTGGTCAGCTCCGTAAGTCGCAAGTATCAAGTCTGTCAAAGGCTCGTCATTACCAGCCCTTGACAGATAGGTACGGCCGAAAGCCAGTCTCAACAGAAGGTGGTGGGCCCCGGGTATTTCTGTAACATAATAATTATGTAGATTCTAACTGCATATTCATTTTCCATCAGGTGAGATGGAAAAGAGTTTAAGAGTAGTAGAGCTCTTTGTGAAGGGCTCGTCCGAAGTACTACCACCATGCTTTTTCTGCCGCCAAGCAGCAACGCTGTGTTTCGCTTTGAAAAGTGTGGTTGCCGGTGTAATTATAGGCACTGAGGCTTAACATCTGTCTCTAGTTGATGGACGCAGGGCAGTACATCGTAGAGCACGTTCCTATCGTGCGTGACTTACGAGGCAATGCTTTTTGGTACCACTTAACATCAGGTGGGCTATCTGCTTGTTTCATCAGCTAGTTGTATAAAAAAAATGGCAATCAAACGTCTAGCTATTTTTAGGTAATGTTATAGTGTATGGAAAGTGCATGGGTGTGGTGCCTTTGCCCTTTAAAAATAATCTACAAAGATGTACACGCTTGATTATACCTACCTACGAGCACGACAAAATTGTTAAGTCTACTCAAACTATGTTCAACACTTAGCAGCATTGTGAGAGAACTTGTCAAACTTCTAAGTAAGTGCTTTACCAAAAAGATTTTTGCTTGCAGCTGCAAGGCTCCTACTACGCAATTGCTTTTTATTAAATTATTTCATTTTAATTCCACTTATTCTGGTCCTTAGCGGTGTAATTGTTTTTAAACGCTTCAAGGTGTATTTGTACATACAAATAAAAATACATGATACATGGATAATTACCCAATAAAATAATTACGAAACAGGCATAATTGCACGTGTGAAATGCGCGCTAAAGAAACGAATTTTACGGCGCACGTCATTACGTTTCACACACACACACACACTATTGTGCAGAGCATGGAGGTATACTTAGTCTAAGGTGCAGAGGCTATTATGTGCAGTCGAACAACTTCTCTCGCTTTCAAAAATTTTGAAGATATAATATAAACTCGCAAACAAAAATGTTTGGTAAACTTTTGTAATGGTATTCTCCGAAACTTGATTTTTTGCGGAATTTTTTAACTGCGATCAGAGATATAAATCATCAAAAATATTGAACAGTGCGAGCAAGATGTTGAAGATGTTGATTCGTCAAAATTAGTGTTTCTTTATTGGCACGGGTTATAGGTACCTACCTAAATCCTATAGATTAGTGCTCCTTAATTGGCATGGATTATACCTAAATACCGCAATGGTGTTAGCTTGACATATACATGGATGTTACGCAACTCCCTTTTCTATGATATTGGACCATAATGTTCCCTGTAAATCGCCGTGCGGATTCTGTTGAAACGATGTCATTTGTTATCCGTTGTGTATTGAATCCATTTATAGCGGTAACATGAACAAGAGAGTTATAACACCACGTTAGCCGGGTATCTACTAGCGAGCTGAGCGTTGTAGACGGATATTTGTAACTTTTGAAAATTTGCTCGTATTACATGAAGACATGAGACCCACAGACATTGTTCAACTTCTTTGTTGAATTGAGGGTAGATTTACCACTTCGCGTCGCTGGCATAGCGGCAGAAAGCTTCAGCGCGTTGAGCTGAACGGACGCTTTTTTTAAAACCTGTTGAACATAGGTCAGCCGTGCTAACCCTGAAAATCTACTTAGAATCTCAAACATGTATTTTCAACAAGTGAATTAAGGCGCTATTTTGCGATCTGTGTGACTGCTAAGTTCGTCATGTCAAAATACAATGCAGGACCAGCGAGATGCATTGTTCGTTTCGAACTCAAAATAAATTGCGAAAAGTATGGAAATGGCTTGCAGTCAACACTACCGTATAGCTAATGAGCGTGCTCAGTACTCCTCTATGCACTCGTAAGAGCGTTATTCATTCCCAGCAAAAACTGACAGACATTGACTCGCTATAGGTACCTACACTGTACAGTAGTGTAGAGCCCCAGTTGCTCGCTGTAAGTTTTCGATCCTGTACACTAAGACTAATGGTTAAGTAACAGTTGCAAGCTACAATTATGGTTCAAATATTGCATCATCAGCTCAAACAAGTCTATAGCTGGACATCGGTTTCCCTCATATTTGAGGGGGTTTTTACACTTTTTTTTTACAATGAATATACCTTCCCTTGATTACAATCTCACCTGATAGTAAGCGACGATATAGCCGACGTTGAAGCAGAACGGTCTAGAAGACTCATATTCACTCTTGATGCCTTGAAGATATTGTTGTTGTATTGTATTGTAGTGGTCAGGAAAAACAGATGACAGTAATGAGTTCCACTCCTTAGCGGTTCGTATAATGAAGGTAGAAGCGAAGCGCTTGGTGCGAATAGATAGTATGCTAACTAGGTGGATGGTACTGAGCCGTGCGTCTATTTGTCCAGTGGTGGAATGGAGTTGGTGGAATTAGATCGTGTAGTTCATGGGCACATTCTCCGAAATGTAGTCTATAAAAGATCGATAACAAGCAAGCAACTTTGCGACGGTGTTCGAGACTCTGGATTTTAGTCACCGATTGTAGATTTTACACTTGGTTCAGTTTCCTGAGATGCTGCTGCCATACCTTGGTGTATTCCCTTAGATGTCTTTTATGTCTCTTAAAACATACTAGGGAGGTGATAGAAGGGTCCTATCATGTTTACCGGTTTACCAGTACGCGGGTTTGATAGTGAGCTCCCGGCTTTATTTTCTTATGTTAGCCATACACATGCCGCGCCACTCCGTATATGTCAATTGTTCCCGGGCACCTGGTTTATTTGTTATGGCGTGTATTGGAATTAGTTTGTATTGTTTCGGCATGCTTCGGACCGGCTACTATTCATGTTGAACTCACGCCGAGTTGGTTTATGTCGTCCCAATTTTGTAAGGGGTTATAACGTGCATCATTACCCGCGTGGAATTTGTAGGAGTTATGCGTTGTTTCCGGTATCCGAATTATTTTATGATAAAGCTTGACATTCGGTATTGTTCTTTGTATAAAATAATGTAGCAATTTACACCTAAAAAAATATTTTATTCCAGAAAGTTTTGAGAACTGAGACGTGAAAACTTACTTTCAGTTCGGTTATTAATTTAATATCCTATCCACACTTTTAAGTATTTTGCATTGTCTTGTGTTGTTTTAACATATCTCATTTTAGGATCCAACTTCTGGCGACTTCAAACCTCTACCCCGTCTGTGCATCCACCGAATTCTTCAACCTTAACCATGTCGTAAACATTTTATAAAACATCCTAAATAATTTATTGAATGGAATTTAAACCCACGACTACGTCTTTATACAGGGATACGCTACCCAACTGAATAACTCATTTATGTATTTATCGGCATTACCATTCGGCGTGACATATACAATGTGTACCATAATACCCTTATAAGGCAAAAGACCAAGTGATTAGACCAAGCACTGGAATACTTTGACGTGTTCAAAGGTTGAATATATCGTTTTCGAAATTCCCATACAAAAGATTGTCTCAGAAATTTGCAACACCCCTGATACTGTTTTCGTAAGTACCAAGGTCACGTAAACACGGAACGTACAAACAGCTGTGAATCGGGTTGCCTCATGGTGTGCTTAGTTTCATATTGGAGGAACGCTTATGAGGCATTTCATGAATGAAAAACTACGGAATTTAACAATACCCTGCTTCCAGGGTTATAGAGGTATTATGTTACACGTAGTATAATATAAAAAAAACATGTATAAGGTTCATAAGGTCGTTCAAACTTTTCGTCTGGCGTTTGTGTTCGCTTTCATTTGAAATCATTCGTGGCTTACATTCCCGATTGTACTCGCTATGATGACCTACATCGCCTACTCGATTGGCTTACCATTCAGCGGCTACAAATGGATTTGAAACAAAACAAACTGCAATGCAAAGTTGATCGCAATCGCAGCTCTATCGCTCGTTATTGCTGTTGCTGGTTTTATTGCAAATGTTTTGCATTTAGTTTGGTAAAATTGTCACTAGTTACCTATTGAATTTGAAAAGAGCACTGTGGTCTAGTGGGGAGACCCGGCCTTCTGATTGTTAGTAGTGGGTTTGAAACCAGTCGTACTTCAAGAGATTTATATCTTTGTAAAATAGGAGTTTCAAAAAATGTATCTATAGTAGCATAAAACCATAGCATAAGAACTACGCGAACTGTGAATCTAAAAAATCTATGAAAAATTGACAAAATTAAAATTCATGACAATTTGTACTACAAAGCTAGCGAATGTAGTTTCGGAGTAGTCTTGGTGGACTTACCGAATTTAATCATTATTTTCATGCTAAATCAAAATATAAAAGTAAAAAAATAAAAATAAAGTTCATCTACTTTTGTCGTAAACTTTTCTAGTGGATTTAATTTCTCGTGGGACTAAATATTTCCTTTCGACTAGATATTTTCCTACTTTCAAAGCACCATTCAAAGTCTTTCACGAATGCTTATGTAAAACTTCAAAAGGATTGGATCGGTACATGCTTATTTCTTATTGTATGTTGGGTATTGTGACGAATAAATTAGTGTCCATTATACGCATTTATAATATCATATATATGATCATGTTTTACTTTAAAAAATATTGGTACTCAGAAGTTACTGCTGCCCAATGGTGGGTTACCTTAGCGCCCTCTTACCACCTCCATAGTTGGTGATTGCAAGGGCCCCTGTAGATAACTTGCGCTGATGAAGTTACATACAGTAGAAGGGTTTAGACCTCTTTGTGTGTGGCTCATCCGGGGAAGTACTACCACCACCATGCCTATTTTTTCCATCAAGCAGCGTTGCTATGTTTCGGTTTAAAGGGTGTGGTTGCCGGTGAAATTACAGGCACATGAAGCTTAACATCAGTACGCCTCAAGGTGATCGACGTAGGGCCGTGCTTTGTAGGGCACTGTTCACGGGCTATCGTGTGTGACTTGCGAGTCACTTAACACCAGTTTTAGTCTAATAAAATATTTTTTGACGTACTCAACTGCTTCCTTTATATAACCTCAAGGATTTGGGCTACCTAGAGATCTGAAGGGATGTTACCACACACGGGAATTGGCACGTGAGCCTATCTCATTTTAATTAACCCTACAACAGTACCTACCTGTTGGTATAATCAGTAGGTACCTATATAAATTTATATGTGCGTTAGTACTGACTGTTTGTATAAAATCAAAGCATAACCACAGAATTAATAAAATTAACAAGTAATTAAAATCAAAACTTGTTAGCTTTTTGTAAAAGGAAGTACTACCACAATGCCTATTTCTGCCGAAAAGCAGAGCTACTTTATTGATCGAGTGAGCGAAGCGAACGAAGATCTTAGTTTCAACTTGGGCGATTTGGCATTTTATGTATGTATGTATGTATGTATGTATGTATGTTTGTCTGGCGATAACTTTAGAACCGTTGATCCGATCTCCATGAAATTTGATATGTCGATAGCTTGTACTTGAGAAATTTACTGGTAAGTATATGAGTAAAATCGGATGAAAGGTTTTTGAGATATGGGGTTTATTAAGAGGGCAAAAATAAAAAAAGTTACATAAAAAAATTAAGTTACATGTCATATGAAAGGGCTTTGTTTGGACATTCCAAAACAATTTTTACTTTTTTTTTGGGACGCTCGGTTTTCGAGATAAAATTTAAAAAGTTAAATTAAGATAACCAGCGATCCAAGAGCTCCCATCTCTAAGAGTTTCGTTGAAATCAAGGTTTTTCTACTGGTCGGCCAGTTCCTTTGATTTTTCTTAATTTTTTTTCTTGAAATAATTTAAGGAGGTACTCAGTTTTCATAAAATGGTGACGACGACCAGGTCTGATGATGGAGCCAAGGTCTGTTCAACGGAACTCTTCAATAAATAGGCCAATAGAGTTGAAACTTGGTAACCATACCAAGTTAGTAGGCGGTAGTCAGAAAAAAGTCCAAAGATAATGTTTGGACTTGCCTCTGACTACTACCGACTCAAAGTTTTGATGCGTTCGTCGGGTCGCATCACGAGATCTCAGTTCGGGGCGAACTACTAGTATGTATAGTTTTTGTGGTTTTAAAAGTGCGGGTGCTGGTGAAAGATAAGACTTGAAAACGATTTATAAGTCTCTCATTTCAATTTATTTACCTACCAACTTCATTGTAAAATTACTTTTAAATTTGCATTTATAATCTAAATATTTAAATAAAAGTGGAAGTGAATTAGTCTCTTCTAGAACGTTCTTTTCAAACGTCGGCGAGAGGAGAAATTGTAAATCATGGAAGGTTTATATATAATCATTTAAAATAGAAATTTGCTTCCAGGAATGAACAAGGAATTCGTGAAACTCCTTATGAAACCTTATACCTAGTGTTATTGAAGTTGTATAAAAGCGTCATGCAAACGAAGTCACGTGGAGTTCTAGCTACGACGAAAAGCTTTACGTGTGTACCCACAACTCAACAAGTACATAGTAAAATTATTTTGAAATATGTATAAGGCAAAGTTTCAGGCAATTGATGCATGTCGTAATCGTAAGTTAGATGATTTCCCTGGGGTGTGTCGAACTTTGTTGCTTTATTGGGCCCCGTTGGTTATTTAAGGAATAAGTTTTCTAACTTTTTGACAGGTGAATTTTACAACTTAGTAAGTTGTTACTTTGATATACCTTTGAAGAGAAATATTAAAAATAATGCCTTGAGAGTTACTTAAGAGGAAGTGTTATCCGAGTAGGTTGAGGGAACGCGAGAAGAGTGGCAATATGAGTGCGCTGAAGCTGTATTTTTTGTTAGTTCTAAAAAAGAAGGAGGCATTCCTCGTAGATTAATGTTTAGATGGGTGCTCTTCGAGGAACAGCAAAAATGATTCCTCGTAGATCACCTGCGGAGTAGTAGCTTCTAGTGTTAAGGCGAAGACAAGAGCTAATGTGACTCTCGCTCGCGCGTTTCGACATGTTGAGCGATTTTTCGAAAATGAGTTTATTGATTTTATATCTTTCAACATGTCGAAAAGTTCGAGCGACAGTCACATTAGCTATATTGTCTTCGCCTTAAGGTATTATTTATATTCTACTTAATTCTGATTCTGACGCTACATTATTATTGTCGAGTCTCAAACGTCAAACAATATTCTAATAAAAAAATATAAAAAAATACATTTAATATCTACATGTATTTTATTCATACATTTTCAGTAATCATTTAATATTTATTTAATTTAATTGGAATTTGCTGCTTATTACGCCTGAAATCTACAATATGTCCAACAAAACCTACAGACAAGTGCGTCTTCCATACCAATTCCAAGAAATAACTCTAAAAAGCTTAAAAACGTGTTTTTTTATACCACTAGCTGATGGAACAAACAGGTGTCCCACCCAATGTTAAGTGGTAACCATCACCTATAAAAGCATTGCCTCGTAAGTCACGCACGATAGGAACGTGCCCTACGATGCACTGCCCTGCGTCCATCAACTTGAGACATACAGATATTAAGCCTTATGTGCCTTCAAATCGAAACACAACAACGCTGCTTGGCGGCAGAAAAAGGCGTGGTGGTAGTACTTCCCCGGACGAACCTTTCACACAGAACTCTTAAACATAAATTTAATGAAATAAATATATAGTACTAATCCGCTAATCTAATCTTATGTAAGTAAATCAAATGTAGACTTGAGTGTGCACCCTTCACTGCATCTGCAAACTCTGCATACTCTGCAAATTCTGTAACGTGAAAAAAGGTGTATTAGACACAACAAAAATACCACAAAAAATATAAAATACTTAACAAGACTTCGACACGTGTTTCGCCTCTCTACGAAGCATCTTCAGGAAGAATTGACTTGCTGTGCACTGAATGACGTCACCTTGACGTGTTGTCTCGTCGAGCGCCGAGCAGAAAGTGAGTAATGGCTCGTCCGGACCCCTATTTATACCTGAGTGTCAACAACCGTTCGCCTGTTGGTGACTCACGAGGTGATTAGGTAATGACGGTTGGTCGGTATTCACAGCGCCGTTTGCAAAAATTCTTAATAACGGCGACCTTGGGAATGTGTTTAATTCATTCAACAGTGTGAAACTATGTGTATTGTGTTTTACAATTTCTAAACATTCTAAAACACACATCCTAAAACCTTTATCGCAATTGTGTAAAATATTATAAGTGTGATTGTTATTTAGTGAATGAGAGGACTCGATTAAATGTTTTGCAAAATGAGATCTTTCTGGACAATTATTCCTATATGCTGCAATGTGTTCTTTATACCTAGTTTGGAAATTACGACCGGTTTGACCTATATAAACACCACCACATTCATCGCAGACTAATTTATAAATACCACTTTTTTTATTGTTCTCCAATGTATCTTTACCGTTACAAATCTGTCTCAATGTGTTATTCGTTTTGTACGCTACCCTGATTTCATTTTTAAATAATATCTTTGAAATTCTCTCGCTAACCGCTCCTAAATAAGTGAGACTACCCAAAAATTTTTGTGGTCCATCTGGTTGCACGGGATATAGAAGAGAGCGGACCAAATTACGACGTTTTCCCTTAATCAACCCGTCAACCATACTTCTATTGTACCCATTTCTTATAGCCATATGATATATTATGCTAAGTTCTTTATTATAATTTTCTTGTGAAAGTGGAACTGACAATAACCTATGGACAAAACTACGGTAAGCTGCCAATTTATGTTGAATGGGATGACAAGAAGATTCTGGTATTGTGACATCAGTGTACGTCGGCTTCCTATAAATTCTGAAATCATGCCTATCGTCCTTTCTTGTAATAGTTAAATCTAAAAAGTTCAATGATTTACTAATGTCATCTTCTAATTCTAATTTGAATTTAATTTTAGAATGTTTACTGTTAATTTGATTTACAAAAACATCAATTTGACGAAGTGTACCAGTCCAACATATAATTATGTCGTCTACATATCGATAGTAATATAAAATATGTGGTTGATCTACAATATGAGTATTTTCAAAATGATCCATAAAAATATCGGCCATAAATGGGCTAAGAGGCGACCCCATAGCTAACCCCTCTTTTTGTTTGTAATATTGATTTTCAAATCTGAAATAATTTTGTTCCATACATACTTTAGCTAACGATATTAAATCGCCAACCTCGCCAGGGTGCAAACGCTGTCTTTCAAAGTGTCCTTCTAGTATCTGTAAACATTCATCATAAGGTACATTTGTAAATAAACTTTCGACATCTAATGACAACAACCTAGAACGCCGAGGTAAGCTAACATCTTTAATTTTATCTATTAACTGTAAGCTGTTTTTGAGGCTAAACTTTGGAGTGTAATTTGATTTTGATTTTAACAGATAATTTAAATGTTTTGATAAATTGTATGCTGGGGCACCAATATAAGAAACTACTGGGCGAATAGGTATATCAATCTTATGAATTTTGGGTAGACCGTACAACATAGGAGACCTAGGGTTCATCGGAACAATATGCTTTAATGATTCTGGTGGAACAAAGGAAATGTTTTTGGTAACATTTTTTAACTGTGCTGTAAAAAGCTTCGTTGGGTCTGAACTTAATTGTTCAAAATCACTACCCTGTATGACGTCATTAACTTTTTGTACATAGCTATTTCTATCCAAAATGACAACTGTATTACCTTTATCAGCCTTTGAAACTATTAAGTTGTTTTGATCAATTTTATTTTGTAAAGACCTGTAAATGTGTCTATCCCCTGAAAATGGTGAAGAAGCAGATGAAGCAAATGCCTGTTTTATATGAGACGCTACGAGGTGTTTAACAGCCTCATCTTTTTTGGACCTAACTATCGCCATTTCTGACTCCACCGCTAATGACTCTAATGGTTTTTTAGACACAACTGGCTGTATGTTATATTTGAGACCTTTTTCTAACAATGAATGTTCTGGTACCGAAAGTTGGACACTACTAAGATTTTTTACTCGTTCATGAAAAGTATGCGGACACGTATTCTGTCCGATCTGTAAGTTACAATGATCCACATAGTTTGAAGTTCCCTGTCTATGATATTGTCTAATTAATTTATCTAACTTTCTAGACTGCACCAAATATTTCTCGTGTGCAGCTATTGAAGCAAATTCCCTCGCTTTACTATCTAAAATATCAAACTCAATATTATGTAAAGAATAAACTAGTTCTGTGTACAAAACTTTGAGATGGCTTTTGTAACTATCTCTTACTGAAAACCAATACCTAACCTCTTCATTTAACCAAATATCTTTCGCCCTGTTCAAAGCAATATTAGCTGCCCTACTTTGCGTATTAGAACGAATATTAATATAAGATGGAACGACTTTATATTGTTTACACTGTTGATTGAACCAAACATTCTGAGCAGCAATTCGATGTGACTTAGTGAGTTTGATGTAGAGTTTTGCCTGTTCAGCTGTACCTGCTGACTTAAGATAATTAATTGATTCAGGCGTGACTTTGCGGAATTCCATTGTTAAACATAAATTTAATGAAATAAATATATAGTACTAATCCGCTAATCTAATCTTATGTAAGTAAATCAAATGTAGACTTGAGTGTGCACCCTTCACTGCATCTGCAAACTCTGCATACTCTGCAAATTCTGTAACGTGAAAAAAGGTGTATTAGACACAACAAAAATACCACAAAAAATATAAAATACTTAACAAGACTTCGACACGTGTTTCGCCTCTCTACGAAGCATCTTCAGGAAGAATTGACTTGCTGTGCACTGAATGACGTCACCTTGACGTGTTGTCTCGTCGAGCGCCGAGCAGAAAGTGAGTAATGGCTCGTCCGGACCCCTATTTATACCTGAGTGTCAACAACCGTTCGCCTGTTGGTGACTCACGAGGTGATTAGGTAATGACGGTTGGTCGGTATTCACAGCGCCGTTTGCAAAAATTCTTAATAACGGCGACCTTGGGAATGTGTTTAATTCATTCAACAGTGTGAAACTATGTGTATTGTGTTTTACAATTTCTAAACATTCTAAAACACACATCCTAAAACCTTTATCGCAATTGTGTAAAATATTATAAGTGTGATTGTTATTTAGTGAATGAGAGGACTCGATTAAATGTTTTGCAAAATGAGATCTTTCTGGACAATTATTCCTATATGCTGCAATGTGTTCTTTATACCTAGTTTGGAAATTACGACCGGTTTGACCTATATAAACACCACCACATTCATCGCAGACTAATTTATAAATACCACTTTTTTTATTGTTCTCCAATGTATCTTTACCGTTACAAATCTGTCTCAATGTGTTATTCGTTTTGTACGCTACCCTGATTTCATTTTTAAATAATATCTTTGAAATTCTCTCGCTAACCGCTCCTAAATAAGTGAGACTACCCAAAAATTTTTTTTTTGTGGTCCATCTGGTTGCACGGGATATAGAAGAGAGCGGACCAAATTACGACGTTTTCCCTTAATCAACCCGTCAACCATACTTCTATTGTACCCATTTCTTATAGCCATATGATATATTATGCTAAGTTCTTTATTATAATTTTCTTGTGAAAGTGGAACTGACAATAACCTATGGACAAAACTACGGTAAGCTGCCAATTTATGTTGAATGGGATGACAAGAAGATTCTGGTATTGTGACATCAGTGTACGTCGGCTTCCTATAAATTCTGAAATCATGCCTATCGTCCTTTCTTGTAATAGTTAAATCTAAAAAGTTCAATGATTTACTAATGTCATCTTCTAATTCTAATTTGAATTTAATTTTAGAATGTTTACTGTTAATTTGATTTACAAAAACATCAATTTGACGAAGTGTACCAGTCCAACATATAATTATGTCGTCTACATATCGATAGTAATATAAAATATGTGGTTGATCTACAATATGAGTATTTTCAAAATGATCCATAAAAATATCGGCCATAAATGGGCTAAGAGGCGACCCCATAGCTAACCCCTCTTTTTGTTTGTAATATTGATTTTCAAATCTGAAATAATTTTGTTCCATACATACTTTAGCTAACGATATTAAATCGCCAACCTCGCCAGGGTGCAAACGCTGTCTTTCAAAGTGTCCTTCTAGTATCTGTAAACATTCATCATAAGGTACATTTGTAAATAAACTTTCGACATCTAATGACAACAACCTAGAACGCCGAGGTAAGCTAACATCTTTAATTTTATCTATTAACTGTAAGCTGTTTTTGAGGCTAAACTTTGGAGTGTAATTTGATTTTGATTTTAACAGATAATTTAAATGTTTTGATAAATTGTATGCTGGGGCACCAATATAAGAAACTACTGGGCGAATAGGTATATCAATCTTATGAATTTTGGGTAGACCGTACAACATAGGAGACCTAGGGTTCATCGGAACAATATGCTTTAATGATTCTGGTGGAACAAAGGAAATGTTTTTGGTAACATTTTTTAACTGTGCTGTAAAAAGCTTCGTTGGGTCTGAACTTAATTGTTCAAAATCACTACCCTGTATGACGTCATTAACTTTTTGTACATAGCTATTTCTATCCAAAATGACAACTGTATTACCTTTATCAGCCTTTGAAACTATTAAGTTGTTTTGATCAATTTTATTTTGTAAAGACCTGTAAATGTGTCTATCCCCTGAAAATGGTGAAGAAGCAGATGAAGCAAATGCCTGTTTTATATGAGACGCTACGAGGTGTTTAACAGCCTCATCTTTTTTGGACCTAACTATCGCCATTTCTTTTCACGTTACAGAATTTGCAGAGTATGCAGAGTTTGCAGATGCAGTGAAGGGTGCACACTCAAGTCTACATTTGATTTACTTACATAAGATTAGATTAGCGGATTAGTACTATATATTTATTTCATTAAATTTATGTTTAACAATGGAATTCCGCAAAGTCACGCCTGAATCAATTAATTATCTTAAGTCAGCAGGTACAGCTGAACAGGCAAAACTCTACATCAAACTCACTAAGTCACATCGAATTGCTGCTCAGAATGTTTGGTTCAATCAACAGTGTAAACAATATAAAGTCGTTCCATCTTATATTAATATTCGTTCTAATACGCAAAGTAGGGCAGCTAATATTGCTTTGAACAGGGCGAAAGATATTTGGTTAAATGAAGAGGTTAGGTATTGGTTTTCAGTAAGAGATAGTTACAAAAGCCATCTCAAAGTTTTGTACACAGAACTAGTTTATTCTTTACATAATATTGAGTTTGATATTTTAGATAGTAAAGCGAGGGAATTTGCTTCAATAGCTGCACACGAGAAATATTTGGTGCAGTCTAGAAAGTTAGATAAATTAATTAGACAATATCATAGACAGGGAACTTCAAACTATGTGGATCATTGTAACTTACAGATCGGACAGAATACGTGTCCGCATACTTTTCATGAACGAGTAAAAAATCTTAGTAGTGTCCAACTTTCGGTACCAGAACATTCATTGTTAGAAAAAGGTCTCAAATATAACATACAGCCAGTTGTGTCTAAAAAACCATTAGAGTCATTAGCGGTGGAGTCAGAAATGGCGATAGTTAGGTCCAAAAAAGATGAGGCTGTTAAACACCTCGTAGCGTCTCATATAAAACAGGCATTTGCTTCATCTGCTTCTTCACCATTTTCAGGGGATAGACACATTTACAGGTCTTTACAAAATAAAATTGATCAAAACAACTTAATAGTTTCAAAGGCTGATAAAGGTAATACAGTTGTCATTTTGGATAGAAATAGCTATGTACAAAAAGTTAATGACGTCATACAGGGTAGTGATTTTGAACAATTAAGTTCAGACCCAACGAAGCTTTTTACAGCACAGTTAAAAAATGTTACCAAAAACATTTCCTTTGTTCCACCAGAATCATTAAAGCATATTGTTCCGATGAACCCTAGGTCTCCTATGTTGTACGGTCTACCCAAAATTCATAAGATTGATATACCTATTCGCCCAGTAGTTTCTTATATTGGTGCCCCAGCATACAATTTATCAAAACATTTAAATTATCTGTTAAAATCAAAATCAAATTACACTCCAAAGTTTAGCCTCAAAAACAGCTTACAGTTAATAGATAAAATTAAAGATGTTAGCTTACCTCGGCGTTCTAGGTTGTTGTCATTAGATGTCGAAAGTTTATTTACAAATGTACCTTATGATGAATGTTTACAGATACTAGAAGGACACTTTGAAAGACAGCGTTTGCACCCTGGCGAGGTTGGCGATTTAATATCGTTAGCTAAAGTATGTATGGAACAAAATTATTTCAGATTTGAAAATCAATATTACAAACAAAAAGAGGGGTTAGCTATGGGGTCGCCTCTTAGCCCATTTATGGCCGATATTTTTATGGATCATTTTGAAAATACTCATATTGTAGATCAACCACATATTTTATATTACTATCGATATGTAGACGACATAATTATATGTTGGACTGGTACACTTCGTCAAATTGATGTTTTTGTAAATCAAATTAACAGTAAACATTCTAAAATTAAATTCAAATTAGAATTAGAAGATGACATTAGTAAATCATTGAACTTTTTAGATTTAACTATTACAAGAAAGGACGATAGGCATGATTTCAGAATTTATAGGAAGCCGACGTACACTGATGTCACAATACCAGAATCTTCTTGTCATCCCATTCAACATAAATTGGCAGCTTACCGTAGTTTTGTCCATAGGTTATTGTCAGTTCCACTTTCACAAGAAAATTATAATAAAGAACTTAGCATAATATATCATATGGCTATAAGAAATGGGTACAATAGAAGTATGGTTGACGGGTTGATTAAGGGAAAACGTCGTAATTTGGTCCGCTCTCTTCTATATCCCGTGCAACCAGATGGACCACAAAAATTTTTGGGTAGTCTCACTTATTTAGGAGCGGTTAGCGAGAGAATTTCAAAGATATTATTTAAAAATGAAATCAGGGTAGCGTACAAAACGAATAACACATTGAGACAGATTTGTAACGGTAAAGATACATTGGAGAACAATAAAAAAAGTGGTATTTATAAATTAGTCTGCGATGAATGTGGTGGTGTTTATATAGGTCAAACCGGTCGTAATTTCCAAACTAGGTATAAAGAACACATTGCAGCATATAGGAATAATTGTCCAGAAAGATCTCATTTTGCAAAACATTTAATCGAGTCCTCTCATTCACTAAATAACAATCACACTTATAATATTTTACACAATTGCGATAAAGGTTTTAGGATGTGTGTTTTAGAATGTTTAGAAATTGTAAAACACAATACACATAGTTTCACACTGTTGAATGAATTAAACACATTCCCAAGGTCGCCGTTATTAAGAATTTTTGCAAACGGCGCTGTGAATACCGACCAACCGTCATTACCTAATCACCTCGTGAGTCACCAACAGGCGAACGGTTGTTGACACTCAGGTATAAATAGGGGTCCGGACGAGCCATTACTCACTTTCTGCTCGGCGCTCGACGAGACAACACGTCAAGGTGACGTCATTCAGTGCACAGCAAGTCAATTCTTCCTGAAGATGCTTCGTAGAGAGGCGAAACACGTGTCGAAGTCTTGTTAAGTATTTTATATTTTTTGTGGTATTTTTGTTGTGTCTAATACACCTTTTTTCACGTTACAGAATTTGCAGAGTATGCAGAGTTTGCAGATGCAGTGAAGGGTGCACACTCAAGTCTACATTTGATTTACTTACATAAGATTAGATTAGCGGATTAGTACTATATATTTATTTCATTAAATTTATGTTTAACAATGGAATTCCGCAAAGTCACGCCTGAATCAATTAATTATCTTAAGTCAGCAGGTACAGCTGAACAGGCAAAACTCTACATCAAACTCACTAAGTCACATCGAATTGCTGCTCAGAATGTTTGGTTCAATCAACAGTGTAAACAATATAAAGTCGTTCCATCTTATATTAATATTCGTTCTAATACGCAAAGTAGGGCAGCTAATATTGCTTTGAACAGGGCGAAAGATATTTGGTTAAATGAAGAGGTTAGGTATTGGTTTTCAGTAAGAGATAGTTACAAAAGCCATCTCAAAGTTTTGTACACAGAACTAGTTTATTCTTTACATAATATTGAGTTTGATATTTTAGATAGTAAAGCGAGGGAATTTGCTTCAATAGCTGCACACGAGAAATATTTGGTGCAGTCTAGAAAGTTAGATAAATTAATTAGACAATATCATAGACAGGGAACTTCAAACTATGTGGATCATTGTAACTTACAGATCGGACAGAATACGTGTCCGCATACTTTTCATGAACGAGTAAAAAATCTTAGTAGTGTCCAACTTTCGGTACCAGAACATTCATTGTTAGAAAAAGGTCTCAAATATAACATACAGCCAGTTGTGTCTAAAAAACCATTAGAGTCATTAGCGGTGGAGTCAGAAATGGCGATAGTTAGGTCCAAAAAAGATGAGGCTGTTAAACACCTCGTAGCGTCTCATATAAAACAGGCATTTGCTTCATCTGCTTCTTCACCATTTTCAGGGGATAGACACATTTACAGGTCTTTACAAAATAAAATTGATCAAAACAACTTAATAGTTTCAAAGGCTGATAAAGGTAATACAGTTGTCATTTTGGATAGAAATAGCTATGTACAAAAAGTTAATGACGTCATACAGGGTAGTGATTTTGAACAATTAAGTTCAGACCCAACGAAGCTTTTTACAGCACAGTTAAAAAATGTTACCAAAAACATTTCCTTTGTTCCACCAGAATCATTAAAGCATATTGTTCCGATGAACCCTAGGTCTCCTATGTTGTACGGTCTACCCAAAATTCATAAGATTGATATACCTATTCGCCCAGTAGTTTCTTATATTGGTGCCCCAGCATACAATTTATCAAAACATTTAAATTATCTGTTAAAATCAAAATCAAATTACACTCCAAAGTTTAGCCTCAAAAACAGCTTACAGTTAATAGATAAAATTAAAGATGTTAGCTTACCTCGGCGTTCTAGGTTGTTGTCATTAGATGTCGAAAGTTTATTTACAAATGTACCTTATGATGAATGTTTACAGATACTAGAAGGACACTTTGAAAGACAGCGTTTGCACCCTGGCGAGGTTGGCGATTTAATATCGTTAGCTAAAGTATGTATGGAACAAAATTATTTCAGATTTGAAAATCAATATTACAAACAAAAAGAGGGGTTAGCTATGGGGTCGCCTCTTAGCCCATTTATGGCCGATATTTTTATGGATCATTTTGAAAATACTCATATTGTAGATCAACCACATATTTTATATTACTATCGATATGTAGACGACATAATTATATGTTGGACTGGTACACTTCGTCAAATTGATGTTTTTGTAAATCAAATTAACAGTAAACATTCTAAAATTAAATTCAAATTAGAATTAGAAGATGACATTAGTAAATCATTGAACTTTTTAGATTTAACTATTACAAGAAAGGACGATAGGCATGATTTCAGAATTTATAGGAAGCCGACGTACACTGATGTCACAATACCAGAATCTTCTTGTCATCCCATTCAACATAAATTGGCAGCTTACCGTAGTTTTGTCCATAGGTTATTGTCAGTTCCACTTTCACAAGAAAATTATAATAAAGAACTTAGCATAATATATCATATGGCTATAAGAAATGGGTACAATAGAAGTATGGTTGACGGGTTGATTAAGGGAAAACGTCGTAATTTGGTCCGCTCTCTTCTATATCCCGTGCAACCAGATGGACCACAAAAATTTTTGGGTAGTCTCACTTATTTAGGAGCGGTTAGCGAGAGAATTTCAAAGATATTATTTAAAAATGAAATCAGGGTAGCGTACAAAACGAATAACACATTGAGACAGATTTGTAACGGTAAAGATACATTGGAGAACAATAAAAAAAGTGGTATTTATAAATTAGTCTGCGATGAATGTGGTGGTGTTTATATAGGTCAAACCGGTCGTAATTTCCAAACTAGGTATAAAGAACACATTGCAGCATATAGGAATAATTGTCCAGAAAGATCTCATTTTGCAAAACATTTAATCGAGTCCTCTCATTCACTAAATAACAATCACACTTATAATATTTTACACAATTGCGATAAAGGTTTTAGGATGTGTGTTTTAGAATGTTTAGAAATTGTAAAACACAATACACATAGTTTCACACTGTTGAATGAATTAAACACATTCCCAAGGTCGCCGTTATTAAGAATTTTTGCAAACGGCGCTGTGAATACCGACCAACCGTCATTACCTAATCACCTCGTGAGTCACCAACAGGCGAACGGTTGTTGACACTCAGGTATAAATAGGGGTCCGGACGAGCCATTACTCACTTTCTGCTCGGCGCTCGACGAGACAACACGTCAAGGTGACGTCATTCAGTGCACAGCAAGTCAATTCTTCCTGAAGATGCTTCGTAGAGAGGCGAAACACGTGTCGAAGTCTTGTTAAGTATTTTATATTTTTTGTGGTATTTTTGTTGTGTCTAATACACCTTTTTTCACGTTACAGAATTTGCAGAGTATGCAGAGTTTGCAGATGCAGTGAAGGGTGCACACTCAAGTCTACATTTGATTTACTTACATAAGATTAGATTAGCGGATTAGTACTATATATTTATTTCATTAAATTTATGTTTAACAATGGAATTCCGCAAAGTCACGCCTGAATCAATTAATTATCTTAAGTCAGCAGGTACAGCTGAACAGGCAAAACTCTACATCAAACTCACTAAGTCACATCGAATTGCTGCTCAGAATGTTTGGTTCAATCAACAGTGTAAACAATATAAAGTCGTTCCATCTTATATTAATATTCGTTCTAATACGCAAAGTAGGGCAGCTAATATTGCTTTGAACAGGGCGAAAGATATTTGGTTAAATGAAGAGGTTAGGTATTGGTTTTCAGTAAGAGATAGTTACAAAAGCCATCTCAAAGTTTTGTACACAGAACTAGTTTATTCTTTACATAATATTGAGTTTGATATTTTAGATAGTAAAGCGAGGGAATTTGCTTCAATAGCTGCACACGAGAAATATTTGGTGCAGTCTAGAAAGTTAGATAAATTAATTAGACAATATCATAGACAGGGAACTTCAAACTATGTGGATCATTGTAACTTACAGATCGGACAGAATACGTGTCCGCATACTTTTCATGAACGAGTAAAAAATCTTAGTAGTGTCCAACTTTCGGTACCAGAACATTCATTGTTAGAAAAAGGTCTCAAATATAACATACAGCCAGTTGTGTCTAAAAAACCATTAGAGTCATTAGCGGTGGAGTCAGAAATGGCGATAGTTAGGTCCAAAAAAGATGAGGCTGTTAAACACCTCGTAGCGTCTCATATAAAACAGGCATTTGCTTCATCTGCTTCTTCACCATTTTCAGGGGATAGACACATTTACAGGTCTTTACAAAATAAAATTGATCAAAACAACTTAATAGTTTCAAAGGCTGATAAAGGTAATACAGTTGTCATTTTGGATAGAAATAGCTATGTACAAAAAGTTAATGACGTCATACAGGGTAGTGATTTTGAACAATTAAGTTCAGACCCAACGAAGCTTTTTACAGCACAGTTAAAAAATGTTACCAAAAACATTTCCTTTGTTCCACCAGAATCATTAAAGCATATTGTTCCGATGAACCCTAGGTCTCCTATGTTGTACGGTCTACCCAAAATTCATAAGATTGATATACCTATTCGCCCAGTAGTTTCTTATATTGGTGCCCCAGCATACAATTTATCAAAACATTTAAATTATCTGTTAAAATCAAAATCAAATTACACTCCAAAGTTTAGCCTCAAAAACAGCTTACAGTTAATAGATAAAATTAAAGATGTTAGCTTACCTCGGCGTTCTAGGTTGTTGTCATTAGATGTCGAAAGTTTATTTACAAATGTACCTTATGATGAATGTTTACAGATACTAGAAGGACACTTTGAAAGACAGCGTTTGCACCCTGGCGAGGTTGGCGATTTAATATCGTTAGCTAAAGTATGTATGGAACAAAATTATTTCAGATTTGAAAATCAATATTACAAACAAAAAGAGGGGTTAGCTATGGGGTCGCCTCTTAGCCCATTTATGGCCGATATTTTTATGGATCATTTTGAAAATACTCATATTGTAGATCAACCACATATTTTATATTACTATCGATATGTAGACGACATAATTATATGTTGGACTGGTACACTTCGTCAAATTGATGTTTTTGTAAATCAAATTAACAGTAAACATTCTAAAATTAAATTCAAATTAGAATTAGAAGATGACATTAGTAAATCATTGAACTTTTTAGATTTAACTATTACAAGAAAGGACGATAGGCATGATTTCAGAATTTATAGGAAGCCGACGTACACTGATGTCACAATACCAGAATCTTCTTGTCATCCCATTCAACATAAATTGGCAGCTTACCGTAGTTTTGTCCATAGGTTATTGTCAGTTCCACTTTCACAAGAAAATTATAATAAAGAACTTAGCATAATATATCATATGGCTATAAGAAATGGGTACAATAGAAGTATGGTTGACGGGTTGATTAAGGGAAAACGTCGTAATTTGGTCCGCTCTCTTCTATATCCCGTGCAACCAGATGGACCACAAAAATTTTTGGGTAGTCTCACTTATTTAGGAGCGGTTAGCGAGAGAATTTCAAAGATATTATTTAAAAATGAAATCAGGGTAGCGTACAAAACGAATAACACATTGAGACAGATTTGTAACGGTAAAGATACATTGGAGAACAATAAAAAAAGTGGTATTTATAAATTAGTCTGCGATGAATGTGGTGGTGTTTATATAGGTCAAACCGGTCGTAATTTCCAAACTAGGTATAAAGAACACATTGCAGCATATAGGAATAATTGTCCAGAAAGATCTCATTTTGCAAAACATTTAATCGAGTCCTCTCATTCACTAAATAACAATCACACTTATAATATTTTACACAATTGCGATAAAGGTTTTAGGATGTGTGTTTTAGAATGTTTAGAAATTGTAAAACACAATACACATAGTTTCACACTGTTGAATGAATTAAACACATTCCCAAGGTCGCCGTTATTAAGAATTTTTGCAAACGGCGCTGTGAATACCGACCAACCGTCATTACCTAATCACCTCGTGAGTCACCAACAGGCGAACGGTTGTTGACACTCAGGTATAAATAGGGGTCCGGACGAGCCATTACTCACTTTCTGCTCGGCGCTCGACGAGACAACACGTCAAGGTGACGTCATTCAGTGCACAGCAAGTCAATTCTTCCTGAAGATGCTTCGTAGAGAGGCGAAACACGTGTCGAAGTCTTGTTAAGTATTTTATATTTTTTGTGGTATTTTTGTTGTGTCTAATACACCTTTTTTCACGTTACAGAATTTGCAGAGTATGCAGAGTTTGCAGATGCAGTGAAGGGTGCACACTCAAGTCTACATTTGATTTACTTACATAAGATTAGATTAGCGGATTAGTACTATATATTTATTTCATTAAATTTATGTTTAACAATGGAATTCCGCAAAGTCACGCCTGAATCAATTAATTATCAGAACTCTTAAATCAAATTCAATTCAATAATAATAATTTTTAATTCAATCAAATCAATGAAATCAAAACGATCTTTACATTCAGTTCAATCACAAAAATAACTATGAAAATGTACGTACATTCACCTAGCGACCATTCACCGCGACCAAATCTTATTAAAAGGGTCAACCACGATCCACGAAATGAAACATTTTCCAACTATTTATATCACACTTATTTTTGGTCACTTAGTCCTTCACGAAAAGAGCCATTTATTAGCTGCAGAATCCAGAATCACAGACATAACTGGCTTATGGCACTGCCTTAATAATCAGGTCATGTCGTGTGTCCGTAATGAAATGGAATGAGGGTAGAGTCGCACTAAAGTGAGGATTATACCGATCTGCAGGCCCAACTTTGTACCGATATGACATAAACTTGAGATTACCCGTAGTATAAATAAATTAAAAGCTGTTATTTTGTTTATTATCGTTGTTTCAAAAACAAATCATGCAAAGTGTGCATCTCTCAAATTGCCTAATATTAGTCTATGCTAATATACTCCAAAATGCTTGTAAATAAAGCATTCTGAAAGTACACAAATTGTTATATTATATGTGTCAAATGCAGGAGAAGAAATAGAGCCAGCTATAAAACAGAAAACGTATTTTATTAATATTAGGTCAGTTATTGGTCGCAGAGGGCGACCCGAGATCGCGAACAAGCTTATACGAATATAGTTGAACAGCGCCCCTAGTGGCAACTGTCAAAACTAACTATGAGGCTACAAATTATTTAAGGAGGAATCTGTCGAAGTGTCAAGATTCTTTATTGATCTAGGTATCTAGTACAGCAGTTGAATCACAGATGGCGCTGTGTTCAACAGCTTATTGTGTAATTTAAAAAAAAATGCATTTCCAAAAACGAAATAACGCCGTTTTAGAGGAGGTCCTCTTTTTGAGGTCGGTTATAAATAAGTATTGCGTACCAGCATTCGTAATAGCTGAGGGTTCATAAGTACCACCATTATCTACCCAGACACCCAACTAGGATACTTACAAAATAATGCTTGAACTTGATAGATAACCAAGATCGGACTTAGAAACAAGAAAGAATCGCATCAAAACGCCAGCATTTTTCAAGCCCCATAATGCACATGAGACAACCCTATCCAGAATCCGACCACTGTTAATTTCCCAAAACAGAATAACAACACTTTACAAGGATAAAATGCACTAATTTCCATTCACCCACATCCACGCACCTGCGTGAGCGATTCCACAGGCCATTAACATTTAAGCGCAGTTCCAAAGCTGTGACAGCCCTAAAGGGCGATACGTGATACGGTTAACGGTTTACGCAACTGTACGCAACTGTACCACAGCTTGCAGAGAATGGATGGATCACTAATAACTTTACTGACTGCAGCATTGCTTTTAGATCTAGGTTAATACCTAGATCTAAAAGCAATACATGAGTACATCTTCGCTGACTTTTAAAAGGAGGCAAGGGCGGGTCCAGGATTCTTTTCTGGGAGGGGCAAAAGGGGCGGACGGACAGAACAATCAACAATAACTGTCAAAATTCGCAATTCCAGCCAGAAATAGACAAGAGTTTCACTCATGTTCTTTCTGTTATTTTATTCATATATTTTAACAACTCTGTTAATTTGATTTGCTTCTAAGTATGTACTTTGATGGAATCTCTACAATACACAAAATACCGTCTGGGTGCATGTGTCCCCGTGCCCCTCACCTTGAATCCGCCCTTGAACGGAGGATACATATATTGCGATTATATATTTTTTATTTAAACATATTGTTCTAAAGTTTGATTAGTAAGTGATATTTGCAGTATTGCATCTTTTTTGATACATTAGTGTTTATCATTGTTATCACTGAATTCGTAGAGCGTGCGTAGTACGAGCATAGCAGCAGCGCTACACGATTAGCATTTACCCAGCATTTTCAACAATGTGGATTCAAGTTACACTGGACAGAGACAGTGCCCGTGCCGCCAATTTGAACCCTTTATTTAAAGAAGATGAATTACATTTAAAGATGTTAGTATCCATGCAGGCTCAGGTCTGGCTATAACAATATAATATTCAGCTATTTTTTCCTATAGATAAACCACAAATGGCCCAAACAAGGGCCGACTCGTGCGATTAATACACATGTACCTACCTCTTCAAGGCAAGAGTTAATAGGTGTCTTCTAGACCGTTCAGCTGCATCGTTGGCTACATCGTCGCTTACCATCAGGTGAGATTGTGGCCAAAGGACAGTCTATTAATTATAAAAAAAACCTATATACCTATATCTACTCGAAGTCACGACGTGGGATGCTTAAAAGGCCTGGCTTAATCGTTTTTTGAAAGACCGGCAGCGCATTAGCATTGCCTCGGGTGTAGTAAGCACTTTCTATCAGGTGGCCCGCCTGCTTGCCTACCAGCTAAGTCATATAAAATCTGAGCTATAAAAAACATTTTGGATCAGCTGTTTGTGTAACACTGCGGCGGTACACTCAGGTTGAGCTCTATATCGAAGCGATGGCAGACCACATTACAGTTAATAGCGCGACAGCCCGGCGCCTATATGAGGATTTTTTTATGATAAAGCCTCCATGCGGTCCGCATAAAAGTTAACAACTCAGAAAGTGGCGCGAAGAGCGTGGACATCTGAATTATCCTTGATGTTTAGCGGTACCTGGCCGCGGGACTGATGAACTGAAAACTGAAACAGCTTCACGACTTTGATCCCCAGGCACGGTAGATCCCCTCGGATCTTTTAGAACCAAGTACTAACTCCAGATTCTTTGAGGATGTCTAAGGGCGGTAGTCAGAGGTAAGTCCAAACATTACATTTGGCACGTACCCACATTTTGCAGTAGTTGGATTTCCATCGCCTCTGTTAGAATACTAACTAGTTTCCTCGCGATGTTTTCCTTCACCGTTTAAGAGCACTGGCGTTGCGCACATAAATTTTTCGGTAGGAAAAATCCATTGGTGCACGACTGGCCGCGCGACTGATGGCCGAAATCGCTTACGTACGTAATTATTGGATACTTTATTACTTTTTTTTTAATCTTGTAAAATTTTCATCGTTTTCATCAGCCATTAATAAAATTAAGTACACCAGTCACATTGGAGCGCATCAGAGGACAGAACAATGAAACCTTTACGCAACACAATAATGGCTATCCAGTTGCCGTAGTCAAAAACGTCCCCGACTTTCATTATTATCATCAGCCTGATGAAGTTAACTGCTAGACATACACAATAAATGCCTTTTCTTTCTTTCTTTCTTTACATACATCTCCAGAAAGATCGAACCTGAGCCCTCTTCAACCATCGGCTTCCCGTGTTTATCAAAATGTCGTCGGTTTAATCTTTAGAAACCTATTTTTTATATTAAAAGGTACTTCTTCTCTCCATTTATGGCTCCTGTCTGTCATTCGACAGACAATCTTGCCAGTGTCAAGTGATTTGTATTGTATAAATACTTTTTAGTCAAGTCAGTCCATAGTCAAGTAGGCCGTCATTTATTTTGAAGAAAATGGTGGCGGTTTTCTTCAAAACATTCGAAACATTTTCAGTCAAATCAGGATATCACATAATACACTTTCATTCCAAATTTTTCACTTTGTGCTAAGACCTCGTGTTGGTTAAAATACCACCGATATTACACAACACAATTCAAAAAAACACAAGAAAAACAATTAAAATGAAAAAGCTATGTTGCTTCCCAAAATGCCAGAAAACGAATCATCACAGAACATTATTACTCAAGACGTAAAAAGTAAATTACCTATATGTATATTTCAAATGTGACAGTGCTACTTGTAGAATAAATGAACGAAATGAACGGGTAATCAAAAGTTTCTGTTGATTTTCTCGGTGATTATTGGAGGTAAAAATACAACTGTACTTCCATTTTGTAGGGAATAAAATCTACTTTCCGATGGCATACTTAACTCAAAAGTGCAAAATTTTGAGTTGGCATGGCACGGTAATAGTTGTGACGTGCGATGTTCTTCTCTGTCAAGAAACATTTTGGAGGGTTAAAAACATACGTCGTCAACAGCCACTCATAGCCTACCTACCCTGTTGCCCCTAACGTTGTATGTTTATTATTTTATACATATTTTATATAAGCCTATGTATTATTTTACTCTATTTTTATCTCGTTGATACAATCTTAGCTTCCCTACTTATTATTTCCTCAAATAAAGTTCTTAAATGGATCCCGGCTTCATTCAAACTTTGTGCTAGTGACGGTTTTTGTAAAAACATCCTTACGCGGACTGGTTTTTGTAACTTCGTTATAAAGTTTTTAAGAGTCTTGGGCACACGGCTGCTGTAATTTCCATAACTCACTGTCCTACTTAATATGATATTTTTTGTGTAAAATAAAATGTCATTGTAATTTGAAAAAAAATATACCACTACTATTTACCATGCTGTACGCCTACGCCTCACTAAACTTCAATATTGTATTACATATTTATTACTTTGTAAAAGGATCATACAAAAGAGCAGTAGGAACCAAGCCGTAAGTTTGTTGCTTGTTCTTCTAGGCTTTGGTTGCGTGGAACTGGCACCTAGAGTCACCTAGCTTTAAGACGTTTCAAAGTGATCCTTGTGATTTTATTGAATTAATACCTTTTGACTTTGACTTTGACATTATTTTTATTATTAACAATAATAAACTTTGATAAATATATTAAACGAACTGTGTTTTTAAGCTCTACCTCTAGATATTACAGACTCACCGAGTTCAGCGATCCTAAGCAATGTACCCTGAAGGCTACCTTCTCACATACCATCAAAATACCGAAAATGAGCTCGACAATTTCAGGCTACATCAACCTACAGCCGAAAGCCTGTTTGCATCTAAAGGGCCCTTTAGCTCACGGTATCAAGATTGTCGGAGTGGCTACCAATTTAATTTGGGATATTGCATAGTATCAGGAACTAGCCACGTCCACTAAATTGGGTCACAGATTAAATACTAGTTATTTAGGTCACAATATTAATTGACTTTCCATATTATAAATAAGCGGCTGTCAGTGGTGTTTATGAGTAAAAATGTGGGATAAAATCATTTATTTATCCTTTAGCGTATATTTGCAAATGCCTGTTTGCTGCCAAATTATGTATCTGTAGTGAGAAGAAGTGGATTTTTACCCTCTTCTCCCCGATACCCTGGTGGGAACTGACGTGAGTCCATCAACTTGAGACATACAAATTATGCCTCAAGTAGATGGACTCAGGGCAGTGCACCTTAAGGCACGTTCCGATCGTGCGTGACTTGCGAGGAAATCCTTTTTAAAGGTGATGGTTACCACTTAACATCTGGTGGGCCATCCGAATGTTCCATCAGCAAGTCGTACCTATAAAAAAATGGATTATGACCTGAATCGCATAACTGATGAACTTACCATGTTGCTAGAACAAAATTTACTTCATAAAAGCAGTATGTGCCGCATATAAACCTTCCTCCTGATTTTAAATTGCGAGCTCAACTAAATTAGTTACGACGGCAGTAATAGGACAAGCGATTCTCGACCATATTAATAGCTACTTCTGTAATAAATTCATGAAAATTCACAACTTGACAGTGTCATTAATGACCATTATTGCGTGGATTTATCATGCCACATTTGTGTTTCGAACTAATGCGTTTCAGTCGTGTAATGTGATTTAGTTTCAGTATTGTTTATTTTGTAGGATAGTGGTATTGCAAACTTTACCATATGAACTCTGGTTTTTTTAGTACAACTAGCTGATGGAACAAGCAGATGGCCCACCTGATGTTAAGTGGTAACCATCACCTATAACAAAGCATTGCCTCGTAAGTCACGCACGATAGGAACGTGCCCTACGATGTACTGCCCTGCGTCCATCAACTTGAGGCATACACATGTTAAGCCCCATGTGCCTGTATTACACCGGCAACCACACTTTTCAAACCGAAACACAGCAACGCTGCTTGGCGGCAGAAAAAGGCGTGGTGGTAGTCTGTGGAGCATATCCAATTGAATCTTTAGGTGCGGGCTCGCTAGTTCGCTAGTACCTACTTTGTACTTTTTTAGCTACTTACTAGATACACCCAAGAGCACTGGTGGTCTAGTGGGAATGACCCACCTTCTGATCGTAAGGTCGTGGGCTCGAATCAAGACATGCACCAATGGATTTTTTTCTCGTAAAGTTTATGTGCGCAATGCTTAATGCTCTCAGACGGTGAAGGAAAACATCGTGAAGAAACCAGTTACTATTCTAATAGCGGTGATGGGCTTGCTAAGCCACTTATGGAATACCAACTACCAACTTCTGTAAAATGTGGGTATGTACCAAATTTACGAGACGTACCTCTGACTACCCTTGTAGACATCCTCCAACAATCTTGAGTTGATGCTTGGTACCAAGAGATCTGAGGGAATATCTACCGTGCCTGCGGATAAAAGTTATGAAGTTGATTATTTTTATGATAGAAATTAGAAATTCTGAATTCTTAGAATTACACAAACAATAAAGCTTTATACAAGGTGTTCCAATACGCCAATACTGTGAAAGCGAACAAATTAACAGCTGTTTCATACATTTTAGCTAGGGTGGTATTGAACTTTTGTATGAAACAGCTGTTTTTTTTTCACTTTCACAGTGTTTGTTCTTTAGAAAATGTTATTCATATTGATGGGTACTTTAACACCCTGAAGTTTTAAATACAAGTATTGGAACACCTTGTATAGAGCTTTGTCTTTTTGGGCATAATAAACATGTAAAAGGTATGTAGATATTTACGAAGCCGGTTATTTATTTAAAGAAAACGGTCTACGTGTGGAAATAAAACTCTTTTACGAGGCACAAATTGCAGGAAGGTGGGAATTGGCAAACGGGCGGTATAGGAATAAGAATTTAAATTGCTGCTGTTTGTGGTGTAATTAGGCGAGAACAGACCTTTTTCTTTCAGGTGATTGAGAATGGAGCATTCGAAATGTTTAACGAACTGTACCCCAAGTATGAGTTGTATTTACCATATTTGGTTTTTCGGTTTTCGCTTTTGTTCCGTGTTCATTGCGGGTTTTGTATGAAGACGCGATAGAGATACCGATACGGAACTTTATGTTCTACTACTAATTTTCATCATACTTGCAACATAAAGTTCGGTATCGGTATATCCATCGCGTCTTTATACAAAACCCGCAATGAACACGGAACAAGAACGAAAAACGAGAAACCAAATATGGTAAACACAACTCATACTTGGGGTATAGTAGACGATGGTCCGCGATCATACTAAAGAACGGTAGGTACGTTTTTTGCCCGTTCTTCTAGGCTTGGTTGCGTGAAACTGGCACATAAATTCACCTAGCTTTAAGACGTCTCAAAGTGATATTTAAGATTCAATTGAATAAATACCTTTCCTTTGTATTTCTATTTTGTCGCCCTCCGACGAGGTGGGGCGACGATCTGCGAAATGTGGCTGGCAAACATTGGATGAGAAGAGCCGAAGACCGGGCTTAGTGGCACGTCTTGGGAGAGACCTACGTCCAGCAGTGGACGAACATAGGTTGATGATGATGATGATGAAATACCTTTTGACTTGACTTATCAGGGACCAAAGTTAACGAAAATATATTCCACATTATTTTTCTTTCTTAATTAATTTTCTTTCAGATCAAATTTTATAGTGAAATCCATTGAATCTACTTTAAACTAGTGGCAATTTGGGTGATCGAGTTTTAGACCGCCTTAAGGCATTACTCATGGCTTACCAGCCAAATTAGCAAAACATCTTATAAACAAAATTGATCTGAAAAACCTTAAATCGTCACTCGGTTAAGCAAATTGACGCTGCAATAAAATATATTTAATTACAAAACTTAGCTAAAAGCTTCCAAAACTCGTACGTAAACCATAAAATTATGTCAATAAAATCCTTATATCCCGTAAAGCAGGCACTTCCCATTCGCAAGATGTAATAAAGCAGATATCTCGCGATAACAGCCGAAATAATACATTGAAAAGCTTCGTAAACTTTCTTTTAATGGGCTGGAAACTAGACTTTATAGCTGTGGATATAAGGGTGTGTTTGTTATCGAGGTTAGAACGAGATTTAGTGCAGACGCTTCCGTTGGAATCCCAAATGTAGCCCGGGGGCGCACCGCACGCCTGTGCAGCTGGTATAGCCTTTTATATCGAGGCGACATCGAAAAGTAATAAACATTTGTGTCTACAGAAATAAAACAATATAGAAAACTAGAAAGACATATTTACTCATCATCATCAACCCGAGAGTCCACTGCTGGATATATAAACTTAAATTTCTAGGATGAATGAGTTTGGGCCACCTTACTCCGGCTTCCCGCAATCTACACAATTTTGTCGGTATTTTAACCTATAATACGTACCTAGTACAGTACAATACAAAATCATTTATTTATGCCACACGTATACAGTTTATAAAAATACAAGAAAAGACATTAAAAGTAAGTGATATAAATTTGCCGTCACTCAGCATAAATGCTATAGCAGCATACGCTACTATATAACGCTGGTCTTCCGTGACACCAGTACGCTTCCGTGACACTAGTGCAGAACCTTTCCTATTATCTTTTCCACTCTTACCTAAATGAAACTAGTGTTTAACAACACCAGTTAGATACCGTACAGCTACCGTAACTAATATATTTTTTTTATTTACACTAGTAATAAACATAAATTTAATGAAATAAATATATAGTACTAATCCGCTAATCTAATCTTATGTAAGTAAATCAAATGTAGACTTGAGTGTGCACCCTTCACTGCATCTGCAAACTCTGCATACTCTGCAGTGAAGGGTGCACACTCAAGTCTACATTTGATTTACTTACATAAGATTAGATTAGCGGATTAGTACTATATATTTATTTCATTAAATTTATGTTTAACAATGGAATTCCGCAAAGTCACGCCTGAATCAATTAACTAGTAATAAATGTGAAAGTTTGTG
This sequence comes from Chloroclysta siterata, assembly GCA_932294275.1. Taxonomy (NCBI): domain Eukaryota; kingdom Metazoa; phylum Arthropoda; class Insecta; order Lepidoptera; family Geometridae; genus Chloroclysta; species Chloroclysta siterata. The sequence continues at coordinate 19,948,265 of OW028595.1, read as the reverse complement.
AGAGAGTTTGAATTTGTATTCCAATCTCATTTCAGTAACGCCTGAACGGATTTGGATAAAACTTGAAATATTCATAATTTATGACCTATAATAACATTCAGGCTATTTTTGGTGGGTAGGTGGATAAGGTAGAAAGTGGAGCCGCGGGCAGATGCTAGTACAAAATATCAGTAAAAAACTGGTTCAGCAATGAACACAGTTTAGAATGACAGCCGCTCCTATTTTAGAATGACCATTTGAACAGGCTAAGGGGGTGGCTGGGGTGACATAAATTCCAAAGTCGGCATTATTAGGGTCAGCACTTATAACAAAGCACCCATTCACCTTTGGCAGCGGTAAATCCAAAGCCAGAAGATATGTTTAAACAAGTGAATGCGGACGCATGCCGTTGGGTGGGCGGAACTTTAATTCGCCGTGGTTTAGAGGATACGTTACTTTGTTAAAAGATGATGATGACTACCGACCATATGAGACACCGACCATTTTTTGACTAAGATGTCCTACGTACGTGTACGGTGGTAGTGCCATCATGATAAGTGAGAGGTAGAATATTACAAACATGCACTATTACAGCACGATTTCAATTATGCTCTACGGTTTTTTAACAGGATGTACGAAGTTTACTTTCGCTGCAAACGGTAGAGGTTTTATCGTTTGGTACGATTGCATGCGTGGTTATGGAGTCAAAGGTCCTGGCAGTCCTTAGTTTGACGAAGGTACGCCACGAATTGTTGAGGCTATCTGAAAACAGATCGACTCCCTATAGAATTATGTTCAGTTCCATTGTTTACACGCCTACAAACACTTGACAATGGTCGAATTCCGCATAGCAATTTGTCGTATATTTTATAGCTACCCTCTGAAAATCGACTGTCTTTGATCCGCTTGACGCATAATTAAAGCGATTTCATCAGTGTGATGGGGGTTGGCGTGTCCATTGTATATCCTTAACTCACTACGGACATGCCAATCACTACCGCTGTCAGCGTTTTACTCCTAAATAACATGTGACAGGTAATACTTGACATTCGTGCTTGTCGCTGGAATCTCTAATCTCTAATACTATAAGAATCAAAGTCCTGACTGACTGACTGACTGACTGACTGACTGACTGACTGACTGACTGACTGACATATAGACAACGCACAGCCTAAACCGCTGGTCCTAGAGACTTGAAATTTGGGGAGTACATAGGTCTTATGGCGTAGAGGTGTACTAAGAAGGGATTTTTGGAAATTCAACCCCTAAGGGTGTGAAAAGGGATGAAAACGTTTGTATGAAAAATAGTATTCCTTGAACCTACAAACTTGAAACTTGGAGTACATGTATTTCAAGGCTAAAAAATAGGAAAGGCATTTTTAGTTTTTTAAAACTACCCTTAATAAGTGTGCAAAGGGATGTAAAAGTTTGTATGGGACTTTTTTGACCGCTGGTCCTAGAGACTTGATATTTGGGGATTACATAGGTCTTAAGGCGTAGAGGTGTACTAAGAAGGGATTTTTGGATATTCAAGGGTGTAAAAAGGGATGAAAACGTTTGTATGAAAAAGAGTATTCCTTGAACCTACAAACTTGAAACTTGAAGTACATGTACTTCAAGGCTAAAAAATAGGAAAAGCATATTTAGTTTTTTAAAACTACCCTTAATAAGTGTACAAAGGGTTGTAAAAGTTTGTATGGGAGTTTTTTGACCGCTGGTCCTAGAGACTTGAAATTTGAGGAGTACATAGGTCTTATGGCGTAGAGGTGTACTAAGAAGGGATTTTTAGAAATTCAACCCCTAAGGGTGTAAAAAGGGTTGAAAACGTTTGTATGAAAAATAGTATTCCTTGAACCTACAAACATGAAACTTGGAGTAGATGTACTCCAAGATTAATAAATAGGAAAGGTATTTTAAGTTTTTTTAAACTACCGTTAATAAGTGTGCAAAGGGATGTCAAAGTTTGTATGGGAGTTTTTAAACACGTGGTGCGATTGACTTAAAACTTGGGGTAAATATACTAAGAAATAAATAATCAAGAATGACACTTTTAATTTTTGAGAATTACCTGCAAAGGGTGCAAATGACTGTAAAAGTTAGTAGCACGGTAGAGGGTATCTACCGTGCCTGGGGATCAAAGTCGTGAAGCTGTTTCGGTTCGTTTGTTTTTGGGGTAGAAACTAGGAACAAATAAGTACATATTTTCCGTGTAAGGTTATCTTTGTTGTATTTGTCATGTTTGTGCTAAGCTCAGTATCGATACCTACCTACCTAATATAGGTAATGTACGCCTATAGGTATCTCTTATACTTACGTAGGTTTTTAAAATCCTACCCTAATAATATACAAATCAATGCGAAAGTTACGATGTTTGGATGTTTGTGGCTCAATCACGGCTCACCACTTCAACGCGTGCGAAGCCGCGGGAAGCCACTAGTTTAAATGATAAGTGCTTGTCCATCACATAACCAGCAATTTAGAAAAGTAGCTTTAAACTTTGGCTTTATTTATTTATCCGGAGTCACGGAAAACAGCTGTAAATAGGGCTGCGTCATGTTGTGTTAGTTTCATTTTGGCGGAAAGTTTAAGAGGCATTTCATGAATGAAAAACTGCGAGATTTCAAAAGTCTTGTATCAATAGTTGTTCGCCATGACCTGTAGAATACCCTGCTTCCAGAGTTATAGAGGTATTATAGAAGACCAGCATTATAGTAGCGCATTAAACACTATTGAAGCACAAAGTTGAGTAACGACCGATTTGTTGTCCTAACCAATATTGATCTTTGTATTTCGCGCATTTTTTTGTGACACAAAATAAACATTTAGATATGATTTGATTTAGTTAGAACTAAATATGTTCCATCTGACTAGATTTCGGCTAGATACCGCCAATATTTCTAACTACTATATGCTGCGGCTTTGTTGGCGTAGCGGTGGTTCACTAAATAGTAAGGCACTATACCTCCTAGGCTGGTTACTTTTTCAAGATAAAAACTAGCCTAAATATGGAAATCTGGGTCATGAACAATATTGACATCAAGTACGTTCATATCGGTAACGACCGCGTGAGGTCTCAAACTTAAATTGTAAAAAAAGTTTTATACAAATTGGTTCAGTAAATAAGGCGTTGAGCAACAAACATCCACAAATCCAAACCTCTAAGCTTTCGCATTGATAATATTTGTAGAAAGCAGGTAAATGTGCATGCACTTGCCCAATCCTCTTGCAAGCACAATTTAGATGAAGAGATTTTTTAATTAAATTATATAAACGTGTCTCCACTGAAAATGAGGGGACTGGTCATGTCGTCCGTTTGTCATTCCATCTCATTACTCGCTCCGCTCCACTTAACTATTTCTGTAAGCGGCAGATACCAACCCACCATCACGGTGAACAATTTTAATAAAACTTACAAATAATTGTAGATACTTCTGTTTCAGAGAACATTTATTATGAGTTGGAAATGAATAAAATACATAGGACAAAAATGTGGTGGTGTGCAAAAGTAATAAATCGGTCATACATCTGACTACCCCCCTTAGACATCATCAAAAAACCTGAAGTTGTGGTGGGCATTAAGAGATCTGAGGGCACGCCTACCGTGCCTTCCCTAAGCTAGGTCAAAGTCGTGAAGCTGTTTCAGTTTTTTCAGTTTTACAGCTTCGATCCCCAGGCACGGTAGACATCCCGTCTGTTATTTTTATACCCTACTCAAAGAATTGCGGCCAAATGAAAACGAAATATCAAAATGGATCCCTTGCGGCTAATAAAAAATGTACTAAGTGAGTAAAAATAGTTTTTCATTACTCATACACGGAAAGTACTTCTGAAGTTGCCTGAGGACCGGATTGGAAGTAATATATTTCAGTCCTAGGGAGAATCGTTTTCGACTGACGGCTGTCAAATTATAAAAAAAACTTTTTTAAGTAAGTTTTTTGAGTAAGTATATCCTTTGACATCAAACTAATACAATTTTTCAGTGAAAGAATAATAATAGGCTAAGTGCTAGCATAACTTAAATCTTGAAAGAACTGTGGGAGTTTTACATTCAAGACACGGGACCCTCCACCAATTCATTATTCCAGCGAGCATTCATCACTACGTTCTTTTTTAAAGTACAGTAACCTTTATATGACGGCCGTAAAGTGTAGAATTTAAGGGGCTGACAACTATCAAACAACTTCTCGCTCGCACGTTTCGACATGTTGAAAGATATAAAATCACAAAACTCATTTTCGAAAAATCGCGATCAACCATTTTGTGTGCAATCACATTGCACACAGTTTAGTAAAAAATTCATTTTGATCGATACATGTTTTCCTACTCAAAAGTTTGCTTTACTAGTTTTTGTACATAAGCAAACTTTTAAGTAGGAAAACTTGTATCGATCAAAATGAAATTTTTACTAAACTGTGTGCAATGTGATTGCACACAAAATGGTTGATCGCGATTTTTCGAAAATAAGTTTAGTGATTTTATATCTTTCAACATGTCGACACGTGCGAGCGAGAGTTACATTAGATACATGTTTTCCTACTCAAAAGTTTGCTTTACTAGTTTTCGTACATAAGTAAACTTTTAAGTTGGAAAACTTGTATCGATCAAAATGAAATTTTTACTAAACTATGTGCAATATGATTGCACACAAAATGGTTGATTGCGATTTTTCGAAAATGAGTTCAGTGATTTTATATCTTTCAACATGTCGAAACGTGCGAGCGAGAAGTTGTTTGATAGTTGTCAGCCCCTTAAATTCTACACTTTACGGCCGTCATATAAAGGTTACTGTACTTTAAAAAAGAACGTAGTGATGAATGCTCGCTGGAATAATGAATTGGTGGAGGGTCCCGTGTCTTGAATGTAAAACTCCCACAGTTCTCTCAAGATTTAAGTTATGCTAGCACTTAGCCTATTATTATTCTTTCACTGAAAAATTGTATTAGTTTGATGTCAAAGGATATACTTACTCAAAAAACTTACTTAAAAAAGTTTTTTTTATAATTTGACAGCCGTCAGTCGAAAACGATTCTCCCTAGGACTGAAATATATTACTAAATAGTAAGAGGTTAAGAGAGAAATAGTCAGAGGTACGTCCAAACATTAATTTTGGCACATACCCACATTTCGCAGAAGTTGGTATTCCATACGTGACAGGTTGCAAGCCCATCGCCGCCTTCTGGATATCGTATTTGGAATACAGATAGCTGAGGGGGTATCTACCGTGCATGGGTATCTAAGTCGTGAAGCTGCATCAGTTTTTGTGTGTTATATGTTTATAACAAATAAAATAATGGAGTAGTTTCCTGTAATTTTGCCTGTAAATGGACCAGTACCCATTCCTCAAACCAGAACTATTTCACAAATAACTTATTTGAATGAAAAAAAGAAAACTGGAAGGCTGAAAAGCAACTTTTGTCAATAGACAAATCTATTGAGTGAAACTCAAACAATGGTTCGTAAAATCTACCTGTACGCTGAACTTAAAGCTTAGCTTGGTTTGAAATAAATCACTCATTTTCCCAGCGATTTCCGTTCAGATAATAGAAAAAGTTTCCCAATGAAATACCGGTTTTCACGAACCGGTGACCATGTTGTGATGGTCCAATTGAAATTCGAAAACTTTTTTGGCGACTTTTGAGGCTTCAGTCATTAGCCGAATGTAATTTTCTTCTTGTTATTTCAAAACAGTGTGATGAAAGGATTTTAAGTGTGCCTCAAAGAGGCTCCTTTTGAGCACTTGACACATGTTTTAGAACTTTTTAGGTTCTACGATATACCGATATTCCGGTTTCCTCACGATGGTTTCTTTCAATGTTTGAGAGTACCTACTGGTATGACCACGACTCTTCCTCATGATGCACGAGCTAGTTCTTCCAGCGATTAACTTGTTTGTTCGAATCTCTTCTTCTAGGCTTTGCATAGTTGCCTTGCTTGTTCTTCTAGGCTTTGGTCGCGAGGTGGCACCTAGAGTCACCTAGCTTTATGACGTGTCAAAGTGATCCTTGTAATTTTATTGAATAAATACCTTTTGACTTTGATTTGACTTTGACTCTTTTTGAAAAGAAAATATTTATTTGAAATTATTCTTCTTATTCTACTACAATAAACAGGTACAACTTACGTAGAGGTGAGGTACCCACATTGATACCCTGGCTGCGTTGTGTAGGGAAAAACAGTCTGCGTCTCAGCTATACAATATTTATTGCAGGTAAAACTACCTAACTATAATTTCATTGATTGAAATAAATATGTTCTGAGAATAACGGCCGTCACATGGGTGTATAGGTTTTCAGAAAGCCGTAGCTTTGGAGTCGGTAGGAGAAAATTAACAGAAGCCACAGAAGGAATTTGTACCATTACCTGCACTGAATAATTAGTTTAGTTGGTCCAAACTTTCGTAGTTTAGGAACATAAAAACAAAAAAGATTTGTTTGCTAGAAGTCTTTTGTTTTGCCTAGAACTTGGCAGGACGATGATGGCATTTTATGTGGCAAAACTTGTAACGCCATGTCACAATATGGACGCGATAATCAAAGTAATCCTCCGTTAATTTTATTCCATGGGAATAAAAACAACACTTTACAACATTCTTGTTACTTTTGATGCCTGATTATTTTATGCTTTGACAACAAGAGTTTGGTGAAAACGCGTCTTATACTAGTTTGTTTGTAGTCATCCCAGTATAAGTATTTTAAAGTGCTATTCTTCTAGCGCAAATTAAAGGCAAGACAAACTCCGTAATATTATCATAGTTTCTTGTAAAGTTATTTGACTGTTAAGGCGAAGACAAGAGCTAACGTGACTCTCGCTCGCACGTTTCGATATATTGAACGATATAAAATGACTAAACTCATTTTCGAAAAATCGCAATCAACCATTTTGTGTGCAATCACATTGCACACAGTTTAGTAAAAATTTCATTTTGATCGTTACATGTTTTTTTACTTAAAAGTTTGCTTATGCACGAAAACTAGTAAAGCTTACTTTTTGCACACCAAATGGTTGATTGCGATTTTTCGAAAATGAGTTTAGTGATTTCATATCTTTCAAGATGTCGAAACGTGCGGGCGAGAGTCACATTAGTTCTTGTCTTCGCCTTAACGTTGCAGCGGTCCAGCTGACTCTGAAAAGTCAATTTGCCGTCTTTCAGTAAAGCAAGAAGTTGGCCTCTTCTTGCATAGCTTATTCAGAAGGCCAGTAAAAACAAGAATCACGTTAAGTTAAGAGTAGTAGAGCTCTTTGTGAAGGGCTCGTCCGGGGAAGTACTACCACCACGCCTTTTTCTGCCGCCAAGCAGCGTTGCTGTGTTTCGGTTTGAAGAGTGTGGTTGCCGGTGTAATTACAGGCACATGAGGCTTAACATCTGTATGCCTCAAGCTGATGGACGCAGGGCAGTGCATCGTAGGGTACGTTCCTATCGTTCGTGACTTACGAGGCAATGCTTTGTTATAGGTGATGGTTACCACTTAACATCAGGTGGGCCATGTGCTTGTTCCATCAGTTGGTGGTTTAAAAAAAAAAAAAGTCCGTTTTGAGAACGTCGCGTCGTCATAAAAAACGAACACAAAGTGACAATTGTTTAAAAAGTGTCAATTACTAAGTGGTTTGATGTTTATCTACAAAAAGTATCTATGCTGAAGTGTAAGTATAAACTGTCACTTTTTGATACCATTGTACGTATTATCAACATCAAGTCAATCTAATAACAGGACGTATGGATATATAGTCGGAAAGCTATTTAGTCCTAACGCGATGTAGTCATATCGAGATTTAGTCAGAAAGCGACTTAGTCATAATGCTATCTAGTCAAATCAAGATGTAGTCTTAAAGCTTCTAACCCATACTTTCAACGTATTTTTGAAGTGTATTTGATATACACTGTTATTTGAAGATTATTATTTGTTATTTTAAGCTATTAGGAAGTAAGTCTTCATCATCATCACCATCAGCCTTAAGAATTGGCATCTTTTGATTATCAATTTATAATGTAGCTCGCTAGACAAATTTGGATTGAATTACTATTTCGCATAGTGTACGCAGTTAATGCGAAGTAGTAATTCAATCCAATCAAAATACATATAATTTAATTTAATAAAAAGTGAACAGTAGAGTTGATCAGTATTATGCTAAGGGGCTGACAATCGTAAAACAACTTCTTGCTCGCATATTTCAAAAGTTTGCGTTAGTACGAAAACGAATAAAACTAACTTTATGGTAATGGCAAATGGTAACTAATGGCAAAAATTACCTAAATATGCGGGACCTATCTAGATGTTTTTACCTGTCTACCAACTATACGCTTAATAATTGAAAACCTCGGCCTGCCTCCATGTAGCCATACCCTATGCAGGGTCCATGTGATACTTACTAACACCTAACAACAATGTATGTATCTAAACTAAACCATGTGTAAGCAATAAATGTATTGAGTATTGAGTTCCTCTTGGTAGCGCATAATATACAATTTCGTGTTCTTGCGGCAACGATGGGCTTGCGACCTGTCACATATGGAATACCAACTTGTGCAAAATGAGGATTTGTGCCAAAAGTTATTATTCTCCTCTCACTAGCCCTTAGACATACTCAAAGAATCTTAATTTGATACTACATGGTACAATTGTTCTTATTATTAAGTTTGCATAAGTACGAAACTAGCAAAACAATCTTTTTAGTAGGAAAATTTGTTTGGATCATAATTATATTTATGCTGAATTATGTGCAATGTGCACTGCACACATCTTGGTTCATTGCGATTTTTTATAATTAAATATAGCGATTCTGTCTTCCAAAAAGTTGATGTGCAAACAAGAAGTTGTTTGACGGTTGTCACTCCCTTAAGCTCTTGTTTTTGTACAGAGGATGAAATCGTGTGGCTAGGAAGTAGGGCACTATAAATAAAAATACAAATGCTTAAAAAATTCTTTAGATTTTCCTTTCGTGGAAAATTCAACAATTGTTATGATAACGAATCGGACAATGAATTAAAAGATTTGCATCCCTAATGTTAAATATCATTAACGTAAGCGAATCTCGTTTTTTCCATAATTATTTTTTTCCGTTTCACCACGTTTCAATTTACGCAAGTCTCAGATTAAACCCAAGTTTTCAATTATCGGTCCCATTAAGGAGGGCGGTTCTTCTCATTCACACAGAAAGCAGGTTGGTAGTGGTCTTCTAGAACTTCGTAGCTTATTTGAGTATGCACAGCAGGTTATTTAAATGTTAAAGATTTCAGGCCATTCAAAAGATTCCAGATCGGATTTCTGGAAATTATAAAAAATATTATAATCTACCTTAAATATAATACAGAACGAACATTTGTGTAATGAACATAATATTTGTTCTCGATCTGCGTGTATCGCAGTTGCCTGTTTTTAGGTTTTACCGACGTTGCTAACCTAAAACTTGCAACCTGCTTTCTACAGAAACGCAGTTTGGTTCTTCTCGAAGGTTCATCAACTTTTATAGCTGAGTGGAGGATGAGCTCGACCGTTATCAATGTTTCTGATCACTGTTCTGATTCCCTTTTAATGTGATCCGCTTGTAAAGTTAATTTGGTGGTGAAAGCGTAAAGCTTTTTGCCAAATGGTCCTTTGATTTGGTGAAAATAAATTAGGGTCGCGACTGTAATCCCTGAGCTACTCCGGCAACAATCGTTCTCTCTGATCTTTTGGTTCCTATTTACCTAGTACCTATACATACAAATACAATTCCGTAAATAGGGGCATGAATGAGTATAAGCCTTACACTAAATCATATTTCACTCCTACTTAATGTATTAATGCGAAGGTAAGATGTTTGGATGTTTGTGAATCAATCACGCCCTAACGACTGACCCGATTGCGAAAAATTGTATTAATGTAGAACGTAACCTAGATTATCATAATAGCTTCTTTTTATTTCGAAAAAATATAAGAATAACGCTTGAAATATACCGCCTAACGTCTGTAATAGGTAGGTATACATAAGTATACCTACCTGTTACAAAACATTGCCTTGCAAGTTACGTACGATTTTTAAACCTGCACTATGCACCATCAACTTGAAGCATACCGATGTTAAGCCTCATGTGCCTGTAGTTCTACCGGCTTACACAGCCTTTAAACTTTAAGTCGGTAACGCTGCTTGTAAGCAGATATGTGCATAGTGGTAGTACTTCCCCGGACGGTCCTTTCACAAAGAGTTTTGCATTACTAACATATTACTTTACGTTTGTAGGCATAAACTTTAGGCTAGTCAAAGATAAAGACGAAACTACTTTTGTCAGACTTTTATCCGTAATAATAAAAGATTTCCGTCATTGTTTTTGAAAAGTCAACAAGGAAAGACAAATTTATGTGATACTAAATATAAGGCTAATACTTGTTTGGTCAAATCACCCTTTTAACTAAAAATTACAGGACAGTAAAAAACAGATACGTATCAACTTATGACAACCTTTACAGCTCAGTTGGTAGTAGCTCTGCCTTCTGCGCCGTAGGCCGTGGGTTCGATCCCCACCGAGAACAAATTTTTGTGTGATGAACATAGATGTTTATTCTCTGTCTGGGTGTTATAATATATTATAAGTATGTATTTAAAAAAAAAGTATATAAATTATGTATTATATCAGCTATCTGATTCCCATATTACAAGCTTTGGCTTAGTTTGGCGATAGATAGTGCTGTGTGGATAGTCCACCATTTATTGGGCACATGCCCGCATTTTTGCAGTAGTTAGTATTCCATACGTGACAGGTTGCAAGCCCATCGACGCTGTTAGAGCACTAACTGGTTTCCTCACGATGTTTTCTTTCAAGAGCATGACGCACATACATTTTTCGATAGGAAAAATCCACTGTAGCACGACCGGATTCGAACCTACGACCTTACGATCGGAAGGCGGGGTCACTCCCACTAGACCACGGATGCTCTTACACGAGACATTATACACATGCAGCTTTATTCATGTATCTGATGCTGACGAAGCCAAGGATTATCGTAAATTCTCAACAAACAAGGATAGTCCAGATTGTGGTGATTTCCAAGGAAAGCAAGCTCGACATTGTGTCCTCTTGTACATGAACGTAAAGTACGCGTTTTACGTTTGTTACACACATAAAGAAATGATGTAAAGACGGCCACTGTACCTTTATTTTATTAGGGTTCTTGGATACAGTAAATACACACCAATTTCACGCATAGAACTGAAACTTGTTAAATAAATTAATATTGGTGGATATTCCACACAGCACTATCTAGCCATGAACTAAGCAAAGCTTGTTTACTATGAGAACTAGATATGGGTCCCCATCGCAGCTACGAAGATCCTTTTAGTGACGTAATAATAACAATAAATCTATTTTATGATCGAAGATCCTTCTAATGACGTATTGTCAGAAAAAAAAACAACGCTTGAAACACCGAACGCTTCGAGGATCGAGCGCAAAAATGCGAATGGCGATTTATGGACTGCTGATATTTGATAGCTGATATTAAGTACTTGCGCAGTATGTGTCACAATAACTAAATTAAAACCAAATTTGTACTACTTGTGTTCAATGATTTAATTTACCTTTTCGTAGTGTACTTCTGAATAATTATAATATCACATGTTTTATTTAAATCTCTCTACGGGCAGCATGATAGGTTTTCTGGTATTTATGTGAGATGTCTGAGGAACTCTGGGCGAGAGCAACAACCGAGTGGAGCCCTAACAACGGGAAGCGGCACCGCGGCCGACCCAGACGGAGGTGGCGGGATGACCTCGATACATTTGCCGAAAATTGGACCTCAAGGGCCCAAGACCGTAAAGAGTGGATAGGGAGGCCTTTGCCTTTGCCCGGGATGATGTAGGCTGAAATAATAATAATATGTGAGATACATAAGTGTGACCCGTGTGGTATTTGAAGTTGTACCCTAGATTGAATTTAGAATAAAATACAAAAAAGGCCACTTCTAAATAAAAGCCTAAAGCGTCGTATACAGGACTTTCGCTTCTACGCGCCAGAATATAATTTCCTTTATTAGGGTTCTAGAATAGTGCGGTGCCACGGCTAGAAAAATGGACACATTATTCGCGAAAACAAGCGATTGTTATTCACGTTACCGACGGAATTGATTGCATGTAGACAGATGGCGTTCGAAAAACGCAGTTTAGGCGCAACGTGTAACACAGTTGTGTGTGTTGAATTAATAGCTTCAGTTCCCCAACGGTTTGGACGCTCGTTTGAAATAAAAAATGCTTTGAAAGTAAAAATAAACGGTTACATTCTCTTATGAAAACATTCTGGCAGCAAATAACGAGATGGGAACAAAACAATAATGACGATGCCTAAAAAAACACTCGCGTATTTTTTGTAGTCAAGTTTCGACTCGTGCTTGGTCTCACAATTAAATCGTGTTCGAGAAGCTACATGTACCTAATGTTTGCAAATGACTGATTGGTTTTTGGCCCTATACGTGATAGATGGGTTTATTTCAGTTTCGACTGCCCTCACAGCTTAGTTAGTTGGTGCTTTTTGCGCTGTAGGCCGTGGGTTCGATCCCCGCCATTTGTGTGATGAACGTAGATGTTTGTTTTAAATCTGGGAATTAAATAATAATAGGTTGTATTTTAAATATATATATATTATATAGGTAATTGTATAAGCTATATGGTTTTCATGTGGGGCTAGATAGTACTGTGTGGAATGTCCATAAATATTTATTTATTTATTCATCGATCGCTCGTCGTATTATAATCGTTATAATATCAACTTAGTTAACAGAATTTCATCATTTTTGTTGTCCTAAATGTTGAATAAATTTAGAACTATATAGACCAATCATCATCATCATCACAGATATAGATATAGACCCTCTTAACTATAATTTAGTAAAAAGTACGAGACCGCAGGATGGCATGAAAAAATAATTTTCAATTATATGGCTAGTTTACGTTGGGATCCGTCGTGCTGTACATAAATAATAGGTAGCCTACGAACCGTTATAGACCGTGTCTAGACAGTCATTAAGTTCAAATTCTAATTTATTTGGTGAATTTACCGAGCATTCGACAGAAAAATAATGTATAAAAAAGAATTGGATTAAAGGTCGATTCACACATATCAGTGAAGTCACAGTTCCGACACAGTACCAGCACAGTTTCATACATTCTGGCACTGACACTAAGAGCACTGTGTCGTCACTGGCACTGAGAAGTGGGGATGCGTTCATAGAGAATGTATGAAAGAATAATTCGCATTGTGCCGGTACTCTGCCGGTACTGTGTCGGAACTGTGGCTTCACTGATATGTGTGAATCGACCTTAAGACTTTACATAACCTGTCATATATCAACTTTTCAAGAGTTTCAAGAGTAGTAGAGCTCTTTGTGAAGGGCTCGTCCGGGGAAGTCTACCACCATGCTTTTTTATATCGCAAAGCAGCGTTGCTGAATTTCGGTTCGAAGAGTGTGGTTTACGGTGAAATTACGGGCTCATGAGGCTTAACACGTGCCATAGGATGCACTGCCATGCGTCCATGAACTTGACGCGTAAAAGGCCTGAAATATTTTCTCTCGTCATCATCATCATCATCATCATTAACCTATGTTCGTCCACTGCCGTAGGTCTCTCCCAAGACGTGCCACTGAGCCCGGTCTTCGGCTCTTCATATCCAATGTTTGCCAGCTACATTACGCAGATCGTCGCCCCACCTCGCCGGAGGGCGTCCTACACGACGCTTACCTAAACGCGGTCTCCACTCAAGTATTCGTTTACTCCAACGATTGTCGGTTCTACGGCAAACATGGCCAGCCCACTGCCATTTCAGCTTGCTAATCCTTTGAGCTATGTCGACTACTTTAGTTCTCTGTCGGATAACCTCGTTTCGGATTCTATCCTTCAGAGAGACTCCGATTTTCTCTGTTCATGAATAAAACTATTTTGATTTTTTTCTCATCCTATCATCAATTTCTTTTGATGTTGACTGTACCTCTAGATCGAAATTACTGTGGTTCAATAACGTGAAACGATGTCAATAGAAACACTTAACGTACTTTAATGAGCTAAGTTAAGTATTTCGAGTTGTTTATTACAGCAAGTTGGGATCTGTCGGGACTTGTAATCGGATTAAAAGATTTGAATTTAACTAGAAAATGAACTTGTTCAAGTTCCCTAACTCGGGGAAATGTTGAAAAACAAGGTGGCAAATTCTGAATAAGAAAATAGCACAATGTCTTAGTAGAAATTTTTTGTTTGATACTTTTATACAGCTAATTGTAAAAAAAACCATGTTAAATTACTTGAAGATCATTTAAGCCCTTATAAATTAACTTTAAAGACGCCGGTATTCTAACTAAGTTTTTTTTCTCGTGTTTTTGATTTAATTGTTTACATTTTTTATATTTCTGTTATGTTTTATTTTTCTCAATTTTTTTGTATTTTATTACCAACTAAGAAAATGTAAATCTTATTAAAGTATATATTTTTTAATCTAGCAATTACAATAATATTGTAATAACTAGATTTAACGCATTGGAATCTGTCTAATGCTATGTTATTTCTTATGTAAATGTATACAAATAATTTGTAAATTTTCCAATATGTAAATTTGTTTGCGTATTATTATCGTGATAGTATTGAGTCTCGTGTTAAATGACAAAGAGAAGGGTTGTTGAATTTGTATTTTCTAACGATAAGACCACTATGTTGTTTTAGTAGTTGTCCCAGTTTCAGTCACTTTTCATTGAAAGTATAGATGAAAACAAAAATATTTTCTCTCCTCTTCCTCGCTTTCCTTAAATGATGATCTTTATGTACTCGTAGCTGTCATGTCGTACGAAAATAAACTGCATGTTTATATTTATTTTTCATATGAAACGGCTTCCTACCTATTACGTTAATTTATACTCGCAAATAGGTCAACTGATCCAAATCTAAATTTACACTAATATTATAAAGAGGAAAGCTTTGTATTTTTGTATTTTTGTATGTAACGAATAGGCTCAAAAACTACTGGTCCGATTTCAAAAATTCTTTCACCATTAGAATGCTACATTATCCCTGAGTAACATAGGCTATATTATATTTTCAAAAAAATCTGGGATCCTTACTAAAACTCCAATAATGTAACCCAAGGTGGAAACCAAAAACCTTACATCGCGTGCGCTGCGAAAACTATTGATGATAGAACAAAATAATGTACTACGATTTTATAGAACACGTCATCATCTACAAAAAATGTCACGACAGCATATGTCTAACTATTATAGTTATGTCACAATAAGTGTTTTTTTATTAGAAAAAATTAATTGAAATGCCGCCGCTAGAAAAGGGTCTTTATTTGTACCTTGGTATTAATCCTTATCCAAATAAATCTTTTCATAATTAAGACGGTTTCAATACCTATAGATTACTTCTTAAATTTTTCAAATCGGACATTCCATTCAAAAGATATGACGAAATTAAAAACGTTAACGGGTCCACGGGTCACGCTCGGGGTGCGATTTCAGTCTCTGGCGTGCAAATGTATGAAATAAGTAGACTCGAGGCTCGAACCCACGGTCTAAGTTTATCCTAATATGTTCAAAAAATTTATGACCACCCATGCGAAGCTGGGACAGGCCGCTAGTAATTAATAAATTGTCAGCAACATGTTTAACTAGACTACATCCATCGCTGGGAGCTGCCAGCCGATTATAGGAAAATTCAATGTACCGTTTACGTAATTTCGGTTTTCCGGGTTGGCGCGTCGGGTAATAGCCCTTACTACCTAGCGCAGCGTATACGAAGGGAACAGCTGGATCTCTACGCAAACAAAACTAAAAGTGACGGTGAAGCTGACAGAATAAGAACGGAAAATAATAAATAGGCATAGAACACATTTGGAAGCTGACAGAATAAATACGGTTTTTTTTAATACAACTAGCTGATGGAACACGCAGATGGCCCACATGTTGAGTGTCAACCGTCACCTATAACAAAGCATTGCTTCGTAAGTCACGCACGATAGGAACGTGCCCTACGATGCACTGCCCTGCGTCCAACTTCAGGCATCCTAATGTGCCTGTAATGACACCGGCAACCACACTTTTCAAACCGAAATACAGCAACTGCTTGGCGGCAGAAAAAGGCGTGGTGGTAGTTCTTCCCCGGGCGAGCCCTTCACAAATAGCTCTACTACTACGGTTAAATATTAATTAGCATAGAACATATTTATTTGGCAAAATATTCAACGTTTGTGTATTAGTAGTCAATTAGATAACCTACTTCTTAAATAAACAAAAACTAAATTTATATTGTATCTATTTATTGTTCCAGATAATAAAATAAAGATAATGACGACAATACAACGAAAAACTTGCAAAGAACTTGATCTTAAGAACATTACTAGTATTGGCAGTCGGCGGCTCGCCCAGACACCGTAATGATGATGTTCTAGTTGGCGATTTCCTCGTTTAGTTTTGGAAACTATCATGGTTACGAACATAAAATTCATTTAAAACAGGATCATTAGACCGTTTTGTCTGCCAATAAAATTTGTTTTCAATCGCCTGGACTTTAGATCGACACGTGGCGCATGAAACTGTGCCGAAATATCGGAAAACAATCAAACTCACAAATCATGTTAAATGTCCCGTTTTGAATGAAAATTATGATTTCCCCGTATTCTGTACTAGCGACCCGCCCCGGCTTCGCACGGTTATTGTGGGTTATCCCTAAGAGATTACGCTTGTATTATGCATATATAAAGCTTCCTCTTGAATCACTCTTTCTATAAAAAAAAAACCGCATCAAAATCCGTTGCGTAGTTTTAAAGATTTAAGGATACATAGGGTTATAGGAACAGAGAAAGCGACTTTGTTTTATACTATGTAGTGATGTATGAGCTGAACATTATTTAGCTACTATAGGTGCCTACCAAAATGTGTTCGATGTATACGATAAAATTAGATGAGACTCGTGGAATGGCGTTGCTGTTACCTAAATGAAAACCGAAATATTCGGAAAGCTCTTTGCTTACCGTACCCGAATCTTGGTTTAAAAAGGTTATGCTTTCATGTTCACGTGATTTACTGCTATGTTCAATATTTCTAACCATTTGTTGTTTTTTATGCAATTTTTTTGTTAACATTGACAATCATTAAATGATAATCAAAATCAAAAATCTTTTTATTGTTTTTACATTGTTTAACAATCGGGTTGGGATCTCTTCTTTTAAGTTTAACAACCTGTGTTAGAAGAGTCCCCTCTTTTTTGTGGTCTTAAATAGGTACGATAATGAAATATACATATAGAAATAATAATACATCATAACATAGAAAAAAAAAGAAAATATATATATATATATAAACAAAACAATGTTAAAAACCATGCTTAAATATGATGTATGCTACAGCAGCAAATGGGTCTTAAGCTCAGCATAATGCCCCCTGTACCATTTTGTATTAACACATTTTTGTATTACTTTGTGTTAACGCTGTATCATTTTGAAGGGCACGTCTGGGGAAGTACTATGTACACAGTGCCTTTTTCTGCCGCCAAGCAGTGTTGCTGTGTTTCAGTTTGAAAGATGTGGTTGCTAATGTTATTACAGGAACATGAGGCTTAACATCTGTATATTGATGGACGCAAGGCAGTACCACTTAACATCAGGTGGGCCATTTGCTTGTTCTATCAGAAAGTGGTATAAAAACAGATTGTTTTGAAAACCCTTAGATATTTTTGCAATGAGCTCGGCCAAATGCGAAATAAAATTTTAATTTTATTAATAGTTTTTTTAGTTAGTATACTAAAGTACGCAATCAATAACATATTATCGTTTCTAAAAGAACTAAAATTATGCCTTCTTATTTAAATAAGTCTTCAAACAACGAAAAATTTTCCTGCGCCTTTACAAACTAAAGTAATCGTAATGAGAAAACTTCCCTTTCGAGTGATTTTCTTAACGTTCCGACATCGGCCTCTACTAACGATACCACTAAAGATGAGAACTTTTAATTAGTTTACAAATAGGTGCCACAGTTACAAATTTTACTAAATCTCAAAGCAGTTTTCGGAGTAGATTTAAGAAAAATATCTAAGGCAGCTGTTTTCTTTTGATTTGATTAAAAATACCGATCCCTTGTTTCTTCAGAAAATGTTTTCTTAGGCAGCCAATTTATACGAGCTCCGATTGTAGAGCACCTCGATCTAACCTTGACCCTAATAAAAATTATAAATATAAACTACTAGCTGACCCGCAACGTTGTTTTGCCATATACTTACTACAATGATTATAAAAAAATAGGGGTTGGTGAAAATTTAGGGTTGTATGTATTTTTATGGAACATTAAAAAAAAAAAAAAAATTGACCAAAAAATAAAAAATAAATGTGAGGGGTGGACAGGTCAACCCTTATCACTAAGGGGTATGAAAAATAGATATTAGCCGATTCTCAGACCTACTGAATATAAATATAAAATTTCATAAAAATCGGTCAAGCCGTTTCGGAGGAGTATTAACTAACTAACAATGTGACACGGGGATTTTATATATAAGAAGATTAGCGGAATTGCGCATGACTTTGTTCACGTGAAGTTGTTTTCATACAAACTGAACTACTTATATTTCAAGAAAACACACCTCTACGTACCAAGAAAATATACCCTGAAAATTTTAAATATCTACGAACCAGCCTGTAGACGACGCGCCTCGCGAACCTGAAAACAAAATAAAACAAATAACAAAATTAAATATTAGTAAAAAAGTAAAGAAGCAATTAATTATAAAGTGTAGGTAGAAATATTTTGTACTTACCTTATATTAAAATAAAGCGAAGTCTACCGCCCGTTTGTGCGCTGACATACGTCAAAGTAGTTGGTTTGTTGGCCCGACACGGAAAGCTTCGTTGTCCACGCGCAATCGAACGGTATTCTCTTTAATATTCCTAAAAAGTGTTTTTCTACCACGACATCTCACCACTCCATGCAAAGATCCTCAACAAAGTCCTTACGAGCCGGATTATACGTGGAACATTGTGTAGAAGTCGCATAAATGTTTAACACTCCACCGCGAGACAGCCGCCATCTTACAACGGTGCAGACACGTAGTGCGTGGAAAAAGGAACTCATGATGAAAGAAGACCCGGCGCGCGACGTAAAGTCGGAAATATTGAAAAAGGGAAACCCTGAAACTGCGTTTAGTGTCATCACACGACCTAAAACTGAAGGCGATTGTCTGAAAAGCGCCCACAGTTTACATCCCGTTTCCTCCAAGCAACATTCTAACTCAACCGCTAAGTCTATAGAAGCGCGAAAAAAGCTACTTGAGTTTGAAGCCGCTAAGGCTATGGCTGAAATCGAAAGAAAAGCTGCTGAAAAGAACGCTCAACTAGAAAAGTCTTTAATTAAACAAAAGCTAGCTGCGGAAATAGCGGCATTAGAAAGTACATCCAAAAGCCGACGCAGTTCTTTATGCCAGCCTACCGAAATAGACTCAATCGGAAAAGTGCAACAGTGGTTAGATAAAAGTCACTTAGCTGAAAACATAAAAAACTATGACGCGGACGCGGACCGCGACGGCGCGTCGGACGGCGCCAGCGGCGGCGGAGCAGGCGACGGCAGCCAGATGCAAAACCTTGTTAGCGCCATTCACCAGTCTAACCTGCAAAATAAACAATTAATGTCAAGATTTGCTACATCAAAAGACTTACCTCAGTTCTATGGAGATCCTCTCGAGTGGCTGGCATATAAACTTGCTTACGATGAATCTACAAAAATATGTAAGTACAGTGATGCTGAAAATATGTGGAGATTACGCAAGTCTTTAAAGGGAGAAGCAAAAGAAACAGTTTCTTCACTTCTCATCGGGACCACGGCTCCGCAGACCATCATTGAAGCGCTCGAACTCCGCTACGGCAGACCTGAAACAATAATACACAAAATTACATTTCAACTGAAGAAAATACCACCACTATCGCAAAACTACCACCACGAAATTGTATCATTTTCAATAAAAATCAAAATCTTCGTGGCCGCAGCAAAAGCAGTGAAACAAACTGATTACCTAAGAAGTCCCGAGCTGGTTACTTCTGTGCTCGCTAAGTGCCCTAGTGCACTCATCAATTCAATTCAATTCTAGTTTGCGGGCCAAAGGTGGGTTCGAATCCAGTGTTACTTACATGGGACAGAATTGTTCAGGCGTTCGGGCGGCGGAGGCTTTTGCAAGTTTTTTCGCGAGCACCTTTCTTTCTGATATACCTTTGCTGAGTGCTGCGGATACCAATGCCAATGATAGTAGCTGCAATAGTAATTGCGTAAATATTTTAGACTTCACGCCTACTGACGTTTTAAATGGGATTAAGAAATTGAAACCCAGTAGCTCTACTGGACCTGACGGCATCCCTCCTAAAATAATAAAACATATGACGTTATCTTTCGTATCTCCACTCTGTCATATTTTTAATTTAGCCCTCAGAACAGGTGTGTATCCCTCACAGTGGAAAGTTTCAAGAGTAACTCCAATACCAAAAACCACGAACAAACTGACTGTAGAGCAATATCGCCCAATTGCTATTTTATCGTCGTCCGCTAAAGTTTTTGAAAACATCCTTCATAAATTAATTTATACGCAGGTCGAAAAATTCTTATGTAGTGCTCAGCATGGATTCAGGGGGAAAAAATCGGTGAATACCAACCTTCTCACTCTAGTGGAGTATATTTCTACGCAGCTCGATGGTAAGCGGCAAGTTGACGTACTCTACTTTGACTTTCGGAAGGCGTTTGATAGAGTTAATAACGACATACTATTAAAAAAACTCTGCGCAATAGGTTTTGCACCTGACCTGCTTAGGCTGATAGCTGATTATCTACGCGACCGCCAGCAGTATGTCAGGCTTGGTATTTACGAGTCTAGACTCTATCACACGCGTTCCGGAGTGAGTCAGGGTTCAGTTCTGGGACCGTTACTTTTTTTGTTGATGGTGAATGACTTGCCAGCTCATGTAGAGTTTGCAAAGAGTCTTCTCTATGCAGACGATCTGAAAATATACTCTGCTATCCAGTCTTTGGAGGATTGTTTATCACTACAGCGAGACATTGATGCAGTGTATCAATGGAGCATTGATAACAGACTTGAATTTAATTATGCCAAATGCTCCGTAATGACTTTCGGTCGGATGTGGCACCCTATATCCTTTGGTTACAAGATACATGATGACATTATTTCTAGGTCAGTTGTGATAAGGGATTTGGGAGTCATGTTCGATCGAGGCCTTACGTTCCATGACCACATTTCTGTTGTTGCAAAAGAATCCTTCCAAAGACTTGGTTTCGTTTTGAGAAATGCTCGGGATTTCCAGAGTGAGCACGTTCTCCGACTCTTGTTCAACACTCTGATTCGTAGCAAGCTTGAATCGAGTTCTTGTGTTTGGAGCCCACATGAAGGTACATATGCCCTACTTCTAGAAAAAATTCAGAAAGCTTTTTTAAGGTTCCTATACAAGCACAAGTATGGGTACTATCCCTTCATGTACCCTACGCAGTTTCTCCTGGGGTGCCTTGGCTATAACTCTCTCCAGGTCCGAAGATCAGTGGATCAGATTGCAATTGTGTGTAAAGTTTTCCGCGGAATAGTTGATGCGCCTGATCTGCTTAGTGAGTCACTTCTGCTCTTTGTTCCCAACAACTACTTTCGGGCGAGAAGACACAGGCTATTTGCTGAGCCCTCTAGTCGTACGGTTGCGCGCGCGAACTCCCCAATACCGAGAACCCTCACCGCTCTCAATAAGCTACTGAAAAGCAACCCGCACTGCGATATATTTGCAGATGACTGGAAAAAAATTATGTTAGAATGTTTAAGGTTTTGTGAAATAGAATAATTAAATTTAATTGACATGTTGACAAATTTAATAATTTCATATTATATAGAATATTATTTAATTTTTAATTTAGGTTTATTTATTTATTTTGATTATATTTAAATAACTTCATCTGACACTATTTGTAAGCTTGACTGAACTATTGTATTTTAACTTAAATTTGAACTAACTGGACTGAAATAATTTGTTTTGTATTTTAATTTTTAGTAGTATTCTTGTAATTAATTAGTTAGTGTAATTGGTCTGTGTACCGTTCTAATTAAATAAATAAATAAATAAATAAATCAACAAATGGGCCGACTATTACAGCTTGAACTGCAACATAGAAAAAGCTAAGTTAGAAATGCTAGCTGAATTTCTATACAATGAAGCGAATAAAATATCAGCCGCCGGTTTGACTCATTTACAAAGTCAATCAGATTACCGTAAAGAAGCCCGAAGAGCGAAGACCGCAGTCCGTTCTACTCGGTGTTAAGCGTGACGAAACGATCAGCTGTAAGTTCTGTAAGGTTAGCCGTCATAAGCTACCTGAGTGCGCACGATTCAAACGAGCATTGACAAAGGATCGATGGCGCTTCGTTCGGGTCAATAACCTGTGTCATAAATGCCTACTTGCTACTCACAGCCGTGACACCTGCTCTGCTGCTTCCTGCCCCATCGAGGAGTGTGGGCTACCTCATCACCGTCTTCTACACTGGAAACTCAAAGCTAGTGTACATAGTGAAAAAACTGAAAGTGACAAAATACTTACCAACAATGACAATAGTGCGATAAACAATGACAATAAAGTTGAAAAAGTGAATAGTGACTGCTTAGTGAATAACGAGACTGTGACTCATGCGATTAACGATTCGAAATCGTGTGTGTTTTTGAAAGTGGTACCCGTCAACATCCACGGACCGAAGGGTGTGATCCGTACCCATGCCCTCCTTGACGACGGCGCGACGGTATCCTTGATATCAGCTGATATCGCCAACAGTGTCGAGTTACATGGACAAAAACAAACCCTGTGTGTTCGTGGTGCGTGGGACTCGGAACTTATGTGTGAAAGTGAAAAAATTAAGTGCCAAATAACAAACATAAACAATGACTCATTCGAACTTAGTGCAAGAAAAATAAATGAACTTAATTTACCGTTACAAAAATTATCTAACATTAAAATAAAAGACTATGCGTATTTAAAGAATGTGAACAGTTACATTTCGTGTAGTGAAAATGTGAAACCAAAGTTATTAATTGGTCAGGACAATTACCATCTTATCGCGCCAATAAAAACAATAATGCGTAGCAAAAATGAACCTTGTGCCACACTCACACCGCTAGGTTGGTGTGTGCACGGTGTTTGCCCATTAAAACGTAAAACTTCAAGTTCAACGTCAGAGTGCGCAATGATAACGGTGGATCAACCCAGGCGCTCCCTTGCCTCGCTCTCCAGCTGCCTACCCCGCCACGCCTGCACCTGCGCTGCCGCCAGCACCATCCCACTGGTGCGCACGCACACAGGCGCCTGTGGGATCACAGCTGATGCTTCATCGGACCATACACTCACAAACGTAAATACAAATGAATGCATTTATTGTTATCGTCAATGCGGTTCGATACACACGGACTCTGAGAATGACGAGCGCTTACATGAAATTGTTCGAAAGTCCTTTATGTTCGAAAGCATTGGTGTCCACAATAAGCCGAGACAAAATAAAGATGAAATGAAAGCCATAGAAATCGTTGAAAAATCAGCAAAATTAATCAACGGGAAATGGGAGGTCGGCTTACCGTGGAAAGATGAAAATGTCAAAATGGAAAGTTCATTTTCATATGCTTATCGTCGATTAAAAACCATAGAAAGGAAAATGTCATCAGATCAAGGATTTGCGATAAGATACAAAGAAAGAGTGCAACATTTGTTCGTCAATGGCTACGCCTGTAAAATCGAGTCTAATGAAACTAACCAAAGAGCTACGAAAGAATGGTACTTACCGCACTTTGGAGTCGACAACCCGAATAAGAAAAAATTGCGACTTGTATTCGACGCCGCTGCTACTTCTGGTGGTCAGTGTTTAAATGATTACCTACTCCAGGGTCCAGACCTATTAGAGTCCCTACTAGGCATCATGTTACG
The DNA here is from genome assembly GCA_932294275.1 of Chloroclysta siterata. NCBI lineage: Eukaryota > Metazoa > Arthropoda > Insecta > Lepidoptera > Geometridae > Chloroclysta > Chloroclysta siterata. Next base: position 19,924,347 of record OW028595.1, on the reverse strand, counting down.
CTTCCGGGAACGAATAATCGGACTTACTGGTGACATAAAAGATATGTTTCTTAGAACGAAAATAAAAAAACCTGACCAAGATGCCTTGAGATTTCTTTGGCGAGACAACCAGAACGAAAACGAACCTATACAAAAGTACAAAATGACGTCACTGATTTTTGGCGCCAATTGTTCCCCTTTCATAGCGCAACATATAAAAAATTTGAATGCGCAGCGATTTGCCAACGAGATGCCCGAAGCTGTGTACGCTATAATAAATAGCCATTATATGGATGACTACATAGATTCATTTGATAACACAGACATAGCCCTAAAGACGATGAGAGATGTCACATACATACACCAACAAGACAACTTCGAGATACGAAATTGGACGTCCAACGAACCTGTAGTATGTCAAAATATACCAAAAGAAACTTTGAGCGATTCCGTCGTGAACTTCAAAACCGAAGAAGATAATCTGAGCGAACGTACTCTCGGATTATTATGGTACCCTAAAACCGACACATTTGGTTTCAACCTCTCACTGCAAAAGATCCCAGATAAAATATTGACATGCGAACAAAAACCTACAAAGCGGGAACTTCTACGCATTGTTATGTCTATATTCGACATTTATGGCTTACTGACGCCGTTCACAATAAAGGCTAAAATAATAATTCAAGATACCTGGAAGTCTACGATAAAATGGGACGAGCAAATACCTACAAAACAGTTTGAAATTTTTCGTGATTGGATGTCTCAACTACAAGAAATAAAAGATATTCGTATACCAAGATGGTACTTTCATTCTAAAAAGCAAGTTTCATGTGACGAAATATTTAACAACCAAGCGAGTTCAAGCGAAACAATAGAACTACAGTCTTATTCTGTGACGCATCGCCCGCCGCATACGCCGCTGTAGCCTACTGGCGCGTTCACACAGATAACACAAATGTGTGCGTGTCATTCATCGCAAGTAAAAGCCGTGTTGCACCGATAAAACCTAATTCTATTCCTCGGCTAGAACTACAGGGTGCTGTACTCGCATGCCGCCTCGCCGATGTTATACAAAAAGAACACAGAATACAACCGAGTAAAAGATATTTTTGGACCGATTCAATGACTGTATTACACTGGATTAAAAACGATACTCGCAATTACAAAACATTTGTCGCAAATAGACTGGGAGAAATTGACGAGTTAAGCAAAATGAATGAATGGCACTACATACGATCTGATAAAAATATTGCAGATGTAGCTACAAAAAACATGAGTTATAAATTACACAAAGATTGTGAATGGTTCCAAGGTCCTGGTTTCCTGTACGAGAAAGACAGCTCCTGGGTGACGACCGCACCTGAAAAAGAAAAAAATAAAAATTAATACAGAAACCTTAGAAATGGTACACCATGTATACGCTACTGAGAGCGCTAACTTACCTGTTCCGGTACCCGAGAAGTTTTCGTCGTGGCTTCGTCTTTTGAGAAGTACTGCTACCGTTCTATTGTTCCTGGAAAAATGTAAAAAGACCTGTATAAAAGAAATTGATACAGAATTATTACAGCGAGCAGAAAGATTATTAACTCGCTACGCGCAGATGCAATCATTTTCTACAGAAATAGACTTGTCGAAAAATAATAAACAGGTACAACCTGGTAGCCGGATACGCACGTTGACGCCGTACCTAGACGAGTGGGGCATTATCCGAGTTGGTGGACGAGTAGGAGCCACAACAAATGTGAGCTTGGACACTAAGAGACCCATCATATTAGACGGACGTCACCACATCGCTCGACTGATAACGAAAACTTACCATGAGAAATCGGCACATGGGAATAATGAGATAGTAGTAAACGAACTTCGTCAGCGCTACTGGCTGCTAAACATACGACCCACAGTACGCTCTGTTGCTTCTCAATGTTTGTACTGTCGAATGAGAAAAGTTTTACCATCCGTACCAAGAATGGCGGATTTACCTGCAGCACGTCTGTCACATCATCAGCGCGCCTTCACCCACTGCGGTGTAGATCTATTCGGCCCCATGGAGATAACAGTTGCCCGGCGCCGAGAACCACGCTACGGCGTATTGTTTACTTGCATGACCGTGCGAGCTGTGCACATTGAGGTGGTACCATCGCTGACCACAGACTCATTTATCATGGCTCTTAGAAGAATGGCATCCAGAAGAGGGTGGCCGCAACAAATGCATTCAGACAATGGTACTAACCTTAGAGGCGCTGACGCGGAACTTAGAAAGTCATTTGAAGACCTGGATCAGACCAGCATCAACCGAGAAATGACCAATCGTGGGGTAGCCTGGTCATTTTCATCGCCGTTGAGCCCACATAAAGGTGGCGCATGGGAACGCCTGATTAGAAGCGTCAAGACCTCACTGAAAGTTATTTTGAAAGAAAGGGCACCCCGCGAATAAACTCTAATAACTCTCCTCGCCGAAGTAGAAAATATAGTAAATAGCAGGCCATTAACTCACGTGAGCGTCGACCCGAACCATATGGAAGCCCTAACTCCAAATCATTTTTAACTTGGTTCATCTTCGAACTTACCAGTACCCGGAACCTTTGATGACGGAGACCTATACTTGAGAAAGATGTGGCGAACAGCACAGAGGCTAGCCGACCTATTTTGGCAGCGCTGGATCAAAGAGGTACTGCCTGACCTATTGCCAAGACAAAAATGGTACAAAGAAGGAGTCAACTTGAAGGCAGGAGACCTGGTGGTTATAGTCGACCCTAACCTCCCGAGAAACACTTGGCCGAAGGGCATCATAGAAAAAGTGTTGCCTGGGTCTGACCATCGTATACGCACTGTAGAAATAAAGACCAAGTCTGGAGTGTTGGTCCGACCTGTTACTCGCTTGGCACTGCTTCCGGTTGCTAATCCGTGTCCCTGACGTGACACTGGGCGGAGAATGTAGACGACGCGCCTCGCGAACCTGAAAACAAAATAAAACAAATAACAAAATTAAATATTAGTAAAAAAGTAAAGAAGCAATTAATTATAAAGTGTAGGTAGAAATATTTTGTACTTACCTTATATTAAAATAAAGCGAAGTCTACCGCCCGTTTGTGCGCTGACATACGTCAAAGTAGTTGGTTTGTTGGCCCGACACGGAAAGCTTCGTTGTCCACGCGCAATCGAACGGTATTCTCTTTAATATTCCTAAAAAGTGTTTTTCTACCACGACATCTCACCACTCCATGCAAAGATCCTCAACACAGCCGTTAATAAATAAATAAATATTCGTGGACATTTCAATCGCACGCAGCTCAATCTAGCCCGAAACAAAACAACGCTTGTAAGGGAACCAGATAGCTGATATAATAAAAAAAAAGAGTGCCTTTATCTATTCTTAGTTCTTTTTATTTATAGATTTATATTTTTATCAATAGGTTTATTTTAATTTCTACTATGTACATATAACGCTCTTACTTTATTTAAAATGTTTGTACTTTCTTAGATACTCGTAGATTTAAGCTTTTTTATTTAGATTAACTTGTTAACCATTGGTTAAATAGTTTTAGTAAGTAAGTTTTCTAGTACATACATGTCATGTTTGGGAAAGGTGCTACTTCCTGTAACACAGCGAAAGCTAAAACAGGAAGGTGCGTTGGACTTAGTCTTGTCTTGTAACTTTTTTTGAAATAAATATTATTATTATTATTATTAATTCTGATATATTTTTTGTAAATATATACTTATATTATAGAAAGAAATACAGGAAAAGCATTTATTTCGGACACACATACTTAATGTAAGAATAAATAAAATATATGTGTAAGATATAAGATAATTAATAAAAAAATATAATATTAGAGTCAGAGAACAAACACTCATGTCCATCACACAAATATTTGTTCTCGGTGGGGATCGAACCCACGGCCTAAAGCAAAAAAGGCAGAGCTACTACCAACGCACCTGTAAAGTCTTGTCGTTTATAGACGGTGTCTACTATCATTCAGTCAATAAGTCATGACAAAGATTATTAAAACAATTTATAGCTATAGTAAGCAGATGTCTATCAAAAACACAAACGTTTCAGTCTGGCAATAAAAATAACAGTCTTGATTCAGCCCTTTGAAATCCTTAGCGGTTAAATAAAATATGTAATTTGATCCTGACTCTGATATGGCGTCAGACGGACGGCCCCATGGGGCTTCCGGACCTAGAAAGTATTTACATAGAAAGCTTTAGCCAGCTCGTTTTATTTTATACCACTAGCTGGTGGAACAAGAAGATGGCCTGATGTTAAGTGGTAACCAACACCTTTATCAAAGCATTGCTTTTTCACGCACAAAAGGAACGTGCCCTACGAGGCATCAACCTGAGGCATACAGCTGTTAAGCTTCAGATGCCTGTCATTTCACCGGCAAACACACTCTGTCTGTCAGTTGGTTACAAAATAAAGTAATTATGGAACGTTCAAATAGAAAGCAGGCTTTAGCAGATAGTCTTTCGACAACTTCCGGTAGGAAATACAAAAGTCGTCAAAATCGCAAATAGAGATCCGGTTTTAGAAGTATTTCAAATGTTCATTTCAAAACTAAACTTTTGATCTTGGCATCTTCTTAAAATAAATCTTGGGAAAGGTTGGTGGTATAATACTTTACTACATTTCACAAGAACTTTTACATCATAGATTAGATTATTATAGATTATTATATTTAGATTATTCGATAGACTCCGATCCACGGGAAATTTGTTTTTTATCTTAAACCTGCCGTATCAGTAAAATTAGTCGTAGCTTGTTAATTTAACAAATTTTATAGTAGTAATAGAGGGTTTATATTAGTTAGATAGAAGTTTTAATAGAGGGTAAAAACAGTACACTAAAAAAAAATAAGAGTAGTAAGAGTTTAAGAGTAGTAGAGCGCTTTGTGAAGGGCTCGTCCGGGGATGTCTTAACACCACGCCTTTTTCTACCGCCCAGCACCGTTGCTGTGTTTCGGTTTGAAGAGTGTGGTTGCCCGTGTAATTTCAGGCACATGAGGCTTAACATCTGTATGCCTCAAATGGATGGTCGCAGGGCAGTGCATCGTAGGGCACGTTCCTATCGTGCGTGACTTACGAGGTAATGCTTTTTTATAGGTAATTGTTCCATCAGCTAGTTGGGTAAAAAATATGTAAAAAGCGTTTTAGACAGCACGTCAAGCAACGCAATTGTTAATATTGAGATAATAATTAACTTTTAGAGTCTCCCTTGGTTTACTCAGATCTCCGCCTTTTTGTTTTAAGTCTATAACAACTTGACATTGGCAAATTCGTGGCAAACCCTATCGGCCACTGAACAGCCACAAATAAAAGAAGAAGAAGAGATAATAATTAATGAGGTTTATTTATTCAACAAGCAACAGCTCAATTTACAATACAGTACAAAAATATTTATTTATGCTACACAAAAAAATTGATAAAAATGCAAGAATAGACATGAAAATTAAGCTAATGCAGTTGCATTGTCTTTCAAGAAGCATGGTCTGAAAGTTCCATTCACGTTCTGAATACTTTAATATTGTACAGAATGGGTATTGCGATTGTAGCTACAAATACTGTAATAATGGTTGAGTACCTACGCAGATACGCAACCTATGTCAGCATTCCACAAGGCACGAATACCTTCAGCTCTAGCCAATATTTGCTCACAGAATAAATAATGCTACTACGTAAACCAACTGGAAAAAAAAGTTCACGTTGTTCGATTGATCGAACCATGCGGTAGAACCACGTGGCAAGAAGGGTGTAGAATGTCCAGTACTGATGTATTTATTAAATAAATTATACAAAAAGGAAACAAGCTATGCTTTTGAATAATCCGTTCTCAACTCATAAAATAGTTGAAGTATGTACATCGCAAGTTATCAAAGTTAATTACTCGAAAGTCGAGGGCAAGGCCATAACAGACGGCGTAGTTTTCGCGCGTAGCTAAAAACTCGCGCTAAGAACGCTCGTTGTTCTATGCCAATTCGATTCATACAAGCCAAGCCAGCTCTTACACGCGGGAACGTCGAAATCCTTTTAATTAATACGTATCCATTGCACTGGCTCAAAGTTTTGCAAATGATGAAAACACGCGTGTTGAAGTGTCTAGTATGTAGTAAAAGGCGCATGTAAGTGCGCATCAAATAAGCATCAAAATAAAACAAAAGCGTCAGACTACACACGCTAAAAATCTCAGTCTGTAATGGGCCTATTAAAGCTTGGGTTTCGTATATAACAGCAACCGTCAATAACGGACGTAATAATAGGCAGATAAAGGCGCAATTATGTCTTTATAGTGTCTATGAGGGTTGTGACCGAAATCTGTAAAGAAATATCCCCTCTGATCTTAAAGCCTTTGAGGAATGCAGTTTCTCTTATGGCATCATGCTGAATGTTATCATTCATTCATTCATTCATCCACAACCCGACTTCACCCACTGCTGGGTATAGGCCTCCCTTAGTTTGTGCCATCTACCACGATCCTGTGCCTGTCTAACCCATTTCCGACCCGCGATTTTTGTTACGTCGTCCACCCATCTCGCTGCAGGACGCCCTACGACTCTGAAACCGGTTCTTGGCCACCATTCGGTTATCGCCTTACTCCACCTGTCATCACCACGTCTTGCAATGTGTCCTGCCCAGCTCCATTTGAGTTCCGTAATCCGATCTCCTACGTCTTTGACCTTTGTTCGTCTTCGGATTTCAGAGGTCGGAACTCGGTCTATTAGCTTTACGCCGAGCATGGTACGCTCCATGGCTCTCTGTGCAACTCTCATTCTGTACACAGCCTCCTTTGTGAGCGTCCACGTCTCGGCACCATAAGTCATGGTGGGCACGACACATTGGTTGAATAAGCGAGTCTTCAAACACTGTGGAATAGTAACCGATTTCAGTATATCATCTAGCTTACCGAATGCAGCCCATCCTAATTGTATGCGTTTTGTGATCTCCTTCTGTTGATGCTCTTTACCAAAGGAAAGAATATGTCCAAGATAAGTATACGGGTCAACTATCTCCAGTCTCCCATTTCCCACTGTGACAATAGGATTTGGGATGCTAGATATATTCGACATAACCTTGGTCTTGGACATATTCATCCTTAGTCCCACACTCAAAGAGGCATCAAAAAGATGTTTTAACATTATTTGAAGATCATCATAACTTTCAGCGAAGAGTACAAGATCGTCTGCAAAACGTAAATGAGACAGATTGGCACCGTTGATGTTTATTCCGTATTCTTCCCAGTCTATCGTTTTTATGACGTCCTCAAGGACTGCCGTAAACAACTTGGGAGAAATGGTGTCCCCTTGTCTCACACCTCGCTGGATAGGTACTGGATTTGTTAAAGCATGCAGTCGTACCTGTAGGGTAGCCGAAGTATAGAGCTCCCGGAGCACATCCACATATCGAGAATCGATGTGACATCGATGAAGTGCGTGGAACACGGCCCAATGTTCGACACTGTCGAAGGCCTTCTCGTAATCGATAAAGGCCATAACAAGGGGCCGGTTATATTCGTGACACTTCTCCATCAGCTGTTTCACCGTATGAATATGGTCAATGGTTGAATATCCACTCCGGAAGCCGGCCTGCTCTATTGGCTGGTATTCATCAAGCTCGCGAGTAAGTCTGATTGTTAGTATTTTGGAAAAGAGTTTATATATTTGTGAAAGTAAACTTATAGGCCGGTAGTTAGCTAGTTTGAATTTATCACCTTTTTTATGCATGATCGTAACAACGGCATTTTTCCACTGTTTAGGTGTTTGAACTTCGCACATAACTTTGTTAAATAGCTTGACAAGAACCTCTATGACGGGTTGACCGCCCGCACGGAGCAATTCCACCGTGATCCCATCCTCACCAGGAGATTTTTCTGCCTTCATTTTGGATAGAGCATAATTTACTTCACACGGCAAAATTGGTGGCAGAATTTCCGTGTTATGGTGTTCAACTGGTGGAGCTCGAGCATCGTGTTCTGTTGTTTCTGGCTCTGAAGAGGTTGATTCATATAAGGTCTTGTAAAACTTCTGAATGTTATAATCTTTTTTTATTTATGCACATGAAAGAGGTTACATATTTAAATTTTGCATTAAATTCTGAAATTTCTCGCGAACAGTCATTTGCCAACTAAGCTTTACTCTGTTATTTTGTCTACAATCTCATATTTTTATCAGCATCTGCGTGTCAACAAATACATAAGAGCACCATGATATTCGGAGTAGTTGGTCATCTGGACCGCGCCAGACTGGACCGACGCGGTCCAGATGACCCCTTGGCCATTAGAGTTTGAAATATTACGGACGTCATACGACCGCCGTTTCTCAGACACCGAAGCTCGTGGTCAAAATGTTGTTTGACGTGAATCCGCTCCGTCAAATTAGGTACTGGGAAAGTTTCTCTTTGTGGCGGTCTCTGCAACCCGCTACTCTGATTACCTAGTGCTAACATCTTGTAGACTCTGATTTCGGGCATTTTGCTTGATTAACTTGTTTTCTGCATGATGAGGAATAATTTTACTGGAGTACTACTTGTAATATAGAAGCATAAGCAGAAGTTTCTTGCGTCACCGAATCGCTAATCCGTCTCTAATTGAAATTTAAATAATGGAAACTTTCTTATTTTATTTTTTCCAAGCAAGGATGCTTGGATTTGAGTGTTTCGATTTAAATGCTGGATAAGGGTGCCAGTATTTTTACCGGCACCTTTACGACGAGTGACGGCACTTAGAGCTCGTCCCCGGTTGTGCTTTGTGCGGCAATTAATTTTTTTGGGTTCCGTACCCAAAGGGTAAAACGAGACCCTATTGCTAAGACTCCGCTGTCCGTCCATCTGTCTGTCTGTCTGTCCGTCTGTCTCATGAACCGTGATAATGAGACAGTTGAAATTTTCACAAATGCTGTATTTATGTTGTTGATAAAGAATAAAATAAAAAATTTAGGGGGCTCCCATACAACAAACGTAATTTTATGCCGTTTTTATAAATAATGGTACGGAATCCTTCGTGCGCGAGTCCAACTCGCACATGGGCGGTTGGACATACCCTACGATGCACCGCTCCGAGTCCATCAAGTTGAGGCAAACCTGATGTTAACCCAGTGCCAGTTTCACCGACAACCCTTCAAATATTTAGAAGACTGATTTGATGGTCCTTGTTTTGAGAACTAACATTTGTGTGATGAACATAGATGTTGGTTCTGTCTGGGTGTTAAATAATATTATAAGTATGTATTTACAAAAAAAAAGTATATATGTACTATGTCAGCTATCTGGTTACCCATATTACAAGTTTTGGCTTAGTTTGAGGCTAGATAGTCCTGTGTGGAAAGTCCACCAATTTTTTATTTATATTTTACACCACAACAATACACACATTGTACTATAATAGATAGCCTTAACGCTAAATAGCGATATACTATACCAGACCGACCTTTGCATTGTGAAATATGTAGTAAATGTACTCAAAACCTCAACTCGTATGCATGAAAGTTTATAATATTTGTTCGTAATTTACCAGTATGATGCTTTTAAAAAAACTTATTAAAATGTAGGACGTGTTTCGGTGGAAAGCTTTTAAAGCTGTTAATTATAAAAGGTTATGTATAAAGCCTTTGTGGGTAAAATGAGGTCTTACCGCGTACTGTGACTTTTACGACGCCTGAGAGGCATAACATTTTTATAGTTTACAATGTCCATAAAGAAACAAAGATAATGTTGGGAATTCCGGTTTGAAGATGCCAGTGGAAAAATGATTTATGTTTTCAAACGGTGAAGGAAAACATTTTGAGGAAATTAGTTCAGTCAGCTACGTATAGTTTCAGTCTTATCATAATCCAGCCTGAAGAAGCCCACTGCTGGACATAGACCTCCAATATACAGTTCCAATAAGAACGATTCTGAGCCCTCTCCATAGACCGACTTCCCACGATTTTCACAATGTCGTCCGTCTATCGGGTAGGATTAGCCTAACGCTTCTTTTTCCTGTTCGTGGTCGCCATTCGAGAACCTTTATTCTTTAGCCGTTTTTTTTTTTTTTTTAATTTATTTATTTATTAAACATCTTGTGTTTAATAAATAAATAAATAAATAAAAAAGCACGTTTTGTAAGTCTTTACAGACTTACAAAATTAAATAGGTGCTTATATTAATAATATGTAGATCTACACTAATATTATAAAGAGGTAAACTTTGTATTTTTGTATTTTTGTATTTTTGTATTTTTGTATTTTTGTATGTAACGAATAGGCTCAAAAACTACTGGTCCGATTTCAAAAATTCTTTCACCATTAGAATGCTACATTATCCCTGAGTAACATAGGCTATATTATATTTTCGAAAAAATCAGGGATCCTTACTAAAACTTCAATAATGTAACCCAAGGTGGAAAACAAAAAACCTTACATCGCGTGCGCTGCGAAAACTATTGAAGATAGAACAAAATAATGTACTACGATTTTGTAGAACACGTCATCATCTACAAAAAATGTCGCGACAGCATATGTCTAACTATTATAGTTATGTCACAATAAGTGTTCTTTTATTATAAAAAATTAATTGAAATGCCTCCGCTAGAAAAGGGTCTTTATTTGTACCTTGGTATTAATCCTTATCCAAATAAATCATTTCATAATTAAGACGGTTTCAATACCTATAGATTACTTCTTAAATTTTTCAAATCGGACATTCCATTCAAAAGATATGACGAAATTAAAAATGTTTACGGGTCCACGGTTCACGCGCGGGGTGCGATTTCACTCACTCAAGGAGAAGCGCGTGCAAATGTATGAAATAAGTAGATGCGAGGCTCGAACCCACGGTCTAAGTTTATCCTAAAATGTTCAAAAAATTTATGACCACCCATGCGAAGCTGGGACAGGCCGCTAGTATACTATATACATATTACTAGGAAACAAAATTAGCTAAAATTATAATATAGTATAGCTTACATTAGTTATTATTGTGCCAGTAATTTATTTTTTGTAGATATGTAGGTAAGTCTGTAAACAAAGTCGCTGATCAGTCAAGTGTCACCCTCCGTACTAGTTTGCACTTTAAGACGGTAGGATATTGTCATTTCTTTAAGCTATATGACCCGCTATATGAGAGCTACTTTTTTCGTGAAAGCTCGTCTAGCCGATGGTAGTATGTAGAGCTCTTTGTGAAGGGCTCGTCCGAGGAAGTACTACCACCATGCTTATTCCAGCCGTCGAGCAGAGTTGCTCTGTTTTGGTTTGAAGGGTGTGTGAATGGTTACCACTGACATCAGGTGGGCTATGTGCAAACAGCACGCGTTCACAGTGTTTGTTTCTAAGACAAAGTTATTTATATTGATGGGTACTTTAGCCTCCTGAAGTTTTCGGGAGTGGTATTTTAACACCCTAGGTGCTAATGACCCAGACATCTAAAACCATTCTCTAGTTAGAGCGTATGCTGTAATGCTATTTTATTTGAGCTGCAATTCATTGAGCAAAAAATCTTTACAAGAAAAAGGTGTTTACTGTCATCAGTTAACAGCTCTACAAAGCACCCTCTTTTATTGCCCCTTAGCCGATTTAAGTCGCTACTTATGTGTATCGTTTGAAGACGTAAGCATCGTATAATGTTGGTGAATATGCTTAAATTGTGTTAAGATAAGGTGTTTTTTATAACTTTTTTATACAAGCGATTCAATATGTATCGTTCTGAACTATACTCGTTCGCAAAAATAAAGGGTCACCTTTGAAAACAGCAATATCTTCAAGAAATTATCAAGATAACTTCCTTTGCTTATGAAATTAAACCAAAAGAGGATATGCGGACTGTATGCAACCCTTCATTAAACCTTTTTTACTGTAATGGCATAACAAAATGGGTTATAAGTAAAAACGACCTGTTTTCAAATTGTGATTCACTTTTCAATTTCGACTTCTTTGATTTTGTATAAATATGGGGCTTGAAATTGATTTTCTTCATTCAATTCGAGTTATTTGTGCAAAATCATGCCTTTGACTTTGAAAGAACGTACCAGAATGATCACCATGTTAGAGTTTGGGTTTAGCCAGCGCAGAGTGGTGGTAGTTTATTTTATGCGTAATTATATTTTCTTTTAGATAATTTTTAGATTGTGTGGTTTCAAAGTTATTTGGAGTTAACTAGGTGACCCTTTATTTTTGCGGGCGAGTGTATTATTATTACACGCTTAAACACTTTTTATGAGAAAAAGTATTAAACATGTTGTCAACATGTTGTTTTTACAACTTGTAAAAAACTCGTTGTAAAAACAAGGTGGTCCGCCACCATAACCACCTGATGTAAAGCCACTGCCTATAATTTTTATCTTTGCCGTACCTTGTTCTACGAGTAGTAGAGCTTTTTATGAAGAGCTAGTCAGAGGAACCCCCATGCTTTTTTCTACCGCCAAGCAGCGTTGCTGTGTTTTGATTCGAAGAGCGTCGTTGCCGGTGAAATTACAGGCACATGAGGCTTAAGGTTATTAAATTATAACCTAATATTATTAAATTATACCCTAATCTTCAAAATTTTATAAACATTGCTTGATGTATTACAAAGATAAATGATGTGATTTAATAAAAGTTCTTGAATTATTTTTATATAGAAAAATTTAAATTCGTGTTTTTAAATCAACCGATTTTTTTTTTTTTTTAAATAATTTTATAGATTTTTTTTCATGACCACAATCTTGACTGATCTTGCTAAAAACCAATCGATCTTGCTAAAAATCGACAATACTCAGCGTCTTAACTGTATGCCTCGGGTTAACGGACGCAGGCCAGTGCATCGTAGGGCACGTTCCTATTGTGCAACATCAGGTGGGCCATCTGCTTGTTCCATAAGTGGTAACCATCACCTATAATAAAGCATTGCCTCGCAAGTCACGCACGATAAGAACGTGCCCTACGATGAACTGGCCTGCGTCCAGCTAGTAGTAGGTATAGAAAAAATCCTAAATACTATTTTTGCCGTCAAGCAGCGTTTCTGTATTTCGGTTTGAAAGGTGTGGTGGACTATCTTGTTCTATCAGCAATTAGTATAAAAAAAAATACCTACATCACAAACCAAAAATGTGGACGTGCCCTATGTGGCATTCACTTAGCAACGTCATTCGACGTTAAGGTGCCTGTAATTACACCGGCACCCTTAACCATCCTTTAAATCGAAATACACCAAAGCAAGTATCACCGAAACTGAAACTACAAGATCTGATGGGATATCTACCGTGCCTGGGGATCAAAGTCTTGAAGCTGTTTCACTGCTTGGTGACATAAATAAACGGGTTAGGTTCGAATGGTCTGGATTGTAAAACGTCAATTTGAGCATAATGTCTGTATAGAAAAGAGTCTATTTCTTGATTGTAAACTTAAATCTCATAAAATATATTTACAAAAAAACCTTTATGGGCTATACAAGGTGTTCCATAACTTATGGAACACCTTGTATATTTATTATCTTATTTCCAAGCTATATCTAAGTACTAAGGGAAACCGCTGTTTGTATACAAGCTTGAAGGTTAAAACCACTTGGGGTCCCTTACCTTATTAGTCGACGGAAAAGGTTTAGTATTACAACATGCTTTCAAGGGACCCTTTCAGATTTGTTCTTATGGCTGAGCATTTCATTTACAATAATGCTCCCTTACCTTTATTTACATATTTTATAAATTTGTAAATTTATTCATAGAAGCGAAACTCACACGCGGTAAACAAACTCACCTTAGCAGCGCTAATTACTTAAAGTTATAGGGCATCGACCAACTCAGACTGATGCTAACCGTCTAACAAGTATTTCCGCCTCAACTTTAGAGTTGTCAGAAACAAAGGCGAAAATATTTGTATCTGATGGATAGCGTAAATCTGGTCGAAGCCTTTCTGAGGCTCTTTGTGAATATATTTTTAGAACGTAGAACTCTTAAAACCTTATTAGTTATACGAACATTTAAAACGATACCAGACTTCCACTGATTGGGCACAAAACACATTCTGGTACAAAAGTAATAACATAATTATTTCTTAATGAAATGTTGGAACGGAACTCTATCAGGTTTTTTTTATTTTACAAAGGAATACGTTTTAGATAAACACGTAAACAAAATAAATACCGTCATCAAACACCGTTATGTTATTTTTGCTACATTTTTAAGTTCGCTAAAACAATACATTTATTTGTTTTTTTTATTTATTTACTTATCCTCGTCACAAATTCAGTTCAGAGTTTCAGTTCTATATATTATTTACTACGAGTTATTCATTCGTTGTTTGCTTTACAAATTGTTTTTGTCATTGCTTTACAAAGTCAAGCTGAATGAACCAAACTATATTATACCTACTCTCTTTCTTTGTATTTGACAAAGCCCTATTAGAATTCAATTTCAAAGTAAGTATTTCAATATAAATTCATTTGAAAATATTTGTTTCATTTTATTAAATTGGTAGCAATACAATAGTTTTGTCCTGCTAGAGTCGTTTGTAAAAGGTTTAAATTTAAAGAGATTAAACTTTAGCTCGTTGAGATTATATCATAGGTGATACATTATGTGATTGTGCGATTATTTACCATCTTTTTCTGCCGCCAAGCAGCGTTGTTGTGTATCGGTTTGAAGAGAGTGATTGCCCGTGAAATCACAGACAACGAGGCGAAGACAAGAGCTAATGAAGGTACCTCTCGTTCGCACGTTTCGACATGATGAAAGACATAAAATCACTGAACCCATTTTAGAAAAATCGCAATCAATCATTTTGTGTGCAATCACATTGCACACAGTTTAGTAAAAAAAATATTTTGATCGATACGTGTTTTCCTACTTAAAAGATTGCATAAGTACGAACACTAGTAAAAAAACTTTTGAATAAGAAAACTCGAAAAAAAACGAAAATGATCAAAATGAAATTTTCATCTTCTGCTCCAAAATTAATGTGCATAGTACTAGTATTCTCAAACGCTGAAAGAAAACCTGATAAGTCAAATCAAATCAAAATATTTTTTGCAACTAGGTATGGTATCTTATTAACAAAAGGTGGAAAACATATAATAAACTTACAAACCAAAACACAGACAATTAATATCTTAAAATAGTCACCAAACCAACCGACATAATATTTTCATCTTAAAAATATTTTAAAAGTTTTGAAGGCCTAAATAAAGCCACAGTTCATGGCCCGCCCCGTCTGACCCAGTTTGATTGATTAACTTCATTATGTAATTAATGTGGAAAAGTTCAAAAAAGTGTATTACTTAACCGCCCTAGTACCACAGAATAGTAATAAGTTGTACGGCAGTTTTCGATTCAAGATATCCGAGGAACTACAAAAACAAACAGAAACAGCTAAATGACTTTGATCCCCAGACACGGTAGATATTCCCTCATCTCTTCGTACTAAGTATCAACTTATGATTGTTTGATCTAAGGGTCAAAAAGCTATATACCGCGATTACACTCAGCTCATATCCGTGGAAATGTGAAGGGTCATGGGCAGGGACATGGGCAATGTGAGAATGTAAACAGGCCACTTCCATGGCCGCTCGCGTGACGTTCGCGTTGACCGCTTTCTGAGTGTCCGGGCTAAATGTGAGCACACATTGCCGGCGACGCTGCCGCGGACATATGGCCGGCCACATTTCCGTCCACGCGAATGGCAGCGCGAATGTCGTAATGTAAACGCGGTATTACGTATAAAATGTATCCCGATTAACCATGCTCAACCTATTGCTATCCCTTACTCATAAGTAATGACAAACAGTGATAGACATAGATTGAACTATATTTTGCCAAGGCTTTATATTGTATGAAAAGCAAGCGTATCACGATAACGTTACCGATTGAATTTAGCAGCGTACAAGCGAGTGAGAGTGATAGTTTAACAAGTATGCAAGTATAGCACCTTGGTGGTGGGCTGATATGCGTAAAATGCTTTTTCATAAAGAAACAATGACATAAATCTGCAGCAGTTTTATGGCCGATTTAATTTGCTTCTTACTTACATGTCCTTGTCCTTGATAAATTATAATCCGCACTTTATTCAATACGTTTTTATGTCCCTCTGAAATAACTGGGCGGACGTGATAGCGGGGTGAGCCAAGTTGTTTTTGAAAGGGATTCTGAAGAAGCTATAGAGCTCGCCCGTGGCCCGTGGAATAAGATTCAGTTGGTATTGCTTTGCTTGTTGGTCCTTTTATCGCTTATTGAAAGTTCAATAAAATGCAAAATCTTTAATACAGGAGAAGGCTCAAGATTCACGAAAAAAAAATACTGGCAGACATTGCGCATAACGCTCTATAGTTTTTTATTTTTTAATATACAACTTGCTGATGGGTCAAGCAGATGACCCACCTGATGTTAAGTGGTACCCATCACCTAAAACAAAGCATTGCATCGTAAATCACGATCAATAGGAACGTGTTCACGGTTTATAGTGCACCCAAGCATTACTTCTTATTTTAGGTGCCTCTCCATCCGAAGGTTATCTGGAAGAGATCGCTTTTAGCGATAAGATCGCCCATTGTAGATTTTATCTCTTTTAATTTTTATAATAATAGGTGTAGGTACTATAAAGTATTTTCATTCATTTATTATAGCCCCAAACTAAGCAAAGCTTGTAGGTATTTATGAGTCCAGGGGGTCTAGACAAGATCCACTTTCTACTAGCGAAACACCCTCGTGGAAAGATAAATTCTAAGAAAATGACAGTTTGTGTGTGTGTGTGTGCCACTAATGATATATTCATATCTTTTCGCAGGCGATTTCCGCAAACAGAAAGTAGATTTTGTTTAGATTCCCCGAAGCCATTACAGACCCATGAGACTTAACTTATTTACGTCACAGAGTGATGGACGCAATACAAGACGTAGGAGTGTGACTGAGACGCAAACTACCCTCAAACCACTTCTCTCTCGCTCATTTCAACAATTTTGTAGAATAAATCACTGAATGTAGCTATGAAAAATCTTAATCTGTTGTTGTTCAGCCTCTTAAATGTAGTGGTAATCGCTCCACATCAGGAGTGTCTTTTGCCTGTTCCATTACTTGTTCAGCGGCCTAATCACGAAAAACATTGACGTTAGTTGCGGAAACGGATCGTATCGATATGTCTGGAAGAGATCGCTACTAGCGATAAGACCGCCGATTGTAGGACAAACTCAATGTACTTTTACGTTTATAACCTTTTCCATTCTGTCCTCAATAAAGTTCTTATTATTATTATATTATTTATTCCTAACTATCAAAATAAGGTCGCATATCTTTAATGCTACAAATGTCAAAATGTTTTCGTGAAAAAACACATGAATTTAATGGCAAATACACAAACAGTGCGATGCCAAAAAAAGGACTCGTTAGAGGGCTAAAAACAAGGCCCTGATATAAATATGTACGTATTATACCTAATGCCAAAAGTCTATCCCCAACTTTAAAGCTCTACCTTTGTAAAAAGCGCATTCGGTTCAGAATGTTCAATATTAAAATTCCTGAATCAACACCGGCCTCTTTGAGGTCTAAGCACAAAATGGGAAATTCCTTTGCCTTGATTTTGAGAACCTCTTTCAAATCCTAGATTTTCAATTATCGGATGGATGTGCTTTCATAAAATACTTTATCAACATTTTTGTCAAAAGCCGTCTGGCTCGGTACTTTATACTTTTAAACATATTATTTCCACTTTGCAAAACTTGCTCTCTTTAGACATAGACATAGACATAGACAGACATTTATTTGCTAAAAAAACACACATACACATACAAAACAATAAAAGCTAGGAAATGGCTAAACAGAGATACATATTGCAGTACTTTGTTGGTATGTAGGTGTTTGTGTGCTGCAGCAGCAAAAGGGTCTCGACTCAGCGTATGCCTCACTACTACTATTATAGAAGATATTCTGCCGAGACCTTCAGCCAATAAACCTTTACCGTCTAGCAAAAATGAACCAAGTCGTTCTACTGTCGTTTTGACCACCTCAACAGCTCAGTTGGTTGTAGCTCTGCCTTCTGCGCCGTAGGCCGTGGGTTCGATCTTCACTGAGAACAAACATTTGCGTGATGAACATAGATGTTTGTTCTCTGTCTGGGTGTAATTATGTATTATTAGTATGCATATACAAAAAAAAGTGCTTAAGTATTATATCAGCTATCTGTTTACCATATGACAAGCTTTTTCTTAGTTTGGGCCTAGATAGTGCTGTGTGGAATGTCCACCCATATTTATTTACTTTCACGTATGGAAAACGAACTGTTGCAAAATGCGGGTGTGTGCCAAAAGAAATGTACGTACCTCTGACTCCCTTAGACCTCAAAATAATCTGGAGTTCGTACTTGGTACTTAGAGATCTGAGATTCGTTTTCTGACATTTTGGGAACAACATAGCTTTTTAATTTTTTTCTAGTGTTATTTTGAGTTGTGCTGTGTAATTTCGGTGGCATTTTAACCAACATTTCTTGAGGTCTTAGTACAAAGTGTACATTTGGAATGAAAGTGATATCCTGATTTGACCGAAAGTTTTGAAGGTTTTGTAAAAAAACCGCCACCATTTTCTTCAAACCAAATGACGGCCGACTTGACCATGGACTGACTTGACTATACCTCTATATTACAATTCACTTGACACTGGCAAGATTGTCTTTCGAATGACGGACAGGAGCCATAAACGGAGAAACGAAGAAGAAGAGATCTGAGAGGATATCTAAAATGCCTGGAGATTAAATCCGTGAAGCTGTTTCAGATTTCACATTCGATTGCTTAGTTTTGATTAAATGAGTTTTATATATATTTTTTAGTCTATTCTGTTCTTTTGTTAAAAAAGGCACCCCTTTTTTTATTTTCTTTCCATATAAAAAATAATATACAATTTTAAGTTAGCCTTCAGGCTTTGCTGCTGGTAGTATTATCTTACGAAGCATTGTTTCTTACAAAATAAAAATGATAACCAATAATGATCGGAAAACATCGAAAGAACAACAAAAGAGGACATTTTATGAAGCTTTATAAGGATGAGCGTGTTCGGAGTGATATTAAAACCCCCAAGGGTCGCTATTGTAGCGACAAAATTATGAGATTAGGCCTTTTATGTTGTCTACGCAGCATCAGGTGAGCTGGGGTCGAGCAAAGTTAGACCTTTGTGGCCAAGTTATTTATTTATGAGCTTTGTTTAAACGTGATTTTATCTAACAAAATGAATAACAATATTTTCTTTAGTCTCTAATACTTGGAACATATTTTTCTACATCGGAATTTATTTATCTAGTGACGCATTTTATTATTTATAGCTACGCTTAATTTGCTGCTTGTTTTTGCTGTGTTTGTGTATAATATTGTTTTAAAATTCTCGGATAAATACGTACGCCTACGTATTGTATGAACGTTGGTTATGCTGTATTTACAGAGTAAAAATCAAGAGATGTGTCGTGTCTTGGAATTACAATAATCCAATTTTTTAATGCATCGTTTCTTTGATAAAGTCACTTAGTTAGCAAACATCCTGCAATGTTTGAATGGAATAAATTGCGGAAGGTAGAGCCTTAGGACTAAGAGTCCGAGCTCACAACTCACAGCTTAGTTGGTAGTGACGTTGCTTAGTTTGGGGCTAAATAATGATGTTTTTTTAATACAACTAGCTAATGGAACAAACAGATGGCCCACCTGATGTTAAGTGGTAACCATCACCTATAACAAAGCATTACCTCGTAAGTCATGCACAATAAGAACATGCCCTATGATGCACTGCCCTGCGTCCATCAACTTAAGGCATACAGATGCCTCATGTGCTTGTAATTACACCGGCAACCACACTCTTCAAACTGAAACACAAAGATGCTGCTTAGCGGCAGCCAAAAGCGTGGTGATAGTACTTCCCCGGACGAGCCCTTCACAAAGAGCTCTACTACTCTATGTGTGATGTGTGGATTGTCCATCAATATTATGTTCTTTATGTAAAGTGAGATAGCATGTATTTTGTCTCGCTCATCTACGAAGCTTAAGTCGGTAAAAAGCCCAACTTTACAATTAAGTAGGTCAATAACTATAAAGGTTTATAGCGTGTTAGCTAATTCCAGTGTCATGTTCGTCTCACGGCACATATCACGTTGAATGCCTCTTTTGTCGCCTGCAGTGTGTTAAGCCAACAATTTCAAGCAAAAGTGACATTGCCAGAGGTCGGAACTTTTTTCATTAGCGAAGCCAGCGCAGATTAGTAATTCCCTTCGTGTGCCGTACTAATTGCTCTCGACTACAATTCACTTGAAACCACAAATTTAAATTATAGCTTAGGTTTGACACGTTTCTGGTAACATCTCATGACAAACGCTAGAGCGACCGAGATCATGATACGCTATGCCAGTCCCTATGACGTAGGTCTTAATTATGCTAGTTTTTTTTTACAACTGTGGCCCTATGGCCTACCTGATGTTAAGTGGTAACAATCACCTATAGCAATGCACTGCCCTGTGTCCATCAACTTGAGGCATACAAATGTTAAGCCTCTTGTGCCTGTAATTTCACCGAAACCACACCTTTCAAATCGAAACAGCAACGCAGCTTGGCGGCAGAAATAGGACGACAAGACTGCGATTAGTATAAATTAAGTAATAGAGCATAGTAGTAGTATAAATCAGCAATCGTCTCATAAAACGTCACATTTTGACAACGTCCATTATCGCTCTGATCAAATACTTTCCATCTTAAGGTTGCCTGGAAGAAATCGCTTTCAGCGATAAGGCAGCCAATTGTAAGTACTTTATTAATAGTACACAGAGATACATCACAAATCTAGACGTAAAGATTTATGATACATATCATATATCATATATACATATATACATATATACATATATACATATATACATATATACATATATACATATATACATATATACATATATACATATATACATATATACATATATACATATCTCATATACATATGAGATTTATAGATACATCTATCTATCTCGAGCCTAAATAGTTACGTTTGAACAAAATTGGACATCACATTTTGTACCTAAAAAGTTAATAAAAAATTTGTACAGGCTTTTTTTTTTTTTTTATACAACCAGCTGATGGAACAAGCAGATGGCTCACCTCATGTTAAGTGGTAACCTCACCTATAACACCTATAACAAAGCATTGCCTCGTAAGTCACGCACGATAGGAACGTGCCCTACGATGCACTGCCCTGCGTCCATCAGCTTGAGGCATACAGATGTTAAGCCTCATGTGCCTGTAATTACACCGGCAACCACACTCTTCAAACCGAAACACAGCATTGCTGCTTGGCGGCAGAAAAAGGTGTGGTGGTAGTACTTCCCCGGACGAGCTCTTCACAAAGAGCTCTACTACTCTTAAAGGCTTATCAGAACTCACTGACATAGCTCGCAGAATTATAAAGTGGCTATGGGCAAGTCCTATGGCTCGTAAAATCGACAACCGCTGGGTAGTAAAGTTCTTCGTACGGCAGGAATCGAAAGACAACCCCCTCCCCTCACCGATGGGCAGACGACATTGTACCTTAAAGATCACAGAAAGTCAGTCGATGGAAAGGTGCTCATGTCAACAAAAGATGAATGAGGAGTTAATTACCACCGCATTTTTTTTTCAATAAGTACCTATTGTGTAATTGCTATGTTGACTCATAATTTCATTTGATAAGGAAATACAAAAGCACGTATGTTCGATACAAAAATACAATTCAGAAATACAAAATTGCCAAGTTTCTTGTGTTCTAAAGATGTTTTGAAAAGTGGAACATTTGGTAGGCATTTCAAGTGATGCAAAGTTGCTTGAGTGACGGACGAAGGTCCTCAAGGCAAACTTTTTTGTCTCCCTAGTCAAATAACAAACAAACTTTTTTACCTACATCAAGGTAAACTTTGACGACGACGGTGTACCGAACAAATTTTTTGTTACCTAATTTTACTTAGGTATTACCAAATGAATTTAAAAATTTCGAATTATATTTATTTTTGATCGAGTGAGCGAAGCGAACAAAGATCTTTAGTTTCAACTTGGGCGATTTGGCATTTTATGTATGTATGTATGTATGTATGTTTGTCTGGCCATAACTTTCGAACCGTTGATCCGATCTGCATGAAATTTGATAAGTCGATAGCTTGTGCTTGAGAAATTTACTGGTAAGTATATGAGTAAAATCAGATGAAGGGTTATTAAGATATGGGGTTTTTTAAGGGGTCAAAAATAAAAAAAAGTTACATAAAAAAAACAAGTTACATGTCATATGAAAGGGCTTTGTTTGGACATTCCAACACAATTTTTTCTTTTTTTCTAGGACGCTCGGTTTTTGAGATACAACAAAAAAGTTAAATTAAGATAAACAGCAATCCAAGAGCTCTTATCTCTAAGAGTTTCGTTGGCATCAAGGTTTTTCTACTGGTCGGCCAGTTCCTTTGCGTTTTCTTATTTTTTTTTCTTGAAATAAATTAAGGAGGTACTCAGTTCTCATAAAATGGTGACAACGACCAGGTCTGATGATGGAGTCAAAGTCTGTTCAACGGAACTCTTCAATAAATAGGCCAATAGAGTTGAAACTTGGTTAACGTACCAAGTTTGTATGCAGTAGTCAGAAAAAAGTCCAAAGATAATGTTTGGACTTGCCTCTGACTACTACCTCCTCAAAGTTTTGATGCGTTCGTCGGTTCGCATCACGAGATCTCAGTTCGGGGCGAACTACTAGTTTATAGCAAGCTCGAAGGAATAGTATCATAACTCATACATTCACTTGTTTTCCTTTTTATGGGCCTGTTTGTTGATAAAAGACCAATGGTCAGGACGCATAGATCGACCATGCGGCCGAATCACGAACGAATATGACGTTAGTCGCGTAAACGTACTGTATCCCTAACTGCAACAAAATAAGGTCGAATATCGCTAGAATACGTTAACGATACAAATGTCAAAATTCATTCAGCCTGCAGGTCACGTGTAGAATACCTTACTGCCAAATATGCTAAATGTAATATTTGGACATACCTCTGACAGCCCCTCAGACATCCTTAGAATAATCTGGAATCCTACTCAAAGGTACTAAAAGGTTTGAAAAGATATCTACCGTGCTTGGGATACAATTCGTGGAGCTGTCCTTTTTTCTGATACTGCCAAAGCCTTTATAGAAACACTTCAAAAGACATAATCACAAATCCGTTCCAGTGGTAGTAGCTACAAATCGAGCTGGGTTTTGCAGCAAAGCGAACGGCCAACGCCAGCTCTGGAGCAACGCCATTCAATTTTTAATACCCTTCGGTTATTGAGACTCTTCTCCGAATAGGACCATTTATCTGG
This sequence comes from Chloroclysta siterata, assembly GCA_932294275.1. Classification (NCBI taxonomy): domain Eukaryota; kingdom Metazoa; phylum Arthropoda; class Insecta; order Lepidoptera; family Geometridae; genus Chloroclysta; species Chloroclysta siterata. Next base: position 19,901,100 of record OW028595.1, on the reverse strand, counting down.
TAGCTGGTAGCAACTCAAATTCATAGGAGAAATTTTACGCCACGCATATTTGTTTTGATACATGAAAAAACCTATGGAAAGAGTATTAAAAACAAAAAATATTAATAATAATAATAATAATGCTTTATTTATTAGGAACATAAACAGTTTGTACATAGTTATTTTAAAGAAAACGATGACATCTGTAGAAGTTAAAAAAACTGTGTTAAAAAAAATATTGGTGCTGTTTCATTTCGTGAAAGGGCTGCTTTTTACAAAACACTTTTTTTAAATAGGGACTAATTTATCACATTTCACACATCAAATCTGGACGAGGTTCGTTCGTAAACGACGACATAAAAAGGCTCATACTTAGGGCCGGTTTCACCATGCTCTGTTAGATTAACAAAGGATTAAATGGCCGTCAAAAATGACAAAATGTACGCGTTTGACATCTAAGGTTAGATTTAACGGTCTTTTAATCCTTGATTAGTAACTTACAGAGCATGGTGAAACCGGCCCTTAGCTACATAGAAGCACATTACAATAGAATAATGAGGCCTATACACAGCAGTGGCTGAAAACTTGATATTGATGACCACCTGAGCGAATCATGAGCGCAATATTTATCACGTGAAACTTAAAGGCATTTATTGGAAAAAGTAATGAATGATAATAAATCTATATAGGTGACATTTCATATACAGATTACAGATGGCGCTGTTCTCATGGTTCGTAATGAAATCTTTGTTTACTATTTTACCGCGCAAATTAATACAATGAATTTTTATTACCTACGTACTATTTCTAAATTCAAAATTTGAATTTAGAACTTTTATTTGTTTTTAAGACAAAGTACTTCTAACAGGAAAGACGATATTCTATAAAGTTCAAATATCGAACAAAAAGCTTTGTTTCGATCAAACAAACCCCTTTAATATATTTCTGCCCCTTACATTTTGTATAAAGACTATATTGGGATTCTGTAAGTGTTCCAACAATTTTAGACCAATAATTATTTCTCAGAGTATTTTGATTGTTAATATGCAAAAAAATCAATTTTTTCGGTTATTAATTTATTTTTCTGATTTTTAATGCTGTTTTTATTCCGTCCGTTTTGAGTCCGGACAATATTTTTAATAACTATAGCAAAAAGACACCCTGAATATTCTAGTGATAGCATTGTACTTAAAGGTTCTCATTTTTGGTACATTTGCCTAATCAAATGAGCTATAATTAAATTGAAATGTTACAGCTTACCATTTACTGTAAGGCCAAAGTTTAGAGCCATCCCATATAATGTTTAATGAAGGTTGAAGTTCCGTTTATAGGTAGGTGCAGCTAATAATTAAATCTGACCCGGTCGTTTTAATGAAAACGGTATACGCACACTCGCTAGAAAATCGGAAATATTTTGAAACAACATGTTTTTTTTTTGTAGCCTTTTTTACTAAGCTACTTTCTGATGGAAATCAAATGGCCCACCTGATGTTAAGTGGTAACCATCACCTAAGTATAACAAAGCATTGCCTCGTAAATCACGCACGATAGGAACGTGATCAAATCCATCAACTTGAGCCATTCAGATTATGGTCGTCCACCACCACCAGCCCATCTGATGTTAAGTGGACAACCCTCAACATCAGGTGGGCTGGTGGGTCATCTAGTTGTTCTATCAGCAAGTTTAAGAGTAGTAGAGCTCTTTGTGAAGGGCTCGTCCGGGGAAGTACTAGCACCACACCTTTTTCTGCCGCCATGCAGCGTTGCTGTGTTTCGGTTTGAAGAGTGTGGTTGCCGGTGTAATTACAGGCACATGAGGCTCAACATCTGTATACCTCAAGTTGATGGACGCAGGGCAGTGCATCGTAGGGCACGTTCCTATCTTGCGTGGCTTACGAGGCAATGCTTGTTATAGGTGATGGTTACCACTTAGCATCAAGTTGGCCATCTGCTTGTTCCTCAAGTTGATGGACGCAGGGCAGTGCATCGTAGGGCACGTTCCTATCGTGCGTGGCTTACGAGGTAATGCTTGTTATAGGTGATGGTTACCACTTAGCATTAGTTTTACAATTTATCCCTTGTTTTATAGCTATCTAGGGGTCAGATATATCATCCTTATTAAAAGGTGACTTCCCTTACTCAAAGTCAAAGAGTACATATTCAGTTGAACCGCTAGGATCAATTTGAAACGTTTAAAAGCTAGGCAAACCTAGCTACTACTACGGCCACAAACATACGACTTGGTTCCTACCGTCCTTTTGTATGATCCTTGTTACAAATTAGTACAATAATGAAGATCCAGGGTGGTGCCAATTGAACTGAGTGCGGCTATGTATCACATGTGCCACATTATTAAAGGGATCCGGGTCACGATCAGTTCATTAAACATACTTAGCATGGCGTGCAATTGATGTTTAATTAACTAGTTGTTGGCAGAGTAGTTTGCAGTTTGGTCGTGAAAAAGGGGTCACCTTTCGGGCGTTTTACTCAGAATTCGTTAAAGTTTAAGGTTTAGTGTGGTGCTTTGGTTTCGGGAAATTCGGTTGTAAAGTTTCCTTTGTGTCGAACCCATCATCACTGAAAAGCCAGAAGTACGCCCGCAGACCTATTATCTAAAAACAAGCGATAGTAGTCTCTTGTGTCACTAGTTTCTTTCGAAACAGTGTGGTGAAAGGATTTTAAGTGCTCCTCAAGAGGCTCCACTTGACACATGTTATAGAACTTTTAGGGTTTATGACATGCCGGTTTCCTCACGATGTTTTCCTTCACCGTTTGAGAGTACTCATGAGAGAGAAAAACTCATTAGTGTACGAACGGTTTCGAACCCACTACCTTAGGATCGGAAGGTGGAGCCGCTACCACTAGACCACCAGTGCTCTCCGGTAGTGCGGTAGTAGTCAAATGAGTCGATGCTGTCGTTTAAACATTTTTTTTAGCTCTATTTTTTTTTCATTCGGTTTACACATATTTGCACACGGCTCTGCACTATTTGCACACAAAAATATTACGCATTTCATTGTTTTTACGATCAATTTAAATAATTACTACGCAATTTATTTTGTTGTGAAAAGTTTCATATTAATTGCAAAGTGGAAAAACAGAATTTTTGCGCCATTTCCCGTCATTTTACTGAAAACAAAACAATTGAATCAGAGTGCAGTAAAGGGTTTCCATTACAGTCCATTACGGAGAAAACGAATTTTCCACGAAAATTTCAGCCGATATTTCATGTTCTTCTCAAACATCGCAAGTGCAACGCGATTGCGGTACGAATTTCATCTATCAACGTCGACGAAACAAGATTAAAATGAAATATACGGTGCATGGATTTAGATCTACGGGACGAAATTGGGAGTTTAGTTCGGCTTTTTGTAAGTAGTAAGAGCTTTTTGTGAAAGGCTCGTCCGGGGATATTTTCCCGGACTCCCCCGTATAGAAAAAAGGATCATGGTAGGTACTCCATGGTGCTTTTTCTTACCGATAACTGGTTTTGCGGATGTGGTGTGGTGTTTCAGTTTCGAAGATGTTTCAGTGAGTGCCGGTGAAATTACTGGCACACAAATTTTCAAAAGTAAACTCCACCACCACTTTTTGTCACAACAGTTATTGTCCCAACATAAATGAGCAATATAATGTGTATAAATAAAATATATGTAGGTATATGTATATAGATAATATATATTTATGTTTACTAAATAATATGTATTATTATTAGTTTATTGGTAGGTACTAGGTAGATATATTTATAATATATTTTTGAGTATATAGGTAGGTATGTTACAACGTCAGATCGTCAGATGTTATGTAAAGGTGATAGTTACAACGTTAGATCAACTGACGGACCATCAGCTTGCTCTATTGGGGAGTAGTAAAAATAGAACAAGATATTTTTTTTCTTTCTTTTTTTAATGAATGCTTATTTTCACCAATTTCACCAGGCACTGTGAGGCGGATGGTTTCACTTTTTTTGTTTTCGGAACCGTATTTTATAGTAAACCTTTATTTTTTACCCAATTAATTTTGATAATAAATAATAATATATTAAATAATTAAATATTGTAGACATTCGAGACGTCTTACTCCACACTTGTAAAACTTATCTTAATGTCGGCCGGCTCAAACCTGAACAAAATTCAGTAAAAAATATCTCCGAAAGATTTTTTGGATAAGTTGCGTGCGAAGCTATTAATATATTGCTTATTAACTTGGCATTTTAAGTATAATATCACCTACCTTGTTCATATCATAAGCTTTAATCAGTTTTGGACTAGAAAATGCTGTGTGGAAAGGCCACCAATAATATTTTTATATCTTAATACCTATTTATATAAATTATTCATTCATTTTGTCAGATAATATTTCTTTCTGATATTTATTTCTGGAACTCGCTGACGGATCTATTGCAACTGATGCTGGTACACCCCAAGGTTCATTATCCTCGCTCAGCCTTCCGTCGTTTTTCTTCCCACTGGACCGTTACGATAATTAAGTAATACCTACCACCGACCCTTATTATGCCAGGCCTTATCTGCAACTGTCAGTGGTGTGTTATTAATAGTACCTCCATTGGGGTACATTAATACAGTATAATTTTTATAGATAAAGTAATCATTACCACTAGATAGATGCAAGGGAGCCCCCAATAAGAACGTATAAAAATACTTGAATGCTTTTTTAGTCTTTAGCATTGTTTCAGCATACGGGCTACTTGCAATATTTTTTTTAAACTTGCTGAATTAAATATTTTGACATAAAATGAACAGCTATCAAACTACGTCATAGTTTATTGAGGGTTAAGTGAACAAAGCGAAAGTGAAGTTAACAAAGCTTCAAATTAAACATGTGAGCAGTGGGTTTGATTCATTGTTGGTTCAAAAACTTGCATGATCTGCAAATTAATATATAATATTTGTTCAGGGTTTAGGCACTTACACTTACAAGATATATCATAGAGGAATTACTAGTGAACTTAGGACTTAATATGTAACTGTATAGTACATTTGTTTGTATGATAGATACCTATGAATATTAAGATTTTGAATTTGATCGAAGAAAATGCACACTTTTATCCATTTTCGCAAAGCATCGCCAAGTTTAAGGGAGATTTAAAACAGTTTTTAATTCACGTGGAGAGCAACAAGTTTAAAAATTGTCCTAGTAATTTGATTAATTAAAAGCTTCTACAGCGAAAAACTCTTAAAAAAATATGACAGTGTTATCGTTTCTGTAAATTATCGCGAAAGCGGTTTGGTTTTACGTAAATTGTTTTAAACGCCGCTTTCGGGGTCGTTCCATAAATTTTAAGCTTGTTTTTATGGATCGTCTATATACATTTTGCTGTAAAATGCTAAGGCACGTTTTAAATTGTAATAGTCTTGAAAAACAGTACATGTTTCATGAATTATATAATGTGCTCGGCAATTCAGCGTCCCACAAACAGGGACATGGAAATGCTCTAAGCTATACAGCGTGTTGAAGTGAAAGAGGATAAGGAAATACCTGGGTCTTGCCTTGCGTGATGGAAAGTGTGATGCGGTGTCTTCGACTTTCCTCTTGCCACTCCGATGATGATTTTCTTAGAGACTTGGTTTTTGCCGTGTTACGCGGTGGAAAGATGATTTTACGGATTTTTATTGAGGAGCGGGAGCTCGACTCGCACGGCCGGTGTAGAAACGTTAAGTGTCTACCCCCAGGTTTTGGTGATAGGAGATTGGGTAGATGGGGGTAGGTAATAAAATACTTAAATATGACAGATAAAGTTCCGTTCGGAAATTGCTACCTTTACGAACTCTAAATACGAGAGTTCCAAATAATGTGGGATTTGAACCTAACCTAACCCTTGATACGTGATGTGGTAAACAACTGCGACTGATCTTATTCTCACTTGGTGTACTCATGCGACCATGGTCTCTGTGATTTTCTCAATACTCTCTTCTCTCTCTTGTCTTGTCACTAGTTTCTTTCGAAACAGTGAAAGGATTTTAAGTGCGCCTCAAGAGGCTCCTTTCGAGCACTTGACACATGTTATAGAACTTTTTAGGTTCTACGACACGCCGGTTTCCTCACGATGTTTTCCTTCACCGTTTGAGAGTACTGGCATTGTGCACAAACATTTTTGAATAGAAAAACTCATTGGTGCACGACCGGTTTCGAACCTGCGACCTTCGGATCGGAAGGTGGGGCCGCTACCACTAGACCACCAGTGCTCTCAAAACTAGGTCAACACTTTAAGGCGAAAAAACACAAAAATAGTTTAGCAGTATGGACCGAGACATTCAAAGATCAGAATTCAAAGATCGGAGTTCAAGTTTGGACTGTAAGCTTGGCGTCCTACGCCCGCAAGGTCAAGGTCGTCGGAGTCCTCACCTGCTTTGGCGCGTTCCTGGGGTCTTCACCTGGGACTTAGGCCACCGAAGCACACAGAGCGAGACGTCTATCCCTACTGAATCTGAGGGCAGTACTTTACTCCAATTTCCACGAAAGCAACCCTTAGAATCAGTGATTGCCATTATTTGTGATATCGTATTCTAGTTGTACCTATCATTGTTTTAGAATCGTTTTTTTAGGAAATGTATAGAAAAAGCCTATGTCCAGGCCAGGCCATGAATAAATGTCTTTTAAATTTGCAACTTATAGGTAAACACAAATAAATTTAACAAATAAATTTACAATGAATCCAAGTATTTACAAAATACACATGAAACAGTTGAGTTATCTGCAGATTGTTGCAAATGATCGAGATAGCTTTAGTTATTTATTTATAGTTACTAATCAAGGATTAACGGGCCGTTAAATCTAACCTTAGATGTCAAACGCGTGCATTTTGACATATTTAACGGCCCTTTAATCCTTTGTTAATCTAACAGAGCATGGTGAAATCAGCACTTAGACTGTTAATATTGTTGTTATTATTGAAGTATCTATATTTTAGGCGAAGGAAAACATTGTGTGTAAACCAGTTAGTACTCTAGCAGCGGCGATGGACTTGCAACCTGTCACGTATGGATTATCAACTGAATGGCAATGCTGACTTTGGTATAGATATTCACGTATTTGCATTCTACATAACGTAGCTTCAACTACGGAGCGCAGCACATAAATATTTGCAACAGGAAGACAGCCACGCGAAGTTGGTAGCATTTCCACATACCTAGTTAATGTTTTCACATAAAAGTTGAAGTTCTAACCGCAAATAGTTGGCATGAGTTCCGATCTTTGTATAACGGTTGTAGTTTTATGAATTTTATTTCATTTTATCTTTCGAAATTTAAATTTGTCATGAATATTTAGACAGGAGCTTAGGAGTTAGGGAACGTGCCCTGATACACTGCCCTGCGTTCATAAACTTGAGGTAAACTCCTTTGCAAAAAGTTGTCAACATATTTTTCATCGTTTTATTATGAGTACCGGTCTTTTTTTTAACTAGCTGATGGAACAAGCAGATGGCCCACCTGATGAAGCTGACGGAACGTGCCCTACGATGCACTGCCCTGCGTCCATCAACTTGAGGCATAAGCCTCATGTGCCTGTAATTACACCGGCAACCACACTCTTCAAACCGAAACACAGCAACGCTGCTTGGCGGCAAAAAAAGGCGTGGTTGTATAACTTCCCCGGACAAGCTTTCACAAAGAGCTCTACTACTCTTCGGACTATTCGGGGTAAACCCGACTCCTGATCGCAGGCTCGTGGGCTTAAACCCGGTCGTGCACCAACGTAAAGTCAAAAGGTTATTTATTAAAAAAAATCACAAGGATCACTTTGAGTCTTCTAGCAGTGTCGATGCACTTGCAATAATCTATAGAATACCAAGTATTACAAAATGAATGTAAGTGTCAGATGTAATATCTGGATGTACATCTGACTACCCTTTTTAGACATAATTTGCTATAGTTGAAACTCTGCACCAAAAGATCTGAGAAGATATTTACCATACTTGGGTATCGAAGTCGTAAAATCGTTTCTGTCATTCTACTTTGATGCTGTAACTAAAAATTAAGGTGTCTCTAACATTGCATCTATGTTAGAGACACCTTAATTTTTAGACTTGCAATACCTATTATTTATTTGGTGTACTCGTACCAAACAAACGGTGAACTTAAATTGCATCGTCGAGCAGCGGATCGACCAAATCGAAACTTCGTACGTCAGTGCTCCTATCATAAATCGTTAAAAGTTTATCAAAAGCGACGCAGTTTCATATGACCGTACCTTGGTGGCAACTGGACTCGGAGTGTGAGTTTATTTGTTTATCGTTTTTCGTTCACTTAAAAAAATGGGTCAGTGTTAAATGATCTTTAGCAGTATTTATGGTTAAATTGTTATATTATTAGAGCATGTTATAAAATAATAGAGCAACTATAAAAAAAAGCCGGCCAAGTGCGAGTCGGACTCGCGCACGAAGGGTTCCGTAAAAACCGCAAAATCACGTTTGTTGTATGGGAGTCCCCTTAAATATTTATTTTATTCTGTTTTTTAGTATTTGTTGTTATAGCGGCAACAGAAATACACCATCTGTGAAAATTTCAACTAACTAACTAAGACTCCGCTGTCCGCCAGTCCGTCTTGTCACCAGGCCTAAGTAAGACGGGACCTATTGGTCCCGTCTTACTATTTGGACCCTAAAAAGAGTTTTTCGTTTTCTGTAACGTCAGGTCGATTTAGTATGGAGACTTATGAGTTCTCAGAATGCCCGATAGAGGCGCTGATCGAATCAGCATACAAAAAAGGCCTGACGATACAGGAAACGATAAATAAACTCAGACTTGAGGTACTGCTGGAAAAATAAACCTCTCCATCGAACTATATAGTTATGAAAGTAAACTTCAAAGCCGGATTTGGTGGAAGCTGAAAAGCTGAATAAACATTTTTGTATAAATATTTCATGAATTTTATTGTGCAATTTTCAAACTTCACTCTACTTTACAAAAACAAGCTATTTCATCGTATATATCGTATTTGAGAGTAGTAGAGCTCTTTGTGAAGGGCTTGTCCGGGGAAGTACTACCACCACGCCTTTTTCTGGCGCCAAGCAGCAACGCTGTGTTTCGGTTTGAGAGTGTAGTTGCCGGTGTAATTACAGGCACATGAGGCTTAACATCTGTATGCCTCAAGTTGATGGACGCAGGGCAGTGCATCGTAGGGCACGTTCCTTACGTGCGTGACATACCTACGAGGTAATGCTTTGTCATCAGGTGGGCCATAGGCTTGTTCCATCAGCTAGTTGGATAAAAAAAACGATATCGGGATTACCTAAACACTTGGCAAAGTCAGTTCCGCACGTTCTGGCCATGTTTTTTTGGATTCGATTTTTCGATAATTGGTTGGTCTGTTGGAATGTATGTTGTTCAATCACGCCATAACCTTGACCGATATTGATGAAAATCTTAATTTGCTGTGTTAACGTTGGCTAAATGTTTTTCAGACTCTATGCATCATTCGCATTTATATAACGTCAGTAACTCTACAAATGATTCGCTTACTATTTAAAGATTTATATCCTTTGAATCTGAAATGGAAACCTTATTGGCAATATTATTATCATTATTATTGTTACAATTAAGTAATAAAAGTATTTACAAAATGTATAAAATACATAAGAATCAGTTGAGCTAAATACATACCATTGCGAACGATCGAGAGATAGCTTATCTGATCCAAATCAGTGCCAACTCTACCTGAAGTTAATCTAAGTAATTTTTTTCACGAAAAATTTACAGAAATTGACGCTAGCAAAACACAATAGAAAGAACCTGTTGGTTTCACAATACATAAAGAAATTAAGAAGTTTCAGACGCGTTTTGAAATGCAATCAAAAAGAGAGCAATATCAAAACAGGCAAACATCATTATTTATTTGACGAGAGATGGCGCACCTTAATTATGTACCTTCCTTCCAAAGCGACCTACTGGAGCGCCCTCATTTTGTTTACTTGCAAAACACAACAGGTTTTCAACTTCCGACCAGTCATTCCCCTTTAATAAATGAGGCATGAGTTCATAAAAGGTTGTCAGTGTAGGGTCATGTCCCTTACTTTTTTCAGCGAGTAGGTACTTATTTTTATCGATGACTCGGCTTTTTAGGGAGCCTCCGAGCAGGGGAAAAGGCAAAAAGCTAACCTAATGTAATTTCTAAGTTCCTTCGAAATTGCGTATAAATAAAAATAAAGAAACAGGATCACGATTTTGATGCCAAGGTAGGTAGGTATTCCCTAATTTAGTTTTTGGGCTTAAAATCTTTACGTGTATGTCAAGCTTGAGAGTGGGACTCATTACCATAAAAAAAAGCAACAAAACTATCAAAGCAATGCAAAATGCAACGCGTCATGTCAAACGTGAATAACAGACTGTCATGGCGGCTCTAAAAGTGTTCCCAATAAACATTTAGCTATCGCAACTTTATTTGCCTACAAATTAATGAAATTGCATTGCTATGGTAATATTCTATTTATTTCAAATCTTTCTACGTGGTGTACATAGACAAATCCCAAAATGGGATATGTCCTTTACATCCATAAAATGATTTTATATCAAACTTTTATTAGATTACCTACTGGTTTTTCTTACGATGTCTTCCATCACAGATACAAAGCTGGATTGAAACCCGCGGCCTTCGGACTGGAAGGTGGAGTTGCTACCACTAAACCACCAGCGCTATATCGTATGTTAATGTGCACCCAGTTTCATCAATCACAGTTATACGTGTATGTTACCCGAGGGTCTTCATAGATAACGTTAGCGGCTGTTTTTAATGGCACTTCACATCGCTATTTGTATTCGCGTATTCGTCGTATTTTCCAAATACGATGATGTATTTATAGGAATAGAATATAAAATCATTTAATTAAAAATATGTACACAAGTAGCAATTATAAAATTAATAGATTGAGTAAGCGAAGCGAACGAAAATCTTACAGTTAACTTGGGCGCTTTCTATCTGGTTCCCATATTACAAGCTTTGCTTAGTTTAGGACTAGATAGAGCTGTGTGGAAAGTCCAGCAATATTTATTTATATTTATTTATTTTTGGTAATTAGAAAACTTGAGCACGGTGATATTTTCATCACTATTTTTACAGCTAAAGTTATTGAGACCATAATAGTCACTACAGTTATTGCAACAAATTTAAAAAAAATACTTTAAAATACCTACGTGTAAAACTTGAGACTTACTTTTTTTTTATATTAGAATGTTCCTAGGGATTAGGTTGTGTAGTGATCCTACATTTTACATGCAACCTCCTCTGTGGAGTAAACAAACTGTTCTCTTGGAACTGTTCCACAACCAACAGAACCGTCTGCAGACAGAGACAAATAGTCCTCAAATTACTCGTCTCGTATCGATTGATTGGATAAAAATAGTATACGGTTCATGATAATAAATCTTACTTTACTTAACGTGGGTATTCTTCCGTCTGCGATAAAACACTGCTTCGTGGTTCTATCTAAAACCAGTCGTAGCGACAGCTTTTTTAACCGACTTTAAAACAAAAGGATCGGAGGAGGATTCTCAATTCGACTGTTTTTTTTATGTTTGCTACCGCTTATCTCCGTTATTTATTAAACGATTTCAAAAAAAAAAAAACTATTTTAACGGAAATATCCTTTAAAATAGTTTTTTTTTTCTAGTCCATTTTCAAGTCCAATAAGTCATCCAAGTAATTTGCTGTTTTATGTTTTGTGTATATTTAAGGTTGTTTTTTTTTGCAGAATAGATATTTTATAATATGTGCTTGATTGATGTTGGAACAAGCCATTCTGGCACGCTATCGATTTTTTGACAAAAAACCATCAATCGATTGTTGTTGTAGATAGGTTTTTTGATAAAAATGATTGCAATTTATGCAAATAACATAAAAGTCCCGCCGAGATCGAAGAAAAATGCTACAGAATCAAGTACATATTTTAGTTGTCGAAAGTTTTTGCACAGGGCATATTTTATGTATTTTCAGTAAAGCGTTTAGTGAAGACGTGATTGGTTCTATGCAGAGGCTACCCAAAAGCATTGTTATCGAACGGTGCGCGACCATCCTGCCTCCAAAAAGAGTGCGGTGATCTTAGGATGCTATTATTTATATACAAACAGCAACGCTGCTTGATGTCAGTTAAAATTATGGTGGTAGTACTTCCCAGGACGAGCCCTTAAAGAGCTCTACTTTATATGCCGACAAAACCAAATTCCTTTGGTTGGTAACAGTTGGTAAGTTGTTGGCTAGTATCAGAACAATGGTTACAGAGTCTTTCAAACCGCTCTGAGAGATCACCGGGGTAGATAAAGGCTTTGGTACTCATTGTGATCCGTGAGGAAATTTAGGCTTATTTTTTACCCAATGTCGGATACAAAACCAACAACGAGAAGAAGAAAACCACTTTCAACGAAGGAGTCGCCACCTGCTCCTCTACGAGTTTTGTTATGACTGAAAAAGTTACAAAACGGCTCAAGCTTCTTTTTATGCTAGAAAGGGCGAAATAAACTTAAATATACTACCTTCGAAAGAAACAAGACATTTCCCGCACTAGGTTTCCATCGGGAACACCGTGCACGCTAGGTAAGTTTGTTAAAAATAAAAAAATATAAGTTAAAAAAAAAAAAAACGACCGCTGTACCTATTTATCAATAACCAAACTAAAGACATTCCGCAAACCATGAAATAACCGACACCCAGGACTGTTGTTAACGAACCAAAAATACTTTCTGCTGACCGGGGGATAAATCTTATGTGAGAATCGAACCCACTACCACTACGACATCAAAACAAAAAAAAAACTTTGTGGGAATTGAACCCACTACCACTACTACATCCAAACAACCCACTATGACATCCAAACAAAAAAAAACTAAGAAGACAAACTTAAACTTAAAAAAAAACTTAAAAAAACTTAATGACTACGAGGTATATACCCCCCTAAACAAACATACTACCAAGAAAACGTTACAGTATCCCTGCAACTACGAACCAATTACACGGAAAAAGTTTGGGGTTTCAAGTCTTTAATATGCCAAGAACCCAAGTTCTTTTTCGTGTGAAAATCCTCTAACTCATATACTAATGAAGATATCTTCCGTAGAACGGTACACTTATCATACTTAGGGGCGAGTTTAGCCATAAAAAAACTTCGACGCATCACTCAAAGGATAAGTTTTCTTCCACACAATGTCACCAGGAGCAAACTGTAAAGGACGTCGACTCGCATCATAGTACCTTGCACTTTTAAGATGAGCTTTTTCTATGGCCTGTTTTACGGAAGAGAAAGTATCCTGTAAAATACCTAACTTATGAGAATAATCAACCCTAGAAGCACAGACCAAGTCCAACGCAGATACTGAAGAATAACCATAGTACGAACCACATGCGACGGCTTCCCTACCGTGAACAAGGTAGTATGGGGTGAAACGGGTAGTCTCATTAGTAGATATATTCATTGAGAACTGAATTTTAGGTATCGCCAAATCCCACGTGCGGTGATCGCGACCTACTAAAATAGACAAAGCTGTAACAATGGTACGATTATACCGCTCTACAGTGTTCACCTGAGGACTATAACGGGGAGTTAAGTGTATTTGAGGGATTTTATAGCGCTGAAATAGAGTTTTTAGGTCACTACCAGTAAATTGCGATCCATTGTCTGCAATTACTGTGCGTGGCACTCCATGAACCATAAATACTCCCTCTTCTAACTTCTTGCCAATCACACTTCCAACCGCTCTCCTTAAAGGAAAAATTAAACAATATTTACTAAAACAACATACAACCACTAATAGGAAGGTAAAGCCAGCACGCGACCTAGGAAGCGGTCCGACCAAATCCATACTAATGGTTTCAAAAGGCCTAGAACAGACTTTTGGAGAGCCCATTAACCCAGGAGTGGGTTTCTGCGAGTGCTTATAAGCCAAGCATACTTCACATTTATTTACGAACAATACAACATCCCTATACATCGACGGCCAAAAATACTTAAGTGACAGTCTCTTATAAGTTTTAAATATTCCCATATGAGTGGCCAATACCCCACAATGATGAGTTTTAATTAACTCCTCCCGCCGATCAACCGGCACGACCTCCTTCCAATCAAACTCATCAGAACCTTTTTTATTCCTAGAATAACGATACAACACATCATTTTGTATACTATAATTCGGACAGGAAGTAGGGAATTGTTTGCATTTAGTATAGATTCCCTGATACCACGCATTTCCCCGCGTAATTTGAATAGGCAAAACGGGAACAGAGCGCGACAAAGCATCCGGTACAATATTATCCTTACCTTTACGGTGGACAATCTCGAAATCATAAGACGACAGACGACATCCCCAACGAGCCAAACGACCAGTAGGATTAGATAGATTCATAAACCACTTCAAACTAGAGTGATCTGTAATCACTCGGAATTTCTTCCCTTCGATATAAGGCCTAAAATGTTCGATGGAAAAAATTACACCAAGAGCTTCCCTTTCAGTTGCAGAATAATTGCGCTCAGCCCTATTTAAAGATCGACTAGCGTAAGCAATAGGATGTTCCTCTCCCTTCTCCGATTCCTGGGTCAAAGTACCTGCGATACCAAATCCTGAAGCGTCACAATGTAGCGTAAAGGGTTTCGAAAAATCCGGACAAGCAAGTACAGGCGCAGTAACAAGAGCAGACTTCAACTCGTTGAAAGCGTGATTTTCTATTTCACCCCATTTGAACGCGGGAGCGTTTTTCTTGTTACTGGTTAACGCGTTCAAGGGAGCTGCTATGGAACTAAAATTTCGAATAAAACGACGATAATAGGAAGCTGTACCTAAAAACATTTTAACCTCCTTCCGATTTGTAGGTGCCGGAAAGTCAACCACTGCCTGAACCTTCATAGGGTCAGTACGTAAGCCCTTGTCATCGACAATATATCCTAGGTATTTAAGCTCGCGCCGAAAGAACTGTGACTTATTTAGATTTATGGATAAATTAGCCTGTTTCAGTTTCTCCATCACTCGATTCAAAAGGGAAATATGTTCTGAAAAAGTAGAACTAACCACAACGATGTCGTCTAAATAACAAAATACTTTTCCACCGAACTCTGGACCAAACAGTCTATCCATAAGCCTCTGCTGAGTGGCAGGAGCCCCTGTCAAACCAAAACACATAACTTTAAAGTGGAAAAGGCCTCGTCCGGGCACTGTGAAAGCGGTCTTTTCCCGGGAAGTAGAGTCTAGCTCTATCTGCCAAAACGCTGCCTTCAAATCAATCGAAGATAAATAACGAGCATCCCTTAACTGGTCAAGGATACTGGAAATATAAGGCAAGGGGTAGGCATCATGTTTACTGATTGCATTCAATTTTCTACTATCGATACAAAATCTCAGCTCCCCATTGGCTTTTGGAGCAAGTAGAGTGGGATTATTCCAAGCGCTGGAGCTAGGCTCTACCACGTCCAAGGCAATCATCTCATCCAACTGCTTATTTAATTCCTTCAACCTTTCGGGAGACAAACAATAGTAACGCTGCTTGATTGGCGCGGCTTCGCCGGTATTTATGGTGTGTTGCAAGAGACAGGTACGACCTAAACCTCGATTCTCGAAAGAGATTTGTTGAAAACCCGCCACCAGTTTTTCAGCTTCTATCCGTTCTTCTTCCTCCAGCTGATCGAAAGAAAATAAATGACGAATTTCTGAAATCAACGGACCATCCTCGCTATTCACAAACGGTAAACTACCAAATATCTGAGGGGCTAAATCAAAAGCCTGCCAAACATCAACGCCGAAAATAATCCGTGTCGTGACATGTGGCACCACAAAAAATCCTATTATTTTAGTAATACCTCTTAGGGTAACTGGTAAATTTATATATCCCTTTACTTCTGCTCTAGAACCATTGGCCGTGATGATACTCTTAATATGATACGACTCGTTCAACTGAAAACCAGCCCTAAGAAAACAGTCAGCTGAATCCAAACCTAAAATTGAGATACTGGAGCCTGAATCCAGTAAACCCGTATAAATTTGTTCATAAATACTAACCTGTAAATAAGGACAACCGTCCTGTTTATAAATAGCCCGAACCGACGCCGACCTATAGGAAGAAAAGAAAACCTTTAGTTGTTTTAAATAATCCGACCACTCCTCAGGATCAGCACGGTCCGGATGAATTAGTTTTTTCGACAAGCGGGACAAGTCACCGTCGAAAAACCAGGTTTCCCACAACGAAAGCAGACCAAATTACGGGAAGTACAGTCTTTGAGACAATGACTTTCTACTCGGCAACGAGGACAGAACTTTTTGCCTTCGATAACGGAAACCTTTGGGCTGCGCAGGGGATGTTTATATGCCAAATCTGGAGCGACTAGGTTGGACGAAGACCTAGGAGGCTCTGCAAACATCTCTACTCGCTGTTTGGAATCTTCTAACAATCGGCACTTCCTCTTCAAATCTGCCCATGTCTTGATCTCCTCTAACGCTAACCGAGCCGTGTAATAGGGTCTGATGTTGTAATATACAATGTCAAACTTCTCCTCCTCTGTCAACGGAACCAACAAACGACTAAAATAATTTTGCATGATGCTAAGATAATTCACTATGTTCTCCTCCTGTCCCTGAGTGCGGCCCCTAATCTCCTTTAAAAGCCTACGCTCGTAGTCCACCGGCAAATATTCCTCGAACAACAACGACTTGAATTGAGCCCAGGTCTTTACTTCAGACTGGACTCCCCTAAACCAAAATAATGCTTCCTCCGTAAAAATTTCGGCGGCGGAACGCAGCAACCGCTCTTCAGAAATACTCCTAGAAGAACACAATTCCTCCAACCGCTGAATGAAAGCCCTGACACAAGTCCTTCCATTGTATTTTAAATTTAGCGAATGTACCCACTGGCCCTTATCACAACTGACTTTGACTACCGGGATGGTGGTTGTCTCTGGAACGGTTTCGCCAACAGCGTCAATCGGCATAGAATCCGTCCTCTCCTCAACGCTGGACTTAAAAATAGAAAACATCCTATCCAATTTAGCTAGAATCTTGTTCAAACGCCCTTTCAAGTCCGTGTGCAACGTGGTGTCTGCATCGGTTTCAGTTTCAATCCGAGTGATCCTATGGAATAAATGATTGCCCAATGCTTGAATTTTATTTAAAGTTTTCAATGTCATGGGACCTGATGGCGAGCACCAACTGGACAACTCTCCTAATTTTTCTGAAATGGTAGACAACTCGACCCCTATCTCCCCCTCGAACAAGACAATTTCATCTGAAGGGACATCCCTATACAAAAGTTTAATCTGTTTGCGGAGTGCAGCCACATTGTCCTCCGGAGCAGCATCCCTAATCTGTACTTCATACACCAATTCGTCCTTCCTCAATAAGTTAAAACAAATGGGCCTCTCCTCCATGGTGAACATAATCGCCGAACAACAAAATCCTAACCACAATCCTGTGTAAAATAAATAAAAGAAACTGCACCAACAATATCTAAATTATAAACAAAAGGAATAATTAAATCAACCAGAAGTCCTGTATGAGGAATAAAAAATTGTCCAATTAAAAAAAAAAATTGTAGAAAAAAAAATATTGTTGAGAAAAAAAAATTATATCCCCTTAATAGACAGAAGGTAAAAATTGCATTGTTCACCGTATTTTACAAATAATAAAAAAAATACACCCTACCTAATTATAACAATGTTATAATCACACATACACACACAGTAATATAAATTAAATTTAACGTGAGCTGCTTTAAAAAAAAATAATAAAAATATAATCAGTATTACTAAAGAAAACTATTTGGTTCCAAGAATTCAAGGCAATAAACTACAACAAATCATTGTTCTTATGACACAGCATGTAAAAGACGTGTCAGTCACCGAAATTTTAAAAAGCCCCTACGTTGGATGCCACTGTAGCGAACTTGGGTCGCACGTGGCCGTCGCCAGCTCGCTGCGCACCACGTGCTGCATCACCTCGTGCCGTGCAACCGCGTGCGAGGCCCACGTGTGGGAAAGCGGCGTTGCCACGCGGCATCGGCCGTCACTTACAAAAGTCGGTATTTATTCTATCTTCGGACCTAGTCCTGGCGCCCAGTTTCTTCATTTAATATACATAAAGGTTTCCAATAATTCAAGGTGGGAGGGTATTTAAGATTTAGGGGTTTACATTAAATTACTACAAGGCAAATCATTGTTCACCGAATTTAGTTCTCACACCTTTTAGCTCTGTGTGTTAGTCGGCAATCTTTTATCTATTAATTTTAATTCCTTACTAGGATTACTATCGTTGACTGTATTCTGTAGGACCCTCCAACATAGCTGTGTGCAAGATCCTTAAGATCACCTAGATTTATTTAGTCTCAATTGTCTCTTTATTATTAATAAGAATTTCCATGTCTGTGTAAAGAACCTTTAGATTCTAAGTTGGTGTAATAAATGCCCAGTACCGTTGTGATTCGAATTTTATTTCTTCGATGCCACTATAGGTAGGTCCTGTCAGGTAGTAGGAAATCTCAGTTGGTAACAGTGACATCCCCTGCGCAGCCCAAAGGTTTCCGTTATCGAAGGCAAAAAGTTCTGTCCTCGTTGCCGAGTAGAAAGTCATTGTCTCAAAGACTGTACTTCCCGTAATTTGGTCTGCTTTCGTTGTGGGAAACCTGGTTTTTCGACGGTGACTTGTCCCGCTTGTCGAAAAAACTAATTCATCCGGACCGTGCTGATCCTGAGGAGTGGTCGGATTATTTAAAACAACTAAAGGTTTTCTTTTCTTCCTATAGGTCGGCGTCGGTTCGGGCTATTTATAAACAGGACGGTTGTCCTTATTTACAGGTTAGTATTTATGAACAAATTTATACGGGTTTACTGGATTCAGGCTCCAGTATCTCAGTTTTAGGTTTGGATTCAGCTGACTGTTTTCTTAGGGCTGGTTTTCAGTTGAACGAGTCGTATCATATTAAGAGTATCATCACGGCCAATGGTTCTAGAGCAGAAGTAAAGGGATATATAAATTTACCAGTTACCCTAAGAGGTATTACTAAAATAATAGGATTTTTTGTGGTGCCACATGTCACGACACGGATTATTTTCGGCGTTGATGTTTGGCAGGCTTTTGATTTAGCCCCTCAGATATTTGGTAGTTTACCGTTTGTGAATAGCGAGGATGGTCCGTTGATTTCAGAAATTCGTCATTTATTTTCTTTCGATCAGCTGGAGGAAGAAGAACGGATAGAAGCTGAAAAACTGGTGGCGGGTTTTCAACAAATCTCTTTCGAGAATCGAGGTTTAGGTCGTACCTGTCTCTTGCAACACACCATAAATACCGGCGAAGCCGCGCCAATCAAGCAGCGTTACTATTGTTTGTCTCCCGAAAGGTTGAAGGAATTAAATAAGCAGTTGGATGAGATGATTGCCTTGGACGTGGTAGAGCCTAGCTCCAGCGCTTGGAATAATCCCACTCTACTTGCTCCAAAAGCCAATGGGGAGCTGAGATTTTGTATCGATAGTAGAAAATTGAATGCAATCAGTAAACATGATGCCTACCCCTTGCCTTATATTTCCAGTATCCTTGACCAGTTAAGGGATGCTCGTTATTTATCTTCGATTGATTTGAAGGCAGCGTTTTGGCAGATAGAGCTAGACTCTACTTCCCGGGAAAAGACCGCTTTCACAGTGCCCGGACGAGGCCTTTTCCACTTTAAAGTTATGTGTTTTGGTTTGACAGGGGCTCCTGCCACTCAGCAGAGGCTTATGGATAGACTGTTTGGTCCAGAGTTCGGTGGAAAAGTATTTTGTTATTTAGACGACATCGTTGTGGTTAGTTCTACTTTTTCAGAACATATTTCCCTTTTGAATCGAGTGATGGAGAAACTGAAACAGGCTAATTTATCCATAAATCTAAATAAGTCACAGTTCTTTCGGCGCGAGCTTAAATACCTAGGATATATTGTCGATGACAAGGGCTTACGTACTGACCCTATGAAGGTTCAGGCAGTGGTTGACTTTCCGGCACCTACAAATCGGAAGGAGGTTAAAATGTTTTTAGGTACAGCTTCCTATTATCGTCGTTTTATTCGAAATTTTAGTTCCATAGCAGCTCCCTTGAACGCGTTAACCAGTAACAAGAAAAACGCTCCCGCGTTCAAATGGGGTGAAATAGAAAATCACGCTTTCAACGAGTTGAAGTCTGCTCTTGTTACTGCGCCTGTACTTGCTTGTCCGGATTTTTCGAAACCCTTTACGCTACATTGTGACGCTTCAGGATTTGGTATCGCAGGTACTTTGACCCAGGAATCGGAGAAGGGAGAGGAACATCCTATTGCTTACGCTAGTCGATCTTTAAATAGGGCTGAGCGCAATTATTCTGCAACTGAAAGGGAAGCTCTTGGTGTAATTTTTTCCATCGAACATTTTAGGCCTTATATCGAAGGGAAGAAATTCCGAGTGATTACAGATCACTCTAGTTTGAAGTGGTTTATGAATCTATCTAATCCTACTGGTCGTTTGGCTCGTTGGGGATGTCGTCTGTCGTCTTATGATTTCGAGATTGTCCACCGTAAAGGTAAGGATAATATTGTACCGGATGCTTTGTCGCGCTCTGTTCCCGTTTTGCCTATTCAAATTACGCGGGGAAATGCGTGGTATCAGGGAATCTATACTAAATGCAAACAATTCCCTACTTCCTGTCCGAATTATAGTATACAAAATGATGTGTTGTATCGTTATTCTAGGAATAAAAAAGGTTCTGATGAGTTTGATTGGAAGGAGGTCGTGCCGGTTGATCGGCGTGAGGAGTTAATTAAAACTCATCATTGTGGGGTATTGGCCACTCATATGGGAATATTTAAAACTTATAAGAGACTGTCACTTAAGTATTTTTGGCCGTCGATGTATAGGGATGTTGTATTGTTCGTAAATAAATGTGAAGTATGCTTGGCTTATAAGCACTCGCAGAAACCCACTCCTGGGTTAATGGGCTCTCCAAAAGTCTGTTCTAGGCCTTTTGAAACCATTAGTATGGATTTGGTCGGACCGCTTCCTAGGTCGCGTGCTGGCTTTACCTTCCTATTAGTGGTTGTATGTTGTTTTAGTAAATATTGTTTAATTTTTCCTTTAAGGAGAGCTGTTGGAAGTGTGATTGGCAAGAAGTTAGAAGAGGGAGTATTTATGGTTCATGGAGTGCCACGCACAGTAATTGCAGACAATGGATCGCAATTTACTGGTAGTGACCTAAAAACTCTATTTCAGCGCTATAAAATCCCTCAAATACACTTAACTCCCCGTTATAGTCCTCAGGTGAACACTGTAGAGCGGTATAATCGTACCATTGTTACAGCTTTGTCTATTTTAGTAGGTCGCGATCACCGCACGTGGGATTTGGCGATACCTAAAATTCAGTTCTCAATGAATATATCTACTAATGAGACTACCCGTTTCACCCCATACTACCTTGTTCACGGTAGGGAAGCCGTCGCATGTGGTTCGTACTATGGTTATTCTTCAGTATCTGCGTTGGACTTGGTCTGTGCTTCTAGGGTTGATTATTCTCATAAGTTAGGTATTTTACAGGATACTTTCTCTTCCGTAAAACAGGCCATAGAAAAAGCTCATCTTAAAAGTGCAAGGTACTATGATGCGAGTCGACGTCCTTTACAGTTTGCTCCTGGTGACATTGTGTGGAAGAAAACTTATCCTTTGAGTGATGCGTCGAAGTTTTTTATGGCTAAACTCGCCCCTAAGTATGATAAGTGTACCGTTCTACGGAAGATATCTTCATTAGTATATGAGTTAGAGGATTTTCACACGAAAAAGAACTTGGGTTCTTGGCATATTAAAGACTTGAAACCCCAAACTTTTTCCGTGTAATTGGTTCGTAGTTGCAGGGATACTGTAACGTTTTCTTGGTAGTATGTTTGTTTAGGGGGGTATATACCTCGTAGTCATTAAGTTTTTTTAAGTTTTTTTTTAAGTTTAAGTTTGTCTTCTTAGTTTTTTTTTGTTTGGATGTTATAGTGGGTTGTTTGGATGTAGTAGTGGTAGTGGGTTCAATTCCCACAAAGTTTTTTTTTTGTTTTGATGTCGTAGTGGTAGTGGGTTCGATTCTCACATAAGATTTATCCCCCGGTCAGCAGAAAGTATTTTTGGTTCGTTAACAACAGTCCTGGGTGTCGGTTATTTCATGGTTTGCGGAATGTCTTTAGTTTTGTTAGGGATATTATCCCCCGGTCAGCAGAAAGTATTTTTGGTTCGTTAACAACAGTCCTGGGTGTCGGTTATTTCATGGTTTGCGGAATGTCTTTAGTTTGGTTATTGATAAATAGGTACAGCGGTCGTTTTTTTTTTTTTTTTTTTTTAACTTATATTTTTTTTATTTTTAACAAACTTACCTAGCATGCACGGTGTTCCCGATGGAAACCTAGTGCGGGAAATGTCTTGTTTCTTTCGAAGGTAGTATATTTAAGTTTATTTCGCCCTTTCTAGCATAAAAAGAAGCTTGAGCCGTTTTGTAACTTTTTCAGTCATAACAAAACTCGTAGAGGAGCAGGTGGCGACTCCTTCGTTGAAAGTGGTTTTCTTCTTCTCGTTGTTGGTTTTGTATCCGACATTGGGTAAAAAATAAGCCTAAATTTCCTCACGGATCACAATGAGTACCAAAGCCTTTATCTACCCCGGTGATCTCTCAGAGCGGTTTGAAAGACTCTGTAACCATTGTTCTGATACTAGCCAACAACTTGAATTCTTTATTTATTCTTTTCCTTTTTTTTTTTCTGTATTCGAAAGTGGGTAAAAAATAAGCCTTAAATTTCCTCACGGATCACAATGAGTACAAAAAGCCTTTATCTACCCCGGTGATCTCTCAGAGCGGTTTGAAAGACTCTGTTACCATTATTCTGATACTAAAAAAAAATTGGATTATTTACTTACTCATGTAGTTTATTAATGTCACTTGCTTAAACACGTCGCTGTAACTTATTCTTTTTTTGTATACTGGTTATATTTAGGCGTTGTTTGCAGCAGATGTGGAGCAGGATTATTAAATTTTATTTTATTTATTTATTCCTACAGTTACACTTTACAATTTGCTTACACTATACAAATACATTTTGGGTCCGGATACATATGTTACTGGAACCCTCAGTCTGAATTCGGCTTCGAGCTTCCGACATTATGACGTCAGGATTTTCTTAGTTCGATCAAGACGGAACACACTACACAGCTACACTCACACATACATTAATACACACACATACACATATTCTTCTCTTATTTTGATATATTACTGTATATGTTTAAGTTTATCATTAATACCTATTCAAATCTCCTCCACGTCTCGCTTATTTCAACAATCTCTCCTGATTAGGTTTACATGGCTTTAGTAGTATTGTGTCAAGTTAAAAAAAAACAAAAGGTTTTTTTGTTTTGAATTTATTTTTTGTTCTAGGTACTGAATTTATTTTTTTGTGTTAGGGTTTTGGTTGTTGGATTTATGTGCTGGAGGGCCAGCACGGATTTTGCTTGTGGAACGCGTAAAATCCTACGGAGTAAGGGGATACTGTAACGAATTTTTTTTTGGATAGTTATGTTATAATTTTGTTAGTTAGCAGAGACGACATCTGTCGGTTGGAGCTGGTATTATGTTGGCACTCCGATAGCGGTTATCAAGTCACGTACAAGGTGATACCGCATGAATACGGTAGATGGCGCTAGAGTCCACTTCTCTATGGTTGTTAGAATCGTATTAATCGATTATTTTGTTTGACAGTTATTTGGATATGTCATTGACATAACCCCAAGGTGTCGCATTTTTTTTGTTGTTGATGGTCAATTCAATCCACAATTGTTCTAGAAGTTTTATTTGTTGGAGGGGTTTTCGGCATAAATAGCGGGTTCCCCCGATATGCTTCCTTTTCTGGCACCACACTCCAGCGCACACGGGCTCTCCAAATCTCGAACGGTCAGTGAACCTGCAAACCACGTTGCAACTTCATGGTGTTCTGAAAGTTCCTTGATGTTCATCTATCCGTTTCATTAATGCAGATTTATCGAAGCTTGGCAGTGAGTTAATTGCGTTGGAGCCGTATCTGGAAAGCCGTGAGCTGTATTTCAGAGCCGCAGGCGTCAAGAGACGCTGCGTACTCCAATATCCTGTGGGAAGGATATCTACGTGTCATCCGGCCTCCGATAAGGTATATCGTGCTTTTATATTAGTATTTCCCCACGCTCTGTGTTCCTCTGCGCATATCCTGGCTGCCACGCTTCCAGCACAGGTGTTTCATTGCCACCTGTCTCATCTACCCATGTGGTGGATGCATGGTTTTCCTTGGCGCTGCCACATGCTTGGAGTTAATTTGATTAGTTATATTTTATTTCATAGTGTAGGGTTTTCCAGCGCGCTGACCTGCTAGACAGTAAGGCTTTCCTACCCCGAGTAGTGCCACGTGTTCCCCGCATGTCGCACTCTCGCGCTCAAGGGTTCCTTACTGGTCTAACCTATGCATGCGCGCTTTGCTTATTCTTTCTTTGGTGATTTTCAGGAGGTCCTTAGCGGACGCCGACGCAAAATGTGTTATAAGCGCTGTAAAGCCTGTGGTAAAGCTAAACTTAAGCCCAATACACGGCTATAAATTTGACTCAATTTCATAACAGTTTGACGTATATATCGCGTCATGGCGCGTCAATTGAATTGTCTAGCGAATCTGTCTGGGCCCCGAAGGCGAATCGAGCTAATTTTGATAGGACTCCTCTGTCTACGGATAGTGCCGAATAAAGTCTTTGATCTTTGAATTGAATGATATCTTTGCATGCTAAAAATTTGAGTATAAAAACGTCTACTCCAATATGTTCACCTGTCTGTTCAACCAGTTGAACATATTGGACAAATTTCCTCCAATTTGTTCAACTTAAAAAAGTAGCTGAACTAATTGGACTGAAAATTACAATATGTTCAATCACAACATTTTTATTAATAAAACATATTTCAACATTAAATGTCCAATTCTAATTAAAATTTTCAATGTAATTCAATTAACATATTATCATTTAATTATTTTAATAATGAATAACTTAAGGCCGTAACGCATTAATATATAATTTCTAAAGAAGTTTTTCATAAGTTTGGGATTACCGGGCATCCATTTTATTACTGTAAAATATTTCAAAAGTCACTGGATTACTTACATAACTATTACTACCATTGTTCTTGCTGATTGTTGTTAAGGCAAAGACAAGAGCTAATGTGACTCTCGCTCGCACGTTTCGACATGTTGAAAGATATAAAATCACTAAACTCATTTTCGAATAATCGCAATCAACCATCTTGTGTGCAATCACATTGCACACAGTTTAGTAAAAATTTCACTTTGATCGATACATGTTTTCCTACTCAAAAGTTTACTTTACTAGTTTTCGTACATAAGCAAACTTTTAAGTAGGAAAATATGTATCGATCAAAATGATTTTTTTACTAAACTGTGTGCAATGTGATTGTACACAAGATGGTTGATTGCGATTTTTCGAAAATTAGTTTAGTGATTTTATATCTTTCAACATGTCGAAACGTGCGAGCGAGAAGTTGTTTGATAGTTGTTTGGTCAATTACAACTATATGCACGAGGCACATACAAGTAAAGTCAAGTCAGGTAAACTACGTGTACGTAAGTTACGGAATGATCATGATCGATCTCCTCCGTGATGGTAATATTCTGTTTCGACTAAATTAGTTATTGTTAATTTGTTCTATTAATATAACTAACTGGAATTATCATGTTTATAATATGAAACAGATTCAGTAACGCCGTGGCGAACAACTCTTGTTCCACAGTTATAAAAGTTTCCACATTTTTTATGAAATGCCTTTTTACCTAAGACACAACATTAAGCACCCCTATTTTATTGATCGAGTGAGCGAAGCGAACGAAGATCTTAGTTTCAACTTGGGCGATTTGGCATTTTATGTATGTATGTATGTATGTATGTATGTATGTATGTATGTATGTTTGTCTGGCGATAACTTTAGAACCGTTGATCCGATCTGCATGAAATTTGATAAGTCGATGGCTTGTACTTGAGAAATTTACTGGTAAGTAAATGAGTAAAATCGGATGAAGTGTTTTTGAGATATGGGGTTTTTTAAGGGGGAAAAAATAAAAAAAGTTGCATAAAAAAATCAAGTTACATGTCATATGAAAGGGCTTTGTTTGGACATCCCAAAACAATTTTTACTTTTTTTTTGTGACACTCGGTTTTTGAGATAAAATAATAAAAGTTAAATTAAGATAACCAGCGATCCAAGAGCTCCCATCTCTAAGAGTTTCGTTGACATCAAGGTTTTTCTACTGGTCGGCCAGTTCCTTTGCTTTTTCTTAATTTTTTTTCTTGAAATAAATTAAGGAGGTACTCAGTTCTCATAAAATGGTGACGACGACCAGGTCTGATGATGGAGTCAAGGTCTGTTCAACGGAACTCTTCAATAAATAGGCCAATAGAGTTGAAACTTGGTAACCATACCAAGTTAGTAGGCGGTAGTCAGAAAAAAGTCCAAAGATAATGTTTGGACTTGCCTCTGACTACTACGTACTCAAAGTTTTGATGCGTTCGTCGGGTCGCATCACGAGATCTCAGTTCGGGGCGAACTACTAGTAATATTTCTTTTTTGTCTCTCTATTATAAACCTAAGATAACTTACAGAGACCAATTTAAAACGGGTATGTGCCAAGTATACGTGGACGTGTCTAACCTATCTCTTCTAAACATCCTGGAGGTGCTCAGAATCTTGTACATATGGATTAAAATCGCGAGCTCATAATTTTCATTAAAATTGAAAAAATGTAAACAAAACCTGAAACTATTAACCATAGCACATACCAGAGTCGTTATCCATCTGATGATGATAAAGTTTGGTTAAAACTAATAAAACTAGTAGTTCGCCCCGAACTGAGATCTCGTGATGCGACCCGACGAACGCATCAAAACTTTGAGTCGGTAGTAGTCAGAGGCAAGTCCAAACATTATCTTTGGACTTTTTTCTGACTACCGCCTACTAACTTGGTATGGTTACCAAGTTTCAACTCTATTGGCCTATTTATTGAAGAGTTCCGTTGAACAGACCTTGGCTCCATCATCAGACCTGGTCGTCGTCACCATTTTATGAGAACTGAGTACCTCGTTAAATTATTTCAAGAAAAAAAAATAAGAAAAATCAAAGGAACTGGCCGACCAGTAGAAAAACCTTGATTTCAAGGAAACTCTTAGAGATGGGAGCTCTTGGATCGTTGGTTATCTTAATTTAACTTTTTAAATTTTATCTCGAAAACTGAGCGTTCCAAAAAAAAAGTAAAAATTGTTTTGGAATGTCCAAACAAAGCCCTTTCATATGACATGTAACTTGATTTTTTTATGTAACTTTTTTTATTTTTGCCCTCTTAAAAAACCCCATATCCCAAAAACCCTTCATCCGATTTTACTCATATACTTACCAGTAAATTTCTCAAGTACAAGCTATCGACATATCAAATTTCATGGAAATCGGATCAACGGTTCTAAAGTTATCGCCAGACAAACATACATACATACATACATACATACATACATACATAAAATGCCAAATCGCCCAAGTTGAAACTAAGATCTTCGTTCGCTTCGCTCACTCGATCAATAAAGGACTTTGCCCACTGGCTGCGGTTGCTCTGTCGCCGGCGGTTACGTCACAACAACCAAAAGCGACCACTGAGCGATGCAAATGTTCTTTGTGTAATAAACACTTTATTTATTCAAAGACTTGCTTCTAAATGAACTCAGAAAAGGAGCGAAATTGAGTTGCACGCGCTTTGTACTTTGTGAAACAACTTTTGTGGATATTTTTTATATTATATTATTTTTAAGAGTAGTAGAGCTCTTTGTGAAGGGATGTACTACCACCATGCCTTTTCTGCCGCTAAGCTGCGTCGCTGTGCTTCGGTTTGAAGAAAAGTGTGATTGCCGGTGAAATTAAAGGCACATGAGGCTTAGTATATGTAATTGATCGAGTGAGCGAAGCGAACGAAGATCTTAGTTTTAACTTGGGCGATTTGGCATTTTATGTATGTATGTATGTATGTATGTATGTATGTTTGTCTGGCGATAACTTTAGAACCGTTGATCCGATCTGCATGAAATTTGATATGTCGATAGCTTGTACTTGAGAAATTTACTGGTAAGTATATGAGTAAAATCGGATGAAGGGTTTTTGAGATATGGGGTTTTTTAAGAGGGCAAAAATAAAAAAAGTTACATAAAAAAATCAAGTTACATGTCATATGAAAGGGCTTTGTTTGGACATTCCAAAACAATTTTTACTTTTTTTTTGGGGCGCTCGGTTTTTGAGATACAACAAAAAAAGTTAAATTAAGATAACCAGCGATCCAAGAGCTCCCATGTCTAAGAGTTTCGTTGATATCAAGGTTTTTCTACTGGTCGGCCAATTCCTTTGCTTTTTCTTATTTTTTTTTCTTGAAATAAATTAAGGAGGTACTCAGTTCTCATAAAATCGTGACGACGACCAGGTCTGATGATGGAGCCAAGGTCTGTTCAACGGAACTCTTCAACAAATAGGCCAATAGAGTTGAAACTTGGTTACCATACCAAGTTAGTAGGCGGTGGTCAGAAAAAAGTCCAAACATAATGTTTGGACTTGCCTTTGACTACCACCTACTCAAAGTTTTGGTGCGTTCGTCGGGTCGCATCACGAGATCTCAGTTCGGGGCGAACTACTAGTTTATGTATGCCTCAAGTTGATGGACGCAGGACAGTTCGTAAGGCACGTTCCTACCGTGCGTCACTAACGAGGCAATACTTTGTTATAGGTGATGGTTACAATTTAACATCGGCTTGTTCAATCAGCAAGTGGTATAAATAAAATATAGTTTTTTGAGATATCACTGTGACAGTTCGTAGTCGAAACTTGACAGCTGCAATAATTAATTATAATTAATCTGATGGATATAGACATCCTCAAAAATTCATTTTCTGACATTTTGGGAAGCAACATAGCTTTTTCAGTTTATTTGTTTTTCTAGTGTTATTTTGAGCTGTGTTGTGTAATTTCGGTGGTATTTTAACCAACATTACTTGAGGTTTTAGCACAAAGTGTAAACATTTGGAATGAAAGTATATTGTGATATCCTGATTTGACCGAAAATGTTTCCAATGTTTTGAAGAAAACCGCCACCATTTTCTTCAAAACAAATGACGGCCGACTTGACTATAGACTGTAGACAAAAAAGTATTTATTCAATACAAATCACTTGACACTGGCAAGATTGTCTGTCGAATGACAGACAGGAGCCATAAACGGAGAGAAGAAGAAGAAGAAGACATCCTCAAAGAATCTTAAGTTTGTAGTTGGTACTAAGATCTGCGGAGACATCTACCGTGCTTAGGAATCATTTTTAGGGTTCCGTATTCAAAGGGTAAAACGGGACCCTATTACTAAGACTCCGCTGTCCGTTTGTCACCAGGCTGTGTCTCATGAACCGTGATAGTTAGACAGTTGAAAATTTCACAGATTATGTATTTATGTTGCTGATAAATTAATAAATACTCAAAAGTATAAAAAATATATATTTAACGGGGCTCCCATACAACAAACGTGATTTTTATGCTCGTTTTTGTTCGATATTGATAACGGCAACAGGTAGACGCTTGAAATATTCACAGAATATTTAATTTTATATTTACATTAAAAATATATAATTAAATAAAAATAAAACAAATATTTAAGGTGGGCTCCCATACAACAGACATGATTTTTTTGCCGTTTTTATAGATAATGGTACGGAACCCTTCGTGCGCGAGTGCGACTCGCACTTGGCTGGCTTATATTTTTGTAACATCTGTTTTTTTACCGCCCAAAAACATGACATATCTTGCTACTCTCAATCACACTCAATCCCCAATCTTGATTTCTGTGAACATTTTAACGAAATCAAGTTTGGGATAAGAATAAAGTGTCCTTGCTGGCCCACACAAATTTTATTTCCGGAATTCAGTAAAAAATTCGTAGCGCATTAAATATCAATACAAAAACTCACCAAACTTCTAGCTATTCCTTTTATTGAATAGGGAAAAACTTGCCAATATCGTAATGGCAAACTTTGTATTCAGTGCTAACCGAGCACTCAAAAATGCTCTTGCCACTTGAAATGGGCTTGCAGTGTAAAATAAGCCTTATTTGGGGTAGCTTAGATGTACTATCACGATTTAATAATACGCATCACAATCTATTTAGAATAAAGTCAAAGTCAAAAGGTATTTACTCAATAAAATCACAAGGATCACTTTGAAACGTCTTAAAGCTAGGTGACTCTAGGTGCCAGTCCCACGCGACCAAAGCCTAGAAGAACAGGTAACAAACTTACGGCTTGGTTCCTACCGTTTTTTTGTATGATCCTTTTACAAAGTAATACATATGTAATACAATATTGAAGTTAAGTGAGGCGTAGGCATACAGAAAAAAGTAAACATTATCAAATTTGTAAAGTCAAATAATGTTATGGCTTATCCTAAACAGTTATCACATGTTTAAGGTTAATACCAGAAGTACTATTTTGATAACAACACTAGCCCACAGATAAGAGAATACAAGTGACCGCGGAATCCGGTGAGTTTTTTAATTTGGCATTCTGTGAGAAATTTACCCATCACTATCAACACCCGCGTGAGTGTTTTGCGTTAAAATTGGCAAAATGAGTGAGAAGTAGCTCGAGATAGAAGTGAGCGTAGTTCCACTAGGTACTCTAGTGATTTTGTTGTTTACGGCACTACAGGTATTTTAAGTTTTTTTTTTTTATACAACCAGCTGATGGAACAAGCAGATGGCCCACCTGATGTTAATTGGTAACCATCACCAAAGCATTGCCTCGTAAGTCACGCAGGATAGGAACGTGCCCTACGATGCACTGCCCTGCGTCCATCAGCTTGAGGCATACAGATGTTAAGCCTCATGTGCCTGAAATTACACCGGCAACCACACTCTTCAAAGAAAAAGGTGTGGTGGTAGTACTTCCCCGGACGAGCTCTTCACAAAGAGGTCTACTACTCTTAAAAAGGTCTACTACTCTTAAATCTTGAATATTGGTGTATTCCTATACCCTATTGTCAAATAAGCAAATGGATAAAAAACTATTTTTGTGTCATTACATTTTTGCTTGTATTACACATTACAATTAAGTTGATAAGTTATATTTTCTTAAAATATACCTACTCATAAAATTTCGCGCATCTAAAAATGGCGGCACTGCTGGACGGTGGCATATATGATGTAGCCTGTAGAAGTGAGATTTTTGAGCATTACTACGTTTTTATAATCTGTGACAGTGGGGAATATCGAAGTGGGACAAAGTTACTCATTAAACTCGTAATTTTTTACGTATTTTCGTTATTCCCCGCGGACTGAATTGTTCGAGAATCGGTAGAGTATTGGTTTTATGATTCGATTACTATTTCTGTTTTTCATATAAAGGTTATGAATTGTATTGTATTTTTTATATTTGTATCTGAGTACTAAATCAAATAGATCAGATAAAAAAAGAAAGTGTACGTATTTAATTTTAGATAACAGAGTTATAAACTGAATATAGATTCGAGATATAAACTCAAAGTAATAACAAGCACACGCCAAAAATTACAATTCGAGGAGTAAATTTAGAAACTGGAATCTACTTTATGAAGTACAATTTTATCAGTTAGATTTTATTTCACCATTTACATTCATATGTGTTATGCTAATTTGGACCTAAACGTACACAGAATAAGAACTTTCATGTTTTACATAATTTTATTTAGAGCTGTTACGATAGAATTGCCACCAGTTTTATTAAGGTAATTTTATCGTAGTAATCTGGTTTTTATTGCAATTTAGATATTAATTGTGTATTTATAAATGAAATAAACATTTTTCAAAAGCTTCTAAAGAATTTGGTTTCAATAAATCTCGCACCGAAACGAACTAAAAGTTTCAAAACCAAATCATAACACAGATTTTTGAGCGTCAAAGGAATTCCTCAAGTTAATTTCAGTTGAGGCAATCGATCAACGCCTCACAACTTTACTTTTTAGACACTTAACAAGTTTGATATCACGTCGGTATCAAAGCAAAAGTTGAAGCTTCCCACTTACTCCTGATACTTTCCGAAAATCAACGGGCGGCATATGAATGTCGTGAGGTGGTAAATACCACTACCTTTTTCTATATTTCATACTAGCCTGGACAAGACGAAGTCGCGGGCACCACCGCGACTTCGTCTTGTCCAGGATTAGTATTTCGAGTAGCTTATATTAGCCTGGCGTAGTACATATGTGTAACTCTAGCGGTTTTGGAAGCACACGCTCGCAGATGGTAGATTTTTTCCTACTTACTTGACACTTATCGTCATATTTTGGATAATTCACTCAATATCTTTATAAATTGTAGCCTGTGTTATACGGTGACAAATCAACATCGAG
Organism: Chloroclysta siterata; assembly: GCA_932294275.1. NCBI lineage: Eukaryota > Metazoa > Arthropoda > Insecta > Lepidoptera > Geometridae > Chloroclysta > Chloroclysta siterata. Next base: position 19,868,699 of record OW028595.1, on the reverse strand, counting down.
CTATGCTGCGCTGTACTGCGCTGTGCTGTGTTTCTTAAGCTACGTTTTTTTAACAATCAACATCAAGCTGTGCTGCGCTTTGCTTAGCTCAGTATAAAAGTAATCAGCAGCTCGTGTAGTCGTTTATCTCGTTAAACTCATTTTTTTTTCATAAAATAAAGTCATTTTTGACTTTATTTTCAAAAAAACGTAAACATTACGACATAGTTGAATCCGATGAAGATGAAAGTGAAGAAGAAGCAGATATGGATATTGAAGAATACGGAGAATTTAATTTTCTAAAAACATAGCACAGTTCGGCACAGCGCGGCTCAGCACGGCGGGTAGCGCGCCTCGCTCGAGACTGCTGCGTTTTTAAACAGAGAAGAGAGAGAAGAAGAAAGATTCATTAAAATCCATTCAGTAGTTTTTACGTGAAAGAGTAACAAACATCCATCCATCCATACTTACAAACTTTCGCGTTTTTAATAATAAGTAGGATTTTATTTTAAGGGTCTAACACCCATCAAAGTAGTCCTAGCTCGCACGTTTCAGCATACTGAAAGATATAAAATCACTGAACTTATTCATGAAAAATCACATCTAACCAAGTTATCACGCATTTTTCTGCCGCCAAGCAGCTTTGCTGTGTTTCGGTTTGAAGAGTGTGGTTGCCGGTGTAAATAAAGGCACATGAGGCTTAACATCTGTATGCCTCAAGTTGATGGACGCAGGGCAGTGCATCGTAGGGCACGTTCCTATCGTGCCTAACGAGGCAATGCTTTGTTATAGGTGATGGTTACTACTTAACATCAAGGGGGCCATCTGCTTATTCCATCAGCTAGTTGTATAAAAAAATGTGTACACACAATTCAACAAAAATATCATTTTGATCCAATCAAGTTTTAAGGTTACAATAAAATTTCATTTTATATAACCTGAGTATGATGTCAGTAAATAAAGTAATTACTTAAATGAGACTAAAAGCTACTAAAGTTGCTCCAATCTTCACCGTATAAAGACAGTCTTCACTTCTTAGAAAATCTAAGTTTGGGATGAACCGCGAAACTCGTGAGAAGAATATACCTCAAGTGGTTTTGATCCCTCTTTATTGACAGTTTGTGGTAAATGGTCTCGTTGGTAACTTACGCTACTTCTGAAACTACAGAGCCATTGAATTCTCTTTGAATGGATGCGAGGAATTGAATTGAACGTATGCTTTGTATACGTAGTGTTTACTTGCTTATTCATTTTAACAGTTAATGGACGCTGTACTGTACAGGTTGCTTGGGTACCAAATAATACACACAATAGTTATAATAACGCTAACGTCTGCTTGGTTCGGCTGGCTGGAATTGAGTGCCACACGACGACCGCGTGTTTAATAGCTACCCGCCCACGCTTGCCTCCCCAGTCAGCGCGCATAGTATAATGTTAGACACTACATCTACCTTTTACAAAAACAAAATATAAATTTAGGAACTTATGAAGTAGGTAATATAAACTTTATAAAACACATCTAGTTCATAATTCGTTAAGAATCACAGTAAGCAATATTCATCAGCAGTTGTACTAGCTTCAAGATATATTCATACAATTCACTTAGTTTTAACTATTAGTGGCAGTGATAACGAAGTGCCCAATTAATAAGTTACAAGTTACTAATAGCCCAATTGCATAAGTTTAAACCTCATTTTTAAACCTCATTTCATTTCAGGATCTAGTAGCCTAGTAGAAATGCTATTACAATATTGTAGCGGGTCGCATCTCACAACCATGAAACTATACTAAATAAATCTCTCCATCTATATATCTACTTGTATCATTTTCATCCAAACAGTCCTTCTATTTTCTTCAGACCTTCGACTTTCCTTTACCTTTCCTTTAACTAGTTACCGATTCCAATTTTACTCTCTGTAGCACATCTTCTTATGACGTCATAACGAAATATCAGCATACTCTTGGTAGTGGGATAGTTCTATCGGTCTGGTCAAGGTTTTTACATTCTGAGTTCGCACAGCTGCATCAAACTCTCCACAATTGTAGTTGGTACTAAATTTTGATGGCTCCCCTTTCCTGCTTTTGTAAATATGTAACACTTTCGTCTAGTAATATCTAATAGTTATAATATCTTTTAGTTTTTCCGAAAATGTGAATTTAGCATAAATCTAGGAGTATCATTATTTTTAATGTTTCTATTGTTAATATTACAGGCATCAATCTTTTCCGTAAAGCTATCTATGTTTTAATAAACCACTTATATAAGAGTAACAAAGTTCCATTTTCTAAAACTAAAAGGCATTTATGGCATGTATATTGAAAAAACAATACGGTTTGCATATATGGCAACTGCTGACTCCCAGAGAAAGTTTACGTAACATCTTAAGAGTAGTAGAGCTCTTTGTGAAGAGCTCGTCCGGGGAAGTACTACCACCACACCTTTTTCTGCCGCCAAGCAGCAATGCTGTGTTTCGGTTTGAAGAGTGTGGTTGCCGGTGTAATTACAGGCACATGAGGCTTAACATCTGTATGCCTCAAGCTGATGGACGCAGGGCAGTGCATCGTAGGGCACGTTCCTATCCTGCGTGACTTACGAGGCAATGCTTTGTCATAGGTGATGGTTACCACTTAACATCAGGTGGGCCATCTGCTTGTTCCACCAGCAGGTTGTATAAAAAAAAAAAAAAAAAAAAAAAATCATTATTAGGTATACCATAGAAGTAAATAAAATAAATAGCTGTTAGCATCATCAGCAAGTTAGCAACCATCTTATTGTACTATCTGCTACAGTCTACCAGAAAGTGTTTCAATGTGTGTACTTACTGCAATATTGCATCAACTTTAAGTCCAAAGAAAATATTAGAATCGGCAAGGTTTACTGACTCCCCATTTAATAAAGTATTGGTTAGTTGTAGAACCACGTTTTGCAAGGTAAATTAAATTCAATTCGTTTTCTTGATATTAACAAAATCATTATTAACAACGGGTGAGCCAGTTAAGTATTATTTTTTTTTCCTTGTGACCAGACAAACAGACGGCCCACCTGCTTTCAAGTGAGAACACTACCCACAACAAAGCACCGCCACGCAAGCCACGCACGATAGGAACACACCCTACCATGCACTATTTTACGTTTAGTAAAACTGTCAATGTAAGGGTCAATGACCTGGTTTAGGATGCTATAATGTTTTAGTTTCACTAACCAACATAATGTATTTTTTTTTAATTTTTTGACACTTCGCATTAATCCCCAACTCTTTTTGTAGTGTTCAAAGATCATGTACCAAAATATTACCAACATAGCAACAGTCGTTTATTGACCTCTGTTAAATCCAAGCTATGGTGTACAACACAATGTTATAATTTCATACTCGTAAGAGATATTACCTATATTAAAACCACCATTGGTTTCTTTATAGCACAGGTACTTTTTTTTCAAACTTAATATCGAAAAATTACTTTGAAAGCTATGTGAATCAGTCAGTACGTCAGATCCACGCAAAGTCTAGAAGAACAGGCAACAAAGTTACGACTTTGTTCATACCGTTTTTTTTCTGTGTGATACTGGTTACTAAATACCATAATAATGATTTATCCTCATAATTGTTGGTACATTTAAATACATTTCAAAATGTCTTTCTTGAAAAATACTTGTCTGGCTTGGTTAGGTTGCAACACCCGACTCAGCTGTAACTTATATGCGTACCCGCAAATATTATGAGGTCGGTAGGTATATGTACCGAGCTTATTGTACCGTGATTCCACCCATGCCAAAACATCGTTGTCCGCTGACTCAGTAATATACATTCCGATCAGATACAGCTGAAGCGCCCTTTTACATTTCTTCCAACTTCTAAAGCTGACTCACTCCAACAATCTAGACTATAATGGAGATAAGTAGGTAAAGGCTCTAATGGAGGTTTTTGATACATGTTCGTTCACTTTCTGTCATCATTTAGTGATAGAACTGTGTGGAATGTCCACCAATATTTATCATATCATATCATTTCTAATTGGGCTACTTAACGATAGTAATTCCCTTTTAGGTACTGGTCAGATTTATCAAAACTACCGTTTAGAAAACATAATTCTGATGCTTTTCAACGTATTCACAAACTGTAATTTTGTAAGAACTTTAGGTACCGTTCGGATTTTCCAAACTACCCTTTAAAATTAATAATTCAGATACTATTCAACGTATTCTGAAAGTGTCATTTTATAACAACGTTTAGGTACCGTTCAGATTTTTCCAAACTACCCTTTAAACTTTTTAATTCAGATACTACTTATTCAACGTTCTCTTAAACTATCATTTGCTTTAACAACTTTTAAGTACCGTTCAGATTTCTCCAAACTGTCTCTTGAAAACATAAATCTGATACCGTTCAACATTTTGTCAAACTATCAATTATAACAACATTTAGGTACCGTTCAGATTTCTCCAAACTACCTCTTGATTCTGATACCGTTCAACATTTTGTTAAACTATCAATTTTAACAACATTTAGGTACCGTTCAGATTTCTCCAAACTACCTCTTGATTCTGATACCGTTCAACATTTTGTTAAACTATCAATTTTAACAACATTTAGGTACCGTTCAGATTTCTCCAAACTACCTCTTGATTCTGATACCGTTCAACATTTTGTCAAACTATCAATTTTAACAACATTTAGGTACCGTTCAGATTTCTCCAAACTACCTCTTGATTCTGATACCGTTCAACATTTTGTCAAACTATCTCTTGTATATTACAACATTTAGGTAACGTTTAGATTTCTCCAAACTACCTTTTTGTTCTGATACCGTTCAAAATTTTATCAAACTATCAATTGTAACAGCAATTTTATAGGTACTATCGTTTGTCATATCAAACTACCTCTCCAGTGGAACCTTATAAGTTCTTAGTTCTCGAAGTTAAAATAGGCACAAATAGTACTTTCTAGAACTACTCAATTTAGCAAAAGTAAATTCGCTCACTTAGGTAACATTCACACATTTTACTCAGTGTATTAGTGTAGGTAGTTATTTACTTGTGCAATTCATTTTTTTCAATAAACAGATTATATCTGAGTATTTCTGTAACTGGTTTATTAGTATAGAGTATTTATCTATTTGTCAACAATTAACTTGATGTTACACTGTTTTTTGTATGCGAGTACTAAAGTTTACTTTCTGCAAACGCAACGGCGACAGGCCTGTTTGTAGGTACAATCAGTGATAAAAACCAGCATTGTCCCTTATAGTACGAACATCAAAAAGTCGGTAGCGTATTGATTTAAATTTTGTTAAATATTTTACCCGAACAAGTGGGTAGTACTTGCTACTTGTACATAAATTGATGTTGTTTTATCTTACTTCATAAACGAATGTTATGAAAGTTAACCCAGCCGAAAAAAGGTTACTACCTGCCAACTCAGGTGTTTCGTAACTAGGTACGTAAGTTCTATAAAAATGCATTAGCTAGCGTTCGTTTGCAGAACAAAACCGACTCATTTACTCTTTTTACACTTCTTTTTTTGTATTTTTTTGGTACTTACTGTAATGGTTTTGACCACTGGCAGGGTCGCCACTTGTACTGTACAGGTTGCTTGGGTACCAAATAATACACACAATAGTTATAATAACGCTAACGTCTGCTTGGTTCGGCTGGCTGGAATTGAGTGCCACACGACGACCGCGTGTTTAATAGCTACCCGCCCACGCTTGCCTCCCCAGTCAGCGCGCATAGTATAATGTTAGACACTACAGACGCCAAAACAGTGAGATGAAACTAAGAAGAAATGCCATATTGCCTGAACTTACTGTTAAGGCGAAGAAAACTGCTCATATACCTCTCGCTCGCACATTTAAACATTTTGAAAGATATAAAATCACTCTCTCTTTCTCTTGTCGTGTCACTAGTTTATTTCGAGTGTGGTGAAAGGATTTTGTGTGCGCCTCAAGAGGCTCCTTTCGAGCAATTGACACATGTTATAGAACTTTTAGGTTCCTACATGCCGGTTTCCTCACGATGTGTTCCTTTACCGTTTTAGAGTACTGGCATTGTGCACATACATTTTTGAACAGAAAAACTCATTGGTCCACGACTGGTTTCGAACCCACGACCTTAGGATCGCTTCCACTAGACCACCAATACTCTCACTGGTGGTTTCACTAGACCACCAGTGAGATTTATTTATGAAATTATTTATGAAAAATCCCAATTAACCAATTGGTGTGCAAACATATTTCAGCATAAAATATCATTTTGATCCAAATAGTAGCCTATATAATAAAGTAATTATTTCATTTATGCATAATAATTTAACAGTTATTTCAACAGCTATAATAATTAATTACACTTCAGTAGTCAACATTTTGTTTAGATCCTGTACTGTATCAATATAGTGGAATAAGCTCTCAGCGGTCATATCCGGTGTTGGTACAAGCGATCAGTCACGGAAGTCAAACATTGATCAGGTCCATACTGGATGGAGTAACGGTTTAGCTGCATTATTGGATCCGGCGCGCGTCGTGGCGTCTAGCATAAGTTCTGAATCATAGTGTTTCACTAGTAGTTTATTAATACCTACCGTGTGTATGACTTAGTCTAAGAACATTGTAAATGTCTGAAGATGTGAATAAATGAAATGAGATGAAATGAGATGAAATGAGATGAAATGAGATGAAATGAGATGAAATGAGATGAAATGAGATGAAATGAGATGAAATGAGATGAAATGAGATGAAATGAGATGAAATGAGATGAAATGAGATGAAATGAGATGAAATGAGATGAAATGAGATGAAATGAGATGAAATGAGATGAAATGAGATGAAATGAGATGAAATGAGATGAAATGAGATGAAATGAGATGAAATGAGATGAAATGAGATGAAATGAGATGAAATGAGATGAAATGAGATGAAATGAGATGAAATGAGATGAAATGAGATGAAATGAGATGAAATGAGATGAAATGAGATGAAATGAGATGAAATGAGATGAAATGAGATGAAATGAGATGAAATGAGATGAAATGAGATGAAATGAGATGAAATGAGATGAAATGAGATGAAATGAGATGAAATGAGATGAAATGAGATGAAATGAGATGAAATTTCTTAAGGAACCAACATGTATATAAACTTCAGGGGGCTAAAGTACCCATCAATATGAATAACTTTTTCTAAGTAACCAACACAGTACACGCGAAAAAAAAACAGCTGCTTCATACATTTTAGCCAGGTACGTAGGAATTGAACTTTTGTATGAAACAATTGTTTTTTTATTCGCGTGCACTGTGTTGGTTACTTAGAAAAAGTTATTCATATTGATGGGTACCTTGCTTTTATTAATATTACTAATAGTTGTAATGGATGTCGTGTCTGAAATAATAATTATTATAAAAATATTATCATTATATTTGTTACAATGATGGTCAGAGGTGATTGAGAGCACCAGTGGTCTAGTTGGAGAGATCCTGGCATATACCCACATTTTGCAGTAGTTGGTATTCTACACATGACAGGCTGCAAGCCCATCACCACTGCTGTTACTAACTGCTTTCTTCTCGATGCTTTACTTCACCGTTTGAGAGCACGGAGAGTTTGTACTTTGTATGGTTTATGTTTAAGTTTAAAAATGTAAATCACTGTGTACAATTAGTAATAAAAGAATTGGTGCACGACCGGATTCGAACCCACGACTATACGATCAGAAGGCGGGGGAATAACTTTGGTCTCAAATAATAGAGAACTTGCAGTACCTAAAAACTGGTGCTACATGACTCTCCAGATGAATACTTGATGAAGTAACAGCTTATACAAGGTGTTCCATAAGTTGTGTATGTAAACTTCAGGGGGCTAAAGTACCCATCAATATGAACAACTTTTTCTAAGGAACCAACACTGTGAACGCGAAAAAAAAAACAGCTGTTTCATACATTTTAGCCTGGTAGGTATTGAACTTTTGTATGAAACAGCTGTTTTTTTTTTCGCGTTCACAGTGTTGGTTCCTTAGAAAAAGTTGTTCATATTGATGGGTACTTTAGCCCCCTGAAGTTTACATACACAACTTATGGAACACCTTGTATACATTAGTGGATTCGAATACAATATGAATTAAGAGTAGTAGAGCTAGTTTCTTTTCGAAACAGTGTGGTGAAAGGATTTTAGTGCACCTCAAAGAGGCTCCGCTCGAGTACTTGACACGTTGTCATGCTTAAGAACTTTCTCGGTTCTACAACATACCACTTCCTCACGATGTTTTTCTTCACCGTTAGCGAGTACTGGCACTGAGCAAAAAAAATTATGAACAGAAAAACTCATTGGTGCATGACTGGTTTTGAACCTATCATTGTAGGATCGGAAGGCAGGCCGCTACCACTACACGACCAGTAGCACTAGTGCAATCTTACAGCTAAAACACATGACGTAGTTGTTATTGAATTATTATTGTTATTATTTTTTACCGATTTTATCTTGTTTCATAGATCTCTATTAATTTTATTTTATTGTTTTTTTTTATAAACTTGTTTGTCTAATGTATGAATCTAAATGACCTGGATGAAATGAACTGCAGCAGATGATCACTTTAACACTTCTTATTTATTCATAGAACTCAGGTAAAACCATTTCACTTCATTCATTCTTTTTTTTTCTATTCTTCGCACTTGTTACAGATGACAGTATGATAGCCAGTCAAGTTTACTCCACCCCGTCTCTTTCCAGAATGCCACATTTTTTACAATCCTCTCCTTTCCCACTTTTTAAAGTTCGGCAACCTACCAACGTTAACAACCTATCCGACCAAAGCTGGGACTTGGCGGTCGATTGACTGACTAAAAGACAGAAAGATATAAAATTAATTATGCTACTTCAATTTTAATCTTATAAAACAAGCTTAATATTTACAAAATGAATTTTATAATTCGAGAAATCATTAAGTACTTGTAAAAAATCTGTTATGAATAAACAACTATGAACTATTACACTCCAGCAGTATCCTTCATCAAATAACAACGACGCGGACGTAGCTTTATATTATTTAAAAGGGGAGAGCAAGGGAACAATCCCCATAGATTTAACGACAAACGAAAAGGAAAACTTTTCAAAATACATTATTATGAATAACGGCGAAAAGTTAATGCCTGCAAAGTTGACAGTCAGAATATTTGCATGTTTGTTTTCCATCCCCATTCACAAGCTGGCTAAATAAATTTACTGTCACGAGAAATTGCAAATGAATAATAATAGAAGCTTAGTTTGAACCTAACAAAACAAATTATAAACTTATTTTCTACAACGTATTGATTGGGTGGAAGTGGGTACTTTAGCCCCCTGAAGTTTTTAAATACAAGTATTGGAACACCTTGTATAAACATACGTATATTAAAGAATTCGAGAAATATTTTAAATTAATAAAAAATTAAATTATCTTGTGGGTACAATTTATGTTTGCATTGGTTTTGTAACGATGCTGTAAATAGAAAATTATGAACCTTTTTAAGCGTGTCTGTGTGGTCTGTTTCGCGTATCTGTGGATTGTCAGCTGTCACAGGGTAGGTATACAATACGAAGCAATTAAGCCGTTTGGGTCGGAGCCAAAAATAAAATTGTTCATCCATAACAAGCTAAAATTGTAAGTAATTGAAGCAACCCTAACAATCTATGAGAAAAACATTTTGGGTTCTGCTGAATCCAAAAGTAGCGGTGAACGAAATTATTCTTATCTTTACGCTCGCGCTGGCGGTGTTTGTTTCGTTTTTAAATTACGTAGTCCATTCTGTTTCTCATTTATAATTTCTGTGATGTTTTGATGAACAGAAAAATGAGAGCAATTTGTCTTATTACTTTTATTATGATTACCTACTTTAAGCTTCTGAGAGAATTGAATATGAAAATAGAAAAATAACAAAAAAATATCTCATTATCCATTGCGTGAAAATCTTATTATTCTTTCTCATTTACAACGTAACGCTTGAGATCTTGCTCTAAATATAATAAAATATTGACAGCCTTCAGTTGGTAGTAGCTCTGCCTTCTGCGCCGTAGGCCGTGGGTTCGATCCCCACTGAGAACAAACATTTGTGTGATGAATGAACATAGATGTATGTTCTCTGTCTGGGTGTTACTATAATATTATAAGGATGTATTTACAAAAAATATGTTAGTATTATTATCAGCTATATGGTTCCTTTATTTTAGGCCTTGCTTTGTTCGGGGCTTGATAGTGCTGTGTAGAAGTCCACTAACATTTTTTTTAATTTATGAACATAAAATTTTAAAAAAATGTTAAAGTACTTAGGTACTATTAGAATATAACACAAAAAAACTGTCCCGGCGCGGTAATTGAGTCTCAGACAGCTTATCACTCGATGTTAACCTTTCGTATTGTTTTTCTTTTGACAACATATTAATTTTGAACAAGATATCTTATCGAAACGACCGATAACAAGTTGTCTTGTCAGTATCATAGTGGATAAAATATATTCTCAGCTTGATTAATCTACTTTTGTTGTACTACAGGAAAACGCCCCGACTTTGTTCACGTGAAATTGTAAGGCAATAGTGAATATTTGTTTTCTGGTCGTGTACATCGTCGTTTCAAATACGATTGCAGTCAAAAGACAGTCTACACACAGTCAAAAAGATAAATCCTCGTCATCATTAGCCTGAAGTCTACTGGACATAACCTGGCGTCCCTTGTATTTGCCACGAATTGCCACGAATAATTATTCTGTGCCCCTTCCCACCGACTTCCCACGATCTTCACAATGTCGTCAGTCCGTCAGGTAGGAGGGCGTCCTACACTTTGTATGTTTTTTAATTCTCAACTGGTCAATTCATTTTTCACAGCTCAGTTGGTAGTAGCTCTGCCTTCTGCGCCGTAGGCCGTGGGTTCGATCCCCACCGAGAACAAACATTTGTGTGATGAACATTGATGTTTGTTCTCTATCTGGGTGTTATACAAAATTGTAAGTATGTATTTACAAAAAAAAGTATATAATGTATTATATTAGCTACCTGGTTCCCATATTATAAGCTTTGGCTTAGTTTGGGGCTAGATAATGCTGTGTGGAAAGCCCAATATTTATTGATTTATTTTATATTTAATTGGAGAGAATCGGAAACTAGAAGAGATAGATAAGGCTCTTAGAATTTTGACGTTGATTTTAGAGTTACAAACTAAAAAATATTATTTACTAGCTGGTGCCCGCGACTTCGTCTGCGCAGGATTAGTATTTCGAGTAGTTTATATTAGCGTGGCGTAATACATTATGGACATAATATGTGTAGTATATGTGTCTAGAGGTTTTGGCAAAAATTTACACAATATCTTTATACATTGTAGCCTATGTGTTATTCTGATGTATAAGCTATATTATTGTAAAGTTTCATCAAAATCCATTCAGTAGTTTTTACGTGAAAGAGTAACAAACATCCATCCATACTTACAAACTTTCACGTTTAATATTTTAGTAGGATAGTAGGATCATACAATACTCGTAACTTTGTAGAAATTCATTGTACTGAGTTAGCATAAAAGATTTCAGAGGGCATCTGGTTATAACAAACCTTATCAAAGTAGATAGAGCAATTTGTTGACATACTAATTAGGTCAGTGAATTATGAGATACCTACTTTTTTATTAGTTCACCAACCTATATTTTGATTGGAATCTTTTAATTTTGTATAAATAAGCTAGGAAGCTTAAGAAATGCATCAGTTGCAAGTTGTAGTACTGTGAAACCTACTAAAACTAACAAAATGATTCTTATAATTATTTCTTGTATCACGTTGCTTGGTCATTTGACCGCGGGTAAGAATACAGTAATTTAGTAAAAAAAAAAAAAAGTCAAAACCAAGCGCCTTGTTGTTTGTTACTGCTTAGCAATATTTACTCAAATTAAGAACATATCTTATATACGGAGATGGGCTTTCGTTTTGTTGAATATGGAAACAGTCTAAAAAAAATTCTTAATTAAGTGTATCATTAAAAAAGACAACCTTTGCAACCTGTCACTTATGGCATACTAGCCGCCGGTTTCTGAAAGCTCGATCCAAACTAATCGGATGTCAAGTCACTCGCCATTTCAGCTATTACATCGAATTAGATAGAGAGGCTTGGTTCTAGAAGTTCAAGAAACTTTGGACTGAATGTCTTTGGACGTATCTCTGACCCCCCCTTAGACGTCCTCAAAGAATCTGATGCTTATACTTGATACTAAGAGATCTAAGGGGATATCTACCGTGATTACCAGGGATCAAATTCGTGAAGCTGTTTTTGTTTTCAGTATTTTTATTTTTTTGTTTTTGAAATAAAACTTCTTCCTCAGCCGTGCCCCTGGAGAGCCCAGCAGCGAACCTTACCCAGTACTTCGACTCTCGCATAGTAGGGGGATCAGTTGCCCCCAAAGGAAGCGCACCCTGGATGGTGGCACTGGTCATCGGTGGACACTTTACATCCTTTGTGTGTGGTGCCTCCATCATCACGCGGAAGCATGTCATGACTGCAGCTCATTGCATCGTTGCTTTTGTCGATTGGCACGGAAACTTGCTGATGTAATTAATTTCTTCATAGTCATTTTAGTTGATATTACTTACTTACTTACTATCCTGGCGCATCAACCCCGAAGTGGGTCTTGGCCTCCGACACAATAGAACGCCACCGGTCCCTATTCAGCGCCACGTCTTCCCAGTCTGACACTCGAAGCGAGTGAAGGAAGTTGATAGTTAGTTGATATTAGCTTTTTTTATTTAATAGTCTGTCCTTTGGCTACAATCTTACCTGATGGTAAACGACTATGAAGCCGACGATCGAGCAGAACGGTCTAGAAGACCGTCACTCTTGCCTTGAAGAGACCCAAATTGTCGTGATCAGGAAAAACAGATAAAAGTTTTAGCCTTGTTTTACAATTTAGCAGGCCAACCTCATTTTTTTCGTCTTGTAATAAAACTGTTGAAGACCACCGGATATATGCCCCATATTTTATGAGGTAGTTTGATGTACTCATCACGCTTGGAATGTGTTAGATACTTATAAGATGCTTCTGGTCCGTTCTCCGCCTTGTGCGTTCACTTAGTCGCCTGTTACATATCCACGGGAGGTGGTGAAGAGGTCCTATTCCATTTTGGGACAGCCAACCCAAGAAAAATACTTCGCATACAATTAGTATAGTCATGTGGGGTCACGTAGGTCTTTCTGCGTGGGTAGTGTTCATCTAAACAAATTTATCACGAATCCAGTTTTAACAAAACATTATTTACAGCACATTCCACGGCGTAGTCGGGACTTTAACTTGGAATAAAGGTGGCGTTACTGTCACGTTCATAGCCTATGACAATCATCCCGATTATAATCCGACGACTTTGAAGAATGACATTGGACTGCTGAAACTGGCAAAGGAGCTGACGTTCACCGCAATGGTTCAGCCTGTTATATTATACAAGGGCACGGTGGGCGGTGGGGAGCCATGCTACGCAACTGGATGGGGCACGGAAAGGGTAAGTTGTACAGCTTTTTTAAGAGTAGTAGAGCTCTTTGTGAAGGGCTCGTCCAGGGAAGTACCTACCACCATGCCTTTTTCTGCCGCCAAGCAGCGTTGCTGAGTTTCGGTTCGAAGAGTATGGCTGCCGGTGAAAGTAAAGGCACCTGAGGCTTAACATCTGTATGCCACAACTTGATGGACGCAAGGCAGTGCATCGTAAGGCACGTTCCTATTGAGCGTGACTTACGATGCAATGCTTTGTTATAGGTGATGGTTACCACTAAAAATCAGGTGGGCCATCTGCTTGTTCCAACAGCTTGTTGTACTAAAAAATTATTGTTGTTGTTGTACGAAATATGAATCTTATTGTTCATCTTCTTCACTTTTGATATTTTTTGCACATAAACACTTATTTGTGACATATATCATTTTCCAAATTACTCTGTTTTCATGTCCGGTCGAATATTACTTTTGTATCACGTGTAGTAGATCTATCCTTTGGTAACGTAGAAGTAGAGCGTTCTCGTGGTAGATCCCCAACTACATGGACGGACCTGCTTAAAGAGGGTAGTTCGATGCCAGTCTTATACAATGTGATCTGTAGGACCACCAATAGAAAGTTTATTTGATTTATTTAAAAAAAAATGTTTTCAGCTATGGGGCGACGTTCCTGAGCAGCTCCAAATCTTGTACATGCATACCTTATCCGAGCTGGAGTGTCAGAAGTTGATATCAAGCGTATCTGGACCGATGCCGGCGCCACCTATAGACTACAAACTTGAGATCTGCACCTTCCATTCACCTGGACACGGGATGTGCCATGTAAGTACATAATCTCGCCTTTTAATTAAATAATGTAAATTGAGACAGAGGGATAGTGATTGATTCATGAGGAACTGATTCATGAATCAGTCTCTCATGAGAAAGCTTTGATTTTTTCTGTTTTTTTTTTTAACCAAATGCCTAAATAATATACATATACATATATTATTCCTCCTACCCGTTGGACCGACATCATGAGGATCGCGGCAAGTTGGATAGAGAGGGCTCAGAATTGTTTTTCCTGGAAATGTATAGGAGGGGCCTATTTACTGCAGTGGACGTCTACAGGCTGATGATGATGATAATTTTATCATAATATGATCTCTTAATACAAACAATTTCATATAGGGATCTCAGAGTAACCCCATATTTATTTCGTTTTTACAGGGTGACTCCGGAAGTGCCTTGATTTCAGTGAGGATAGGACAACAGGTCGGTATAGTTTCCTGGGGTTGGCCCTGTGCGGTTGGCGCGCCCGATATGTATGTGCGTGTTCAGGCATTTATCTGGTTCATAAAAAAGATTGTCAGGGGATATTTGATATAGTTGCCTAAATCGATGTAAACCCAGTATTAAATGTCATAAAAGTTCCCGTGCAGAAACGTCAGAATTTGTCTCTTACTCTTGTTTTGTTTGCTTATAAACAAAAAAGACTGTAGACATTTCCAATTTGAAACATTTCCAAATGTATTAAAAAAGTCATACTGAATTTGATGATAAGACTTACTTTTAGGACCATTCGAATAATTCGAAATATAAATAAACATTGCTAGAAATTTTAGTGACAGTGGCACTTCGGTATAAACTTGCATGACATTTTAATCTAAAGAAATAAGAAAATCATTTTGATACTAGTGCATTTGTAGTAAAATAATGTTGCGGACGTTTCGTTTTAATACTGGATGTTGGATCGATTTCCATAACATCAACCACACGACAAATTACAACATGTCTAATCAATTGACAGATGTCAGCGTCACCAGTACTCGCCATGTTGTGCTCTGTAGGGTGATTACGTAACTTTGTTGCAATCAGTTTCTATATGCAACCAATAAGTATATTATATTATGAAAGTTTTGCGATTATCCATCAATAGAAACACCAGTTGTAATCTAACTTTGTTAGCAACTGCAGCTAAAATGTAACCGCATAGCCGTCATATTTACTTATTACAAACAGAAACTGATTGCAACAAAGTTACGCGATCAGCCAGCAGGACATAATATGGCATAGAGTTGCTGGTCCAAAGACTTATTTATAGAATAGAATAGAAAAAAAAAATATTTTGTTTCTTAAATATCTAATTTTATAAAAGAGCTGTTACAGTTTAGTTTGATGACAAAAAAAGCCACCACTCAGCATTTGCTGAGCTCAAGCCCTGGTTTTCAGTGGCGCTATATTTATGTATTAATGTTATTTAGATTAAGCTAAACACTATTAATAATTGTTATTTTTATTTAAATAAAATTCTTTTTTGTTTCAATCTTTGGTATTATTAACAACGAACTCAAAATATTATTAATATTTCTATGTACACATAGGTAGGCCTCGCACAGTTTTCTTTCATCGTGCGTATCAAAAACTACGAGAGCAAACATTTGTGTAATGACCATAGATATTTTTTCTTCTGTCTGGGTGTTTTAATTTATTATACAAGATGGTATTAAAAAAAAAGGATATAAGCATTCAGCTATCTGGTTCGTATATTACAAGCTTTGTTTAGTTTGGGGCTAGATAGTCGTAGTTGTAGTGGTGGAAAGTCCAGCAATTTTTTTCTAGTTCAGTTTTGAATAAATGCATTTTCTGGTACCTAACACAGGTACCTAACTGTTTTGCAGTATTTGAATTAAAAAAAAGCTAATGTAAGAAAACTGCACCAAGTCGCGAGAGGTTCTAGTAAACATGTTTTATAAGAACCACTTCGACCAAACCTTAATGAAATTGGCAACAGCCCTCAAACCCAAGGAACATCACTGCTAACGAAATTTGAGTGTTTCGTTATAGCCCCTGCGTCAGCCCTTACGAAGTCGTTGACCCTTTATTTAGCACCCTGCTACGAAATGCTAATTTTATTTCGGTTACCTAAATTCTGATTGCTTTCGGCTTAATGGAACTCATTTACAAAGCCACGATCCGCATATACAAACCTACTAATGAAAAAACTTTGTAATTAGCCCGCTGCTCAATTACTTTGAGATTGGAAGCTGTTTTCTAAATTGTCTGACCTCATCAGACTTTCAGCCCCTTAACAACACAAACAGAAGTTTTGCCTCATTTTATTTTACAAGATAAACATCAAACGACTGTGATAACGACAGCTCGAAATAAAAATTCTCAGTATTTTTTTAATAAACCGGATGCGGAAATAGGTACAAGCAGTATGATTACACAATGGCTCAATTCTGAGAAATAATAGAAGCACGACTAATATGAAGATGTTTACGACAACAACCAATATAGCAATTATAGTACCTATAGTGTTATTATTTATTCTGTAATAGAGTTGAACAAAGAAGACTCAAATTTGTGGTGAATGTAGTAAACAAACAGAACGCAATCGCGCGGACAGATAATCAATACACAGTTTGGAATGTATCTTCATAGTTTTGTTTAATTGTATTATTTTGGGTACTTTAGAGAGATTTTAATTTTACGTTTGCGTTCTTCATTACACACCAATGTCGGTGCTCTCAATGACAAAAAATATTAAAACATTAACTCAAATTCGTGAGTAAATCAGTTCATATTCTAACATCGGCGATGAGCTTGTAACCTGGCACGATGGAATACCAACAACTGCATAATTTTGGTCAAATATCATATTTTGATGTCGTTTTCATCTCTGACTACTCCCCTTGGAGATCCTCAAAGAATCCTGAGTAGGTACTTGATACCACGAGATCTGAGAAGATATCTACCGTGCCTAGGGATTATCTCCGTTCTACCATCGGACCACTAGACGGAAACGAGACACCCATGTAACTTTGTTCTGAATAAATATTACTGATTACTGATTACTTACTGCTCGCACCAAATCCTTTGCTCAATACATTGTTTTTGGGTGTTAGTAAGTATGACATGGACCCCGCATAGGGTATTGCTTCAACTTTTATAATGCATCAATTGTGTAATGTCGGTCAAAAGTTTGATAAAAAAAAAGTCGTGAAGCAGTTATGCGTGTTCATTTTTTCCTACATTCTTCATTCAGTCTATTGCTTCATTCCAAGCAAACATTTATCTCTAGGATCACAATACACACATCAACGTAGGTAAAGCAAATACTGGGCACAAAGTCGATGTCACCTTTGAACTGAAAGCGTTTCCTTTGAGAGATCAAGTGGGTTGACTAATTTAATTTCATGTTAACATCGCACATTAACATAAGAGAGCCGAAGGTGGTGGCTGGGTCAGGGTAAGCTTGGGAGGAATCAGAAGACAGGGCTGCTACATTCGCTACATATTACTGCTTTATCGGATAGCACTGTTGGTATAGTGATAGCGGGCCCGTCTCCCGGTCGTGGGTTTATAACCTCCACCTTTGAGTTTTATGTGCACAAGGGCAGTACTCTCAAACGGCGAAGGAAAACATCGTGAGGAAACCGGCATGTCGTAGAACCTAAAAAGTTCTAAAAGATGTGTCAAGTGCTGGAAAGGAGCCTCTATGAGGTGAACTTAAAAATATTTTCCCTACATTGTTACAAAAACTAAATAGTGATACGACGAAGGTTTTAGAAAGAGTTTCTAAACTCAAAATCCGAGAGCGCATCAACATTCACCAAATGACGCAAGCAAAGCTATTTTGAAACATTCGAAAACGTTTCCGATCGGAAACTTCAGAGTTGGTCTCTCTTGCCTTTTCTTTGTTTACTTACTGACAAAAAAAGATAGAAACTGGTGTTTTTGAATTATATAAAATAGCCCTTCAGGTGGTGCAAAACATTGACTGAGTAATGGGAGAAACGTCGCATGCCCAGTAACAAGATGTATTTTGCCAGCGCCGTAAGCCATAGATAATAGAGGGTAGCCTAAACTCATGTAAAATGGCAAGAGCGAAAAGAGATGGACCTCTTTTTGCTCTTGCCCAGCAGTGAGTTAAGCCAGGCTGCGGATAATGATGACGGTGGCTGCTTTATTGAAAGGCTGAATTTACGACGTGGTTTTCCAAGCAAATGTTGCTTTCGGAAACCGGCAGTTATAAAGGTCAAGAGTCGCTGCATGCAATGCTTCATTCATCAATGTCATTCACGGCCACATGAATAAACTTTTAACAAGCTGCCAGTGGACACAGGACTGGCAAGCCGTTTCTGAAATAATTCTGATTTGACTGCCAAGTGATTATGGTCCGTATTTGCTCCAGTTTTAGGAGGAAATTAACATAAAAACAAATGGTCATTACGGGTGCTTGGGGATAAGTCGCCTTATGAATTTAAAATTGCATTATCGAAGCTTTCAAATGAAGGTTTTGATACTAAAATAAAATTTTGTTAAGTATTTTATTTTCGCTAAATCCTTTTAAGGTTTAGTTGAGATTTCAATTGTCTTTTTTTATTTTAATTACTAAAGAGTTGTAGTTATTTTATGATTTTATGGTTAACCGATTTTTACCTAAAAAAAATCTTTATCACGTTTAGGATTAGATAGATAGATGGATAGATAACTCTTTAATGATTACCACAACAACTAAAGATACACATTTTTGCTTAAAACGAACAATTGTAGTAATAAGGCGGCCTTATCGCTAACAGCGGTCTCTTCTAGGCAACCTTGGGAAAGACAGGACTGAACATAAAAATAAGAAAGGGGGTGATTAGGATCAAATATCAGCCTTACGTCCTTTACCGTCTAAAAAAATAGAACCAACTAGATGTAAGACCGACTTCTAATCCGTTTTTCCGCACTGAAAGTATCGACCGAAACAAAACTCGCAAAGCCCAGATTGTTTTTCCAAACTCGTTGAACTTTAAATTGGTGAGTTTTCTCAAATATTTTCATTTTGATAGGAAGCTGACCGACACCGCCGTCCCGCCGCCGGGACTTTGGTCGTGGACTTCCGACCATCCCAATTATCTGTCGGTTACACTCGGATTTGGGTTTCAAACTAGGAGCTGAATCAGGTACGGTATTGGCAAGTTACCGCTACGAAACAATTGGTTTTCTATTTGTTTTGTTCATGATAGGAGAAAACTCTAAATATCGTCGTCGAGTAGAATTGAATTTTCTTGAGACTCTTCTTTTTTTGTATAACTTCTCGTACTGCTTACATACATCCATATGATTAACTTCCCTAAAACATAAGTGTCAACAGCATTATATTGAACAGCAGCTGAAAACTGAAACAGCTTCACAACTGTGATCCCCAGGCACGGTAGATATCCCCTCAGATCACCAAGTACTAACTCCATATTTTTTGAGGACGTCTAAGGGGGTAGTCAGAGGTACGTCCAAACATTACATTTGGCACATACCCCTATTTAACAGTAGTTGGTATTCCATACGTGTTAGGTTGCAAACCCATCGCCCCTGTTAGAATACTAGCGGGTTATCTCACGATGTTTTCCTTCACCATTTATGCACTTCTGTTGTTGCACGTCTGGATTCGAATCTACGACCTAACGAACGGGAGGCGGGGTCACTCCCACAAGGCGCCCTCACAGTATTGTTCGTGTGTGATCTTAAGTTTCTAAACCAGCGGTTTCGGTGTATCGCGTCCATTAAGCTACCCTTCTCTCGTGCATTTGTTCGCGATTTATCGGTTCCGTTTCCACTGAGCCTTGCCCTTTCCCGATTGACACGTATACGTTTCTTTTCTTTTATTACCCCAATTTTCTCTCGGAGCCCTTGGGACGTGTAGCCACCAGCCTGATGAGAACTGATCGAAGTCAAATTATAAACAGTTACTCAATGAAATCGAGATAATCGATTAATCTTTTCGAATCGTATTCTAAGGTAACCTAAGGTGCATTCTGCTATCAACTTAATAACTGAGAAATCATTGAGAAACTCAAAATATTGTTGAGGAGCTTATTTAAATATTTATTTAGGCAAATACTTGAATATAACGAGCGTGTGACGGAGCGATCCAATGCATCGTCATATCAAAGGGACGGATGTGAGTTCGATGACACATGTTTCATATTAAGTTGTGGGATATAAAATCGATACTAAACATAAATTATATTTATAGAAGAGACTGCTTGTTTTATAATTTTCTTTGGACTAACGTTTTATAATCGATGTGAAACAAATAAACTAAGCAAGTTTACGTACTTACAGACTACACCGTAAGTTTATTTCTTGCCTGTTGGCAGGGGAAGACCTAGGCGAACGTATCTCGATCAGATAGCCGACGTTCTAGAGAAGGGCCAGGTCAAGAGTACCCTAAACCGACGAGAATGTATGAAGAAGGTTATGAGAGTGAATTAAGCGAAAAAGGTATGTAAGGATCGTAGCAAGTGGAAATCCGTGGTCTCTGCCTACCCCTATGGAAAACAGGCGTGATTTTATGTATGTATGTATGTATGTATGTTTATCTAGGCTTTCGTCACGAACATTAGATTATAATAGATTCACCTAGTTTATAAGACATTTGAACGTGATCCTTATAGTTCAATAAAAAGGATCACTTTGAAACGCGACCAATGCCTAGAAGAAGTGGTTCCGTAAGAACGTAAACTTGCTACTAAAACATTAGCTTGCATTTCATTTACGTATTACTAATATATTAGTAAAATTACCATAATACTTTGGACAATAAAGATTTTATTATTCGATTGTCCGATAGGATTATTGAAAATATTCTAAGATAGTTAAAAGATCAATTGATATTTTACCGACTAATAAAGTTATATTTGTTTGGCAGGATAGCTCCTTAGATTTAACTCTCCCGTCTTCCTAACACCGAGGTTCGAAATGACCCTTTATTTTTTATGTTTTCATAAAATATATGAAGCTTATGCCACTTCGTTTTTTGGCATGATGGAGATTTTCAGTAAACAATCGTCTAATAGTTTTTTTTTCATACTATTTGCTGATGGAACAAGCAGATGGGCTATCTGCTTGTTCGTGTAACTGATGTTATGATCAAAAAATCGAAATCAAAGCGGTCTTTAGTCAGTACAATTACAAGGATCACTTTGAAACGTCTTATAAGGCGAATCTATCGCCAGTTCCTCGCGACCAAAGTCTAGAAGAACGGGCAAGAAACTTACGGCTTGGTTCCTAGCGTTTTTTTGTATGGTCCTTTTTACAATTTTATTATGGTACCTACTTAATTGTTAAGTGTTTGAAATGAGTTGAACCATAGTTCAGTCCCAAGCTCTTTTGTCATCTATATAATTAGATATTTTATAGTAAGCTCTTGTAAAAAGTTTTTTTTTATTATAAGTTTTTGAATTTGCTAATCGATAACTGATGAATCTAACTATCACCTTTAACAAAGTGTTGCCTCGTAGGTCACGCGCGATAGGAACGCGCCCATGCACTCTGTCTATCAGCTTGACGCATACAGATGTTATGCCTCGCGTGCCTGTAATGTCACCGGCACCATCTGCAAACCGAACTGGATTTAAAAAAGTGAAACTTATATTCATAAGAAGGATTATATTATCTGTGGTGGCAGTCGTGAATCAGCGTGGTCCATACGTCCGCATCCATACGAGAAGGTTCGTTAATCATATGGGTATTCAATAAAAAGTCACCCACCGGAACAGATGTGGGCGCCGAAGTCATAAACTAAGCTAAGGAGGTTTTACGACCTGCCCCGTAATTGATTTCCTTCGCGTTATTGTTATTTTTGGTATCTGTATCCGGTTTTTCTTCTTTTAGTCTCTTCTGGGTACTGGGCAAGGCTATTTCAGCTAAATTATGTCCCAGGTATTAGCACCCCGTAAATAGAAGTAGGAAGAACAAATTAATTGCCCTTGCCATCTTGCTGTTTCTGTATAAAATCTGCAAAATAATTTAGAAGATTTTTATTTAATTTGTTTTTAGTTTTATGTATTTTGTTACGCCTTACATACGATTAAATTAATAATAATATATGTAATAGTCTAGTTTACTACATCCCTTAGACATCCTTAAAAATCATGAATTCGCTTATATTAAAAAATCTAGCCTTATAAAAAAACCGGCCAAGTGCGAATCTATAAAAACTGCAAAAAAATCAAATTGTATGGGAACCCCCTTAAATATTTATTTTATTCTGTTTTTTAGTATTTGTTGATAAAGCGGCAACAGAAATACATCATCTGTGAAAATTTCAACTGTCTAACTATCACGGTTCATGAGATACAGCGGTGACAGATGGACAGCGGAGTCTTAGTAATGGTGTCCCGTTTTACCCTTTGGATACGGAACCTTAAAACATGAGTATTATCTGGCATGCCTAGCGATTACAGTCGTGGAGCTGTTTCTGTTTTTTTAGTCCATTAATGTATGCATAGTTGCGTTGTACGTAGCAAGCACCTACGTAGCGAGCACCTACGTAGCAAGCACCTACGTAGCAAGAACCTTCGTAGCAAACATCTACGTACTCGTAGTGAGAGCATGTTAGCGAATCTGACCTCGGACGCGGACGTGGACATGTTCTAGGAGTCCATAAATGGACTGGTTACGTAAAGTTATTTAGTTTTGACAGCAGTAATAACATGGTGGTGGACATGATGGAACTGACGTGGTCGGATACAGAAATTTCCTAAAAAAATTGAATAAAAAATCTACGTAGCTTTAACGTTCATCATTTTCTTTTCTGATATCTAAGTCTGGGGACTCAACGGTATGTTTTTATTTAGCTAGTAAAACTGCCTCGGATGAAGGTTTTAAGTCGTGTTTAGGAGGCACTTCTGGAAAATTAGGATTGAGTGTAATGTTGTCTCAACCCCGGCCCGCCGGTACTGTCCAATCATAAAGCGAAATTGTGTACGATTATTTCGAGCAGTAAAATTTTCCTAGCTTTTACTACTCGTTTTACTATAACTGTATGTCCATATTTTTGATTTAACTAGTGTTTATGACAACAAATTTTCCTACCAAAATAATTAAAAGTAAGAAAACTAGTGAAATATTTTTTTTTGTTAGGAAAATTGTTTAATAAATAAAAATATTCATTTGTACTAATAATAATTTAAATAAATGTTAGCATCAATTTACAGTGAACCTCGCTCTTCAATATTCATAATTATTGAATTTAATTAAAATTATATTTCTGC
This sequence comes from Chloroclysta siterata, assembly GCA_932294275.1. NCBI lineage: Eukaryota > Metazoa > Arthropoda > Insecta > Lepidoptera > Geometridae > Chloroclysta > Chloroclysta siterata. The sequence continues at coordinate 19,845,217 of OW028595.1, read as the reverse complement.
AGAAAATTTGTAATGTTTGTTCGAAACTTGATTAGGTATTTCCTATAAGTACTTAATTTTTTTTAAATATCTGGTTTGAATGTAAATGATGTAACTAATATTTACATCGTTAATTATGGCACACAAAACATTTACATAAATGTGATAACAAGGTGAGCGTAACCCTAAAAAGAGTGTTCTTCCAGCAAACCTTTGAGGCAAAGAGAAAGGATGAAATATAAAACGGTAGCTACTTGGAAAAATACTGGTAATATAAAAACTTCATCATCATAAAAATATATATACTACTTACATCCTATACATACTATTATGTATGATAAATATAATATGATAATCATTCATCAAAAATTCAGGAAATTTAAAAACATACGCGTTAGCAAAGAATCACAATCTGGGATTGTGATTCTTTGCATAATTAACGTTATTGAAATTTGGGTGGTACGCTGAATTTATTTGACGTTGGGAATTCTGTTTGTATTTTACTTTATTAGGCACAATGAATAATTGGTACGATATGGCCATACTTTATTCAGACACACTGTCAAACATACTCTCGGTAACACATCACAACATTTTTGAAGATATTATGTCACTGAATGAAGTTATGAAATAACGCAAACCACAGATGTTTCGGCGAATAGCATTACGTAGGTTTACCAAAAATTTCATTTTGATCCAAAGAAGTTTACCAAAGTAATCGTTTACCTACCAAAAAGTTTTTTTTTTTTAGTTTTGGTACTTAATTCAATATTTTTTTAATATACCATAAGCTGATGGAACAAGCATATGGCCTGATATTAAGACCAACACCTATAACAAAGCCTCGTTAGTCACGCACGATAAGAACGTGCCTTACGATGCACTGCCCTGCGTCCATCAACTTGGCGACAGAAAAAGGCGTGGTGGTAGTACTTCCCCGGACAAGCCCTTCAGAAAGAGCTCTACTACTCTTACCAACTTCTCGGTAGGACGGTTGTCAACCTCTTAATACTAGCGTTTGTGTGAGTAAATAAAACATAAGTACTTTATCCACAGATTGTTAAGTTTCGGCAGTTTCGAGCTTTCCATTAGTCAAGCGAACAAAAAAACATTGCTTTGAACTATTGCCATCTCTTACCAATGGGTAGAGACAAACAGTAACAGGGATAATGTAGAGCAATGATTAAAAAATAACACATTTTTAAGGGTAGGTAGTCGATGGCGACAGAAACTAGTGTCAAAGGTGCATGTAGTATTAAGGCGAATGGCTACCCCGATACTAGCGTCACTACATATTTTATTTAATCATTTTATACAAAGGAATTATCAAAAATTCGGACCGCGCGTAGACGATACCTATTACAAGCTTCTTTTTAATGTATTTGTAATAGTTTTGTTTCGTGTTACTCAGTCAGATACCTTGTTTGGAGAGCTTGGTGGCCACCAATAGGAACTTAACTTTTGAAACAAGTATCTGCCTAAATAATACAATATAAAACTATTACAGATACATTAAAACAAAGCTTGTGATATAAAACTATTACAGATACATTAAAACAATGCTTCCTTTGTATAACGTAATGTTAATAAAATATGTAGTGGCGCTAGTATCGGGGTAGCCATTCGCCTTAAAGTAGGATTTTGTTTGAGTACACCGCCGTCTTTCAGATTTTCATATATTCTTTCCATCCAAAGGTTGTCTGGAAGAGATCGCTCTTAGCGATTGGGGAACCCATTGTACCTAAACTTGTAATATTTCGGTATGTGTTTTCCTTTGTGTACAATAAATTATTTATAAATCTAATATTATTAAAGTTCAAATGACGATCAGTCAGAAATGACGATCTCCGGGACCTTAACATAGAGTTCGCCGATAAATTCATACAAAAGTACGCTGAAGCTCACAAACAAACTTCATCACCATGTTAACGTCGAACGCCAAAAATTTAGGTCAATGTAAAATTACTCATTAGCCCGCTAATTTGTGGCTAGATTGTAATATAAATAGAGTACTTTATAACATGTAGGTAATAAATAATATAAAATAAATATTGCTGGACATTCCACACAGCACTATCTCGCCCCAAACTAAGCCAAAGCTTATATGGGAACCAGACAGCTGATATACTACTCATATACTTTTTTTTGTAAATACATAATTATAATCATCATCATCATCATCATCATCAGCCCAAAGAAGTCCACTGCTGGACATAGGCCTCCCCGATAAATTTCCAGGAAGAACGATTCCGAGCCATCTCCATCCACCGACTCCCCGCGATCCTGACAATGTCGTCAGTCCATCGGGTAGGAGGGCGTCCCACGCTTCGTTTTCCTGTTCGTGGTCGCCATTCGAGAACCTTTATTCCCCAACGGTTATCAGTCCTTCGAGCTATATGACCTGCCCATTGCCACTTCAACTTGCTGATTCTGCGAGCTATGTCGGATACTTTGGTTCTCCTACGGATATAATTATAATATTATATAACAACCAGACAGAGATCAAACATTTATGTTCATCACACAAATGTTTGTCCTCGGTGGGGATCGAACCCACGGCCTAAGGCGCAGAAGGCAGAGCTACTACCAACTGAGCTGTGAAGGCTGTCAAAAAGGTTATGTACGCTATATAAAAAAAAAAAGTTCAAGCCTTTGATTTCAGAACTCTGCACTTAATTGACACGAAATGCAATTCAAGCATTACAGAAAGACCTGTTGTAATAACCCGTGTTTTTTTTATACATCGAGCTGATGGTACAAGCAGATGGCCCACCTGATGTTAAGTGGGAACCATTACCTAATAACAAAGCATTACCTCGTAAGTCACACACGATAGGAACGTGCCATGCGATGCAATGCCATACGTCCATCAACTTGAGGTATACTGATGTTAAGCCTCATATGCCTGTAATTTCACCGGCACACCCTTCAAACCGAAACACAGCAACGCTGCTTGGCGGCATAAAAAGGCGTGGTGGTAGTACTTCCCCGGACGAGCCCTTCACAAAGAGCTCTAATACTCTTATCAACTTCTCGGTAGGACGGTTGTCAACCTCTTAATACAAGTGTTTGTGTGAGTAAATAAAACATAAGTACTTTATCCACAGACTGTTAAGTTTCGGCAGTTACTAAGCAGTAACTAAAAAGTTCAAGCCTTCGATTTCAGAACTCTGCACTTAATTGTACCTGCTATGACAAGAAATGCAATTCAAACATTACAGAAAGACCTGTTGTAATAACCCGTGTGCAATGTGCATAATATTTATCTCTCAGAGAATGCCGACTGTGAGATGGCGCCAAAAACTAGTGTCTAGGGTACTTGTTATTTAATTAAAGAATTACCAAGTTCAGCAGGATAGCAGGAAAACGCTTGGTCGAATTTTGGTAGGCTGCTTGCAAGCGATAAAGTGCCCAGTTTAAGATCCTGACGTAATCCTTTTCAGAGAGTGAATTTGTTTGCTAATCTTGGTGAATAAGACCAGATTCTATGTAAATCAGTCTTGTGTGTTTGGGGTAAGATCTTGGTTTTGTAAGTTGGAAACACATTATTGTTGTTTTGACTTTGTGATAAGTACACCAGTTTATTGGGTTGGTGGGATTTACATGTTCATTTGGAAAATGTTTTCCATTATGTATAGTTTAAATTGAATGATATAAGCAGTTCATAATAATAATTTTAATTAATATTAATGTTGTATTCAAAAGCCATAACGTATTTTTTTTTATTCATGTATCTACTAAAAGTGACACATGTTTTTTTTTACTAACTAAGACAACCGTCTTATAACACGTGACAGACTGTACAGTCAGCTTCGTAATTAGATAAGTATTTATTGTTTTTAGACATATAATATTTTGTATAACTAGCGCATATAGCGGGATCTACAAACCGAAGATGCTATTTATTTGCAAAATTGGAGAAAAGTAAAAGCGCTGAAATTGACTATCTAGGTTTGACGCTGACTGTACTTACTTTATTTACCGTCTATAAACTGTCTGTAACTGACATTCTTGACTTGTTCTCAATTCAAAAATAAAGTTAGAGTTACCTTTGAGTAATCAACTCCAACAAACAGATAAGATCGAAATAACATTAGTTTTAGTTCGCTTCTAAGCTCCTTCCTGCTAATTAGGATTAGGAAGGAAAATGAACAATCGCGATCTTAATCTCTACGATTCTCGGCGGCTCATTCTGGGAAGAAATTCTCTTTATTCAATGGTAATTACCTTAATAATCTTAGTACGCGCTTCACAAACCCAAACGACGCGACGAAAGTGGAATAGAGAAGAGTCAAAGAATGTCAGTTTTATTTTCGCCACGCTTTTAAAAATACTGAGATTTTGTCAAAAACTTGATGAAAAGTGTACTCGTGCGAATTTAACCGAATGTTTTTTTCGATTTCCATATTTCGACGACGTTTTAGTCTTTTTTGATTTTGCTGTTTACGCAGCTTCAGTATGTATGTAATGTATATCGAAAGTTTATAGAATGTATTTCTTTTCGTGGCTGCGCCTAGCGGAAGTTTCCCAACTATTTATGAACCTTTTAAAGGCTGCCGATAACGCTGAAATCCGGAATGGCTTTTATCTAGGCAATTTGTGCCAGTGTCGTTAAAAGGTTGCGTGATATAGTATCGATAAAACACGGAAAATGCAATAAAAAGTTACGAGTTTTCGACGTTATCAAATTGGTATCGAGTCACTCAATATAATTTCTAAACTACTTTAGTAAATTATTTTATTATTTATTAAGTACTAGTGCTACCGTCCTTGCCGGATTTAATGCTACTATCATTTATTTCATTCGTTTCGTAAATTGTAATTTAATTTTTTATTTCAGTTTTTTTCATTTCAATTCATTCAGTCATAATGATTTTAAGAATTATAAATGAATATCACTTACCTTAAACATAAACACAATGTTATAATTAATTTAAATCTAATAATTAAAAACACAGCTTAATAATAATCAGTTCATAATATAAAAACGAATAAAAATAATCATTAAAACAAAAAAATATTAAGTTAAATGTCATGCGTCATAAATTTTATTCATCCACTCTCTTCAGCAAAAAAAAACTTATAATTCTTTTAAATATGTTTGGACTGTCAATACTTTTCATTACTGTCCATTCATGCTTGTTCTACTTTTTCCATTACCAAGAAGTAAAAAAAAGATTATTATACAGCGATTTTTTTCTCTTGTCGTGTCATTAGTTTCTTTCGAAACAGTATGGTGAAAGGATTTTAAGTACGCCTCAAGAGGCTCCTTTCGAGCACTTGACAAATGTTATAGATTTTTTTTAGGTTCTTCGTTATGCCGGTTTTCTCACGATGTTTTCCTTCACCGTTTGAGAGTACTGGCATTGTGAACGTACATTTTTTGAACAGAAAAACTCATTAACAATTTTTTTATTATAATATTATTTTTTCTATTAATCTTTTTAACTTAGTATAATCAGTATAATTGGCCGTATTAGCCGTTCTAATTATTTTGAATAAATAAATAAATTGGTGCACGACCGGTTTCGAACTCACGACCTTAGGATTGGAAGGAGGGGCCGCTACCACTAGACTACCAGAGCTTAATATAAATCGATTATAATATCAATATAAAGCGATTATATCGACAAACATAATCCTCGACATTTGAAGGAGCTTTTCTTATTAGCTGTATAACTGTGTCTGGTGAAGATTAGTGGCAGACTTTTATTAATAAAAGCCATAATTGGAAATGTGGATAATCTGTTTCACATACGTTCTTACAGTGTATTACGTTGTTAGTTATTTATTAGGCTTTACGACTACGATAATGAATAACCAGTTATTTGTGGCAATGATTTTGCAAAAGAATATTTGGCAAATCTAATGAAAAATCGAAAAGAAAAGCATCGAGATCTAGTCGGAGTGACCCCACCGTCATCCGATCCAAAGGTCGTGGGCTCAAATCTGGTCGTGCATCGATGGATTTTTCTTTTCGAAAAATGTTCAATGTTTAGTCCTCTCAAATGGCGAAGGAAAACACCATGAGGTAGGAGGAACACAGTTAGGATTCTAAAAGCAGCGATGAGCTTGAAACCTGTCACGATATGAATGATGAATGAAAGGATGCCTCAAATTGATGGACGCAAGGCAGTGCGTCGTAGAACGCCTTCCTATTTTGCGTTACTTGCACTTTGCAAAGCATTACATTGCATGTAATGCTTTGCAAGGTAATGGTTACCACTTAACATCAGATGGGTCATATGCTTGTTCTACCAGCAAATAGTATAATAATATCTGATGATACATATTAGAAAAATATGATGATGATGTGATAATGGTGTGAAATGTAAAGTTCTCAAACTAAAACACTTATAAACTGCAGCTCCCGCAAGAATATAAAAGTCTAGTTTACACTGTAAAGTAAATTTTACAACAAAGTTATAACTTAGACACTTCGTAAGATGATTTTGGAACTTAAACTACTGTTTAATATTTAGATAGGAAGCTTGATATAAACAGCAGCTGAGAAAAGCATCTTTAGCCAACTTTAACTAAAAGGCGGTTATAAAACTCCAAAGCTCGATACCAAGATTTATTCATGAGTGTTTATTTTTCAATACAACCAGCCAATTACCGACCTTATATTTCCTGTCATTGTTCCTTTCCTTATTTTTAACTTTTTTTTTTGTAAATTGAATCCCTGTTTCCTAATTTTTGTAAAAAAAAACAAGCACAATGTAAAACGCAACAAAAGTGCGACGCCAAAAAAAAAAATGACTGACCTAATTGACTACATAATTTGTATTTGTATCTGGTTAAAATTTGGTCCAAACTCAATATCGAAACAATAGCCTAATTACAAGATTTCGCTATCATTTATTCACACTTTTTTCTCGCGAATTACTAGATGAATAGGAAAAAAAGGGTTCTTTTTGTTCTTATTTTTTCTATTCTATCCTCCTATACGATGGACCGCCGACATCGTGAGGATCGCGGGAAGTTGGTGGATAAAGAGAGCTCAAAATAGTTTTTCCTGGATATGTCTTGCCTATGCAAGACATCACGCAGTGGACCTTTCAGGCTGTTGATAATGATTTTTATATGATCCTTTTGATCGAGCAAAGAACAATAATGGTCCGTTGCTCATCAGTAAATACCCATACATAGAATGCTACGTGTGTCTGGCGAACACCGTAGTCTAGTAAGCTGCAAAGCTAAAATTTTATATCACTACTTTTATATCTTAAGAGGCTTTTGTTCGCCAAGTGTGAACTGAACGAGGTGTTGGGCACGTGCGGTGACGTCACGTCGTCAGTTACAGCCCCCGCGGGACCCGCACGTGGTCAAGTGAAACCAACATTTATTTTGTTATTTATTGGCCATTTCAGCTTTGGTCTTGCTGAAATAACTGCCTTCGATTTTAGATTAAACAGAAGCATGTTCATCAAACATCAGGGGGGCTATCGCCATGTCTTTTAACATTCTTGAAACGTCAATTTCGTACCGGCACCTACCAAATATTACACGTCATCGAGTCTGTTCAACTGCAACCAGATAAAAGAATAGCTGACAAGTTTTTTCGTACTAGATGACGTTTCGTTGTGCCGTGATGGCTTCATGTAACCCGTCGAGTGCTTCAAGTTTCAGACCGCCTATCGGCGGCAGCAATTGGATAAAAATGAAGCGTGTTTAATATAGTGCTGTTCAAGTTATGCGTAAAAAACTAATCTCAACTGCTTTAACCAATATTATTCGTTATAAAAATACACAAGGATATAAAACAAGGTTTCTTTGTTGTTTTGGTAGTCTTACTAGGCCTCTTTTATTACACATGTCTGTAATCTTGCAGTTTTTAATTTGAAACTGGAAGATATGTATATTTTGAATTCATAAGCTGCGAAAATAATGGATCGGCATACATTTGCTATCTTTTACAAGTCTAGTCTGATCGTAAGTAGTTTTCGAAGGCAAATAGGTTATTTTTTCATAAAATAGCATTGTCTATTTCAAAAGAATTCAGTATTAATTTTATGTACATATTACATCCATTTATAATTTATTGAAATAAGTAGTTTGATATCAATAGTCCCGCCTCCAGCCGTATACCACCGTCGACGGGTTAACCTTCTATCAATTTTGAATTTGGAACACATCAGAAAATACGTTTACATGCATGGTGCGTATGTGTGAGTTCTTGGAAAAGCTGACCAGGTTTATTTGACAGATATTCGTATCGTGAGCTATCTTTATGCGATCAGTGTGGCAATGTTTCTTCATACACTGGACAGATTTTTAGCAGGTCTGTGAAGAGGTACTTTTTTCACAACTGTTTTGTGATTCACTCCGTCTGTAGTTAATTTTTAGTTCAAATAAGTGCTGTGTACTCATAATAAGTTCATATTTTAGGTATGGCGATCAATAAATACCCTTTACTATAGTTTTATAGACAACACTCTTGATTATGAATAAATTTACATTATTTGATAATTAGTCACATTGACGGTCTAGAGAGCGCCTATTCTTAAGATAGTAATAACATTTTTAAATGCTCGCCATTTGTGCCATAAAAGTGTTAAATCTAGCGCTTATAGCGATAAAATTGGAACACTGTCAATTGACACACTTGACTGACAGTAATGACATTAACCCGGCGAAGATTCGTTCCAAAAAGAGCATATCTAGATTGAGGTTGGTCATTATGACCATAATGAAATTACATAATTACTTCATATTTATTTAGCATATTTTTGTACTGAAAAATCTTAACGGTGCCTTAATCCTATAAAAAGATATGATTGTACCGTTATTTAACCTGTATAAAATTACGGCACAGCATAAAATATGATGGAACAGGCAGATGGCCCATCTGATGTTAAGTGGTAACCGTCACTACATTGCCTCGTAAGATAGATCTCTGCTCTGCTCTGCTCTGCGTCCATATACTTGAGGCATACAAATTTATGATTTGAGCAGGAATTGCCCTGAGTAGCCCAAAGTGTCCTGGCGATACGTGGCGGTACAAGATAGCAAAAAAGGGATTGATGCGCCTAACGCGAATCGAGTTCGTTTGTTTTGTATTAAAAAAATGATATATTATTATCCAGTTTGTAATTGTTATGGTAAAAGTGTAAAAAAATATATACGATATAGGTTATTGCTAAGAACGAATAAAACTCACTAAGTTTTATTCGTTCCTGAGCGCTTATTATTACTACTAACACAGTGAAGCTGCGGGCGGCATCTAGTGCGTAATAAGAATGGAACGAAATCATGTTTTAGAACTACTGCCTATCCAACAAATACCATAAATTCCATTTTCCCACTAACCTTCTTATCGAATTCAGCTGAAACGTAATTTGTGACCCGGAAAAGCATATAGGTTACTTTTTATTTCAATAGATATCACGTGAATGCTTGTATAAAAATAAATCAGCATATTATATCTTTCAGACCCTACAGCAGGGTCGTAATGACCCAAATTTATTCTCGCCAGGTTGGATAAATTTGACATGATGCATTCAAAATCTCTTCTAGCAATAAATAGTTTGTATCATTTTCAAACAATTAAAATACAACTTTAGAGCCACAAACCTTCTTAAAAAATTTGTTAAGTATCTTTCATAGTTTAAATTTGCCAAACAAAGTGAATTTAATAGACTAAAGGTTTAATATGTACTAAAATCCAAAAACCGCAAATTACCGATAAATATATGAAAATTTATGTTACCTAGTTTCTGAACGTCACTTGACCTTGAAAAACATGTCAGTGTGTTGCTCACACAGGTCAGCTTTAAGAAAGCTCACGGTACCATATATTAGGCAAACAAGTTAGTTATTTTTGACATTCACAACTTTTCAGATGACATAATGGCCGGCAACCAAAAGCAAAATGGTCTTTATTCAGTTCTATCACAAGGACCATTTTGGAACTTTCTAAGTAAATATAACGCCAATTCCTCGAGACCATTTGCGATTAGGGCTTACAATCAAATCAAATATTCAAATATGCTCGAATCAATGAGTACCTACTATGTTCTTATTGATGAGCGATAACTTTTCTTGTGAGACTGTTACTTTATATTTTTATTCAGCTTGCGTGGGACAGAAGCCTTTTTTTATACCTACAACTAGCTGATGGAAGTGATGGCCCCTGATGTTAAGTGGTAACCATCAGCTATAATCATCATCAGCACTGCCTCGTAAGTCGCTCCCGAGGTGGTCTCATTGTCCCTGCATGGTGGAGCATGGCCTAATAATCAGAAACTTAACCGTACTGAACTACAAAGATTTTTAACTACTTACGTACTGAACTACTTCTACTCGTATATGAAACCAAATTATCGTACAAAATTATGAAGAACTTTCTGACCTTGAACGCACTCATATATCATTTTGTCGCGACAAAAATAGCTTTGTTTGTAACGACTATAAAGGCTTTGTTATGAATACTTATAACTATAATATAATCGGCTGCAAACATACCAAATTTCATGCAGATTGGATAAACGGTTTGAAAGTTATGGCCCGACGAACTTTCATACAAACATAAAATGCGAAATCGCCCAAGTTTATTGTAAGATCTTCGTTCGCTTCGCTCACTCGATCTATAATACCTAATAGTAGGTACTTAATACATATATCTACCTACCAGCCAACTTTAACTTAGTATTATCATCGTAAATTTTATAATCATTATTACTGTTGTTTTAAAGAGTAGTAGAGCTCTTTGTGAAGGGCTCGTCCGGGGAGTACCACCACGCCTTTTTCTGCCGCCAAGCAGCGTTGCTGTGTTTCGGTTTGAATAGTGTTGTTGCCGGTGTAATTACAGGCAACACTCAAGTTGATGAATGCAAGGCGTGCATCGTAGGGCACGTTTCTATCGTGCGTGACTTTCGAGGCAATGCTTTGTTAAAGGTAATGGTTATCACTTAACATCGGGTGGGCCATCTGCTTGCTCCATCAGCTAGTTGTATACTAAAAATCAAATAAAAAACATACAAACGCATTTTTTACTCACATTTCAGCTCTTTTACCCCTACTGCAAAATCAAAATCAAATAAATACTCTTTTTATTATGACAGTAATATTCGACTCTAATATTTCATAATATACATACCTACTTATGCAACCCTAGATATGCGAAAAATAAAACCAGCTGTCAATTTGAATTATGTCACTAGTTTGGTAAAAGCATCTCAAATAATGTAAAAATTTTAAGAATTGTTTACTATTAATTTTATCTTAAAGTCTTTTTTTGAGCCATCCTTTTGCCCATTCTAAGGAAAAGTCGCTACACCACAAGTGCTCGCAATCTTTGTATTTCAAAGCTATGCTCAAACGGCGGAAAATATGGAAAATATATGTGGTGATGAGAACCCATTAATTTGTTGATCTCTGGGTTCAATATTTCGCCTTCATAGTAATAACAACCTCTTGTGTAACAATCTGCTTTACGTAAAGTAAGTACAGGTACGATTACTTCTTCTATAAATATATTTTATTACAGGATATATCCAGGTTACGTTCAGCAATGGATAATGATGAGCCAATAAGAAACGCTGCACACACAAACCTGATACACAGCACCGAAAACAAGATTGTTAGCACCAGGCAACTGCAATGGGACTTCTGAATGATTGAATGAGTACTTGCGTTGCTTGCACAGAATATTAGATATTTTTGTTCTACTAAACTAAGCTAAGCGAATTATGTCAATAAAAAAACTCAGTGTTTGAAAAATTGTGTTGAAGTGTTTTTTATACTCAATAAATTATCGATGACGTACTCGTATCAATTAATTAGGCATTTTATTTTGTAACCAATTCATGCTCATGCTTCGACATGCTTCTCAGTGTTCGAGCTTGTATGGTAAGATTTCTGAAGTCTGAAAATCTGATCGAATTTATTCAGTAGCTAGGTGTGGCTTGGATTTTTCTACTTAAATTGATTCATATTTAAATCCTGAAATCATATAAGTTTTGTTTCAGCTGAAGAAAGAGACTGCTACATTTTATAGTGCCTTGTAAATTAGGATAGTTTATTTGAAGCAAACAACACAAAAACTGCGGTCACTATTTTAACAATTACCTACCACAGAGAGGTCCACAAACATTTAATACCTTTCTGTCGCAATAACACATCTATCGCTACAAGAAAGGCTGAGTTTTACAAATTCCATTTCTATATCCATCCGACATTCCTCCATACCATCGATAACGAAAGTGTGTCTGTAGGTATGTCTGTTTGTATTTTATGCTTTAACCTACAGATATCTTGAATCCCGAGGGTGGATACTTTATTTCATGATCTAATACGTACATTTTAAACATTTAAATACAAGACGGTCATACGTTCACTTACATCTATGGTTTTTTTTAATAAATTTAATGAGTGATTATAGCTGATGAAATTGAATGATTATATTATTTATTTTATACTTGATCGAGGCCTATACTTTTACTTTTGATTTATACTTGACTTTTTTTTCCATCATCATCATCATCATCATCATCATCATCATCATCAGCCCAAACAAGTCAACTGCTGGACATAGGCCTATACATTTCCAGCAAAAACGATTCCAAGCCCTCTCCATCCACCGTCTTCCCGCGATCCTAACAATGTCGTCAGTCCATCGGGTAGGAGGGCATCCCACGCTTCATTTTCCTGTTCGTGGTCGCCTTTTGAGAACCTTTATTTCCCAGCGGTTATCAGTTCTTCGAGTTATATGACCTGCCCATTGCCACTTCAACTTGCTGATTCTGCGGATTTACTAATTTCTGATTCCATTCCGTAGTGAAACTCCTCTCTCCATAACCCGTTGTGCAACTTTGAGCTTGTTGATGAGGCCAATATTAGGCGACCACGTCTCAGTTCCATAAGTCATCACTGGCAACACACACTGGTTGAAGACTTTCGTCTTGAGAGCCTCAGCGGTATCTGTGACGAGATTATGTGGCGTAACTTCCCGAACGCTGCCCATCCGAGTTGGATTCGTCGGCTGACCTCTTTATCGAAGTTGGCCCTACCTAGTTGGATCGTCTGACCCAGATAAAACATAGTAGTCTTTTTCTTGTAATAGGTAATTTAAGAAGGTACTTAATTCTCATAATATGGTGACAGCGATCTGGTCTGATAATGGAGTCAAGGTCTGTTCAATGGAACTCTTCAATAAATATTCCAATAGAGTAGAAACTTGGATACCATAGTTAGAAAGCGGTAGTCAGAAGCAAGTCCAAATATAATATATGGATTTGCCTCTGACAACCACTTTCGAAGCCTTCGTATCGCATTACGAGATCTCATACAGTTCGTGGCTAACCACTAGTATTTTGTGAATCTAAAATAGTGACAGCTTGATGATTCTGCGATGGAGCCTAGTAATGTTGAACGGAATAAATTGGCCTATTGAATCGAAACTTAGTTAGCATATCGTTATTTTTTTGGTAGGGGTAGTCAGAGCAGAGCACCCCTAAAAAAAAGTAAACTGCAAAATACTACGTGGGTTATTTATTATTGATACAGAATTAAGTGATTGAGTATCTCGAACAAGTGACTGAAGTTGTTTGAGTAAGCAAGCTGAAGTGATTGAATAGAATATTTAATAAATGTAATAGTTACAGAACCAAATCTTATGTTTAAATTTCGTTTTAAGTTTTAGTAAATTATTGGGAGCGGATGAAGTCGCGGGTAGCAACTAGTCTGATTATAATAATTATTCAGTTGACAGATCTTACAGCGGCTTTGCATATGGCTAAGTTTAGTGGACTATAAATTGAAAAATAATAATAATTGGACGTCATATCCCCCAAATTGTTCACATGCGCACTGGAAGATTTGTTTAAGACGCTGAGCTGGACCGGAATGGGCATCAACATTAACGGCAAATACATCTTGCACTTACGATTTGCTGATGATATCGTCGTATTGGCAGAATCGTTGCAGGACGTACTACAGATGCTGAACAGCCTAGCTGCTGCCTCACGACGGATTGGCCTGGGTATGAACTTAGATAAAACTAAGATCATGATCAATGATCGCATTACCCCAGAGCCAATTACTGTCTGCGGAATGCTTCTCGAAATAAGAAATACAACGATTTGATAGATTGCAAATAAGAACCTTCGGAAGCTGCCAGCAACGTAGAATTCCACATCACTAAACAGCTCACAACAGTCAATTTGAGATAATGCTAGTTTACCCAAATAGATAATATCTGCAATTTCACGACGTTTCACTAGTGGGTAAGCGATGGTATACGAGATTTTAGATTTTTCGAATATGAGAGAGCTATTACGTACAATAACTTAAATAAGGAAAGTTTACTATACTTCAGTTAGCTATATTAGTGATAAAAGTGCGTGGGCCGATATCCCGTTCGCTCTACCCAGCTAACATGTCTGCAATGTCTGTACTATTGTGTTTTTTTTCTCTACTTTAATAAATTGTTTGTATGCATTAGGTATAATTCGTTTGAATCGTAGCGTGTATTGTTATATGAATTTGTTTACCTTTACCTTTTTTTGTTATGCCTACGACTCACTAAATTCGATTGTCACCATACTGGAGCTTCAATATTGCATAATAATACCTTGTAACTAGGATCAGACAAAAGAGAGGTAAGCCGTCAAGCCGTAAGTTTGTTGCCTGTTCTTCTAGGCTTTAGTTTCGTGGAACTGGCACCTAGAGTCACCTAGCTTTAAGACGTTTCAAAGTAATCCTTGTGATTTTATTGAATAAATACCTTTTGACTTTGACTTTGCCTTTATCCTCGAAATTCACCAGATCTACTAAGTTAATCTGCAAGATAATTTACTTAGTACATAAATCTCGAGCGAAAATGCTACTGTCTAAATTTAGTGAACAGAGCTTAGCCATGTGTAAACCCGCGGAGAGAGTCGTTTATTCTTTTTCTTCTCCTTGATAAATAAAATCGAAAATTACCGAAAAAAAAGGTTAGAGATGTCAAAAAAGTTAAGTAGATGTCCAGAGAGAACAACACTATGTCAGCTAATCTACGCATGTGTGTGTTAGAGGTCAACTTATACAAGCCAGTTTAGCTCAGCATTGTTTGCAAGACTGTTTTCACAACTGCTAATATTGACAGTAAAAATTTAGAGCTGACGATAGGGCCCCAGTATCAGTTTTGTGGGTGAGAGAGATGATGAGAAAGTGATTTCAGAGTCATTTTCATCACAGTAAAGCTTTACTTATAATTGCATTACAAAATAATAATAAAAAATACTTTGTCTGCAATAGTACGGATGTAGGTATTCGTTGTGTTTTAAAAATAAGTAAAAGCAAATTATTTTTAAAACACAACGATTGGGAACAGTCAATTTATTCAGCTCAGTAGCGCGAAGAGATCTACAACTTAACATTAGGTGCTTCTGCTTGTCCACTGCTTGTTCCATCAGCCAGTTGTATAAAAAACTACTACTATAAGTAGACTAACATTGATGACTATTATGATGATTTTAGTTTCTTATAATTTTGCTATTCGTATGCTATCTGAATGTATCCAACAAAAATATTTTCTAACACGAAAAAATAAGAAGCAAGAAAAAATAGTTTCCTTTACTTTTCCTGTAACAATAAATTTACTTACTTTACAACGTCCCAAAGTTCCGTTCGTTGCCAATTCTTAACAGCATTACTCCACATGTTTTCTTGTTTACCGAGTTCGTGGAAAATGCAGCGGCACGTAGAGGAATATGCTCCGAATTGAAAAGTTTCCACCTGTCTTACCTATCCGAATACAAAGAACAGAGTTTCAATACACTTGAAACTTCGACGTTTGAGGTACACAATAACAAACTTATTTCCTCGACAATTATTTTACTTTCGACTTATTCTGATCCTTGTCGCGCTGTTCATAAGGGTGAAGTTATTCTTTGTAGTCTCTTTTGTAATTGTATCGGTTCGTTTGTAGGTAATTTTCAGACGCGTATAAGCTCTGAGCAGCAGGTGCCAAATACAATTTACCGGGGTATTATTTTGAGATCAGAAAAAAGGCATTATTTGATTATCTATATCCACTGCTTATCAAACTCCGTGGTACACACGGGTACAGATCAAGCTACACAAAGCCAATGAAAAATGGCGCTTACTACGAGATCATTTCAATTTCAATTCATTTATTTCAGATGTCAAAGATCCATAAGTTGTTAGTAGAACTTAATTCGACATGTCAAATGTTTAGTACAATTATAAAAATTCAGCGATTAAAGCGAGCAGCAGTGCAAGTACGGAACTCATTTCGCTAAATTTATCGATGGTCAAATTCGTGATATTTTGATGAATTGTGCGAGTACTCGGGGTCGCTATCTTTGAAAATTGATAATTTTAAAATAGCAACTCGGAAACTTTCGGTTTTGAACATAGATGTCTATGGATTCGTGAAAATGATTCGTCTAATTCGCTTCAATACACGAATTTGACAACACGATCGTGAAATAAAAAGTACTTCGGTAAAATGCCAGTATAGTAACTGGCATTTTAGCGAAATTCGCTCAAATTTTACGAATATCATGACTTTCGTCAAAATCGCTAAGACAGGTTTTCACGAATAGAAATGACGATTTGACGATCGCATAGTTCGTAAAAAGATGGGTACTTGCGCTGCTGTACTGCATAGTCTTATTCTTTACACTGTACACACATTCGAGTGAACAAAACACATCAGTTTTGATACTAATTACGAGTAAAATATTTGATTTGATTTGATTTGAGAATAATAATTAGTCAAACAAACGCACGGCCCATCTGATACAAAGATGTAACGCTTCTAACACCAGAGACTTGTGCATGGCTGGAATCAATTTGGATATAATAAAAAGAAACCAACTTCTAGCCTTCTCCAAGTGGCAGACAAGCATTCGGACGTTTTCCTTAGTGCGGACTTCTATGTTGGCGATGAAACCGACTCCTACTCATCGAAACAGAATAGTCGCATGAAAAGAGCGAGACGGCATGATCAGAAAGATTATGTCTGTCCCTCTCTTATCATGAACTTATTTTTGCGTATGAATAAGTTAGTCTTTTGTTTGTATTAGGAATAAAATGACTAACAAACTAAATACCAACCGGTGAATGACGCCCACCTCCAACAGTGACGGACGGCCACACTGAACCTAGCAAATTCCTCTACTGTCAGGTGCTGCACAGGCCTGGACCTAACGGCGGCGCAAGCCACCCGTGCTCGGTCCACCCGATTTTAGAGAGGCACCCGGCACCGCTTTGCAGTGTGTGTGTAGCGTGTAGGGGAGTCCTAAATGCGACCTCAACATTCTACGATAGTAGGAGTAGTCAACCGAAGGTCTACAGGAAAACCTTTCACTTGTGACTCTGTGCAAATTACTATGAATTAATAAGCCTGTTTATTGTAAGCCAGTTGCCCACCCACACGATGATGGTGACAATACAAATAAAGAACGAATAATTCGCCAGCGTAGCTCAGGTACAAATTATTTCCACAACCGAATCATAGCAGAACCTTTCCATCAACTCTCGCTATTCAATTCTCCAATCGCGAAAGTAATTCTAGCATCTGAATAGAAAAAGGACGATTGTCAAGATATTTTCCATTAGGTCCAAGGCAAAGACGCATTCGGGATCGAGTGAGATTTAATTTTACACTTGGTCGACCACCGGATGACACGGGTGTGGCGTGTAGACGCTACGCTTGTTCACACTGATTTCCCATAATAATAAATTCTTATCCGTCCTTTTTTTGGAAACTATTTGTTTGAAAGCTATTTTGAGTACTTAGTAACTTAAAGTAAAAATGTGTTATAATGACATAATTCACTACAGTATTATTATTGAATCCGTAGGCTCCCGAACTAGTTAAGAAACTGTGTTTCAGGATCCAGAGGCTTCTTCCATTAAATAAAGCAGTCATCTACACTTCTACACTAATATTATAAAGAGGTAAACTTTGTATTTTTGTATTTTTGTATGTAACGAATAGGCTCAAAAACTACTGGTCCGATTTCAAAAATTCTTTCACCATTAGAATGCCACAACATCCCTGAGTAACATAGGCTATATAATATTTTCAAAAAAATCAGTGATCCTTACTAAAACTTCAATAATGTAACCCAAGGTGGAAAACAAAAACCTTACATCGCGTGCGCTGCGAAAACTATTGATGATAGAACAAAATAATGTACTACGATTTTGTAGAACACGTCATCATCTACAAAAAATGTCGCGACAGCATATGTCTAACTATTATAGTTATGTCACAATAAGTGTTCTTTTATTATAAAAATTTAATTGAAATGCCGCCGCCAGAAAAGGGTCTTTATTTGCACCTTGGTATTAATCCTTATCCAAATAAATCATTTCATAATTAAGACGGTTTCAATACCTATAGATTACTTCTTAAATTTTTCAAATCGGACATTCCATTCAAAAGATATGACGAAATTAAAAATGTTAACGGGTCCACGGGTCACGCGCGGGGTGCGATTTCACTCACTCAAGGAGAAGCGCGTGCAAATGTATGAAATAAGTTGATGCGAGACTCGATTGTACGATCTAAGTTTATCCTAAAATGTAAAAAAAAAATATCCACCCATGCGAAGCTGGGACAGGCCGCTAGTTATGTAAATAAAACAAAACAAGGCCAAATAATAAACAAATACAATTTTGAATTTCTAAGGGAAAACAAACTGATACAAAATTTTGAAAATAGAAACGTATCCAACTAAATATTGTATACGACAAAAGAAAAATACAAATACCAACAAAATCTCAAAAAAAACCAACATGGCTACCTTATCATCATTATCCGCGATGATACCCTCAGAAAATCGGCAAAGTGCATGCTTTCTTCTTGCCTTTCTCTCATTTAAATTGTACTTCCTGGAGCTTTAATTTACACAAATTGCTGATGGAACAAGCTTATGGCCAACCTGATGTTAAGTGGTATCCGTCACCTATAATAAAGCATTGCCTCGTAAGTCACGCATGTTAGGAACGTGTCCTACGATGCACTGCCCTGCGTCCATCAACTTCAGCCTCATGTAATTTAACCGGCAACCACACTCTTCAAACCGAAACACAGCAACGCTGTTTGGCGGTAGCAAAAAGCTTGGAGGAGTATTAGCGAATAACTATTATTTTTATAGAATGTTCACACAAAAAAAACGATAGAACTAAGCCGTAAGTTACTTGCCTATTCTTATCAACTTGGTCCTGTGGAACTGGCGCCTAAGACTTACCTAGCTTGTTAGACGTATGAAAGAAATCCTTATGATTTGTTATTGAACCTTAACCTTACTTATTTTGATTTTGACATGATATGGGGTACCAAGAATAACGTATCTATCAATGGCGTGTCACTTTCAGCGACCAATCTTTGATTCACTTTAGTTTTGTATTCGAGTTATTTTTCATATTTGATTTGAAACAACGCTATTAAAATAATTCATCTTACAAAATTCTGAGATCTAAAAATTAAAAGCTAAGTATAAAATATTATGATCGACGACTTACAGAAAAAGCTTCTTTGGTACCATTTATCAAAACCCTCATAACTGACTTCTCACATAAATTGCCTAGCTATTTTTGGTACATTTTCCTAAGAATAGAACTAGCTATTCGATAGGTAACTCATTTAGCAAGACCCACGCAAAAACCAGTCATAAATTATTATCCTTCGGGATGAAGCGGCTTTGTTTTGACAAAGGTCCTATGTAGGGGCAGCTGTACCGTACTTTACCGAAGCAGTCCTTTAGATCTTGTAGTATATTTCGTTTGGTTGAATGAGATTTTTCCAGCCCGACTGTTTTATACAAGTTATTGGTAAACATTGACCGCAATCACAGTGGCGAAGCGGTTGACGATAGCACATTTTTACACAGACGCTTATTATGTATTCGTATTTTGTAAAACAACCTCATAAGAACTATAGAGAACCTACCGTAAGGTACTCTAGTTGTCCATATTATCCCTTATATATTTATTTTATCCTGTTTTTTAGTATTTGTTGTTAAAGCGGCAACAGAAATACCTACATCATCTGTGAAAATTTTAACTAACTAACTATCACTGCACTGTTCATGATATACAGCCTGGTGACAGACGGACAGACAGACAGACAGACAGACAGATGGACGGACAGTCCCGTTTTACGTTGTACCCTTTGGGTACGGAAACCTTAAAAAGACCTTAGTATAAAAACTATTCTATAAATACCCGATTAGGTGACCGCGGCCAAACAACTTCTGTCCTCACGGCAATAAATAAATAAAAATAAAAAGCCTTTCATTTATTGCGTAGTAGGAAAGTTAGTAACAAAGTAATTATTTCTGTTGGGGTTGATAATAAAACTAATTTCTTAATTGTAATTGTTAGTAATATAATGCAATTAATAACATAATACACGGCAATAAGTAGGAAGTAAAGTACAGAAGGACTTCAGCTTGGAAGTTACATTCAAGGCAACGACTACTACACTGCAGAGCGTTGCCTCGTGACCGCGCTGTGTAAATACCCTCGCTACTGCTTTGCTCCTGTAATTATTGAAGTGGAAGCCGGACTTTAGAACGATTGAGTAAGTAACGCCAGCGCTTAGGGTCATGGAAATAGACAGCCTTCACAGCTCAGTTGGTAGTAGCTCTGCCTTCTGTGCCGTAGGCCGTGGGTTCGATCCCCACCGAGAACAAACATTTGTGTGATGAACATAGATGTTTGTTCTGTCTGGGTGTTATTTAATACTATAGGTATGTTTTTACAAAAAAAGTATAATAAGTAGTATATCAGCTATCTGGTTCCCATATCACAAGATTTGGCTTAGTTTGGGGCGAGATAGTGTTGTGTGGAATGTCCATCAAAAAAAAATAGAAAACTGACTAGATTATAAAAGAATAACAAGGTGCGGGCAGTGAAACATACTTTTGCATGTATTTCAAATACTCACTGTACATATTAGGGGCAGCTTGTACATAGCATGGCACTCAAATAGTTGTAGTGCTTCAGCAGGATTTACGTTTGAATTTAGAATTGAATATATAGGCCGCGGGTTTTCTCTAGGTATGCCTTAGTGATGCAGCAGCATTAGAGCACTGGTGGTCTAGTGGTAACAGCCCTGCCATCTGATCGTGGGCGCGTTCGGGTCATGGGTTCGAAACCGGCCGTCCACCAATAAATTTTTCTGTTTAAAAATGCATGTGCACAATGCCAGTACTCCCAAACGGCGAAGGAAAACATCGTGAGGAAACCGAAATGTCGTTGAACCTAAAAAGTTCTATAACATGTGTCAAGTGCTCGAAAGGAGCCTCTTGAGGTGCATTTAAAATCCTTTCACCACACTGTTTCGAGAGAAACTAGTGACACGACAAGAGAGCATGCAGCGAAAATTTGTCCCTACTGCACTGATGTATTTGTCAATTTAATGCTGAAATCTTAAATTTAAAAAAGCAGTAATATTGCTGTATTATTACTTTTATCTGTTTACTCGCGACAATTTCAAAAACAAACATAACTCAAAGCAAAAATACCAACCTTAAGGCAACATCAAAAAGACGTCAATGAACATTAAAATGAAGCTGGAATCGTACAAATTAATATCGCAGAACTCATGTTCTTGTCATAAATGTTGCCAGTTATGAAATAACATGGGGTGGAAAGATCGCCGTGAAAAACGACACAAGAGCCTGTAAAAGCTGCTAGTAAAAAATATTTATTGCCAATAAATGGTGGTTATATCGTTACGGCGATCTGGGGGTTGAGGTAGTAAATTTAATTTGGGCAATGATCGAACGGGGCGATATAGACTAGCATATTTCCCTGGGGCTGCTTGGTAGGAGCTGTTGCCAGTATTGGACATTTTTTAGTAGCTATGCTGTAGCGATAAGATTTATGCAAGCGATTCAACGAACCATTGACGTGAAGTGGACGGTTTTGCGTAAAATATATAGTAACTTGAGAAAGACTCATATAATCACTGATTTCATGTTTACTTTATTTTTTGTTGTGGTGATCTTCTGAAGATTGAAAATAGTGTTTTTTAACCTTCACTGCCTGAGTTTTTTTTACTTAGCGCCACTGTCCCAAATTAATAAAGTTTTGAATTATTATGAGATAGGTAAGAGATAAGTTACCTCTTAAATATTTTTTGTTTGCTTAAAATAATATCCAGAAAAGGAACAAACTCAAAGTTGATCATACAAATGTTTGTACTTGGTAGAAATCGAAGCCAAAAAGCATTTATAGTTGTTAAATCACAAGATCACTTTGAACCGTCATAAATCTAGGTGAACCAAGGTAACAGTTCGACGAGAACCCTAGACAAACAAGAAATAAACTTACAGCTTGGTTTCAAGCTCACAACCGCAGGTGGCAGAGCTCCTACTGAGCTGGGAGGCCAGTCAAATAATAATAATAATAATTAAGATAGTGGTGTGTGGAATGTCCACAAGTATAAATATACTTCCCCCACTATCTCGCCCCAAACTAAGTCAAAGCTTGTGATATGGGAACCAGATAGCTAATATACTACTTATATACTTTTTTTTTGTAAATACATACTTATAATATTATAAAACACCCAGCCAGAGAAACAAGATCTATGTTCGTCAAACAAATGTTAGTTCTCGGTGGGGATCGAACCCACGGCCTACGGCACAGAAGGCAGAGCTACTACTGAGCTGTGATGGCTGTCATCACAGCCGATATAAAATCATCACCATCATCCTTAGGAAGTCCACTGCTGGTCAAAGGTCTCCCCTAGACATTTCCAGGAAGAACGATTCTGAGCTCTCTCAGTCAACCGATTTCCAGCTATCTTAACGATATCGTCAGTCCATCGGGTAAGAGGGCGTCGCACGCTTCGTTTTCCTGTTCTTGGTTGCCATAAAATAAATTAAGATTTTATGAAATCAGAATGCAGGTGCACCTGCAGTTTAAAATAAACTTTAATAGGTCAGATGACAGTGAATGCGGTAATACTGCGGTCTCAGTGAAATACCCGCCCGATGTTACCGAGTTGAGTTGGTATCCATGATACGAATTCACGTCATTGTGACTGTAACGTTTCTGTGGTTTTAATATTTTTGTATATCATTATACTCATCATAGCGGCGATGGAATTGTACCTGTCTAGCATCTAATAGCAACTACTGCAAAATATAGTTGTTTTTTATACTAGTTGATGAACCAAGCAGATGGCCGACCTGATGTTAAGTGGTAACCATCACCTATAACAAAGCATTGCCTCGTAAGCGACGCACGATAAGAACGTGCCCTACGATGCACTGCCCTGCAAATCAACTTGAGGCATACATATGTTAAGCCTCACGTGCCTGTAATTACACCGGCAACCACACTCTTCAAACCGAAACACAGCAACGCTGCTTGGCGGCAGAAAAAGGCGGTGGTATAGTATATGTCAAATGTAATATTTGGGCTGACCAGTATTTTTTTATGTTTGTATGATTACCTGTCTACTCTGCATATTAAATACTGTGTGTAAAAAAAGGCATTTTCTTTCTATATCCAAAATAAAAAACGCGCAAACATTCATTACTGTCTGTTCAGTCTTCAAAACGAAATTTTGAAGACCACATCAAAACTTAATGCACTTGACTTCAGTATAAATCATCACCTAGTATAGTGACACTTTTATTGTAACCTTAAAGTTCGGCAAACCTTTCCTCAACCCTCGTGAAGTGTCATTTATGAATTTACGACACTATTATTTCTTCCGCATTCCACTTAACTGGAGACAAGTGATATGGGACTTCTAGATAGATTCGGAAAATATGGTGATTTTATATCCACGTAACTTATCCTTGATAAACGAGGGTTCACGGCTAATTTTATTCGAGAAGGTATGTTGAATGGGCTTCATATCGTGAAATCTTGGATTTTTCATTTGGATCCAATGTTAAAACGTATTTTTGGGGTTCCGTACCCAAAGGGTTAACGGGACCCTATTACTAAGACTCCGCTGTCCGTCCGTCTGTCTGTCAGTCTGTCTGTCCGGCTGTCACCAGGCTGTATCTCATGAACCGTGATAGTTAGACAGTTGAAATTCACAGATGATGTATTTCTGTTGCCGCTATAACAACAAATTTTAAAAAAACTGAATAAAATAAATATTTAAGGGGGCTCCCATACAACAAACGTGATTTATTTTTCAGTTTTTATAGATAATGGAGCGCGAGTCCAACCCGCACTTGGCGAGTTTTATTTTTTACATTGGATTTAATTTTGAATTGGCCTTTGACAACCCTCTTCTTTTTAAATTTAATACCTCTGCTCTTCTCAGGGTTTGTATTTATTTATTTATGATTACCAACAAAAGATACACAAAATTACAATAAATTCCATACAGTTTGGACTATATTATAAGGTGCTCTTTCAATTAAAGGCAACCACGGCATGCTCTATAATATAAAATGAACTCAACATAACTACAAAGGTATATATAATATAAACGAAAATAAAATATAACATTCTAAAAACAACAATAAATCACATACTCTACCAAACTTTAAACTATTAAAGATGTTGTAGTAGATTATACTAGCAGACAAAATTTTAATTATACAAGCCAAATTAAAAAATCAAAAGGATCAAACCAATTTTAGAACTAATAACTAGTCTAATGGTAGCGGCCCCGCCTTCTGATCCTAAAGCCGTGGGTTCGAAAACGGTCATGCACCAATAAGTTTTTCTGTTCAAAAAATTATGTGCACAATGCCAGTACTCTCAAACGGTGAAGGAAAACATCGTGAGGAAACCGGCATGTCGTAGAACCTAAATAGTTCTATAACATGTGTCAAGTGCTCGTAAGGAGCCTCTTGAAGCGCACTTAAAATCCTTTCACCACACTGTTTTGAAAGAAACTAGTGACACGACAAGAGAAAGAGACCGGTGTTCTTTTGTTTTTTTACCAAGGATTTGTTTATTTATTTATTTATAATTAGTGTAGATTAGGAACGCCCACAGCAATATGTATGGTTACATTGTAAAATACATTATGTTATTGTAAGGATTGATTACATCATAAAAACTTAAATAACGGTCAGCAGACAGGGTTTGCCTGTGTAACCAACAGTTTGTAGTAATGAGATGTAAATTTGAGAACCACCTTTATTTATGCAGGCCTTTATGAAGTAATTGTGGGTCCAATTAGTAGGCATTACATACATATTCACGCTTCACCACTGCTACAATATCACGTATACAGCTTTACGATATTGATCCCCAGGCACGGTAGATATCCACTCAGATCTCTTGGTACCAAGTACGAACTCCAGATTCTTTGAGGACGTCTAAGGGGGGAAGTCAGAGGTACGTCCAAATATTACAATCGAAGTCAAAGTCAAAGTCAAAAGGTATTTATTCAATAAAATTAGACGGATCACTTTGAAACCCTTTTAAAGACAGGCTCCACAGCTCAGTTGGTAGTAGCTCTGACTTCTGCGCCGTAGGCTGTGGTTTCGATCCCCACCGAGAACAAACATTTGTGTGATGAACATTCATGTTTGTTCTCTGTCTGGGTGTTATAATAATACTAGAAGTTCGCCCCGAACTGAGATCTCGTGATGCGGCCCGACGAACCGAACGCATCAAAACTTTGAGTAGGTAGTAGTCAGGGGCAAGTCCAAACATCATTTTTGGACTTTTTTCTGACTACCGCCTTGCTACTTCCTGTCTTCTGCCTTTCGCCTGCCTTCTGACTACTAACTTGGTATGATAACCAAGTTTCAACTCTATTGGCCTATTTATTGAAGAGTTCCGTTGAACAAACCTTGGCTCCATCATCAGACCTGGTCGTCATCACCATTTTATGAGAACTGAGTACCTCCTTAATTTATTTCAAGAAAAAAAATAAGAAAAAGCAAAGGAACAGGCCGACCAGTAGAAAACCCTTGATGTCAACGAAACTCTTAGAGATGGGAGCTCTTGGATCGCTGGTTATCTGAATTTAACTTTTTTGTTTTACCTCAAAAACCGAGCGTCTCAAAAAAAAAGTTAAAATTGATTTGGAATGTCCAAACAAAGCCCTTTTATATGACACTAGTGGCTTCTCGCGGCTTCGCACGCGTTGAAGTGGTGAGCCGTGATTAAACCACAAACATCCAAACATCGTATCCAAAAGTTCTAAGTCAATCGCACTACGCATTAAAAAACTCCCATACAAACTTTGACATCCCTTTGCACACTTCTTAAGGGTAGTTTTAAAAAACTAAAACTGCCTTTCCTATTCTTTTGCCTTAAAGTACATGTACTCCAAGTTTCAAGTTTGTAGGTTCAAGGAATACAATTTTTCATGCAAACGTTTTCAAACCTTTTACACCCTTAGGGGTTGAATTTTCAAAAATCCCTTCTTAGTACAACTCTACGCCATAAGACCTATATACTCTTCAAATTTCAAGTCGCCAGGACCAGCGGTCAAAAAACTCCCATATAAACTTTTACAACCCTTTGCACACTTATTAAGGGTAGTTATAAAAAACTAAAAATGCTTTTCTTTTTTATTTGCCTTGAAGTATATGTACTCCAAGTTTCAAGTTTGTAGGTTCAAGGAATACTATTTTTCATACAAACGTTTTCATCCCTTTTTACACCCTTAGAGGTTGAATTTCCAAAAATCCCTTCTTAGTACACCTCTACGCCATAAGACCTACGTACTCCTCAAATTTCAAGTCTCTAGGACCAGCGGTTTAGGCTGTACGTTGTCTATATGTCAGTCAGTCAGTCAGTTAGTCAGTCAGTCAGGAATTTGATTCTTATAGTATTAGAGATGTAACTTGATTTTTTTATGTAACTTTTTTTTATTTTTGCCCCCTTAAAAAACCCCATATCTCAAAAACCCTTCATCCGATTTTACTCATATACTTACCAGTAAATTTCTCAAGCACAAGCTATTGACATATCAAATTTCATGCAGATCGGATCAACGGTTCTAAAGTTATCGCCAGACAAACATACATACATACATACATAAAATGCCAAATCGCCCAAGTTAAAACTAAGATCTTTGTTCGCTTCGCTCACTCGATCAATAATATGTACCTATTATATCAGCTATCTGGTTCCAATATTACAAGCTTTGGCTTAGTTTGGGGCTAGATAGTGCGGTGTGGAAAGTCCACCAATTTTTTATTTTTTTATTTTTTTCGAATGGACTAAAATGCTGGTATAATCGTATGACGATTGCCGACAGCGTTACCGGGCTACTGGCGAGCGCAGAAGGCGCTCTGCCATACAAAAGGGTTTATTGGCAACTAACGCAAGGGCACCACTTAGGTACGGACCTCGGCTTGGGCTGTTGCCGGGGAAGAAAGATATGTCGGAGAGATACTTCGCCCAGAAGGGGCGTTAACGGGGAATGCGTCTTCGACCCCTCCGGAAGGGCCGGTATAGGTGTGTAGTGTTACTTGTGTCAAAGTCCACCAATATTAATGAATTTATTTATTTATAAAGCTAGGTGACTCTAGGTGCCAGTTCCACGCGACCAAAGCCTAGAAGAACAGGCAACAAACTTACGGCCCATACTCACATATTGCAGGTTCGCCGACGGCCTTACGATACGGAAAACGATAAACGAAACTCAGACTTGTTGTACGGTTTTCATATACACAGTATAGTAGACTGTAAAATACTCGCACCGAGAAATGAGTTTGTAACATAATCGTCGCACAATGGTTTGAGAGAAATAACAGATGACAAAGCATCCTAGAAGCAGTCCACAAAGATTACATAAACACTTCGGGACGAGACATACTGCCGGCGCGTATTTACTGCTAAACGCTGAATTTCCTCTGAAGGGACAGTCTAAACAACGCTGGTTTTTGGTATGTATCAGAATATTGTAATGCATAAAAATGTTTGAAATAACATAATTACATGTATTCTAAACATACACCGTATCGAAAAAAAAACTCAGTTTCGCGACTTTGATAGTACCAAGTTCAAAAATTATGTATTTAGAAAAGTTATTATAAGTATTCTATCAATTAACTGCGGCTAGATGGCGCTGTATGCAATGATCATTAATAATTTATTAATTCCAAGAAGGTATTTGGGTGAATCTACGTCTATTCACGAGGTTTTGAGGCAATAACCTATAAAATTACTACAATACCTAGTTAGTCAATACTCCATGCAACGCTATAATCCTACTAATATTATAAACGCGAAAGTTTGTAAGTATGGATGGATGGATGGATGGATGTATGTTTGTTACTCTTTCACGTAAAAACTACTGAATGGATTTTAATGAAACTTTACAATAATATAGCTTATACATCAGAATAACACATAGGCTACTATTTATAAAGATATTGTTTGACTAATCCTGCGCAGACGAAGTCGCGGGCACCAGCTTGTTATTTATAAAAAACCTACTAATCTACGCGGCCGAGTCAGCAAAAAATACATAATTATGTCTAAGCATTTTAGGTATTCTGATACCACGCTGATTCGCTATATCCTCCAAGAAATATCTCCGAATCTCAGCCAGAGACTCACTCCGGGGAAATAAAAGATTACTCTATATGAATAACTCTTCGGGCTCAGCTCGACGATGTTTTTCAAGAGGCACGATAATCTACTCCATTATTCTTCCTCTGAATTTACTCTGCGAACGTTGCATTGAGATTTGCGAGGGAAAGTAAAAAGGTTTTATCTAATTGTGCTCTATCATATGGAATTGAAATGAACTTAGCATATTGGCAATATTTGTAGGGACCTTAGAGTATTCGGTTCGGACGTGTTCTGTATGTGTATTGGAATATAAGAGGCGTATTTTCTTTTTGGTTTTGATTGGACAGAATTGACAACATTTCATAAACGATTACCTCTTTAGAACATACCGATCCCTTATTACTTGCCTTGAAACATTACTATGTTTTTTGTGACATGGATGAAATAGTGAAACAATAACTATAAAATTTCAAATTGAACAGGTTTTCTGGATAGTGGTACGTAGCTATTATTTTGTAAGAGCTAGAGGTCGCAAGATCGTGGATTCGAATCCATGGTAAACAACTTGAGAGGCAGTATGGTATCTGAATCTACAATGTTATTGCACACAAAATGGTTGATTGCGATTTTTCGAAAACAAGTTTAGTGATTTTATATCTTTCAACATGTCGACACGTGCGAGCGAGAGTCACATTAGCTCTTGTATTCGCCTTAAATGTGCGATCGAGAGGTGTTTTGACGGGTGTCAGCTTCTTAAGTAGGTTGAGAACTAGTGGTTATCTCTAGTGACGGAGTTACAGGCTGTCAAATGTTTACAAACATATCTGAGTGCTTTCATGCTTCCCTGCTTCTGGCACCTTAAATGGCGCTAGTGGTCACCAATCCAACTCATGACCATAGATCGGTTATCAATGAAAACGCAACCTGTCGCAAGATGAGAGCGTTGAGATGGAAAAGCTAGAAAGGTTGAGCGGAAACGCTACTGACATTCAAATAAAGCAGATTCTGACCGGGTGCAATGATTCGAAGTTAATGCGCTCGTTACTTTTGTGTTTCTGCATCATAAACTCTGCCCTCAATCGTAGATTATGCTGCAGTGGTAGCTGGATCACTCCATCAAATTTTCAGAAATAGAATTTTTTTTTCATTCATTGAGAAAAAACGGTCGTTTTGACTACCTCCTTTAGTTATTCGCGAGGAGCTTGCGTTTTTTTTAATAAAACTTGTGATGGAACAAGCAGTTGGCCCACCTGATGTTAAGTGGTAACCATCACCACAAAGCATTGCCTCATAGGTCACGCACAATATGAACATGTCCTACGATGCACTGCCCTACGTTCATCAACTTGAGGCATACAGATGTTAAGCCTCATGTGGCTGTAATTTCACCGGCAACGACACTCTTCAAACCGAAACAGCAACGCTGCTTGGCGGCAGAAAAAGGCATGGTGGTAGTACTTCCTCGGACGAGCCCTTCACAAAGAGCTCTACTACTTTTAAGTTGAGTTGTTCAAGTAAACATAGGATTTAACCTTTGGTAATATCACATCTATGATCGGTAAGTTGTAAATCTGTTGAATTGGGTCTTAATAGAATTGGAAATCCGCACAGTTATGTAGTTGGGGCATGTAGAGTTGTGAATCCGTATAGTCCAGTCAGTTTCAAACTCATCTATTAGATAAGTTTACCTTATCAAAATGTGCCAATAGTTCGTACTTACTGCTGCAAAATGTGGATAGTGCTAAATATAGTAAGTATATTTTTTTGCTGTTTTAGTGGCCTCTAGATCGTAAATAAAGAATTTACCAATCCACCCTTTACCAGCTGGTATTTCCATGAGCTGTAGGCCAACACTGAAAATGTGGCGAGAACGGTTTATGAGGGCATGACATGACCTAACAGCATTTCGGTATTTATCTTCCAAATAAAGTGGTTTCAAAATATTACGACGAGGCTTACTATTGCAAAAGTATCCAATATTTACCTACATTGAAATGAAAACTGTTTGAACATGTTCAAGAGTCGGCAGCCTCCAGCCTCCTTTCATGTTTTAATAACCCATTACTTAATGCATTCATTAATGAAATAGCCCCTTCCAAGCACTGTCGGTCGGCGTGCCTAGCGATCAACATAATATAGTTTTTAGGTTTGTAATTACTAGCAATTTATGGATCAAAGTTATCTGAAATAAAAATATTTTTGTATTTGAAGCTTGCTTGTAACATTTTATGTTTTATTTAGTCAGGATGTATACGGCGTACTTATCCAAAAAATCCAATAACAATCGATAGCTACGTAGAATTTGCATCACAGGGATTTTAAACTTAGGGCCGGTGTCGCAGTTGCTGCGTTGTCGCGTACTGGTGTCACGGAAGACCAGCGTTATAGTAGCGTATGCTGCTATAGCATTTATGCTGAGTGACGGCCAATTTGTGTCACTTTCTTACTTTTAATGTCTATTCTTGTATTTTTTATAAACTGTGTATGTGTGGCATGAATAAATTATTTTGTATTGTATTGTATTGTATTGTTTCACCATGCTCTGTTAGATTAACAAAAGATTAAAGGGCCGTTAAATATGACAAAATGTACGCGTTTGACAGCTAAGGTATCTAACCTTAGCTGTAACCTTAACGGCCTGTTAATCCTTGATTAGTAACTAACAGAGCATGGTGAAACTGGGCCTTAGTGTAGGTTCTGCACGTCACAAATTAACAACACAAGAGTAGTATAGCTTTTTGTGAAGGGTAAGTACAACCACCACGCCTATTTCTGCCGCCAAGCAGCGTTGCTGTGTTTCGGTTTGAAGAGTGTGGTTGCCGGTGTAATTACAGGCACATGAGGCTTAACATCTGTACGCCTCAAGTTGATGGACGCAGGGCAGTGCATCGTTGGGCACGTTCCTATTGTGCGTGACTTGCGAGGCAATATTTTATTATAGGTGATGGTTACCACTTAACATAGCACTGGTGGTCTAGTGGTAGCGGCCCCACCTTCCGATCCTAAGGTTGTGGGTTCGAAACCGGTCGTGCACCATAAAATTTTTCTGTTCAAAAATGTATGTGCACTTGTATATTAAAAAAAACACAAAACAGGTGATAATCTTATTATTGTCCTATAAATAATTGTATATTCTTGTTTTGAAAAATAAACTATTCTATTCTATCCAAAAGTTTGGCGCATTTGGCGCATAATTTATACGTATGAGCAGTTTTTTTTCATGAAGATGCGAGAGGAATCTCTGTGTATATGTATATCTGTGCTCTGCGCATAGCCCCGATAACGTATAGACTGTATTATATTAACATAGGTGTGTTGTAAGTCTTAAATTAAGGAAATCTTATTACGAAATTCCGACGAGTGTCGCCGGCTAAGAGCTGAAGCGGGGGAGCCTAATGAACGTGCTCAAAATTTATAACACCTTTAACCTTTTAGTTACCTACTCTGTAGGAAATTGGACCCCAAACGTGTTTATATATTTTGCGTGCACATTTGCGAGACACAATTTTATTTCGTATATAAAAAAGCAATAAAAAGAGTAATTTCTAACGAATAAAAGCAGTAAAAGCGTCAGTGTTGATGATTCAAATTCGTTTCGTTAATTTTGTACTGACAAAAGGACGTAAAAGTACCTATAGGTACTACTTTATAGCTGCCATTTTGTTTCTCTTCGAGCTGTGTATATTTTAATGCAATTAGCTCATTTAATTTTGTGTCATTACTTAGTTCGTAAAGTCAACAAACTTCTTGGCTCTTTTCTTAGGTAAATTTATTTTGTATGAAGATTCACTTCAATAAAAAGCGAAATAAAAGTGTATATTTTATTAACTAAACAGTCTAATCTCAAGCGTCTTTTCATAAAATTATACACGGTTGCTAAGTAAATGAGTTAATTCTAAAGGTGGTGGTTGCATTCGACTGAATGATGATAACTATGGGTGACCGTCACATAAAAATAAACTGTGTCTAAAGCGTCATACACAAAAAAGATACTTTAGTATCTATAGTATTTTAGGGTTTATTATAAGAGTGATTCTAACTAGATAATACCTGCCTCTTCTTCTTCTCTCCATTTATGGCTCCTGTCCGTCATTCGACAGACAATCTTGCCAATGTCAAGTGATTTGTATTGAATACTTTTTAGTCAAATCAGTCCTTAGTCAACTCGGCCGTCATTTGTTTTGAAGAAATGGTGGCGGTTTTCTTCAAAACATTCGAAAAATTTTCGGTCAAATCAGGATATCACATAATAAACTTTCATTCCAAATGCTTACCTTGTGCTAAGACCTCAAGTAATGTTGGTTAAAATGCCACCGAAATTACACAACACAACTCAAAATAACACTAGAAAAACAATTAAAATGAAAAAGCTTGTTGCTTCCTAAAATGACAGAAAACGAATCCATAATACCTGTCAATACTTACTTAAAACTCATTGTCAAAAACAATGACAGAAATATGTTTATGTGACGTATAGCGTTACACAGAGATGGTCGAAGCCGTCCTTAGAATATTATTATAATACATCACGTGACCAACCATGTGAGCCACTGAATTGTATGAGTGATATTTGAATAATGCTTCTAGAATATATTATATTCTATCGTGTGTGACGCCCTTAGGTAAAAGGAACTTTATATTGTTTTACAGTGGTAAGTGTGATAACACATAAATATCTCATATATACTTATCGCAAAATATTCATACAAATTAAAGCAACAAGTGTCAAAACTCCAAACTCTGGTCTGAAGGTGCTGGCGGCTCCGGTAATGCTCCTGATCCAAGGCACGTAGTTGGATACCCTGGTGTACACCTCGGGGAAGGACGAGATCTGGCAGACGTTGGACTGGAACAGCAGTCCAGTCAGCTGACTATTGCAGACTAAGCTATTCCCTTGGTCGCCCTGGATGAAATAAAAAGGGTTAGAAAATGTTGTGAAAAGTATTTGTATAATGTCACAGACCTAGTAGGGGCAGAGCTACGTTAAGTACTTGGGTCAAAATAGACAGCTATAGGGGTGATCTACTTATATCGTACCTTTATATCATGTACCTATGTATTTAACCAAAATATAAAAAATATATATAATTAAAATACATGTTGCAGTCAGTTAATCGTATGAATGAAATTAATGAAAATGAAAAATACTTTATTGTACACCAAACTGAACAAAAAAATACTTAAAAAAATAAAATAAATTTATTTATTTATTTAATTAGAACGGTACACAGACCAATTACACTAACTAATTAATTTCAAGAATACAACTAAAAATTAAAATATAAAACAATAAAGTAGTACAATGGGCGGTCTTATCGCTCAAAGCGGTCTCTTCAAGACAACCGTTGAATGGAGAGGATTGTTAAAGTATGGAAGATTGGTCGCAGGTGCACGAGGAAAGTTATAAGAATAGTAGTTAAAAACATAACATAAATAATTTTTATTTAAAAAAAACTAGTACAATTTTTATCAAAATTAATTACAACGATTACTGTTTTAAACTAAAGAAATCTAGGCCAGTTCCGTGCAAACAAGCCTTGAAGAGCGGGCAAAAACTTTCGGCCTGGTTCTTACCGTTTTTTAAAAACCTTTTTACAAAATAAATGTAATATGCATAATGAAGCTCTAGTGCTGTGCCGTACCAATTCAACTAAGTGAGGCGTGGACTAGACAAAAAGAAAAGGCAAATGAGACAAAAGAAATGTCCGTAATGTCACTTATGTGTGTGACATAATGTATGAAATGGCAAATGAAACAAAATAAATACCTCTATTCTTATTTACTCTTCTTTTCTTTCTTCAATTTTGCCAGTGTCAAGTGATATAGATAAAATACCTTATAGTCAAGTCAATCCAAAGTCAAGTTGGCCGTCATTTGTTTATTTATGGCACTAATCCGTCATTCAACAAACAATCTTGCCAGTGTCAAGTGTAGATTAAACACTTTTTAGTCAAGTCAGTCCATAGGAAAGTCGACCGTCATTTGTTTTAAAGAAAATGGTGGCGGTTTCCTTTAAAAACTTAAAAAACATTTTCATTCAAATCATGATACCACAAAATTTACTTTCATTCCAATTGCTCACATTTTATGCCAAATTTAGAGTCCAAATAGTTAAGTAAGGCTTAAATACCACCGAAATTAAACAACAGTACTTAAAATTTTACTTTCCGAGATGACAAGAAACCAGTTAAATGTAATATTCGGAAGGACTATTCTCAAGTGTAGTCAGTTTCATTAAGGAAAGCTGATCATTCATGTCATTTGGACTAAGCCACGGGTTTCCTCATGATGTTATTTCTTTCCTCAGAATATTAGGGTTCATCATTTCACCTGCAGGTATCCTTCTTTAGTTTGTGTAATCCATCACGATCCTCCGCTACTCTCATCCATTACTTCCAGTTGATAAACTTAGGGTCCAACTGACCCTAAGTTTGTCATAATGAAATATAGTTATTGTTTTTACCTACTTACTAATTATGCATGCAGTACAGTTCTCATTTAAAATTTTAAGAAGTTCACTTAGTACCTAATTATACTAATACCTCTACAAATAATTTAATTATAGTTTCTGTTAAATAAAAAAAAAACGGTACGACTTTCAGAATGACGTCTACTCAGTCTCGTTTGTTAAATAAAGGCACTTACATAACATCCTGATGATAGAATGTCGTATGAAGCAGCACAGATCATTGAAGGCAGGACATTCGCCGTGGTAGGGTTCGAATTCCACAGAAGTGTGCAAGTGTCATTCCTGTAGATGTACTTATTCGCGTATCTCAGCTCGTTGCTGGCCTGTGAACAAGAGGGTATGATATACTAATTAGTTGGACAAGTACACACGGGTATAGATCAGGTTACACAAAGTCACAGAAAAATGACGCTTATTTTATAGACATAAAAGCGAGCAGAGTATAACCTGATGCGTATGTATCCGTGTGTACTAAAAGAAGGAATGATATATCTACAAAGTAGGACAAGTACACACGGATATAGATCAAGTTACACAAAGCCACAGAAAAATTACGCTTATTATAAAGACATGAAAGCAGTGTATAGTATATCCATGTGCTAAAGCCACATATCGACTACACCTGGGGCCTAATGCTCACTTCGAGCGAGATTATCTCACGGTAGAGATGACGTCATATCTCGTTCGATAACTATTTATCCCCATTCTCACCATCCTACTCCCCAATTTTCTCATTCAAAGTTCATGCGAGACGCAACGTCAACGAGTTTATTGAACGAGATATGACGTCATCTCCACCGTGAGATAATCTCGCTCGAAGTGAGCATAAGGCCCCTGGCCTCGAACATTGGCTCACGCGGCAGCAGTGAGTGATGGTTGTCACACGAGCCAAATCGAGTATTGCCTAGTTTACAGGTTTGATGCAGTTGTATTCAGCCTCCATTAAATATTTTTAGGAAGAATAATTTTGGCCGTTATCCATCCGCCGACTTTAGACATTCGTCTTAGTCGCTTTACACTGTCGTCTGTTCATCAGTGTCGTAGCTAGGTAGACAAGGGTCCCGGTGCATAGAGAAAGAATCGGGCATAGAGATTTTTGTGGGCAGGCTCAAGGTTTTCTAGCTTGACTTGAGGGGAGCTCGCTGACCCTCCTTTTTAAAGCTTAGGTCAGAGGGCCCCCTGAGTTCCGGGGCCCTGGTGCACCACCTGGCCCTACGATATTTACGCCATTGCTGTTCATCGGGTGAATGAGTGTCCAACGCTTCATCTTCCAGTTCGGTAACTTTGTTTGTTTCCATATAATTCCATTACTTTGTTAAAAAACCTTACGTTTTGACCTACATAATATACAAATAAAGTTACTTAGTAAATATTATGCCAAAAATAATTGTAATTTTAGACATAAATGAAGATTTTAAATAAGGTGTTAAAAAGGTTTTACTTACAAAGTTTTTATAATGTCCCAAAAGATATTAACCGAGTCGGATTTGAACCCACGCATAAAATCTTTAATTAATGTCTTATTCTGGGACACTTTAAAATATTTTTGAGTTCCTAAAGTGTTTGTAAACACTATAAAAACGAATACAAGAAGGAATGATGCCTTTTGCTGCTGCAGCATACAAACACCTACATACCAACAATGTACTGCAATTTCTATCTGTTTAGCCATTTCCTTTCTGTTATTGTTTTGTATGTGTATGTGTGTTTTTTTTAGCAAATACATGTCTGTCTATGTCTATAAAACATGCTGCAGTCCCCTACACATTTTCAGGAAGAACGATCCTGAGTCCTCTCCATCCACCGACTTCCCGCGATCTTAACAATGTCGTCAGTCCTTGTTTTACTCACAGTTGTAGTAGAGTTGATTCCTCCCCATCCGGCTACATTGCACAGAGTAAAATCAGCAGGAATAGAGTTGGCCACTGGCAGCGGTATGGGTACCACGGTGCTGTTCAAGAACGGTTGTGCTGTCTGGAAAGAGTAGCTTTTATTACAAGGGGATAGAGTTTATTTTTGGCGTTCGCAAAACATTTTTTTCAAGCCTTGTCACCATTTATTAATATTGATAATGTTTTGTTTGGATTATTAGTTTCCTAGTACCGTTATCGATAGTTTCGTGTTAAACAATATTATCATTCTATTTTGAGTCAATAAGGTACCTATTCTGTACCCTTGAACAGAAATCGCAGAGATAAGCTGTGATAAAGAGCAAGTACACGCAGGTACTTATGCTGACTAAGATTGAAATTCACAGAATAGATAACTTGAAAAGCTGGTAGATTAGTTTATCAGTTTGATTCGGCCTTGTACTGACCACAGTAGCAAGCAATCCAAAACAATTTATAAAGGCAAATACGTGTTCTTCTGCTTGTAATGTTGGAACTTAATATCGCTATTTGTGTTCGACGAATACGCGGGTTAGGTTCGTATGGTCAGAATCAGCCGCGGATCCAGCCCTCGAAAAAAGTTGTGGTCACAGCCACCCGAAAATGCGACTGCGAGTCTGATATAAACTCGCTTCGATCCGCGCTTGGTCTGGATCGTCTGTGTGAGCAAAACGTCTGGATGGAAAAAAAGTATTTGTATTGGTCTCGGTGGCAAAATGTCTTATTTTGAATGGTTGGTTGTAAAAAGCCTTGGTGGAAAATGTTTTTTGTTGCTTATGTTCTAGGTAGGAAAAACGTCTTGGTTACACGCGAACAGTGTACGCGAACGTGTGTAGTGACAGTGACCCTATTCGCCTATGTTACTCATTTTTCAAGATCAAGACGAGTACACGAGCAAATAAAAACGCAAATACCGAATAACGATGTGAGGTGCACCATAATGTAACCTGCGGTCAAATAATCTATATTTTTTTTACAAAACTACTCACAGTGATAATCGCAATATCATTGACTGATGATGGCTGAATTATGTGCTCGGGGTGGGCGATGAAGCTAGCGATAGTCCGGGACCTGTCAACTGAATCAGCTGATAGCAGCACTGCTCCAGCAAACACTCGGTACTCAGACACGTTGAGGAGCTGCGGTACACTGTAGCAAAACGAAGAATGCATTATTACTTTTGGAAGATTGTGAGTTATTAGAAACTTAAGAGAGGTTAAAAAGAGCATCAAAGCAAAAGCCAAGTAAAAATAAAGAAAAATTATTGTTCGTAATTATACAAGCTTTGCTTAGTTTGGGGCTAAAAAGTACAGGGTGGAAAGCCCAAAAAAAGTTGCCTTATGCAGATATTTTTACCAGAATTCGGGAAAAAATTCCAAAAAGATGAAATCTCCTTTTTATTAAAAAATACTTCTCATAGGAGGTCGCTCTTACATAAATATCTATATTTGTAAAATATTATAGGGGTACATTATTCTATAAAAACAACAGAGCGCTGCTGAACTACCCACATCAAATTGACGTTAAGTTGAAACAATAGCGATAAGGTACTTACTTGTTGACAGTGTTAAAGACGCAAGTAGCAAGGGTTAAAGAGTGTTGTAGTGTGATCAGAGCCCCTCCACATCTGTGAGCTAGGAGATAGTTTGGCAGTTGCGAAAGTTGTTGCAAGGAAATCTGAAAATTATTTAATTAAAAAATCAATCCTACTCGCAAAAAAGGTAAATTTGCTCACAAGTCATGTCACGCGACAACGCTATACACGCAAATCTAAAACTGCTAGCAAGGCTCTCGTGACATAATAGTTCTCAATCCAAATCTTCCAACTTAACTAACTAACGTATCCTCAAGAGGCGATTACACAAAGAGTCGTTGATCCGACTTGACTGAAAAGCGATGCAATAAGTCAACATATAAATCTCTGTTGACTGTGTGTCAGGTCGATAAGGTCTAACAATTTGTTGATGGAACAAGGATATGGTAAGTGGTAACCATCACCTAGTCCTATAGCAAAACATTGCCTCGCAAGTTACACACGATAAGAACGTACTCAACGATACACTATGCACCATACACTTGAGAAATACAGATGCTAAGTCTCATGTGCCTGTAGTTGTTCCGCCGACATCCACATCCTTCAAACGAGCCCTTCACAAAGAGCTCTACTACTCCTAAGCAACTACTTACAACATAAGGAAACTGATTCTCTGCAGCAATGGGGCTATTGGTGATCCTGTTAAATGGTTCTTCGGAATACGAAATCGCGCTAACATCTGCAATAACATAAAAAGTAAGCATTAGCAAAAGCAAATAAACAAAATCATAAAAAAATACAAAATAAACGCTATGCCAATTTGTCCAGCACCATCTATCGAGTCATTTTTTGTTTTTTATTTTCATACTACCATCTAGTAAACTGCCAGGAAGCTAGCATAACACTTTTCATTATCAATATTTTAGAAAGCTCAACTATTTAAAAAAAAATACTGTCAATACATGTATAGCAAGCCACCCGCTTATCATCTTCTTTTATAAATGGACCTTTCTGTCTGTATCAAGTCGTTTTGAGTTCCATGTCTCTTCATACAGATAATTGATTATAAAAAAAAAGTAAAAAACTTACAGCCAACTGCGACCAGCAATAAACACAATCTGAACGTCATTTTTCACTTATTATTTTTCGTAGACGAAGTTTACGGTTCGAACACTGCTGGAGATATAGGCTTGCTCAATTTTGGTTATTATTTTATATCGAGGAATGCAATGAATCACCTTTTTATCTTATCATTTATTGTATTACAATCTAAGAAGTAATCGATTTTTCGTTATGAAAAATCATAACGGAAAATCGATTACTGCGCATCTAGCTGAATTTTTGGATACATATCAATCAACTGGGACGTCATGATAATAGATCGATTTGTTTTATAGAAAAATAAATACACTTCATTTTAAAACAACATTTTCTCTCGAATGTTTGATGGAGTTGAATATAAATTATTTTTCCTGCCAATTTCTAGGAACTCTGTATAAACAGTATTATGATCTTATAACAACGATTAGTAACTTCGTAATCCAATTATACTTTTAATTATATTTGATAAGATTTTACGTAAGTTGGTAGTTAATTAGTATTAACACAAAAAAACACTACGTCTTGTAAAACAACCTCACCGTACTATTTACTACTAATACTTTTACTCACACCGTTACAACATTAAGAGGCTGACAACTATCAAACAACTTCTCGCTCGCACGTTTCGACATGTTGAAAGATATAAAATCACTAAACTCATTTTCGAAAAATCGCAATCAACCATTTTGTGTGCAATTACATTGCACACAGTTTAGTAAAAATTTCATTTGGATCGATACAAGTTTTCCTACTTAAAAGTTTGCTTATGTACGAAAACTAGTAAAGCAAACTTTTGAGTAGGAAAACATGTATCGATTAAAATGAAATTTTTACTAAACTGTGTGCAATGTGATTGCACACAAGATGGTTGATTGCGATTTTTCGAAAATAAGTTAAGTGATTTTATATCATTCAACATGTCGAAACGTGCGAGCGAGAGTCATATTAGCTCTTGTCTTCGCCTTAATACCACCGCGGAAACCAAACCTGCACCCCTTGCGACTTGCAGCTGTGTGAATTAGTGACTAACCATTAATTCACCACAGCGTCCGCAGTATCGATCAGTAGCGATCAGTTGTTTGTACGCGATCTGTTTCATTGTCGAGTCACTAGTTCTTTAAACTAGTGAGGTGAAAAGATTTTAAGTGCGCCTCAAAGAGGCTCCTTTCGAGCACGTGACACATGTTTCAGAACATTTTACGTTCTACGGCATGCCGGTTTCCTCACGATGTTTTGCTTCACCGTTTGAGAGTACTGGCACTGTGCACATAGATTTTTGAAATTCAGAAAAACTCATTAGTGCACTACCGGTTTTGAACCCACGACCTTAGGATCGGAAAGCGGGGCCGCTACCACTAGACCAATGCTAGTTTGTACGCGACTTTTTATTTACTTTACTTTCTCTATTTTCGTTTGTACGCGATGACAGGACAACATCTGTACCTACAAAACATTAATCGCTACTTGACCGCGTTCGCCTTGGTGGACGCAAGTAGAACGCGTCGGTTCAGCCTTTGCTTGACAGGCAACGATCGATAGTGCCTGTTTTTAATGTCTGTAAAAAATAAACAAACAAGGTTGTAACACGCTGGGTGGCCGAGCCCAACACTAACGAGTATGTTAATTTTGTTACACCCTTCTCATTGTACCTACAACCCTGCTAATACAATTGTTTACTTTAACGTAGTGAGGGATATCGTATATAATGAAAAACTGAGGTATGTTTAGAGAATTTTCTATTAATCTAAATAATTAAAAGTTTTATTGGCACATAAAGTTCGAGAAATAATATTTTTATTCCAATAGACTTTCAAAAGTTTTGAGATTAAGTTTATTTGTTGAAATATTAAACAAAAAAATACCTATAGGTAGATAATTTTTGATCTAAATATCTGTATTGTATAATAGAGTTATTCTAGTATTGTATAATAGAGTTATTCTAGTCACATCCCATCATCGATTTGATGTCCTTTGGGTCTCACCACAATGATTTGGTATAAAAAGTGCGTGTCTGACCAGGCGCTAGTAGGTCAAGGGTAAAGGGTTGAAGGGCAATTGATTATTTTGAGCTATGATTCGATTTCAAAGAGGAGAATAATATTCTGTGTACCTACTTATGCAAAAACCGCAGTCTTGAGACTGAATTATTGTTTTTCCTAACCTAAACCACCTTCTTCACCATCTTTTTGCACGCCCAGGATGACTGGTAGACAATGCTATTAGCATTAAGTCCTCCTAGCACTACATTTTTTTTTGATCGCTAGAGTGACATAGCTTTATAAATTTAATGAAGAAGAGCACACCCTAGGTAGAAATAGCGTCACAGGTGGGTTATTAAATTTTATAAAAGTTACTTGTTTTTTTGCTTACAAAATGTACTATCCAATAATTTCCACAAATCGCATGTAAATAAAACTATTACGAACATCAACGATGGTATAATTGAAATCCTTTTATTGCCTGATTGAAGGGAGCTAGTTTTTTTTTATTTTTTTATACTACTAGTTGATGAAACAAGCAAATGGCCAACCTGATGTTAAGTGGTAACCATCACCTATAACAAAGCATTGCCTCGTAAGTCACGCACAATAGGAACGTGCCCTACGATTCACTGCCCTGCGTCCATCAACTTTAGGCATACAGATGTTAAGCCTCATGTGCCTGTAATTACACCGGCAACCACACTCTTCAAACCGAAACACAGCGTTGCTGCTTGGCGGCAGAAAAAGGCGTGGTGGTAGTACTTCCCCGGACGAGCCCTTCATAAAGAGCTCTACTACTCTTAGTGTTGGCACTTTGGAGCAATAAAATGAATAGGGGTTATAAAATATTATAAAATGAATCAAGTGACTCGTACCTTTTAATAATACCTTCATACATTGGTATTAACGGACAAAATACATCGAATTTCCATATTATTGAAATCCAGATTTTAATCTGCAATTTTTTAACATGACAGATATATTTAATTGCAACAAAATATTAAACCAAAAGCCAGATTGTTCACTTTACCATGTGTTTGTTTCATTTATTTCATTTAAACCTAATGCTGTCCTGTAATCTATTGTAATTAATGTATGTATGTCCTATTTTTGAAATAAATAATTTTTGATTTGATTTGATTTTGTTACAAGCTGGTGCCCGCGACTTCGTCTTCGCAGGATTAGTCACACAATATCTTTATAAATTGTAGTCTATGTGTTATTCAGATGCATAAGCTATAATAGTGTAAAGTTTAATTAAAATCCATTCAGTAGTTTTTACGTGAAAGAGTAACAAACATCCATAGGTTCTTTCATTTTTCATTTTTTTTAAGATAAAATAAAAAAAATACCTGGAAAGTGACGAATGCTAATTATTACTCTTGACAAAGAGAGCTCTAAAAAAAAATCGAGGAGAATTACTATAAAACAAACTATTCTGATATCACTCGGTAGGTATATCTGCCCACCTACTCAGTTTGAAATCGTAACATTCTTATTGCGCTGTGCCATTCGTATGCTGATACGGGCCTTAATAAAAACAAATGGGATCAAGCCGATCTAAATATTAGGATACAAACGAGTTCAGCTTATAGATCTCTTTTCGAGAACATAAACTACTTTGGAATGGTGGAAAGATTCTGTTTTGAGATTCTCTGTTTGTTTTGTTCTGCTGTCAGCAGTATCGCTAACTGGATAAGTGGATTACTTTCTTGTTTGTCAATCCTTTTGAACGTTTTGAGTGTTCAAGAGGCAATTACGTTTTGGGCTAACTTAGTTATTTTGAAACGAAGCG
This sequence comes from Chloroclysta siterata, assembly GCA_932294275.1. Taxonomy (NCBI): domain Eukaryota; kingdom Metazoa; phylum Arthropoda; class Insecta; order Lepidoptera; family Geometridae; genus Chloroclysta; species Chloroclysta siterata. Next base: position 19,802,034 of record OW028595.1, on the reverse strand, counting down.
TGCTTTTGTAAGAAGCGTGTTTTTTTTTCGTTTAGAAGTAACCTAAAACAACAATAAAATATAAGCTGTTCTTGACGCTGACAACTTCTTGTTCAAATATTTCATGATTTTTGAGGATGCAATTTTAATGAATAAATACAGTTAGGTACGATAAATAAATATCGACTACGAAAGAAAAGATATAAAGGGAGACCTAGCTAATAAAATAAATAAACCTATCTAAAAGAATACGTTAACATTAAAACTAAACGTTATGTTGATCCGTGTGTGTAGGCTCATTTATAATTGCGCAACTATGGTTGGTATCTCAGTGTAATAGGGCTCTTAACCACGGAATATTACTGGCTAAATTACACCTATTGGCTGCACACCTATTATTCTCAGGCTATTCTTCTCTCGCCGTTTTATTAGATGTTTGTTAGAGATGTGTGTGGATATAATTGACTTTTGTTTATCCTTTTGTTTCTGACTTTCACAAGGGCAAAGTTAACCAATGATTTTCAGCCCTAAAAGGTACAATAGGTATACCTATCGCAGAAGGTTATAAATCTAAGTAAGCTAGTAGACAACCGATGCAATCTTGACGTAGAATCTAGACATAGGTGTGCTGCTAAGGAAGAAAACTTAAGAAGCTGACTGTCAGATGACTTTTCGTTAGCAAATAGCTCATTACAAAATTATTATAAATACTAAATCACGATGAACAAAATCTCAGATTCTACCCTCAAAATAGAACGCTCAAACCATTTTAATAATATTTTTTTCAGTATCATGTTGATATTTCATACGTGACAGCTTATAAAGTCACATAAACTAGATCTTGAGTGATATAAAAAAATCTAATTTACGTACAACATTTTCTAGGTTTTATACGCCACGGAACTCATCTCATTTCATCATAACTTATGAGCAAGATAAGCGCAGTCTCTCGGACTTTTGAGAACTATTTTATCAGAAAACTTATACCGGAATGAAAAATACTTCTTTTTTAATTTGAAAGCAAAGAAGTGCGAACTTTGAAACGCTGACGGAACTCCGATTAAAAGTGATTAATGTTTTATGAACTGAATATTATCACTAGTAAAAGAATTAGTTTTTAAAACATGTGCACTTCGTAATCAAAGATAAAAAAACTTATTAATCAATCTAAGTCTAAATCTAATCAATCTAAGTCTAAATCTAATCAATCTAATCAATCTAATAATCTAAATCAGATATAAATTACGTGGGGGGGGGGGAGAATTGTTACCGAGTAGTGACTTACAAGTTTTTATATCCGTCATCATAAACCAATTACAGGGTCTTTCAATATACAAAAGAAAGCCAGGATTGACCGAAACTCAACTAGAACCAATTACACGCTCAAATCGACTTTCGATTCAATATCATGTTATGCCAAATCATGTTTGAAGGTGGGCATGATTAGGAAAACTAGTGCCTTTATTGTAAAGATAAGCACCTAGATAACAATGGACTAGTTGATAATAGAATAACCGACCAGTGGAGGACATTGTGTAGATCGCAAAATATTGGTGGTTTTCTATCCACCGATTTTTTGCGAGCTTTACGGCCCAAAATTGTACATCCTGGTAATTATACGAAAGAGACGTATGACCAGCAGCGGTTGACAAAGAGTCGCTTGCACAGCGATTTCAATTAATTGTACTGAGTTATAGTCGCGTTAAACTCTCGCTGCAGGCTCGGTCATAAGTTATCGAAACGAGACAGCAATATTGGTCTCTCTCTCTCTCTCTCGCACTTAGGAGAACGGACGATCCTTTGGTTTAAGCGTGTGTTAATATGATTTATGACCGAGTTTGCAGCGGGAGTTTAACGCGACTATAGGCTGAGCACTGAATGAGCCTGCAGCGAGAGTTTAACGCGACTATAAACACATTTACTAAACTCAACAGAATTAGCGTAAACATTTTCCATTGTATGACAGTTCCCTAATCATATTCAGAAGCTTATTTTTTCTTGTGCAAGACGTTAGCCGTGATTAGCTTCTAAATACTATTAGTGGCTCGCTAAACACGATTAGTGATGTGCATGTGGCTCTAGTCAATAGAAAAAAAAACTAAACTCTAACCCACACTTCGTTTCAACCACGTCGTATCATGCTCAACACAATAGTAAAAAAACTGAAAACAGTTTTATGCCCTTCAGGGTTATTCCAAAACAATCAAAAACATTCGCTGGAAAAGTTTTTTATCTTTTTTGTTTAATAAACTAAATAATGAGCAAGAGAGATAAATCCTGAAATATCCGATTAGAAGCGTTTCCGAACGTTTTAAAATAGCCCTGAAGCTCTGAAAATGTCATTTTTTATCTTTTTTGTTTAATAAACAAAATAAGAGCAAGAGAGATAAATTCTGAAGTATCCGATTAGAAGCGTTTCCGGACGTTTTAAAATAGCCCTGCAGCTCTTTGCTCTTTCAATTTATCGGAACTAAAATAGGGCGCTCAATCGCACTAATCCTTCAGTCAACAAAAAGTTAAACCGACTTTGCAGTGTGAGTGTTGGAACCGCAATGCGTCACGCGGAATAAAATATAAACACATCCAAATTGTATTAGGTAGAGTGTGGCTGTAGAACTACATAGTTGACACAGAAAAGGCTGCCTTTTTATTTGTAAACAGTATTTTAAAACTAGTCCACGAACAGATATAGGCTTGGAATTTTTTAAGGGATTTTAATCTTCTATGATATTTTATTTTTACCAATGATTCTGTCAGAGAGAAGAGCAGTCAATATGGATAGATAATATAGATAAGGTAATATTATTTCATACATTATTAAAAAGCCATAACTGCAACTTTTTTAACTCTAAAAAGGTAATGCAGATTATGCAGACACAATTATTTACCAGACATTGTTTCTTTACTGCAAAGACTGAACTATTCTGTGCGGTTGGGGACTCGGCGGCATTTTTACGAATTTATAGCGCAGTACAGCAGACAGTCCGGCCATTACCATCCATTCGTTGCACTTACTAGCACCAGCTAACTGTTAAATAACAAAGAGCCGTACCTACTCTGAGTTCCGCGGTGAACGGGTGGTGCCACCTTTTATGAGTCCCAAGCCACAGTCGAGGACCGAGCTCATTATAAATTTACCTAATTTGAAAAGCTCAGTGAATACCTATTGTTGGTGTTTGCGTGAATTTAATTAAGTGCGTGCTAGATATTGTTGGTTGCTGGCAAAATATTTAAACATTTAAACTAGGCAAGATAAAACAAGGTATTAAGCTTACGAATGAAATATTTCATTTCGTTGTTTTTATTGAAATGACCAACATCAAAAATATATAAAACAGAGTTTTATAAACATCTGTATAGGTCTTTCAGGTAGTGTAAAAAAAACTTAGTGATAATCATATACAAATATCAAAACAATGATCGTTACAGAGAGATAGAGAGAGGGTGTGCACATGTGTTTTTGAGGGTTCTCCTAATAACACAAGTATCATAAGAGACTTTAATACTCTTTATAAATATGTATATATATATATATCTATTTAAACACTGCTTTTTCAAATACGGGTGAAAAGAAGTGCTTAAAAAGCTTTTAGAGGCATTTATTCCTGTTATTTTTCTACAAAAATTTTAAGCGTTTTCTGAAGAATTTAATAAAACCGTCTGTGCTAATGAAAAACGATCCAGCCAACTAAACTAAGGCCTCCTAGAAAGTGGCTGCAAATTTCAACTGAAAAGATGAATGTGTACAATATTGGGAATCGTTGCAAATTAAATTGGTTAACATCAGTGAACGCAAATAATACACGGGAGCAGTTAACATTTGAAACCTGGGATTTTTTTATCCATAAAATAGAAAAATATACTTTATTTTTTTGTAAGTGGACTACCATTTTATGAAGAAATAATTTTCGGAATAAAATACTTTTGTAAAATAATTGCCAAAACCAGTTTCTGGCATATTTAGTAAAAATAAATGTATCATTCTTTTTTTATACTACCTACTGATGGAACAAGCAAATGGCCCACCCGATGTTAAGTTGTAACCATCATCGAAAACAAAGCATTGCAAAAGTCACGCACGACATGAACGTGCCCTACGATGCACTGTTTTGCTTCCATCAACTTGAGGCATATATAAAGCCTCATGGATTCGAGCAGCCACATCGATTGTCATTCTCTCGGGTGGTAGAAATAAAAAATAAAAAACATCTCGAAAACTGGATCTCAATATAAAAAACATTAAAGTTTAAATAAAAATATAGATTTATTAAGACTTGGATATGAGAACTTTGATTTAACTTATATGATGGTGCCTTAAAATAGGAGAATAATGATGATTATTTAAGAGAAAAACGTTACTCTACAAAATTACTCAGAGGTTATTTTTGTCAGCTGGCACGGAACCCTAAAACGGGGTAATCAGTAGCGAGGCTGCATGCCACAGCGCATCTATTACTTATTCAAATTGTAAAGGAAAACATCGCGAGAAAATAGGCTAGTCTAAAATAGGGTAGTCTAAAATTCAAAATGGCGGTTTACTGTCGGTATAGGCACTTTACTAATAGAGAAGTACCTACCGTACCTGCTCGTAGTGTTGGTCCTTGAGGTAGTAGAATAAATTGTACTGCAATATTGTATAAGAAAGCTTACTGCAATAGTTCTTCTCGGCTCAACTCTAAATCGTTGCCGGTTTGCTTTTTTTATAGATAAACTACCTCTACAAATAGGCAAATCTTTTTCTAGGATTTAGTGGGTATTATTTTAATATCAGCGTTAGCGTTATAGAAACTCAAAAACTTGTGTTCATTTCATCTGTTGTTTTATTTATCCGTTTGACTTTACGAGCTCGTTTTCAGAGTAGGTTTTTGGAGTCATGAAAGTTCGCAAAACGTCTGTTAGGAGCGCCTATCGTGACTCCTTACAAGTTCAGTCTGAGATGGTAACTTTTTACCGTCCATATTTTAGCGACGAGTGAACTTGGTCAGTCAGTACCTACGACTGTTATCAGTACCATACCCTTTTTTACATTGACTTTCGGTTCTATATTTATCAATAGTAAGTAGGCATTTATAGCAAATAAGTTTGGTCGTGTGATAGATGACTAATATACTGTTGGGCAATGCGTGTTGTTCGAGGAAATTAGTCGAGGTAACTAGGATAGACGGTATTCAAGAGTGTGTCATAGTCTAGATTAGCACCTTGGTACGTGCAATTTAAAATGAGATACATAATTCGTCGAAAACAAAGTCGCTTTGCCGACGCGGTTAGTACAAAATACACATAATACTTGAGCTATCTACAGACTGTTGTGAACGATCTAGAGATAGCTTAACTAATCCAAATCAATCAGCAGCATCTCCAAGACACTGGCTGCATTGCCCTGTTGAATCTAGGCTTTGGTCGCCTGGAACTGGCACCTAGAGTAACCTAGCTTCAAGACGTTTCAAAGTGATCCTTGTGATTTTATTGAATACCTTTTGACTTTGAATGACAATGCTGATGCGCTGAAATAAAACTAAATTAATTAACTAATTAAATCGTTTCAAGACTGTGTTCCATCCATCTCCTTTATTAAGAAGGCTAACATTATGATAGGATATAATATACGTATATCTATATATAGAAAGATATCCTCAGTTACGTTGGCTCTTCATAAATTACTCAACCGCTTTCATCTCAACGCCTCTCAAAGAGCAATCTTACGATACACAATTTACTTGGTAGATATTTACACGCTGCCTACGTGTTTCAGGCTTCAGCTGAAATGATCAAAGTGAAAAGGTATGATTGTAGTTTAGATTTTCCGCACGCCGCTTGTTTTTGGGGTTCCGTTACTCAAAAGAAAACGGATCCGTTATGAGATGATTTTTCTGGATCTGTCTGGATATGTCTGTCTGTATTAACACACTTTTTCGCAAAAATGGTTAAAGGTATCAAACGAATTCGATAGGTTTTAAAGAATACACTTTTAAAATATGTGTTATTCTGATGTGTAAGCTGTATTATTGTAAAGTTTCATTAAAATCCATTCAGTAGTTTTCATACTTACAAACTTTCGCGTTTATAATATTAGAAGGATATATCAATCAAATTTGTAATAAATTACAGGTTTTTGCAAAAATACATGAATCCCTCAGGGCGCGAGTGTTGCTCGTACCTGCAGGTATTTTTTGTTTTATTTAATAGAGATGAATCATGGATAAAATGGGTAAAATTACTATTTTTGAATTTCAAGCTCCGAACTATTTTTCAACGCCAAGTACTAACTCAAGATTCTTTGAGGATATCTACGGGGTAGTTGGAGGTTCGTCCAAGTATTTAAATTGGGCATATACCCTATTTTGCATATCAATTCAATTCATTTATTTCAGATCAAAATAATCCAATTTGTTAGTACCACTCATAAATAGAACCATAGACGAATGTTAGTTATTACAAAATATAAGACAAATAAAATTTATTGATATGTTCGATTCAGGCTTCAAACAGATATTGTCACCTACTGGGTCACTAACTGAGCAATATCTAGCAGTTTATTAACCCAGTAACTGAAGAAGCTTGAACCCTATCCAACCGATCAGCATATTACCCTACATCCCATTTTGCAAAAAAAAAACATAATTATCAGACTTTTCTCTCAGCATTCGACAGCATATTATTCCAAAAGTTCACATTCCCTACAGGAACTTAACCCTGCAAAGTTAAGAACTCTCATTTGCGCACGCATTTCAGAAGTGGCAAGTTTGAGGTGACAGGTGCGTGCGTAATAATTCTTGCAGGACTATAATATCACAGAGTAGGCACAAACAGAGGCGCTTATTGTTTTAGCAAGAGGCAGGCCAAAGGCGCCTGAGTGGATAAAAAAAACAAACATGTATCAGAATAAATTGCGTGTAATAAGAAGCGTGGGACGCCCTCCCACCCGATGGACTGACGACATTGTCAGGATCGCGGGAAGTCGGTGGATTGAGAGGGCTCGGAATCGTTCTTCTTGGAAATGTATAGGGGAGGCCTATGTCCAGCAGTGGACTTCTTTGGCCTGATGATGATGATGAGGCCAAAGGCGCCTAAGTGGACAAAAAAAACAAACATGTATCAGAATAAATTAAAAAAGCTATTTAACGACATAATAAAATCTAGTATTTTTTTCTTATATGCAACGGCCAACCCAATGGCCCTTCAAGCTTTGCGGTCACGGGCTTATTATCGAAATTAAATATTTTTTATTGACATAACACAAAAATGTTACTAATACAGACAAGAGTACATATTATATGGGTTTTAGGCGCGGGACACGATATAACAAATGAAGAAATATGGAAAAACTACTAGGAAATACGTTCGTAGACTCGGACGTCACTCAGGCTTATGCTATAAAATTAAACTATATGTTAATTTCGGGTAAAAAGGTAAGCCAAAATGTTAAAACAACATAAATTCAAGTTCTATTCAAGTTTGCAATAATAATAATTTCGTACATTATACAGATAATAATATCCCACTATCATTAAATTATGTTCACTCTAAATCCCACACCAAAATTTTATTTCTGGCTTTATTGCAAAAGTATAATCTACAAGCCACAATCGCAGCGATAGCTTGGCCTCTGTGCAGTAATTACTCTGTGATAATATTGTGGATAGACCACTCAGCCAGACATAACAGGGGCATTAAGCAGGCCCTCTGGAATAATCTACCTAAAATATATTAACTTTCTCTAACACGTGTTTGTTAAACAAAGCTCTAGGATTAATATACACATAAACATTGCTGTCATCCACATGATAAAGTCTTCTTCTTCGTTTATTTAACTTTTTATTCACCTTGAGCTAAACAAGTGAGAATTACACAATATATGGCAAAGTAAAAGTCAGCAGCATGTTTTGAGAAAAATCGTGGACTTTTCTATAAAACATCTGAGTTTTACAGGTATAAGAAAAAGGTTAAGCGTATGAAAGTGTATGAAAAACGTTATGAGTGTGAAATAAAAACTTTCTACCTGCCCCTGATGAGAAAAAAATGAGATTTTATGTATTTTATATACAAATATTGTTATTTGCCTTTGCCTTTGTACTTAAGTATTAAGTTTGCTTAATGCTTTTTTTTAGATATTTGGAGGTTTGAATAAATGTTTATCTAATGAGAATATTCAGATTACTCAGACTATAAAAATAAATAAATAAAATATATTGGTGAACTTTCCACACAGCACTATCTAGCCCCAAAGTAAGCCAAAGCTTGTACATTGGGAACCAGATAGCTGGTATAAAATAATACATAATGTAATCTTTTTTTTGTTGTAAATTCATACTTATAATATACATATAATAACACTCAGACAGAGAAAAAACATCTATATTCATCACACAAATGTTTGTTCTCGGTGGGGATCGAACCCACGGCCTACGGCGCAGAAGGCAGCTACCTACTGAGCTGAGAAGGCGGTGAATAAGTCCCCAGACTACCTTTGCAATCAATAAGCGGACTTTAAGATATGATAAGTCGGTTTTTGTTCACTGGTTTGCTGAATCAAAACATTGCAGGCAGTCAAAAGCGCATCAACAGTTTTAATTGAAAATTGGCCAATAACTGTTCTCGGTCGAAAATCCAATTTTATTGGTAATATTTCAGTACAAAAATCATTTCGTCAATCCTTGTGCAAGCTTTTCGCGAACGCAAATAAAGTCTGCAAATCTGCGTTTATGTACGAACTGCTAATTGAAATGCGGTGTTTGGCATTAAAACCAACAAAGCTGTGATAGATATGATTGAACTGAAACTACTAAACTTAGCGCTGTGACTAAAATGTGGTTTTGATACCGAGTTTCTAACATTAACAATATACGTATGCGACATTGTAATTGTGAAAACGAGGTATGAAAATTTGTTGTGTGACCTAAACAGGCTCAACGATAATACTAAACCAAGGCTGCAATGAAAATTTAGTGTCTTTATAGCAGATCTTTTTCGTGTTTTCGGGTCTTTATGTCAGAAAAAAAAACACTAGGAACCAAGCCGTAAGTTTCTTGCCTGAACCCCAAGCATGAGTTGTGTTTACCATATTTGGTTTCTCGTTTTTCGTTCTTGTTCCGTGTTCATTGCGGGTTTTGTATGAAGACGCGATAGAGATACTGATATGGAACTTTATGTTGCAAGTATGATGATAATATTTTTTTTTTATACAACTAGTTGATGGAACAAGCAGATGGCCCACCTGATGTTAAGTGTTAACCATCACCTATAACAAAGCATTGCCTCGTAAGTCACGCAAGATAGGAACGTGCCCTACGATGCACTGCCCTGCGTCCATCAACTTGAGGCATACAGATGTTAAGCCTCATGTGCCTGTAATTACACCGGCAACCACACTCTTCAAACCGAAACACAGCGTTGCTGCTTGGCGGCAGAAAAAGGCGTGGTGGTAATACTTTCCCTATGAAAAAACTACTTATTACCACAAAAAATACCCTGAGTATCAGTTAAAAAGCTACACCATCCCACCAACAGCACTAATTCTAACCACAAAACGGCTGGAGCACAGCACTAGCTTAGAATGTGACGCTCTTGGGAATAATTAGCAGCAGTACAACACTAGTTACATTTCTTATCCATTAAAACTTCTAGTGAGATTTTAAGAGCTTTTGTTCCACTCATTCCCGATGGACTAGTTTTGAAATTTTCAACTTTTGCGTTTCTGTTTTTTCAGTTTCAGCGAGTCAGGTATAAGCTATTATAAAGTTGTACCGCGTCGAAGAAAAACAACAAGTATTATTTTATACAACTATCCATTTACTATTCAGAACGCACCATAGCCTGATTACTACTAGCTAAGATACCCAGAACTCAGTATCTAAGAAAGCTACGAGGTAAATATAAATAAAAAACCGGTTAAGTGCGAATCGGACTCGCGCACGGAGGGTTCCGACCCATTATCAATAAAAACGACAAAAAAACATGTTTGTTGTATGGGCGCCCCCTTAAATATTTATTTTATTCTGTTTTTTAGTACCTATTTGTTGTTATAGCGGTAACAGAAATACAACATCTGTGAAAATTTCAACTGTCTGACTATCACGGTTCATGAGATACAGCCTGGTGGCAGACGGGCATACAGACGGACGGACGGCGGAGTCTAAGTAATAAGGTCCCGTTTTACCCTTTGGGTACGGAACCCTAGAAAGGAAAATTTACTAATACTTTATTGCACACAATATAACAAAGCAAAAAGCCAGAAATAGAGAACATTGTTTAAATACTTTTTTTTTATACTTCTTATTTACTTACTTTTTAGTCCAGTTTTTTTTATTAAAGAGCATTTTAGAAGATTTCATTAGAAAACTACGATTGTGAGATGCCTTCATCCAGCAGTGTACTGATGATGATGTTATTTTTGCTTCGGTACAAAGAAAATTATTTTATTACTAAGTTAACTTATTAGTAGATTATATTAAAAAATAACTACTGTCGTATAATTTTAATGGAATTTCATGCATGAGCCTAATCAATTTAATACTGAAATAATTGTGGTGGAAGTGACGCTTACAATGATTCGCAATTTGATAAACGGCTTAAAATATATGAGAATAGTGACAAAAAAACACATAATTTAAATTTTATTTTTATTTTTTATAACCTTTATTTGACTACAGTCTCACCTAAATTTTCCCTGCTTACTTCTTTTATTACAATTATTTATTTATATATATAAATATGTATTAATCATAATATGTATCGTGGTATAGTATGTATGACTAATGTAAGTATTTGATTTATATTTTTATATATTTGTTTCTAATTCTTTTTCTTTTATGTATGTAGCATAGCCTTTTTCACACACAATTTTTTTTTATCTATACGCACACAAGCACCCCTTCTAAATTAAATGAGTCCACTTCATCCAACGGTTGTCTGGTAGAGATCGCTATTTAGCGATAAGACCGCCCATTGTACTTTGTAGTTTTAAGTCTGTTTTTTTTTGTTATATCCTTAAGTTGTGTGCAATAAAGTATTTTCTATCTATCTATTTAAGGGACGATGTAGCCCAAAAAAATTGGTATTTGACCAAAATTAGAGATTGCTTAAATTGTTTTTCGTCTAGGTATGACTGTAATTGAAATTTACTTTCAGTGAAATAAATTGTTTTAATGTAATGAATGTAGATAGGTAAAACTTATCTGGCATGTTTTAATTTGCGTCGAATTAATACTGAACAGCTAGCAATGGATGTCTGTTTGTTAATAAATAACCGCCCATTGTTTTAATTCAAACACTCCAAAACCTTTTGTAAGTAGTATACCTAGAGCTCTTTGTGTGTGGCTCGTCCAGGGAAGTACTACCACCAGCTTATTTTTGCCACCAAGCAGCGTTGCTGTGTTTCGATTTGAAGGGTGACGGTGCCGGTGAAATTACAGGCACATGAAGCTCCATTTGTATGCCTCAAGTTGATGAACGCTGGATAGTGCATCGTAGGGCACGTTCAAACCGTGCGGGCTTGCAAGGCTATGCTTTGTTATAGGTGATAGCTACGACGATGAGAGTTCCACTGGTCACTTAGATCAGGAGTTTTTTTTTTTCACTCAAGTTGGCATTTCCACTCGTCAAGACAAGGTGCTAGTAGTGGGTGAATGAATTACAGAATGCCAAATTGAAAACTCGCTGCGGATTCCACGGTCACTTGGGTGATTGTTATTTACGGAATAGCACTTCAAAACGAAAGGCTTGTCTGTTTTTCACCATAACAACTATTATACTGCAAGCCATCGATATTGCGTCACATGTACGCGTTCTTAATCAATTTTACAGTGGCGTTACATAATGTGCTTCGCTCAACCTAATAAATTATTTTAATCGTCTCCATGATCCCAGCCCCAGGACCCAACGGTTTTACCGAGCATAAGATTTTATGCTGTAAAGGTCAGGTCGAAACCACGCGACCGTCGCGTAGCGGGAAATTAGATCACGTGGAGAAGGTTGGGATCTTATTATTTAGGATTCGGTGGACGACTTTTTTCGGAAAGAATAGGTATAACATTATACACACGACCCTCACAGCTCAGTTGGTAGTAGCTCTGCCTTCTGAGCTGTAGGTCTTGGGTACGATCCCCACCGAGAACAACCATTTGTGTGATGAACATAGATGTCTTTTCTCTGTCTGAGTGTTATAAAATACTATAAGTATGTATTTACAAAAAAAATAAGTACTATCGCTATATGTCGTGCTAGTCTATTGTGGATCGAAAAACTTTTTTTTACTACATTTGTTTAATACATCGTTTTCACTACATTTGTACACTATTTGTCGGGACATCCTTAATTGTAGTCGCTTGGTCGCGGTGCCGAAAAATAAAGGTAAGTTATTATAACATTTTACTTCGCCAAAATTAAAACATAAAATGTTTGTTTTATGACCGGAGGCTTATATACCAATCTGCTTGTTTTTATTTAAAACTACGACTCTATACAAATAAAGGCTAAACTAAATAATAATGTTTCACTCGGAGCTAAAGCTTGGTTTGGCAAAAAAAGGTAATCACTAGGCTTAGCTATCCTACTAAGTATGGATGGATGTTTGTAAGTATGGATGGATGGATGTTTGTTAATCTTTCACGTTAAAACTACTGAATGGATTTTAATGAAACTTTACAATAATATAGCTTATACATCAGAATAACACATATGCTACAATTTATAAAGATATTGTGTGAATATTCCAAAATATGACGATAAGTGTCAAGTAAGTAGGAAAAAATCTACCATCTGCGAGCTATTTTGGCGTGCGCTACCAAAACCGCTAGAGTTACACATATGTTCGACGCCACGCTAATATAAACTATTCCAAATATTAATCCTACGCAGACGAAGTTGCAGGCACCAGCTAGTGTTATAGTAATATTCTCTGACCCTAACCTCAAAATAGAAATAAGGATCACAGGTTTATAATTTTCATTTAAAACGGGATATTTACCATGATTTGTGAGTTTGATTGATTCCCATTGGATCGAGTTGCACAATCCGCAAGTTATCTCAACCGAGCGCCACTACATACCAAGATTGGTTCAAGAGGCGATTGAGATAACCAAACACAGGACTTTTAACCGAGAAGATGGTTTCCAATTATCTGGAGTCTAGAAACCGGTTATACGATGTTGTAAACACCATAAAAATGTAGTGCCAGTGAAACGTCCGGATACCGTCAGTGTTGTGTGTCGGAAACGAAATCGAGTTGAAAGTGACAATGAAACTAGTAGTAGTGTCGTTTCCAATAAAAGAGTGCGAAAGAGGGTAGACCGTTTTGTCTGCCAATAACAATTGACTCTTGCTCGTTTTGACTTTAGTTCGACCCGTGATCATGGCGCATGCAACTGTGCCGAAATATCGGGAATCAATCAAACTCACAAATCATGGTAAATATCCCGTTTTAAATGAAAATTATGTTCATAACCATGATAGTTTCAAAAATTATAAGGATCACAGGTTCATTTTTATTAGCATTTTCTCTTTTCATCTCCTGGTACATTGTTATTTCTGAAATTAGATCACAAATTATACCTCTATAGACTGAGAATGTCATAATTAACTAGAGGTAATATTGTAAAAATGCAAAATTTGGATGTCTATGGGTCAAAGAAAAAATGAAACAGATGTATGACTCTGATCTCTACTCATGGTAGATATCCCTTGATATCTTTAATAGTTGGTATCCCATACGTGACAGCTGACAAGCCCGTTGCCGCTGCTAGAATTTGATCCTGAAAATAGAAAATGCTTGTGACTCATAGATTCGGCATATTTATTATTGTGCCACAAAGCTACTATATTTGCATTAAATGAAAACACAGCTTAAAAAAAAGACTTTTTATACGTAAGTGGAATCGCGTGCGAATTTGCTCGCGTGAAGCTATTACCATACAAATTTCACACCCCTTTTCAAGCTTTTAGGGTGCGTTTGCTAAAATAGTTTCGTTGTGAGCAATTACACCCTTCAAAGAACATCTGTGCCTGTCAGATAGGCTTGTAGTAGACTTCTGTTGGAGATTTAATGATGAATGACATGACTTCCTTTGCCTTCCACAGCACTGTTCTTACTAGCCCCAATTTACACAAGCTTGAACTATGGAAACCTAAAATAAGTAATAGTAGAATATTACTTAAATACTTTTTTCCGGATTCACCTTTAACAAAGCTTTGCATCGTAAGTCACGCACGATAGGAACGTGCCCTACGATGCACTGCCTGGCGTCCATCAACTTGAGACATACAGATGTCAAGCCTCATGTGCCTGTAATTACACCGGCAACCACACTCTTCAAACCGAAACACAGCAACGCTGCTTGGCGGCAGAAAAAGGCGTGGTGGTAGTACTTCCCCGGACGAGCACTTCACAAAGAGCTCTATTTCTCTACTACCTCATAATCTAAGTTAAATCTATGTTCATCACACATATGTATTTGTTCTCGTTGGGAATTTAACCCTCGGCCAAAAGCGCAGAAAAAGAACTACTAACAACTAAGCTGCGAGGGATGTCAAAGTATTTAGCTCTCCGGAAAGCTCTCCAAAAATCATATTGCGGCCACTTTTCCTTACAATCATGAAAATAAAGTGTCACGTTACTTACCTGGGGGTTAATGTGGTGAGCCGGCCGTCATGCGTAGTTACCCCCAAATGACATTACAGCCAACTGAGCAAACATAAACAACTAAAACATACACCGTATTTCCTTAAGCTTAAGGTTGAGAATAAGTAGCTTTGCATCCACTTATCGTAAACAAAATTAATTTAGCAACTCGCTAGGATATTACGTGTGAGTCGCGAGGGGTTGAGTTAGTTTTGAGGGTTTAAGGGTAACTAAACTATAACAAATCTCTCTTTCTGAGTGGTATTATCAGCCTCATGAAGTTAACAAGACATAGGCTTCTCCTTAAATTATGGGGGTAGGTCGTAGTCACGCTTGGCAAGTGGCAAGAAACCTTTGAGTTTTTGACATATTTTTCGTTCAATTCGAGAAAAGATGATAAAACAAATACTCAAGAGTAGTAGAGCTCTTTGTGAAGGGCTCGTCCGGGGAAATACTACCACCACGCCCTTTTCTGCCGCCAAGCAGCATTGCTGTGTTTCGGTTTGAAGAGTGTGGTTGCCGGTGTCATTACAGTCATATGAGGCAATACTTTGTTATAGGTGATGGTTACCACTTAACATCAGGTGGGCCATCTGCTTGTTCCATCAGCTAGTGGTATAAAAAAATGTAATTATTTACTAGTAGTTCGGCCCGAACTGAGATCTCGTGATGCGACCCGACGAACGCACCAAAACTTTGAGTAGGTGGTAGTCAAAGACAAGTCCAAACATTATGTTTGGACTTTTTTCTGACTACCGCCTACTAACTTGGTACGGTAACCAAGTTTCAACTCTATTGGCCCATTTATTGAAGAGTTCCGTTGAACAGACGTTGGCTCCATCATCAGACCTGGTCGTTGTCACCATTTTATGAGAACTGAGTACATCCTTAATTTATTTCAAGAAAAAAAAATAAGAAAAATCAAAGGAACTAGCCGACCAGTAGAAAAACCTTGATGCCAACGAAACTCTTAGAGATGGGAGCTCTTGGGTCGCTGGTTATCTTAATTTAACTTTTTTGTTGGATCTCAAAAACCGAGCGTCCCAGAAAAAAAGTAAAAATTGTTTTGGAATGTCCAAACAAAGCCCTTTCATATGACATGTAACTTGATTTTTTTATGTCACTTTTTTTATTTTTGGCCCCTTAAAAAACCCCATATCTTAATAACCCTTCATCCGATTTTACTCCTATACTTACCAGTAAATTTCTCGAGTACAAGTTATCGACTTATCAAATTTCATGCAGATCCGATCAACGGTTCGAAAGTTATGGCCAGACAAACATACATACATACATACATACATACATAAAATGCCAAATCGTCCAAGTTGAAACTAAGATCTTCGTTCGCTTCGCTCACTCGATCAATTAAAAAGTAATTTAACTTTGATTATTTTCCTTAAGCTTGTGCTACTATTTGAACGTAAACTATAAAACAATTTTAATTAATTAAACTAAATAAAGTTCTTGAAAAATATGCTCGAACATTCACAGTTTATTGCAACAGCCATAAACCAACACTTTACAGTCAAAGTATTAGCATTCTACACAATTTAGTTAATAAATCTTAAAACTTCTGTAATCATCCTTAAAATCACTTTACCTAACAGCTACGATGCGTGCGGTAAGTCCTGGCTAAGGCTACGTTCTGTGCTGTTACTATTTGGATGGGTGACCTCTATTGGCATTTATTTACATCATAGCGCTTATTCTCTGAAACTTTGTTGTTTGCTATTTTAACACGTAGACTGTCCCGCCTATTTTTGGGGAATTACCTGGTACGTCCATTTGTTTTATTTTCACCAATTCAATGTTCATACGACCCTAGAAAATCAAAGCTCTAGCTTACACGTCCAGCTCAGAAAACGCGGTTTAGTTGCCTATGGCGAATGCATTACATGTAATGCACGGACGTCACAGCCGGGCCAAAAATGCATTACATGTAATGCACGGGCAGTCAAAGTGTTAAGTTAATAATTTTAACTACCTTCAGTAATTTTTTATATTCAAAGATTTTGTAATGTGCTAGCGGAAAGTTTTTTAAAGGTTGAACGGGGCTGACTTATCTCAGATAATTTATAAAATATACACGTGGCAAATGTTCAATATTTACGGCCGGTTTCTGTAAGCCTGATCAAAACTAATCGCATGTCAAGTCACTTACTATCTCTATCTAATTTGATGTAATAGCTGAAATGGCGAGTGACTTGACATCCGATTAGTTTTGATCGAGCTTTCAGAAACCGGCCGTTAGTGTACATAGTAGTTAGTTAAGTTTATTTTTTCTAATCTGCCATCTTAGGTAAGAACTGTTGACTGCTCACAAATATACAAATACATAAGTAACCTGTTGCGAATTAGAAAAGAGTTATACATATGTACATTGATAACCTACAATGTCTTAAAAAATACATGTATTTCCAATGTACTAAATTCTTGAGATCGTCAGACGTTTCTTACAATGCCACCAAACAATGGGGAGGGCGAAAAGAGTTCAACCGTTGATAAGTGGCACTTGAGCTCGTAAGGCTTGTCATTGTGAGCACCATGTATGGTGTGCAATGGCACTGCGTCATCACTTTGAGACGTAGGTGTGCCTACAATTGTACGGGCATCCCTTCAACTCTCAATGTATGCATTAAAAAAAATACAAACCAAAAAACACCTTTATCAACAATATTTCAGAGTAGTAGAACTGTTTGTGAAGGGCTCGTCCGGGGAAGTACTACCACCGCGCCTTTTTCTGCCGCCAAGCAGCGTTGCTGTGTTTCGGTTTGAAGAGTGTGGTTGCCGGTGTAATTACAGGCACATGAGGCTTAACATCTGTATGCCTCAAGTTGATGGACGCAGGGCAGTGCATCGTAGGGCGTGCATGACTTACCAGGCAATGCTTTGTTAAAGGTGATGGTTACCACTTAACATCAGGTCAGCCATCTGCTTGTTCCATCCAGCTAGTTGTAAAAAAACTCCACCTGCAAGACGTAACAATTGCGGCAAAAAGCAAAAGCCTTAGTAAGGCTGATGATGATCAAAATCAAATGAAAATGGTCTTTATTCAGCTTGATCACAAGGATTAATTTAGGATGTTTAAACCAAACTTCTCGGCGTAACCATAACTTTAAAACCCACTTTTTTTTCATCCAAATAAAACTTCTTTGCAAAAACACGAAACTCTAGAGAAACTTCGTATTTAATTTTGTAAGCACAACAGCAAACTATCACCTTGGAAAGTTTTTGGCAACACTGACAGAGTAAGAAGCTGAAGTTAGCTACTTACAGTCTTGCGTTCAAAATGGTCTTACGTTATTGTGTGGAGTACTCTAAATAAATATGGACTTTACACACAACACTGTCTAGCACCAAACTAAGCAAAGCTTGTAATAGCTGGTTCTAACCAGATATTACTAAGCAAAGCTTGTAATAGCTGGTTCTAACCAGATATGATACTGATTAATGTACTGTACTTTTTATTTGTAAATACATACCTATAATAATAATAAGTACTTTAATTAATTAGATTTTCAAGTAAGTAGCTAATAATTAATAAAGTGGAACCTTATGGTGAAACTAAATTAGAGCCGGTGTCAGCCAAAAGAGTATTTATCAAAAATGATCTAAACCCATATTTACCAAGAGATCTCGAAAAATGTGAAACACCAGAATATAACTTATATGTCCTATATAATACCAAATGATGTGAAGACCAAAGCAGACCAACAAACAAAGATACATCGTTTAAACTTCAATCCTTCATTACTCAAAAGTAACTTCATGTGAATTGGATCGTTTTCGATAAGCAACGTCCAATTTACTATAACACAGAGAACGAATATCTATGTTCATCACAAAAATATTTTTGTTCTGTGTGGGAATTGAACCCACGGCCGACAGCGCAGAAGGCAGAGCTACTTCCAACTGAGCTATCAGGGCTGACTCTAGTTAGTTTGTTGATAGTCACAAGTTTGCGAAACCAATTTCAGCAAAGTGCATTTTCCAATGAGACGAGAGCTTTGGATCAAAATGAGGAAATATGTTTTAGAAAGTATACAGGTACAGTCAGCGACAAAAGTATATAAGCCTTATCAGTTTTATGCATTACCATTTGTTCAGGATTTACCACAAAAACTATATACAGCAAAGGTAACGAAGTGCTCGTTCGCAAATATTGTTTACCTAACACTTGTCTCACAAATAAAATCGTATTGATAAATTATGTTAGTGACAAATATAATAATAGTAACTAATTTATTAAGTAGTGTTATGATTCAAAAAAGTTTCTAAACAATTAAATCTTTAGTTCCAATTAACTATAACTTTTTTTAAATTACTGGCTGATAGAACAAGCAAATGTTAAGTGGTAACCATCACCTATAACCAGTGGCGTAGCTATCGTAGGGCCAGGTGGTGCAGTGCACTAGGGCACCGGAGCTCAGGGGGCCATCTAACCTAAGCTTTGAAAAGAGAGGGTCAGCGAGCTCCCGAAGCTAGAAAACCTGAGTTGAGCCTGCTCACAAAATTCTTTCTCTATGCCCGATTCTTTTTCTATGCACCGGGGCCCTTGGCCACCTAGCTACGTTACTGCCTATAACAAGCAGTCACGCATGATAGGAACGTGCCCAATAATGTACTGCGTTGCATTCACTTGCGGGATACATTTTTAATGCCAGCTTTGTTTTGCAGTTTCTATGTTTACCTACTTTTATCGCTGACAGTACTCGTATCTAGATGATCAATAAAAGATTGACAGGGTGACATCATCTTCAAATAAGGTTCAAAACATTGTTGAAGTGTACCAGCTTTATAAGATTTAAAACATACCAGAAATCTCCATGATCGATTAACGAATCGATCGAAGATCGATTGATGAAGTGATGCTCGAGCGAAACTCCTTTTACTGCACCTCTTTGCAGTCAACTGTATGTTTTTTTTTACAGCTATTTACAGGATACCTAAATGTTTATATACTCACATTCGTCTTATTTCTAGGTAATTACAGTAAAAAAACACAGCTTCACGACTTTGATCCCCAGGCACGGTAGATATCACCTCAGATCTCTTAGTACCAAGTAAGTAAAGTAAAAGTAAAAAGCCATTTATTCTAACAAAAAATTAAAGCACTTTCCATTAAACATGCATAAAATACCAAGATCAGAGTAGAGTTCTTTGTGAAGGGCTCGTCCGGGGAAGTACTACCACCACGCCTTTTTCTGCCGCCAAGCAGCGTTGCTGTGTTTCGGTTTGAAGAGTGTGGTTGCCGGTGTAATTACAGGCACATGAGAATTAACATCTGTATGCCTCAAGTTGATGGACGCAGGGCAGTGCATCGTAGGGCACGTCCCTATCGTGCGTGACTTACGAGGCAGTGCTTTGTTATAGGTGATGGTTACCACTTAAAATCAGGTGGGCCATCTGCTTGTTTCATCAGGTTTCGTCAGGCTAAGTACCAACTGAATATCAATTAATCAATATCAACTCTTTTAGGGAAATATTGAGAGAGATTAGAATATTGTCTAGGGGTTTGTAGCCAGAGGAACGTTCAGATAAGTCAAAGTCAAAAGGTTTTTATTCAATAAAATCACAAGGATCACTTTGAAACGTCTTAAAGCTAGGTGACTCTCGGTGCCAGTTCCACGCGACCAAAGCCTAGAAGAACATGCAACAAACTTACGGCTTGGTTCCTACCGTTCTTTTGTATGATCCTTTTACAATGTAATATAATATATTACATTTGGTACATACCCACATTTTACAGTAGTTAGTATTCCATGCGACAGGTTGCAAGCCCATCACTGCTACAATAAAAAATAAGTAAGCATACAAAGCACAAACATAAATTATACTATTTCAAGTAGTAAGTGGTGTAGGTACAGTGACGAAATGAAAAAGTTCGTCAGTTTTCAACTTGATTCGTTCAACGTATCGTGAGCACATATTACCTTTCGAAACTGAAAAGACAGAATACTGAGTTAGAGAAAATTATGTTTTTACTGTTCGTTATCAAAGTACAAAATCATTCAGATCAAAATTGTTTGACTGTTTATCTTGTCAACAAGATTATTTTTATGAAAATTCAAGGACCAAGGAGGCTCTATAAAATCACTGCCAAATTATTTGAGAAGGGATCTATGCTCTCGTCTTGGGGGTTCCATAATAAATAGCTAATAGACTACAATTGACGGTAATGATGGTTATACACTCTATAAAAATAAATGTCATTACACATATTCGTAGTTTTCATTGAATTTTTCTTGTTTATTTAAGTATTTCCAAGTTGTCATTGCTTGTGCTTGTCGTGTTGTAAAAACAAGCAAAACCTTATTCGATAGCAAACGTCACATTTATTTATATGTTAGCAGCATTGTTTCTTCCTGTTAGGAACTTCACTGGTAACATGTTGGTATAATAGAAATTAAATTTAAACAGCCTTCACAGCTCAGTTGGTAGTAGCTCTGCCTTCTACGCCGTAGGCCGTGGGTTCGACCCCCACAAAGAACAAACATTTGTGTGATGAACATAGATGTTTGGTCTCTGTCTGGGTGTTATATAATGTTATAATTATAAGTATGTCTTTACAAAAAAAAGAAGTTTATATGTATTATATAAGCTATCTGGTTCCCATATTACAAGCTTTGGCTTAGTTTGGGCTAGATAGTGCTGTGTGGAAAGTCCACCAGTATTTATTATTTATTAATTCTTGCAATCGGGTGCAAGAGAAAACCGACTCTAAGGTGACGAACCTTTTCATTCCGAGACTGTACATGTACATTTTGTATTACAAATAATAATCTTCAAATAAACGTCTTTTGACATAATACTTGTTCATTTTAGGCACAATCATTACTAATTGAAGCAAGATTAAACCCCTTTTGTTTCTGTCTTTGAGTCGAAAGCTTATTTTATTTTGGAGAGCGAAAATGGACAAATTTGGCGACGTTTCTTCGTTTATACCACTGTATAAAATATAATAAAGTCTGTTAAAGCTTATCTGTTAATTTTTACTGGAGATAGGTGCTACTGAAATCTGATAAGTAATAAATCTCTAAATGTTTTTTTTTTATGAACTAGCATTTACTAGTGCCTCGGTAGGTACTTATCCGGATAAAAATTTGGCAATATATAATTTATATATCCATTTCACGAACAATGTATAATTTCTATATTGTTTCATCCGACTCTTTATGAAAGTCTGACTCGTTGCATTTAGAATTTACTAGTAAGATTAATAGGATAGTAGGAAGTTGAATTCAGACGTCGTTTAAGAATGTTGAACTAGTCTTGAATATTATTTTTTCTGTCTTATAGTGATGAAACGAGAGTTTTCCGTGTATTTAATGTATCCAAGGAATAAGTTAATTATGTAAAGAATTATAGCAGATGAACAACAATCGCATTACAACCCCGCAGTTTTTTACTACAGTTTTCAGTGTATTTCATGTATTCAAAAAGCAATGAGAACAAAAATACAACTGAAAACACAACACTGAATTTTAATAATAAATAAAATCCTTTTTTACTCGGAACAGATAGTGTGCAACATTTACGCCAACATTCTTTCTCAGGTCTTCGCTAACAATGCCGAGTTGCGAACAGTCTGACGCTATCGGGACTCCTTCCGTTTCCCTTGCGTTTGTAAATAACTGACGGGGCAACAGCAGCTATCTTTAGATCGTTCGTAGACTCGTGTATACGTAGACCTAGATATACAGAGTGTAATAGGACTAATACGAAAAAGTAAAACGTTCTACTAGGACACAACAACTTATCGCTCGCACATTAGATAAGGAAACATAGCAATTATTAAAATCGCAAACAACCATTGGTTTCCATATCACAACTAAGAGCTTTGCTTAGTTTGGGGCTAGATATAGTTACGTATATATAGTTGTGTGGAAAGTCCACCAATCAAGCTTGTGTAGATATTCTAAGATATTTTTTTTTGTATTAATAATAATATTATTAACATTACAAAGGTTCAGTTCAAAATTAAAATTTTGATCAAAATAAGTTTTCTTACAAAAAATATTACTAAATTTTATTTTATTTAAATGATAAGAAGCTGTTTGGCGGCTGTCTGTGTCTTAAGTTCTTGAGACTATGAATGAATGATGATTTTTATTTAACAGACATAAACATACAAGAAGAACGGCATAAGCTCCATTTACTTACAGAAGCACTGAAAATTGAGAAATATTAATTTAATTAAATATTTCGCACTGTTAATTGACGTCATAATCTGATTATCCCTTTGAATGAGCCACGAGCATCAAAACTTTTTGGGTGCTGACTTTTTACACCCTGTGACCTACCCTGTGATCTATAGGTAGACCTACGTGGGCCTACATATTTATAGTTTTCGTTGACGTAGCATATCGGCGAACGGTAATTCTGCAAACCGAGCTCTGTAGACTTACGTACCTATTTATTTACCCTTTTATTCATATTGGTCGCTGAGCGCTCCATAAGCTTATCAGACCGATAAGTCTGTTGCTGTCCCTTTTCATTTGCATGAAAGTGATAGTGACAAGTATACCTATAGACCTGCTATAAAATGACAGGGAATATGAATAAGGGCCTTAGTCTACGCGTAGCTTCTTCGTAGCACTTGCTACGCAGCAACATAGCGCACCGTAGCCAGTGGCGTAGCTAGGTGGACAAAGGCTCCCGGTGCATAGAGAAAGAATCGGGAAAAAAACTCCAAGAAGTTGACGGGTGGAATTGTCGAATTGATCTCACGACCGTCAATGCTATGTGCTACGGGCGTCCTCAACCAAACTACCAAATAAAAATAACAAACAGCACATGCTTATCGAGGACGCTTGGCGAATGTGTTGAAAGTCTTAAATCGGGAGATTACGATTGTTAATGTTCATTTAATATCATTAAAAAAAAATTGTGACCCTCTTTTTTCAAAGCTAAGGTTAGAGGGCCCCCTGAGCTCTGGGGCTCTAATGCACTGCACCACCTGGCCCTACGATAGCTACGCCTCTTATGGTAGCATGTTTTATAATATTGTAGTTGCTTTGTACGTACTTGTCCTCAGCCGCGGAGGTCCTGATAGCTTACTTGCAGGAGAGGATCCTTCCATCACCACTCATGGATGTCCAGATAGGCAGCAGAATCCCCTAAGTACTTCAACACAGAGGACACAAATCTGCCTATTTTTTTTATACAACTAGCTGATGGAACAAGTACATGGCCCACCTATGTTAAGTGGTAACCATCACCTATAAGAAACCATTACCTCGTAAGTCACGCACGATAGAAACGTGCCTTGATACAATGCTCAGCGTCTTGAGGCATGTAGATGTTAAGCCTCATGTGCCTCTAAAATCATGTGCAATGAATTTGTGTTAGACAAACAAATGGTGACAATAACAGACAAAGGATACATAACGACGACTAGTACCTTTTTACTACTTCTACTAATTTTGCACGCGTATTTGTCGGAAGGTCCCATTTGTTCTATGGAACATGACGTAATATAACAATTTGAGAAAATATTGTCCCTATTTGTACCTACTATAGAACAATTTGTACTTTTTGTCTCAAATTGTTCCATAGAACAAATTGTTTTTAGTTTGTAGTTATAGAAACAAGTATTGTTAAACTGCTGTTTTGCTTTTATTTTGCAAATTAAAAATATTATGTAGGTAGCGAGTAGTTTCATTTTTTTTATATTGAACTGTACCTGGTATTAACGTCAGTAATTAATGTCATTCACGTCTTATTTATATCATCATGGAAGAATTTGGGAAAAGCGATTCCCATTTAGTTCTGTGCATTTACAGACAAATAAAAACAGGAGCAAAAGCTAGTATGTAGTTCTATAGTACAAATAGGGACAATATTTTCTCAAATTGTTATATAACGTCATGTTCCATAGAACAAATAAGACCTACCGGTATTTGTCTGCGTTGTCGTCGTATTCATTCAACCAAATCACTTTAAGAAACTATGTGAGAACTAAGTTTGTTGCCTAAACTTGGTCACTCAAACTGGATTCACCTTTAAGACGTGTTCAAGTTTCAAAGTGATTCTTGTAATACAATTAAAAAACCTTTTGACTTTGACTTTGTGATTCTATCATCGAGATCGGTAAGCACCAACGTGGCGTAAAAATGTAATAAACATACATGCACACTTTTACTTTTAGATTATCATTAGGTTGTAATTAAATCTGATTTTGACCCAATAAACCTATCAATACTAAAATTATTTGATAGGAGCTAAAAGCTAAAATAAAAAACATGAAATTCTGCAATATCGTATAATCAATTTCAGTTTTACCGTACAACGAATACTAGTATTAATTTTAATATCACAGTTCAAAACATTACGTGTAGGTATTCAAATGTTTACCTATCGTTCTATGGTGTTATTTACAATGAGTTTATGAAATGTACAGTCAGCGTCCAAAGTTGGTGATTATTTCAGATCTTAGTCCATATTTACTTTGGGACCAGATTTTGAAATCATCACTAAACGCATGATGAAAGTATTCGCGACAGAAAAATATTTTATTAGAAAAGTTATACTACTGTCGTTTAACAGTTCATTCGTTCATCGCTTATTTTTGATGCTGACTATACAACAAATGAAATTAGTTTAATTTAATAAAACACAATTATTGTAATATTTACAGTTGTATGTAGGTTATGTGTTACGGTTTTCATACATGGTTGCAAATAGTTCAGTTTGAATTTGATCAAAATTTGGTATCAATTAAAAAAAATAAGAAGGTTGTTTCTTCGGATATTCGGATGCATATTTATAAGTTGAAATTTTGACTATTATGGAAAGCACTTTTTATCGAAAAATCCCGAGACACAGGGAAATTAAAATTTTACTTTTGTCTAAAAATCCCGGATTTCCAGGTAATTCAAATTTAAGTGACACGAATGACAATTGCCCTGTAATATGCCCCTCGGAGCCCAGAATCACCCCCTTTCGGCTTAGTACACATGTAATGTGGCACCCTGTAGACATCCGATTATTTATGCAATCCCGGGATTTTATTTTTAATAAAAGTATCCTAAGAAGCCGCTTCCACAATTTGTTAGCGAAAAATTTGCTATAGGTAAATATGCATCCGATTATCCGATCTCTAATTATGGCACTTTGAAATAATTGTCTGTGTGTTTAAGTTTCATTGAATTCTGTTCAGTCGTCATAGATGTTAGTGGCAAACATAAAACAGGCACTCATTATGTAATGCACTCAGTGTGAATATATAATAATAAGGATATTAAGATGAAGAAATTGAGGAACATAATATATATTTTTGGTTAAATTCCTTCAATTTGTTAAAAGGATTTACTTAACAAGAATTTTGTCTTCAAGGTTTTTTATTCGTTATTCATTCACGTCAAAAAATCGTCTACGGCTTAAAAAAAAATATAGCATTTTTAATCTACAAATGTATTTTTCAGTCAACTAATAAAAATATGCCTCAGAAATGTATTTTCTAAACTACTAAAATATAGTATGAAAACCGTAAAACGAATGAAACATGATTTAGTACACAAAAACACACATTTATACATTTAATAAAATGGATATCTGAAACTGTAAAAGATATTAAATTGTTTCACTAACTACTATTCAGTTCTCATTGGTGGCCTTCAGGGTTCCCTGCTACCTGAAAAAAAGATACAAGAGTTAAATTACCACGCCTTATTCTGCCGCGAAAGTAAACGTGGGTTCGTTTACTTTTTCTACCCGTACGTAAATTTTCGGTATTCAAGGTAATTATTTATATGACAAATTACATAAATGTAAGAAAGAAGTAAGTGAGAACCAACATAATAGAAGACATTGGAAGAAATCAGCGGCAAAAAGAAAGTAAATTATGTGATGTGCAAAACTTTGTAAGACAACGTTGTGGCAATAATGTAACATCTTGAGCGAGGTATTGCTATTCCAGTGCTATTCCGTAAACAACAATCACGCGGAGTATCACCTAGTACAGGGGTGGCAAACCTTTTTCAATAAAATTACCATTAAAAAAAAAAATATAAGGCCGTCGACGTGCTCTC
This sequence comes from Chloroclysta siterata, assembly GCA_932294275.1. NCBI lineage: Eukaryota > Metazoa > Arthropoda > Insecta > Lepidoptera > Geometridae > Chloroclysta > Chloroclysta siterata. The sequence goes on along the minus strand of OW028595.1, from coordinate 19,775,406 downwards.
AAATAATTTTAATGATTATTATAATAATTTCAATATAAATTCCAACAGTCCCCACTATTTAGGCAAGTAGTCACTGACCGGATCGGGTGGGCGGGTGAAGTAGCGTATAGTTTGAACTAAAAATGCAAACTGTTTTGATCCCAAAATGCCTAAAATGTTGTGTCGCGTGCCACTGGTTCACCATCCCTGACCTAGTGGATCCACGCTCACTTTGAGCGAGAGATTCGCCTCACTCACGTTGGCATTTTCAGCGCCATAACATTCCCGCGGGTAGCGCTAGTGAAGGGTGAATGTATTACTGAATGCCAAATTTCTAAACTCACGGGGTCCGTGGTCACTTGGGCGAGTGTTGTCAGAATAGCACTTCAGAGCGTAAAAAATACCGGCTGGTTGGAAGTTCCGACTGAGATATCCACTCGCTTTACTACCATAAATATCTGAGACATCAGAGTTATGGCGTTTCTAGATTGCAGTGGCCAAATGGTGCATATTCGTACGTTGTTCAGACGAAAATACGGTAGTTAGTTAGGTTAGGTGTTTTGAATCAAGTTTTAAGAAACGAAATTGAAATAATAGTTCTTCTTTTTCGTGCCTTGTATAACAGATAACACCTACTTTTTTACTGTAACTATACCTGTCTACCGACTATACGTATTATAATTTAAAACCTCGGCCTGCCTCCATGTTGCCATACCCTATGCAGGGTCCATGTGATACTTACTAACTACTAACAACAATGTATGTACCAAAACTAAACCATGTGTAAGCAATAAATGTATTGAGTATTGAGTATTAATATAAACGGTGTTAGAATCTGATTTCTAAGACAAATGCCGATACAATCAAAAAGCTAAAAGTATAAATAAAAAAATAAAAATAAAATTAAAAACAAAAAATACGAAGTTTTAACCTCAATTATCGTGCAACACAGACACCCAATTTGTGCCTCAAATCAGCTGAGTGGTATTAGGTACTACTTGTACGTATTTACGTACGTACTGACTTTAGTTTGGAGTAAAATAATATGTCAATACTCGGCTTTTCGTATTTTCTGTCTATTATAATGGTTAGGATAAAATGAAACGGTATATTTTGTGTCTGTGCCTTCGCTTGACCCTTATGAGATATCCCTTGCATACTAGCCACATCGGACGTGCTATCTGCTCCCATCAGCCGTCGCGGCTCAAAAAACGAGCCGGTGCGTCCCAAAAATCGAGCCGTCGCGGCTCGAAAATCGAGCTGGCGCGGCCCGAAAATTGAGCCGTCGCGGCTCAAAAAACGAGCCGGTGCGTCCCAAAAATCGAGCCGAAGCGGCTCAAAAGTCGAGCAGTTGCGGGCTTATAATCAGGCCATCCCAGCCTAGAAATCAAAGCATAGTAAGCAAAAAAAAAAAAAAAAAAATTTCGCGTCCCTTCTGGCCGAAAGTAGAGTTGAGAATTTTGGGCGATTCGCTGCCTAAATTGAGCTGGAGTTGCCCAAAGTGGACACGGTCACCCATAAAAGTGATAGTCCATTCGTTTACAAACCTAAGAGTTGTGTCTATCAGATGAATACTTATATGCAGAAGGCTTCTGCTGCTGAATTCTTATATGCCTGGTTCTCCATGGGCTTGAAATGAAATGAAATGAAAATGAAAATGATGACCTGTCCGGCAAAGAAATTCTGGCCGAGCTAAAGCTAGTGGCGTCGAGCTATCGAGCTTTTTCCCAGGGGCTGGGAAGATTGGACAGTACATGAAATTGTATCTTTGGATCTGGACTCTGCAACGCGCAACAAGTTAAGGTTCTGCTTGCCCGCAACTGAAATAGCTAAGGCCTTTGATCCCTCTGCATCTTCGCTAAACGATGAAGCCTATACGGGTATGAAAATCAAAATGCTTTCCTGACCGTTCTGCCTTGGCTTGGTTCTGGGTCCTCCATCCAAGGCAAGAGCCTTGCAGATTAAGTTGCACTGAGAGCTTGTGACGCAAGCTACTAATAGTTTCAAGCACTTGCTGGTTACTACAATGGAAGCTTCTAGGGCGTTGGCGCAGATATCGGACACGGAAACAGATAGATCATATGAACTCGCGTCTACTAATAAGCGAGTTTCTAGTGCAAGTCGAATTGCGACCCTAGAACAAGAAGCTAAAGCTACTGGAATGCTCTTGCAAAATATATATATATTAAAGCAGACTTGATATTGACAAAAGGAGCTGGTCATCAAAGATCATTCCCTTACCAGAACCTGAGATCAAGGCTCAAGGATTTGTTTGTCAAAGAATCCGGGGGACGAGAATGGAAAGAAGAACATCTGGACATGGAACAGAAGAAGATACTTCGACGTGTATAAAATACTTCGCGCGGCCCCTGTGTTTTCAGCTCTGGCAGTTAATCCGTCTTTGAAGCATTTAGCTCCTACTAATGGTTTAGCTGACTATAAAGAAAAGACTGAGGGACCTTATGGCTCCATAACGCATGCTGCTTGACTTGAACGCGCTGCCCTCCAAAGAGTCTTCAACAGGGTTATTGAGATGTGCCCAGTAGCGACAAGGGCCATCACTACAGGTTTTTCGTTCGGGTTCGATCAGTGAATTTCGTCAATGTTCTGACAACTTGCTTCAGTTCGTTTGTGGCAGAGATCTCAGACTATAAAGGATGTAAAGCTATATCTCCATTGATTGAAAGAAAACGTCACATCGTCCTTGATGAGGATTCCAATTTCAGAGAGTTTTCCTTTTGATGAAAAGAAATTGGAGGATTTCTCTAAGACATAATCAACTAATTTTGATGCTAGCATTCTTTTGGCTATGCGATACTGAGCTTATGGCCGTAAACCGTCTGGCTCTTCACACAAACAGGAGAGGTTTCAAAAGAACGGTTACCAGTCGACATTGAAAAGTTTCTGACTATTCTCCGGATTGGATAGCATATCATCCAACAATGTCTAGGAGCTTGGAAGACCAGGGCTGTCCCAAACTGATATTAAATATAATAAATGACTATACGATTTCATTTGTTAGAAAAGCCCTAGCGATTCCATTTTCAATGGAATTTTGCTATCAGATGTCAGTCGTATTTCGAAAATGGTGAGCTCAGGAGTCTTGAAAATGTTTCCCCTGTCTGTCCTCGGGTCTTGTGCAAATTTGTTTTGGTGCCCAAAGCGGATAAATCCAATCGATAATCGATCTAAGAAGGTTAAACCCGTGAAAATTTCGTCTGGTCAATCATTTAACAGTTCCCAAGTTCCTTCAGAAACTAGGTAAAACTCCATTTTTCGCCAGCGTATTTCCATGAACCGGTGATAGAAACACATCGGTGTTTTCTGGCTTTAAGCTATCAAGATCACCTTTATGGCATGGTCTGCCTGCTATTCGGTCTGTCTACAGCTCCGATCATCTTTCGAAAATCTCAAATTGGCTAGCAACCCAGCTTCAGAAGATTAGCATAGGGTACCTAGTTGTCTACTGAGTCGACTTCTTCTTGTTAACCAACTTAGCAGCTTCAGAAGGAAGCAGAATTCACTGTAGGATTCTATAGATAAATTCTGTAGGGTCTGAGATCCAGTTCAAGACATCTAGTTTCTGGACATTGTTCCTGGATGGAGGACAAATTCAGGCAACATATTAATATATATTCCAACAAGAAGTTAGACTTGTAAAAAAAAAAAAAAAAAAGATCTCCTAGAACTAATAAGTGCAAAATCTATTCTGGGAAGCTTATACTTTATAGCATTCGTGGTTCTTTTGGATCGAATACGTTGTCGTCGAATTTAGATCGCCAGCAATGGTCTCCCAGAAGTCTCTCCGAAGCGAAAGTTGAAAATTCCAGGCAAGGTGATTCAAGTTCTGGAATGGTGATTAGATAATCTAAGCCGAGAATCATATATTATATTCATAAATCAGGTAGAGATTTATAGAGATATCTTTGGTCGCTTGGAACTGGCACCTAGAGTCGCCTAGCTTTGAGACGTTTCAGAGTGGTCCTTGTGATTTTATTGAACAAATACCTTTTGACTTTAACTTTGACAGAAGCTTCAAACATAGAATGGGGAGCTCACATCCTGAACGAGTTACTACTAAGCGCCACTTGGACGAAACAACAGCATTCGTGGCACATAAATCGTATGGAATTGTATAGCGTCGTGCAGAGAAACATTAAGAAACGACAAGACCGATTCTGATTCAATCGGACAATCAAACTGTCATTTTCTATGTGAGGGAATAAGGGCACTAAGCTCCGAATGCTGCTTTCAATATTAGAATCACTACTTCGGTTAGAAAAACGTTATCACGTTCAAAGTTTGTTAAGATACATTCCGAGAATTTACAATTGCGTTGTAGACCATCTATGTCGTTAGTAAATAATCCCCGACTGGTACTTGAGCAATGTGATTACTCAGAAACTATTTGCAATATGGGGGATTCCGTCGGTGGACCTATTCGCAACCAAGATATTCAGGGTGGTCTCTTGTCTCTCAGTTTCCAGAGGATCAGGATGCACTATTCATAGACACTTTCAGCAACCAATTGAGTTTCCAAATAACCTGAGTGTTTACCCAAATTTTAAGTCACTTGAATACTGCGGAAGGAATATACTTTTTAATAACTCCGAATTGGCCTCAACCATTTTGACACCCCGATTTGCGCAAGAGGGCAATATATAAAACCGGTCCTTCGAATATAGGGTCTGCATCTTTATCTGACCGAAATTTCAACGGGCCAACCACCACCTCAGGTCCTCCAGCATCATTTGCAGGTATGGAATATTCAGACGATGTCAGTTTATCAGAAGATTCTTGGAGACCAGGAACTTTAAAGAAATATTCGTCAGCTTGGAAGAAGTGGCGAAAATGGGCTGTTAGAACCAATAGATCTGTACCAATAGATGGGCCAAGTTCAGAAAAGTATTGCTTTATTTTTCAGTTACTTGCATCGTTGCAACGCGCTTATCGTATAATATCACGTTCTTGGTAAACAAGTCTGTAGTAACAACATCTTTTGCTGATCCTTTTAATGCTGACCAGATTAAAAACCACCCAGTTGTTAAACATATACTCAAGCTTAGCTGGCACTGGTGAGAGGAAGTCATCTTTCTGGGATGTTAATGCATTGGTCATCTGGTTGAAGTTTCACTTACCTGACACTTGCAGTTTTTTTCAAGTCTCTAGGCATTTGGCTTTAATCTTGCTTGTAGCCTCTGGAAGGACATGACATAACATGACTTTTGTCTATGGATTCGGTATATTTTCAGGAGTTTGACTCTTACAGATTCATGTTCTGGAAACAATCAGATTCAAAAATTTTCTAAAATAAGGATCAGATTTTCATTTTTGGTTAAACGTTCTTATAACTCTGTCAAATCACAGATGTCTCTTTAGACTATCTTTTTATAACAACTAGGGTTAGTGTAGGTACCTACGTGCGTCCACTAAAGATGTTATTGCTGGATGGGTGGAAACTGCCCTTAAGGAAATAGACATTAACGCCAGTCCGTCAAGCATTCGTTCAGCTGTATATTCTTCGCGATTTACGACGGCATTTTTAAGAAAAGTAATATATTTATCAAAATTTTCTAAAATATTACTGTAAAGCGCAGTTGTGCGACTAAAGAAGACGTTTTTCCTTCAATCTGTTTTGAAGCTGTTTAAGTTAAATGCTGTTTGGAAATCACCTGTTTCAATGTTAATTTTAGAAGTTACATACTTAAAAAATAAAACAGTTTCTTTTTTCTTTTGTTATTTTGTTATTACACGCATAGGTTTAATTTAACTACTATATTCACAGTACGCCGTACATAATTGTGGCGCCGGCAGAAGATAAACACTTCTCATAAGGGTCAAGCGAAGGCACAGACACAAAATATCGATGTTTTTCCCCCGAAGGGATAAAAACATTTATTTTGGGTCTTGCCGAAGCTTGACCCTTGGTTTTAAGACCTTGCCGGCTTAAAAGGTACTGAAGCGTCAAGCGAACTAGCCGGCGCGAGTGGACAGCGGGCGGTGAGTGTGCGAAAGAGACAGCTGTATGAGACTCACCGCACGCTGATGGGAGCAGATAGCACGTCCGATGTGGCTAGTATGCAAGGGATATCTCATAAGGGTCAAGCTTCGGCAAGACCCAAAATAAATGTTTTTATCCCTTCGGGGGAAAAACATCGATATTTTTGGATAACAAGGAAAATATGGTGCATTTATATTTCGGTTTCAATATCGAACAACAGTGATAAGATTAGGCCCGGTATTTTAAGTAAAAAAATTACCTTGATAAAATATAATAAAAATGTTTTTTCTTTTTTAATTTTAGTTTTTATTTATAAATAAAATTACAGTGAATATAAGTTACAAAATACACATAAAAAGGCGAGTTCAAGAAAGTATCTTAGACAGTGAAAATAAGGTGTAAAATAGCGTAGTTTATTTATGTTCAGTACTACCAATGTAAAGAGGCTACTTAATGGTTAGAAGTATAGGATAAAGTTTTAATGGCTAAATTTAGCTCTTAAGTTTTAGCAATGAGTGCAGGAAAAGTTGAGTTTACGAGACAGGCAGAGTTCGAGTGAATATCGCTCTTAGACAAAACGACTCAACTTTTCCTCCACTCATTGCTTGATGCAATGAGTAGAGGAAACGTTGAATTTACGAGACAGACAGAGTTCAAGTGAAGATCGTTCTAAGAAACTAGCAATGAGTACAGGAAAGGTTGAGTTTACGAGACAGACAGAGTTCGAGTAAATATCGTTCCTTTAGAAAACGGCTCCTTTTCCTAGAGCAAAAGCAATTTGAGTCTTCTATGAACTCAAACTTTAGGAAGTTTTATTAATGAGTGGAGGAAAAGTTGAGTTTACGAGACAGGCAGAGTTCAAGTGAATATCGTTCTAAGAAACCAGCTCCTTTTACTGGAGCAAAAGCAATCTGAGTCTTCTATGAACTCAAACTTTGGGAAGTTTTAGCAATGAGTGGAGGAAAAGTTGAGTTTACGAGTCAGGCAGAGTTCGAGTGAATATCGTTCTGAGAAAACGGCTCCGTTTCCTGGAGTAAAAGCAATCTGAGACTTCGATGAATCGTATCACTTCGTTCGTAATACAATTCGGGGTTCGACGGGAAAGTCTGCTGGGACTAAACGAATTAATAAAGACATATTGTTCGAACTCGGATGAGAAAGTACCCTATTGGTTCTTACTTCCGTGAATTTTGTGATAAGTTGATTAAAATTTGGCTACTATTTACTACTGATTATGAATTTGATAAAATTGGGGTAACTTTTGTTTTTTACACACTAGGGGTTGACTTTATCTATTTCCTTTTTAGTCCACATCTGACTACGAATGGGGGCTCTCAAAATTATATTTTTGGACTGGATTGTACCTACATAATTTATTTTACTACAAGTACACTAAGATGTACATATTACCTACATCTCTTTCTATCTTATATAATAAAAATGTTATGTTGGTTTGTGTACGCTTCAAAAACTCAAAAAGTTCTGCGAGCTGAAATTTTAACATGATATATAATCCGCATCATGGATTGTTTTATTAAATGACTAGCGGCCTGTCCCAGCTTCGCATGGGTGATCATAAATTTTTTGAACATTTTAGGATAAACTTAGACCGTGGGTTCGAGCCTCGCGTCTACTTATTTCATACATTTGCACGCGCTTCTCCTTGATTGAGTGAAATCGCACCCCGCGCATGACCCGTGGACCCGTAAACATTTTTAATTTCGTCATATCTTTTGAATGGAATGTCCGATTTGAAAAATTTAAGAAGTAATCTATAGGTATTGAAACCGTCTTAATTATGAAATGATTTATTTGGATAAGGATTAATACCAAGGTACAAATAAAGACCCTTTTCTAGCGGAGGCATTTCAATTAATTTTTTATAATAAAAGAACACTTATTGTGACATAACTATAATAGTTAGACATATGCTGTCGCGACATTTTTTGTAGATGATAACGTGTTCTACAAAATCGTAGTACATTATTTTGTTCTATCTTCAATAGTTTTCGCAGCGCACGCGATGTAAGGTTTTTTGTTTTCCACCTTGGGTTACATTATTGAAGTTTTAGTAAGGATCCCTGATTTTCGAAATCGGAATAGGCTCAAAAACTACTGGTCGGATTTCAAAATCGGACCAGTAGTTTTTGAGCCTATTCGTTACATACAAAAATACAAAAATACAAAAATACAAAAATACAAAAATACAAAGTTTACCTCTTTATAATATTAGTGTAGATATTGCAGCTGCAATTAACCCTTACACAACAAAAACTCAAAAATCATGATCATGATGGATGAGCTCACATATTTTATGAGTATTTGCCCTGTAAATGTTTATTGTAATGGTTTGACACCGTTTTGAGATTTTCAAATCGTGCACAAATACATCTTATTGCACTGTACGCTAGAAAAATCTTAAGCTGTTATAAAATAAAAAAGTAGGTAAGTACTTCAAAAAGTAGTGATAAGAATGACTTTGTTTTTGCCAATTCTTAAATTTTGTCAACAATGTTGTGTTGGTTTGTGTACGCTTCAAAAACTCAAAAAGTTCTGCACCGATCGAGCTGAAATTTTAACATGATATATAATCCGCATCAAGAATTGTTTTATTAAATGATATTGCAGCTGCAATTAACCCTTACACAACAAAAACTCAATAATCATGATAATGATGGATGAGCTCACTTATTTTATGAGTATTTACCCTGTAAATGTTTATTGTAATGGTTTGACACCGTTTTGAGATTTTCAAATCGTGCACAAATACATCTTATTGCACTGTACGCTAGAAAAATCTTAAGCTGTTATAAAATAAAAAAAGTAGGTAAGTACTTCAAAAAGTAGTGATAAGAATGACTTTGTTTTTGCCAATTCTTAAATTTTGTCAACAGCTTTAATTTCCTAACTAGCCCATTTCCACAAAGTAAACCAAGGCCCATGTTCTGTTGGAGTGTTGCCAACTTGTAATGTCCACATGGGGCGCTAAAATTTCGGATGCTTTTGCATTGTGTCCGTGAGCATGACCGGGGTTGAAACAGCTGGGCATTGTAGATAGCTGTTGGAGGTGGATTCCATAGTGATTTATGTCTACAACTTGAATAGAGTTCGTTTGTCAAGATGTTACAGTTCAACGTAAGCTTATTTAGTTATGAAACTTCTACTACCAATTTTTTGTAGTTAAAGGGTTATATCTTCCATTCTGGATTCAATTTAATTCAATTCAAATCATTTTATTCCATTTTGTACACTATGAAAACTAAAATATAACAAAAAATATAATATATTAAAAAAGGTAAAATCATTAAGTAAGATTTAAGTATGTTTAATTTATTTGCAAACAATTATCTTGTACCAATGATTTACAAATGAAAAATTTAGTTAGACAAACCTAAAAGCTTTTGCAAGCATTTTAGTTAAAAAAATATAAAATTCGCAACCTTGCTTCAAGAAAATATAAGTACAAAAGTTTTCTGCAACTTTGGCACTATTTTCTTCTTAAAATAAAATTGTGTACGAAAAAATAATGCGACGTCTCGCTGTGATAAGTTGTTGAAACCACTATTCAAGTTTGCCAAGATTTAAATAATGTGGAAACAGAAACGCCTTTTTATTTTCAGCGGCGACTTTTACGATTATTCAAATTTTTAGTTCCGAAAGTAGTAATAAAACTCGTGAATTCTCTGAGGTAAAGATAGTAAAACCGATATTAAAGTAACTGTAAAGTACTAACGGTATTGCCTCAACATGAGTCTACCCAATTTAGAGTAATTTTATTAAGTTTTCTAGTGAGCTAAATAAATATTGGTAAAAGAGTTATCGAAGGCTCTGGTAGACGAGATTTATTACCTAAGGGCAGTTTACCTAGGACAGAGAATTAGTCTGGCTATTAAAGAAGTACGGATGCTAGAATTTGTTTTTACTTTGCAAAAATTTTAAATGTTCTATTCAGTTTAATAATTGTGTAAAGAATTAAGTAGATATTGTTGTACAAAACACTTACTTAACTAAACTTCTATAATGATGGTGTAAATTTCACATAGTGCTACTGTCTAGCAAAGCTAAATGAATGAGTAACAGCCCTTTCACACGGCAGTCCAGTTTTTAGCAGGATCCCGTTTTCTGCAGGATCCAGTTTGATGACGAATGTGTTTATATGCTAGCGTTCACACGAGCATCCCGCATGCGGGATCCTGAAAAAAACCGATCCGGTCGAATTGTGCCATTCGGTTTTGTCACTAGAAACTGGATCCGTAGTCCAGTAAAAAGCGGGATCCCGTTTAATCACACATATATTTCAAAAGCAGTGTTCACACGGCTACCTGCGTGCGGTTTTTTGCTGGACACTGTGGTGTGATGCTTTTTCTCATATTTGTATCACGTTTTTTACTGAATCCTGCAAAACTGCCACGAACGAACTGCCATGTGAACACAGCGTCCAGTTATGCAGGATACTGTAACAAGCCGGTCCTGCTAAACTGGACTGCCGTGTGAAAGGGCTGTAACTGTACCGCTGCTGATTCAAAAAACAGGTGCGCGTACAGCTATTTCCATTATTTATTTTCCCTAAAGGTTTTCGCTGTTGTCTGTAATCCAAACACATCGATCAACTTATTAGGCAAAGCACCCCTTGTTGATACGATGATGTATAATATTTTTGGACCCGGTAAAAAATGAAAAATGCTTATTTTTGTCCCGAACCGCGGCAAATTGTGGACAAACAATACGAAACACAAATCACCCGAAAGCACCCTCTCTCGAAATAATTTATCATGGTCCTCGCTTGTTTACCGAGTATTTGCAGCTTTATTGGGGCGAAACTAAAAGAACATCACTTGTAATGACAAATAACTACATAATCACAAATTATCATGTAAATTACTCGGTAAATAACAGAGATTTCTGGCTTTATCATTTCGAGCTCAGTAGACAAAATTGAATACCCAAAAAGATCGCCGAAGCAAAACTACCAAAAAAGTTGAGTTATACGTATTATTTGTAAATTGTACTGCAATGTACAATTTTCTAATAGTAAAATACGTATACTAAAAATACGTAAAATAAATACTGAGCTCGAAATGATAAAGCCAGAAATCTCTGTTGACGTCATCAAAACACGTCAACCTTAGCTTGACGTGTTTTGATGTTTGTAACAAACGGTTAGTAACCAGTGGGTAAAACTATATTTAATGAAGATAAAATATTACAAGGTCCAAAGCAAGCCTTGAAGATTGCCGCTACTATACTTCTCGCTCGCTAATTTCTACATTTTTGAAGATATAAAATCGTTAATGAAGATATGAAAAATCATGAACAACCAAGTTTCGGAGAATAACATTATATAGGTTCTTAAAAACTTTCATGTTTTCAAGGTTTCCTACAAAAAAACAAGTTTTCGTACATTACTTAATCAAAATTTTTGGTAATAAAACTTGTTTGAATTAAATTATATTTTTGTTAAACATTTGTAATGCTATTGTTGTTACTACATTGTTGTTTGCTATTTAAGTTTTGAAGATATATACTCACAGTAATTTTGAAGATATACAACGTGTAGCATAATACCAAAGACCAAGTGATCAGACCAAGCACTGGAATACTTTGACGTATGCAAAATTTGAATACTTCGTTTTTGAAATTCCTATACAAAAGTTAAATTAATATTGTTTACGTGACCTTGGTACATACGCTATTTACGTTTACTAATTGGTGGTAGTTCTGTTACCTATTTTATCTACAGTTCACAAAACTATTAGCCCTTGTTGCCGGTGTAATTACAGGCACATGAGGCTTAACATCTGTATGCCTCAAGTTGATGGACGCAGAGCAGTGCATCGTAGGGCACGTTCCTATCGTGCGTGACTTACGAGGCAATGCTTTGTTATAGGTGATGGTTACCACTTAACATCAGGTGGGCCATCTGCTTGTTCCATTAGCTAATGGTATAAAAAAAAACCCTATTTACAGCTGTTCAAAAACAGCTGTTAATAGGGCTGCGTCATGTTCTGTTAGTTTCATTTTGGCGGAAAGTTTAAGAGGCATTTCATAAAAAAGTATTATAGGAAAGTATAATAGGCATTTCATGAATGAAAAACTTCAAAATTTCAAAAGTATTATATCAATAGTTGTTCGCCATGATCTGTAGAATACCCTGCTTCCGGGGTTATAGGGGTATTATGTTACACGTTGTACTTTTACTCTACCTCTACAATAACCTTCAATAATTTTATATTTTCAAAAATATAATATTACTTATAATAATAGTAATGTGCGAGCGAGAAGTTATTTGATGGATGTATTATAAACTCGCAAATCAATAGAGTTTAAACTAGTGGAGATTACGTGTTTAGAGCATACAGCATCATCAATATAATTTATGCTGGATAATAATCCCTGGCGCCTGGATTTACATAAACTAATATCTGAATCTGGTTCCATCGATGAGTTAACCCTTGATGAAGGATGTTCGGTTGCGAAGTTTATCTAGATTCATTATTGTGGCTCTGCTGGTGAATAGCCGGTTGATGTACTACTATACTACCTCTATATACTAGAGGTACAATGACTCGCACAAGACAAATATTTGAATTTATCCTCAATATAAAATATATTTATATGATTTATTTATATGTATAACATCCTATAAAAATACAGCTTTTGTTATTTTGTTTGCAGAAATTTCGAAACTAATTAGTGGCAATAAAAGTGGTTATTGTATATAAAAATATAAATAATTATAACAGCTATGTATGAGCTCATCATACATTATAAAATTACACATAACATAACATTTTATTAATGATTATATTGTTTTAAGAGCGTTCTCACCTTGGATACATAGCATGCACGTCATGCAACGGAACATGCGTGGCGTGTCGCGCGTGAGGAGACATGACTGCGGCCGCGTTGATAGCTCTGATGCGCGCGCGCAGCCTCTCGTAATGGTCCGGTTGGTACTGCGCCGCTATTGTTACTGATGTCCCGGAGTACTGTATATTAAAAAAATACTGTTACTGATGTCCCGGAGTACTGTAGATATAAAAAATACACTTAAACCAACTTCAAGCCTGAAATCCTATCCCAGGCACTACAACAGCCTGTACATGAGTATAAGGATCATACAAAATAACGGTAGGAACCAAGCCGTAAGTGTGTTGCCTGTTCTTCTAGGCTTTGGTTGCGTGGAACTGGCACCTAGATTCACCTAGCTTTAAGACGTTTCAAAGTGTTCCTTGTGATTTTATTGAATAAATACCTGATGACTTTGATTAAGTGAGAGCTGATGATATATATTGATAAATCATGTCTTATTAAAAGTACAAAGTCATATTTATTTTCATCATTATCATCCTGAAGAAGTCCTCTGCTAGACATAGACTTCCCCTCCACATTTCCAGCAAGAAGTATCCCAGAAGAACGATTCTGAGCCCTCACTATCCACCGACTTCCCGCGATATTGACAATGTCGTCAGAAAGCCAATATGTGTATTTCTTTTAACTTGACTTCCGTCGTGATCATTTTTATTTACACCGAACTGCTACTGGTGGCACTGGTGGTCTAGTGGTAGCGGCCCTGCCTTCATATCCTAAGGTAGTGGGTTTGAAACCGGTCGTGCACCAATGAGTTTTTATGTTCAAAATATGTGCACAATGCCAGAACTCTCAAACGGTGAAGGAAAACATCGTGAGGAAACCGGCATGTCCTAGAGCCTAAAATGTTCTATAACATGGTGTCAAGTGCTCGAAAGGAGCCTCTTGAGGCGCACTTAAAATCCTTTCACCACACTGTTCGAAAAAAACTATTAACACGACAAGAGAAGAGAGACCGAACTGCCAACTCTGACTTACTTTCAACGCTGCTGCAGCCTGTTCGTGCGTAGCTCTCGACAGATCCCTCCCATCCACACTAAGTATTCTATCTCCTCGATGCAGCATCCCGAAGGCTGCGCCACCTGCTGACACGCCCGACACGAACACTCCGCAGGTCTCATCTTCCGTAGCACCTTCCGCTTCTCCGCCCAATCCACCGACTATGTCCATTCCGAGGCGAGACCCGGAGCGGACAAGTCTGACCATTCGGACACAACTGTGGGCGAAATGTAAAGGATTCACCAGGGTACAATTGCATTGACATGGTTTGCCGAATTAGCGAGTTAATTCTGAGTGGTTATCTTTTTTATCGACGTAATAATATTAAGGCGATGACAACTGCTAATGTGCCTCTTGCTTGCACATTCCAACATTTTGAAAGATATAAAATCACTGAATTTATTTATGCACATTAGCAGTTATCTTCGCCTTGAGAGCTTCTACCAATTGAGCTGTGAGGGCTGCCAAATGCTTCCTAACCCTTATTTCATTTCTTAATATTGTTGTGCAAATCTTTGTAAAGAGCTTAGAGCAAAATTAGTTCATTCAATTTAACCCTACCTAATTTTTGAATCTTAATTCCGATTCTCGCTAACTTAGCCGTCGTTTTTCCAGTCGACCTAAATACAAAGCAATTAATAACAGTTTATCGGTGTCCCAATTATAATTTACAGTCTGGAGACTCCAGGGTCTTTCATTATTAATCTTGAGTTTAATCTCCAAATATTATTTCTAGACCTAATCATTTGTATTACACCGTTGCTGTAATAGCTCCCTGGGGCAGTGATTGTGTTGTAGCAAAACCAACGGACCAGACCGATATCCCATCTAATTACGGTCTCGAGACGATTCATTTAGTGTAGTGTAAATAGAGAACTGTACAAGGATGAAACTGGCTAGTCACCAATACGTTTAGTTCATTTGTATACATGAAATTTTTGATTCCATACTTTGGACTAGTTGATCGTATCGTACATAAAATAATTAAAAACACTGAAACAGCCTCATAACTTTATTCTCAGGATAAATATACCCTTTTATTATTACCCTTTTGAACGGCCTCACGGCTCAGTTGGTAGTAGCTCTACCTTCTGTGCCGTAGGCCGTGGGTTCGACCCCCACCGAGAACAAACAATTGTGTGATGAACATAGATGTTTGTTCTCTATCTGGGTGTTCTATAATATTAAGTATGTAGGTATGTATTTACAAAAAAAAAGTATTTAAGTATTATATCAGCTATCTGGTTCCCATAGTACAAGCTTTGGCTTAGTTTGGGGCGAGATAGTGCTGTGTTGAATGTCCACAGGTACCTATTTATTTATATTCGTCCTATTTTTTTCAAATACGTCGATATGTGGTGACTCTGTTCGCTTTTACTTGCCTATGTTCATGACGATAAAGGGACGGTATGTTCGAGTTATCCGGACTTCTACACAATGAAGGTGAATAATAATTAAATTAAAACGCGAATACCGAATAGCGATATGAAATGGTACCACCATAAGCTTTTCCGTGACTCGGGTAACATCCGAAGTCCAATCTAATTGTGGTTTGAGTATTGTGTGTGTACAAAGACCGCAGGAGCCAGTTAGCCGTTTGTTCAAAGGCTAAACTCATTGTTTAACTATAAATTGAATTTGAATCGTTGATGTTTGTTCTTTAGACACCCATCAAACAACTTTAAAGTTAGTTACAAAAATATCAAACAAAAAGCATTAAAAATGTTCAGGGGCCTTATGCTCACTTCGAGCGAGATTATCTCACGATGGAGATGACGTTGCGTCTCGCATGAACTTTGTATTAAAAAATCGGGGAGTGAGATGGTGAGAATGGGGATAAATAGTTATCGATCGAGATATGACGTCATCTCTTCCGTGAGATAATCTCGCTCGAAGTGAGCATAAGGCCCCAGCGTAAATATAATTTTGATTCAAACCATTTTTCCTACCAAAAAGTTTCAATAAACGAGAAAACTAGAGGTAGTTCAGTCTAAAGTCTTTGCTTGACGCGTATTAAAAACAACAACTCAACGGCCGGTTACTGTGTTGGTGAACTCACCCCTAGTAGTTTTTGCGCCTGTTCTAACGTCTTAATATCCCCTAACTCTGCCTCTGACCACTCAGACCCTAAACAAATATACACTGAGTACACAAAATTATTTGTCCCTTTCAAGTTCCGGGAAATGAGGGCGAACTAAACTCAACACTTGAGCTTCAAAATAAGTAATTATTCAATAAAGAGTACCAAAGATTTAAGCGAATTATTTTGAGCATCACTTCCTCTTAATGTTTTAGGAATTATTTAATTAAACCGTTTATCTTTTAATCAATAATAAATTAATATGGCAAAATTGACTCAGGTATTTTTACTAGCTTATGGAACAAGCATATGGGCCACCTATAACAAAGCATTACCTCGTAAGTCACGCACGATATAAATGTGCCCTACGATGCACTGCCCTGCGTCCATCAACTTGAGGCATACAGATGTTAATCCTCATGTGCCTGTAATTACACTGGCAACCACCACACTCTTCAAACCGAAACACAGCAACACTGCTTGGCGGCAGAAAAGGTATGGTGGTAGTACTTCCCCGGACGACCCCTTCACAAAGAGCTCTTTACTCTTTAGAAACACATAAGGTTACTATTCGCAGTATTTTACTAACTTTTAAGCCTGACGTGTTCAGTAAGCATTTTAAACCACGAATGATAATACACCCAAACCTACCATCAAAAGTGATAATGTAATATTATTAAAGCCACAACATGCAGATACAGTGTGTCATAAGCATTACATTTCGAATAACTTGTAACTATAAAATCGGTAACAATGTATAGCAAATTGGATTGCTAGCACATAACACCAATAGCTGTCAATACACCGGTGCCAAACAGTACCATAAAACTAAGATATTGCTTCGGAATTAGTGCCAGCACGCACACGCGTTTAAAGGTGGCAATTTCGTGATCTCGTTTTTGATAAAGGGTTAAAAAACAACTGTTAAGCATCTTTTCGCTTGCACATTTCAACATTTTACATTTATATCTGCAAAAATGTAGAAAAAGTAGTTTGACGGTTGTCAGCCTCGTAAATTGTATAATGACTGTAAACTTTACCGTCAGAATACAATTTAACCCTTTGAAAAGCATTATCTCCACATAGTGCACACGCACAGCATTATGCCACGCGGCGCTCGAACCTATCCCTTCGGAAATCGTAACAGCTTCAGCTGTGTTTTCAGATGGCTAAGCCCGCGAGCCATGTTAGAGCAATAACGCCACTCACACGCTATCGGAATCTATCACTAAAGCACAATTCAATCTATTTATTTTTCGCCCATAAAAAAAAAACTAATATTGTTTGACTTTTAAGAGTAGTAGAGCTCTTTGTGAAGGGCTCGTCCGGGGAAGTACTACCACCACGCCTTTTTCTGCCGCCAAGCAGCATTGCTGTGTTTCGGTTTGAAGAAGTTGATGGACGCAGGGCAGTGCATCGTAGGGCACGTTCTTATCGTGCGTGACTTACGGGGCAATGCTTTGTTATAGGTGATGGTTACCACTTAACATCAGGTGGGCAATCTGCTTGTTCCATCAGCAAAAAAAATGTGATTAATTTCTTTGATAAAATCTTACTTTCCACACAGCACTATCTAGCCCCAAACTAAGCAAAACTTGTAATATGGGAACCAGATAGCTGATATAATACTTAAATTCTTTTTATAATTACTTATGATATTTAATAACACCCAGACAGAGAACAAACATCTATGTTCATTACACAAATATTTTGTTCTCGGTAAGGATCGCACCCACGGCCTACGGCGCAGAAGGCAGAGCTATTACCAACTGAGCTGTGAAGGCTGCCATAGTTACAGATAAAACCTTTTTGAAAGTGCAATAAGCACCTATTATAGTCAGGACTAGTACAAGCTTGGTGGGTTTACGAGTGTAACGCAGTCAATAGATCGTCTCACAGCACCTCGTTTGCTCCAAATACTATAAAAGCCTTAAGTGGAATAGCGGCGGAATTAAACGCAATATTACCTCGGTATTTCAGTCGGCTCCTCTTCTAAAAGCTCGTGTAGCGTTGAGCACGACGTGGCTTGCGTTTTTGCTGCACACATAAGGTTATTACTTGGAACATCCTTTTGAAATTTGTAGTGGGTAAAATTGCATTATCTTTACATTTTTGTTCCCGAAGTTCCTTTATCAAAAAGTACTTTCCGTTTTATTTAATGTTTCTTTATGAATGTTTCGCTGAATAATTCAACGTGAATAAAATTATACTGAATTAAAACTGAGTTATGAGTTTAGTAAAAGTATTAAAAACTAAATTATTGGTCAAGTAACAGCCTAAAAAAAATTGTTGATGGTCTTAGACCATACCTTTACTTAAACCAAAAATAATAACATACACCCGAAATCAATACCAATCGGCGTCGTTGGATAAAAAATATAAGTTACTGAACATTTTAGATGATAACAAAATAAGGGAGTGCTTACTTGAGTAAAGCGGAGCGGTTTTAGTGACGGGCGGAAAAGACGCCGCAGGAAGAACGACGAGCGTCACGTGCTCTCCCGTGTTCCGCAGCGAAGTAACCGCTTGCGCGTGCGTCGCTCCAACCAGTGACGTTTCAATACCCTGCCAAAAATATAAATAAAATGATAAATTACAAATATATTTTGAAAAACATGTGGGTAAGCGTACATGACTCACTGCAAGCACATTGCGAAGAATGCTAATAAATAACTCAATTTCCTAATTTCGTTTGCTTATAGTTCTGTTTTGTGTTTCATTGAATCCACATAATATTTCTGTCGCCAAGCATCGTTTTTGTGTTTCAGTTTAAAGGGTTTTTTTAATACAACTAGCTGATGGAACAAGCAGATGGCCCACCTGATGTTAAGTGGTAACCATCACCTATAACAAAAAAGCTTTGCCTCGTAAGTCACGCACGATAAGAACGTGCCCTACGATGCACTACCCTGCGTCCATCAACTTGAGATATACAGATGTTAAGCCTCATGTGCCTGTAGTTATACCGGCGACCACACTCTTCGAACCGAAACACAGCAACGCTGCTTGGCGGCAGAAAATGGCGTTGTAGAACTTCCCCGGACGAGCCCTTCACAAAGAGCTCTACTACTCTTGAGGTTCCAGTGAATTAAGGTTTAACATATTATTATGTATGCCTCAAGCAGATATGTAATAATTATTAGAGTAAGGCATTTTACTTTAGAACTTACATTTTCATCTCTTACAGCCAAAATTTTATCTCCTAATCTCAGTCTAGCGTCATGGTGGGCCGCTCCGCCGACCGCTATATGTGACACGAAAACACCGCCGCCGCCAGCGTTGTCCGCTCCGCCCGCTATACCCAGCCCCAGGCCGCGGACGCCACGCCACAGTGTTACTACCTTTGGTCGACGAGCTCGACGTACTCTCTGAGGAAATAATATGCAATAAGTGACTAGCTAACACTATTATTGATAGAAAATAAATACAAAATAGAAGCAGCCTCCGAAATTGGTCCCCAGTTAAGGATCCCCTCAGATACTAAGTACCAACTCAAGATTGTCTTGCAAGGGAGGTTGTCAGAGGTACGTCCATAAATCACATATTTATTTATTAAAAAACCAAGAGCTTATTCTAACTAAAAAAAACCGGCCAAGTGCGAGTTGGACTCGCGCACAAGTATAAAAACTGTTCATGAGATACAGCCTGGTGACAGACGGACAGACCGACATACAGACAGACAGACATACGAACAGCGGAGTCTCAGTAATAGGGTCCCGTTTTACCCTTTGGGCATGGAACCCTAAAAAACATGGTATAGAAATGAGAGAGCTAATTAGAGGTTTTCACGGGTAAAAAACCCTTTACTCTCTGTAGATCTAGTGATCATGATCCAATTGGTTCTATTGAGAACTTTTTTTCCCAATAAATCTATTTTAAAAAACTACGTCACAAATTGGATCTATTGCATCTACTTAGAAAATGACTAGATCCATATTGGTTCCATTAAGAATCTTTTTATCATTAAATCTATTTAAAAAAATTGGGTCACAAATACTATAGAAATAAATATTGTGACACAATATCGAAAGAGCTGGAATAGTGTTCAGCCGCTTCATTGCTACTTATCAAAAGCTTTCGTTGAATGATCTGAGATGAGAGAGTACCAATTTGCAGATATTTGCTCAACACGATGAAAAAAATATAACACAAATATCAAATAATCGAGACGACCCGAAAATAATGAAAGTCAAACGAGTACTCGTTGAGGAAAGATCTAGTTCTAAAATCGAATGTAAAAAGAACTAACCCCACCTTAATCCCCAGGCACGGTAGATATCCCTTCAAATCTCCTAGTACCTACTCCCGTCTTCTTTGTTTTAAATTAAATCTAAGTTGTTAATGGTGGGTTATTTTAAATTAGAAGTAAGACGAGAAACTATGCTGATAGTTTACATATTTCGACTCCTGAGAGGTATGGTGCACAATCCGCGAGTGCTCGCGTGTGTAGGCTTGTGCGTACCCGATAACTACGTAGGCGCACGACGTCGACCTAGGCTGCTTGCAATTCCGAGGGCTCGAACTAATCTCGTTAGTGAATGACCATTTACGCGAGCCCTTATAACAATCAACAGTCTTTGTGTAGCCGAGGATGTTGATATATTTATATTAAGCGTTACGAAATTCACAGATATGGTCATAATTTTTTATGTAAGTAAACTTAAGTTTGTAGTAGCTGATAAGTTTTTCCGTTGTCGCTTTGGTTTATCTGTAATGGCAATGTAAAATTTAATAAATAAATAAATAAAAGTTTATTTTAATTAAAACAAATTTACAAAATAAACTTACTTGTACTTACTTAGCTTAACGTGTAAGCAGCTATTTCATTTAGCTTATTACAAATTCCAAGACTAACTTCAGTACGACTTCATCAAAATCAAATCCCCGCGGAATTGCGGAAACTAAATTAGTTTCACGAAAGCAGCTATAAAAGAATTAATTATACAGCGAATGTTTCAGCATTCGTAGACAAGTGCCGCATTCGGGAGCGAATACTAAAACCCCTAGATTCACAAAGTTTATAAACGTTTAGAAGTTAGTTTTGGCATTTACGCCGAGGCTTAGTATCACTTCAACATATAGATTGAAATAAAAAGTCTGCCATCACTTTCTTCATAACAAATGACAGCTGATTTTGTGTATTTCACTGAATTGACTAGAAGCTATTTTAAAAATAATTCATTTGACACTGGTAAAATTGACAAAATTACTGACTTAAGCCATATTTTTTTTTTCTTGACATTGTTTTGCTAATGGTAGCAATTACTTATTAGAAAATAGTGTACTTTTCATCGTATATGACAAGGAATCTGGATCAAAATATTGAATTCATAACGCAATGTATCAAGAGCGTCAGCAATGTCTTAAAAAAAACAATATCCCAGGTTTTGTAGTATATGTCTAACAGCGACAAGGGCGTATCGAATAGCACTTTCTACAAAAGGTGCCAAAATGTAATATTTGGACCTCTGACTCTATGAGGATGTCTGTGGATCGAGGGGACATCTACCGTGCCTGAGGATCAAAGACATACGCAGTATAAGTATTATTTTCAGATTCTTATATTTTGCACGGCTTTTGTTTACAGGGTATAAGGTTTTAAGGCGAAGACAAGAGCTAATGTGACTCTCGCTCGCACGTTTCGACATGTTGAAAGATATAAAATCAATAAACTCATTTTCGAAAAATCGCAGTCAACCATCTTGTGTGCAATCACATTGCACACAGATTAGTAAAAATTTCATTTTGATCGATACATGTTTTCCTACTCAAAAGTTTACTTTACTAGTTTTCGTACATAAGCAAACTTTTAAGTAGGAAAACTTGTATCGATCAAAATGAAATTTTTACTAAACTGTGTTGCAATGTGATTCCACACAAAATGGTTGATTGCGATTTTTCGAAAATGAGTTCAGTGATTTTATATCTTTCAACATGTCGAAACGTGCGAGCGAGAAGTTGTTTGATAGTTGTCAGCCCCTTAAACATACTTACTAATCTAACGACGTTTCCGGCTTTCTGAAGTGAATCCACAGCCACGGAGTGCGGTGCGCCTTCCACGGAAATGTCATTTACCTGCGCACAAGAGAAGAAGGAAATACAATAAAGATATTTTATTTTCATCGAGTATCATACCCCTATAACCCCGGAAGTAGGGTATTCTACAGGCCACGTCGAACATCTATTGATATAATAAGACTTTGAAATTTCGAAGTTTTTCATTCATGAAATGCCTCTTAAACTTTCCGCTAAAATGAAACTAGCACAACATGACGCAGCCCTAAATAGCTGTAAATACAGCTGTTTTTTGACCTTTAATTGTGAACTGTAAAATAAGTAACAGAACTGCCACCAATTAGTAAACGCAAATAGCGTATCTACCAAGGTCACGTACACATTATCAGGGTTGTTGCAAATTTCTGAGACAATATTAATTTAACTTTTGTATAGAAATTTCGAAAATTAAGTACTTATTTAAACTTTGCACATGTCAAAGTATTCCAGTGCTTGGTCTGATCACTTGGTCTTTGGTCGTATAGGGGTATTATGTTACACGTTGTATAAAAATAAATATTGGTGGTTCCACACAACGCAATCTAGCCTCAAGCTAAGCAAAGCTTGTTTTATGGGAACCAGATAACTGATATAATATACTTAAAGCTAAATTTATTTTTAAAATACATACCTATAAAATAATATAGCACCCAGATAGAGAACAAACATCTATGATCATTACACAAAAATTTGTTCTCGGTGGGGATTGAACCCACGGCCTACAGCGCAGAAGGCAGAGCTACTACCATCTTTCATCGTAGAAGGTCATGGTGAACCTTATAACTTAATTGATTAGTTACAACTTTGCGTGGACATAAAAGACCCAATGCCAAATCTATTTTTGACGCAATACGCTTGATCAGTCAATAAACCTATTTCATCAAAAATTGATTCCGAGCAAGGGAAACATTTTCTCTGACTTCTAAGATCATTGAAGAAAATTAGGGAAGTCAACATTGTCCATGTCCAAAGGGTGTTGCCCAAAAGTGGTTTCATCTATAATGATTCAAATGCCTTTGAAAGTAAGTGGTGAGACGAAGCACGGGTCTAATACAATTACTCTCTCCGGCATATCGTAGAACCTAAAAAGTTCCATAACATGGTATCAAGTGCTCAAAAAAAGCCTCTTTGAGGCGCATTTAAAATCCTTTCACCACACTGTTTCGAAAGTACTAGTGATAGGACCAGAAGAAGACTATTACTCTATTGTTCCAGCTGCTATTGAAAATGTGTCACGGGCGAGACAATTTTCCAAAAGCACTACTGGGTGAGCCAAGCAGTTGTGTCACGGGGATGTAAAGTTATATTTACTAGCAGTCTTCTAAATCAAGGCATATTGTTTGTTAATGTTAAAGCCAAGTGATATCATTCAGCTTTGAGCATCATAGAGGCACCGTGAGGAAAAATTATTCGTTATAACTAAAGCTGGCGTGAATGGGAACACAGCTTCGCTAAGTAATCAAATTATAAGCTGGTAGTCAGTAAACTTTATAGAAAGGAAGTCTACTCCATTTTGCGTCATTTTGTCAGAATATTATATTATAAGGTGCTGTTGGGCCCATCGCGTATAAACCTTTAATAAATAAAACAGAAATTATTTTTTCGTTGAGTTTTTGCCATCACTTTTATATCAAAAGTATTAAAATATACAGTGTGTAATCCAATATTACTAATGTCACTATCAAAATGTTAAGTCAATATTTATTTATTATTTCCATACACAATTTATGAATGACTATTACAACTTATTATGAAATGGACTATGTTTTTTGTGTGTCAAGCACACATAAAAACATAGTCCATTTCATAATTTTTCAAGATTATTGATTGTGTGAGCGAAGCGAACAAAAATCTTACAGACAACTTGGGCGATTTGGTATTTTATGACTAAGAGCCCCAATCTCTTAGTTTATACTCTGAGTTTTATCTCTGAGTTTTGTTTATATCATAGTTTCGTTACTGATCAAACAGTTCCTTAGCTTTTTTCAAAAAAAAAATCGAAGGTTTAAGGTTCTCATAAAAAGCTGACCACGGCCTGTTAGTTCTGAGGATGGAGCCAAGGTCTGTCCAACGGATATCTTCATTTACTAGGTGAAAAGAGTTGAAAATTGGTTACCATACCAAGATAGTAGGCGGTTGTTAGAAGCAGCGTCCCGCGGCTTCGCACGCGTTGAAGTGGTGAGCCGTGATTCAGCCACAAACATCCAAACATCGTAACTTTCGCATTGATTTGTATATTCTAAGGCTAGGATTTTAATTTATTTATTTATTTTTTATTTATTTATTTAATAATTAGCACGGCTTAAAAAAAACCAATTACACTTACTAACGAAATTATACAGCAGTTACAAATTAAATAAATGATGATTAAAAATTAAATTAAAAATTAAATGATGATTAAATAAATTACACATTGTCAGTGACTAATAAATAATATTATACAAATTTAAAATTAGTAATATTACCTATAATCAAATTGAAGAATAATTAAAAGTACAATAACATTCTTAATAATACATAATTTACAGTTTCCTGAATTCATAAGATATAATGTCAATAAGTAAGTAATATAATAAAATATGTGAGTCACAATAAATAATAAGCCATTAATGAATTAATGAATTACTTATAGCTTACTAATGAATTACTTAAATACCTGCGTAGGTATAAGAGACACCTATAGGCGTATATTACCTATATTAGGTAGGTAGGTATAGGTACTGAGCTTAGCACAAACTTGACAAATACAACAAAGACAACCTTACATGGAAAATATGTACTTATTTGTTTCTAGTTTCTTTCTACCCCAAAAACAAACGAAACGAACTTGGACTTGGATCCCCAGCCACGGTAGATACTCTCAGATCTCTTCGTACCAACTCAAGATTCCCGTTTTTAGAATGTCCCTTACAAACATTGACGCCTCGTTGTACCTATCCTTTTTACTCGAGCGCAACGAAGGAAGGTAACGTTTTAGGGGTTGTTTTCGAAAATCAAACTGTCTTTTTGTTATTTATCTATAGAACACATTTTCTTTTAGTTTGAAGTTAATTACACTACGCGTTAAAAATCTCCCATATAAACCTTGAAACTTTGGCAGTCTTTTGCACCCTTTGCAGGGGTAGTTTTAAAATATTGAAAACGTGATTTTGAATTATTTATTGTGGTATTTGAGTTTATTTACTTCAAGTTTGAAATCAATTGCACTATACGTCAAAAATCTCCCATACTAATTTTTACAGTCATTTGCACCCTTTGCAGCGGTAATTATCAAAACTTTTAAGTGTCATTCTTAATTATTATTTTTTTTGTATATTTACCCCAAGTTTAAAGTCAATCGCACCACGCGTTAAATAACTCTCATACAAACTTTGTCATCCCTTTGCACACTTATTAAGGGTAGTTTTAAAAAACTAAAATGCCTTTCCTATTTTTTTGCTTTGAAGTATATGTACTTCCAAGTTTCAAATTTCTAGGTTCAAGGCATACTATTTTTCATACAAACATCCCTTTTTACACCCTTAGGGGTTGAATTTCCAAAAATCCCTTCTTAGTACACCTCTAAGCCATAAGACCAGCGGTTTAGGCTGTGCGTTGTCTATATGTCAGTCAGTCAGTCAGGACTTTGATTCTTATAGTATTAGAGAAGAGATGACGTGTAACATCTTCTAATCCGCCCTCGATACAGGATTACGGGCCGTAAGCCCTTTGTGATAGAGTGCCTGTGGCTGTAGTAACATATCCAGCTGACGCTTCCCATCGATCGAGCATAGCCTAGTTGGCACTAACCCTGCCTTCTGTACCTCGAGTCTGAGTTTTGGTTACCATTTTTCGGTATTTAGTTTTTCGTCACATCAGCTGGCTGATCACATAACTTTGTTGCAGTAAGTTTCAATCAGTTTCTGTTTGTAATAAGTAGGTAAATATGACGTCTATGCGGTTAAATTTCATCTGCAGTTGCTAACAAAGTTAGATTACAACTGGTGTTTCTATTGATGGATAATCGCAAAACTTTCATATTGTTTTATATACTTATTGGTTTCATATAGAAACTGATTGTAACAAAGTTACGTAATCGGCCTACAGGCCTTTTTTGTATGAAGACTCGTGACTTCTTAGCACACTCGATAGATGCGCTTATCGAATCTCCATACAAAAAAGGCCGGACGTTACAAAAAACAAATTACGAATGAAACCGCCCAAGTGCGAGTCGGACTCGCGCACAAAGGGTTCCATACTATATATATCTATAAAAACAGCAAAAAAAATCAGGCAATAGAAATACATCATCTGTAAAAATTTCAACTGTGTAACTATCACGGTTCATGAGATACAGCCTGGTGACAGACGGACAGCGGACTCTTAGTAATAGGGTCCCGTTTTACCCTTTAGGTATGGAACCCTAAAAATGGTAAACAGAACTCAGACTTGGGGTACTGATCCGACGGTCGTGAGATCAAACCCCACGTGCCGACAAATGATATCGAAAATTATTCATAAGGCGTATGAATAATTTCGTTTCAAAGAAAATGTTGTTCTGCTGAATGATATTCATCAATGATTAGGTATTGTGGTTTATGTTATACATAATACGCTAAATAATATCGCTTTTGTAATAATCATGGTTTTGATCAGAAAGCCCTTTTTATATCAACATTGTGTTCTGCATTTAAATATAAATATAATCTGCATTTGAATATTAAAAATAGCCCACGTAATATAAATAAATAAATAAATGTTGGTGGTCATTCCACACAGCACTATCTCGCCCCAAACTAAGCCAAAGCTTATGATATGGGAACCAGATAGCTGATATACTACTTATATACTTTTTTTTTGTAAATACATACATATAATATTATATAACACCCAGACAGAGAACAAACATCTATGTTCATCACACAAATGTTTGTTCTCGGTGGGGATCGAACTCACGGCCTACGGCGCAGAAGGCAGAGCTACTACCAACTGAGCTGTGAAGGCTGTCAACTGAGCTGTGAAGGCTGTCTGTATATAAATAAAATCTCCCTTTTTTCTGTTGTTTTTGGTCTACTTCTGTAAATTTTTTTGTGGTTTTTAATTAGCAGCGTTGCTGTATTTCGGTTTGAAGAGTGTGATATGAGACTTAACATCTGTATGCCTCAAGTTGATGGACGCAGGGCAGTGTATCGGAGATTACGTTCCTATCGTGCGTGACTTACGAGGCAATGCTTTACTAGGTGATGGTTACCACTTAACATCAGGTAAGCCTGTTCCATCAGCTAGTGGTATAAAGTAATAATAATAATACATTTTATCTTTAATTAGTATTATTTCATTAAAATAATAAACTCGGCTTAAACGCGAGTGAAGACGCAGTTGGAAGCAAGTTAAAAATTAAAAATACCTTTTAAAACATTCTACCTTCGGAAAGAAAATATTCTTTCCGAAGTTTTAGCACAATAAATATTCAAAGAAGGGCTTTATTTGACTTCAAACTTCCAACCGTTGGTTATTGTGCTCTATAATTTTGTGATTGTCATCCCATAAATATAAGGCTTTTTAGGGTTCCGTACCCAAAGGGTGAAACGGGACCCTAATACTAAGACCCTGCTGTCCGTCTGTCTGTCTGTCTGTCCGTCTGTCACCAGGCTGTATCACATGAACCGTGAAAGTTAAGACACTTGAATTTTTCACAGATGATGTATATCTGTTGCCGCTATAACAACAAATACAGAATAAAATAAATGTTTAAGGGGGCTCCCATACAACAAACATAATTTTTTTGCCGATTTTATAGATAACGGAACCATCCGAGTCCGACTCGCACTTGGTCGGTTTTTTATTATGGTTTAACGACCACAAAAGGATTAAACGTGCTTTGAAACGGGGTCGAAGCCGTCTGCTGGCATAATTACAAACAATAATAATAGGCGTTTCAGGGCCATTAACATAACACATTAACTACAATTACTCACTAACAAAGACATAATTTGGTTTATAATTTGATTCGGTAATATTCGAAATAGCCAACTACTCCAAGATTAGTAGAGCTTAGGAGTAGTAGAGCTCTTTGTGAAGGGCTCGTCCGGGGAAGTACTACCACCACGCCTTTTTCTGCCGCCAAGCAGCGTTGCTGTGTTTCGGTTTGAAGAGTATGGTTGCCGGTGTAATTACAACATGAGGCTTAACATCTGTATGCCTCAAGTTGATGGACGCAGGGCAGTGTATCGTTGGGCACGTTCCTATAGTGCGTGAATTACGAGGCGAAATGTACGAAATACACATGAAACAGTTAAGCTAACTGCAGGCCGTTGCGAACGATCTAGAGATAGCTCAACTGATCCAAATCAGTGCCAATCGGAACCCAAAAAAAAACATTTGCTAGTTATAACTATATTAGGTCATGGCACTAACTTTGAACTGTGTTTTGTGAAATGGTACTACTAGAATCAAAATAGGATCATTTCTAGGTATTTGGTAACTTGGTAAATGGTTAGCTCTTCCTCAGTCATCCACAAGATGAGAGGCCTGCTCAAACCACGATGAGGAGATGTAGCGCGGCGTCATGAGCGTGAGAATGGCAGAGGCAGATTTGCCTCTCACCCTAGATAATCGTTTGCTTCCTCTTTGCGGAGGAAGTGTGGGGCGTTGTCGTTGTCTGAGTGGTTTACAAAAAAGAAAAAAAAAATTGTAACTGTTTATCCATTTTCTTTCTCTTACTGTTTTGTATGTGTGCTTTTTATCAAATAAATGTTACGTCTATGTGTTATTGGTTACCAATATTTTATTATTTAATATTGCTATGCTTTCCACAATATTGTTGTTATTCTTCTTCTTCTCTCCATTTATGGCTCCTGTCTGTCATTCGACAGACAATCTAGCCAGCGTCAAGTGATTTGGATTGAATGAATACTTTTTAGTCAAGTCAGTCCATAGTCAAGTCGGCCGTCATTTGTTTTGAAGAAAATGGTGGCGGTTTTCTTCAAAACATTCGAAACATTTTCAGTCAAATCAGGATATCACATAATACACTTTCATTCCAAATGCTTACAATTTGTGCTAAGACCTCAAGTAATGTCGGTTAAAATGCCACCGAAATCACACAACACAACTCAAAATATCACAAGAAATTTTAAAGTTAGGAATGTTAGAAATGTTTTTATCAAATAAATGTTACGTCTATGTGTTAATGGTTACCAATATTTTATTATTTAATATTGCTACGCTTTCCACAATATTGTTTCAGTCGCTCATAAATCCGTACTGACAGCACACCTGAATGTCAGCGATAAATTGAAACGATTTCAACTTCACTTAATTTTAGTATCATGGTGGCATATTTAATAAAACAGTAGCTTCTTGGCGTCCAATTTGGTGTGTTATTGTATAAATAATAAAGCTAGCGAGAATCCATTGATACTTGGTACATTAAGTAATGTTTCTATTATTAATATTAAAATATTATCAATAATCTAATATTATGGTTAATCAAATGTTCCAAATTTTCGACGAGCAACATTTATATTTTTTTTATATTATACAATTGAAATTTTTAGTATTTTAGACTTTTTATACACGAAATATATATACAGTCACTTATTTTGAACAATCATTTTGCAAATTAGTTTAGAAGCTATTTATCATTTTTGGTGAAAAACAGCTTAAGAATTTTCATTCACATGTAAAATAAACATATATTATGTATTTATATTTATTTAAGATATCAATGCATTTTTTTTGTATATTTTATTCGCTGGAGAGGTTATGAACCTCGGATTATGTTACCAAATTAGTAACATCAAGGAAAGTCATCACCATCATCATTAACCTGAAGAATTCCATTACTAGGTATTATTTAGTTTGAAGCGTAGCGTGTGCTGTCTTATAAATTTGATTATGTTTACCTTTTTATGTATGCCTACGCCTCACTTAACTTCAATAATATATTAAGTATATTACATTGTAAAATGATCATACAAAAGAACGGTAGGAACCAAGCCGTAAGTTTGTTGACTGTTCTTCTAGGCATAGGTCGCGTGGAACTGGCACAAAAGAGTCACCTAGCTTTAAGACGTTTCAAAGTGATCCTTGTGACTTTATTGAATAAATACCTTTTGACTTTGACTTTACTGGTCATAGGTCTCCCCTATAAATTTTCAGGAAGAACGATTTTAAGCCCTCTCATTCCACCGACTTCCCGCGATAATCACAATTTCGTCGGTCCATCGGGCGAAGATGTTTTTTAAGGGAAGTATCATTTAATTTGTACTTATACAAATTTAGGAGTAGTAGAGCTCTTTGTGATGGGCTTGTCCAGGGAAGTGCCACCACCATGCCTATTTCCGCCGCCAAGCAACGTTGCTGTGTTGCGGTTTAAACAGTGTGTTTGCCAAGGAAGTTACAGGCTCATGAAGAATAACATCTATAAGGCTCAAGTTGATGGACGCAGGACAAAGCATCGTAGAGCGCGTTCTTAACGTGCATGACTTGCGAGGCAATGCTCTTTTATAGGTGATGGTTACCACTTAACATCGGCTTGTTCCATCAGCGCAGTATAAGTGGGTTCAAAACAGGTCGTGCATCAATGAGTTTTTCTGTTTAAAAATGTATGTGTACAATGCCAGTACTCTCAAACGGTGAGGAAACCGGCATATTGTGGAACCTAAAAGTTCTATAACATATTGTATTGTGTGAAGAAAAGAAGAGATCATCGCTGTAAAAAAAAATAAGCTTTTACTTCTAACATGAATAGATGATCCGGTTTGGTTCCAAACGGACTAGTACCTCTGTGCACGATACAAGAAGATTACCTCTATAGCAAGCCAGCCACACAAATTATGTTATTCAGCCAATGAATTTCAGATCGCAGATAGTGATGTTCGGAGGAAACAGAGGCGGTACCCTAAACCGTAGATGTTAATCTCTTCCTTTATTGCTCTGAGTTAAATCATATTTCACTTTGGTTCAGATAACTGGTTTATTAGAATTAACAGTTTCATTACCATCATCATTCTGAAGATGTCCACTGCTGAAAATAGACTTAAAAAAAAAAACTAAGTACCTAAATTGTAAGAAAGATCATGCAAAAAATTGTGTTCAATGAAAAGTGTGTTATATTATTTTTTTACAACTAGCTGATGGAACAAGCAGATTACCTGATTTTATGTGGTAAGCATCACCTTTATCAAAGCATTGCCTTGTAAGTCACACAGATAGGAACGTGCCCTACGATGCACTGCCCTGCGTCCATCGTCTTTGGGCATACAGATATTAAGCCTCATGTACCTGTTATCACACCGGCAACCACACTCTTCAAACCGAAACACAGCAACGCTGTTTGGCGGCAGAGCCCCTCCCAAACTCTACTACTCCATAGATAATCAAACTTTCTGGTAGGAAAAGTTGTTTGCATCAAAATGAAATTTTTTCTGTATTTTTGTAATGATATTCTTTGAAACTTGGTTGTTTGCGATTTTTCATTACGTGATTTTATCTTCAAAAATATACAATATACAAGCGAGCCAAAAGAAATTTAACTTTAGTCTGCGTCTTAAGGCTGACCTAATTTTTAAAGTAAACAACTATGTTTTTAAGACAATATTGCATATTAGTACCTGCTCATTAGAAGCTAGTATAAGTAGGTAAGGTTCTCAAAGTAAACGAAGCAAAAACTTCACTAAACGTACGTCATAAAATCCATAATACGCTACACAGTAGGTAGGTAACTAACATAGAAATTATTTATGCCCCGCTCACTAGGAAATGAACCCGTCAAACTCATATTCCGACCTCGATGCAATATTTAAATAAAATAAGAAAAGTTTTGTATAATGCCGCCAAACAAGTCGCGGAGAGTGTTTTAACAGTATGTTAAAAAAGTTTGATTAGGTATTTTTGTAACACTTCTTTTTCTCAAGTCTTGGGGTTCCATTAAAAGCATATCCATAAGTTGGCTTTAGCATGAGTTTTATGCAAAAAAATCATCTTAAACGTATTATAGACGATATTTTTTTCTAGATTGTATTTTTTTATGCGAAGATTTCACTAGTATTTGGTGTTTTATACTACTTGCTGATATAATAAGCAGATGATCCATCTGAGGTTAAGTGATAAGCGTGACCTATGGGTCACGGTAACCACATGGAGGCAATGCTTTGTTATGACGAGGCATTGCCTCCATTTGTTATTACCAAGCATTGCCTTGCAAGTCACGCAGGATATGAACATGAACGATGCACAGTCCTGCTCCGAAACCTCATGTTCCTGACGACATACAAAAGGTACGTCCCCGAATGAGTCTTTTATAAAAAAAATTGAAGCAGATGGCACATAAAAACGCATCCATATTAAAATAATAGTCGTGGGCTCCTATTCCACTGGAGAATTTCGAGATATCATAAAATAGGTAAATAAGAAAAAAAAAATGATTTTATTTTTTGATTTTTGTTGCAACAGATTCGCAACAATTTGATGGCGAGCAAAACCCATGCTTAGGGTTATGGAACAACATAATTTATAGGCACTTTGTCATTTCCATGTGCCTAAATGCGTCTCTTGTTTATAAGATATCTTGTTTCGGGAATATTTATTCCTTTTCATTTATGTGTTTGCCTTCTGTTTGAACTAGTTTGCTATACTGCCAACTTTAGTGCTGATCTGTTTTATTAACTTATTTAGTAAGCATGTTTATTCCCTATATTCACTTTTAGTTTGACTTTCATGTCTAGTATTTCTCATAATATAATTACAACTTTCCGAACTGAAATGGCTGAATTTCGTGTCATTGTTAACCAAGTCACACTTAGATCCTCTGACGTCCTTAGTATCTACTAGACAGACATATCTCATAGTAGACATCTGTCTACTATGAGGTAATAAAATAAGTAAATAAATATTGGTGGACATTCCACACAGCACTATCTAGCCCCAAAGTAAGCCAAAGCTTGTCATATGGGAACCAGATAGCTGATATAATACTTAAATACTATTTTTTTTGCAAATACATATTTCTAAAATATATGTAGGTATATATAGATAATATATATTTATGTTTACTTGATAATATGTATTATATATTATTACTAGTTTATTGGTAGGTAGATTTATTTATTTATTTTTGAGTAGGTATTTAGGTTAGGTATTGTTGTATTTATATAAAAGTTAGACGCTTCTCCCCATTATTGTATCCTAAAAGCACTACCACCCACTCCACATTACACAAAGGTTAACTGGAAGAAAATGCTAACTAGCATTAAGTTCGCCTATGTACTTTCTTTTGTGCAATAAAGAATTTTCTAATCTAATCTAATTCTAATATATAATTACACCCAGACAGAAACAAACATCTATGTTCATCACACAAATGTTTGTTCGCGGTGGGGATCGAACCCACGGCCTACGGCGCAGAAGGCAGATCAACTGAGCTGTGAAGGCTGTCTGTATATTAAAATTGTATTGTTATAGAAAAAGGTAACCGATTAACATCAGCTGGACCATCGGCAACTTCCATGATTTTTTGCCATAAAAAAACTTTTAGCTTTTGCAGATAATTTCGAGTTTTTTGTAAATACATTTAATGTATTTAAAAAAAACTCGAAAACGTGACCATGTCTTTGTGGATTATGCCGACTAAGTTTGGAGGAGGTTTTTTGTTTTTCGATTGATTTATTTTGTGTAAATAAAACAGATGAGACAAAATTATAATAGAACACTGAAAACTGCATAAGTAAAACTTGTGCAAAAAACCAACCTTCGGCAAAAATGTAATTACAGGCACATGAGGCTTAACATCTGTATGCCTCAAGTTGATGGACACAGGATAGTGTATCGTAGGTCACGTTCATATCGTGCGTGACTTACGAGGTAATGCTTTGTTATAGGTGATGTTTACCACTTAACATCAGGAGTCATCTGCTTGTTCCATCAGCTAGTTGTATAAAAAAATAAGGAGATAGGCATTCACAACATAACTAGAAAGGTAAAAAAAATGCCCCTGACCCTGTTTGAATATAAAAATATATAAATAAATCAACTACAATTGATGCATATACCTGTTCAATTTTTAGACAAACAGCTAACACTGTGCGACAGTAGCAAAATTCATACACAACAAAAATGTATGTGCATATTGCTAGTACTCCAAACGTTGAAGGAAAACATCGTGAGTCAACCGGCATGTTGTAGACCCTAAAACGTTCTTAAACATGTGTCAAGTGCTCGAAAGAAGCTTCTTTGGCGCGCTTAAAATCCTTCCACCACACTGTTTCGAAAGAACTAGTGACACGACAAGTATAAGAAGAATGCCCAACTTCATCACTTCATCACTATCATTAGCCTGAAGAAGTCCACTGCTGGACATAGGCTTCCCCTACACATTTACAAGAAGAACGATTCTGAGCCCTCTCCATCCACCGACTTCCCGCGATCTTAACAATGTCGTCAGTCCATCGGGTAGGAGGTCGTCTAACGCTTTGTTTTCCTGTTCGTAGTCGCCATTCGAGAACCATTATTCCCCATGCACAACTTACTTGTAACAAAATATCTCCTATCTGCAGTCTGCCGTCCACCTTCGCCGCGCCCTCGGGGGCCAGCTTGGTGATGCTGACGTCACCGCCGGTCTCTCCGCCAGCGATGCTGAGTCCGAGTCCGCTGGCCCCCCGCTCCAGCGTCACGTCACTTGTCTCCCACACCGCCTCGCTGTCGGAATCCGGCGGGTACTGCAACCAATACAGATTTGTAAATCCATGGAGTTAGGTATTTATCTGACAGTTTACTTGAAATTATCGGAATTGAAGTTAACTTTGGTTTTAAATCATGAATAAAATGCCCATAAAATCCTGTAAATAGCATAATATAAATAGATGGATTCGAAAACTGCCTTAATGTGGCTGCAATGCAATAACGCCTGAACAATAAACCTGGCATGTCGTGAACGCACGGGGACCGGTTAGGTCTGTTAGCGACAGATTTAGGAAAGCTAGTTTTATTGTGCTTTGTATAAATCCGTGTGTCTAGCACCAGAATCAATAAATAAATATTGGTGGACTTTGCCCACAGCACTCGCTAGCCCCAAACTAAGCAAAGCTATGGGAACCAGATAGCTGATATAATACTTATTCGTATATTCTTTTTTACATCCTGAATATACAACGTGTATCATAATACCCCTATAAGGCCAAATATCAAACGACCAGACCAAGCACTGGAATACTTTGACGTGTGCAAAGTTTGAATATATCGTTTTCGAATTTCACACACAAAAGTAAAATTAATACTGTCTCAGAAATTTGCAACACCCCTGATACTGTTTACGTAAGTACCAAGGTCACGCACACTCGGTACGTACAAACAGCTGTGAATAGGGCTGCCTCATGGTGTGTTTAGTTTCATATTGGAGGAACGTTTAAGAGGCTTTTCATGAATGAAAAACTACGAAATATCAAAAGTCATAAAACAAAAGGTGTTTGCCATGACCTGTAGAATACCCTGCTCCCGGGGTTATAGGGGTATTATGTTACACGTTGTATAATAAAACCAGGCAGAGAATAAACATCTATGTTCATTACACAAATGAATTATGATTTAATATCAAGTGAGGGCTGTCAAACCTTATATTTTATGTTATAGAACAATTTAAAAAGCACATTTAAAATTATAGTAGTTCGGATCAATTCTATAATATGAACTTCCAGTGAACTTGTGTAGTTCAACTTATGAGTCTCCTGAGCTCAGCCTCCCAAGGTATATTTGACTTGAGCAAATGGGATAGTGTCTGCCAGCATTTCGAAATCCAAGAAGTAGTTTTGTATAACTCCATTTGAATGAAATAACGGGATAGCTGGATTTGTCTATTGATTCGGAATGCATTATGTATTTTAATTATGTACATAATATTTATATTAGCGTTAAGATGGTCATAATATGTAGGTATAGAACATGTAACAAAAGACAAAAAAATTAGGTAAGATCATTACCAATAACAAAGACCTATCCTACTCAGTCTTCACAGCTCAGTTGGTAGTAGCCTTCTGCGCCGTAGGTCGTGGGTTCGATCCTCACCGAGAATATGAAGGATAAGATGTTTGGATGTTTGTGGCTCAATCACGCTCTAACAACTGAACCGATCACAAAAAATAGAAAAAGTTCGCATATCTGAATGATATTATAATAAAGATATAAGCTACTTTTTATCCCCTTAGACGTTCTTAAAAAAATCTGGAATTAGTACTTGGTACTAAGAAATCTAAGGGGATATCTACCGTGCCTGGGAATCAAAGTAGTGAAGCTATGAGCGTGAAATTACTGGTAACGCGGTAGAAAAAATTAGCGTAACTTATCAGGGGAAAATGTATGTAATCTACTACCAATACGCGAGCGAAGACGCAGGCGGCAGTTTGTTACATTATAGAGGTATAATTGTTTGTCATCAACATGATAGTGACTTGTTAGTAGTGTTATTAATTTATTAACAAATCAAAATAACTAGTAAATGTGATTGCTTCATATAATTAACTAAATTGAATTGAAACGTACCATGCTTGGTTTGTAAATCGGATTCATGACACGACTTTGTCTCGAATCAGACAGGTGTGAGGGGAAATGGGATTGACGTGAACATAACGGACATCGCACGAATACTCAATTTATTACGTGTTTGTGTAATAAATAAATATTAAACGGCCTTTGTATCTTTCTTTTTATACGACTAGCTGATGGAACAAGCAGATGGCCCACCTGATGTTAAGTGGTAACCATCACCTATAACAAAGCATTGCCTCGCAAGTCACGCACGATAGGAACGTGCCCTACGATGCACTGCCCTGCATCCATCAACTTGCTGTCATTACACCGGCAACCACACTCTTCAAACCGAAACACAGCGTTGCTGCTTGGCGGCAGAAAAAGGCGTGGTGGTCGTACTTCCCCGGACGAGCCCTTCACAAAGAGCTCTACTACTCTTAAAAAAAACTATTTTAGATCATTTATAATAAGGTCAGAGATTTTATTTTTCTCACGCCTTTATTATAAAGGAAAATAAAATCTCTGATATATATTTATATATATATTGATATCTTATAGATACAGAAGACTCTTTATTGCACACAACAAGGACATAAGACATTGAAAGCAAAAATCAAGTATTAAAAAAAAAGTGAAAAAGTTTCAGTTAAGTGCAATAGGCGATCTTATCGTTTGGAGCGATCTCTTCCAGACAACCTTAATTAAACTTATTTACAAGACGCTGTGGTGCCTGGGACAGGGCTTTATAAGTAGTAGGCTTGCCCAGCACCTAGATCATCCTCACTGCTTAGTCGGCCTAATCCACTGGAAAGACATGGTATATACGTGCTTACTAAACTACGGTTTTCCCCACGATGTTTTCCTTCATCATCATAAATAAATAAATAAATATTGGTGGACTATCCACACAACACTATCTAGCCCCAAACTAAGCCAAAGCTTGTAATATGGGAACCAGATAGCTGATATAATACATATATACTCTTTTTTTTGTAAATACACCCAGACAGAGAACAAACATCTATGTTCATCACACAAATGTTTGTTCTCGGTGGGGATCGAACCCACGGCCTACGGCGCAGAAGACAGAGTTACTACCAACTGAGCTGTGAAGGCTGTCATCATGATCCCAGCCTGAATAAGTAAACTGCTGGAAATATGCCTTCTTTAAACATTTCCAGGAAGAACGATTGAATTGAATAGAACGATACACACGGATACGCATCAAGCTACTCTTTCATACTCTTACTACTCTTCTCTCTTTCATGTCCTAGAAGTAAGCGTAATTTTTCTTTGGCTTAGTGTAGCTTGATTGTACCATTACTCATGTCTGCCGAAACATGTTTACCTACTTCAATTAATGACGAACTCTTATACAAAATCCTAATGGTTATTACTTCGTACTTTATATAAAAACTGCTGAATAAAACGCGGGTTTTTATGTCTGGGGTAAAAATTGAGCACTGAATAATGCTATCCATCAAAGAAAAAAGATCCGTCTGAAAAAAACAAGCCCGAACAGGTATTAGAGAAAAGGTTAATGACTCTTTGTGATCCAGTCGGGTAATAAGGCGGTATTACTCGGTAGTTCTCACGTTACTTAGATGAACAGACTTAAGATGTTTTTTGCAACTAACTTAAGACACAGACAACCGTCAAACAATCTCTCACTTTAAATATTCCTAAAGACGTGAAATTACTGAAGGAAATTACAGAAAAATATTCAGTGGTTTTGTCCTTAAAATGGGCGAGTGAAAAGTGGTTCAACGGTTATCAGCCTTTTAAATTTATTAATTTTATTTATTTGTTATATTAAAATAAAACTTTTGACCTTGTATTTTGCATTTTAAGATATTTTGAGAACCCCAACACCCAGATGAGAAAGTTACCAGAGTTAGATATTTGGCTTGCCACGGGAATCAAACCCTTAACTCATGCGGTAGAGCTGGTTATTCGACGGGCATACACCAATGTTTGTCAAAACGTAAACACGGTTAGGCGGCTAACACAAGGTGCCGCCTGCCGAAATTGATTGAACTTTCATTTATTTATTTTTAATTAATTTGCTTCATTATTTGCAATAATTTGTATATTATTACGATTTATACAGCAAAATTTATGCATTAGGTATTATGAGTTTGAAGCGTAGCGTGTGCTGTCTAATAAATTTGATTATCTTTACCTTTTTCTGTTATGTCTACTCTTACTTGTATCTAATTCAATATTGTATTATATTACATTGTTACAAGGATCATAAAAAAGAACAGTTAGGAACCAAGCCGTAAGTTGGTTGCCTGTTCTTCTAGGCTTTGGTCGCGTGGAACTGGCACCTAGAGTCACCTAGCTTTAAGACGATTCAAAGTGATCCTTGTGACTAGAGATAGGATTTTAGACGGAGTAGGCACATGAAAGACTGTCTTTATAGGTATACGAAGCTGATTAAGACGGGCTTCTTCACGATATTTTTCTTTACCGTGTGACAACACAACAATTTCAGGTACAAAAATCCAGATTTATCTACATGACTGCATTCGAACCCGCAAGCTAAGAATCGGAAGGCTTGCTACCACTTACACCACAAGTGCACTGACTAAAATAAGAAAACCGTTGAGTCTTGATATCTTTGCGGAGCGCCCCCGTGGCTTGAGTAATTTTACCACTTCACGGTGCCGTGTGAAAGCCGCCTTAGTCTCAGTTCGACCTTATTCCCATCTCGACCTACTCGTTACTAAATAATTGAATAGCCACGGAAACAAAAGCTCAATATAGCTTCGTTGAATAAAACAGCTGTGTCTACTCTGATAGTTTACGTATATCCGGAAAAACAACCGTTGAGTCATTTAATTTATTTTGGAAACGATAGTTTGTTACGTCTAAATCAAATCATGATCATCATCAGCCTGATAGTCCAATACTGGAAACAAACCAAAATAGTGTTTACCCAGTACCCCACAAAGACAGACAAAGAGAACAGTTAACTTTTTTTTCTCAATCAACTTGGAAATCGACATTTCAGAATAATCATGTTTTTTTTATACTACTATCTTATGGAACAAGCAGATGGCCCACCTGATGTTAAGTGGTAACCATCACCTATAACAAAGTATTGCCTCGTAAGTCACGCACGATAGGAACGTGCCCTACGATGCACTGCCCTGCGTCCATCAACTTCAGGCATACGGATGTTATGCCGCATGTGCCTGTAATTACACCGGCATCCACACTCTTCAAACCGAAACACAGGAACGCTGCTTGGCGGCAGAAAAAGGCGTGGCGGTAGGACTTCCCCAGACGAGCTCTTCTCAAAGAGCTCTACTAACTCTTAAAAGTGCCAGCAAGCTATGGTTGCAGTGACTCTATAGATTTTTTTGTAGGCTAAGACAACTGCTAATTTACCTTCATCTCGCTCGCACATCTCAACGTTTTTAAAGATACCTACCTATACGTGCAGTTTCTGAAAGCTCGATCAAAACTAATCGGATGTTAGTCAAGTCACTCGCCATTTCAGCTGTTACATCGAATTAGATAGAGATAGCAAGTGACTTGACATGCGATTAGTTTTGATCGGGCTTTCAGAAACCGGCCGATAAAATCACAAACTTTTTAGTAGGAATACTTTTTTTGATCAAAATGATACTTTTGCTGAACTGTGTGCAATGTGATTGCACATAACTTGGATGATTTCAATTTTTCATAAATAAGTGATTTTTCATATATTTTTTTTCAAAATGCTAAAATAATAATTCCTTTATGATGCGTTTGAGCTACTATACAGCTGAGCTCGGGCGCAATACAGAACTAGTTAGCTATATCTCACCTAAGTGTTCCCTGACAGCACAATGCAGCCAGCGTCTTTGGGATGATGCAAATTGGCATTGATTTATAGCTATCCTCAGATCGTCTGTAACGGTCGGCAGATGGCTCAACTACATTCATGTGTATTTAGTAAATACATCAGGTAGTTTCTTAGGGTTTTTAGGGTCAGTCCGTCTGTCTGTCTGTCTGTCCGTCTGTCACCAGGCTGTATATCATAAACCGTTATAGTTAGACAGTTGAAATTTTCACAGATGATGTATTTCTATTGCCGCTATAACAACAAATATGTATATTAACAACTAAAAAACAGAATAAAATAAATATTTAACCCTAGATCACTACATATTAGTCTCACAGGCGACACGGTTCCCGCGCATTCGCTGTTTTGGTATGTTCCCGAAACTACCCCCCCCTGCCGCGCTCAGTACCTTCCTTATTTGGTGTTTTAGTACCCTGTGTGCATGCATTACGTAAGCACGCATCTTACTTCTGGAGTTTTGGCGAATTGTTAGTCTCACAGACTAATGTCTAGTGATTACGCGTGTAAAGTGAGTCAAGGTATGTTTTGAATAATTTTGTTTATTTATTCTTCTCTTGTTTAGATAAGGTGTTTTTTTATTTCTAAGAATTTTATAGCTGTTGTAATATAATGTAAGAAGTGAAGAACACAAGAACAAGGAATATCGGCACTTCAATGTTTGCCTTTGATGCTGAGAAAACCTTGGTATCCTATAAACCGAAATCCAACAAAGTGGTGTTTCTTCTATCGACAATGCACGATCAGCCGAACATTAACCCCAGCACCAAGAAGCCTGAAATGATACATTTCTACAATTCAACCAAAGGAGCTGTTGACACTGTCGATCAAATTTGTTCTGGTATGAGCTGCAATCGAAAAACCAATAGATGGCCTCAATGCATATTTTATAATATGCTGAACTTATGCATTATCAATGCATATGTCATTTATGTATCTAATATGGTACGGCAAAGACAAAAACCCCTAAAACGAAGAGCATTCGTGCAAAAGTTGGCCGACGATCTGATGGAGCCGTGGCTGAGGGAACGCTACGAGACTGTTACTTTGAGGAAGAATATCAAAGCCAGTATCAAAGATATCTTACAGATTGAAAATGTCGTGGCTAGTACTTCTCAAGGACAGCTAAACAAGCGAAAAATTTGCGCAGTTTGCCCATACCAGAAGCACAGGATGACCAAAGTCTATTGCTACTCCTGCAGGAAGGCCATTTGTGGCGAGCATACCATTGCTGTCTGCTCAGACTGCCAGGAATAATATTTTAATGTGTTTTATAGTTTTTAAGAAATTTTAATACATGTTCTATCTTGTTACCTACATTTTTAACTAATAAATGTCATTTCTAGTAAATTATTGTAGTTTTATTTTGTTAGTCAGAATGACTAATATGTAGTGACTGTGTAACTCGAAAACATGTGTAGTGATCTAGGGTTAAGGGGGCTCCCATACAACAAACGTGATTTTTTTGCCGTTTTTATAGGTAATGGTACGGAACCCTTCGTACGCGAGTCCGACTCGCACTTGGCCGGTTTTATATTACTTATTGATATAACAAGCATAATAATATAGCCCACCTAATGCCAAGTGGCAACCATCACGTATACCAAAGCATTGCCTCGCCAAGTCACGCACAATATTCAAGTGCCCTACGAATTACTACCCTGCATCCACTGGTCATGTGCTCATGCTCATGTGCCATTATTTCACCGGCAACCACATCCTTCAAATTCAAAAGACAGCAGAGCTGCTTAGCGGCAGAAATATGGATGGTGGTAGTACTTCCCCGGACGAGGCCTTCACAAAGAGCTCTACTACTCTTAAAAGATCCTACTATCCTACTAATATTATAAACGCAAAAGTTTGTAAGTATGGATGGATGGATGGATGTTTGTTACTCTTTCACGTAAAAACTACTGAATGGATTTTAATGAAACTTTACAATAATATAGCTTATACAACAGAATAACACGTAGGCTACAATTTATAAAGATATAAATACTAATCCTGCGCAAATAATTTTTTTGTAACTTTCTTTGTTTTTTTGTAATAAATGTTAAATTCAAAGCTGTTTAACGACCTATTAAGTAATTGAACTTTAGCCGTATCTGAGAATAATGTCGGGTTAAATTTCAGTTGTGTTCCAATTACTTGGAAACATACCCTTGACAAACTGGCTTCCATATAGTGACGGCATGGCGGCTATAAATTTGCATGTTATTGCGAACGAGGGAAACACAGAATTATAGTTTAGGGAAATCACACTACCTACAGGTATAATAGAATATAAAGCAATAGAAAGAATAACGAAATAGAAAATATAGAAATAAAAATAGAAAGAGTAAGTTTTCCATACAAACAAACTTTTTTTTTTACTTATTTAGGTGCGATACCTAAATGTTTATCTGGACGATTTTTTTATACTTTGTGAACACAAGAGCCGCCATTACAGCCTGTAATTGACTTTCGACATGACGTTTTCTGACAGTTTCGTTGCTCCTTTTGACGGTTATGAGTTCCACTCTAGCTTGACTTAAACAACAGTTGTCAAAATGATATTTCACGCATGTCAGTCCTCCAAATTTTTTGTAAATTGTGTTGCTCTTTGATCAAGAAAAGTGGATTC
Source organism: Chloroclysta siterata (assembly GCA_932294275.1). Taxonomy (NCBI): domain Eukaryota; kingdom Metazoa; phylum Arthropoda; class Insecta; order Lepidoptera; family Geometridae; genus Chloroclysta; species Chloroclysta siterata. Next base: position 19,732,445 of record OW028595.1, on the reverse strand, counting down.
ATTTTCTGACATTTTGGGAAGCAACATAGCTTTTTCATTTTATTTGTTTTTCTAGTGTTATTTTGAGCTGTGTTGTGTAATTTCGGTGGTATTTTAACCAACATTACTTGAGGTTTTAGCACAAAGTGTAAACATTTGGAATGAAAGTATATTGTGATATCCTGATTTGACCGAAAATGTTTCCAATGTTTTGAAGAAAACCGCCACCATTTTCTTCAAAACAAATGACGGATGACTTGACTATAGACTGACTTGACAAAAAAGTATTTATTCAATACAAATCACTTGACACTGGCAAGATTGTCTGTCGAATGACAGACAGGAGCCATAAACGGAGAGAAGAAGAAGAAGATCAAGAAAAGCACTCACTCATATTTCTATTTAGTACATGTAAGTACATGAATAAATAAATATGATAATGATGATTATGATATGTGCGCCGTGCCTGGAGATCAAAATCGTGAAGCTATTTCGGGTTCTAACTCACATAAGTCCACTTCAGTGCGGGAATTGCATATTCAAAATCAAAACAGTCTTTAATCAGTTCAATCGTAAGGATCACTTTGAAACGTCTTATAAGCTACATGCATACATAAAATCACGCCTGTTTCCCATGGGTAGGCAAAGACCACGGATTTCCACTTGCTACGATCCTGACATACCTCTTTCGCTTCCTTCACTCTCATAACATTCTTCATACATGCTCGTCGGTTTAGGGTACTCTTGAGCTGGCCTTTCTCTAAAATGTCCGTTATCTGATCCAGATACGTTCGCCGAGGTCTTCCCCTCCCATCAGTTCCATTCACACTCGCCTGATGTACCTGTTTCGTTAATCTTCTTTCATCCATCCTCTCTACATGCCCAAACCATCTTAACATATCTTTCTCTAATCTTTCTTATCATTAAGTCTTCTTTCATTCCAAATTTGTCTCTAATCACACTTTTCCTCATCCTATCACTCAAATTCACACCACACATAGAGAGAGGGAATGCAATAGAAATGAGAGCGTTACGTAGTCGTAACGCTCTCATTTCTATTGCATTCCCTCTCTCTGATGTCTTTTCTGCCATACCCAACTTTCACCACCATATATTAATGTCGGCACTAACACTCCCCTATGTCCAGCCAGTCGTGCCTTTTTATACAGTTAACGCCTGCTCATAAACGTATGTAGTGCTCCATTTACTCGATTTCCAGCAGTCACTCCCCTTTCAATATAACTTTCATGCTTTCCATCTCTCGTAAACAAAGTCCCCAAACTAGGTGAATCTAACGCCACTTCCTCGCTACCAAAGCCTTTGACAGCCTTCACAGCTCAGTTGGTAGTAGCTCTGCCTTCTGTGCCGTAGGCCGTGGGTTCGATCCCCACCGAGAACAAAAATTTGTGTGATGAACATAGATGTTTGTTCTCTGTCTGGGTGTTATATAATATTATAAGTATGTATTTACAAAAAAAAAGTATATAAGTAGTATATCAGCTATCTGGTTCCCATATCACAAGCTTTGGCTTAGTTTGGGGCGAGATAGTGCTGTGTGGAATGTCCACCTATATTTATTTATATTTATATTTAAAGCCAAAGAACAGGTAGAAATGTTACGGCTTGGCCCCTAGCGTTTTCTTGTATGATTTTCAGCAAGATCTATGTACGTCCTACCTAAATATGTCTGCAAACTATATTAATTAAAACTTGCCTCCATATCACATTGACCCTATGCAGGGTCTATGTGATACTAACAACCTAACAACCTATTATCCTAATAACCTAACATAGTTGTAACCTAACAACTATGTATGTACATACATACTAACCTAACATAAACTATGTGTAATGTAAGCAATAAATGTATTGAGTATAATTGTCTTTAAACGACCTTTATAAAAAGAATAATCATGCAAAGCAAGCACTAAAATCGAACATAATAATAAATCAGTTTGGAATCCCATATAGTGCCAAACTACTGAATAATATTAACATTGCCATCCCAATTTCAGCTTCGGTAAACTTGCTCGTTCAATTTGCCGTGGTTTAAATTGTATTTGATAGTTAATTGCTAATTATAACCAATTGCACAACCTTATTATAGAAAACTAATGTAAACAGTGACTTTCACATGCTACAACTGTGGGTTTGCATCAAAACCACAGTTGAAATGTATAATATTTCATAAACAAGTGTTTCGAAACTTGTCAATGGAACAAATCGCACAACTTATTTCGTTGGTTTACGTTCGCACTCCAAGAAATAATTTAAATTCGATGATATATAATGTGTAAATAAAATATATGTAGGTATATATAGATAATATATATTTATGTTTACTAGATAATATGTATTATATATTATTACTAGTTTATTGGTAGGTAGATTTATTAATTTATTTTTGAGTAGGTATTTAGGTTAGGTATTGTTGTATTTATATAATAGTTAGACGCTTCTCCCCATTATTGTATCCTAAAAGCACTACCACCCACTCCACATTACACAAAGGTTAACTGGAAGAAAATGCTAACTAGCATTAAGTTCGCCTATGTACTTCCTTTTCTACACTAATATTATAAAGAGGAAAGCTTTGTATTTTTGTATTTTTGTATGTAACGAATAGGATCAAAAACTACTGGTCCAATTTCAAAAATTCTTTCACCATTAGAATGCTACATTATCCCTGAGTAACATAGGCTATATTATATTTTCAAAAAAATCAGGGATCCTTACTAAAACTCCAATAATGTAACCCAAGGTGGAAACCAAAAACCTTACATCGCGTGCGCTGCGAAAACTATTGATGATAGAACAAAATAATGTACTACGATTTTGTAGAACACGTCATCATCTACAAAAAATGTCGCGACAGCATATGTCTAACTATTATAGTTATGTCACAATAAGTGTTCTTTTATTACAAAAAATTAATTGAAATGCCGCCGCTAGAAAAGGGTCTTTATTTGTACCTTGGTATTAATCCTTATCCAAATAAATCTTTTCATAATTAAGACGGTTTCAATACCTATAGATTACTTCTTACATTTTTCAAATCGGACATTCCATTCAAAAGATATGACGAAATTAAAAACGTTAACGGGTCCACGGGTGGCGCTCGGGGTGCGATTTCACTCTCTGGCGTGCAAATGTATGAAATAAGTAGACGCGAGGCTTGAACCCACGGTCTAAGTTTATCCTAAAATGTTCAAAAAATTTATGACCACCCATGCGAAGCTGGGACAGGCCGCTAGTGTGCAATAAAGAATTTTCTAATCTAATCTAATCTAATATATCTCAAGATTTAAAGATTTTCTGTTGAAAAATTCCAAAGATGTTTCGGAACAACCATCCATCTTATTTCTCTGTAAAACCCAGATTCACGAACAATAAATGATTTGATTTGATTTGAACAATTATTTGATGAGCTAACAATCTTGCCCGTGTCAAGTGATTAGAAAGAAAGTAAGAAAATACATTTATTTTGGACACGACACATATACACATATACAGCACGAAGATATATTTAATATATATTTAAAATCTCATCGGCTTCGCTGTTTCGGCCATGTGCTACGAATGGAGCAGCATTGGGCAGCAAAACGGGCTTTTCTGGGAGTGTCGGTCGGCCGGCGACCAGTCGGGTGATACCGGTGGCAGGACGAAGTAGGAAGGACTCCGCTCGAGTAGAGAAGTACAATTAGACTTCTACTCGAGAACGAGTAGAAGTCTAATTGTACTTGGGTTAATACGTTATATAACACGCAGACAGATAACCTATGTTACCTATGTATCACAAATGTTTGTTCTCGGTGGGGATCGAACCCACGGCCTACGGCGCAGTAGGCAGAGCTACAACCAACTGAGCTTTGAAGGATATTAAAACAAAGCCTAACAAATAATTATGACAAAGCAGACCTGAAAGCCTCCAGCTCGGCCGCTCCCCGGACTCGGTATCGTTTGTTCTCGCCCGCACTCGTAGTTGCCGACGTTTGCTGCAAACAAAACATAACTTGAAACAAGAGTTGCCACATTCTACAAAAGTTGGAGGTTGCCATTAAAAAATCTCGATCTGTCATTACGTTGCTATACTCTATGTACTAATATTAATAGGTATTAATTATTAATACACCTTAGAACAATGTTTACATTATTTGTCATTTATTTTGTCGTGGAATACAGAGAGGCTTTGGTCGCGTGGAACGAGCTTTAGTGATTTCTTATGAATAATATACTGGTATTAATTATATTTAAGGTTATTATATTTAATTTATATCTTTATCAGTTACTAGCGGCCTGTCCCAGCTTCGCATGGGTGGACATAAATTTTTTCAACGTTTTAGGATAAACTTAGACCGTGGTGGGTTCGAGTCACTTCTAACTCGCGCCTTGTCCGGGCCCGCGCTGGGCGAGAACGCGCCCCGTGACCTTATATTTTTTAAATCTTTTGAATGGAATGTCCGATTTGAAAAATTCAAGAAGTAATGTATAGGTATTGAACCAGTCTTGAATATGAAAAGATTTATTTGGATAAGGATTAATACCAAGGTACAAATAAAGACCCTTTTCTAGCGGCGGCATTTCAATTAAATTTTTATAATAAAAGAACACTTATTGTGACATAACTATAATAGTTAGACATATGCTGTCGCGACATTTTTTGTAGATGATGACGTGTTCTACAAAATCGTAGTACATTATTTTGTTCTATCATCAATAGTTTTCGCAGCGCACGCGTTGTAAGGTTTTCTTTTTCCACCTTGGGTTACATTATTAGAGTTTTAGTAAGGATCCCTGATTTTTTTGAAAATATAATATAGCCTATGTTATTCAGGGATAATGTAGCATTCTAATGGTGAAAGAATTTTTTAAATCGGACCAGTAGTTTTTGAGCCTATTCGTTACATACAAAACAACAAAACAACAAAAATACAAATCTTTTCTCTTTATAATATTAGTGTAGATTGCATCAAAATTTTGAATATAAGCTATAAGCATACGTGTAACCCAGGAAATTTGCGGCTTATTTTTATAACCCCAGAAAATGTCCCGATCTTTTAGCTATACTAAAAACTGGGCAAATTTCAGTTTCCTTCATTACGCCAACAAAATTATAGCAACAAAAATATTTCACAGCATACATAAGACGCAGACAACCGACAAACAAATTCTCACTAACACATTTCAACATTTAATAACTGTGTGTGCGGTTTACACCTGCGCAGGTTCTGTGGTTACACAAAAACTAAAACTATGCGCATGAAATGGCCAATCCTGGTTAAAGCAGAATTTTGGCTACAAAGTTTGTTAAAAAGGGTAAACAGAGTACGGTTTATTATATGAAGCTAAAGCAGCATTTTAAAATTAATTTGAATAAAATGCCTGCGATACTTTTGCCGTAAAGCTTGCATTTTTAAAATGGTTTAGTGTTTTCGTTGAAAATATTTTTCTTTTGAATTATATTTGGCTAAAAGGCTTTACTTCACATATTTATTTAAAATGCAAAATTCAGAGAAAATAACTCGCATCCTGTTTTTTTCTAGTTTTTTTCAGTATATTTTTTGTACATTCTCTCTCATTCATTTATTTGTTTGTACTGAAGTTATAATGCATTTATCCTAAAGGCACAGGTCTCCCATCTATTATTTTATACAACTTGCTGATAGAACAAACAGATGGCCCACCTGATGTTAAGTGGTGTGATGACGCGATCCTATTCTATGCCGGGACCACCACGATCATTTATCATAAACGTTCAATGTAACTACTGTGGGTATCGGAGTCGTAGTTTTTATTATCCTACTTCCTACTAATATTATAAGTTTGTAAGTATGGATGGATGGATGGATGGAAGTTTGTTACTCTTTCACGTAAAAACTACTGAATGGATTTTAATAAAACTTTACAATAATATAGCTTATACATCAGATTAGCACATAGGCTACAATTTATAAAGATATTGTGTGGCTAATCCTGCGCAGACGACGTCACGGGCACCAGCTTGTTCGTTTATAATTAACCTATTTTTTTTTCAACTACACTCATAATTTAAGCCTGAAATATTCGGGCGTCATAGCTTAAATAAATAATACTTTCCTAGTGTCCTATGTCCTACGTATTAGGTCACAAGAAAAGCAAGAATTCTATGATAATCTTTACATTTCTATCCCTCGAGTTTTGCTGCAAAATAAACCTGACACCGAACGTAGTCCGATTTACAAAGCACAATTTCAAACGAGGAAATATTTTGTTTACGCGATCATGTTAACTCAAAGAACGGAAACTAGGTCAGCGAAGATATTCTAGACCACTCTTCTTCTTCTTCTCTCCGTTTATGGCTCCTGTCTGTCATTCGACAGATAATCTTGCCAGTGTCAAGTGATTTGTATTGAATGAATACTTTTTAGTCAAGTCAGTCCATAGTCAAGTCGGCCGTCATTTGTCTTGAAGAAAATGGTGGCGGTTTTCTTCAAAACATTCGAAACATTTTCAGTCAAATCAGGATATCACATAATACACTTTCATTCCAAATGCTTACACTTTGTGCTAAGACCTCAAGTAATGTTGGTTAAAATACCACCGAAATTACACAACACAACTCAAAATAACACTAGAAAAACAATTAAAATGAAAAAGCTATGTTGCTTCCTAAAATGTTAAAAAACGAATCCTAGACCACTCGATACAGCTGAAACGATATGACAGCTGTTAAGAAACTGTCAAAACTTGTCAACTTTTTTGCTTATTCTCCCGGGAAAATATGATTTTGACAAGGAGGATTCATTTTCTGACATTTTGGGAAGCAACATAGCTTTTTCATTTTATTTGTTTTTCTAGTTTTAGTTTGAGTTGTGTTGTGTAATTTCGGTGGTATTTTAACCAACATTACTTGAGGTCTCAGCACAAAGTGTAAACATTTGGAATGAAAGTGTATTGTGTGATATCCTGATTTGGCCGAAAATGTTTCCAATGTTTTGAAGAAAACCGCCACCATTTTCTTCAAAACAAATGACGGCCGACTTGACAATGGACTGACTTGACTAAAAAGTATTCAATACAAATCACTTGACACTGGCAAGATTGTCTGTCGAATGACGGACAGGAGCCATAAACGGAGAGAAGAAGAAGATTTTGACAAGATTTTGACTATAAGAATATTAAAATTAATTAAAATATATATTTTTTACTTTTAAATAACTTTAAAAGATATATAGAGATAGATAGAGATTATAGGTAGGCGCATTGTTGAAATATTATATGTAGGTACACTGCATATTTCAAAAGCTTGTAATTTGTATTTTACCAGCCAAAATAATTACACATTTCTGCCGTTTTTCAATGTTTTAAAATAAATGCGGGCCAAATTCATATATTTTTGACATGAACTATATTCCACATGTATTTTATTGGAGTATTGGCTTTACTCGTATGAGACGTGACTGTCGATATTGAAAATAATGTTTGCGCAAACTTTTCCTCATACATTTTCACAAAAATGTTCTATTTCTATCCCAACTGTCTAGTTGGTCTTTGTAAGTGAATGCCTTCATTTAATAAAGGTTCTTAGAAATGAAAATAGAAAATCAACTCGAATGAAATAGGACTTGGCACAATGGAAAATGAAGAAGCTGATGCCGAGCTGGGCCACGGAAGATATAAAAAGAAAGAAAATTTACTTATTTATGACAGCAAAAGATAAGTTGATACTAAGAAATAAACATTTAACATATACAACGTGTAAACGACTGTACGACATTAAATTAATACACGTGTAGTACTACTATCTAGTATTGATTTAAAAAAGGTTTTATTATCATTCATTCATAATTGAGATTTTTTTATTTTCAAACAAACTAAATATCAGAATAAGCATAAAATTATTGAACATTCTGTATAAACACACAAACAAAGCAACGTACGTTCATTCAATGCCGCGCCCCGCGCGCAGAAACCGCACATACATACCTACTACGACTAAACCTAAACTGTGCCGCGCGCCCGTGCCTAAAGGTGAACACCCTTTCAGCGCGGGCGCGCGGCCGGCGCGGCGGCGTCTTTGATTCGCCGATATAGTAGAGCAACGTTAGCATGTAGGAAAAATAAAACTAGTTAGGTACCTCAAATCCGTGCGTTTCCAATATGCTCACGTTGTTGCATGTTGCACATACAAATGAATGCACTGAAGAGCTCCTTCAACTGTTCTAGAGTTTGTTTTGTATGCCTAGTTTCACAATTATCTTTCCCTTCATAATACAAGTTCTGCATTTTGATGACATTAACAAGACACACACACTCACACAAAAAGTCTATTTCGCGGTACCAAATCTAGACACTAGTCACGAGTAATAACACGAATTTACAATTTTCAAAATTAGATATGTCAAGGTCGCTACCAAGGCGATTGTTTACTAAATAATAATGTCTTTCACTGGCCACCGGGCGGCAGCGTGGCACATAGTGGGGCGCGCTACGTACCTATCTGTCTCTATCACACACGTAAGCGGAATGATATCTGTCCTTGTCGCACAGCGAAATTTTACAATGTGAGCGCACAAATATGTTTCTTATGCGGTCTAACGCGTATAAATATGATATCTCTGTCCTTTTTTTCGTTTGATTGATGAGTCACATGACTTCATGACCCCGGAAATTTGACCTCATCACCGGCGATTAGAGATACAGGTTGCATAGAAATTATTTATTGGAAAAGTATCGATATCTCGATAAATATTCAGGCTTTTTTGATAAAACCAACTGCTAAAATCTAAAAATGCAATTAGGAGTACGTGTTTCAATTTAATGTCGTACATGACTTTACACCTTGTATAAACAAACTTTGTGCGTCGCAAAACGGACTCTGATTCAGCAATAAGTTGGTTGAAAACCAACGCTGGTCTTCCATCAGAGCCGTTTGGTGAAAAACTCAGTTAGGTATATTAAAAACAGACTTCATAACAAGCCAATTTTTTTTAGTTTTTTTTATATCGTATCTTGTTTTTGGATATATTTCTAATCTAAGAAAAGCTCAATCATGTATCTTCTATTATAAAATTGAGCTATTGGAAAAGGAACTGAAACATCGATCTCTTATTTCACAACACAGTAATACTAATAACGGGAAAAAGCTGATGTCATGAGGAAGATAGTGCACAAATCATAAAGTTGCAATTATATTGTATAATTTATTAAATATGATTGTACACTAGGGTATCGAATTGTATAGGTCAGTGGGGCGGCATGAATAGCCTACTGGCAAATATGTAAATCCGCCACTGCCCGTAGGAGATTTTCTGTGACTCACTCATTGTCATGTCACTGTATTTACGCCTAATAACTTTACAGATTAATTAAATTCACATCAGATTCGGCTGAGGATCTCAAGAGGCGCAAATATGCAGGCCTCGACAAAGCCTAAGTATTTGCTCCTCTTGGGGTTGAAACTCTAGGTCCGTGGGGTACCGAGGCCTACCGGGTCTTCCAAATTTTATCTAGGCGACTTATCGAGGAGACGCGTGACTCGAGGGCTGGAGAGTATCTGGCTCAGCGCATCAGCATTGCCATTCAGCGTGGCAATGCAGCCAGTGTCTTGGGTACGCTTCCGATTGGTACTGATTTGGATCCGATGAGCTATCTCTAGATCATTTGCAACGGTCTGCAGATAGCTCAACTGTTTCATATTATATTTTGTACATTTTGTTAATACTTGTATATTCATTGTAACTTTATTTGTAAATAAATATTAACTTTACCGTAAGCACAAAAGCTGACTTTTTTATAAAAGTTAACTTATTAAGTCATTAAAAGTTGTATCAATTCAAATTCAACGAATAATTCCTCACCTTGTTCGTCCTTTCAAAGTGCCACCTGTAGCAAAGTAAATATTGGCAGAGCAAACATATTCAATCAGAGAATATATTTATACTTCTTTGAATACGTTTGAAGGGCAGACGGCAGTAAAGACTTCAAATTAAAATGTGTGACATATTTATCTTATGAAGCAGTTTTTTTGTGGAAACGCATTCTAGATTTCAAAAACGTTGATCGTGCATCACCGTATTAAAGCGGAAAAACAGTAAACATATTTTGCTATAATTAGTGGTAACCATCACCTATAAAGCATTGTCTCGTAAGTCACTCACGATATGAACGTGCCCTACGATGCACTGCCCGGCATTCATCAACTTGAGGCACACAGATGTTAAGCCTCATGTGCCTGTAATTACACAGGCAACCACACTCTTCAAACCGAAACACAGCAACGCTGCTTAGCGGCAGAAAGAGGTATGGTGTTAGTGCTTCCCCAGACGAGCCCTTTACAAATAGCTTTACAACTCTTTAATTTAATTTTCATGTATTATTTTATTTACTGACAAAAAAGTAAAAGTCATTAAAATAAGAGACGAAAAATATTCCCAGAAACCTTAAGGGCTCAGACTCCACGTTATTGTCCGAATTAATAAAAAGTTCGTTGCCCAAAATATAATCTTTTGTACGGTAGCTTTTTTTGCAAAGGTATAAAATAAGATTATCGGAAAGCCTTCGTAATATAACAGGGCATTGGAGTCTTTGTATGAATTAAATTCTATATTTCAGGCTTTTTCTCTTTAAATAACATGGGTCAAGTACTTTGTGAAGTTCTTTTGTTATACCATTTTTCTGTCCGGTTTCCGTTACTAAATATTTTGACTATTTTCAGCATCATAATATGTATTACAAACATGATGAAAACAGGCATAGTCCAAAGGATTATTAATGTAGTTTACTATAGTTGGTTTACATCGTGCCGCAATGGACACGGATGATGGCATGCATAGTTTTAAAATTGGTAAATATTATTAGCATGATTTTACAAATCACAACATTTTATGATATCCTAAACTTTTTTTTTCAAATTTAGTTCTCATTCTCCACTCATTTCAAACCTTTTGGGATAGCATATAAGATCGTTGATAGTATTCTAAAGAGCTAGCATACTTACATTCTTCAGTGATCTGCAGCTCAATCTTATCGAGATCTTCGACCTCGTCATCGAAGTCGGTCTGTACGGTCGCGTCTCGCGTGTACTGCTGCAACGCGATGACGTCAAACGGCGCGCGCTCCTCGCGCGGGCTTTGCGGCTCGGGTGCGTGAGTGTCGGGCTCACGTGAGTTGTGCTCGTGAAGCTCGTGCGCATTGTGCCTGGCGCGCTTGCACGCCGCGCAGCCGCAGAGCGATCCGCGTACTCGCAGCAGCCACACTAGCCCGAACAGCGCCATCCACGCGGTCATGCTGCGATTCCATTCACCATCACATACTGCACTGATTGTCTACTGCACTGGCCTTTCAATCACTTTGTCCACGTTGAATTTATTAGGTGCCATTGGTAATGGAATGTTTTATCATTTTTTATTTTATTCACCAACTAAAATAATTTTGAGGTATTTTAAATTACTGTTACTATTGACCGTTCAATACACTTCACTTTGTCCACGTGTAACTTATTAAATGCCATTGGTTTTATATTTTTTATTTCATTCACCAACACAAATATTTCTGTGGTAGATTTTAATTTTTATGTACTTATGCTTATGTTGTTATTCAGAGACTAACAGCCGGTTTCTGAAAGCTCGACCAAAACTAATCGGGTGTCAAGTCACTTGCTATCTCTATCTAATTAGATGTGATAGCTGAAATTTCTTTCAGAAACCGGCCTTAAATAAATGCTGCGTATTTATGCTGTCCAGATAAAATTTCCCACTAAAAATTTACGTACTTTTCCATGTAAATTATAAAATACTTTGTTCAATACTTTTGACTCTGAGCCTGATTAATCACTTGCCCTTGCTTTTAGCAGAGAAACTATTTCTTACAACAACATTTAAAACAAGAAGAGGCATTACTATGCCTGTTGCCACCGACATGATTTGAGACCTGTGCCGGATTAAGCCAGTGCGGGGCCTGTAGCAAATTCTATCAAAGGGCCTTTGGTTTGCTTAAAAATCTGGCCGATTGAAGGGTAGAAATGTGGCATAGATACTAGCCTAAATATATCGATTATAATTAAACATTAGAACATTAACGTTAAAAAATTCGTTCTAATTTATACAATTTAACGTGACGAAATTGAGTTTTAGATTTTCAAATGGAAGTGAAGCATAGCCTAAGAGCTTCGCACATGCAAGATATTTTACGCTCTAACTAAATTTTTTTTTTTTATTACTGTCAGACAGGCGTTGGAGCGCGGGGCCCGTAGCATTTGCTACTCTTGCTACGTGGCTAATCCGGTACTGTTTGAGACTCATTATATTCTAGTTCTCTGACTATATGTATTTAAAGTAGATTTAGAATCTTACCACGGCAGAACTTATTGACGATATAATCATCAGACTATTTGATTGGGTACTGCAAGTTTCTCGTTTATCGACCCGAGTTAGGTAGTTAGCAGAAAGTGGATTGCTACTCGCAAACACATTTCAAAAGCAGAGAGTTAAAATTGTATACCTTAGGTATATGCGGTCAGTGATTTTTCTTTCAAACGTTGAGATTTTTGTCAGCACTATCTCTTGTTAGAGGATAAAAAATCAAATCAGTCTCAACAATGCAATACCTATGTAACAAAACCAAGAATTGACTTATTTTATTTATTTGAATTATTTTTTATTGAAAAAGATTGGGAAACAAATCACCACTAGCGATCTGTATGTACTTGATTTTTGTTATCTCTTTTTACCTCCATTACTTTTACTCTTGCATTTATCAATAGAAGGTTATTACGATAGTTCGCCCAAATACTTACGCGCCAAACAAAGTATCGATTTCATGCCAAATTAATAGCTCTCATACGCCATGATACCAAGGAAAGGAACTCGATGAGATGATAAATATCAGCTATAAATTCCAGCCTTGCGATATAAATGGCATCACTTGCCCCCACTCTTATTTATACTATGTCTTTACCACAGAAGTGTAGGTATGGTGATAAAATATGGCGCTCAAATGCGTGCTAGTAGTGTCGATTCTGTTGACTAGTGACAACTAACTAAAATTACAAGAATTGTGTCAAATTTGAAAGATCTTATCCTGTTAACACAAAAGTTCAAATTAAAATACCCCCTCACACTGGCATTTCAAATTTTAGAATTTGAAATGCCAGTATGAGGGGGCAGCACCAATTTACATGATGCGAAATGACTAAATACGCGTAAAAATGTAGCATTATCCTATACTAACTCAATTTGACAGCACTAAACTATTGCTGTCTCTTTCTTATAAACAGAAAAAAAAGGACGGCTAAAACTATGAACCCATTAAGCTAAACTCCTCGAGTGACACCTAGTGACACTTTATATTCAATTTGACAAGTTATTAGATCACTTGAAGATTCCGACTTGCATCTACTTGCACCCAAATTGAATCTTTCATCGGCGGCGATGTAAATCCAAATTGAATCTTCTACCGGCGACGCAAAGCTGGTTTTGAATCAAAGCTATTTGAAGTGATATAGACAAGACAGCTCCACGAAGGCCTCATGATAAATATCAATTCGTCACCGGTGATCAGCCGAAATCCGCATTTGGAGATAGAATTTCTCCCGATGGAATCTTTTAATGGTAAAATATTGTTCGGAGTTTTACGAATATCGTATTACGATTTTCGACTGGGACTTATATTTTGTATAACTGTTTATAAAATGTCTTTGATATAAATAATTAATTTTCTTGAATCCTACGCGTATCAATCAAACGCTAATGTTTTAGATATTTTTTAATATTTTAGTACGTCTGGAGCCGAGCTGATATCAAATTGAACTTAGTAAGGCGTAGGCATAATAAAAATAAGTAAAGGCAATCAAATACCAAAGACAGCACACGCTACGTGTCTAGTAGTCAGCATAATTATGCTGTATACTATTCAAGATGCTTGGCCGGGTGCTAGCTCCCCCGTGACGTATCTCGTAATAAGGTAATTTAAAGTCTGCCATGTTATTGTAACTGCGATGATTCATGGCGACGATTTTGCATAATTAAAACTCTGTAACATCAAACCGCTTCCTATTTCAAGGGAAAGTGTTGCGGACGAAACTTTTTAGAAACGAATTATTTCCGTAAATTCATCTTATCAATATACAATGGTTTTGTAAGGTTTTGGAAGTGAAATATTCAAACATGAACCAGAAATATCTATTTAATTTACAGAATGGCGTTGTTTTATTAAGTAAGTTCAAGGTAAGATTATATACAAACTGTTGCTATAACTAATCATTTTCAGCCTGTGTTTTACACGAATTTATCACTGAATCTATATTAATAAAGGAGAAGTCCACTCACTACAAGATCTCCGAAACTACAAGGACTAGACCTGAAGAAACAAGTACTCTTTGAAGGGTGTAGGCGCTTAATAAAAACAATTTTTGGAAACCAGTTTCAAAAAGCTTCACGTGAATGAAGAAAACACGGAATTTCACTAGTGAAATCTTGTGTTTTCTCACTAAAATAGTAGTATTAAAATATATACTCGCAGTAGTACTAGTATTTTTTTTTTTAGAAATTAGACAAATGAGTCTCATGAAGCCTTCATCCCTAGACACGCGAAGACATATCTTCAAAGCTAAGGAGCTTTAAGAACTTCACAGCAGAATTTCACTAGTGAAATCCTGTATTTTCTCACTAAAATAGTAGTATTAAAATATATACTCGCAGTAGTACTAGTATTTTTTTTTTTTTAATTAGACAAATGAGTCTCATGAAGCCTTCATCCCTGGACACGCGAATACATTATCTTCAAAGCTAAGGAGCTTTAAGAACCTTCAGGATGCCTACCATGCCTGGGGCTAAAGTCATCAGCCTTTTTAATGTTTGCAAATTGATCGGTTTTTATAAATGTCTTGGGACCATTCATACCATCGTTTCTGTCATTCCATTCAAGACCGAAAATGTATCGATTTCGTTTGGTTGAAATTTGATGACTCTTATTCCGTCGTAGGTTAGGTACCTAATACGGCTTAAATTCTGTTCCATTATTTTATGACAATTCAGCAAAGCGGCACACAGCATACTTTTCCGTGCTACATGCTATATATTACATAAATGAAACTTCTATTATGTACTTAAATTTATTTACTAAAATTATAAAATTCTTTCAATAATGATAGGAAAACGAAGAAATTTATGTTAAATTGAGACCTGAATGATAATTTTGGACGCACAAACAGTAAACAGTGAATATACAATATATATATATATAATATATCTTTTAATTATATTAAAATAATATAAATAAAACTTACAATTTGCAATTTGGTAAGCCGGCAACAAAACCAAGCCTGAATTCAACATTATTTTCAAGAACGTCGGTAGCAAAATTGAATAATGATTCCTTTGTATCGCCAGTTTCGCGCGGGTTTGAATATTTTCAACTTATCTGAGACATCTGAAGACTGTCGGATGTAATCCTTCATTGTGAAAGGAAGTACCTTCCTCGTAGAAGATTAGTGCTGAATTGAGAGTAAAATATTAAATTTACGTGCCAAGCCCTGAATTACAGCTGTGATTTCTTTAAATGCGGTGACCGTCTTGATCGTGCCGCAGAAAATGAAATATTATATTAATGAAAGTTAAACTGTCTTACTGTAGTCGTTGTTTTTTTTTTTTTAAGAAGTGAACAGTTGAAGTAACATAATTGGCCATGTATGACATGACAGTTTCACTAACAATTAAATTCATCATCATTGAAATGAGAGGAAGAGGTGTTTCATATTTTTTTCTAACAGCAATTTTCTTGATTTTACTTACATTGTTTTTTTAAATAAATTTCGACTATGATCGATTATTTTAATCGTTCCTATATACATATATTTGCATGCCCTAATACGGTAAAATTTACATAAATCAACATAAACGCTTTAATTCTATAAATCTGCAAATAAATACACTTTCACATTGAAAACAAACGGAAAAGCAAGATGAACCTTATAAAAAGATCACCGAGTCGCATCAAGTCATTTAAATCTGGGTACTGACCAACGTTACAAGGTGTAATGTAACATGTTACACAGCGAGCATTCATGCAGTCAGTACGTAGTGTTACGGGGAAACCAGCAAGCAACGGGCCGCTCGTTGCTCGCTTTAAAGTGCTCCACCCGGCTGTCGGTTTTTTGACGAATCCGTTGACTGTTACGCGGTTTAGTCAGTACGCTGTAACAAGTCGGCCATCTTGACTGAGAGTGGCTGGCGAATATGGAGCATATCAGAGTTTTGACGAGCATGTTACGCCGATTTTTAGAACACAGCGAACATGCTCAATGCGTAACATGCTCGATGCGAATGTTATATTACACCTCGTAACGTTGGTAAGTACCCAGTTTAAAGAGATTAAAGATCCCTGAATAGACACAACTGAGAGTAGCCTATAAGAGTGCCAGTTACACCGCCAACAGTCTAGCTTTTAAGGCGAAGACAAGAGCTAATGTACCTCTCGCTTTGACATGTTGAAAGATATTAAATCACTAAACTCGTTTTTCAAGAATCGCAATCAACTAAATTGTGTGCAATCCCAATGCACACAGTTTTTTAAACATTTCGCTATGATCGATACAATTTTTCCTAGACTCTAAAATTTGGTTTACTACTTTTCGTACTTATGCAAACTTTTGAGTAGGAAAACTTGTATCTATCATAATGACATTCTTATTAAACAATAGCTCATGCCATCGCCTATAACATGGAAGACTTTACAATCGTCGTCACAATAACGTTCATCGCTTTTTTAGAAATTTAAGGATTAAGGGCATGTACACACAACTTCGCACAATACTCACAAATTTTAATCTACACGGGGATTAGCTACTACAATATCCATGTGAGCCAGATGATAGCATAAACATTTTTAATTCGTGTACTTGTTTCGGGACGTTTGCAATCAAATTTTATCAGGTTGTCTTCTTTATAAACGACGGGAGCTATACTATCTACACTAATAGTTAAAGAGGAAAAATTAATATTTTTGTATGTACCTAACAAATAGGCTTAACAACGGCTGGTCCGATTCAAAAAAAAAATCCACTATTAGAATGCTACATTATCTCTGAGTAACATAGGCTATATTTGTTACTAGCGGTAATTTAAAAATATAATATTACAACTAAATATTCACTTCGAAAAATTTCTCTTAATTTCTTAATTCTTTTTTTTTCAGCCTTCACAGCTCAGTTGGTAGTAGCTCTGCCTTCTGTGCCGTAGGCCGTGGGTTCGATCCCCATCGAGAACAAATATTTGTGTGATGAACATAGATGTTTGTTCTCTGTCTGGGTGTTATATAATATTATAAGTATGTATTTACAAAAAAAAAGTATATAAGTAGTACATCAGCTATCTGGTTCCCATATCACAAGCATTGGCTTAGTTTGGGGCGAGATAGTGCTGTGTGGAATGTCCACCAATACTTATACTTACTTACTTACTTAATTAATATCTATTATGTATTGTTTATAAAGATAAATATTAAAGGCACTATTACGGTATTTCATGCAGAAGCTGATCGGGTCCTTCTCATCTGCATTCAAATCACCACCGGGGATGCTTGAATATAGCTGCCACCAACTCAAGGTCCTTCTCCGCTATTTTAAGGAGTAGGGCTGGCTGGGGTGAGGTTAGCAGGGGGATAATGCACAATACACCCCATTGCGGGACGTCCGTGCAGATCTCATTCCCCCACCACGAATTAGAGTTAGACAATATTCCATACGTCACAAGTTGTAAAACCATCGTCGCTGTTGAATACCAACAGATTTCCTCACAATGTTTTCCTTCACCGTTTGAGAGAAGAATTATGCGCACATTTTTTTTCAGCTTACAGAAATGGAACAAAATAAAACTGCTTCGTTTATTTATTGAGGCTAAATCAAATGCATTTCCTCTCCAGAAAGTAATACATATAATGTGACAATACTGCGCATTGCACTTGGCCGCCGGACGTTCTTAACAATTTCAAGTGAAACTTATGCCCCATTCCGCTAAGTTAAAATACCCTGGAACCCGCTTAGAAAAGTATGGATGCTGTAAGGTCGAAAATCCTTTAACTAAATAGAACAGAGAATTGATTACTTCCATTGTATTATCGAGAAAATGGTTCGAGTTGAATCAAATAAATAAATAATAAATACTTGTGGACATTTCACACAGCACTATCTAAGCAAAGCTTGTAGTATGGGAACCTGAATCTCTCTCTTGCCATGTCACTAGTTTCTTTCGAAACAGTGTGGTGAAAGGATTTTAAGTGCGCCTCAAGAGGCTCCTTTCGAGCACTTGACACAATCATGTTATAGAACTTTTTAGGTTCTACGACATGCCGGTTTCTTCACGATGTTTTCCTTCACCGTATGAGAGGCCGCTACCACTAGACCATAAGTGTTCTCCAGTGGGAACCTGAATATAAATTATATACTTTTTTTGTATAGATACAGATAGGTACTGTCGGCATCTGTAAGCAAACATTTATGTGCATAGTGCCAGTAGGTACTCTCAAGCAGTGCCGAAAGACATCGTGAGGAAACCTACA
Source organism: Chloroclysta siterata (assembly GCA_932294275.1). Lineage (NCBI taxonomy): Eukaryota > Metazoa > Arthropoda > Insecta > Lepidoptera > Geometridae > Chloroclysta > Chloroclysta siterata. Next base: position 19,713,932 of record OW028595.1, on the reverse strand, counting down.
CGTTGTAGAACCTAAAAACTTCTAAAACATGATTCAAGTGCTCAAAAAGAACGCATCAAAGAGGCGCACTTAACGTCCATAATGCATAAATAATCCTTTCACCACATTTTTTCGACAGAACTAGTAATACGAAGAAGAAGAACAAACATTTATGTTAATTTAACAAATGTGTGTCCTCGGTGGGTATCGAACCCATGACGCGCAGAAGGCAGAGCTATACCAACTAAGCTGTGAAGGATGTGCCTAAGTAATATAAATTAATATTTAACTTCAAAGATTTCGGCTTCATCAAATATTACGAAGGCAGTTATGGAAAGATAAACCATTTAAATAAGTCATCTTTAATTTAGACAGCCTTTAGACAAGGCTTTTAATTTAAATAAAGGTGAATTTAAACTTGTATTAAAATAATTCCTTTTTATGAAAAAAATCTACTTAACAAAAGCAATGATGTAAAAAGAACGTCTGACAAGTTTCACTAATACTCGCGCGGTGTCACGTGTTGAACCATGGAGGTACTATATACTTAGTCTATGATACTACTATGATACTTAGTCTAAGTGTAGAACTCTCAGTACATAGGTAAATATGCAATGACAATGTACGTAACCGTACAATTTTGTACATGGTATACTTTGAAAGTGAAAAATCTTTTACAAAACAAAACAATATACTTCCAACTGGCAAATCTGAATTCCAAAGTTCCAACTAAACAAAATACACCAAGATCATGTTACATAAGCGTAGAAGAAAATATGGAGTTCGATATAAATGTTTTGGTTTAATTTTTATTTGTACAAGCTTTGCGCAGTTTGGTGCTTGCTTTTTTTTATCAAATTGCTGATGGAACAAGCAGATGGTCCACATAATGTTAACTGATACCATCCCCTATAACATTGCCTCGTAAGTCACGCACGATAGGATCGTGCCCTACGATGCACTGCCCTACGTCCATCAACTTGAGGCATACAGACGTTAAGCCTCATGTGCCTGTAATTACACCGGCAACCACACTCTTCAAACCGAAACACAGCAACGCTGCTTGGCGGCAGAAAAAGGCGGGGTGGTAGTACTTCCCCGGACGATGATGCCATAAAGTGAAATGTCTGACCCTATTTATCAATTAAACTCTATATTCCTTTGAGTTCTGTAAATCATACGGAATTTTTATATACATGGGTACCAGATTTTTTTGATCAAAGAATTATTATTTTTGTCAAAAAAATTGGACGTAGGTACACGAGTTTACAAAACTGAAAAAAAAAACAAACAGGTTGAAACAAAGCTTTGGTAAAATAAATGAGGGGTTATTTTGTGACAAACGCCCGCGGCTGTTTCGAATATTTTTATTTCATTTTATTGTAGGGATATCGACATGGGGATGGTATCGATTATAATCCCATTTACGACAAATCGAGTAATGCTAAAGGAGGAATTTTAGCAGTCCGTAACCCAGGCTCGAACTAAAACGGCTTTCAAAGTACCTATACCTACTTCTTTTGGTCGGATCAAACTCCTTTAAAAAATAAAAATAAAAATAAAAAAGCCTGTTTATTTCATAACCTAAATTAATACAATTTCACCGAAACATACACCTTTTTTTAATGATTTAATATAAGTGAGTATTTATTCATATCAAACTTCTATACCTACTCGTTACTATATACTATGTTACTACTACTATGTTCGTTATAATAACTAACATATATTTTAGGCACATTTACAAAACAGCAGAAAAGTAAGTTATGCCTTCTCACCACTGTAATCTATCAAAGGCAGAGCTAAAAATGTTAATCTTTAGTAAAATTGCGCCTCTCCAATCTGCCACTTCATCAAAATATATTAAAATATATTTCTGTGATCTTACCTCGGCCGTAAACCGTTTACAGACCGTTTTACGGATGAAATGTTCGTCAAAGCCTGGAGCTGTGTTTTCGGTAGAATAGACGCAGTCGCCCGAAGGCTTTTACTGATAACGTTTGACAGTGAGACGTAGATTTTTATGCGAAAGTTTTGGTTTGTCTTAGTTTTCATGAGGGACTGTTGAGATAATTAAATAAAAATAAATAAATATTGGTGGACTTTCCACACAGCACTATCTAGCCCCAAACTAAGCCAAAGCTTGTAATATGGGAACCATATTAGCTGAGATAATACATGTATACTTTTTTTTGTAAAAACTTACTTATAATATACGAGTATAATAACACTCAGACCGAGAACAAACATCTATGTTCATCACACAAATGTTTGTTCTCGGTGGGGATCGAACCCACGGCCTACGGCGCAGAAGGCAGAGCTACTACCAACTGAGCTGTGAAGGCTGTCAATATTACAACACAAGAGTGTATTAAAATAAAACAATTTAATCTAATGATCATGATCAATTAATCACGTTGATGCATTCATCAACCATTGTTCATTACCATTGTAAATGTCCATTTCTGCCGCCAAGCAGCAATACTGTGTTTCGGTTTGAAGGTCGTGGTCTGTGAAATTACAGGCAAATATGGTTTACCTTTTTTTTATACAACTTGCTGATAGAACAAGCAGATGGCCCACCTGATGTTAAGTAGTAACCATCACTTATAACAAAGCATTGCCTCGCAAGTTACGCATGATAGGAACGTGCCCTACGACGCACTGCCCTGCGTCCATCAACTTGAGGCATACAGATGGTTAGCCTCATGTGCCTGTAATAGCACCGGCTACCACACTCTTCAAACCGAAACGCAGCAACGCTGCTTGGCGGCAGAAAAAGGTGTGGTGGTAGTAATTCCCCGGACGAGCCCTTCACAAAGAGCTCTACAACTCTTAAAAATGACAAGTAAAAATCATCATTATTTTTCAATTATTATTATTTATATTTCAAAGTTATTCGTTTGATAAGCATGGTCCGCAATTCCTGTTAACAGTATAGTGTTGTATAATCACTCAAGGCTTTCAGGCTGTTTCAGAAAAAAACATGTTCTTACATAATACACCTTTTAAAGCAAAGCGACAAACTTCACAAGCAAATGGAGCAAGCTTTACTTTGCACAATAGACCAGGATTTATTCATACAGCGTGCGAACACTTACATAGGTACAGTCAACATCGACACTAGCATAGTGTCTAAATTTTGAGATCACTGGTGGTCTATTGGTAGTGGCCCCACCGACCTGTTTGTGGGTTCAAAACCAGTAGTGCAACGAGTTTTTCTGTTAAAAAATGTATGTGCACAATGCCAGTACTCCCAAACAGTGAAGGAAAACAACGAGAGGAAACCGGCATGCCATAGAACCTAAAAAGTTCTATAACATGTGTCAAGTGCTCGAGAGGAGCCTCTTGAGGCGCACTTAACATCCTTTCACCACACTGTTTTGAAAGAAACTAGTGATACGACAAGAAGAAGTGTCTAAATTTTCCAAAAGAACCTATTAAAAACATATCAGAATAGTCTGTACGACAAATTAATTTCATTAAAAAAAAACCCTATTATAAGTAAAGCCGTATTTGAAATTAAGTTTTAAAGGTATTTTATTACCATAGTTCTTAAAAATGTTTCAAAATACATGACATAGGAATACCATTTCTTTTGTCGAATATAAACTTTTGGGAATGTCAATTTTTATTGGTTTAGAAAGGTCACATACCATTTCATTTAGGTATATTGAAAACTTATTTATCTCATTATTCAGATAACTTTAATTTTTACTATTTGAATCCTAACACGAGTGTTAATTTTATGAAAAATAAGTAAGTTTATTGTGAAATTTAGAAAAGCCAATACTTTTCGATGTTACTTGTTGATCAGCTACTCTTGACGCGGACTGTACATTGTGTGAAAACGTCTAGAAATGCGGATATAAGTCCGAATTCCGTAGGGGTTTCGTTGATGGCCGCACGTGAGGTTCTGTGAAGGTTTGCCTTAAATAGCGCCGGTTACAAGAGGTAGAGATAAAGTACCGTTGGCTAAGGGACGAAGCAAACGACGTGAAACAAATTGGACGGCTTGAAGAATGAAAACTACCCGAAAGCGAACCGGACTCGAGTAGCGTACTCACTGATACGCAAGCGGATATGCTTTGCTCGTCTTATGTCCTTGTAGTAAGCGTCATTTTTCTTTGGCTTTTCATCTGTTTTTGTGTGTCTGTGTTTTTGTTTTTGCAGACAAATAAAACACGACACTCACTCTACGCCGACACACTATACCTAAACACAAAACACATACACTATAACTATACACACACACATACTCTTTTTCTATCATAACTGTAGGTACATAGGGCATATTCAATCGTAAAACTATGCTGGAGGGCAGTAAAGATTTTTTGTGATATGATTAACTAAGAAAATCTATTATTGCCCTATTTTAAGATAACACACACCCAGCTATTGAATTATTTTAATTGCTGTTGCTTTTGTATTATATTAATAAATAAATCTGTATGTGTTACGCATCAGGCTATACACAGCTTATTTTTAATCCCTTGTAAGCGTAATTTTTTCGTGGTTTTATGTAGCGTCATCTGTGTATGTGTACCATTATAACCATAGGGTCCCGTACCATTCACATCTCAGTCAATTCTACGTAAAAGTCTAATTTTTAGACTAAAGATTTTACAGTCTTTGAACGATCAAAAATCGTACAAAATCATCAATCTGCACGTGCTTCTTGTGCTTGTTAGAAGAGCAAAAAATATAACGGCATTTTTTTATTATTCGCTTCATTTAGGGCTCCTGTATGTTTATATCAACAGTCTTGCTGTTATTTGATTTTTCAGCCAAGTCTGTTTAAAATAAACTCGATCGTCATTTGTCTTGAAGAAAATGACGACTAAAATTACTTTTACAATTAAAAAGAAAAAGCTATGTTGCTTCTCTTCTTCTTCTCTCCATTTATGGGTTCTGTCTGTCATTCGACAGACAATCTTGCCAGTGTCAAGTGATTTGTATTGAATGAATACTTTTTAGTCAAGTCAGTCCATAGTCAAGTCGGCCGTCATTTGCTTTGAAGAAAATGGTGGCGGTTTTCTTCAAAACATTCGAAACATTTTCAGTCAAATCAGGATATCACATATTACACTTTCATTCCAAATGCTTACACTTTGTGCTAAAACCATAAGTAATGTTGGTTCAAATACCACCGAAATTAGAAGAAGAAGAACACTACTCAAAATAACACAGTAAAAACAATTAAAATGAAAAAGCTATGTTGCTTCCAAAAATGTCAGAAAACGAATCTATGTTGCTTCTCAAAATGGGCGAAAACGGATCGTCAATTTATCTTGAAGTGATTGGTCTGCATTTGACATTTCTTCGACTCACCATTTGACATAAATATTAATCGATTTGCTTTAAATTTCAAAGAAAATAACAACCGGTAAAAAGTTTGATTGGTTTCGTTGAAACAGTTCTTGGCTCGTGTATAATGGCGCTTTTAATTCAGCTAGAAATTGTGGCAATATCTAGCTGCAATTGTATTCCTGCCTTGCCATACTTCGTAAACGGTACTGTTTATGCAGCAAAATAAGCCCTTTTCCAAGCCTAATGATTTTACATGAGAATATCTAAGTATACCCACACGTAAAAAAAGACACGAAACTTTAGAACTTAGCTGGCAATACTACAACGGCGCGATAACATTTTATGGAAAAAATAAAGACTTGGTGGAATGTTCAAGTGACTGTTAACCACTTTGATAGGCTTCAGACTTTTTTTATGAGATATATTTTGGAACATGTTGATAGCCCACTAAATGTTGAGCGGCCACCTCGCAGAGCAAGATGCTCCCTATTATTTTAGAAGAAACTAAGTAGAATCCTTTGCAATATGTTTAACATGAAGATATTTCAATCTCAACAACTTGACGTCCTTTTTAGTGAGATCGAGATCCCAAAAGAGTACGTGTCACACTCTTCTAGGGCCCTCTAGACCTTGTAATTTCAGAGATCTCGTGATGAGCGAGTGAACTTCTGTTTTATTAATATAGATTCCCCCGCTGCGCCTGTCTGTGCCATCTAATCTCGGAAAGTACCTTATACCCACTGAACGATTTAATATTACCGATTTTCACTAATACACGTATTTTCATACATTTCTGGATAAAGTTTTAGTGTTAAATTTTACTTTTGTTAAGCTGGGACTATTCTAGACTACTTATTTTTCTTGTTGTGTCACTAGTTCTTTCGAAACAGTGTGGTGAAAGGATTTAAGTGCAGCACAAATAGGCTGCTTTCGAGCCGGTTTCCTCTTGATGTTTTCCTTCACCTTTTGAGAGTACTGGTACTGTTCACATCAATTTTTGAACAGAAACACTCATTGCCACTCATCATCATCTAGTATTCCAAAAAGTTTTTATATATTAATGAATTGGTAACACTAGTTACCCAATAGGTTTGTAAGAAAAACAGTAATATCATATTTAAGTTGGATCTAATGAGGTCAGTGTTAGACTTCTTCATCTGAGTCTCTGTCTCTCTCTCTTAGGTATAATAAACATTATACATATTAAGCATATTAAGTATACTATACGTATTATACAGGTCGAACCCTGCGTAACTTAGGGCGTAGGCTGCACCCCCCAAAGTTGAATGTGCTTACTGTATAGGGTCAACTCGCGTATAAATCTTTAGCCTAAATCCTATAACCCTATCTCTGCCATTATTATAAATGCAAGAGGATTGTATGTTGATTTTTAAGTCTCAATCATCGTAACCGCTAGACCGATCTATATTATACTCAATGTAAAAAACAGGAGTGGCATACCTTCTCAAGTTTTTTTTACAGGCCTATATCAAAACCAAATAGCTCTATCTCAAAGGGTGTTGAATTGATGAGTGCTTAAATATGGGTATCGCAATACGAAAATAACATATATTTACTGCGACAAAGTCCTAGCAAAATAGCAGAGCTAAAGTCTTACTATGAGTTAAAAAAAGAGAAAAAACCATCCGAAATTCAACCGAAACCTTTCATTCAAAAATAATTATGCAAAAGTTAAATAAAAAACAACTTAAAATTGTACGTCCATAGAATAAAACATTGCCTATAAAAACTGTATATCCGAAATGATAAATTCATTTATATGATGTTTTAATAATTAAGCCTTCACTAATTACAAAACTCGGAGAAATATTGCAAATGTAAATACCGTAATTAATCCATACTTTATTTACAAAAATCAAACATTTAAAACATCCACGTCACTTTATTAACTTATATTCACGTTTTAATTAAAATCCGGAGATTAATTCCACTAGTTTTTTTTTAACTTTCCATACACATCACATTTCGAATTTCATTTGAAGTATTTTTGTTATACTTGTCTGTCGCGAGTCGCGAGCGCGTGGCGTTCAGGGAGCTATGGGCCGTCTTCCCAACGCGATGTTCTACTTGGCACTGAACCTACTGATAGGGTGGAATGGAAAGGTTTACGCATGCGGACCGTTGAATGCCGTTAACCCAGCGTGCACTAGTAGTCCGGCGTGTGACAGTCAAAAGTGTTCACAGTTGTTCACTAGGCAGGATTGAATTTGATTGATGTACAGATTAGCTAAAAAATATGCATGGTAGACATAGAAAATAGGCCAGGAGTTGATTGATGCTTCTTTGGTTTCAGCTCTGAATTCCATCAATCTAATATTTTACGAGTCATTTTTAGAAATCGATTTATTTGACAAGCTGTTAAATCCGTTTTTTATTTATTTACAGCTTTTATGCAACGTTTAAGCAAAAAAACAGTTTCAACAGATTCTATTTGAAATACAAACTTCGCTATGCAATAAAAATATTTTGCGATAGGTATATTTTAGATTGGCAATGGACATGACATTCCAGAGATAATTTATTTTATATAGTATAGTTAAAAAAAATTGAATTAAATATTCTATAACACATACAGCTTCTCGCTTTTGATTTCACGGCACGGTAGATATCCCTTCAGTTCCTTAATACGAAATACTAACCTAATTATTCTAGTGTGTAAAAATAAGCTTAATAATTTATGTGAGACGCAGGTAAAGTCCAAACAAATCATTAAATAGATTTACAATATTTCCTTTGACATTTTCCCAGGTCTTGAATTTTCCATTAAGTTGTCACGACGCAATAATTTATTGGAAGTAATAAATCCTTCGAATTTTTCAAGTAAACCGTAAAACACATAGTCGCATCCGTCACGGTAAAAGTTTCTGGCGGGATTGCCATAAATCAAAAATGTTAAGTGTCTCGTATAAAGTCGTTACAAGGAGCCGTCGTTTTTTTATATTACTGTAAAATTTGAGCAGGAGATCGTTTGGTAGGAGGCACCGACTAAGTGACTAAGTTTACTAAGTGTTAGGAAAAAGGTACGTACATGATTTAAAAAATATGTAACTAGTAGTTCGCCCCGAACTGAGATCTCGTGATGCGACCCGACGCGACGAACGCATCAAATTTTGAGTACGTAGTAGTCAGAGGCAAGTCCAAACATTATCTTTGGACTTTTTTCTGACTACCGCCTACTAACTTGGTATGGTTACCAAGTTTCAACTCAATTGGCCTATTTATTGAAGAGTTCCGTTGAACAGACCTTGGCTCCATCATCAGACCTGGTCGTCGTCACCATTTTATGAGAACTGAGTACCTCCTTAATTTATTTCAAGAAAAAAAAAAATAAGAAAAAGCAAAGTAACTGGCCGACCAGTAGAAAAACCTTGATGTCAACGAAACTCTTAGAGATGGGAGCTCTTGGATCGCTGGTTATCTTAATTTAACTTTTATGATTTTATCTCAAAAACCGAGCGTCACAAATAAAAAGTGAAAATTGTTTTGGGATGTCCAAACAAAGCCCTTTCATATGACATGTAACTTGATTTTTTTATGTAACTTTTTTTATTTTTGCCCCCTTAAAAAACCCCATATCTCAAAAACCCTTCATCCGATTTTACTCATATACTTACCAGTAAATTTCTCAAGTACAAGCTATCGACATATCAAATTTCATGCAGATCGGATCAACGGTTCTAAAGTTATCGCCAGACAAACATACATACATACATACATACATACATACATAAAATGCCAAATCGCCCAAGTTAAAACTAAGATCTTCGTTCGCTTCGCTCACTCGATCAATAAAATTAAAACATGGATTCACGACTATACCCAGGCACTGTAGGCATACCCTCAAATGTTTTGGTATTTACGCATAAAAATTCTAATGGTAAATATAAGGTTGTAGGTACCAAATCCCGAATGATTTTTACCTACGTCTACGAGATGTTTCATTCAAAATCTAATTTTTTTACAGGATATGTAAAAAACATAGATTTACATATACTATAACATATATTTACGTATTATTAGTTTGAGGCGTATCGTGTGCTGTCTTTTAAATTTGATTATGTTTACCTTTTTTGTATGCCTACGCCTCACTAAACTTCAATAATATATTATATTATTACATTGTAAAAGGATCATACAAAAGAACGGTAGGAACCAAGCCGTAAGTTTGTTGCCTGTTCTTCTAGGCTTTGGTCTTTCTAGGTTTGGTTGGATCCTTGTGATTTTATTGAATAAATACATTTTGACTTTGACTTAACAATACCGAAATTTGAGAAAACAAACCTTTTAAAATAAAACGAGCATTTTTTTATATTAACTTTATATTGCTCGTGTGAAAATTCGAATGGATTCATATTATCATTGAATTTGAAATTCAAACGAAGCCCACATATCAGAGCGCAGCGCCAAAATATCAATATTGTTGGAAAGTTTAGCTGTACGTAATAAATCTTTGTGAAATATTCGACGTTTTGTGCAGTGGCTTGCTTGTGCCCGAAAAACTGACTAGGATTTTCATAGTTTAAGAGGGTCTTTTGCGAAACCACGAACGAAAAATGACGGCCGGAGAATTTTTACTGTTTCATAGACCCACTGATATCAGATGACAGTAGTTTAGTTTAAGTATTAGTTATCTTTTATAGGAAAGGTAATGATTATATGTTTTGAATGAAATTATTATCTTATCCAAATAAAACGGTGTAATGTTCGAACCCTCGGCGTGACTCTTTGACTTTTAAGTCTTATTTCATAAAAAAAATAACGATTTTTTTTTTTTTTTTAAGTCAAGTTGGTCTGTTAATAAGTAGTTAGTAGGTCCTTAGGTCCTTACCTAAGTGGTGCCCTTGTATTTGTTGCCTAAAAATCATTTTTGTGTGACAGAGCGCCTTCTGCGCTCGTCAGAGCCCGTAACGTTGTCCCCGCAATCGTCTTACGATTATTCCAGCACTTAGACTATTTGAAAAAAAAAAACTCCGCTTTTAAACAGCCGCTACTATTAACGGTCATCGGAAGTCACACCCGAAAAGTAATATGCCATGTTTTGTGGTTTATGTGTACATATTTTGTCGAGAATTCGACGCTGTCGCGAGCGTAATTTATTTTTTCCAAGACCGATGTTATAGACATCTGTAGGTTCAATTGTTTGTGCTACACAATGCCAAAGTAAAATCATGTTTACTTGGATATAAAAGCGGGTAGTGTATATCTTGATGTGTATCCGTGTGTACAGTCTGAACCGTGTGTACAGTCTGCACCGGAAGTTGATAGCTCTGATATACAACGCTTGTTTCACAGTCTCTAAAATCAGATAAAAATATTTTCATCATTTTTAAGGAAGTCTAAAGGTAAGACTTATTATCACAATCATTTTATTCATTATAAAATATATGTTTATATGTCAAATCAATTAGTTTAAGATACGAGTAATATAAGCCAGTAAATTTGTACTCGTTATTTAATTATTAGTTAATTTATTAAAATAATTCTAGTTTTCTATCAAATACAGAAATAAACATGGGAACGTTGAAATTATGCAGCGAAATAGAAATGACCTAGATCTTTCCAGAACCATCTCAAACGTCTATATCAGAACTGATGCATATTGATTTATCGCCGTAAACCGCAGCAGACGCTACTCGAAAATAATAAGCTATGTATAAAGCAGCTACTCAGGTAGGTACAGTCATAGGCCACCCCTATACATTTCCCGTGATTCTCACAATGTTGTCGGCCCATCAAATAGAAAGGCGTCTCATGTTTAGTTTTTTCTTAATTCAACTAGCTGATGGAACAAGCAGATGGCCCAACTGATGTTAAGTGGTAAACATCACCAATAGCAAAACATTGCTTTAACCTGCCAATAAATGTCGAAAGTCTTTTTTAATGTTTGGCAGAGCCTCTGACTACCCTTATTTTTTATTCGTTATAGATATATAGATAACTCTTTATTGTTCACCACACAGAAACAAAATACAGGGTTAAGGCATACATTTAGGCAAAACAACTAATACATATGATGAATATATATAATTATGATTATAATAACAATACGTGCATAGAAATAGCTAGGTAGCAATTGACAATAAATAGTGCTGCAGTACTATTTTTTGTTATTTCAGTTTATACTGCATGCGGAACCAGCAGATGACTCACATCTAAGCATTGCCTCGTAAGTCATGCACGATAGGAACGTGCCCTACGAGTTGCACAGTCCTACCAGCTTGAGGCATACAATAAACCTCATGTGCCTGTAATTTCATCGGCAACCCCACCCTTCAAATAGAAACACAGCAACCTTGCTTGGCGATAGAAATAAGCATGTTAGTAGTACTTCCCCGGACGAACCCTTCACAAAGAGCTCTACTACACTCTGATTCAGTTACATATTATAGAACCTGTTACTTAGGAATTGTTCGTTTCGTTTTTCGTATTTTTATTTCTGTTCCAGTGAAGTTGGAGCACTTTAGGCATTAATGGAGTAATGCTTACGGCAATTTTCAATGGAGGTGGGTAATTGAATGCACCGGTTAGGTCTGATTTTTCTTTCTGTTGTTGAGATGATTACTTCGCTCGTACCATCTGATAATAAACCTTTTTATTATCATTTTTCTTGAAAGAGCTCGCGACTACTGCCTAAATTAAAAGTAGTTGTAAAAAAAATAAAAAAACTCAGTCATTACTAGTATCTAGTTTTCTCTTATCAAGCAGATAGGTACTTACTCTTATTTAAAAAAAAATGGCATTTGGAAGAAATTGCTGTGTGCGGTAAGACCATCGATTGTAGGGCTAGGTATTTTAAAAGACAACTAAAGACCAGGATGAAAGGAATTTTTGGAAGATGCATTTGCCTAGTAGTAAACCCAATCCTATCTTTCTTCCTACTATTATTATGAGTGCGAAAATTACAATGTTGGGATATTTGGATGACTGTGGCTCAACTACGCACTAAATACTAAGCTAATGAAACTTATATCTAACTATGACCAACTAAACTATGACCAAATATAGCTCGTAACTGGGATTAACATCAGGCAACTTTCCAGAAAAATAAGGGCGGGCTAAAAAAAAAACCGTGTCAGAAAAGCCGCCAAACAGCGTTGCTGAGTTTCGGTTTGAAAAGTGTGGTTACCAGTGTAATTACAAGCACATGAGGCTTAACATCTGTATGCCTCAAGTTGATGGACGCAGGGCGTCGTGGGGCACGTTCCTATCGTGCGTGGCTTGTGAGGTAATGCTTTGTTATAGGTGATGGTTACCACTTAACATCAGGTGGACCATATGCTTTTTTCCATCAGCTAGTTGTATAAAAAAAGCCGAACTGTCAAACAAATACTCGCTCGCGCATTTTAAATTTTTTGAACACATTTTTGTAATGTACCTAAACCTATTCGCCAAAAGTTGGTTGTTTGCTACTTTGTTTCACTGCATTTAGTGGTTTTATATCTTCTAAAACCTTAAAATGTGCGAGCGTGCAGTTGTTTGACGGATGTCTGCGTCGTAAATATTGATGTTAGCAAACACGTGAGTAAAGCCATGGGCGACAGCTAGTAATTAACATAAAAATAACAAAAAAATATAGCAAAGATAATTTATAAGTATTTGCTCCGTATAGTCTGTCAGGGGCAGACTTTTCATAAACGCTCATACCGAAATAAAATTCAGTCCCATATCCGGTTGGTGTCCACATCAATAAACATCCTATTACTCAGTGATCAAGAAAATGTTTGGGTTCAATGGCTAAGTATCAGGTAAAAGAAAGCGAACTTTGTCGAATGACCAAACTTTGTGCCAATCTCAATTTATCCATACTTTACTATATACTTAGTATTATAAAGAGGAAAGATTTGATTGTTTGTTTGAATAGGCTCCGAAACTACCCATTTGAAATATTATTTAACTTTGGGAAGCTACACTATCTCCGGATGACATAGGCTATAAGGCTATAATATATTTAAAAAAAAATTAGGGATCCTTACTAAAACTCCAATAATGTAACCCAAGGTGTAAAAAAATGGCCTAAAAAATTCCTTACATCGCGTGCGCTATGACAACGATTGATGGTAGAACAAAATAATGTACTACGACTTTGCAGAACACATCATTATCTAAAAAAAGTGTCGCCACAGCATATATGTGTAACTATTATAGTTATGTCACTGTACTTAAATGTTTTTTTATTTAAAAAAAATAATTGAAATGCCGCCGCTAGCAAAGGCTCTTTATTTATACCTTGCTATTAATCCTTATCAAAATAAATAAATAATAAATATTGGTGGACTTTCCACACAGCACCATCTAGCCTCAAACTAAGCCAAAGCCTGTAATATAGGAACCAGATAGATATAATTTTTTGTAAATACATACTTAGAATATTATATAACACGCAGACAGAGAACAAACATCTATGTTCACCACACAAATGTTTGTTCTCGGTGGGGATCGAACCCACGGCCTCCGGCACAGAAGGCATAGCTACTACCAACTGAGCTGTGAAGGCTGTATAATTACATCATATTCAAGACTGCTTCAATAACTTTACATAACTCTTTGAATTATTCAATTCGGACATTCCATTCGAAAGACATCACGAGTTCAAAAATGTAAGTATTAGAAAAAAGTCGCGTGGTCGCCGCTCACTCCGCTCGGCTAACTATGCGATGTACGAGTAGGCATCACTGGGGTACGTTATTTGTGTTTTATTGGATCTAAAGAATCCCACAGGTGTATGTGAGTTTGTATATTTTAAAATTAATAATTTCAGATTTTTTTGATAAATACGCGTGCGAAGGCGGGACGGGCCGCTAGTTATTTATATTTATATTAGTGGACTTTCCACACAGCACTATCTCGCCCCAAACTAAGCAAAATTTGTATATACTATGGCTGATATAATAAATACATAATTTTTTTATACATACCTACTTACCTATAAACATTATAACACTCCGAGAGAGAACAAACATCTGTGTTAATTACAGAAATGTTTGTTCTCGGTGGGGGTCGAACCCACGGCCTACAGCGCAGAAGGCAGAGCTATTACCAACTGAGCTGTGAAGTTGGCGGCGCAGATTCGATCCACTGCAGAACCAATCTTAACCTCTCACATTACAGAACGTAGATCCACGCGAGACCAATACATTTTCTATTGTGTCTAGAATCCTAGCATACAACAGGTTAAGACACAGATAAGTCATTATAAAAAAAAAATGTTTCCGTACGTATATTCAATTCAATTCAATTATTTCAGATCTAAATAATCCAATTTGTTAGTACCACACAGAAATAAAACCTTAAAAAACGAATGTTAGTTATTACATATGAAACAAATAAAATTTATTGATATGTTCGAATCAGGCTTCAAACAGATATTGTCACCTACTGGGTCACTAACTGAGCAATAGGTAGCAGTTTATTATTCCAGTAACTAAAGAGGCCTGGATCCAACCGATCAGCAACAACGGCCAGCATGGTATTGGTGCTGCCGCGGATGCGACTCATCAGCGACGCGGTTCTGTTGTGCATGATCGCGTGATAGTCGTCAATTCGTGCGTTCGCGAACATGCCTGATGCGCTGCAGAACCGTGCAGATACCGCTTATAGGATGTACGGAAACTAGTAAAACATTTATTATCACATGAAAACTTGTTTATCAAAAATTATATTTGATGCAATAAAATGCCTGGATTCGACAAGAATGATAGAGGACTTTGGTGTAGAAATTACACTAAGGAAAACGCTCACTTAATTATATAATATACCTACCCGAATTCACGCAAAAGGGCTTAACAACAGCCTAATAGTTGCGGAAACCAGTCCGGTTACCAAGAAGTAGTAGGTACCACCCGAATAATACCTACAAAACCAGTGATACCTATATATTATATAGGTAACTATATAGTTATAAAACCAGTCTAGTCGGCCTTTTAGTTTATAGAATGGATCCAGATTTCCTTTCAATAAAATTGGGTATCTTCTCAAAGCCTTTAAGTTATACCAAGATTACCATAACTTAGTTTTGCAACGGATGCAAATTGTTGAAAATTCCCGCCCATCTTGTCTACCTACTACCGGACCAAAGTGCAAGATTGGAATTTAAAATGTTCTCATCGTGAAAACATTTGAGAAAATTTATTTCCTGTGGCGCGTCTATGGTAATATTTATGGGTATGATTTTAAAATCACATTTTAGTTTTAACTTGCCAATAAATGCCGAAAGTCTTCTGTAATGTATGGCTGAGCCTCTGATTACTCTTATTTTTTTTATACTGCATGTAGAACGAGCAGATGACTCACACCAAAGCATTGCCTCGTAAGTCACGCACGATAGGAACGTGCCCTACGATGCACTGCCGCAAGCACTGAAACACAGCTATACGTTGCTTGAAGGCAGCCTTTTTCTGCCCTCAAGCAGCGTATATGGTTTCGGTTGTAAATATAATACTAAACAGCCTGAAATTATGCAATAAATTTTACAAGTTTAAAAATAAACATAGGTAGGCATTATGCTAATAATTCAGCCAACGTACATCCGTTTAATAAAATAAAATAATAATAAAATGCCTTTTGTTTTGTTTATTTTGAACAGTTGAAACTTCGAAGGAAACAAAAAGCATTTTATTATTATGATATATTTAATTATTAATTATATATTTTATTTTATTTATTTAGACATCCTTAATCTGTATTAAAAACGTACCAACAGATATATGATGTCTACCATGCCTGGGTCATTCGTGAGCCTATTACATTGTTTCAATATTTTTTTTGTTTGCTTTTTTGCTTGTTCTAACATCATACCAGGTTGTGATACCTTATTCTTACTCTATAAATTATGGTCTATGTCCAATCACGTCTTCTAAATCAAAAGATAAGATTCCCAACAGAGCCATCCATTATTAACCCTCGTAATTCCTAATTATAAAGTTTGTAAAAGGTTTATAAACTAGAATATTCCATCTTTGCTTCAAGCGTTTCAGAAGTTTTAAACCCTTGAGACGCGAACTATTCGAATGCCGTAGATGTCTGGAGTCGCCGAAAACTTGCCATAAATAGTTTTGGATGACTTCCAAGACGATTTGCCAGTAAACAAATGGCCTTAGAAAGGAATAAGTTGAAGTTGACGAAAACGTTGGTGGTTTCTTCAAAACGTACGAAATATCCTCCAAAAATATTGAGTTATTTTTAATACTGAAATATTTGCTGATGGAACAACATGGAGTAAACACATGGTTAAGTAAAAATAAAATAAAATAAAATAAAAAAGCCTTTTATTCCTAAATAAACTTATGTAGGCCTCCCCCAGACTTTTCCATATGTCCCGGCATAGAGCAAGATTAAGCCAGTTCGCGGTTTTTGCTCCTTATTGCACCTCGTCTGCCCATCTGGCCTTTGGTCTACCTGTCCTCCTTTTTCCATGGTTAAGTATATACCATCTAAATTAACAAAGTTTTGCCTCGCAAGTCATGCACAATGAGAACGTTCTCTACGATGCACTGCGCGTGTCGATCAACTTGAGACATACATTATTTAGAGGGTGTTACTTGAGCACTGGTGGTCTAGTGGTAGCGGCCCCGCCTTCCGATCCAAAGGTTCGAAACCGGTCGTGCACCAATGAGTTTTTCTATTCAAAAATGTATGTGCACAATGCCAGTACTCTCAAACGGTGAAGGAAAACATCGTGAGGAAACCGGTACTTCGTAGAACATAGTTCTTTAACATGTGTCATTTGCTCGAAAGATAATTCTTGAGGCGCACTAAAAACCACACTGTTTCGAAAGAAACTAGTGACACGACAAAAGAGAGAGAGGGTGTTAAGCCTCATGTGCCTGTAATTTAATCGGAACCCGCACTTTTAAACCGGCAGTAAGGTATGGTGGTATTACTTCCCCGGACGAGCCCTTCAGAAAGAGCTCTACTACTAACAAAGTAGTAGGCTTAGAAATCCCTAGAGTAATTATTTTATAAGTGTACGTACACTTAAAAACCAAATTAACGAAGTATTTCTTTTTTCCAGGGACGTTGATTTTAAATAATGAAACTAGATTTTCTTTTATATACCACGAAATGAAGAATTGATGTAACTGAGTAAAAATATTATGAAACATTTTTAAATTAGATGTAGGTATTTATTTTGAAACAATACATGAAATTGACGTCAAAAAAATATTCCACTTGTGTAAATATTGTCAAAAATAAGCAAGATTACCTAAATGATCGAACCGTCCTTTTTGGCAATTTACTCGTAGATATATAGGTACAAATGAGCCTGTATGAAAAAACAGAAAATGTAAAATCAGCCTTCACAGCTCAGTTGGTTGTAGCTCTGCCTTCTGCGCAGAGCCGTGGCCGTGGGTTCGATCCCCATCGAGAACAAACATTTGTGTGATGAACATAGATGTTGGTTCTCTGTCTGGGTGTTATTATATATTGTAAGTATGTATTTACGAAAAAAAGTATTTATGTAATAAATCTACTATCGGGTTCCCATATAATTTAATAATTGTACTAACACATTTGACATGTTTAATGAAGTTCTACTAACAAGTTATTGATCATCGACATTTGAAATTAATGAATTGAACGTGCTTATTATAGAGGTATATTCCGGCTAGATAGTGCTGTGTGGAAAATCCACCAATATTATTTATTTCTTTTATGCTCTAGCATTGACTGTATTTATATAAGCGATAGAACATAAACTTTATAGATAAAGTTTATGTTCTATCGCTATCGATGGTCGTTTGTCTATTGAAGTTGAGAGTACTCTGCTCAAAGGTGGCTTCTGTGAGACTATTCCGATCATGAAAACCTTTTATTTGGGCAGAAAATGTTCTTGTTAAGACCGCACTCAGAAAGAGTATGCTCTGAATTTCGATATTACGTGCAGGTGTTTTGAATAATCCATAATTTTGTGGTCGTTGTGAAAATGATTTCTAGCTATATATGTAAAAAAAAACAAACCTTCACGATTATTATCCCCAGCCACGGTCCTTAGCCACCAACCAAGTACCAAGTTAGTTAGTTCAAGAGTAGTAGAGCTCTTTGTGAAGGGCTCGTCCGGGGAAGTACTACCACCACGCCTTTTTCTGCCGCCAAGCAGCAACGCTGTGTTTCGGTTTGAAAATTGTGGTTGCCGGTGTAATTACAGGCACATGAGGCTTAACATATGTATGCCTCAAGTTGATGGACGCAGGGCAGTGCATCGTAGGGCACGTTCCTATCGTGTGTGACTTTCGAGGCAATGCTTTGTTATAGGTGATGGTTACCACTTAACATCAGGTGGGCCATCAGCTAGTGGTATAAAAAAAAACAACAATTTATTTTATTTTAAATTTTACTAATTGCTGATGAAACAAGCAGATGGCCCAACTGATGTTAAGTGGTAACCATCAACTTTAACAAAGCATTGCCTCGTAATTCATACACTATATGAACGTGCCCTACGATACATTACCTTGCGCATGCGTATTGGCGCATATTTCATATATTTAAAACAATGGGCGACGACGACGTTTAGATATAAACTAGAAATTAAATTCAACTCGTAATAAATCGGTACCTATATTGGTAATAGTACATAGTAATATTAAAATAGTAAGTACATATTTTAATATTATTAACTATGTACTTCGGTTGGTATAAATAATATGTATTCGAGTCAATGGCAACTTGACACGAATCGTGTCATAGGTCTACACTATACTGGCGCCTGACATGTAATATTTTATGGTCTGGTTCACGTAAACACGAAATAAAAAAACCGTTTATTTTAAACCCCCGAGTAAAAAAATGTCAGCTGGCCTTTCCTAAAACCCTTTTAAAAGCCTTACCGATCATTCTTTACTGATGCTGACTGTACCTTTTTCACGTGTCCTAATAGGTAGACATCACATCAGATAGACCTCGCGGATATCTATGAAGGTAGTTAGAGACAGATGAGGCAAAACATCTATATGCCTCAAGTTGATGGACCCAGGGCAGTGCATCATAAGAATGTTCCGATCGCGCGAGACTGACGAGATAATGCTTTGTTATAAGTGATGGGTACCACCTAACATCAGGTAGGCCATCTGCTTGTTCCATCAGCAAGTTTTTTTTTTATACAACTGGCTGATGAAACAAGCAGATGGCCCAACTGATGTTAAGTGGTAACCATCACCTATAAAAAAGAATTGCCTCGTAAGTCACGCACAATAGGAACGTGCCTTACGATGCACTGCCCTGCGTCCATCAACTTGAGGCATACAGATGTTAAGCCTCATGTGCCTGTAATTACACCGGCAACCACACTCTTCAAACCGAAACACAGCAACGCTGCTTGGCGGCAGAAAAGGGCATGGTGATAGTACTTCCCCGGGCGAACCCTTCACAAAGAGCTCTACTACTATTAAGTTGTACAAAAAAATGAACAAAAGAATCGCAACGTGTATTTTTACAATAAATATTGCATGAAGGTTCTAATCGTGATAAATGGGAAATTTATTCAATGGCAGGGCTGTCTCCAGTATAATGCTGAACACGTTCCCAGAGAACTAAGATCCAGAACGATACGCCCATGCGTGCCCATACTTTGACACAGTTCATAAATAACAAATAGGTACCTCAGACTCACAGCTCTTTGAAGGTTGTGATTGTAATTCCCTCCCGATGCCATTGTGTGCTTCTTTGTCGTGTCACTAGTTCTTTCAAAACAGTGTGGTGAAAGAATAAAAAATCACAATCAAAACGGTCTTTATTCAGTGCAATCACAAGGATCACTTTGAAACGTCTTATATACTAGGTGAATCTACCGCCAGTTCCTCGCGACCAAAGCCTAGAAGAACAGGCAAGAAACTTACGGCTTGGTTCCTAGCGTAAAGAATCTAAGCGCGACTCAAAGAGTACCATTGTTTGCTGAACATAGAGATTTGTCCTGTATCTGAGGTGTTGTGAATAATATTAATAGAAAATAAAAAAAAATACTTTATTCCAGAGCATGATCCATAAGGACGTAATGTGCGAGGTGCTTATTCCCTAGGATTTGTTATTACCTAGGACTTAATTATTACACTTAGCAGAGCTTTTGGTGAAGGGCTCGGAAGTACTACCGCCACGCCTTTTTCTGCCGCCAAGCAGCGTTGCTGTGTTTTAGTTTGAAAACATCGTGAGGAAACCGGCATGTCGTGGAACCTAAAAAGTTCTATAACATGTCAAGCCTCATGCGGCTGTAATTTCACCGACAACCACACTCTTCAAACTTCTTCTTCTTCTTGTCGTGTCACTAGTTTCTTTCGAAACAAAGGCTAAACAAATGCTCTCAAAAGAAAAAAAGGCTTCTTTCGTGCACTTGACACAATGTGTCAAGTGCTCGAAAGGAGCCTCTTGAGGCGCACTTAAAATCCTTTCACCACATTGTTTCGAAAGAAACTAGTGACAAGACAAGAAGAAGTTTGAAGAGAGTGGTTGTCGGTGAAATTACAGCCGCGCGAGGCTTATGCCTCAAGCTGATCGACGCAGGGCACTGCGTCTTTACTCTTCCAGTTTGTGGTCACCATTCGAGAACCTTTATTCCCCAGCAGCGGTTGCCAGTTCAAGCTACATATACCTATGACCTATCTATTGCAACTTCAACTTGTTAATTCTACAAGCTATGTCGATTATTTTGATATTATTATTAATCCATATGTATTTATAAAATAGAGCAACAGTGGCATATTTAGAGGAAGTGACCTGCTATCTGAACGTAAGGTTCGAATACGGTCGTGTACCTGCATTTTTTTTCCTTTTAAAAAAGTGTGCGCGCAATGCTAGTGCTTGTACCAATATTTATATTTATTAATTTATATTTATATCAATATTTTATATTTATTTAGTCATGTATGGAATAAAGTTTTGAAGCCGTTTCGGTTTTTATGTTTCTGGTATTTACAAAAAAAATACCTACTCTACCAGTTATTTCGAAAATAGGTGAAAAAAATGTCCACATTGATTACATAAATAAAAGCAGTCTCAAACCGTTTATTGAAATGAAATATTTATTTATTTAACGCAATAAATTGAAACAGCTTCACGACTTTGAGCCCCAGGCACGGTAGATATCCTCTCAGATCTCTTAGTACCAAGAACTAACTCCAGACTATTTGAAGACGTCTAAGGGGGTAGTCAGAGGTACGTCCAAACGCTATGTTTGGCACATACCCTCATTTTGCAGTAGTTGGTATTCCATACGTGACTGGTTGCAAGCCCATCGCCGCGCCGCTGCCGCTGTTAGTTATTTACACAATAGTAGGTATAGTAATAATAATATAGTATAGTACATTACAGCTAAGTCTAGCAGGCACATTTATAGCAACTTATTTATTTCAG
Organism: Chloroclysta siterata; assembly: GCA_932294275.1. Lineage (NCBI taxonomy): Eukaryota > Metazoa > Arthropoda > Insecta > Lepidoptera > Geometridae > Chloroclysta > Chloroclysta siterata. Next base: position 19,692,281 of record OW028595.1, on the reverse strand, counting down.
GCTACACAGTAGTTCCAAATTTAAACAGGGCCCATATCATAACTATCTTAAAAACAAAAACACGAACATACAAACAACACAAAGTGTAGAAACAATTTAACCCTCTGACATGCTTTTGCATCGTTTGTATCCATAGCTTTATTCCGTGCCATTTTTCCCTCACGGATGTGTAAGGCCAGGAACACAATGGACAGCGGACTCGATTTCCGCTTAGAAAAAGTTGAATATAAATTATTACCTCACGCCTTTCCCTGATTTATACTCTGTACCTGTACCACATGAGGGAGTGTCAAGCACACCCGCCGGGGTGTCGTATAGATATTTATGATGTTATTTCCCGTTACAAATATGAATTTCCAAAGTAGGCACAATGAGACGGTAAATACAGATCTTCGCGCATCTGGTAAATTGTTTGGTTATACCTTCTTTCTAAATCGGATTAAATACCCAAAAATGGATGGATAACTTAAAATAAAAGCGAAATAACTAAAACTTTTACTTACATACCAATAATATTTATAAGGAATGAAACTCTTTATTAAACGAGTAGGTAGGTACATACCCAAACAGGAAAAAAACTCAATTTATAAATGGAAAGTATATAAAAAAATTAACAAATATTTCTTCAAATTATTCTTTTTAATCTGGGTTTCTATAAGGCAAGAGTGAATGTATCTTCTAGACCTGCTCTAAATTGTCGGCAACATCGTCACTTACCATCATTTGAGTTTGTGGGCAAACGATAGCTTAAAACATGTAAAAAAAATATAACAAACTCACACTAATGCTTTTTATATAATAAAATAAAATATGAATTGGTGGACATTCCTCACAGCGCTATCTAGCCCCAAACTAAGCCTGAGCTTGTACTATGGGAACCAGATAGCTGATATAATACTTATATAGTTTTTTTTTTGTAAATGCATTTTTATAATATATTATAACACCCAGACAGAACAAACATTTATTTTCATCACACAAATATTTGTTCTCGGTGGGGATCGAACCCACGGCCTACGGCGCAGAAGGCAGGGCTACTACCAACTGAGCTGCGAAGGCTGTCTATTATGTATCTTGTTAGTGAAATAGATTTACAAGTGACATTTTGTTTTTTTTTTTTCATAATATTGAGTTCAATCGGGGTTATGCACCTTCACTTTAAGGTTAAATGACATTACATTTTCAATGAAATTTTTGCATTTCTGTAGAAATCATTCAAAGATTGTGATTGTGTGTACCTACATAAATGTTAACTTAAAAAAAAGTTGTATTTATCTCTGAGTCAGACATTGCACATTCAGCAGCATATAAATGTCAAATTCATATGCAAAATTAATGCGGACGTAAAAAATAGTATAACAGGTTTTAAAAATAATTGCATAAACGCGCCTATACATTATAATCTGCACTAGTTTGAGATTAAGTAGGTTCTTACTGTTGCTTTTCTCAGATAACATGGTTTATCTAATTAGAACAATGCTTATTGATCGAGTGAGCGAAGCGAACGAAGATCTATGTGGCAACTGGCGTTTATAGGGTTCCGTACCCAAAGGGTAAAACGGGACCCTATTTCTAAGACTCCGCTGTCCGTCCGTCTGTCTTTCCGTCTGTCACCAGGCTGTAACTCATGAACCGTGATAGTTAAACAGTTGAAATTTTCACAGATGATGTATTTTTGTTGCCGCTATAACAATAAATACAATAAAATAAAAATTTAAGGGGGCTCCCATACAACAAACGGATTTTTTTGCCGTTTTTTATAGATAATTGTACGGAACCCTTCGTGCGCGAGTCCGACTCGCACTTGGCGGTTTTTATAATGTTTTGTTCGTTTGATCGATAAAAACAAAAACAAAACACCATAATCCATTACTTCCGAAAATGTTTCTAAAGTTCGTCTGCATTACTCACTATACCGTTACTCGACAAGTTTTAGGTATTTGATAAACTTATTGGTATATATATTTACTAATAATAGGTTACTAAGACAAGTTTCCAAAGGGGGCCACAAAATAATATACACAAATTATATGAAACATGGACTTCGTTTGTTCATTCCAAAGTTTTTTTATTTTAATTCATAGGTAAGGTAGGTTATACTGTTTTTAAGATACGTCACAATAGAAACATGTGGAAAACTAATTTTATAACGTGAGCTCTACAATATTAGTTTTCCATATTTTCGTATAAGATAAGTGTAGTTCAAGTAAGACTGGCTATTAAGAGCACAGAGTAGATTATTTAACAGATAGATCGCAAACATCATCTCTCATTTTATCGTGAATCACTAGTTAAATTAAATGTATTGATATCAATTATAAGATCACGTAACACCCGGGCATGAAATACATCGCAATCTCTCGGTTAACAACAACGATTTTAAACTTACTATAATATTAGAAATAATCTTAAATGGACCAATATCTGAGAAAAAATGTGTGTTCATTATAAAATAGCAGACTTTGTCTCCTGTTTTAGTTTCAAAAACTGTGTTACAGTAGACAGTGCATGCTCCCTACGATGTTCACACATAAAATAGAGACAAGTATTAATAAAAGGTAATATAAAGTAAAAAAAGTTAAGGCAAAGAAAGATAAATAAAAAAACATGATAGGGTGTGTATGTTTGTTGTGTATATTGTAGTATATTGTGAGTGTCTGGAAGAAGTGAAAAAGTTATTGTGTATGTTTGCGAGGTTGTCGTGTCTATTTAGTATACTAAATTATCTTTACAACACATGACAAATCTTGAGTGTTTCCGTCTACATCTACTTTATATTTATCGAAGTACAAACACGAGCAAAACCGCAAGCGGAAGCTAGAACAATAAATAAAGAAAAAAAAACATAAAGTTGCAATTTAATCAAAATGCGGATATGAAACTTATGAGGACATATAATTTCAATGGCGTGAACCCGCTAGGGAAACCCCTTCAAGGTCAGAATGCTTTGAATGCTGTTATTAGGTAAAGGCAGTTGTTCTCTGTTTTAGTTAACACAATGTGGAGCTCGAGCGGAGTCGCCCAGAGCGCAGCGCTTTTGTCAGGCTTTAGGTGAGGCATTCTGATTGGTTGACGGTGACGTGATATCGGAAGGAAACCACTTCCGGAGTAAAAAAAACTTACCACTTTATTGTTTTCGATACTCGTTTTATAAACACAAAAGATTGTTTTTTGTTCGTTTATTACTTTTCTATTTGGAGCCAGGAAGTGTTTTAGCTCAACTGTGCTGTATTTAAATTAAAATAACTTGAAAGTTTTTTAGATAAGTAATTGAACATGATTTTATTCGCGTGGTTTATTTGTCTAACATGTTTCGTTTGACCTGGTTAATCTAAATAAGTGTTTATTTAGTCATGTATTTGCCGTAAAACAGTGAAGTGAAAATAAATGTTCCAATTAGATAAGTGAGTGAAGGTAAGAAAGTGAGATAAGTGAGTTTTTTAATTATTAGTGCACTAACAATACCGTGAGTTTTTCGTAAATGAAATTCAATTCTGTGTTTTGTTTGGTACTTTGTGTAAAGTTTTAAGAAATACTTACCGTGGAATATTCGTTGTGGTAAAGGTTTTTTACAGTCAGCATCAGTTGATGACTTTTAAAGACTTTGAAAATCTATCATTTTATGTACTTACTCATACCTATGACTTTTACAGACATAAAAAATCTAGTATGTTAAGTACTCATATTTTCGTATCGTAATTTAGTCAATTTCAAGTTAGTAACACGTAGTCATAGTCAAATAAATACATAGTTTTAAAATACATAAAAAACTTATGAAACTTTGTCCAATATTAATAACAATTTATGACGTAGGTAAGTACGACTTATGCAGTACGTGTATGCCTATAGTGGCATTTAGTGTATGTACAGTTGGTTACACAACATTACCAAAGGCTCAGATTATTTTCGTTTTTTGTTTTTTTTCTGTATTGTAAGGCTATAGCTAAGCCACGAGAGTTCTCATCACACCCGATAGAGGCGCTTATCAAATATTTATATGAATTCAGTCTGCTAAAACCTACCGATAACAAAAAAATTAAAGAAGTGTTGAAATACATAAAATTCTTAGTCCTGTCTAAATAGTTGTGTCGCTTACTGTACCGTATGCTTCTTTTTTATTTTAAAATTAGTTTCGATAAAGACTACGTAAGCAACTGTTTAACATTCAGCATAAAAAATCGTTTAACCATAAAAATAAACGTGAAGTTATTGTTGTTTATCGTTTTGAAATTAGGTTTGCCAAATCAGTACGTTATGCGTCGAATATTCGTCGAATAGCGTGCAAAGTTCTTATTGAGCGTGTAAAAGAATATTATAGTTTTTATATTATAGATTTGTTATAACGTGGTTTTCATCGGCAGTGAGAACTAATAATATTTGTTTGATGAACAATGTTTGTTCCGTGTCTGGGTGTCTTAATGTATTCCAAGTATGATATTTAAAAAAAAGTAATTGTATTCTATCAGCAAGGTTCGAACACTCGAAAGTATCGAAAGGAGCCTTTGATGCGCACCGAAAATCCTTTCAGCACACAAAATAAACTAGTGACACGAAAAGAAGAAGAAGCTATCGGTTTCACATAGTACAAGCTGGGGCATTATTCTCTATGACAGGAGATTCCGTGCCATAACCGTGTGACGTCACAGCGTGGTCTAAACGCAAACGCGATTCATAAACCAAAAAATTAACTAAGAATGACAACTAGGAATGACAACTAAGTCATAGGGAATACGGTATTGTCCTTAGACTAAGTATCATATAGACGGAGTGTTTCGGTTTTTGGCGTGGCCGTTTTTTGTTAGTTTGTATGTATTCGCGTGAGTGACTAGAGAAGGGACAACATTGACTAACCTATCGATAGAATAAGAAATGGATGAAAAAGGCGTTTTAATTGGAATTCAACTTTTTAATTTTAACTGGTTGCTGACTTTTATTGCGAAGCCCAAAACCATTATAGACACTGAAACACTATCATCGTCAATAATGTTTCCCACATTGACCTAACCGTGAGAGCGATGTCCATCCCACTCGATACACTTTCTTATGGCCATTTCGTCCATGCATAAGAAAATTTTGTAGTCTATCAGTTTTCACGCCTAACAGCTTTTACCCACTCCCGTCTTCATTCTGGGCATTTATAAGAACCTAAAAATTATGTAAAATTTAACAAAAATTGAGCCGTCGCGAGACGCCTATAAGGTGTGAAAAATTGAAACTACAACAGAACAGCCGGTCTGACCCACTGCATTAGATGTTTCATATCAAAAACGGAAAATAAAATATTATCGATAAAGCTAAATTGGTCGGTGGAAGTACATCACTAGAACAGATGACTGAAACAATAATTGTTATTTTGCAATAATTAATGGTTTACATCATTTTCACATAGGAAAATATGACTAGTACTAATAAAATGTAATTCCTACAGTCTTTAAGGGAGAAAAAACGTATTTTTTTAGCATGAAAATAGAAAAAGAATATTACGTATCAAATGACAATTCCGGGTCTTTAACTCCTCCTTTTGTTGTTTTTGATACACAAAACACAGCTTCACAAGACATACTTTCACCTTTTCAAATATATTTTGCCTAGACAATAATAATTCTTTAGAATTTTCACAATTTCTTTCGCTTCATTGCAATGTTGCTACCGACTTTTTCTAGAACGTCAAAACAAGATCAAAACATTGCATCAACTGACGGACACGATTTACTCAGACAGTGAGTGAGTGAGATGGAGTGAGTGAAGTTAGATCTTCTTTTCTTTTACTCGTAGCTAGGCTACATGGGAATAACAAAGATAGATGATCACTTTTTGATACACAGTTGTAAAAGGATGTAAGTCTTATGGCTCCCTCCAGTATATGCTACCTCCATGGTATTGTCCGATTTCCCGCCGCTGTCTAGTCGCATCTGTGTAACGCGATTTCATTGGCAATAGATAATAATGCCCCTTGCTTAGTTTGGGCTAGATGTCACTGTATGAAATTGTGCAAAAAAAACAATCGAGAAAAAATGCCCCCAGCGATCCGCTCACGTGATACCTAAAAAAAAAATAGCCTATAGATATATTATTGTAGTATCATCCAAATGGTAGCATGGTAGGCGGTGCCGGGAGTTTATCTTTTATTTTTCATATGTTTTATGTTTTCCGAATAATATTTTATGCCTCTTTTCATTGTTTATGTATCCCGCGTATTGTCAGTCCGTCCGTTTTTTTTCTTTCAAATCCGTGCTGCCGTTACGGCGATAATAATATGTGAGAATAGTGGAATAGTGTGGGAATAACACACACTAATGTAAAAAGTAGGAAGTAAGATGCTAGGAACACAGTGTAATGACTTTGCAACTATGCAATAGTTATGTCACTGTTTTGTGTTCTCGTTCCCACCAATTATTAGAATGAAGGGCATTATCAAGATGGTGGTCTTAAACAGGAAACTTATGAAATCTTGCAATGCTTAGCTTTAGGTAGATAGATCTACCTGTAGCTTGTTAGAACAAGATCTTTCTCGCGCATCGTGAAGCGAACGTACCAAATGGCGACCGCTTCCAGTAACTTCGTCTTGTGTTGTTTTATTTATTTATTTAAAACTTTCACACAAAACAATTTGTTGCTAGGAGGACTTAATGCTGATAGCATTGTCTACCAGTCATCCTGTGCAAAAAGATGGTGAAGAAGGTGGTTTTAGTGCTAATGAATAAGATTTGTAATCGTAGGTGATGGTTACCATTATAATCAGGGGGCTATCTGCATGTTTCACCAGAAAGTTGAATAAAAAAAATAAAACAAAGTATTTATCAGACCATCAAAACGATATAATAAATGCTAGAGATTAATGAAATTTTTCGTTTTTTTCGTATAGTTGGTGCACACCATATCCCCCCCTTTCCCCACCACATTAATTATAAAAATCTTCCTAATGTTAAGCCAATGCTATGCGTTAGCTATTAGCCTCGCGCCAGTTTTATAATATATGTATAAACATTCCTATTATATTCATATACATGAAATAGTAATTTTTCTAGTTATGTTAAAACAAAGATGATTTTCGGTGTCAAAGTTCTATAATTACGTCTGGTTTTTTATTTTCCATATAAAGATCAATAACCTAAATCGAAGAGAAACTTAGCTTATTACATAATCATACTTCTATCTACACTTGAGTTTAAAAGTTCTAAAACATGACCGAAAGGAGCCTCTTTGAGATGCACTTAAAGATCCTTTCACCACACAGTTTCGAAAGAAACTAGTGACACGACAAGAAGAAGAATGAGAAATCCACTCGCTGGCTTATTACGAGTGAGAAATCTCCAAAAATACCTGCCACCAAAAAAACCAATGAGATTTAAAATTTGGCACAGATACTTTTTATACCACTCGCTCACTAAGAAACTATTTTTATTAATTCGCATCCCATGTAGTTGAAAAGGGTTCTCAAAGTTTGTATGCAAATAGCTGTACGAAGGAATTTGCAAGGAATCCTTCAACATAAAAAATCATGTATCTCTCCAGACTTTTGGACAATAAGAGTACCTACTAGAGTAGTAGAGCCTACCGAAAGTAAAATGTAGCATTGCAAGAAGGAAATATTGTGGGTAGGACTATAATGATATCTATTTCAAGACAAAGGTGAACTTATGAAATTACTAGTTGCCGTCCACGGCTATGCTTGCGTGCTAGTGGTGATGCATACCATAAAATAAAAAGTCTGAAGTCTCCCACTCGATGAACCGGCGAGATTGTGAAAATCGCATGAAGTCGCTGAATATGGAGAGGGCTCAAAACTGAAAACTCAGAACTCTACCCGCTTTCTTTCTGAATATAAACAGGGAGATTCAGGAAGCTATTTCAAGCTGTGGACTTCTTAGGCTTCCTTTGTTTATTAGGAAAGGTACCAGAGACTAGAAATATTTCGGGGTTTCCACTCTACAATTTTTACATTTCCTTTGTAGAAATCTTGGAAAATTCTAGGAATTTTTATTTTACCTCATGATATTTCCTCAATCGTAAATGTATGCAATTCAACCGCAGTTTAATGTCTATGCGATTCTCACAATAAGCAGTTACCTCAAAATATTAGGTACTTATAAATGTTATGTCGATTTATTCAGGCTTTGAATGATCTAATAAAGAATTGTGGTTTGTTTTAATATTCTAACTTTTATGATACACCAAATATTATTAACAGAAAAAAATATAGCTTGTATGTATATTAATCGAATGCGTTCTAGTCACATTGGTTTTTCCATGATGATAAATGTTTTGTAGAATATATTTTGTATATTTAAACGTGATTTGACAACCTCTCAAGGATCTTAAAGATTTTGTCGGATGTCGGATATAATTATTTACTTTCTTTCTTAAATCATTTCTGATTTAACTCCTTATTTCGTTTTATTAAGCTATTTATTTGTTAAGCTATCCGTCATAATTTTTCCGCACCCAGTGTCGGGATACAAAGCTATCTACACTAGTCTAGCTATGATCTTTAATAGCCTTAAGTTTTATTTTTATCAATTCATGATGATTTGAGTGTAATTGAGCCATAAATACCCAAATATTTAAACTTTCATTAATATTTTAGTTGCCATAAAAGGCAATTATGCTTTCTCGAAACTTCAAAAAAAGATTATCAATGAAAAAAATGTATACGGAGTATTTTTCTAGTTTTATTTAAAAATAATTGCACTTGCCTTATTGCAATTAAAAGTGATTTGTTTTTATAGCTTGCTCTGTCTGACGCGTAGTGCAAAATAGCCAGAAGTCGGCAATTAGTATTTTATATAACAAGAATATAGTCTAGATGGATATTAAAGATTAAGTTATATTATTTATGTACTCTAGCTTGTTCTGCTTTAAACAGGAATTGCGGATCGGTTATTTTTACTTTTTATTTTTAAGAGTAGTAGAGATCTTTGTGAAGGGCTCGTCCGGGGAAGTACTATCACTACGCCTTTTTCTGCCGCCAGGTAGTGTTGCTGTGTTTCGGTTTGAAGAGTATGCTTGCCGGTGTAATTACAGGCACATGGCTTATCATCTGTATGCCTCAAGTTGATGGACGCAGGGCAGTGCATCGTAGGTCATGTTCCTATCGTGCGTGACTTCCGAGGCAATGCTTTGTTATAGGTGATGGTTACTCTTAAGAGCTCCTAATATTATGTTTTTGTTTCTTGTTTCCTCAACAATATATTTGTTTTCTTTGTAGCCTGCTGTGCCTGTCGCATGGGGCTATCGTGCCAGAGGTTAGTTCTGGGCTGAGCAATTACTCCTTCCCCAAAAACTTCATGTTTGGAGTCTCGACGGCCGCATTTCAAATAGAAGGAGGATGGAACGCAGGAGGTCGGTTTTTTATCTAGCTTTCACTGGTGGTCTAGTGTACGCGGCCCCGCCTTCCAATCCTAAGGTCGTGGGTTCGAAACCGGTCGTGCACCAATAAGTTTTTCTGTTCAAATGCACATGCCATGTGTATGTGCACAATGCCAGTACTCTCAAACGGTGAAGGAAAACCTCGTGAGGAAACCGGCATGTCGTAGAACCTAAAAAGTTCTATAACATGTGTCAAGTGCTCGAAAGGAGCAAAATCCTTTCACCACACTGTTTCGAAAGAAACTAGTGACACGACAAGAGACAGAGAGACTAGCTTTCACCCGCAGCATCGTTCATCTCTTTGTATTGATTGCTAACATTAATTGAGGCGTTTTTCCTTAATTGGGGTTGTTTATCTTTGCTACCCCGTTCTCGGTAATTTTTCGGGATAAAAAGTAACTAGAGTCACCCGAACCGATTCAGTAGTTAGGGCTTGATTGAGACACATTTTTCACATTTATATATTAGTGGAAAAAGATATCATCATCAAATTTTATTTGAATAAGTCCACAAGATTACGGACTCTCCAAAAATTGGACCTTCCCCATATTGGGGGGTAAGAGACCACAAGAGCCTTAGATTTTGTTTTTTCGAAAAAAATTATTAGCGTGTTTCATCCTACTAATATTAAAAACGCGAAAGTTTGTAAGTATGGATGGATGGATGGATGTCTGTTACTGTTTTGCGTAGAAACTACTAAATGGATTTTAATAAAGATAATATAGCTTATACATCAGAGTAACACATAGGCTACAATTTATAAAGATATTGTGTGACTTATTCTGCGCAGAAGAAGTTGCGGGCACCAGCTTGTCTTTTATAAAGTTCTTAGCCAAGCAATCGTGCATTTAAAAAAAACTGAACATCTCTAGTTATTTCCATATCATTATTTCAATATGTATCCAATTTCTCTTCAGCTGATATTCAAATTACTTTTCAAAACGCGCTTATGCATTCTATCTTCGCAATCCAAACAAAACAAATAAGATAATCGTAGGTTCAATTGTATAATTAATCGTCTACGCAAAGCTATTTCAATGCATTATATTTGCTTAATGCGATAATATCTAAACAGATAGTTTCATGACCTGTTTTTCGTTTAAAAACACTTTGTATTATTAAATAGTACCTAGGTTCGTAATATTAATACTAATACCTTGCAAGGCTCTATCTCTATCTGTCTAGACTAGATAATTGGATAAGGCATACACAAAACCCGGCCAAGTGCGAGTCGGACTCGTCCACGAAGGGTTCCGTACCATTTTTTATAAAAACGGTAAAAAATCACGTTGGAGAGCCCTTAAATATTTATTTTATTCTGTTTTTTAGTATTTGTTGTTTTAGCGGCAACAGAAATACATCATCTGTTCATGAGATTCAGCCTGGTGATAAAAGGACAGACAGACAGGCAGACAGACAGACGGACGGACAGCGGAGTCTTAGTTATAGGGTCCCGTTTTATCCTTTGGATACGGAACCCTAAAAACAATGTTTTTTATAATACTTATTAATAGAACAGCAAAAAGTGTAGTGTTTAGTTTTAAGATACTATTTTACATAATGTATGTAGGTACCACGTGATAGAATCAGAAATGAGGAAATCCGTAATAGAAGCAAACTAGCTCGCAGAATTAGCAAGTTAAAGTGGCAATGGACGGTCATATAGCTTGAAGAACTGATAACCGCTGGGGAATCGGTTCTCCAATGGCGACCACAAACAGGAAAACGAAGCGTGGAACTCCTTCTGCCCGATGCACTGACAACATTCTCAAGATCGCGAGAAGTCGGCGGATGGAAAGGGCTAGAATTGTTCTTCCTGGAAATGTATAGGGGAGGCCTAGGGTCTAGGGGAGAAGCAGTGGACTTCTTCAGGCTGATGATCATGATGTAGGTACATAACGGTAGCAAATAAAAAAAAAAAATACATGTTAGTGCTTGTCAGTTAGTGTTGGACCTACTGATGTTACGAGGTAACCATCACCAATACAGGGCGTCCCAAGACTATGCGACATAAACCGAAAGTACCTTTACTATGTTACTTGTTGTTACTTTTTTTTATCCATGCTTTCGATTGCCATCATAAAAATTCGGGGTTGTTTTTCCACATTTAAGTCGGTTCGATTCCTAGACGAAGCAAGTAATTATTAGAAAATCTTTGAACGCAGTATTACTAACATTTTAAAATAAAATAAAGCCTCCTTTCAGCAAAATATCCTATCTACAATATTAAAGGTACTTTCCCCTCAAGTCGCATAGTCTTGGGACGCCCTGTATAGCAAAGCATTGACTCGCAAACCATGCACAATAAGAAAGTGTCCCGCGTCCATCAAATTGAGGACTCATATGGTTGTAGTCATCACTACACCCTGTAATTCTATAGGCGTCCCCTGTAATTTCACTGGCACCCACAATTTTCAAGCCGCAACACAGCAACGCTGCTTGGCGACAGAAATAGGCGTTGTGGTAGTTCCCCGAACGAGCCACACACAAAGAGTTCTACTACTAACATGTCACGTTGACGCGTAGTTTAACTAAAAATGACAATTCGGACCTTCTATTTTTGTTATTGGATTATTGCAAGCCTCTCAGCCCAGTTGGTAGTAGTTCTGCCTTTGCGATGTAGGTTGTAGGTTCCCACCGAGGACAAACATTTTGTGTGTTGTACAGTTGGCTCTTTGTCTGGGTGTAATTATAAATTTAAATGCGAAAGTTACGATTTTTGTATGTTAGGATGATCAATAACGCCCTAACCTACGGGTACAAATATAAACTACGCAGCTAGTATTGTATTGTACGTATTATATTATGTATGTAATAATATTTATTTATTTATTTATATTCTGAGAACACGCCTTTTTCTGCCGCCAAGCAGCATTGCTGTGTTTCGGTTTGAAGAGTATGGTTTCCGGTGTAATTACAGGCGCATGAGGCTTAACATCTGTATAACTGTATCGTACGTGACTTACGAGGTAATACTTTATTATAGGTGATGGTTATCACTTAACATCAGGTAGGCCATCTGCTTGTTCCATCAGCTAGCAGTATAAAAAAAAAACTTTGCAGAGTAGCCCCCAGTATGAATCTGGTAAGTATCACGTGTACCGCAAACATCCTTCCACACAAATTCAATAAACTACTGACAACTATTTGAATGAACACGACAATCTTATATGAGCTTATTCGTGCGTGGAAGAGCGCACCGTCGCTACAATTTTATTCTGAATTTTCTTTTCAATTCTCTGAAGTGTATACTTTTTGCTTCAATCTAGGTTTCCATTCGATATTGTGTATTTAAATAATAGTGGAAATATACATGATACTATCAGCACATAGCAGCAGTTGAGCTATCACTAGATCGTTTACAACGGTCTGCAGATAAGTCAACTGATCTAAATCAGTGGCAGGATGTGTTGACATTTTGTAAATACTTGTAGTCATTGTATTTTTTTTGTAAATAAATACGTATATAAATATGCGATATGATGCGCCTATAAATGATGATGCATATGCATATATTGGTATAAAATTAATTTTGCGTTAAATACATTGGGTCTGCAACAAAAGTCATTTAACGTAAGTTTATAAAGTTCGATTTTTTTTACTAGCAACAAAAGAAAAATTTGAGAGCACTTAAAATAAAAAACTAATATATCTTACATATAATATAAATGAGAAAATAGAATGTTTTTAATTCAACCACTTCGCAACAACTGGACCAATTCCTATGAAACTTACAGTTAGCTGGAATCGAAGGTTTTTATCCCGATTCGCGGAACTAGCCCCGCGCGGGAGATGTAGGTATGTGCCAAATGTATTGTTTGCACGTACTTCTGACTACCCCCCTTCGATACCCTCAAATAATCTTGAATTCGTACATAAAGATCTGGGGGGATATCGACCAAAAGACGTTCTAAAATATTTAAAGGGTCAGCAACGCGCGTGTGACAACTCTGGTGTGGCAAACGTCCATAGGCTAAAAAATTAAAAATGAAATGAAATACGTTTATTTAACACACACATTAGAGAGGAACAGAGAAGTTAACAGATGAACATAAAACAAGATAAAAAGAAAGAAGTAACAAAAATAAACAAAATAAGTCAATTAGTCCTGCTCTGTGCTTAGTGAGGTTAAATTGGTTCCATCTCAGCGTGATGCTACCCCGTGTAGGCTACGGTGACCGCTTCCCATCAGGTGGGTCGTATGGCTGTTTGCTTACTTGGTAGTATAAAAAAACCAACGTTGTTTATTTTATTTTCAACTGAATTTTTAATTTTAGGCAAAGGCGAAAGCATGTGGGATACTTACCTTCATGAGCATCCAGACTACGCTCTCGACGGCTCCAACGGAGACGTGGCTGCCGACTCCTACCACAGATACAAGGAAGACGTGGCGATGATAAAGAGCATTGGTGTCAAGTACTACCGAATGTCAATATCGTGGCCTCGGTAAGTGTTTTTTTATTTTATTTTTATTGGTGGACATTCCACACAGCACTATCTCGCCCCAAACTAAGCCAAAGCTTGTGATATGGTAACCAGATAGCTGATATACTACTTATATACTTTTTTTTTGGAAATACATACTTATAATATTATAGAGGTATAGCACCCAGCCAGAGAACAAACATCTATGTTCATCACACAATTTTTAGAGGCAGAGTTACTACCAACTGAGCTGTGAAGGCTGGATTGATATAATTGTGAACAACTTGACATTGGCATATGCGTGGCAAACCCTATTGGCCACTGAACAGCCACAAATAAACGAAGAAGATAGAATTGTGCCAAGGAGAACGAACCTAGTGTCGGGGCAGTGGTAGATTCGTCTGATAACAAATGCCTTTTACATATTTTCCTTTTTCTTGTGCTATATTCTTTTTTTTTTTCAATTTAGCTTCTTGCGTCCCACAGCAGGGCAAAAGCCTCCCCCAAGGACTTCCAGTTCTCCAAATCCCGAGCTTTGTCCCACCATCATATTCTTTTACTTTATGAATATTATGAACCAGCCTTTTTCTTCTGTCGTGGCATGAAAAATAGCATGTGTTATTTCTAGACCACAAACATACAGTCTCTTACCAGTTTCATCTGAACACTCATTTTAGACACTTTACTTTTGAGAGAGTGTGAAGTGCTCACAAAAATTTTGAAAATTCTTACACACGGATACACATTAGACTAAACAATTTGGACTTTGAACTGTTTGAAGATGAACTCTGCGAATCGTGGGAGAGGGTGCGATATATTGTTGTTATTTTCTTTCAGGAACAGAAAGTTGTTTTCCTAAAATGTTGAATTTGCAACAAAATTTAATTTGCTGCATGTTGAATCCTAAAATGTTGAATTTGCAGAAAGATGATTTCCTAAAATGTTGAGTTTGCAGAAAGTTGCATTTGCAGCATGTTGAATCCTGAAATGTTTTGCTCTTGCCCTTTTGCCCTTTTGTTTGTCTCCGTCGCGCCGTAACTTTCCTACAATTATCTGTTTTCTAATGTAGCGTAGTTATAGGTTTATACGGTGTGTAGCCTGATGTGTAGCCAATTGTACCTCAACATGTTGAAAAAAATAAGTTTGTATGGAATTAGCTTCAAGGTGAACTAAGTCGCCCTGGATTTCACTAGTTTATAATAAAGTAGATACTACGCAAAAACCCTTGTCAAATAAAACCCACATTTGCGGATATCATGAAATAATGGCCGTTTTTTATTACCCAGGCCGGTACAAAAACCAACAGATGGACTGACATACATGAATCATGTCCACTCGGTGTCATTTGAGACATTTATTGGTTTATCCTGGCCCATAGATAATGCTACACCAGCAAATCTGTATGAAATAAATAGCTTCACGCCTTTTAATCCGGCACGGTAGATATCCTTGATTTAATATCTACCCATGGCCACTGCTAGAATACTAACTGGTTTCCTCACGATGTTTTCCTTCACCAAGAGCACTGGTATTGCGTACATATATATTTCTAAGTAAAAAAACCAATTGGTACACAGCGACATTTGAAGGCCACTCGAAGCACTCTCAGTCCATGGCTCTTCTACTTATCTGTTCCTTGTGCCCCCACACCTGCACAAGAAATGAGCTTAGCAATGCCACATACAATGCAGTAGAGGTGGCTTAGCATAGATAGATATAAATTATTTATTGCATAAATTAAATATACTGTACATAGGCGAGCTTAATGTGGATAGCATTATCTACCAGCTAACTTTTTGGGTAATGAGAAAACATTTTTGGGTAGTGCACTATTTAAAGGTTTAATTTTTTTTTTAATTAATTCTTAGCCACCTCAGCTGGCTGATCACATAACTTTGTTACAATCAGTTTCTATATGAAACCAATAAGTGTATAAAACAATATGAAACTTTTGCAATTATCCATCAATAGAAACATCAGTTGTAATCTAACTTTGTAACTTTGTTAAAATGTAACCGTATAGCCGTCATATTTACTTATTACAAACAGAAACTGATTGAAAGATAATGCAACAAAGTTATGTGATCAGCCAGCTGTTTACCATTGCCACGATAGAAGACTCCTACTAGACTACTGACTGGTTTTCGCATTGAAATACATTAACTTAATTAGTAAATAGGTGCGTCAACGCTTCTGCAAACAAACCTCGCATTGTTCGATTGCCAATATTGATTTTAGCGAGATACCCTTTTGATGTGAACTGTTGCAACTGTTCAGTTAAATAGCCTTTTTAAGGTCGTAGAAAAAGGCCATAGCCGCTGCTAGAAAGACATTTTCCTTCATTTTTGAGAAAAAATTGTTTGTAGCTGTGCCTGACCCCCTACCTCCCCCCCTCTCTCTTTTTTATGTTCAGTCCTGTCCATCCCAAGGTTGCCTGGAAGAGATCGCTGTTAGCGATAAGGCCACCCATTGTATTACGACAATTGTTAGCTTATAAGTAAAAATGTGTATCTTTATTTGTTAAGAGTTATCTATCGGACTGCAAAAACAGCTACCGGATCAGTAAACGTTCTACCAATTTTCCCATCATTGATTACCTGGATTCATTGATTTTTACAGGCAAATAGGAGTGGTTGGTTACAAATGACTTACAATCAAGTTTTGGTCGGAACCATTGGTTCTTCAAAAATTGGTACAAGGTTTCCAGGACCTTGGCACGAAGACCGGATTTCGACCGTCTGGGAACCTTTTATTAGAAAGCGACCTCTTTGTATAATTGTTTCCAATAACGTCCACACTCTAACACGCTTTTAGAGTTAATGCTGAGCCAACTCCAATTGTCAAACTTGTACCTTTATTCTGCACTAACAATTCGTAGCTTTTAAAATAGTTATTCAGTTACGGCAAATACCAAAACTAGTGAAATAATGAAGTGTTTTTTGAGTTTGTGCTGTGTAAGAGTTGCACATTATGATACCATTTTTAAAGTTAAAGGTCCAAAACGTTAGTACAGCTGACTGCTTGGATGGATGATTGCATTTGTATTTAATTCTTTTGCAAAATAAGGAGCAGAATTATTTATTTTTCAGCCTTCTACCACAGGGTACCGACAACCTCATAAGCAAAGACGGGGCACGGTACTACCGCGCCGTATTCGAAGAGCTTATAAAAGCGAATATTACTCCAATCGTGACTTTGTTCCACTGGGACATGCCGACATCGCTTATGGATCTGGGCGGATGGAGTAACCCCAAAGTGGTGGATTACTTCGAAGATTACGCACGGGTCGCGTTCTCGTTGTTCGGTGATATTGTCAAGACCTGGACTACTATGAATGAGCCACATCAACACTGTTATAATGTAAGTAATGCAATTTTGACTCCCTTCTTTCAACGCTGATTCGTTCCTGATTGATTTTGACTGATTTTGTAGTAGATAAAATGCTAATGATGCCCTTTGTACATACAAACGTCTTTGAAGGTGACATTTTGTATTTTGTCCCCTCCACTTCTCTTCCACTAATAGTCTCAAGACACCGGCCTGAATAAATTCAGACCAGACTAGCTTGCATATGCGGTGGCGATCAGTTCTTTTCAATGATTTTGTACGAGCTTGTTCACCTCGGTGGAGTACCGGTGGTCTAATGGGAGAGACCTCGCTTTGTGATCTTAAGGTTTGAATCTGATCGCGAACCAACCGATTTTTCTGTTCTTGAAATTTTGTTAGCAATGCCAGTCCCTCGATCGGTGAAGGAAAACATCGTAAGGAAATAGAATTCTAGGAGTGGTTTGCGTGTGTGAAGCGGAAAGATGATATGTGCCAAATATAATTAATGACTACCCTATTAACGAAACGAAACGTAGACGATGGTATCTGGGGATATCTATCGTGGGCATAAAAATCGTTACACAGTTTTTTTTTTCAAGTAACAAGTTTGCTTTTTCCATCCCGGCCCATGCGTTCATTTGACCAACATAAAAATAGAAATTATCAATTTGGGGATGATGACTATAAATGCTAATTAGTAATTGCGAGGTAATTACAAAGCAGTCCAGTAAAATATAAATTTAATGTGATGGAACAGGAAATACGTTTTTATTTTTATTTTATTTTATTTATTTAACAAAATCCACAGCTCTTAATTTAAATAGAATGTTACATATGAGTATAGCTAAAAGCCAATAACGGATTTACATTTTTTAACAAAAAACTATAATATAAACGACTATCACTAAACTAATTGATGACATATACTAATAACTTGTATTTAAAATGTGTATTGAGTATGCATGTGAATGTATGAATTTATATATATGTGTAGTATGAATGTGTAGCTGCGGTTTGTGGTTGTGTGCGTGGGCAGGTGTGTGTGTGCATGTATGTATGTTTGGCCTCTCCTGATTACACAAGTCTCTTAAGAGTCCAGGTTTCACAGGAGAAGCCAGTGTGTGTGTGCGTGTGTGTGTATAGGGTGTGTGCGTGTATGTGTGTGAGGGTGCGTGTATGGTTGTGAGTGTGATTGAACTATATTAATTATAAATGATTATATTCTAAGTTGCCTGATTGGGTTACATAACTATTATTAACTTTATTCTTATATTATATACATATACTTATATTTATATATAAATAAATATTATACTTATGCTTTGAAATTAGTATTCTCAGAACCTCTCCTCGAGTATTCTCAGAATCTCCTTTTTAAAGATTTGCCTGGTACTAAAGAAAATATCCGCCTGCCCAAATCGTTTGTTGTAGCATCTGTGCAACCGACAGACAAGTGAATTTTGTGCATAGTTAGTGCGTGTATACATAACAGCAAACAAGTTAGTGTGTCTAGTTCGAGTGGTCGGTACACAGAAGCGTAACGCTTTCATCGAAAGTTGCGGGCAATCAATATAATGATTGCATAATCCATGCAGAAAAGACATGTCCGTTAGGGTTCTACGGTCTTCAAGAGTCGTAAGATGATGATGAAGGCATGCTTTCCGGTAATCATCAAAATTACAAAAACAGCGATAATTCAGATGTTTTACAAACTTGCTCTGTATGCTCTCCAGACTCTGAATGTAGGTTATATATTGAGGGTTCCAAACAGAGCTGCAATATTCAAGAATGCTTCTGACATAGGAAAAATACAAAACTTTCAAACAATTCACGTCAGAAAATGGGCGGCTGACACGCAAAATAAAACCCAAACTTTTGTAGGCTTTGTTAACAATTGCCTCTAGATGGTCAGAAAAGTTGAGTTTAGAGTCTATTTTAACACCCAGATCCCTGACTGAGTTCTCTTTGTTTATTTTTGTACCATTAATGCAATAATTAAACAATGTTGGACGTGTTTTTCGGGTAAACGAAACAAATGAGCATTTACTTAAATTTATACTAATTCTATTGCTAGCATAATAATTGGCCAACCTATCTAGATCTTCCTGAAGATTCATACAATCAGCCTGATTGCTTACTTTCATGTATATTTTAGTGTCATCGGCATACATAAGATAGCCTGCATGCTTAACACATTTACCTACATCATAAAGGTATGATGCGTACAGCAGAGGTCCTAATATGGAACCCTGTGGGACTCCGGAAGATATTTCAATAAAGTTAGAGCAAAAACCACCAATAACGACTGCCTGGGAACGATTTCGCAGGTATGATTCCATCCATCTTAACAAATTGCCCTTGATGCCTAGCTCATAAAGCTTTCGCAGAAGTATGACGTGATCCACTCGGTCAAACGCTTTTTCAAAGTCTGTGTAGATCACATCAACCTGAGAGCCACCATCCATACTATTTGCAACCGAGTCAATAAAAACACCCAGATTTGTAGCAGTTGATCTACCCTTCATAAATCCATGTTGCTCTTCAGGAATGGAAGTGGAAATAACCGGATAAACATGACTATGGACTACCCTCTCGAATAGCTTACTCAGTACATTAAGAATTGATATAGGCCGGTAATTTTCTATTGATGTCTTTGGACCCTTTTTGTGGATAGGCACTATATGTGCTTTTTTCCAAATGATCGGGAAATATCCCTCATGAAGACACCTACTGAAAATTAATGATATAGGGGCAGACAATGATTCAGCACATTTAACAAAAAATATCGGAGGGATATTGTCACTGCCTGCTCCCTTTGAAATGTCAACATTTTCAAACAACTTTTGAATTTCCTTCTTGCTTACCTCAATTTCATGGATAGTGCCCGAGTTATGATTGCTATTCAATAGATCGAAGGAATAATGGTCAGCAGGCTTACTAAAATTTTTTTCAAAGAAGGAATTAAACGCGGAACATATATCAACATGAGTATTAAATGATGAGTTGTTGTAAGTCATTTGCTGAGGGTAGTTTGAGACAATTTTTCGCTTGGATTTTATGTAGGACCAGAAAAATTTTGGATGTGATTTTATTTTTTGTTGAGATAAGTTTATGTACGAGGTATAACACTCAGCCTGTAATGCCTTTTGCCTTTCCCGGAGGACAGCGAAATGAGCATAATCAATAGGATTGTGAAATCGCTTCCAGTTTCTATGTGTTTTAAACTTTTCTTTTATTAACTTAATGAGGGATCTACTATACCAAATGGGATAAGTGTAAGTTCCTGAACAACATACTTGTGGAACGTGTGTCTGTATTACTTTATTAAGAATGGAATACATCTTAGTTATTACATTTTCAATGTTATTCTCATCAATGATAAACGACCAGTCTTGTGTAATAATTGAATCATTCATTCATAATTGAATCGTTCATCAAAGGTTTCACTGTTAATTGTCACCTATTCGTTTTATACTAAGCTGTTTTTTTTTATCTATATTAATAAAAGAGTGTGCTCTGCTAAACTAATTTAGTCTCGGAAGCTATGAAACATTAATTAGTTGCTTACTACTACCCTATTAGTTTTTAGTGGACTCAAATTTTATTGACTGCAGATTCGGATCAATTAGGTACAATTGCGTTGTAAAACAGTGTTTAGTAATGTGAATTTTGAAACGAATACATTATTATGACAACCAATTGTTTTAAAGTGAGGTTCTTCAAATCCTTTCTTACTTTCTTAAATCCTGGAGATATATATACTCCAGAAAATAGGCCTCCTTCATACCTGTTTTCTGGAGTAAACTTTATCTATACTTCTACACTAATATTATAAAGAGGAAAGATTTGTATTTTTGTTGTTTTGTATGTAACGAATAGGCTCAAAAACTACTGGTCCGATTTCAAAAATTCTTTCACCATTAGAATGCTACATTATTCCTGAGTAACATAGGCTATATAATATTTTCAAAAAAGTTAGGGATCCTTACTAAAACTCCAATAATGGAACCCAAGGTGGAAAAAATAATCCTTAAATCGCGTGCGCTGCGAAAACTATTGATGATAGAACAAAATAATGTACTACGACTTTGCAGAACACGTCATCATCTACAAAAAATGTCACGACAGCATATGTCTAACTATTATAGTTATGTCACAATAAGTGTTCTTTTATTATAAAAATTTAATTGAAATATCGCCGCTAGAAAAGGGTCTTTATTTGTACCTTGGTATTAATCCTTATCCAAATAAGTCATTTCATAATTAAGACGGTTTCAATACCTATAGATTACTTCTTAAATTTTTCAAATCGGACATTTTATTCAAAAGATATGACGAAATTAAAACAATTAACGGGTCCACGGGGTGCAATTTCACTCACTCAGGGAGAAGGACGTGCAAATGTATGAAATAAGTAGACGCGAGGCTCGAACCCACGGTCTAAGTTTATCCTCAAATGTTTAAAAAATGTATGACCACCCATGCGAAGCTGGGACAGGCCGCTAGTCAAGATGATAAAGATAAGAAATGTAATGATGATGAATTTTTTTGTTGTACGAAAATTTACTGTACCGACAGTACAAAAAATCAAAGGACAACCTGAAACTTATAATGGTATGATCTCCAAAACAGAAATCTGTTACAGGATCTAAGATTAAAAGTGATGCCTACCGTGCATGCGGATTATTATCCGTGAGATTATTTCATTTTAATTTACAGCTTATTTATTTTATTTGCAGGGCTACGGTAGCGATTTCTTCGTCCCAAGATTGCTATCAAGTGGCGTAGGGGACTATTTATGTGCACATTACATTCTGCTGGCCCATGCGAGGGCCTACCATTTGTATGATAAGAAATTTCGACCGACTCAGAAAGGTAAATATTTTAGTTCCTTTATTTCCAAAGTTTACTGGTGTAACCAGAAAAGGCCAGTTTTTTACAACATAAAGGTAAAACTCTTGACCGCAATCTCACCTGATGTTAAGTGATGATGCGATCGACGATGTGGCACGTTTACCTAGAAAATACCT
Organism: Chloroclysta siterata; assembly: GCA_932294275.1. Taxonomy (NCBI): domain Eukaryota; kingdom Metazoa; phylum Arthropoda; class Insecta; order Lepidoptera; family Geometridae; genus Chloroclysta; species Chloroclysta siterata. Next base: position 19,670,130 of record OW028595.1, on the reverse strand, counting down.
ATTCACTCTTCTCTTGAAAACATCCAAATTATAGGTATTCGGAAAAACAGACGCCGGTAAGGAATTCCATTCTTTGGTCTTAAACATTATAAATGTTGAAGCAAAGCGCTTGGTGCGGGCAGTTGGTATGTCAACTATGAATGGATGTCTCGTTTCCGTACGTCTGGTGGTCAGATGGTAGAACGGGGATGAGAGGATCAAGCTGTGGAGTGCCGTCGCACACTCTCCGAACTGTATCCTGTAGAATACCGATAGACAGGCAACTTTGCGGCGATGCTCGAGAGTCAGGAGCTTACTTGAACAACGTGTCGTTACCTATGAGCGAGAAATACTTTGACAGGTGGTCAGCCCCTTAACATCGAAAGTTTATTTTTAGGGAGAGTCGGAATAACGCTAGATGCATTTTGGGCGGAACCTAAAGATGAAACAAAAGAAGAGGACAAGGAAGCAGCTGAAAGATATTTACAGATGCACGTAAGTATTAATGAAACTTTTGGCATTCTGTGTTGTAGTGGTCCCGGCATAGGTATTGTAGGGATGTAACAATTAAACGATAGAATACTGACAACAGCGGGGCAACCCGCAACTCTAGAATTGAACTGTCAATTTAAGCCAGTGTGAAAACAGACTTGAAAATAGATTCGTTTTCCGGCATTTTGGAAAGCAACATCGCTTTTTTATTGTAATTGTTTTTCTATTGTTATTGTAATTTGTGTTGTATAATTTCGGTGGTATTTTAACCAACATTACTTGAGGTCTTAACACAAAGTGTAAACATTTGAAATGAAAGTATACTATGTGATATCCTGTTTTGACCGAAAATATTTCAAATGTTTTGGAGAAAACCGCCACCATTTTCTTTAAAACAGTTGACGGCCGACTTGACTATGGACTGACTTGGCTATAAAGTATTTTATCTATATCACTTGACACTAGCGTAATTGTCTGACAAATGACGGACAGATTCCATAAACAAAGAAAATAAGAAATAAAGAAGACTTGAAAATAGTTCTTAACATACCTAGCTTCTATAAGTTGACCTCTAACACACATACGTAGAATAACTTACACGTGTTTTACTAACTAATATAAAGCAAGATAAGTCGGAAGCAAATCCTACCATGTATTTGATTTGACACACGAGTTACAGAGGTGGAAAACACAATGACGCCATCTGGTTTGGCAAGTATAGCGGAAGAATTTACTGCTGCTTATACAATAATACAATACAATACCATATTATGCGGGAAGTCAGTCGATATCAGCTCTAAAAAACATTTCTGAACTATATGAACGTGCCCTACATGCACTGCCCTGCGTCCATCAACTTGACGCATACAGATTTTAAGCCTCATGTGCCTCTAATTTCACCGGAAACCACACTCTTCGAACCGAATCACAGCAACGATGCTTGGCGGCAGATAAAGGCATGGTGGGTGGTAGTACTTCCCCGGACGAGCCCTTCACAAAGAGCTCTACTACTCTTAGAAATTAGTATGGCGGAAGCCTTGGTTCATCCCAATGGACTTATTCAGTGTGATGATATTATTTCCTCTGAAAATCAGCATTGGATAGGTAGCTGCCTTCCTATTCAACTTTGGTGCTGAGCATAAACAAAATTGACCTTACACTCACTAATATACCTAGTGATAGGATGGGTGGGTGCGCAGGGTTAATTTACCTTACATTTTTTTGTTTTACCTATATTTTATTTTCATTCCGTGTCCATGTATCTTTGTTATTTTTACCATTTGTCTGTTTTCAATAAAATATTTCATTTCATTTCATATATCTACAGTAATCGAGATCAGTGGTTTTTACACAAAGCATCCACTTCACAAAAAGCTTTGGCAAATATAATTGTTTGTAATCCGTTTATTAATTAATCCGCTCTGAAAATTAATTCAATTACGGACCACCATTTTTATTTACTGAAACGTGGCTTTGTCTATCAATTATAAAAATTCTAAGTGTAATTTTTAACTTTTCACGATCGGTATTTTGATGAGACGATTACTGACGCCCTTCTATAGCAGAAATTATTTATATTTTATGAAATGAAATGAAATTTATTTATTGATAGCTAAAGCAAACACATAGACATTAATAATAGATAATATTGCTAAGTGGCGTTAGTATCTCGTCAAATTTACAGAACACAAAATATAAAATATACCTCTAAATAATATCAGCTGTAAAGGGGCGTCGTCGTCTTATTAAAATAAATGTAGATAGGTAACAATTTTTTAAATTAAGTCAAAATATTTATAAAAATTGTATTATACACATAAAGCAATATACCTAATTAAATAAAAAAACTTAGTTCATCTTTAAAATGTGTGTAGTCATTAGCTTGATACTCGCTTACATTGTATATGGTCTTATCCAGCAGTAATTTTTTAATGTTATTATTGAATGAGTTATCACATGTCAGTAGTCTAATATATAGAGGAAGTTTGTTGTATAATTTGGGTCCAACAACCTGAGGTAGTTTTTCGGAAAAAGAAAGTCTATGTTTTACAGATTCTAAGCACATCTTATGTCTATTACTACGTTCGTTATTGCTACCTCTAATTTTAAAATCTTTGAGATTTTGCCTGACATATTTAAGGCATTCTAAGATGTATACTGATGAAGAAGTCAATATTTGTTCAGTTTTAAAGTGTGCTCTACAGGAATCTTTATATTTGGCGCCTACAAGAACCCTGACTGCAACTTTAATACTCGTTCGCTATCTGTTGAATTACCCCACAAAATTAATCCATATGACATGATTGAATGAACGTATCATTTCGCATATGTTTCAACTATGTATTTTTTAAAAATTGATGAGATACTAACGCCACTTATTCACATTCATTCATAATCAATTAATAGTTTTCATTTCATTTGATTATAATTTAATGATCATTTCATTTCATTTTGGAATACAATTGAAATTTCAGTAACAAAAGTAATACGCGATAATATTCATGTATTTGTGATTTGCCTCACGCCACAGTCTCGAACACAATATGACTGATGGGTCTATACACTCTATGAATAATAAAAATCTCTTGTATTTTCCAGATGGGCCTCTACGCACACCCAATATTTTCCGAAACTGGTGATTACCCTGATCTAGTCCGTCAGATCATAAACAATAGAAGCATTGAACAAGGGTTTACGAGATCACGCCTACCTTACTTCTCGAATGAAGAGGTCAGTTCGGCGACGTGAATATTGAAGTATTTATGGGCATAATAAACTCCAATGTTTATAAATGAAGCTTTTACCCTTAGGGTACGAATATAGTCTTCATATCCACAGTGTTTTTGTGATGAATGATAAAACTTTCTTTGTTTGGTTATATATTTTGTAGAATCACATATATATAAATAATTTATGTGTACGAAATTTGATAGTTATAGGTTCGCAATCTTGATACCAAAAAAACTTCGTTTTCACGCAATTTATATTATTAGGTTCTATTTCGCATATCACTGAAATCGGTTTAACAGGCCGTTTGGATAATTTATTAGAAAGGGTGTAAAGGTTTTTCCTAAGGCGATTGTGAAATTTATTATTACCTAAGTATTTTTTTGCAGATCAAATCTCTACGAGGCAGTGCTGATTTCTTCGGCCTGAATCACTACACAACTTTTATAATGTCGCCGTCGTCGATGGAGAAGGGATGGAGGGTACCGTCCATGGACCATGATACCGCGGTCAAAGTAGATCAGAACCCAGACTGGCCAATACCTGGAGCTGAGTGGTTGTCGGTAAGTTTGAAACTGTTCACTATTAAAGTAGGTAAAAGAAACAATAACCAAACTTCTCGCACGCACATTTTACCATTTTTGGAGATTTAAAATTAGTGATAGAAAAATCGCAAGCAACAAAGTTTTGTAAAATAGCATTACAAAGATTCAGCAATTCAAATTCAATTCTTTCACCACACTGTTTCGAAAAAACTGGCACTACAAGAAGAAGGTTCAGCACATCATTGAATACATTTTAGCCTGGTAGGTATTGAACTTTTGTTTGAAACAGCTGTTTTTTTTTTCGCGTTCACAGTGTTGGTTCCTTAGAAAAAGTTGTTCATATTGATGGGTACTTTAGCCCCCTGAAGTTTATATACACAACTTATGGATACCTTGTATAGAGTTAAAAGACCGAGAATGTAAAATACATAACCTTGTCCCTAAAATTATAACGCAACGTCAAAATATTCGGAGCAAAATAGCGAAATAAATCGATGGGCGGTCGTTGTTGACTTTAACATTGATGTCCAACGTCGATACGTGGGCCTATACATCATAGTCATAATTAAATTATAACGTAAAAGTACATACTTATTAACAAATGCGTTTTAAAATTATTAGATAGCCTTTATAGCTCAGTTATTGGTAGTAGCTCTGCCTTCAGATTTGTAGGCCATTGATTGATCGCCATTGAGGACAAAAATTTGTGTGATAAACATAGATGTTTGTTCCCTACGGATTATTATAATTATTATAAGGATGTTTTTACAAAAAAAGTATATTAATATTACAGCTATCTGGTTCCCATATCACAAGCATTGCTTACTTTGGGTCTATAAAGTTTTATGTGGGAAGTCCGCCAATATTTATTTATTCATTACTGAAGCAGTGGTATTTGCCTGATGTAATAAACCCGGAAACACACACCCAATGTCCGTCCATACTTAATTAGGAAAGGAGGAGATTTGGATAGTGAATATCCAACTTTACTGAAGCAACTGGTCAAGTCCGTTGGCAGAGCAGGAGTAGAAGTTGGTTGTTTATCTCGAAACTTGTAGTTGCACGCCGATTTCGTGGAATTGAATTTCTGTTCCTGTAAAAGCTAATTTGCAGACAAAATAGTCGCTCTGTTTACTGAATATTGAAGTGTTTGCTGTGGCTTGAGTGTTATAGGATATTCTAACTGAAGCCTGAGTTGCGTGAAATTAACTCATTTTGTAGATTGCAATCGTGTGAATAACAAAGACAGCAAGTCAAATAATTCATATTCAAAAATATAAAAAAATAGATCAGTCATCTGTGCTTGGATTGTGAAATCAAATACCCCGTGTACACTCAGATCATGTCCGTGGAAATGTGCAGAGACATGAGCAGGGACTTGGGCAATGCGAGAATGTAAACAGGCCACTTCCATGTCCACTCGCGTTGCCGTTCGCGTTGCCCGTGTTGCGTGAACACACATTGCCGGCAACGCTGCCACAAACATAATATGGACGGCAACATTTCCGTCCACGCGAATGGCAGCGCGAATGTCTAAATGTAACCGCAGTGAAAGGTATTCAAGAAGAAGAAGATATTCCAAGTAATTTCATAGAAAAAGGCGTTTCAATAAACCAATCTATAATTTGCAACAAAGTTACATTTATAAGTATCCTTCCATCCAATAATCATTTGCAACGAAATTATATTTATTGCTACTTTGTTGCAAATTATTCTTCTATCAGTGTAAACATTCCTTATCTATGATGACGATCTACACACTGCCTTAAGTTATGTGAAGGTAATTAATCTTGCCAGAGCGACTTCGCGCAGGCATTAAGTAGGCAAGTTGGTGTTTGACCGATAGTTCTTATCTCTCGGTCAAGGTCAAATATACCGCCTTCACATATCGTAGTAGCTCTGCCTTCTGCGCCGTAAGCCGTGGTTTCGATTCCCACCGAGAACAAGTATTTGTGTGATGAACAGGTGTTTGTTCTCTGCCCGGGTGTTATTTAATATTATAAGTAAGTATTTACAAAAAAAGAGCTGGGGGCGAGAGAGCGCTGTCTGGAATGTCCACCAATATTTATTTTAAATTATTTTCTTTTTTAATATATACTTTCAATAAAATAAAATAAAAATTTGTTTAGGCTTCATTTATCTGCCAGACAGATTCAGAGGCATTTTTAAACTACTAGCTGATAAGCCACCTGTCAAGTCACGCACGATAGGAACGTGCCCTTCGATGCACTGTCCTGCGTCCATCAACTTGAGGCATACAGATGTTAAGCCTGCCTGTAATTTCACCGGCAACCACACCCTTCAAACCGAAACACAGCAATGCTTACACTATGGGATCTGCGATCCTTGCGAAGTACAGCAGATTCGAACCATATTGTTACTGTGATTTATTCTCCTAATAAGTTCTAAATGAGATTTTGGCAGTAGGTGAGTTTTAGAATAATTATTTGCTTGTCTTCAAAGCAATAGTAGGTATGATTTGAAGTCTAAATAAAAGGCACACAGGTATTAACTGTTTGATTGTTTTTTATTGAATGTCAAGGTTATGTAGTTCCGTGTAGTAACGGCTAGTAAACAAACTACGAGTAACCGAGTGTACCATAACCAACAATTATTTATATTGTTACTGTTTTATGATGCAAACCATTGTCTCAAAATGTTTTATAAAAATAGATTCATTTTTAAATAAAGTTCTCAAAGCAATCACCTGTATTAATGGAGTGCATTCAAAAATATTTGTCTCTCTTGTCGTGTCACTAGTTTCTATCGAAATAGTGTGGTGAAAGGATTTTAAGTGTGCCTCAAGAGGCTCCTTTCAAGCACTTGACACATGTTATAGAACTTTTTAGGTTCTACGACATGCCGGTTTCCTCGCGATGTTTTCCGTTTGAGAGTACTGGCATTGTGCACATAAATTTTTGAACAGAAAAACTCATTGGTGCCCGACCGGTTCGATCCCACGACCTTAGGATCGGAAGGCGGGGCCGCTACCACTAGACCACCAGTGCTCTAAAATGTTTGTTGGAAGCTACATATAGAAGAGTTCGATGCAGACTACTGTCACACAACTTCTCGCTCGCACATTTTAACATTTCTAAGGTTACAAATTCACAAAATGACACTGAAACTTAGCTTATACTATGCCTATGCTTTCCTCCGAAACTTAGTTGTTTGCGATTTTTCATACCATACCTTCAGTAATTTTATATCTTCAAAAGAGGAGTTGTTTGATGGGTGTCAGTCGCTTAAATAAGCATGCTGTACTCAAGAACTGCTGGCTGATCACATAACTTTGTTGCAATCAGTTTCTGTTTGTAATAAGTAAATATGACGGCTTTGCATTTTAGCTGCAGTTGCTAACAGAGTTTAGATTACAACTGATGTTTCTATTGATGGATAATCGCAAAACTTTCATATTGTTTTATATACTTATTGGTTTCATATAGAAACTGATTGCAACAAAGTTATGTGATCAGCTAGCTGAGTACACCTTCTGTTCTGGGTAAAAGTAAATGCTGTGGTTTTCAGTTGGAAATTTTAGTATGCAACAGAGATTGTAAATGTATTCCTTTTATTGCACAGATCTACCCACAAGGTTTCCGGAGACTGCTCAATTGGCTGACCAAGAATTATGGCAAAAAGGTTCCCATAATAATAACGGAAAATGGAATGTCTGATTCTGGGTCCCGGGACGATTATGGTCGAGTGGATTATTTCAATAAATACCTTTATCAGCTGTTGCTGGCGATCTACGAGGATGATTGCAACGTTACGGGGTATTTTGCCTGGACTCTGATGGACGACTTCGAGTGGTCTGACGGCTTTAAGTAAGTTCATTTTTCTTCCTACTTAATATACAAAATAATACAATAAAAGTTTATTGTAAAAAAACTGAGTAAACTACTAACTAGTAAAATAGTATACCTATTATGCAATTAGTAAATATAGGACGGATTTAAAGCGAGGGCCGTATATGAATCACGAGCAAGTGATTCAAGTGTTAGAATTCTGAGCGACGCGAGTGATACATGACCCTCGATATAAATTTTATTCAAGAGTTGCTTATTATATTTTATACCATGACTACGAGAAAAAGAAAGATTTAAGCGAAAATAGACACATAATGAAGAGTTAAGACACTTATGGTTAAATTAATTAAAATAGAACACAAACACAAAATAGTTTTTATTCTAATGTCGGCCAATCAAATCTCAAGGAGTTATTTGCACAAGGAGTGTGTATGTCGATTATTCTTTGCACAAGGAATTTGTATCGAGTATTTTTTGCGCAAGGAGATTTATAGCATTGAGTGAGATGGAGGTCGAATGTATTGATGTTTTCTTAATTGCTTTTTATTCACTGTTTTCAGTGAATAAAATAAGCTTCTTAGAGGGGGAATGGTTTAATTACATTTTACACACAATATGTTATTTTTAAATTTGACAATTGGAGTGTTCTCAGCACTAATTATGCATATCATTATAAATGATACGCAGGGCTGGTTTTCAGCCTACCTCGATGCTCGATCAAAAATTACAGTCGGAAAGGTAGTGAAACAGGTCAATAATAATAAAAAAAGAACACTAATGAGCAGGAAGCACTAAACTAATTACAGGTTGAATAAGAAAAAAAAAATTAAATTAATTTACTTTTTTTAATTGTTTTAACTTATACATGGTGTTCCATAAGTTGTGTATATAAACTTCAGGGGGCTAAAGTACCCATTAATATGAACAACTTTTTCTAAGGAACCAACACTGTGAACGCGAAAAAAAAAACAGCTGTTTCATACAAAAGAGGCGCACTTAAAATCCTTTCACCACACTGTTTCGAAAGAAACTAGTGACACGACAAGTAGAGAGGCGGTCCATCGGGTTTAAGCTTCGTTTTCCGGCTTTTAGTTGCCATTGAAAAGCCTTTATCCCTCAGCGATTGTCGGTTCTCCGAGCTAAATATGCTTAGAGAACAAAATAAATATGCTTCCCTATAACGCTAAAAACCTGTTTATTTATTCTGATAAATAAAATAATTTATTATCTTGTCGTGCTTGGCAAAAGGATACTGAGTAGTCATTCCTTGAGACAAATCTAGTATAGGTTATTTCTAATAGGCATAAATGGTCTATTAGAAATAACTTGAAATATAGGATGAACAGGCGTTAGTTTTTGGACATAATAAAGTCGCTGACGGAATTTAGCAGCATCAAATGAGTGCGTTGCACAAAGCTAGGACATGATTCCGCAAGTGCTTTAAAATCGTATGAAACCAAGCGTGCCAAATAATTGTACTAATAGTAGTACAATTATTTGGCACGCTTGGTTTCATGACCTCACCACTGAGTTTAGCAGTGTACAACTGAGTGCATTCACTTGAGATGGAAATGGTGGCGAAGAGAGCAACTTGCAATATCTAGTACAATGTAAGTCTAAGGTGCAGACATTTGTTCCGCGTTTCAGCAGGCCATTCAACCATGCTTTGTCTAAATAAAAACTTTCGAGAGTATGGAGGCTCGTTATGCACCTCTATCGAGCGAGCTGAGAACAATCATATCTCTATACAAAATGCAGGCTAGCAATACGAAAAACCAAATACCAGAAACGGAAAACAAAACTAAGACTTCAGGTACTGTTGTCTTCAAATATGCGTTTATCGCTAAAGATTGTATTCTGCAGGGTGATTGCGTAACTTTGTTGCAATCAGTTTCTATATGAAACCAATAAGTATATAAAACAATATGAAAGTTTTGCAATTATCTATCAATAGAAACACCAGTTGTAATCTAACTTTGTTAGCAGCTGCAGCTAAAATGTAACCGCATAGCCGTCATATTTACTTATTACAAACAGAAACTGACTGCAACATAGTAACGTAATCACCCTAATGTTGTCTTCAAATATGCGTTTATCGCTAAGGCAAAGCATAGCGTGATTGTATTCAGAACAAACTCAACAGCAAGGCCTCTGAGCCCCGTGGCAACTTTAGAGCTGTACCCCAAGTATGAGTTTTGCTTACCATATTTGGTTTTTCGTTTTACGTTTTTGTTCCGTGTTCATTGCGGGTTTTGTATGAAGACGCGATAGGGATACCGATACGGAACTTTACAAAACCTGCAATGAGCACGGAACAAAAACGAATCGTTTTTGCTCCGTGCTCATTGCGGGTTTTGTATGAAGACGCGATAGGGATACCGATATGGAACTTTACAAAACCTGCAATGAGCACGGAACAAAAACGTAAAACGAAAAACCAAATATGGTAAGCAGAACTCATACTTGTGGTACTGGTCGTATCGTGACTCACGAACGAACAACAAAACAAATTATCTAATAACACGATCATTTTGTTGATTAATAAGCAAACAGGGTACAACAATAAAATTATTTACTCGTACATTTATAGTGCCGCGTGGCGTGTTATGATAGATTAATTATAAATTTATTTACGATTGTACAGACAGATACAGAGATTATTGCAATAAGATTAAATTATTAACTATACTAGCAGCTGCCTGCAAATTCACTCCCGTGTTAAAGTCAAATGGTCTTATTCATATCGGTTGCGAACCAACACTGTGAACGCGAAAAAAAAACAGTTGTTTCATACAAAAAGTTCAATACCTACCTGGCTAAAATGTATGAAACAGCTGTTTTTTTTCGCGTTCACAGTGCTGATTTCTTAGAAAAAGTTATTCATATTGATGGTAACTTTAGCCCCCTGAAGTTTTCGGGAGTGGCATTTTAACCCCCTATACAAGGTGTTCCATAAGTTGTGTATATAAACTTCAGGAGGCTAAAGTACCCATTAATATGAACAACTTTTTCTAAGGAACCAACACTGTGAACGCGAAAAAAAAAACAGCTGTTTCATACAAAAGTTCAATACCTACCAGGCTAAAATGTATGAAACAGCTGTTTTTTTTTTCGCGTTCTCAGTGTTGGTTCCTTAGAAAAAGTTGTTCATATTAATGGGTACTTTAGCCTCCTGAAGTTTATATACACAACTTATGGAACACCTTGTATAGGGGGTTAAAATGCCACTCCCGAAAACTTCAGGGGGCTAAAGTTACCATCAATATGAATAACTTTTTCTAAGAAATCAGCACTGTGAACGCGAAAAAAAACAGCTGTTTCATACATTTTAGCCAGGTAGGTATTGAACTTTTTGTATGAAACAACTGTTTTTTTTTCGCGTTCACAGTGTTGGTTCGCAACCGATATGAATAAGACCATTTGACTTTAACACGGGAGTGAATTTGCAGGCAGCTGCTAGTATAGTTAATAATTTAATCTTATTGCAATAATCTCTGTATCTGTCTGTACAATCGTAAATAAATTTATAATTAATCTATCATAACACGCCACGCGGCACTATAAATGTACGAGTAAATAATTTTATTGTTGTACCCTGTTTGCTTATTAATCAACAAAATGATCGTGTTATTAGATAATTTGTTTTGTTGTTCGTTCGTGAGTCACGATACGACCAGTACCACAAGTATGAGTTCTGCTTACCATATTTGGTTTTTCGTTTTACGTTTTTGTTCCGTGCTCATTGCAGGTTTTGTAAAGTTCCATATCGGTATCCCTATCGCGTCTTCATACAAAACCCGCAATGAGCACGGAGCAAAAACGATTCGTTTTTGTTCCGTGCTCATTGCAGGTTTTGTAAAGTTCCGTATCGGTATCCCTATCGCGTCTTCATACAAAACCCGCAATGAACACGGAACAAAAACGTAAAACGAAAAACCAAATATGGTAAGCAAAACTCATACTTGGGGTACAGCTCTAAAGTTGCCACGGGGCTCAGAGGCCTTGCTGTTGAGTTTGTTCTGAATACAATCACGCTATGCTTTGCCTTAGCGATAAACGCATATTTGAAGACAACATTAGGGTGATTACGTTACTATGTTGCAGTCAGTTTCTGTTTGTAATAAGTAAATATGACGGCTATGCGGTTACATTTTAGCTGCAGCTGCTAACAAAGTTAGATTACAACTGGTGTTTCTATTGATAGATAATTGCAAAACTTTCATATTGTTTTATATACTTATTGGTTTCATATAGAAACTGATTGCAACAAAGTTACGCAATCACCCTGCAGAATACAATCTTTAGCGATAAACGCATATTTGAAGACAACAGTACCTGAAGTCTTAGTTTTGTTTTCCGTTTCTGGTATTTGGTTTTTCGTATTGCTAGCCTGCATTTTGTATAGAGATATGATTGTTCTCAGCTCGCTCGATAGAGGTGCATAACGAGCCTCCATACTCTCGAAAGTTTTTATTTAGACAAAGCATGGTTGAATGGCCTGCTGAAACGCGGAACAAATGTCTGCACCTTAGACTTACATTGTACTAGATATTGCAAGTTGCTCTCTTCGCCACCATTTCCATCTCAAGTGAATGCACTCAGTTGTACACTGCTAAACTCAGTGGTGAGGTCATGAAACCAAGCGTGCCAAATAATTGTACTACTATTAGTACAATTATTTGGCACGCTTGGTTTCATACGATTTTAAAGCACTTGCGGAATCATGTCCTAGCTTTGTGCAACGCACTCATTTGATGCTGCTAAATTCCGTCAGCGACTTTATTATGTCCAAAAACTAACGCCTGTTCATCCTATATTTCAAGTTATTTCTAATAGACCATTTATGCCTATTAGAAATAACCTATACTAGATTTGTCTCAAGGAATGACTACTCAGTATCCTTTTGCCAAGCACGACAAGATAATAAATTATTTTATTTATCAGAATAAATAAACAGGTTTTTAGCGTTATAGGGAAGCATATTTATTTTGTTCTCTAAGCATATTTAGCTCGGAGAACCGACAATCGCTGAGGGATAAAGGCTTTTCAATGGCAACTAAAAGCCGGAAAACGAAGCTTAAACCCGATGGACCGCCTCTCTACTTGTCGTGTCACTAGTTTCTTTCGAAACAGTGTGGTGAAAGGATTTTAAGTGCGCCTCAAGAGGCTCCTTTCGAGCACTCGACACATGTTACAGAACTTTTTAGGTTCCACGACATTCGGTTTCCTCACGATGTTTTCCTTCAAATAATTGGCATTAATTTTAATAAAGGCATAAAGGCATTGTGCACATAATTTTATGAACAGAAAAACTCATTGGTTCACGACCGGTTTCGAACCCACGACCTAAGGATCGGAAGGCGGGGCCGCTACCTTTAGACCATCAGTGCTCTCAGTGATGGACCGCTGATATTATATAGATTACGGGAAGCAGGTGGATGGAGAATGCTCTGAATCATTCTTGAAAATGTGTAAGGGAGGCCTATGTCCAACAGTGGACTTTTTCAGGCTTATAATGATGATACAACTAAGCACAACACTCTGTGTCTGCATTATCTACAAACATTAATTTGAAGTCTGGGTGTTATCACTACTAACTTTAGCTTTGAGATCTTTTTAAAAACTACGCTAAAACACTGTTTATCTTTCCAGAACGAAGTTTGGGCTGTTCAGCGTGGATTTCGACAGTCCGGAGAAGACAAGAACCCCTAAACTTTCCGCTCTCAACTACGCAGACATCGTCCGAACGAGAAGGATAAATTTTGATAAGTTTATGAAGAGAAAACCTAGCGCTAACAGCGTTAGATAGTTTAATTATATTTATCTGTTAATGAGTTCTGTCGATGTGACTCTGCCTACTTTCTTAGATATTTACAGAGATTTTGAGTGCCAAAAGATTTAAAAAGATTTCAAACGTACCTAAGAATTACGTCGTGCGTTACTGTTTCATGTTGTTCTTTAAATGAAATTTAATTTGTAAATAGTCTAGGTATAAGATTTTATTTATAACTTTAAGAATTAAACAAATTAAGCTAATTATAAACATGAGTTTTTTATTAGAATTATGATTAATTTCAAAGTAAAAGTCAACATGGTTTTATTGGGTTTCAACCGTTAAACAGCTCATTCGCACATATTAACATTTTAGATGAAATAAAATAATGAAGGTCGTTATGAAGAATAGCAAACCAACAAAGTTTCAAAGAATACCATTTCAAAGGTAGATATCTAGTTGTTAATTTTATACAACTAGCTGATGGAACAAGCATATGGCCGAGTGGCCGATAAGCAGAGTGGTAACTGCTTGGTACAGGTTGCTTGGGTACCTAATAAAACACATATTTATATAACGTCCGCCTGGGTTGGCCGCCTGGAATCGAGTGCCCCCGACCGTGGTGCGTACGGTTGCTACCCGCCTCCAATCAGCGCGCATAGTTTTTTGTTATACACTACAGTAACCAACACCTATAACAAAGCAATCCCTCGTAAGTCACGCACAATAGAAACGTGTCCTATGCCTATGCCCATGCACTGCCCTGCGTCCATCAACTTGAGACATACAGATGTAAAGCATCATGTGCATGTAATTACACCGGCAACCACACTCTACAAACCGAAACACAGCAACGCTGCTTGGTGGCAGATAAAAGCGTGGTGGTAGTACTTCCCCGGACGAGCCCTTCACAAAGAGCTCTACTACTATTAAAATTACTACTACTACTACTACTACTCTTGTGCTTGTAGAAGCTGTAAGAATCTGTATTGGTACCTCAAATGAATTGAGAACAATATCTCCTTCTTAGGGTATAGGGTATAATTCGTCCCTCGCAATTTGGAAGTATAAACTTTGTTGGTTGCATTTCGAGCATGACGTCCCAAGCAAAACCCTTGGTAGCATTTATTCGTTCCGCATTTTAATGTAAAATAAAAACTAAAACAAATTCATGACTTTGATCCACAGGCACGGTAGATATCCCCTCAGATCTCTTAGTACCAACTACTTACTCCAGATTCTTTGAGGACGTCTAAGGGTAAGTCAGAGGTATGTCCAAACATTACATTTGGCAAATACTCACATTTTGCAGTAGTTTGTATTCCATACGTGACAGGTTGCAAGCCCATCGCCGCTGTTAGAATACTAATTGGTTTCCTCACGATGTTTTCCATCACGATTTAAGACCACTGGCATTCCGCACATAAATTTTTCGATAGGAAAAATCTAATGGATTTTTCCTGCACCACCGGATTCAAAACTACGACCTTACGATCGGAAGGCGGGGTCACTCCCACTAGACCACCGTTGCTCTCCGGTGCAGTATAATGTAATTTAACTCATAGTATTAAACGTAACGTAGTTTATTCTTTTTTAGTCTCTTTATAGCAAATTCAACTTCATAACAGAAACAATCTCGACACAGCCTCCAGTAGTATTTCGTCATAACCAGACGGCCTTAGTGGAAGTACAGCCAGGAACAAGGGAATGCAGTTATTTGCATAGCTATCGGCGTAGGCCTTTTCTGAATCTAGGCAGGTACTGTGGCTTATCGTATAGCCTTGTTTATATTCTAAGTACTGTCAACAGCGTTATGATTTTCTGAGAATCTTGCTATATAACTTCGTCGTAAATTTCATCATTTTTGAGGTTATAAAATCACTGAATTTAGTTCTGAAAAATCGCATACAACTATTTATCCCAAAGTTCAGCAAAAATATATTTTTAATCCAAACAATTTTTCGTACCAAAAATCATTTTTGCACTATTGTGGTGATATTAACTATTAACGCGCCTCTGATTTAACAACTTTGCCTTTATAAATAAGACTATAGTAAGATAATTTTTTTTAGAATTATTATAAATTTAGTTTAGCTAATCTTATACACATTTATTATTAAGAAGCTGACGCCCGCGACTTTGTCTGCGTAGGATTAGTCACACAATATCTTTATAAATTGTAGCCTATGTGTTATTCTGATGTATAAGCTATTATTATTGTAAAGTTTCATTAAAATCCATTCGGTAGTTTTTACGTGAAAGAGTAACAAACATCCATACTTACAAACTTTCGCGTTTATAATATTAGTAGGATTTAAAAAACTACAAGTATGTAGTGTTTAAATTACTCATTGAATTAAATATCTAATATGTAAACTTTTCCAACATGTCTCAAAGATTCACAAACAAAGTCGGACAACAGTCATTTGTATTCTATGCTAAGAGATCACGCTCCATCAGTTTCCAAAGCCAAGCTAGAAAGCTGATAATTTATTCACGATCTGCTGAACTAACACAAAGCAACCAACAGCGTTCCTAAAATAGTCAGATATCGGGGACATGTCAAGTGCTTTTACGTAAGATACTGGTTTTAGTATCTACTACTACTTGGGGTTGGTTATCTAACCAACCCCAAGCAACCTGTACAGTACAGCGTGGTCCAAATACACTTGCATCTTATTGTTGGAAAATGCAGCTTCTTCAAAGACAAACAATAAAAAAAAAAGAACACCGGAGGAGCGGATGTGAGGACTTTTGATCGTAAAGACGTAGGTTTGAAACTAGTCATGCAGCAATGGTTTTTTCGATAGAACATTTTAAAAAAATTATGCGGTCTTCCCCACGATTAAAAAAAAAACCCCTCGAAATTTGTACACATTTCCATTTAACATGGATTTTAATGAAATTTTACAATAATATAGCATAAACATCAGTATAACACATAGGCTACAATTTATAAAGATATTGTGTGACTAATCCTGCGCAGCCGAAGTCGCGGGCACCAGCTTGACCTGTTGTATGGAAAATCAACTACGGAAAATGTGGGTATGTTCCAACCTCCCCTCAGACATACTTGATGAATCTTGAGTTGGTACACCTAGTACCAACTCGAGATTCTTACGACTAAGATTCTTCCTGGGGATCAAAGCCGTGAAGCTGTTTCCATCTCTTAATTAAGGAAGAAATTAGTTTAAATAGAATATAATTGACCTGCACTAAAAAGTGTAAGTGCTTACTCAAAATAATTATATGTTTCTCTGCCAATCTCCTACTCTGACTTCTTAGGTGATAGTTACCATTTAACATCACGCGGGACATGTGCTTGTTCCATCAGCAAGTAGTATAAAAAAACGAAACCACCACACTGTTTTGAAAGAAGTATTGGCACGACTCAGAAGAACTTAGAAAGGCGTAGTATTGTAAGTTATTTATGTAAGAACAAAGCTAGTGTAGAA
Source organism: Chloroclysta siterata (assembly GCA_932294275.1). NCBI lineage: Eukaryota > Metazoa > Arthropoda > Insecta > Lepidoptera > Geometridae > Chloroclysta > Chloroclysta siterata. The sequence goes on along the minus strand of OW028595.1, from coordinate 19,653,350 downwards.
AATTACTGCTCATATCCGTGTCTGAGTCTGCTTCTGAAACTGGTTTCTTTGCATAATATTACAGGAACCTGCTTTCTACGCAAGTTTATCTTCCGATGGGTCTTGCTTGAGCCAGCAAGACAAACTAAATCCTAACTTCGACCTATTTTAAGCGAATTTCAATTTGTTGAACAATCTTGTCGGACGTACCAAAGTTCAGAATAACTGACCTAAGTTATTCGATTATTGAAGCAACTTGTTGAACGAATAATAAACATAATATCTGTTCCAAGTGCCAATTTTAAATTTTGTCTGGAAGAGATCACTTTCACCGATAAGACCGCCGATTGTATAGTTTTATTTTTATGTGTAGGTACTGTTGTAGGTATTTGGATTACAGTAAATTATTTTTATTCATTCAGCTCCATATTTTTAGAGACAAAGTTTTTTGACAATATTACCAGTTTTTTTTTATATGGTATAGTACCAATAGATTCAAGAAAATACGAGTAGATTCAAGAAATATTCATTAAGTATAAGTTTTATAAGATGAAGACTATTGACAATTCAGAGTTTTTATGTCATTGAGTACCATGTTCATACCTCTTTAGAGTAGAGCTCTTTGTGAAGGGCTCGTCCGGGGAAGTACTACCACGCCTTTTTCTGCCGCCAAGCAGCGTTGCTGTGTTTCGGTTTGAAGAGTGTGGTTGCCGGTGAAATTACAGGCACATGAGGCTTAACATCTGTATGCATCAAGTTGATGGACGCAGGGCAGTGTATCGTAGGGTACGTTCCCATCGTCCGTGACTTACGAGGTAATGCTTTGTTATAGGTGATGGTTACCACTTAATATCATTTGGGCCGTCTGCTTGTTCCATCAGTTGTATAAGAAATTATTTATGTGATTATTGGAATTTATTCTCTCAGTGTGATTTTCAAAGAAGTTGCTCTTTTTAAAGTCTAAATTGGAATTAAACTAGACTTAGGTATTATGTTTTCAGGGTTCCGAAGTACGAAAAGATTTTTTATACTTAGGTTATTTTTGAATTGGTTTTTTGTTTGTGTGTTTGTTTGAGATTGTATTTTCTTGATTTGTGACACGAATCAATGTCATAGTCACAAAAAGGTGTGTGGATTGTTCGATAATAATTATAGCGTTCAATACAAACCTATATAGGTACGTGTGGACTCTAGTGATCAACCTAGGTAGGAGGTGTTTGCCAAAGCTTAGCGACTGTATAGCCGGGATCAACAGCTTTACATGCACTCCGACTAAACCACTCGTTTGTAGCAAGTGCCCTCTGTATGTCTTGGATGTCTAGATCAAAATGAACTATCAACGACAACAATGTGGAACAAGCAGAACGGTCGAGATGGTAATATATACAATAAAAAAGCAAGTGAAGCTTAACATCTGTATGTTAAGTTAATGGAATAGAATAAAAAAAGTTGATTTTCCGTCAAAAAATACTTAAACTATTGGACGCAGGGCAGTACATCATAGGGCACGTTACTATCATGCGTGATTCGTACGTGAAGGCAATGCTTTGTTTTAGGTGATACGCGCATTTCAGTTAATCCCTTTTTTTCCAGAAAATGTTAAATAGTAGGTTAGGTTAGATAGTTACCACTTAAGATCAGGTTGATCTGATAACTACTTATCAACAAGTAGTATAAAAATAATTGCTTTAGTTGACGTTAATCTAAAACTACCAGACATAATATTTCAAATTGTGTCTCCTGCTTCTTGATATTGTTACAAACTGTCGCTAATGGTAGGTCCGTAACGTTCATTATTCATGTTAGAAGTTCAGAATATTTATTAAGTCTATTAAGCACAGTTCTTAAGTAGATAAGAGTTAGAGTGTTCATTGAGCAGTTAACAAGAACGATAAAACTTAAACACCTGAGTTTCCAACAATAGAACTTATCCATTCTATTCAAAAGCGATAATGAGCAAACAATGGCTCTTAACTGTTGGTCTATTAGGCGACAATTTACAAGAGGAATTAAAAGTGTAACAGAGTGCAAGCTTCATGTTGCAACTGCATTTGGTCGTGTAACGTTAAGCACAGTTCAACCAATATTCAACTCTTATTACTTTTGATAGGGCATAAAGTAAAACACTTTTGTAGAGAGTCCTGAAAGGCCAGTCAGGATCGACAAGCAACTCTGAACTCTAACTACTGGGTCATAAGGTCCAACAGTTTTGTAAACTTGATTAATTTATCTGTATTTGAGCTATTCATTAAGTTCGAGCAGATATAAAAAGTAAATAATTAAGTATGATTGTAGAAAATAAATTAAATCACGTTTATTTATTCACAGCATCTAAAAAACGAGGTCATTTGACAGAGAACTGGAAATGTATAGGGCCTCCCCTATAGATTTCCAGTTCTATGTCCAGCAGTGAACTTTTCAAAATAATGATGATGATTATTAACTAGATTGCCAAAAACCAGGCCCTGTGACACGTGACACTCAAAGATAAAAGTCAAAGTCAAAAGTTGAATCACAAAGATCACTTTGAAACGCCTTAAAACTAGGTGCCAGTTCCACGTGACCAAGACCAGAAGAACAGGCAACAAACTTACGGCTTGGTTCCTACTGTTCTTTTGAATGATCCTTTTACATTACTTTTACTCCTTTTTACATTGTAATATAATAGAATATTAAAGCTAAATTCGATTGGCAATCAAATTAAGTGTAGCAAAATACCCGAAAACAGGTAGAGGTATTCAAACTCATCAAACAAATCATGTCCACCAGCGACTGCAATAGGTTGATAATGATTGTTTCGTCCCCAAAACGGCTGTACCGTTTAAATCCAAGTTAATGTCCACGGATACACATCATGCTGCACGAAGCCAAAGAAATATGACACTTACTGCAAGGACATAAAAGAGAGCAGTGTGCATCCATGTAGTCGGTAGCCACTTGAGTTGGCGCATCGAAATCTTGTTGCAAGCGACATCCTGATTGAGCGTTGTTTGTTTTCGTGTCGAAGCAACACAATGCACACGGCGCCAAACAAATGCTTAGCATAGAGTGCTTTCTTGGAAAAGCACAGCTTGATAAGCATTCGAGAATTGTGTAAGCTAAGCTAAAGTGTATATGCTATCACTTATTCGTAGAACGTTTTTTTTTAAATATTTAATCTAATTGTAATGAATTTTATTTGTCTTTTTTTTTAGTTTAGCTAACTTTAGATTGTTTGCAACGGTCTGCAGATAGTTCAACTGTTTCGTATGTATTTTGTACATTTTGTAAATACTTTTTATATTTATTTACAAAGAAAATTACATTCATTGTAATTTTCTTTGTAAATAAATGTTTATTTTATTTAAATTAGAACAAACATTACAGTATCGTATTATATTGGGTTTAAGAATAACATTTTCAATATTCCTTGATTGAACAACATTGTTACTGGAATCTGAACATCACTGCTGGTCTTTTTATTCTTGCCTTGTCACTAGTCTCTTTCGAAGCAGTGTGATGAAAGGATTTTAAATGCGCCTCAAACAGGCTCCTCTCTAAGTAATCTGCAGTAACTTACATTTGACAGCCTTACAGCTCAGTTGGTAGTAGCTCTGCCTTCTGCGCCGTAGGCCGTGGGTTCGATCCCCACCGAGAACAAATATTTGTGTGATGAACATAGATGTTTGTTCTCTGTCTGGGTGTTATTATATATTATAAGTATGTATTTACAAAAAAAAGTATATATGTATTATATCAGCTATCTGATTCCCATATTACAAGCTTTGGCTTAGTTTGGGGCTAGATAGTGCTGTTTGGATAGTCCACCAATATTTATTATTTATTTATTTAACTCTCTGAAAAGCTTTTTGTCTAAAGCAAGCCCTTTGATCAATAATATTTCTGATTTGCGAATTTGTTTGCAACTCCAACACCTAAAACTGGTAAGTAATACTAAGCTTGAGAACCAGTTTATTAATCAATTTAAATGCCCTTCGATTGGCAATAAATTCATATTTACATTGTTGAGACTCAATAATTAGACGCATGATCATAATCCTTTAATGGTTAGTATCAATTTACTAGCCATATTACTTGCGTCATGACATAGCTAACTTCGTTGATACGATTAAATGTAATTGGTATGCTATTTTTGTGTACCTACTCGTAAAAAAATAACTTGTTTACATCATCAGCCAAGGTTAGTAGAGTTTGAGTAGTAGAGCTCTTTGTGAAGGGCTCATCCGGGGAAGTACTACCACCACGCCTTTTTATGCCGCCAAGCAGCGTTGCTGTGATTCGGTTTGAAGAGTAATTACAGGCACATGAGGTTTAAGCAGGTTAGGCACGTTCCTATCGTGCGTGACTTGACTTACGAGGTTATGCGTTGTTATAGGTGATGGTTACCACTTAACATCAGGTGGGCCATCTGCTTGTTCCATCAGCTAGTTGTATAAAAAAAGGTTGCCTGATCGCTGTCACGATAAGGTTGTATTACAACAATTGCTAGTTTTTAAGTAAAACATGTGTATAGGTACGTATTATGACGATCGATCTTTCTATTAGAGTTAATTTTAGTCTATATGACCAAATAGATACAGTGTAGTTCAGTAGAAAAGCTACAGATACAAAGCCCGAAGAAACTCATCCATCAATGTTCGCAAACAAAACCTTATTTAATACAATTATCGTAAGATTGAAAACACGCCATCTTCCTAGCCTCGATTTTCCCCGAGAAAATCCTCAGTTTAGACAAAAAATCTATCCACAATAAACAAGAAGTTGAAAGGAAATAAAACTCAGCTTTTGGTGGTATCCATCTGCGCCACCACAGCGGAATCAAATATTTGGAAGCCAAACCATTTCCAAGGCAAAAGTGCGCCCTCATTTATAGGGATATCCGTGAAAATTTGCTTGATTTATAAACCGGAAAAGTACCCGCTGATATACTGTGGGAAAGGGCACATCCTAAATCTCAGCGGTACCCAATAAGCGGTGGCCGTCATGGCGGCCATTTTAGACGTCAAAGATAAAGATAAAATATATTTATTGTTTATGAAACTAGGTACATATTTTGATGTACCTAGTTAAAAATAAAAGCACACTTAAGTACAGAAAAATACAATTATAATTAAAATCATGCAAAATAAAATTAAATGGAGATAGCCAAGTCATTTGCCAGGGTTGACTATCTGAATTACTGATATGATCCTATCCTATCCTATCCTAAATAATATCTTAAATTATTCTATCGTAAATCCTAGCCTAGATCCTATCCCAGGTACTATCCCAAATCCTACCTATCAATATAATATATATATATAATATCAATGCAAAAATTACGATGATTGGATGTTTGTGGCACAATCACGCTCCGAACGGGGTGAAAATGGAAAACGCCTTAAAAAATTATATAAGCAATCACTATTAATAGCAATATCTATTTTTTTTTCTTGAATTAAATTAAGGGGGTACTCAGTTCTCATAAAATGGTGACAACGAGCAGGTCTGATGATGGAGCCAAGGTCTGCTCAACGGAACTCTTCAATAAAAGGCCAATAGAGTTGAAACTTGGTTACGGTACCAAGTTAGTAGGCGGTAGTCAGAAAAATGGCCAAACATAATGTTTGGACTTGCCTCTGACTACCACCTACTCAAACTTTTAGTGCATTCGTCGGGGGTCGCATCACGAGATCTCAGTACGGGGCGAACCACTAGTTTATTTAAAAAATATACTATCATGATAAGGTATACTGGCCGTTATATTACGCTTAACGTTTTATGAAAACACTCTCAGTATTATAGAGGGATCGGGTTGAAGACGAACTGCGATATTTTCGCGTCATTTTTACGACTTGATTATAAAAAGACTGACAGGGTGCAAATGTGTCACAAAATACCCGTTCTCGGCAAAAGGGTTACTATAGGATCATCAATGTTACCCCAAAACCTATACGCGTTGACCCAAAAAGAACACATCTCAGATCAGAGAACAGAGTTGATGGACGCAGGGCAGTCTATCGTAGAGTACGTTCCTATCGTGCGTGACTTTCGAGACAATGCTTTCTTAAAGGTGATGTGTTGTTCCAACGTCAAGGTGTTTGAAAAAAAAACTCTTGGTCAAAATTTTTTTAACTATCGCTGCTCACTTCAATTGGATTCTCATACAATTACTCCAAAAATTGCATGTGAATTGATTGTTGCTTGTCAAATTTAATTAAAAACCAGACTGTTTTGAAGATTTTTAAAACCGATTTTTTTTACACAGGTAAGTAAGTATTAGTAGTAAGTATTATGCCCTATCTTTTGATATAACTTTGACATGATTTCAAGAAAAAATCTTTTAGATACACATTTATATATCGACTAGTGTCATCTTTATGATTTTTTTATCGAGTTAATTATTATTATTCACATTTCTATATTTACACAGCGCTTATGTACATGTTCAATTATTATATTTTTTTAGTGTGACTATTTCATTTCAGTAGACTTACAAAGGATCAAACACCTAACAAGTGGTACCACCCCGCCTTAGATGGTTATGTAGGTATCAGTAAAACAGACTTTGTACCCTAGGCACAGTCTCCTCAGATTTTTACGAAATACACAACTCAAGATTATTTGAGGATATCTAAGGGGGTCAGAGGTACGCCCCCATTCCGCAGTAGTTGGTGTTCCATACGTGACAGGATGCAAGCCTATCGCCACTTTCACCGATTGAGAGCACTGTCAGCGTACGTACACTTTTAGACGCGAAAAATGCATTGTTATACGACCATTTTCGAACCCACGATTTTTTGATCCGAGAGTATATTCCGACTTTTGACAACTTTTTTTTGCCGTACGTGCACGTAACCCACTCGAAAATGGAATCAGAGTTACGAAATCCAAAAAACGAAAATTCAGGAGGCGAGGTCCCCCAAACTAGACCATCAGTGCTATAAATAAAAAATATTTACCTAAATATTATATTACTCGAACTCGAAGCGAAGCGCGATAATAGAAGAAAATTTAATAATTATCCCAAAAGATGAACGTTAGACGTGAGTGGTTTTCTAAAATGTAGGTAAACACTATATAGAAAGTAGTTATATTGAGTACCTACCTTCTGTAAGTCAGGACCATGTCAAAAAACCACATGCAAGTTTAACAAATTACTTTTTCACATCTTTAACATGTCTGATGCCTACTAATGATTAATTTACCTTATAATTCTCGTCATCCATCAATCATCATCATTGTTATTAATTATGTCTCACCTTCCGCCCCAAGCCATGAATCAAATAATAATTAAAGCTAAAGGTGCGCTGGAGGTATCTAAGTAAAGAAAACATTGCAACATTTTCTTTTTCAACCAGTTTCAAAATAAGCGGTCTGATACGGGAAGTTTTTGGTCAGGCTCATTATTTTGTATTTTCTACTTTAGGCATTTTTTTTTAGGTCTGGTTTTTGACTATAGTTTTTCTTATGATATTTTCTTCATCTTGCTGTTAAAGATGAAGAAAATATCATCATACACCAAAAGAGTGTTAGTTATGAATGTGGATGGATATAGGAGTAGAGGAAGGCCAAAGAAAAGATGGATGGATTGTGTGAAGGATGACATGGGTAAGAAAGGAGTGACGACTGAGATGACGGATGATAGAGGGAAGTGGAGAGAAAAGACCTGTTGTGCCGACCCCACATGAAGTGAGATAAGGGCAGGAAGATGATGATTTTCTTCATCTTTTGAGAGCACTAGCATTGCGTACATAAATTATTCGAATAGGAAAATCCATTGGTGCACGACCGGATTCAAACCTACGACCTGACAGAAGACCCTATCAGAAGGCAGGGCCATTCCCTAGTGGGAATGGCCGATGTGCTAGAGCCCACTGGTGCTTTTTTAATAATAATATAATAATTACTATAAAAACGAAGAAAGAAAGGATAAATAAAAGTTCTGTTGGTTTCGCTTTTTTTTATTGGAACACGCAGATGGCCCACCTAATGTTAAGTGATAACCATAACCTATAACAAAGCATTATCTCTTAAGACACGCACGATAGGAACGTGCCCTACCATGCACTGCCCTGCGTCCATCAACTTGAGGCATACAGATATTAAGCTTCATGTGCCTGTAATTACACCAGCAACCACACTCTTCAAACCGAAGCACAGCAACACTGCTTGGCGGCAGAAAAAGGCGTGGTGGTAGTAGGTACTTCCCCGGACGAGCCCTTCACAAAGAGCTCCACTACTTTTATTCTCCGTCAGCAAGTAATATCAAAATGAGGATCAAATACTACCGTTTATTTGATTTTTCCAATATAATATTAGGCACATTTCTTTTCATATAATCTAACCAGAGCGTTGTACTGGAATACGAGCTCGTTCGGGTGCATAACTCCGCATAAAATGCTACTTTATCACAAGTGGGTACAACATAAATTTGTCTGTACTGAAATTCATAAGTTTGAGGTTTCATAGATGCTGATGACGTCATAAACCTTCCACGCGAAAGCTAAATCAACAGAAGTTAGAAACATTCATCGGACGCGACTTTTTTCACAACGAAACTTATTAAAGAATTTTATCATAGTAAAACGCATTTTTAGGTGTATTGTCCTAACATCACGTCACGTCGGAATCCTAACGTCGAAATAAAATTATAAGTAAACTTTATTTCAGACAACTTAGAAATGTAATCAGTATTCAGGTCGATATTTTAAATTAAACTAATAAATACCTTAAAAACCTAAAAACATAAAATTATATGAGTTATTAATTATCACGAATTGTCTGCGCTTCAGCACAGACACCTTTTTGTTGACACCTTTCGACCAAACTTAGCATGCATAAGGTTTAAAGTCACATTCACAGCCACAAGGGTCATTTTGAAACGTTAAAACTATGGAATCTAGGTGCCAATACCACGCGACCAATCCTAAAAGAACAGGCAACCAACTTAAGTAAAGGCGAGGCTCGAGTCGTGGCCACCACAAAATAAATGTATCAAGCATTACATCAACAGAGACATTGCCATTGGATACCGTACACATTGGAAACTGCCGCTATTTGTTAACTTTATACCGCCCAGGGGAGCAGTACGCACACTCGCATTTTTGAAATTTATGACTTCAGATTTTTATTAACTACTTTGCACAGATTTTATTTGCAAGAACCTTCATCATTGCAAGATTGGAATATCTCAGCGATAAAATGCGTAACGAGCGTGTAGATATTTTTTATATCGACTTTTTTTATTATTAAGTAATTATCTTAATGTTTTTTAAATCTTCGATCCATGATCCCAGATCTGTGTTTTTGGTCAAATTAAATCAGCCAATCTACATAATAATACACTTTCAATCCAATATCGAGATACATCTATCAGAATTACGGTCCAATTTCTAACAATGGATCGATGTGTCGCTGTCAGTACAATGTCTATGTATGTGACAAGAAAACACAGTTGTTGAGTAGCCAAATCACAGGATTATGAACTTATGGATTAAACTTCATGGATATACCTACCGAGAAGTACTTACGAGTAGTACCTACAAAGAGCGCCTAGAGAGCACTCGTGGTCTAGTGGTAGCAGCCTCGTCTTCCTTTTTTTTATGACGCTTGGAAAAATGCTTTACGCATTCCCACCCATTGGAGGATGGGGGGGGATATGTGGGACTCCCCGTTTTTCCGCTCCCGGTATACCCACTAAACAACCCAGCGACACTCCCGCGTCGCCTATATGGAGGGGGTATACCTTACCTTGGAGACGTTTCAGAGTAATTCGAATTAAAATGTTAGACACTTTTGTAATTTGTTGCCTAGTGAAATATCCGGTTACCCCTATAACTTTGAAGTGGTTAAGCAGTAAGTGCATAATTTCAGTAGAGTTGATTTCTGTCTATACCTCATCATTATCATTGGCCAGTCTCTCTTGTCGTGTCACTAGTTTCTTTCGAAACAGTGTGGTGAAAGGATTTTAAGTGCGCCTCAAGAGGCTCCTTTCGAGCATTTGACACATGCTATAGAACTTTTTAGGTTCTACGACATGCCGGTTTTCTCACGATGTTTTCCTTCGCCGTTTGAGAGTACTGGCATTGTGCACATAAATTTTGAACAGAAAAACTTATTGGTGCACGACCGGTTTCGAGACCACGACCTTAGGATCGGAAGGCGAGGCCGCTACCACTAGACACCCAGTGCTCTCATTGGCCAGTAGAAGTCCACAGCTGGACATAGGCCTGCTCTATATATTTCCAGGAAAAACGATTCTAAACCCTCTTCATCCTCTTTCCGCGATCTCTACAAAGTCTTTAGTCCATCGGGTAGGGGGCATCTCACGCTTCATTTTCCAGTTTTCGTTTTGTCTATATTTTTTTCTTTTTTTTTTAACTATCTGCTGGAACAAGCAGATGACCCACCTGATGTTGTGGTAACCATCACCTATAACAAAGCATTACCTCGTAAGTTACGCACGATAGGAACGTGCCCTACGATGCACTTCACACCGTCCATCAACTTGAGGAATACAAATGTTAAGCCTTATGTGCCTGTAATTAACCGGCAACCACACTCTTCAAACCGAAACACAGCAACGCTGCTTGGAGGCAGAAAAAGGCGTGGTGGTAGTACTTCCCCGGACGAGCTCTTCACAAAGAGCTCTACTACTCTTACCTGAAGAGACTTTACCTTAATAAGGTTGAATAGTTTTGTTTAAAATACCAGCTATTGTACTTTAAACAATACTCCCCAAGTTTAATTCTGCCAAAGTAGCTTAGTAAATTCTTACAATGTTACCTACCCCAAAGAGGTTACACAACTATAAACATTAACTTCAAGTACTTACAGCTTAATTTCAATTGTCTTCGCGTAGCGAGACATTACCTACGTTCGTTGGAGCGTCGAATTCAATTCTGTTCTACAACTGGAAAGTGATGTTGCACTAGTCTAAGCGGCTTTACATTATTGTTTCTTGAATTACGTATTTCAGTTTGATATTGTTGAGATAAATAAGGATTGTTTCATAAGGTTTAATTATTTTCAGATCGCTACAATGGGTTTCAAGTCAACTGTGAACAGATGGCTGAGCGTCATCCATTTTTGGCACAAACTCTTCCTCGGACGAGCCCTTGACATTAAAACACCCCTTATTAAGCTACTTCTATTTGGCTTCTCTAATTCTAATTCGTGGTGGGGGAATGAGATCTGCACAGACGTCCCGCAATGGGGTGTATTGTGCATTGTCCCCCTGCTAACCTCACCCCAGCCAGCCCAACTCCTTAAAATAGCGGAGAAGGACCTTGGGTTGGTGGCAGCAATATTCAAGCATCCCCGTTGGTGATTTGGATGCAGATGAGAGGAAGGACCTGATCAGCTTCTGCAGTCCAGTTTTGGACCTGGCTTCGTTAGTTGCGGAGCAGTGCAGTACCACATGCTCCATAGTTTATTTTTCCTGAAGATTTGGCTTCTTTTAATCCTTCGTATAATTTGGAATCCCTAGCTGAAATATTCACTAGATAATTCACAGCTTGCCAAAAATAATGGAGCCAAACTAGGTAAAGTTGTTGAACCTAAAAAGCGCCTATCCCAATTATTTTAAGCAATTTAACAATAAAAATCTGCTATTCTTGAAAATAACTGGACGCTTCGAATAATTTGCTCGTTAGTCCCGAAACACTACATTTATAAACTGCTGGCAATGCTCCAGCGGTTGTATGCACAATTTGTGGAGTCTTTTGTTCTCAATGACGAGGCAAAAACGTGACCAAGATGGCTTGCCTCCCTTGTGGCAGCAAGATGCGGATGGAGATTTACAAGAGCTGACGCGCGAAACCGTTTAGATTGTTTTATACGAGCACTTGAGCTGCTTGAACTAGATAATGGCATATTGACAAGCTTTAAACGCCTATTGTGGTGATCTACTTACATCAATGTATATACAAGGTGTTCCAATACTTGTGTATATAAACTTCAGGTGGCTAAAGTACTCATCAATATGAATAACTTTTTCTAAAGAACCAATATTGTGGACGCGAAAAAAAACAGCTGTTTCATGCTAAAGTTCAATACCTACCTGGCTAAAATGTATGAAACTGTACAACAAGAATACAACTTCTAGAAAAATCTCATAAAACCGAGTTTCACAGAATAACATAGAACAGTTTTGTTCGTGATTGACGGTGATTGACGGTTTTCAGCCTCTTAACAATTTCAGTTATTCAATGCAGTTTTCTTCTGAGTAATGTAAAAAATGACAACTTAAAGTAGTTGTTTCATCAATGTATGGAGCCCGGGCTAGGTTATAGGCTAGTGTATATAAACCTCGCATAACAATATAGTTACTGTTTTTAACTGCTTATTATCTTTATTTTTTCTTCGTTTTCTTGCGCTTTAAGATTTTCTTGGTCAACGAGGGCAACACAATGCACTTAAAATATGGCGGACTGACATACGTTAAAGGTCATTTTGACAACTGTTGTATATGTCAAGCTTGACAGTGGAACTTATTACCGTCAAAAAAAGCAATAAAACTGTCAAAGCATTGCAAAATGCAATGCGCCATATCAAACGTCAATTACAGACTGTCATGGCGGCTCTAAAATTGTTCACATAGTAAAAAATCGACCAGATAATCATTTAGTTATCGCAACTTTATTTACCTACATTAATGAAATTGCATCGCTGTGGTAATCTTTTATTTATTTCAAATCTTTCTACGTGGTGTACACAGACCAAACCCAAAATTAAATATGTTCTTTGAAGATAGTTTTGGCTCAAACCAGATCTTCAAATAAAGTTCAAAACTTCGATAAAAGTATATTGTTTTTGTCGCTAAGCGCACAATACATTACGGAAACAATACGCCAAATAACTGACCCTTCTATAAATATATAATTGTTTATACCAGTTAAACAAATAAGTAGTAATAAGTAATAAGTAGTATGTTCATAGAATCAGATTTAAAAAGAAAGATGTTACAATTCTCTTATAAAATTAAAGGCTTACTAGCGACGACTTGAAAACCCGCTTATTCAACCAATGTGTCGTGCCCACCATGACTTACGGTGCCGAGACGTGGACGCTCACAAAGGAGGCTGTGTACAGATTGAGAGTTGCACAGAGAGCCATGGAGCGTACCGTGCTCCATGCTCGGCATAAAGCTAATAGACCGAGTTCCGAACTTCTTTGACGAACACAGGTCAAAGTCGTCGGAGATCGGATTAGGTACGGAGCTCAAATGGAGCTGGGCAGGACACATTGAAAGACGTGGTGATGACAGATGAAGTAGGGCGACAACCGAATGGTGGCCAAGAACCGGTTACAGAGGCGTTGGACGTCCTGCAGCGAGATGGGTGGATGACATAACAAAAATCGCAGGTCGGAAATGGGTTAGACTGGCACAGGATCGTGGTAGATGGCACAAACTAAGGGAGGTCTATGCCCAGCAGTGAATTCAGGCTGTGGATGATGATGATGATGATGAGTGACGACTTTATATCTTCTAATCACTGTAGCAGATATTTTGGTACCTACTAATACTAACACATACGTAGTTAAATATATTTTAACATAAGAACTTTTTGTACTCTTCCTCGATGCGTGCTTTCACATCGCAATAGGCAAAATAATACGTTGAAAACTTTAGTATGATTCCACTTCGTGTAAAAATGTAATGACACGCGTATACAACGCGTGTAAAAACGCGCTACCCAGCTTGCAAACATTTTGGTGTAATTTTAGCGCATTCTTTGTCGATTTGGTATTCCTCACACGTACGCAGCCCGTTGCAGCGTTGGAATAAAAGAATTCAGCTTTTTGTATTCGGTCTCGTTTGGGCGACAAACAAAACTAGCTTTACAAACAAACATACGCTCCATAAGAGTACAGGTGGTCTAGTGGGAATGACCCCGCCTTCTGGTCCTAAGATCGTGGGTTTGAATCCAAAATCCAAAGTTAAAACGAATAAAGACTAGATCAATCACAAGGACCACTTTGAAAATTCATGATGATTTTCTCATGGATGCCATTATCAGGACTGGACCAAATTTAAATGGGTCCACACGGGAAGCACCAGCTTTCAAATAAAAAAAGAATCATCCAAGCCGAAAGTTCAGAGGTAGCAAACATAAAAAAACAGTCGAATTGAGAACCCCCTCCTTTTTTTGAAGTCGGTTAAAAGCTTTAGGAAACTGGCATGTCGTAGAACCTAAAAAGCTCTAAATATGTCAATTGTGTCAAGTGAGCGCTCGAAAGGAGCCTCTTTGAGGCGCACTTAAAATCCTTTCACCACACTGTTTCGAAAGAACTACCATTCAGGTACCCATTTATAATTAAAATGTCATTCAAAATGTTACCAACTCGTGCCTGCTAGACTCATTTGTAATGGTTCTGTACTCGTACCTATTGTTTTAATAAACAAATATTTGATTGAATTGAAACACGAGAAGAAAAAAAAACATATAAAATGCGCATTTTTTATAAATAAAATATAAACATAACAATTCAACTTTCCCATTTCATTTGTTTCAGGAATATTGCGGCAATGAACAAATATTTAATTGAATTGAAACACGAGAAGAAAAAAAAAACATCCAAAACGCGCATTTTTTCCAAATAAAATATAAACATAACAATTCATCATTCCTATTTCATTTGTTTCAGGGATATTGCGTCAATAAACAAATATTTAATTGAATCGAAACACGAGAAGAATATAAAAAATATTGGTGGAGAAGAAAACATCAAATTTTTTTTTATAAATAAAATGTAAACATAACAATTCAACTTTCCCATCTTATTTGTTTCAAGAATATTGCGTTAATAAACAAATATTTAGTTGAATTAAAACACGAGAAGAAAAAAAACATCTAAAATGCGCATTTTTTCCAAATAAAATATAAACATAACAATTCAAGTTTCCCATTTCATTTGTTTCAGGAATAGGTATCCAGATTCAGCCTGCAAAGCAGCCACCGGAAACGGAACGCAGCGGGACGTGCGAGACACAATAAACGTGAAACAACTACGGTCCCACATTGATGTCACATCTTCGTTGCGTCTATTCAACGTGTCTCGTATTGTGCTTACAGACAACTGGTATGTACGATATGTGCAGTAATTTTCTACACAAGTTTTGTTTTTATATAAAAAACGTACAATCTCTCTCTCTTGTCATGTCACTAGTTTTTTTCGAAACAGCGTGGTGAAAGAAATTTAAGTACGCCTCAAGAGGCTTCTTTTTAGCACTTGACACATGTTATAGAACTTTTTAGGTTCTACGACATGACGGTTTCCTCACCATGTTTTCCTTCACCGTTTGAGAGTAGTGGCATTGTGCACATAAATTTTTGAACAGAAAAACTCATTGGTGCACGACCGGTTTCGAACCCACGACGTTAGGATCGTAAGGCGGGACCGCTACCACTAGACCACCAGTGCTCATATATTCCTTACGATCCTAACGTCGTGGGTTACCACTTGACCACCACGTTACCACTAGACCACCAGTGCTCTCAAACGTACAATAACAACGCCTTTCTAAGTTCTTCTCAGTCATGCCACTAATTCTTTCGAAACAGTGTGTTGTTTTCGTTTTTTTATACATCTTGCTGATGCAACAAGCAGATGGCCCACCTGAGGTTAAGTGGTAAACATCATCTATAACGAAACATTGCCTCGTAAATCATGCACGATAGGAACCCTACGATGCACTGCCCTGCGTCCATCAACTTGAGGCATACAGATGTTAAGCCGCATGTGCCTGTAATTTCACATTCTTCAAACCGAAACACGCTGCTTGGCGGCCGAAAAAGGTATGATGGTAGTTCATCCCCGGACAAGCTCTTCACAAAGAGTTCTTCTACTATTCTTTAAATGATTTATGCGTGATTATGGAGATAGACAGATACCTACTATAATTCTTCATTGTCGGCTAAATCGCAACTTGCAGCCAAAGCAGTCCGTATAAAAAAAAATTGTAACCTTTTTATCTAAATCCGTTTTGCTGGTTATGGTAAAGCTATGTTACATTAATGAAGTAGGTAGTTCCATTGATGGGAGAAGTTCTTGGTTAAGGTAATGCAGTTCTTGTACGGAATCATCGAAGTTTATTATTAACGAGACAACTTTAGGCACTAGAGCATTATTTGATTTAGAAGCAAAACGGATTATAATACCGACATAAATTATTGTACTAAAATGCAAGGTACTTCTGCACCGTAAGACCGAGTGAAGGCATGTTTTAATTACTTGAAACTCACTCTATTTCCCTTTTTATGGTTCCGTACCCAAAGGGTAAAACGGGACCCTATTACTAGGACTCTGCTGTCCGTCCGTCTGTCTGTCTGTCCGTCTGTCACCAGGCTGTATCTCATGAACCGTGATAAACAGTTGAAATTTTAAAAGATAATGTATTTCTGTTGCCGCTATAGCAACAAATACTAATAAACAGAAAATAAATATTAACCCATACAACAAACGTGATTTTTATGTCTTTTTTATAGATAATGGTACGGAACCCTTCGTGCGCGAGTCCGACTCGCACTTGGCTGGTTTTTTATTATAAAACAACGACTATTGTAAGAAGTAGAAATACTGAATTAATTAGAAGCTATTGGGAAATAAATTAAATAAAAGTAAAACTTTAAAACGGATGTACTTTATTTGATACAAATAAATCAAAATAGGTATTATAGAAAAAAGTTGAAATATATAATATTATTGTCATATGTATTCATGCGCGTTAATGAAACATATTTAAATAGGCATATGGCAACGCAGAGAGCGATTCGGGAATACTTCCAATTTTGTATTGAGCTTTATAACTATAGATCTTCTGCAATAGTAGAACCACTACTACTACCAATAGAAATGACCGCATTGGTAAGGGTGCTGGTGGCGTTGCTATCTATCTCCGGTCCGAGTTTAAGTATAAGGTTCTCAATGCGTCTACCTCAGTGTACTCTGCATCCATGGAGCATATTTTCATTGAGGTATCTATTAACCCGTCTGTCAAGTTCTTTCTTGGAGTAGTATATGCCCCTCCAACTGTAGATTACTTGTAACACGCTTGAACTACTCCTTGAAACTTATGTCCCACAATATGATAATATATTAATTATGGGTGACTTTAACACCTGTCCTCTGAGAGATAGTAGAGCGAAGAAGCTGCTGAATATTACATCCTCATTAAACCTTTCCCTCCTTGACCTCAACACAACCTTCCATGTAAATGACACACACTCTTGGCTTGACCACATAATTACTGGTGATGCTGATAGGATCTCATGACATGGTCAGCTTCCTGCTCCGGGATTCTCCAACCATGATCTCATATTCGCCTCTTACAAGATCAGAGTTCCTAGATGTAAGCCGAAGGTGGTTACCCAGCGTAATATGGCAGGCATCTGTAGCGAAAATCTTTGCACTGATGTATCCAATATTGATTGGTCTTGCCTATATAACCTCAGCAACATTGATGACAAAGTGGATTTCTTTAACAACTCTATCACAGAGGTGTATAACATTCATGCGCCGCTGCATCCGGTTCGTTTGAAGCGAGCCCCCGCACCCTGGTTGTCGGATGAGATCAGACAGTGCATGGCAAGAAGAGACTACTTATACCGAAGGAACAGAAAGGAGCCGAGTGTGGAGAACCTTTCACTCTATAAAAAAGCTCGCAATAAATGCAACCAAATGATACGCAATGCCAAAAAACGGTACATCTTTGGAAAAATTTCTACAGGTACACCAAATAACATGTGGCGACTTTTGCACAGCCTCGGTTTTGGCCGTAGCAAAGGCTCTGCTGGTTCTACTGTGGACGTAAATGCTCTGAACAAGCACTTTGCAATGGTTTCGCACACGGTGAATGATGTTGTTAGGGTGAAAACAGTTTCAGACTTGGGTAGCCTGTCACTGCACACGTTCACTTCTTTCTCTTTCTGCTCTGTTAGCGATGATGAAATTCTCAAAATAGTTTCTAGCATTACCAGTAAAGCTGTGGGCCAAGATGGCCTTGGTCGTGACTTATTTATTCCCATTATTAATCTCCTGCTCCCTCATATCACACATATTATTAACTTTTCTCTCTCGTCTGGTTGCTTTCCATCCGTATGGAAAAAAGCTAACGTAATTCCTATACCAAAAAAATCTGTCACTTCTGAACTCAAAGATTATCGTCCTATCTCTATCCCACCCTTTCTTTCTAAGGTTCTAGAAAGAGTTGTATACCGTCAACTATCTCAATTTCTCCAGTCACATTCTCTCCTTAACTCTTTCCAATCCGGATTCCGTTCCGCTCATAGCACTAATACAGCACTTATTAAAATCACCGATGACATAAGACTCGCTATGGACGATAAACAGCTCACTATCCTTACTCTTCTTGACTTTAGCAACGCTTTTAACTGTGTAGATCATTCAATTCTTCTAGCCGTTCTTCGCTCCTTGAATATTTCTCTGTCTGTGTGCGACTGGTTTCGATCCTACCTTTGTGGACGGGAGCAGCGTGTTCAGGTTGATGATACCTGCTCCGACTGGTGTGATGTTGTCGCTGGCGTTCCACAGGGCGGGGTTCTTTCTCCACTCCTTTTCTCAATTTTTATTAATACACTTGTCTCAGGACTCCGCTTCTCTTCTTTTCATTTATACGCCGATGATGTGCAACTTTATCTTTCTTTTGCTCCAAACAACATTACTAAAGCCGTGGATCTTCTTACTGAGGACCTCCGCGCTGTTTCCTCCTGGTCACAGAGATTTGGCCTCCAAATTAACGCCAGTAAGACTCAAGTGATGATCACAGGCAGCAGGGCCTTTCTTTCGAGGTTAGACCGAACCTCTCTCCCCTCCGTCATTTACAATGATGTACCCTTGGTCTATTGCTCGGATGTTAAGAACCTGGGCCTTGTCATCACTGAGAATCTAAACTGGGATAAACATATCGCGGAGGTCAGCAGGAAGATCTTTGGCTCAATGCACGCCATGAAGCGTATGCAAAACTTCCTTCCTTTCTCAGCCAAAATTACACTTGTTAACTCTATCCTTCTCCCTATTATTGATTACGCTGATACTTGTTACTGCGATGCTACTGAGGAGCAGCTTAATAAACTTGAGCGGTTGCTTAATGTCTGCATCAGGTATATCTTTGGGCTACGCAAATATGACCACATTTCATTTTACCGCTCTCAATTGAAATGGCTCAAAATCCGTTTTCGGCGTGATACACATATCCTCTGTCTTCTTTATAACACCCTTCACAATCCCATGTCCCCTAGCTATCTTAAAGATCGTTTCTTTCCTCTCTCCTGCTCTGATCGCTCCTCTCGCCCCTCTCAACACCTACTCCTTATGACTCCCGTCCATAAAACGTCCTTTTACACAGATTCCTTCACCGTCAGTGCGATACGCCTCTGGAACTCCCTTCCAGTGGAAATACGCGAAGCTACATCTCTGGGTATCTTCAAAGGGAAATTATACCACCATTTTTTGTCCAAACAGACATCTCAACAAAATTGAGCATTAAATAGAATATGTATTATATATATTTATAGTTATATATTAGTATGTATCTCTTTAATTTGTATGTAGGTATGTATTGTAGTTAAATATATATTGAGTAGGTTATTTTTATGTTATAGTTGTCGTTTTTTAAAGGTTTTCTCCTTTATTGTCTCAAAGAGCACTACTACCCACTCCACATAACACAAAGGTTAACTGGAAGAAAATGCTAATTAGCATTAAATTCGCCTATGTACTCTACTTATGTGCAATAAAGAATTTTCTTATCTTATCTTATCTTAATAGTCTGTAGTTTTTTTTTATGTGTATTTTGCACGTTTGCACATACTTGTACTCGCTTAAATTTTCTTTATAAATAAATGCTGTTTTTAAATTAAATAATTCGCTTTTGGTCTTAAAACTAAGAGATTTTTAAAATACCGCAGCAGTTACAGAAATGAAAGACATAAAATGTCGGTCACATGAGAGTCGAATGCGGGTCACCAATTAGGCTGTACGTGCAATGTTGACGAGTTTCTTTTTTCCCTTCCTACGTGCCGACCCGTCAAACAACGGGGTCCTTCATGCGTGTACAATCGCGTACATTGTTCCTCTTTCGTGTACAGTCGAGTTCATTGTTTCAAAAGTAGGAAATGTAGGAATAGGCAGATGTCCCAGTTGGACCGTTATCGATACAGCTTCATTTCCGTGCGTCTGACACATGGAAATTGCACTCGATCGAATGTCCACAATGTACACGGCTTTTTGCTAGATTTGTTTTACGTTTGTGCCAGGATGTCCATTCCACGTGTTTATTAGTTTGTGAACCGCGTAATGTGAATTTAAATTCGTTTTGATCTCGTTGGATTTATATTTGCAGTAGAAATGTTGTTGCAAAATGTACTACAAGCTACTGTGTTAAGCTCAGGCAGGTTACAAAGAAACTGTACGTATCAGAAGGACAATCTAGCATAACACCCTTGTGGGATGAATGACATAAAAGTAAAATGACCTACTAGTAAAACGTCTACAATTAAAAACGCCTTACAAGTAAAACGTCTGAAACGACAAAATACCAAGCACATGTATGTACAAAACGACTACAAAAAACTCACTTCTTAACAGTATATTTTATTCATACCTAAATCATATAAATCTTTTTTTTCATAAGAACTAAAAATAAAAATACCTCTCGATTTCAAATCTATATAATTATAGATATAAAAAATATATTAAGAATATAATGTGGCTTAGTACGAATGGATTGCACTTCATGCACGATCTCACGCTGTCTGCGATATTTCAAGAAAATTCATTCTCGAGTTGAAATCATATTAATGATAAAATTCAAGTGGAGCGTACGATTTCCATTTCTCGATTGGAATGTGCTCACAATGTCTGCGCTGGCTGATATTCAGCGTTTAATATTCATGTCTGGCAGCAATGCTTCCTTAGCCAGAAATTTGATATTCGCTGTTTGGCCGATAACCCGTGAACAGAGTATGCACAACGAAGTTTGCGAACTCCACGTGATTACTACGGTTGTTTGTCAGAACCAGGGGCTCACCACACGCTCTTATCAAATAACATTGCAAGTATTAAAATTAGATATCTGGTTCTCATAGTACAAGCATAGTTTGGCTAGATAGCTTTATATATAATATTGAAATGTAACCTAAGTAAACTTACTTTAATTGATGTTACGTCAAATTTTAATGAAGACGGGACACGATACTTTCTAAATTTTTTGTGAGGAATTCAGTAGGTTTTTGCAGCGGCGATTGGCTTGCAACCTTTCACGAATGAATACCAACTACTGCAAATGGGTAAGTGCCAAATGTTATATTTGGACGTACCTCTGACTACTCCTCTAAGACATGCTCAAATAATCTAGAGTTAGTATTGGGTACTAAAGAGATATCTACCAAGAATAGGGATTAAGGATTAAATCTTGTCTTAGTTTAGTTTTTGCACAGTCCTTTTGTACGAACTACGGAAATAGGTACAGCTACAGCTTATAACAAAATGCTCCTGAAACATCTGAAACATGATTTTACGCGTTTTAAATCCCTAACGTGACTTTACGTTTCGGAATAAAAACAAATAGAAAAATGTGGCGAGATTATTTTCGTGATTGGATACGGCACTTTGTAGATATTGAAAATAGCGTAGTTTGAGCTTAAAATATTTTCCTTTGAGAATGTTAAGAAACCATTTTTTTACAAAATATCTCATATTCATTGCACAAGTTGTGAAGAGAATAAATAAATATCATGTCTTTTAATGATGTTGACAATAAATTTCTTTTTTGTTTCATAAATCAAATGTATTTTCCAGGCTCCACGAACCACCACCACCATGAATTCTAATTCACACCATGAACACCATGAAATCTAATGGTGGAATGAGATCTGCACTGACGCCCCGCAGTGGGATTGTGCTAAGCTCACCCCAACCAGCCCAGCTTCTTAAAGTAGCGGAGCAGGACTTTGGGTTGGTGGCAGCATTATTCCAGCATGCCCGATGATGATGATGTGGACGCAGGGGAGCAAGACTCGATCTGCTCCTGCAGCCCCGTTTTGGATCTGGCTTCGTTTGTTGCAGAGCAATGCAGTACTACATGCTCTACAGTTTATTTTTCCCGTAGGCAGCCGCGACAAAGGTTTCACCGTTGTCGGGATCGATAAAAAAATTACATTCACGATTTGCTACCAATTCTATAAGATCCGGAAATGGCGATATTGACACCGAAGGCGAATAAAAATGCATTCAACGTATCAAATGGTATGGCCTCAATCGGAAAATTCAATCCACTTGGCATTCAGCTTCCCTTGGCCGTAAAATGCGATATTCCGTTCTATCGTGGAGGCCGACATTTTTACATTTTCGATCTAGCCAATAAGTAAACAAGTAGGACTCACCCACCGGGTGAAATCCACTTTGCCGATTTTATGTTATATACTTGAGTCCAAATTCATATAAAATAAAATACGAAAAACTAGCGTAACCTAAAGCGGAGTCTAAAATATCATTTTTATTTTTTATCAGTACCTACTTAGTAGGAAATTATAAAGACTTTATTATGTCCCAAAAAGTTATGAACCAATTGAGATATGAACCTAAGTTGGGTTTCTTGGTACGGGGATGCGCAGTTCATTCTTTTGGGAAATATAATTTGAAAGGTCCAGGCTCCACGTAACCAAAACAAATATGATTTTAAATGATTATTTTGCCTTTATAATTTTAACTTTTTTATGATGAAAATACGTCACATGTCAATTCTTTTTGTCCTGTCCTGTCTGTCCAGTCAACTTTAATGAGAATTGGATTGGGATTCGTTTTCTGTCATAATGGAAAGCAAAAGAGCTTTTTAATTTGAAAAAGTTGTGTGTATTTCTTGTCTTCTATTTGTGTAATTTTGGTGGTTTTAACCAACATTACTTGAGGTCTTAACACAAAGTGGAAATATTTGAAATGAAAGTGTTCTCTAATTTAAACAAAAAAAATCGTAAGTTTTATGCCACCATTTTCTTCAAAACAAATGACTGCCGACTTTACATAGGACACTTGACTAAGAAGTATTTAAAATATATATATAATATATTAGTATTTAAAATATATATAAATATATAATACTTTACAATGGCAAGATTGTCTGTCGAATGGCGGCCAGCTGCCATATACGGACCGAAGATGAAGAATGGGAAGATGAAATTCTACTAACATGTCTCCTCTTGACTCGTAGGCCTTACTTACTGTTTCCGATAACACAACACGTGTCGTGTTAGAAAACACCGATCAATTAATTCACACGATTAATCACATCTCCCAATAACTTTCGATTAGAAAGATTTTCGCTGTGAGCAATTTTCGCAGATTTCCGCCAAATCACTGTCGTCTCATTTATAACGGTTCGCTTGCTATCATTCGTGATCATGACGCCAATAAACTATGACGTGATTTCAGATTTGGTGTCAAATGTTTTTAAGTGATGGAAGAAGCAGATGTTCCATCTCTGGTTGAGAGGTTACGTCTGCCTATAGGCACAGAATAATTATAATACTACGTGTAAGGGATTTTCACAATATGAACGTTAAATTGTTTGCTATTCAAATAGTTTGGAGACATCCACGGGTATTACTCGTAAAGATTACTGCTAACCGCCTCAAGGTACATGCCCCTCTAGCACGCTCCCATTTGTCTCCAGCGCTTTTGCCAACTCTGTATGCATTGAATATATAAAAATATATCAGTCCTTTTGAACGTTGAAGGGAAACATCGTGAGGAAACCAGTTGTTATTCTAACAGCGGCCATGGGCTTGCAACCTGTCACGTATAGAATACTAACTACTGCAAAATATGGGTATAACTTAAGGTCTAACTTATACCCATTAGGTTAACTTTTTCTAAGTAACCAACACTGTGAACGCGAAAAAAAACTGCTGTTTTATACATTTTAGCCAGGTAGGTATTGAACTTTTGTATGAAACAGCTGTTTTTTTTTCGCGTTCACAGTGTTGGTTCTTTAGAAAAAGTTATTCATATTGATGGGTACTTTAGCCCCCCTGAAGTTTTAAGTACAAGAATTGGAACACCTTTTATAAAAATATAGCTAAATAAGTTTATTCGTTCACGCATTGCCCATAGGTACTACGTCTGGTCGCAAGCATGAATTTCAGTTTATATGAATTCCCTTACACGACACTGAAAGGTAGTTACAGAGTTTCATAAAATTAAACTTAAGCAATTTCAACTTTTTCAGGCTCAACGATTGCTTCGAAGTGAGTTGAAGATAAATCTTTAATAGGTTTATGGCGAGATTGGTTTCAACGCCTCCTTTGATAGGAGATTCCACAAAATATTAAATAACTTTTCGACATTTCTACTCAAGGATTCTGGTAGATGAAATTCTTTCTGCGAACCAACCTTTGATTGACGAAAAGCGTTTTCGACGAACGACGTAGGTATAACGTTAATCGACAAACGGTACTGGGATGAACCATACTAAGCTCGTGCTGTGCTCAGTTGTGTAAAAAAATACATGCGCTAAGTTTTTTTTTTACTAGCTTATTTATTGGAGGAACTCCGGAACAAAACCCGTTAAGGCGAAACAAGAGCTAAAGTGATTCTCGCTCGCACGTTTCGACATGTTGAAAGATATAAAATCACTAAACTCATTTTCGTAAAATCGCAATCAGCCATCTTGTAAACTAAACTGTGTGCAATGGGATTGCACACAGTAAGTAAAAATTTCATTTTGATCGATATGAGTTCGAAAATGAGTTAAGTGATTTTATATCTTTCAACATGTCGAAACGTGCGAGCGAGAAGTTGTTTGATAGTTTTCAGCCTCTTAAAAGCATTTTCCACTTTTTTTATTTTTATTCCTACTGGCTTTGTACTCTTAAGAGTGGGGCTTAAATAACATAAATAAGTGGGGCTTGAGTGCACTTATTTATATTTTGTACAGATAAATTCATGACTTTAATATTATTTAAATATTACACGTATACATCTAGGCAGAATATATTGTTATTGTGGCTATAATTTGTGACTCAAATAATAATCTAAATCATATGATATACATACTTTGTGTTTGTAGTATTGTCTAATGTATTATTATTAGGCACTTACCTAGCTAGCTGTACAGCAGATAGTACAGTCGATGAATATAAAACGAGACAGTCACAATCAAAACTGCATCATCGCACCATTGCACCTGCTCCCACAGAACATAAAGCTCATGAATGAAAATGGACTGCACTGCAGGAAAGCGGGAGCAGTCTCAGTTTGTAGGTTTTAGAACTGTGTCTAAAGTTACGCACATTGAGCAGACCTTAGCGGACATTAGATGATAAAAAGATAAAGATAAAATATATGTTTTGTTTATGAAACTAGGCACATATTTTGGTGTTTATTTTTTTATACAATTAGCAGATGGAACAAGCAGAGGGCCCGCCTGATGTTAAGTGGTAACCCTCACCTTTATTAAAACATTGCCTCATAAGTCACGCACGATAGGAACGTGCCCTACGATGCACTTCCCTGCGTCCATCAGCTTAAAGCATACATATGTTAAGCCTCAATTGTGTAATTACACCGGCAACCACACTCTTCAAACCGAAACGCAGCAACGCTGCTTGGCGGCAAAAAAAGGCGTGGTGGTAGTACTTCCCCAGACGAACCCTTATTATTGATTTACTTATTATTGAATTATCAATTGAAATTAATTTATTATTATTATAACGAGGTTTATTATTGAATCTCACAAGTCCAGCCTAAAAGCGTACAAACAGTAACATAAAAAAACAAATTTATAATTAAATCATGAAAACTACACATTCAATGAAAATAATACAAATTAAAAATATATATAAAATTATAATGTTAAGAAAAGTATGAATTTTATCAAGTAGATAAAATATAAAATGTAATGTCATGTTGTAAATTTGTCATTCAGTAAGTCATACACCTATATTGTGTGTTCTTATAGCGTGTTGCTCATGTTGCTGTGCAGTTGGAATCTCATCTATAGTCGCGTTAAACTCTCGCTGCAGGCTCGGTCATAAGTTATCGGACCGAGACAGCAATATTGCTCTCTCTCTCTCTCTCGCACTTAGGAGAACGGACGATCCTTTTGTTTATGCGTGTGTTAAGATGATTTATGACCGAGTTTGCAGCGGGAGTTTCACGCGACTATAAGTTGAGCACTGACCGAGCCTGCAGCGAGAGTTTAACGCGACTATAAATGTGAGCTTTTAAGTATTTTATGGTGCGAGTACCAACTGCTCGTCTTTTAAGCATTATTTATGCAGAGTTTCGGCGGAAAGGTATCGTCTACAAACGTAGGTGCCTGCGTGTTAGTAATAACGACATTAAAACTCTCCCTTCGCTTTAGGTAGAACAGTTCATATGGGAAAATGAAATTGTTGTTTTTACTATCTTCCTCGCATTTTTCCATATATTTTCTCACCGTTTAAACCTACCCTGGACTACGACAAACATTTCAAAACCAAAATCAACTAAATCGGCCCAGTCGTTCTTGAGTTTTAGCGAGACAAACGAACAGCAATTGATTTTTATAAATAGATTCACTCATTCATTTAAAAAAAATATAATTATGTATTATATCAGCTATCTCGTTCCCATATTACAAGCTTTGGTTTAGTTTGGGGCTATAGATAGTGCTGTGTGGAAAGTCCACCAATATTTATTTTATATTTTTACTAGCGGCCTGTCCCTGCTTCGCATGGGTGAACATAAATTTTTTCAACGTTTTAGGATAAACTTAGACCGTGGTGGGTTCGAGTCACTTCTAACTCGCGCCTTGCCCGGGCCCGCGCTGGGTGAGAACGCGCCCCGTGACCTTATATTTTTTAAAACTTTTGAATGGAATGTCCGATTTGAAAAATTCAAGAACTTCAAGACTGGTTCAATACCTATACATTACATAGGTATTGAACCAGTCTTGAATATGAAAAGATTTATTTGGATAAGGATTAATACCAAGGTACAAATAAAGACCCTTTTCTAGCGGCGGCATTTCAATTAAATTTTTATAATAAAAGAACACTTATTGTGACATAACTATAATAGTTAGACATATGCTGTCGCGACATTTTTTGTAGATGATGACGTGTTCTTCAATAGTTTTCGCAGCGCACGCGATGTAAGGTTTTCTTTTTCCACCTTGGGTTACATTATTAGAGTTTTAGTAAAGATCCCTGATTTTTTTGAAAATATAATATAGCCTATGTTACTCAGGGATAATGTAGCATTCTAATGGTGAAAGAATTTTTTAAATCAGGCCAGTAGTTTTTGAGCCTATTTGTTACATACAAAACAACAAAACAACAAAAATACAAATCTTTTCTCTTTATAATATTAGTGTAAATTTAATTTCAATCAAGCAAAAAAGAATTGTACCTAGAAGAAAATTCTTATTCTTAAATACAGGAGTTATCTAGAGAATATCTAGAAATGCACAAAGTAATTCTAAAAAAATATCAGACATGTTCAATTTGACAGATTTAAATATTTGACTGAAATCATACATTCACATAAATGGTAGTCAAATATGCACGTCCACTTCAAACGACTGAAATGTATCTGTCTACTCTTAATAATGAAGTCGCTGCAATTAATAGTCACGCCGTCAACTGATAGAAATATTAGAATAGAATAGAATAGAATAGAATAATCTTTATTTTGTCTGTTAAAAATCGAAATTTACAAAAGAGCTGTTACAATTTTGATGACAAAAAAGGCCACCACTCAGCATTTGCTGTGAGAGCTCAAGCCCTTACAGCGCTGGTTTTCAGTGGCACCATAGTGAGTAGAGCAGCATCAGCTTATTATAATATAACTACTGACTGTATACACAAATAAAATTTCACTTCTTTTTATAGGTACTTAGGTAATTGTTACTAACATAAAATATAAAAATACATGTGCACAAAATAAAAACCATACTAACTTATACGACAAAGCTACTGAATACAATAATAAAAACGACTGAATTTATAATGCTGATTTTTGAAAAATTAACAGGTATTTCTTAAGTGAAATCTTGAAAGACAAAATTGTATTTTAATTTCTAATATTACGTGTATATCTAAAGCATATGTCAATTTTATACGCGTTTATTATTATTAATCATTTATTTCAGATTCATAATCAATCCGCCATACTAACAAAAATTCTACAGGTTAGCGGATAATAAAGCCGCTTTCCGCTTGATGTTTAGGTAAAAAACGTCTCGTAGGAAGCACTTGAATGAATATTTTTGTAATATTTATGACAGTTTTATGTTATACTTTCCGACATAGTTGCGAAATATATTAAACGCGAAACTCAGGTATAAATGAAATACTGAAGGATGGTTTTTTAATTGCTTCATCTGCCATTAGTAAATTGAGTAGGCATTTTAAAATATACATGAAATTGTTATGATCAATATAATTTATAACGACATACCTTAAAATAAATATTTGATTGCTTTTTTGTCATCTAACAAGTAGGTACATAAGCACTTTTTTTTCACTATGCGAAAACGTTTTAATTGTTAATAGTTATATTATAAAAAAAAAATTTAGTTTTCGAAATAAATCAAAATATCTTGAATTTTTATTTTGTGGGTGATGTGGTGAGTTTTTCCGTTTAACTGAAAAACTCAATCTGAAACAACTTCACGGCTTTGATTCCCAGGCACGGTAGATATCCCCTCAGATCTCTTAGAACCAACTACTAACTCCCGATTCTTTAACTTTTCATTTTATTCCATTTTTACTAATAACAATTCTAAGATATTATCTGTGTGTGTATCTAAGTATTGTTTTCGGAGTTATCTGTGTGTGTATCTAAATGACCTATTGTTTTTATTATATTATTTTATATCGCGTATCGGGTATATTTTGTAATGTAAATAAATAATTTTTATTTTATTTTACCCTTTTACATGTCTCCAAGATTCAATCTTTATGAAAATATTAATGTATTTGGGGCATAACCTCTTTCTTCAATTTAAAACTTAGTATTTCATGCATTTACTTGAATACAATTTTAAATAAATATCAGTTTTAACCTTGCGCAACTTAATATGTATCACACCATATCGTACGTTTTTCCATCAATACACGCTTTGGCGAATGCTTTGCAATTCAATTCATGCAAACAAGTTTTCAACACGGAAATCGAACGCTTTGCTTTTAGGATCTCATTATATAGCCTGTGCACTGAATTCTCTTTTTAATTTCTCATCTGAAACTGATTTCCGAACTAAAACACTCTATTTGAATGTATTCGCATCACGTTTTGAATGAGATAGACCGGGAATGGACTAAAAATTTATTTGAAAGTAACATTAGATAGAAAAGTCATGGTAAATTATGAGAAATGCGATTGAATTTATGACGAAATGTAAACTTTCTGTACATAATTAAGGCGATGACAATTGCTAATAGCTTTTTGATCCATACAAGTTTTCTATACATAACTGGTTACATAAGTAGGAAACCAGCAAAGCAAACTTTTTAGTAGGAAAACTTTTTAAGTTTTTTTTTTGCTAAACTTTTTCATAAATAAGTTCAGTGAATTTATATCGTTCAAAATGCTGAAATGTACGAGAGGTACATTTGCAGTTATCATCGCCTTATGTAAACATCAAGATAAAAGTATTGTCTTCATCTTTTTAAATTTAAGAGCTTAGCTCTTGTCGGGGTTCTGATACAGTTCCTCCAATTGAGTCTTTCCGATGCGGCCTTCTTGACATCCATATACGACATAAATTCGCCTGGAAGAGATCGCTCTCAGCGATAAGGTCCCCCATTGTTTTACCTTAATGTATGCTTTAACCCTGTACTATGTTTCTGTGTGGTGAACAATAAAGAGTTACCTATAATATATATAAAAATGAATTGCTGTTCGTTTGTCTCGCTAAAACTCGAGAACGGCTGGGCCGATTTAGCTGATTTTGGTTTTGAAATGTTTGTCGTAGTCCAGGGAAGGTTTAAACGGTGAGAAAATATGGAAAAATTTGCGAGGAAGATAGTAAAAACAACAATTTAATTTTCCAAACCAGCGCTGCTTGGCAAGGTAGCTACTTTAGCTACTTTGTTTAGCAGCAAAAGCTGAGTCTGGGCCTTTTTGGCATACCAATGCAACGGGACGGGACTGGCTATGACTAACTTTATAATAATTATATATTAAAGTATTTTCTCTTCTTTTTATTGTTATGTGTTGCATAGTTATTCTGTTTGTCTGTACCTGTCCATTCTGTTTTATTTTTTATTTTTTTGTGGGTAAATAAAATAATGTATTTTCTTTTCTCGTATAAACTGTTCTACCTAAAGCAAAGGGAGATTTCGAATGTCGTTATAGGATAGGTGATACGAAGTACACCGGGTCATCTAGTCTATCTATAAGTTCCTTATACGAAATATTTTATAGGACACCTTATTACATTGTTCTTTTAATGTTTACAGAACATAATGAAGTTCTGTATTATTTTACTAGATATTGATTATCTTGCTAGAGCCTACTACATCGTACGTCTACCTGACATCTCAAAAGTATGTTAGAAGATACAAGTCCACGTGCTTTGACAAAGCTTTAGTGCTTTCGCTGTCGCCGATAACCAAAAATATTACATGTTCGTGACTGAAAAGCTAATACAATGATTTACCTAATTTAACAATGTTTAGACATGAGGCATAAAGTACTTTCCAGATGTCTCGATAGGCACGCCTTCGCTTCGCATTTGGCAATATTTTTTCCAAAGATTGATGATATTTTGTTTAGTTTTTATGAGTTACTAGTGGCTTCCCGCGGCTTCGCACGCGTTGAAGTGGTGAACCGTGATTGAACCACAAACATCCAAACATCGTAACTTTCGCATTGATTTGTATATTATTAGGGTAGAATTTTAAATACGTACTATTATTAGGGTAGGATTTTAAATACCTACGTAGGTATAAGGGATACCTATAGGCGTACATTACCTATATTAGGTAGGTAGGTATAGGTACTGAGTTTAGCACAAACATGACAAAGACAACCTTACTTAAAATATGTACTTATTTGTTCCTAGTTTCTACCCCAAAAGCAAACGAAACGAAACAGCTTCACGACATTGATCCACAGGCACGGTAGATAGGTACCCTCAGATCTCTTCGTACCAACTCAAGATTCCCGTTTTTGGAACATTGACGCCTCGTTGTATTCTTTTTACTCGAGCGCAACGAAGGAGGGTAACGTCTTTATGTTATTTATCCACAGAACACATTTTCTTTTAGTTTGAAGTTAATTACACAGTTACAGTTAAAAATCTCCCATACAAACCTTGAAACTTTGCAGGGGTAGTTTTAAAATATTGAAAACGTGATTTTAAATTATTTATTGTGGAGTATATTTACTTCAAGTTTGAAATCAATCACACTATGCGTTAAAAAACTCCCATACAAACTTTGACATCCCTTTGCACGCTTATTATGGGTAGTTTTAAAAAATTAAAAAAGCCTTTCCTATTTTTTTGCCTTAAAGTTCATATACTCCAAGTTTCAAGTTTGTAGGTTCAAGGTATACTATTTTTCATGCAAACGTTTTCAACCCTTTTACACCCCTTGGGGTTGAATTTCCAAAACCCCCTTCTTAGTACACCTCTACGTCATAAGACCTATGTACTCTTCAAATTTCAAGTCTCTAGGACCATCGGTCAAAAAACTCCCATACAAACTTTTACATCCCTTTGCACACTTATTAAGGGTAGTTTTAAAAAACTAATAACGCCTTTCCTATTTTTTTGCTTTGAAGTATATGTACTCCAAGTTTCAAGTTTGTAGGTTCAAGGAATACAATTTTTCATACAAACGCTTTCATCCCTTTTTACACCCTTAGGGGTTGAATTTCCAAAAACCCTTTCTTAGTACACCTCTACGTCATAAGACCTATGTACTCTTCAAATTTCAAGTCTCTAGGACCATCGGTCAAAAAACTCCCTTACAAACTTTTACATCCCTTTGCACATTTATTAAGGGTAGTTTTACAAAACTAAAAATGCCTTTCCTATTTTTTTGCTTTGAAGTATATGTACTCCAAGTTTCAAGTTTGTAGGTTCAAGGAATACAATTTTTCATACAAACGCTTTCATCCCTTTTTACACCCTTAGGGGTTGAATTTTCAAAAACCCCTTCTTAGTACACCTCTACGTCATAAGACCTATGTACTCTTCAAATTTCAAGTCTCTAGGACCATCGGTCAAAAAACTCCCTTACAAACTTTTACATCCCTTTGCACATTTATTAAGGGTAGTTTTACAAAACTAAAAATGCCTTTCCTATTTTTTTGCTTTGAAGTATATGTACTCCAAGTTTCAAGTTTGTGGGTTCAAGGAATACAATTTTTCATACAAACGCTTTCATCCCTTTTTACACCCTTAGGGGTTGAATTTCCAAAAACCCCTTCTTAGTACACCTCTACGTCATAAGACCTATGTACTCTTCAAATTTCAAGTCTCTAGGACCATCGGTCAAAAAACTCCCTTACAAACTTTTACATCCCTTTGCACATTTATTAAGGGTATTTTTACAAAACTAAAAATGCCTTTCCTATTTTTTTGCTTTGAAGTATATGTACTCCAAGTTTCAAGTTTGTAGGTTCAAGGAATACAATTTTTCATACAAACGCTTTCATCCCTTTTTACACCCTTAGGGGTTGAATTTTCAAAAACCCCTTCTTATTACACCTCTACGTCATAAGACCTATGTACTCTTCAAATTTCAAGTCTCTAGGACAATCGGTCAAAAAACTCCCTTACAAACTTTTACATCCCTTTGCACATTTATTAAGGGTAGTTTTACAAAACTAAAAATGCCTTTCCTATTTTTTTGCTTTGAAGTTAATGTACTCCAAGTTTCAAGTTTGTGGGTTCAAGGAATACAATTTTTCATACAAACGCTTGCATCCCTTTTTACACCCTTAGGGGTTGAATTTCCAAAAACCCCTTCTTAGTACACCTCTACGTCATAAGACCTATGTACTCTTCAAATTTCAAGTCTCTAGGACCATCGGTCAAAAAACTCCCATACAAACTTTTACATCCCTTTGCACACTTATTAAGGATAGTTTTAAAAAACTAAAAATGCCTTTCCTATTTTTTTGCTTTGAGGTATATGTTCTCCAAGTTTCAAGTTTGTAGGTTCAAGGAATACTATTTTTCATACAAACGTTTTCATCCCTTTTTACACCCTTAGGGGTTGAATTTCCAAAAATCCCTTCTTAGTGCACCTCTACGCCATAAGAGCTATGTACTCCTCAAATTTCAAGTCTCTAGGACCAGCGGTTTAGGCTGTGCGTTGTCTATATGTCAGTCAGTCAGTCAGTCAGTCAGTCAGTCAGTCAGTCAGTCAGGACTTAGAGTCTTATAGTATTAGAGATCTAAGCCATTGGACGGTAATGTTGTTTCAATAAATAAAAATAAAGTTATAAGCAAGACGTAAAGTATTTTTTGTCATGATTCTTACTTATAATGGCGTCCATATTCATTTCGATCTTGTTTTTTGATAAAATCATGTTTTATTCCTTGTTTTATCGTTGAGAAGACGTATGTTTTGTATCTCCAATGATCGTCTTTTCAAATATTGGAAATACTAAGTTCTTCTAAGGTTACTTCTAAGGCAATAAGTTCTTAAAAAATTACTGGATCGGCTTCCATTTCATATCAAATCACAAGAAAAGAACATGTTAATTTTGACTTTTATGTTGCTGGCATTAGTTACTGTAATAGTCTTCTTCTTACTGTCGTGTAATTAGTTCTTTCGAAACAGTGTGGTGAAAGGACTTCAAGAGAGCCTCGAACGGGCTTCTTCGAAGCACTTGACAACTGTTTTTTTTATTATTTTTTTTAGGTCTACGACATGGTGCCTTCCTCACAAAGTTTTCCTTCACCTTGTGAGAGTACTGGCATTGTGCACTTATTTTTGCAGTAGCTGCAGTATTAAAATTAGTAAATAATTATGTTATTTAAAAACCTCGTAAAAATTTTTGAATCGATTATAAAAGATTACTTCTGGCAAGTTATTGTACATTACCTATAAGCGAAATGGCACCATTCTCTGAAGCACTACAAGTTCGCTCCAAATTTAATTAACAGAGGGTTCTCACTGTCAAAGCATGTTTTGGGATGTCAAAGTTTAAGATTTACAACTACGCCAGTTTGTAATTAAGTAATTTGGCCTCATTTTCGACAATTGCTCTGTTTATTATTCTAGTTGACCAATCCGGATTTACGCGATATAAATACAAATTATCGCCAATATTAATTTTTCATTAGATCCGCCAACCACATATAATTATCAGTTAAGAGTAGTAGAGCTCTTTGTGAAGGGCTCGTCCGGGGAAGTACTACCACCACGCCTTTTTCTGCCGCCAAGCAGCAACGCTGTGTTTCGGTTTGAAGAGTGTGGTTGCCGGTGTAATTACAGGCACATGAGGCTTAACATCTGTATGCCTCAAGTTGATGGACGCAGGGCAGTGCATCGTAGGGCACGTTCCTATCGTGCGTGACTTACGAGGCAATGCTTTGTTATAGGTGATGGTTACCACTTAACATCAGGTGGGCCATCTGCTTGTTTCATCAACTAGTTGTATAAAAAAAAAAAAAAAAAAAAATTAATGAATTATTAATTTTTATTTACCTGAGACTCTTGTGTAAATCGGAGTGAAATCTGTTCAGTATTTCCGAGGTACACACATAGGTATGTTGTTGCCTGTTCTTCTATGCTTGGTCACGTGGAACTGTCTAGATTCACTTAGCTTTAAGACGTTTCAAAGTGATCCTTGCGTGGTTCAATAAAATAAATATCTTTTATCATTGACTTTGTCCCCATACATTGGATTTTCGTTCACAAAAGACAAATATACCCAAAAGACGACAAATATTTTTACGAAAAGTAATATACCTCATTTTACTAACGAATGCCGTTTTACAGCATATAAACTTCGATAATAAACTTTAGTGATAACAAGCCCCTTCGTTTTGTAGTAAGTAACCAACCACACTGACCCGCTAGATCTGAGGTGTCCAGCCACAGGCCCAAGACAAAAGGTTAATTCAAGGGACGGCATGGGGTCTACCATAACTGGTTTCGATGTAAAGACCATCACAAACCAGGGAAGTGGCGACTGAAACTTGAGCTGTAACAAATCTTTTATTTTCCTTTCTTGTTTAATGACGTGTACCGCCTTGATCTGACGTAAAAAGAATAAAATATTATGGCTTTTGTGTGGGCGTTTTAAGAAGCGTGTCTAGTTGCCTCCCCTCTAATTAATACGATGTTTTTTCGCGGGGAACTAACTATCTTGGGTTCGATCTTTAAAACCATTTACGATTTACAACCATTTACGACCGTGCTAGATTTGCAAGGCAATACAAATTAATCGTGTTAGTTAAGATGATGTTACCACTTAACAACAGGTGGCATCTACTTGTTCCATCAGCAAGTTAAATAAAAACGTGTGATACTTCAGGCCGCGCCACAGCTCCAATTTCAATATTAGTTTGTGAAAACAAATGTTTGTAATTTGTACTTCCAATAAAAGAAATTGTACCTTAAAGGTTCATGAGATATTTGACAAATTAGGTGGCGTGGCCATTAGTCATTTTTGCGGTTATATATTACTATCATTAGGACGTACAATTAACGTACATTTGTTTAGCGATCAGTTTGAATCATATTCAACCGCTTATCCGTATACGACTTAGACGAAGTATTTCCTCCATGGTATGCGACGTAGCGTGGCTGGGAGGGATCCTTCCAGGCCACGTCACCTAATATGTTAAATACCTCATTAATCCGTAAAGTATTTATTTTTCTTTTACGTAAAATTACGCACATTACTTGTACATTGGTTTGGACTAACTCATATACAAATTGAGTTAGAAATGGATTTCATTGGAGCCGTGGCGTGGCCACTAAGATTCACACAAAAAATTAAATATATTTTTTCAAAATGATTCACAGATCTACACTTTTCCAGCATGGAGATGACTAAGTCGCGGTTTCTGTCACAATGTTCACCGTTTGAGAGCACTAGCATTGCGCACATACATTTTCAAATAGATAAACCCATTAGTAACACGTCTAGATTAGCTAGCTACTGAAGCACTAGTCCACTAGAGCTCTATATACATAATATATAACCCTGCACGTTATGTGCTAAAATCTTTAACCCTTAAATACTCGCGTGGGGTGTTTTACTCCCCAGCGACTGTTTGATCGTCTCTAGTTATTGGAGTTTTGAATTTAGAACGTAAATTTTTATTCTAGCTTCCTAAAACTAGCCGAACTTTCTTATCTAGTAACAAAAACACTGTGTGGCGTAAGGTTGAGGCAGGAGAGCGCGAAAATCCAAAACATTATGTTGTAAATGCCATCAACATGTGTGCAGTGACCATTTTATTCCGACATAACAGAAATACAATGACGAAAAAATAAGTTCATTTAATGAGTTGATTTAAGAAAATGTTTATGGCACTATCTGTTTCTAAAATAATTTATCTGAAGTCAAAAGATTATGAGGATATAAGGATTTTGCATTTAGTTTTTTTCTTATTGTAAAACCGGGGCGTAAAGCACCCCACGCGAGTACTTACTTAAGTTTTTAGGCGCGAGTAACTAAGGGTTAAAACGAAAATTGTTTATTAAAGTAATCTCAAAACACAAGATAAACAAAGCAGTTACAATATCGCCATCGAAGAAACTGACGACATCATCATTAACCTGAAAAAAAACCAGGAAAAAGGTACTCCGCATTAACGCTAGTCGAATAAAGTCTTTTTTCGACTAGTCTGTGTTTTTTTGTTTCCGGAAAGGTTAAAGCATAGGTAATTTAGATAAAAGTGTCAGTCTCAACAATGGCGGAGTCATTCGTATTCATTATTCGTCGGCGGGTGCCTGTGTTTGCTGGCACTGACGTGTTACACTTCGGGAACACTTCTCATCTAGCACTTAGTGTAACATAATTCATTTATTCGTAGCCAAAAACATCAATACATTAAGGATATCAAATTTGCATTATAATTACAATATAAAAAAACATGCATTACTATGTGACCCACCAAGTGCCATGCATGCACTATAGGTATTAAGTTAGGCACAGTACACATAGGTTTGAAGACATTTATTCTCATAAAAACATAATAGTTCTTTTATAATGAGATAAGAAAGGCGGTGTTATATATCAGTATATTTAAAATTATTAATAGAGTAACATAAGTTTTGTGGCTTTCACTCGGTACCCGACCGACCGATCAGGACCTGAATGAAAGACTTCTTTAGGGCATGTCATACCTGGGTATGACCTGCAGGATGCTGTTGGTGCTGCTACGCAGTCTGCCGAGCAGTGATGCTGTTTTCTTCCGGATGATGGCATGGAAGCCGTCAACTCGTGCCTCCAAGTACATAATGACAAGGATTTTTTGACTAGACTAACTTTTTGTCATTCAAAATAAAAGATTATTTTTGTGTCCTGCAGTGCAAACGAAACAAGCGATCGTACACAATGACTAACGGTAGTATGTCGTCATTCCACCCCACAAAACCTTGAAAACTTAACCTATTTAATGCAAATTAATTATGGAATAAGAGAAATACCTATTTATTATATTATATTATATTATTATAATACTCACAATCTACTTTCAAGTCTAGCATACCCAACCATTAAGAAAACATTTTTTACATAAATTCTTCATAATACCTGAAAATAATGTATTACTCATTAAACATTTTAACAACTTCAATTTAATACCCAGATAAGAAAAATTTTTATGTGATTTTATTTTTAATATATATTTTAGTAGAAATTTCGAACAAGTTTATAGTACCTACAAGAATTGAACAAATACAAGTTGTCAAGTAAAATTACCTTCTTATCTAAAATTAAACTTTCGCAAACTCTTAAGAAAACACTTGTAAAAAGCTAATTTGGCTCAAATTCTTCCAAGAATTTTGTTAGGTGCGCTTCAAAAATGTTTTTTTCAGACCAGCTTCACCAAAGCAAGACCTGCCTAGACCAATGAAAATAAAGCTAGTTCGTTACCACTTCTAATACCCCGTTTATACTCAGCTCATGTCCGTGAAAATGTGCAGAGACATGCGCAGGGACTTGGGCAATGCGAGAATGGGACGGCAACATTTCCGTCCACGCGAATGGCAACGCGATGTCTAAATGTAAACGCATATGAGAACGCAAAGTATATGAGATCTCAGAGTACATCCACTTTTTTTTATACTATGAGCTAATGAAACAAGCAGATGGCCCACCTGATGTTAAGTGGTAACCATAACCTATAACAAAGCATTGCCTCCTAAGTCACGCACGATAGGAACGTGCTCTACGATACACTGCCCTGCGTCCATCAACTTGAGGCATACAGATGTTAAGCCTCTTAAGCCTGTAATTACACCGGCAACCACACTCTTCAAACCGAAACACAGCGTTGCTGCTTGGCGGCAGAAAAAGGCGTGGTGGTAGTACTTCACCGGACGAGCCCTTCACAAAAAGCTCTACTACTCTTAGTGCAAAAATAAACTGAGTACCTCCATACTGTCAGTGGTTTTTTTTATTCTTCTTGCAGATGGAACAGACCCACTTGATGTTAGTGGTAACTATCACTGATAACAGAACATTACCTCAGAAGTCCCACACGATAGCAACGTACCTCACGATGCACTGCCCTGCGTCCATCAACTTGAAGGATACAGATGTTACGTCTCATGCGCCTGTAATTTCACCGGCACCCACACCCTTTAAACCGAAACACAGTACCGCGGCCTGACAGCTGAAATAATGCTTATTGCTGTGGTGATACTTCCGAGATATTGAGTGATCTAGCTCAATCCTCTATTTAATGCTGAGCTAGAGCTATGCTCAAATTTAATATCAGCCGCGGTTCTCAAAGCTTTTGCAGCGAATTAATTCTGTCGACCGTCTCTTCGCAAATGTTAATTAATTATTGTTTCGAGTTTACCGTGTTCAGCCTCTATATTTATACTGAACTAGTTCTTGCATAGTCCTTTTTTTTGTCGTGTCACTAGTTTCTTTCGAAACAGTGTGGTGAAAGGATTTTAAGTGCGCCTCAAGAGGCTCCTTTCGAGCACTTGACTCATGGTATAAAACTTTTTTTAGATTCTACGACGTGCCGGTTTTCTCACGATGTTTTCCTTCACTGTTTGAGAGTACTGACATTGTGCACATAAATTTTGAACAGAAAAACTCATTTTTGCACGACCGGTTTCGAACCCACGACCTTAGGATCGGAAGGCGGGGCCGCAACCACTAGACCACCAGTGCTCTCAAATAGTCTCAATAGTCCTTGTTTTGCATAGTTTCGATATAAAATACCTACACATCTACAAAAGTCACGATATGTACAAGCAATCAAATTTGTTTTTTAATATCTAGGAGTATTTAGTAGGAGCACGAGGAGGTAGCGTATTGATCTTACTAATTGTTAAACAGTAGAACATCAGTAGAGAGAGAACGTGTTAATATCCAGCGTTGTGGAGACTGCGTTAAGGGGCTGACATCCATCAAAGTACCTCTCGCTTGCACGTTTCAACATTTTGAAAGATATAAAACGATTGTTGTTAAATGGGCGAGCGAGAGGTACATTAACATCTTAAAGCTAGGTGAATCTATGTGCAAATTCCACGCGACCAAAAATATGTAATTTTTTTTTATACAACTTGCTGGTGGAACAAGCAGATGCACCACCTGATGTTAAGTGGTAACTATCACCTATAACAAAGCATTGCCTCGAAAGGTCGGAACCGTGACCTACGATGCACTGCCCTGCGTCCATCAACTTGAGGCATACAGATGTTAAGCCTCATGTGCCTGTAATTACACCGGCAACCGCACTGTTCAAACCGAAACACAGCAACGCTGCTTGGCGGCAGAAAAAGGCGTGGTGGTAGTTCTTCCCCGGACGAGCCCTTCACAAAGAGCTCTACTATTCTTAAAACTCTCTAAGTATACGTAGAGAGATTAGGGCAATATTCATTTCAGTAACTGTTGGTACACCAACGATTACCCTCAATATTGCCCTGATGTTTTGATAAATAAATACAACAAACATGCTTTCAAATATCAGAACCACTTTATTCTGTAAAGGGAGACATAGCAATCAGCAAATGCAATTCAAAGTCTTGCCTTCTATCGATTCCTTTGAGAGTTCTACGTGTAATTACGTCTGTTAACGCTTCACGATAATAAAATGGTATATCAAAGTGTGTTTGTATGCAAGCCTTGGAATTCTCATAGGAGTTCACGCAATCATTTTGCTACGGCTTAGTTTTCTAGGAAAATGTGACAACTTCCAAGATATGATGTTCTTGATTCAATAAGCTTTTACAAAATTCAATTATATTGATAGATAGATAGATAGACATATACTTTATTATGAAACATATACAGAGACATTCAAAATGTTGATCGCTGAGAGCGATCTCTTCCAGACAACTTTTGGATGGAAAGGATTAAACGAAAATCTGAAAGAGGGGGGTGTACTTAAATAAAACGTAATATTAAGTAAATACCTTATAAAAAGAAAAAAAACACAAATAAATATGTCTAACAATAATATAGAATGTTTAATGCGTTCATGTTGTACGTATAGAAGATCTTCATTTAAAAAAAAACTTCTTTTATATGTGGCTGTAAAAAAAAGTTATTGTTCTTTTCTCCGTTTATGGCACCTGTCCGTCATTCGACAGACATTGCCAGTATCAAGTGATTTGTAATAAGTACTTATATAAACAGTCCATAGTCAAGCTGAGAGCACTGGTGGTCTAGTGGTAGCGGCCCCGCCTTCCGATCCTAAGGTCGTGGGTTCGAAACCGGTCTTGCACCAATGAGTTTTTCTGTTCAAAAATTTATGTGCACAATGCCAGTACTCTCAAACGGTGAAGGAAAACATCGTGAGGAAACCGGCATGTCGTAGAACCTAAAAAGTTTTATAACATGTGTCAAGTGCTTGAAGGGAGCCTCTTGAGGCGCACTTCAAATCCTTTCACCACACTGTTTCAAAAGAAACTAGTGACACGACAAGAGAGAAGAGTCCATAGTTAAGTCGGCCGTCATTCATTAGAAAATGGTGGCGGTTTTCTAAAAAATCAAAGATTCAACATGAGTTCAAAGTGTGTATTCACAAAGTATACACCACAACAAGTCACAGTCAATTATATTTGTCCAATATTCAGTATTTATAAGAGTAGTAGAGCTCTTTGTGAAGGGCTCGTCTGGGGAAGTACTACCACCACGCCTTTTTCTGCCGCCAAGCAGAGTTGCTGTGTTTCGGTTTGAAGAGTGTGGTTGCCGGTGTAATTACAGGCACATGAGGCTTAACATCTGTGTGCCTCGGGTTGATGGACGCAGGGCGGTGCATCGTAGGGCGCGTTCCTATCGTGCGTGACTTACGAGGCAATGCTTTGTTATAGGTGATGGTTGCCGCTTAACATCAGGTGGGCTATCTGCTTGTTCCATCAGCGAGTAGTATATTAAAAAAAAACTATATTTCCATAGTAGTTTGCATTAAAAATATTTTTTTTTAATACTTTTGCAGATTGCCAAACAGATGCCTCATCTGATGTCAAGTGGTAACCATCACCTATGACTAAACATTGCCTCGTCACAAGCAATAGGAACATAGAAGCACAGCATCGTTGCTTATACGACTAAATTCAATAAAACGTCTTGATAAGAAAAATAAACAGCTTCACGACTTTAGGCACGGTAGACATCTTGAAAGGACAGTAAAGATTAACAGGCGATGATCCAGTTTTCGTGTTACGTATCAACTTCACTTTTTGTTGAATTCAATTACGTGTTACAGACAATGCCGAAGTAAACGCTTTTTTAGATAAAGTGTACTTCCCTGGACGAGCCCTTCACAAAAAAAGTAAAGAAAGGAGAGAAAAGAGTTCTACCACTCTTATCACAAAGAAATCTACCACTATTATCGCAAAGAGTTCTTCAGCTTTAAAAAAAGTGCATCGTGCACTAAAGTTTTTCCGCAAAGCCGTGCAGTTCATCAGGCTAGCGCTAATGTTTAAACTGACTAATTGCGCTAATTGAAAGTTCTCACTTCAACTCACTTAAGAACTCACTTTAGAACTCACTTAAGAACTCAGGTGTGTTCGTACTCGATCAGCGCGTAACTTGGCCGTCCAAGTTGCGCAAAACGGTTGTTTGTTTCCGTGAAAGAAGATAAAGCAAGTTTTCTGATTTAGCGGCGGCCGTCATGGTGTATGAAAAAGAAACCAATAGTGTCTTTCAAGCAGACTCTAATAATATTAATAAATATTGGTGGATATTCCACACAGCACCATCTCGCCCCAATCTAAGCCAAAGCTTTTAATATGGGAACCAGATAGCTAATATAGTACATATATACTTTTTTTTTGTAAATACCTACCTATTTATAATAAATAATAACACCCGGACAGAGAACAAACATCTACACTCGCCCGCAAAAATAAAGGGTCACCTCTGAAAACAGCAATATCTTCAAGAAATGATCGAGATAACTTCTTTTGCTTATGGAATTAAACCAAAAGGGGATATGCAACCCATTGCAGCCCTTAACCTTTTTTACCGTAATGGCATAAAAAATGCCTTGTAAGTAAAAACGACCTGTTTTCAAATTGTGATTCATTTTTCAATTTAAACTTACTTATTTCATTTAGTTTTATTAATTTTGTATAATTAAGGGACTTGAATTCGAGTTATTTGTGCAAAATCATGCCTTTGACTTTGGAAGAATGTACCAGAATTGTCACCATGTTAGAGTTTGGGTTTAGCCAGCGCAGAGTGGTGGTAGTTTATTTTGTGCGTAATTAAATTTTCTTTAAGATACTTTTTAATTTAAGGAGCTAGATTGTGTTGTTTCAAAGTTATTTGGAGTTGACTAGGTGACCCTTTATTTTTGCGGGCGAGTGTATGTTCATCACACAAATGTTTGTTCTCTGTTCTCGGTGGGGATCGAACCCACGGCCTACGGCGCAGAAGGCAGAGCTACTACCAACTGAGATGTGAAGGCTGTCAAGCGGAATAATAGCTGTGAATAGCAGATGATTCGTGACGAATTTGGTTTTATTTTAAAATAATCTAACAATCTTTCTCTCTTGTCGTGTCACTGGGTTTTTTCAAAACAGTGTGGTGAAAGGATTTTAAGTGTGCCTCAAGAGGCTCCTTTCGAGCACTTGACACATGTTATAGAACTTTTTAGGTTCTATGACATGCCGGTTTCCTCACGATGTTTTCATTATCGTTTGAGAGTACTGGCAAATTTATGAACAGAAAAACTCATTGGTGCACGACCGGTTTCGAATCCACGACCTTAGGATCGGAAGGCCTACCACTAGGGGATGCATTGTGCCTGGAGATGAAAGTCGAGACGCTGTTTCCTTATTAGGGTTCCGTACCCAAAGGGTAAAACGGGACCCTATTACTAAGACTCCGCTGTCCGTCCGTCTGTCTGTCTGTCTCTCAGTCTGTCTGTCCGTCTGTCACCAGGGTGTATCTCATGAAACGTGATAGTTAGACAGTTGGAATTTTCACAGATTATGTATTTCTGCATAACAAAATATAAAAAAAATACTAAAAATATTTAAGGGGGCTCCCATACAACAAACGTGATTTTTTTTCCGTTTTTATAGATAATGATACGGAACCCTTCGTACGCGAGTCCGACTCGCACTTGACCGGTTTTATTTTTTCTGCAGCTTTCGTGAATAACAATCATGTCTTCTATTTTGGTGGTGATGGTGATGATAATTTCAGCTACATATCTCATTATAAGATGATTCAAAAATAATTAC
Organism: Chloroclysta siterata; assembly: GCA_932294275.1. Taxonomy (NCBI): domain Eukaryota; kingdom Metazoa; phylum Arthropoda; class Insecta; order Lepidoptera; family Geometridae; genus Chloroclysta; species Chloroclysta siterata. Next base: position 19,609,524 of record OW028595.1, on the reverse strand, counting down.
GAGATTAAATTGAATGGAAACTTAGGAAGTAGTGTTCTCAGAACAAGAGTTAAAAATAAACTTAATAGTGCTTTAGTATTTTATTAAAAGTTGTTTAGTAAATATTTCATCGACGTTCAGCTTCAAAAGGTAAATGTTCTGTTTGTAATCACACACATTCAAATGAGAGGGCGCTGTTTTTTCAAAACCTAACGAACCATGAAATGAATTACACAGCGCCCGTTTCCACCACGTTATTTATGCCACATAAACGAATAATACAAGCATTTCACACGAATCTAGCTAACAAGTCAGTGCACAGTTCAGAAATTACAGGCACATGAGGCTTAACATCTGTATGCCTCAAGTTGATGAACGCATGGCAGTGCATCCTAGGGCACGTTCCTATCGTGCGCGACTTACGAGGCATGCTTTGTTATAGGTGATGGTTACCACTTAACATCAGGTGGGCCATCTGCTAGTGCCAAAAAAAAAGTTTTATAAAATAAAATCAATATGTTATGTCCTCTTGTCGTGTCATTACTTTCTTTCGAAAGAGTGTGTTGAAATGGTTTTATGTGCGCCTCAAACAGGCTTATTTCGAGCACTTCATACATGTTTTTAAACATCTGATATAGCAGTATCTGTAGTTAAGAGACTGACAACTTGACAGCCTTCACAGCTCAGTTGGTAGTAGCTCTGCCTTCTGCGCCGCAGGCCGTGGGATCGATCCCCACCGAGAACATAGATGTGTGATGAACATAGATGTTTGTTCTCTCTCTGTTATGTATTTACAGAAAAAAGTATTTATGTATTATTAGCTATCTGGTTCTCTTATAGCTTTGGATTAGTTTGGGGCTAGATAGTGGTGTGTGGAAAGTCCACCAATATTTATTTATTTATTTAACTGTCAAACGACTTCTCACTCAAACAAATTTCTTGATGATATTGTTTTTTTTTTGGTAGATTATACTTTAGAAGTGGTCCCATACATATTTTATAGAAATTGATTTAGCGCTTTTTGATAAAAACAACAAAATAAAAAAATAAAGACGTTGATTGAAAAAAAATTCTGCAGCAAAAGTTTTTTTATATATTTTTAGTGTATTTGACGTCGGTCTAGACTTCTAGAGTCTAGTTACTAAGCTTGTGTAAAGCTGGCCAATGCCGTAAAATCACACAGGTTGGAATATTTCACGACTCCCTCAGCCGATTGGGTCTTTACGAGTTTTTGTCAACCATTAAAATTAGTGGGCCTTTTATTTTTCGTGGTTTCTATTTTGAGGTTTTATGTTTTTGATGACATGACATTTCGGCTCGTTGATATTTGTAGAATTATTGCAACCCACAAACTTTTTAGTTTCTACAAAAATTTAAATTTGGATATTTCATTATAGAAATAGATATTATTATAGAAATATGGAATATTCAAACTATATAATTATTTGGACGTATAGGTACAGCCTTCGTGAAGTTACGCCACATCTTCCCGTCACAGATACCGCAGAGCCTCAAGACGAAAATCTATAACAAGTGTTGCCAGTGATGACTTATGGAACTGAGAAGTGGTCGATTGAAGAACTGACAACCGCTGGGGAATAAAGGTTCTCGAATGGCGATCACGAACAGGAAAACGAAGCGTGGGACGCCCTCCTACCCGATCGACTGACGACATCGTTAAGATCGCGGTAAGTCGGTGGATGGAGAGGGCTCAGAATCATACTTCCTGGAAATGTGTAGGGTAGGCCTATGTCTCAGCATTGGACTGGTTCATGATGATGGTAATGATGATAGATTATGAATGAGTGCTTATCGTAAAGCGGAAATATAATGCAGCCCTTAAAGTAACTTAAATTTAAGTCGATAAATTGAACTTCTCTCTGAAACGGCCATCATCATCTTCCTGCTCTTGTCCCACTTTATGTGGGGTCGGCACAACAGGTTTTTTTCTCTCCACTTTGCTCTATCATCCGTCAGCTCATTAGTAACTCCTTTCTTTCCCATGTCATCTTTCACACAATCCATCCATCTTTTCTTTGGCCTACCTCTACTCCTTAATCCATCCACATTCATACCTAACACTCTTTTCGTAACATGACATTCATCCCTTCTCATAACATGCCCATACCACGCTAACCCACTGGCGCCACTTTCAAACTGCCTCTAATAAAGTCATTCCTTATCTTATCCATTCTTGTCACTCCACACATCCATCTCAAAATTCGCATCTCCGCTGCATGCACTCTTCTTTCATCCATCCCTTTAGTGGCCCAACACTCCGATCCATACAAAACGACGGGTCTTATAATAGTTTTGTATATTTTCTTCTTTAGTTTTAGGGGCATTCTTGGATCGCAGGTTGTTTCTGAGACTTCTCGCCATTTCATCCATCCTGAATTTATCCTACTTTTTACATCCCTGTCAATCTCACCATAATTCTGTACTAATGACCCGAGGTACCGAAAATCGGAACAGACTGAAACTGCCCTATCCTTTTAAAAAAAACATTTCTTTAATATTGAAACAACTAAATCAAAAGAAGGATTAACTTATAAACCTTGCCGTGAGGAACACGTGGCGAAGGGTTTGAAATATAGCGCAATAACTTACCTGTCTTGTTCAACTGAGGCTCTGAAAGTTTTCTTTGGAGAAAGGTTGTAAAAATTTATTAGAAACCACTTATTTATTTTAGTTCACCATTTTGACTCATCAAGGCTTTTAATAGGGCCTATAAGCCGTATAAATGTATAACTGTAATGTTATAGTGGCAAGGACCAAACGGAACGCGTGCCAGAGGCCGACCCCAAGAAAGATGGTCAGACGAAATAGTCATGGTAACTGGGAAGAAATGGGCAGAAAAAGCCCAAGATAGAGAAGAATGGCAGACTCTGGAAGAGGCCTTCACCCAAAGAGGGGTCCTCAAAAACAAGGAATAAAAATAAAAACATTAATGTATGTACCTAAACCAAAGCCTATAAAAACTATAAAAAACTAGGGACACGATTAGAACGATAAGGAAAAATAACTATTAAAATGAAATCAAACATGTAACATACTAAAAAATCAAATCACAATTAGTCAATTCAAATTTTGCATGCATATACTTTTAAATTAATTATTACTATTGTCAGAGGAAATAAAGGCTATTTTATTTTTTATTTTATTTTATTTTATTTTATTTTATAATGTTATAGTGCAGACAGCTCAGTTGGTAGTTTCGCTGGTGGTAGGTGTTTGATAAACATACATGTTTGTTGACTATCTGGGTGTACATATACCTAAATATTATAATTTACATAAAAAAACACATATATATAGCTTTGTTTAGTGTGGGCTTATTTGTGTTGCTTGGATTTTCTTGAAAAAATAAACCAGCTTTACGACTTTGATCACCAGATGCAATAGATGTCCCTTTTGTTCCAAGCACAGAACACAGGAGATGTTCTAAATAACTTGAAGATATCCTAGCAAAAAATAAACGATCTTTATTCAGTACAATCACAAAGATCACTTTGAAACGTCTTAATACTAGGTGAATCTACCACCAGTTCCTAGCGACCAAAGCATAAAAGAACAGGCAAGAAAGTTACGGCTTGATTCCTAGCATTTTTTTGTATGATCCTTTTTACAATTATGTTAGTTTTGTAATAAGCATTAGGGTAAACGTTCAAAATTACATTTCACAACCGGAAGGCGAGGTCACTCCCTAGAGGGTCAGAAGAACATCGATGGTCTAGAGACAACAGGTGTTCTTCTGAGAACCTATGGATATACTAAATGTTAAAAACCCTGAGGTGTCACTGTGCTTCGAGTATTTTTTTTCACAGTTCGTGCCCTAAGAAGGCGCATGCCCACATGTATTTTAGACATTTAAGAATGCGTATTAGATGCTCGTCTACTATCTACTACAACATAAAATGAAATATTCACCGCTTTTTTCTGCCGTCAAGCAGCGTTGCTGTGTTTGTGTGGTTGCCGGTGTAATTACAGGCACATGAGTCCTTCCTAACATCTGTATGCCTCAAGTTGATGGACGCAGGGCAGTACAGGGCACGTTCCTGCCGTGCGTGACTTGCCAGGCAATACTTTGTTATAGGTGATGGTTGCCACTTAACATCAAGTGGGCCATCTGCTTTTTCCATCAGCTAGTATAAAAAAAAACAATAACTCCATTCACATCGAAATTGTGATATGAAATTGGATATCAGAGACACAGTACCTCCCCATCCCAACTGCCACAATATCAGAGATTCAACTCAGCGGGGACTAAATGAAGTGTTTTGAAAACGGTCCGAACAGAATCGCCACTGTCCGATAATGCAGTAATTTATTGGTTCATATTTCACACGCTCTGGGACCTTGGGACGAGGGCATCGTGCAAGCAGCTGGCTCAATTCAAGTTGTTTTTTTTTTGGTATGTACCTGATGGAACAAGCAGATGGCCCAACTGATTCTAAGTGGTAAATATCACCTATAACAGCATCGCTTCGTAAGTCACGCGCGATAGGAACGTGCCCTTCGATGCACTGCCCTGCGTTACTTGCGAGACAATACTTTGCTATAGGTGTATGTTTTACCAGCAATTAATATAAAATAAGGTAGACCTATTTTTCAAATTCACTAACACACTTCTAAGTTCTAATAAAAACTCGATTTTATTTAATGATCTATCTTTTATTTTATGAGAAAAAGCGGTGAAACCAGCCAATGCGCACCTTATGTCGAGCGGTTAAGGCGAAGACAAGAGCTAATGTGACTCTCGCTCGCACGTTTCAACATGTTGAAAGATATAAAATCACTAAACTCATTTTTGTACGAAAACTAGTAAACTTTTGAGTAGGAACACATGTATCGATCAAAATAAAATTTTTACTAAACTGTGATTGATTGCGATTTTTCGAAAATGAGTTTAGTGATTTTAGATCTTTCAACATGTCAAAACGTGCGAGCGAGAAGTTGTCTGATAGTTGTCAGCCCCATAACTCGACTGAGTCAACCGCAGCGCTATCTGGCGCCCCAAGGTTTCGTGAATGGGCTAGCTGTTCATAATAAACAATGTTTGTTGAAGATATTACCTCTAATATTGGAAACTCCTGTAAAATATTGCCTCAAACTCGCGTTTCTTGTCATTATAATTGAGGAAAAAGTAAAATAAAACCTTTTTCTTCTCGCTATACGATGGAAAATGGATTTTACCTGTCCCCATTTCAACCACTTTAGACTTGCCCAAGATGTTTTATATGGTGCTAGTATTTTTTTAATTTTTTTTTTGTAACTCATCAATTCCTGCATTTAACGAAATGAATCTGTGTAGGTATACATCGTACAGTCAGCGACAAAAGTTTATTTGTGTTGAATAGTGAATCTATTTTATCAATAAACATAACAAACAAGTAAAATATATTGCTATGATACTGCAGAAATAAAAGCATTTTTGCGAAAAGCGTACACAAACCAACGCAAAGTAATTGAAGTTTCAATAGAAAATGCTCGCGCAAGGAAATGTAAATTCACGCAGAAACGAAGCAAAAAATATACCCGCAATATTTGTTCTCACTCAACTTAATCTCGGATAAGCGATATGAATCGGTCCACATTAATATTCAGGGTTTGCAGCTGAAGCAGTTTCAGCTTTATGGCATTATGACCCTTAGTCGAAAGCAATATGTTGCAGCTAATGGTCTTTCACAGTACAATAATTAGCTTAATTTAATTGGGAGTTTCACTACGTGATAGAATCAGAAATAGGGCAATACGTTGATTCGATATAGCTCGATGAAATAGCAAGCAAGTGAAGCAGCAATGGGCAGGTTATACAACGTGTAACATAATACCCCTATAAGGCCAAAGACCAAGTGATAAGATCAAGCACTGGAATACTTTGATATGTTCATTTGAATATTTCGTCTTCGAAATTCCCATACAAAAGTAAAATTAATATTGTCTCAGTTTGCAACAACCCTGATAATATGTACGTGACCTTGATACATACGATATTTGCGTTTACTAATTGGTGGCAGTTCTGGTACCTATTTTATTTACAGTTCACAGTTAAAGGTCAAAAAACAGCTGTAAATAGGGCTGCGTCATGTTGTGTTCGTTTCAATTTGGAGGAAATTTTAAGAGGCATTTCATGAATGAATAACTTCAAAATTTCAAAAGTCTTAGAACAAAAGTTGTTTGTCATGACCTGGAAAATACCCTGTTGCTGAAGTTATAGGGGTATTATGTTACAAAGGATGTGTTCATAGCAATCCCTGCTATGAACACATCCTTTGAATTACATTTAATTTTCCAGGATGCACAATTCTAGGCCTTCCCTATTTTTGGCGTCTCACTCTTAAACACGATAGTTACCTACTCCCACAAATTTAGGAAAAATCAGTAATCGTAAAAAGTATAAATTAAAGTAGCGAGTATATCGTCTTACCACGAAAAAGATCTCCACTGATGAAGAGTTCCTGTTACAATATCTGCATCTGCACAGGATGTGTTCATAGTATGAAGCTTACTTGAACTAGGGATGTTGCGAATATTCGCATCCGCATCCACAATAACCAATGCGGTTGTTGATGCGGATGTTCATGCGGACAGCAACATCCCTGGTCCATATCTATGCGGAAGCTCCGCGGATGCGTATGCGAATATTCGCAACATCCCTCGTTCATAGTAAGCTTCATACTATGAACACATCCTTCGCAGATGCAGATATTGTAACAGGAACTCTGCAGTGGAGATCTTTTTCGTGGTAGGACGAAATACTCGCTACTTTTTACGATTACTGATTTTTCCTCAATTTGTGGGAGTAGGTAACTATCCTTTCTAGGTGGATTAGATCATATTTGTTTAAATTAAAATGACCAAAGTACCTAAGTATAGTTATATTTCTATATTTTCTGCAATAATTTCTAGAAAACTGTAGGTTTCAACGTAAAATAAAGTCTTATGAGTGCCTGGACTGCTTTTAAGGAAACTTTGTTGAACAAAAGTTCTTAGTTAGCGCAGTGCAGTGAGATGCAAATCATAGAGTTAAGAGTTCTTGTAGCTCAAGTTTTGACTTTGCTTTGGATAGCATTTTTACCACTCCACATAACACAAAGGTTAACTGGAAGAAAATCCTTATTGGCATTAAGTTCGCCTATGTACTTTAATTATGTGCAGTAAAGAATTTTCTTATTTTATTTTATAAATATCAATAAATGAGTTAACATTTTAAAACCGCGCAATCTAGCTCCAACCTAATCCAAGCCTGACTATATATTAGCTTTTATATGCCAGATTTAAGGAACCACTATAATTTTCCTCTGCTCGCTAGGTGCTACTACACATTTTCGTAGTACATCATTTTGGTGTAGGTCCACTCCTTCTGTCTCTCCGGGCATGTCAGTGAGTCAGCGAGTGTTATTGTAGCTTTATATTTCTACTAGCTCTTACCCGCGGCTTCGCTCGCGCACGTTTACTCTAGAATACTTACAAATAAAATAATGATTTATTAATATGATTGACAACATCTTTAATTAAAAAAAAAATCTTCCCCATGGAACAATCTTGAGCCACGTAATTTTGACAGAAGAAAAAGGTACTGACGACTTGAAGTTCCTGCCTCTTCGATCGTTTGTATAAAAAATAAAAGAATAATAGTATAAAAAAAGAAAAAAAAAACAAAATGTCCGTTTCCTGGTTCTAATCTACCTCCCCACCAATTTTCAGCCTAATCGGTACAGCCGTTCTTGAGTTATAAATAGTGTAACTAACACGACTTTCTTTTATAAGATAATAAGATAAAAATAGTTTAAATTTACGTTGTTTTATATATTATTTAAACAAAAAAAAACTACTAAAGTTGGGATGGTAAATTAAAATTCACTTCTTCATTTTTTTTTAATATAATAGGCATAATGGTAATTCCTGATTATTAGCGATAGTTATTAAAATAACATTCATAAATATTTACACAATTATATTTTATAAAAAACAATAGCAAACTCGCATGATGAAAAATTATTTGTAAATTAAAAGTAAACAGATTCATCCCCTTACTTAAGGTTGCGAAAGAAAGTCCTTTTGATCATGCAACTTCGAAATGTATTTGAGTTTGTTTAGAGCAAAAAGCTATGTTTGTTTTGGTAAGTAAACAAATACCTATCAAAACAACTCGCTCTCCTTACACTTTTTATGTGATTGCTTTGGGTAGGAACCGTGTCGTACTCAATAAGCAAACAAACATCTAAGATAAAAATTACATCATTACAATCTCTGGTAAGCTCTTCCAAATAAGTCTAATATTGTTCATCACATGCAAGACCAGTAGATTTCAATCTGAAAATGGCATTATCAGCGGAATAAATAAAAGTCCCATCACTCTCGATGGCCATTCCATACATGTTTGTGATCTTAGCCACTTTTGTGATTTTAACATTTCCGTTCGTAATTTCCGTCGAGAAAATACCGACTGGGGTCGAAAAGTACAGATTTCCATTAGGACCTAATGAAAAAGAGTTGACTGAATGATCGTCAACAAGCTTTGTTTCTTTTGAACCTTTTGAGTGGAAGAAGAGTCCTGATGAGTTTGAGAAGAAAAGGTTGTCATCTTTATCCAATCCAAGAACCATGGCTTTCGTATCATCAATTCCTTCAACTGTCTCTAACTTCCCGCCTCTGTAAACGAAAGCATTTTCATCGGGATACGTGGAGAAGTACACTCCACCATTTGCGAACACCTGCCATATGTTGGAATCGGTAATTCTTAAGTTTCTTGCGATTTTTGTTTGGTAATCGAATACGTAGATTCCATCGGCACCACCAATGTATACGATGTGTGTTTTCGGGTCTACACTGGTAGCGAAACCTCCTCGAACACCTGTGATTATGTAGTTCTCTTTTGTTTTCAAGTTGAGAGCAGCAGGTGAAAATGTTGTGCCATCAGCTGTCGTGTAAGTGTAGTATAGAACATTGGTATCGTAGTCTACAGACAGCATGTAAGGCTTGTCGATGTATTCCTTGAGGACCTCCTTCTCATGGTTGATTCCGTTGACGATAATTCCATCGCACCTGGCGATTTTATCCACTACTCTAGCAGATGACAGAGCTAGGAACGCAGATAGAATGAAGAACTTCATCTGGAAATCATAATAATTACATTTAAAGGAAATAAAGCAAAACTTTGAATTTGAAAGGGCATGGATAATGCTAGCACAACAACTATCACAGTAACGAATACCGAGTATACATACGTACCTAAGCAAAATAACATTGACAAAAATAAGTTTTAGATCTGTTAGGGTAGTGAAGAAGATTCGTTTTCTGGCATTTTGGGAAGCAACATTCATTTCAATAGTTTCATTTCAAATGAGAGCACTTGGTGGTGTAGTGGTAGCGGCTCCGCCTTCCAATCCTAAGGTCGTGGGTTCGAAACCGGTCGTGCACCAAAGAGTTTTTCTGTTCAAAAATGTATGTGCACAATGCCAGTATTCTCAAACGGTGAAGGAAAACATCGTGAGGAAACCGGCATGTCGTAGAACCTAAATAGTTCTATAACATATGTCAAGTTTTCAAAAGGAGCCTCTTGAGGCGCACTAAAAAATCCTTTCACCACACTGTTTCTAAAGAAACTAGTGACACGACAAAAAGAGAGATTTCAATAGTTTTAGTGTTATTTTGAGTAGTGTTGTGTAATTTCGGTGGTATTTTAACCAACATTACTTGAGGTCTTAGCACAAAGTGTAAACGTTTGGAATGAAAGTATATTATGTGATATCCCGATTTGAACGAAAATGTTTCGTAAGTTTTGATGGAAACCGCCACCATTTTCTTCAAAACAAATGTCGGCCACTTGACTATGGCCTGACTTGACTACAAAGTATTTAATCTAAGTATATCACTTGATACTGGTAAAATTGTGTGTCAAATGACGGACAGGTGCCATAAACAAATAAAAGAAGAAGAAGGGTAGTGAACTAATTGACAGTAGCTTGTTTACTTTTATTAACTACTTACCTACTATCACCACACCACCGATAGCGACCAATTAGTAGTTTCACGCAATTTAAAATATACATATTACTCACTTTATGCATACTTTCATTGTTTTAATTAAAACTAGTGGTTCGCGCCGAAGTGCAATCTCGTGATGCGATCCGAACACTCTAAAAATTTATTAAGGTGGCAGTCAGAGACAATTCCAAACATTATATTTGGACTTGCTTGTGACTACCGCCAACTTTCTTTGTATGGTAACTAAGTTTCAACTCAATTGGCCTATTTATTGAAGAGTTCCGTTGAACAGACCTTGGCTCCATCATCGGACCGGGTCGCTGTTATCATTTTATGAGAACTAGGTACCTTCTTAATTTATTACAAGAATGTTTTTTAAGAAAAAGCAAAGAAACTGACCGACCAGTAACAAAACTATGATTTCAACGAAACCCTAAGAGATGAGGGCTCTTGTTATGTTAATTTTAACTTTTAGTTGTATCTTAAAAACCGGGCGTCCTAAAAAAAAAGTAAAAATAGTTTTTAAATATACAAAAAAAGCCCTTTTATATGACACGTAACTTGATTTTCCTTAATCTTAATTAAATTAATTAAATTTAAAACCCGTAAATATCTTAATAACCTGATAACTAATTTGACTCGTAAACAGTAAATTTTAACCAGTAAATTTCTCAAGTACAAGCTATTGACTTACCAAATTTCATGCAGATCAGATCAACGGTTCGAAAGTTATAGCCAGACAAACATACATACCTACATCAAATGACAAATTGCCCAAGTTGCCACTCACTCAATCGATAGGCTCACGATCGATGTTTAAAAAATATCCCATTCAAAAAGAAAAGAATTTCTAATTGAACGTCCCGATTAATAAAAGAATAGGTAGCGGGCTCAAATAAATAAGCTCTTTGTTTTAAATTACAAAGCTAAACAGTTTAAAAAGGGTACTTACAGTTGTAGCGTATTCAGTAGCACAGTGATACTAATAGCTTTGCTTACATTCCTTCTTTTATGTAGAGAGATTATAGAGGTAGAGGTTATGACATGTTATCGCCTCTGACTAAGATTCCTGAGAAATTCTTTGCAGTCTGTTCCATACTATAATAAATATTTTATGTTGGTATGTTTGTTTGAAGATAGAACAACTGTTTTTGTCGGTAATCTCATAGTTCAGCATAGTTGGACTGCTCTAAAACATTCAGGCTTTCAAGATTTTGGTGTAGTCCTGTACGCCTACGCCTGCTACGCCTTACTTGTATCTACAATCTAAATCTCTAAAAGGGACTCTCTAAGTGTCTTCTATTCTGGACCACTCTGACACAGTAGGTAGGATATATTATGTCTTCTCTGTCTAAAGCCAGTAAAATCAATTGTCTACCTCTCTGAGTCAAATTGGAGTCAAACTGGAGTCAGGCAACCCAGATCAAACAAGTTTTCAAAGTTCCTGAAGTCTTATGATTTCTTATCGCATCATTTCGCATCCCTTTGCATCCTTTCGCACCCTTCCGCATCCTTTCGCACCCTACCGCATTAACTTCAATGACTATCTCAATGACGTGCGTGACTATCAGCCTGTTTGCACCTTGAAGTTCACTTACGGGTGTTTGAGGAAGCTTTTGTTTGATTACGTCATTTGTTTCAAGAGTTGAAATAGATCTATTGTCTGTGACTCTGATCTTTGGTTATTGTTTTTTTTATTTATATCCAATTAATTTAGGATACATTTGGTCTATATTTTTGTTAAAAAAATATAACCTATATTAGCTTTGTTAACATCATAGCCTTACTTTTTATGGTTAGTTTTGAGGTTATCGTTGTGCATTTTTAGATTTTTGTTCCTTATAGTATAATTATGTAGGCAGCAAAATCAAAGGGAAAAAACTAGTTACTTTTAATTAAAACAAAAATGTTATTGGTATAGATATTTTTGTGGTTCGTTCTGGGAAACGGTTCAATCTACCACGTTAAGACAACAACAAAATAATATCTGTCATGTTTACTTTCAACCGCTATAGCTTGCAAGAAACTTAGCTAAGTAGGTACTTATTTCATCGATAGCCTGGAAGCTATTAGTCAAAGTTATATTTACCCATCCAGTCTTTTATCTATCTGGTTAGTCTTATCAAGGATGATTCTTTCTTTTATACTGTTATTGGATTATGAGTGTACGACAATAACATCTATGATAAAAAAAACACTTCCTACTCTATACTCTATTATACATATATAAACTACAGTATGGGGTTGCTATGGACTTTTAAAGTGGACTGAAATAAAACTCTTTCAACGATATGGTCGCTCATCGTACTTCATTAAAGTATTATTATGTACAATTCGCATTATTTACATATACAGCGGTCAATATATTTATTTTAATAATTGAATATTGTGAGCTCTGGAATACATTGAGTTCCTGTAGGCTTTAGACTTACAATACTGTCACTTGCCGCGAAAATTATGTTTCCATCGCCAGCTATAACCATCCCATACATGTTCGCAATACGAGCTATCTTCTCAATTGCCAAATTCTTTAATATTTTGTAAATTCCAGTAGGAGTAGAGAAAAAAAGTTCACCATTTATATCCTTAGTAAATCCCACAACCACTGTATTTCTTAGGTAAAGAGTATCACCCGTAGCGTTTTGGTGACAGAATAGTCCAGAATTGTTGTAAAAGAAGATATTGTTTTCAGTGTCTACGCCGATTTGCATCACGTTGCTATCTCCAATTCCAGCAACTTTGTTTACTTCACCGTTTTTATAAACAAAAGCCAGTTCTTCGGGAAATGTAGTGAAGTAAATATCGTCTTGGACAAATAGCTGCCAGATGTTCTCAGTGGTGATGTTCGTTTTGACTCCAGTTTTGGTTTCATAGTCGAACTTGTAGATTCCATCCGTAGCTCCAATGAGAATTTCGTTTGTGGTTTCATCAAATGCGTTCGCGAATCCGCCGCGTACACCATCAATAATTCCAAACTCATTTGTGTTGAGGTCAATGTATGCTGGCAAATTAGTACCATCAGCTCCGGTGTAAGAAAAAAACAGAAAGTTAGTATTGTAATCTAAAGCCATCTGATAGGGAGCATCCAAGTCGTTTTTTACAACCACCTTCTCCTGGTTTTCACCACTGATAACAATATCGCTACATTGTCCATTGTCTAGTCCAGATATAGATGCCAGACTTACTGATACAAGGAGAATCAAGAATAACATCTGAAATTAAAAAAAATATTAAATTTTGTTGGACGATTAAATTAAATTAATAAAAAATATTGCGCGTATTTTATACTCACATTTCAAAGTTTATTCAAACAGAGTCACAATAATACTAAAATTATCTTCTAAGCTTTCCTGTTTTTATGGGAAACCCATTTACCTAATTATTATTCGTTGAATGAGGTAAGTGGACCTACACATAAAAGTATGAATAATTTACTAATTATGGCAAGAACTGATAAGGTCGTGTGTCTACCGACACGTATACCGTTCCATTCCGTGCCGTAAAGCGTCTGCTAATAGCTTAGAGCAACGCAGCAACTGGTAGCAAGCATGACGCTAATCTACTTCTAATATATAGATGAAATAATTTATCATCATTCAGCGCCAATTCAAAATGGCGATTTGAAAGCGCTATAAGAATCAGTGAATTCAGCGACATAAAACCGCCAAAATTGGCGTGGTAGAACATGTTTAAACTCGGCAGTTTTTTTTTGCTGATTGAATAAGCAAGTTGGTGTTACCAACTAGTTATATACTTATATAAATAGATAAAAGAATGTTAGTATCATTCAGTGCCACTTCGAAATGAATCACAAACGAACCTGAGTCACAAATGATCAAGTAAAACCCACATCCTAGGTAGGTACCTATTTATAGTAAGAAGGATATTATTACATATTAAATTAAACGGCTATCGTAGAAAGTTAAACTGGTGTATAGTTTTATTTATCTCTAATACTATAAGAATCAAAGTCCTGACTGACTGACTGACTGACTGACTGACTGACATATAGACAACGTACAGCCTAAACCGCTGGTCCTAGAGACTTGAAATTTGAGGAGTACATAGGTCTTATGGCGTAGAGGTGTACTAAGAAGGGATTTTTGGAAATTCAACCCCTAAGGGTGAAAAAAGGGATGAAAACGGTTGTATGAAAAATTGTATTCTTTAAACCTACAAACTTGAAACTTGGAGTACATATACTTCAAAGCAAAAAAATAGGAACTTAATTTTTAGTTTTTTTAAACTACCCTTATTAAGTGTGCAAAGGGATGTAAAAGTTCGGATGGAATTTTTTTATCCGCTGGTCCTAGAGACTTGAAATTTGAAGAGTACATAGGTATTATAGCGTAGAGGTATACCAAGAAGGGATTTTTGGAAATTCAACCCCTAAGGGTGTAAAAAGGGATGAAAACGTTTGTATCAAAAATGGTATTCTTTGAACCTACAAACTTGAAACTTGGAGTACATATACTTCAAGCCAAAAAAATAGGAAATGCATTTTTAGTTTTTTAAAACTACCCTTAATAAGTGTGCAAAGGGATGTAAAAGTTCGTATGGAAGTTTTTTGACCGCTGGTCCTAGAGACTTGAAATTTGAAGAGTACATAGGTCTTATAGCGTAGAGGTGTATCAAGAAGGTATTTTTGGAAATTCAACCCTTAAGGGTGTAAAAAGGGATGAAAACGTTTGTATCAAAAATGGTATCCTTTGAACCTACAAACTTGAAACTTGGAGTACATATACTTCAAGCCAAAAAAATAGGAAATGCATTTTTATGGGAATTTGTATGGGATTTCAAAGTTTGTATGGGAGTTTTTTAACGCGTGGTGCGATTGACTTAAAACTTGAGGTTAGTGAGAAATAAATAATTAATAATGACGTTTTTAACTTTTGATAATTACTTTACCTACGTAGGTATTTAAAATCCTACCCTAATAATATACAAATCAATGCGAAAGTTACGATGTTTGGATGTTTGTGGCTCAATCACGTCTCTCCACTTCAACGCGTGCGAAGCCGCGGGAAGCCACTAGTAATTATATAAATTTGTATTTGTAACTGTAGCTCATAAATTGAAAGACTACCTTGAACCACAGGAAAGAGGGGACTCTTCTAATACAGGTCTTAGAACTTAAAAGAAGAGATCCCAACCCATTAATTTGTTAAAACTTGTATTTTATTAATAAAATATTTTGATTTTTTTTTTGTATTTTTTGACATATTTTATTCGACATGAGCAAAATCCATTTTATTTTATTTAATAAATTTCAAAATAAGGAGAAGGTTCTCAATCGACTGTGTGTTGTTTTTTTGTATATTTTTTTGCGCTATCTATTAATTTATTTGGATCTATTTTATACTTAGAGCAACACGGGCCACCGGCGGACCGGAGGGGAGTAGCCTTCGAAGGCATTCCCCTCTGTCAAAGTACAAGTCCACGCGGTCCTAGACGTACAATAAAACTAGTTGCAGCCGCACTGCTCACTAGACACACTTCGGCTGCAGTCGCAGAGCTGCACGGACGTCTCCGCTCCGGTCCCTGCTACCTGCTCGGACTACTACCTGCGCTGGCACCCCGCCCGCCGCACCCGCACCGCACCCCGCTCCGGACCTGCCGCCGGCGCTCAAGCTACTGGCGCTTCGCGCCGCGTTCCTGAGCTCCGCGCCGTGTGATTGGCTCACGCTAATCCGCACTTATCAGTGCGCCGGTTTCCTGCATTCTTATGTTTCTGTCGTCCTTTTCAGGGCGGTAAGGTTTCGTTGACGTGTGTTTTAGTCGTTCTTTTCAGAACGCAAATCGTAGTCCAATTTTCGGACGAACAGTTTGTTTCTACTGTGTCAAACGAAATCCACCTTCAGTGGTCAAACCAAGGGAGACCCAGCGGTGTTATACCAACTTGGTTTGGGCGTGGACCCGGAGCGCCGTCTTTCCTCCCTCAGAGGAACGCCGAATCCGGTCGGGTCTGGACCACCGGCCTTGGGGGATCTCCTAGCCGACTGCCAGTCCTATTAGGAACACACCCCGATTGCCCGAGAAAAAAGCGGCAAGGAGGACACATTTATAGGTAGGACACTAGGAAACTCACCCCCTCCCCGCCTACCCCGGCGGAGAGGGTCACTCACCCACACACCTCCCGGGCTTTCCCACCCGGGAGATATGGACTTCATCCATACCGCGCCCCCGCCCGGTTTAGGCATCGACATCTCTGCCTTCAGCAGAGATCATTTAGGCTTTCTCCTCCAGAAAGCCTACCAACAGGCCCCCCACCTAGTCGAAGGGATTCTATTTGAGAATCCCGTAGGTAAAATTCCGGCCCTTATGGCCATCAAAACCTCCCCCCCGGCCCTTCAGGCCCCCAAACAAACCCCAGCCCTTCAGGCCCCCAAGCAAACCTTGGCCCTTCAGGCACCCAAGAAAACCCCGGCCCTTCCGGCCCCCAAACCCAAACCAGCCCTTCAGGCCCTCAAGCACACTCCAGTCCTTAAGACACCTAAACCCACCCAAGCCCTTCAGGCCAAAAAACGCAGTCCTCCGTCCCCCGTGTCTTCCCCCTCTTCACAAACCTCATCCGCCTCCTCCCTCGATGGGCACTCGCCCTCAGAGGATGACTCTGACCGCGAATCTGCTATGGAAGCGGATTCTGACTCTGCCTCCCGTCCCGCCTCTCCTCTCACGGAAGATGACTCGGACGCTAACTCCTCCTCGGACTCTGGCTTCACCGTTGTCCAAGGCAAGAGGAAGCGTAAGAAGTCCAAATCCTCCTCTGCGCCTCCCGCAAAACAAGCGACAGCTCGACCCAGCCCTCTCTCTTCTCGCCCATCGTCCCCAGTCTCTCCGCCTTCCTCCCAACCTTCTGCGGTTAACGCCACAGCAAGGAGGGAGAAACCTCCTCCTCCCATTTTCCTTCGCCAGAAGGAAAAATGGGAGAACGTCTCCACCGCTTGCCGGATCTCCGGCATTACCTACAATAATGCCCGCAGCACCAAGGACGGTATCAAAGTCCAAGTGCCGACCTCGACCGACCATCGTCGCCTCACCTCTTTCCTTCGGGAACAGGGCATAGGTTTCCACACCTATGCTCTGGAGGACGAACGACTCCTTAGAGTCGTTATCCGCGGCCTCCCCGCTGAGTTCGGCTCTGACTCCATCAAAGCCGACCTAACCGCCCAGGGCTTCCCCGTCAGGGAAGTCCACCGCATGTATAGCGGTAAAACCAAAACCCCTTTTGAGCTCGTGCTCGTCATTCTCACTCTTTCCCCAGAAGGCAAGGCGATCTTCAATTTGAAGACAGTCAATGGCCTCTCTGGGATTCATGTTGAAACCCCACACCGTAATGGTTCCCCCTCTCAGTGCCACAGATGCCAACTTTATGGCCACTCTGCGCGCAACTGTTACGCCCGCCCCCGTTGTGTCAAGTGCTTGGACGACCATGGCACCGCTGACTGCCCTCGCACTCGCGACGCCCCGGAGCCGCCCAGCTGTGTTCTTTGTCGCGCCACCGGTCATACCGCGAACTATCGCGGTTGCCCGATGGCGCCCAAGGTAAACAAGCGGGTGGCTCAGAGGTCGTTGCCGGTGCGTTCGCATTCGCAACCACAACCGCCGCCTCAATACACCAAGTCCAGTCCAAAGCTGGCTATGGTACCCGCTCAATGCCCACCCCACAATGCGTGGTCTCGCCCCCTTCCTTCGACCAGTACTGCCCGTCAGGCTAAACCCTCTCCCCCTCGCCCCCAGGAGCGTTTGCCCTCAAGCAAACTCCCCGCTCCCGTGCCCCAACCTTCAGAGGGCCAGTCTTATAGCCGTACAGAGCCCCTGTACGAAGAAGGCCTCCCCTTCACCGAACTCCTTAAGAGATCTGAAGATTTCGCCCGCGTTTTCCGCGCCCTTCCTAGCCCAGTCCACAAGTGTCTGTACTTAGCAGACCAGGCTGCGCTTTTGGCCGCCGTCAATAACCTCTCTTTTTAATCAATCAATATGATTGTACAAAAAGAGAGGCTCAAACCCCGCTCCGTCTCGTTAGCGTTTTTCAACGCCGACGATCTTAAGCCACAACGTGCTTTAGTTCAGGACTTTTTAATTAAACATCAAGTCGACATAATGCTAGTGCAAGAAACCTTCTTGAAACCGCACCATCGCAATCCCAGTATTGCTAACTACCAGATGGTGCGTGACGATAGAACCAACCGCCCAAAAGGCGGCACCCTCATCTATTACAGAAGGTCCTTGCACTGCATACCTATCGACTGTCCTCCGTTGCAAGACTTAGAAGCCTCCGTTTGTAGATTAGCGATGACCGGTCATCATTCAATTATCATAGCATCTTGTTATTTGCCCCCTTCAAAAACTCTGTTGAAGAGTGATCTTGAGGCCCTCCTAAATCTTGGTAGCTCCGTCATTCTGGCGGGCGACTTTAACTGTAAAAACCTCCTTTGGAATTGTCTTATCACCAATCCCAATGGCAGACTTCTCGAGACCCTTGCCGACGATCTTAACTTCGACGTAATTCCTCCAATGACCCCGACTCATTACCCTCATCGAGTTAGTTGTAGACCTGACATCCTTGACATGGCGTTGCTAAAGAACGTAGCCCTACGGTTGCGCTCAATAGAAACGCTTCACGAACTAGACTCTGACCACCGCCCCGTGCTCTTACGCTTAGGCCCCCCTGCCGACCCGATCCCTCTCACTAAGACCGTGGTGCAATGGTATAAGCTCGGGAAAGCTCTCGAGTCTATACATTCACCCGAGTTGGACAGGATCCCCGACGACATAAAGTCCCCAGACGACATTACTGTTGCAGTCGACTCTCTGACCAACCATGTCACATCCGCTATCAGCGGATCATCGAAACAGGTGCCAGCGACGTCATACCGTCGCTCGGCTCTGCCAGATGATGTGAGACGGTTGATCACGGAGAAGAACGCAGCGACCCGACATTACAGCTCTTGGCCCTCTGTAGACAACCGTGACCGTCTACGCTCTCTGCGCTGCGAAGTTCAGAGACGTATTCGCGAACATTCCAATAACGACTGGGATAACCTGCTCTCAGGGATCGAGCCAACTCACCAGGCTTACTGGAAGCTGGCTCGGTCAATGAAAGCAGACACTATCTCAGTCATGCCCCCCCTCTCCCGACCAGACAAATCTCTTGCATTCGACGACGATGAAAAGGCCGACTGCCTAGCAGAAAGCCTCGAGTCGCAATGCTCCCCGAGTCTCGAACCCGTTGATCCTGTCCATCTCGCTTTGGTGAACGACGAAGTTGAACACCTGACTTCTCTGCCTCCCCCCGATCCTCCCTTACCTCTCATTAAGGCTTCTGAGGTTCAGGCGATAATCAAAGACCTCCATCCGCGAAAAGCCCCTGGCGCTGACGGTATCAGCAACAAGGTTCTCAAGCGTTTCCCCCTTGCTCTAGTTTACCTCCTAGTTAGCATCTTCAATGCGGCTATGGCGACTTGTACTTTCCCCGATGCCTGGAAGGAAGCCACCGTCATCGGCATCCCCAAACCAGGCAAAAAGGCGTCAGAGCCTTCCAGCTACCGTCCTATCAGTCTCCTCAGCTCTCTGGGGAAAATCTATGAACGTCTTCTTTTGAAACGTCTCTGGTCACATGTCAACGAGCACCAACTACTCCCTGACGAGCAGTTTGGTTTTCGTCCGAGACACTCTTGCCCCCAGCAAGTGCTTCGCTTCACGGAACACGTGCTAACTAGACGCCACCATACCTGGCCTGCAGATACTGGTGCTGTCTTTCTCGATGTAGCGAAGGCTTTCGATAAAGTCTGGCACAATGGCTTGATTTACAAGCTATACAAACTTGGTGTGCCAGTTAGGCTCGTACTCATCTTACGAGACTTCCTTTTAAATCGCAGCTTTCGCTACCGCATCGAGGGTTCCCTTTCGGACCCCAGACCCATCAGAGCCGGAGTCCCCCAGGGCTCCGCACTCTCTCCCCTTCTGTTCACGCTGTATACCAGCGACATCCCCCGCACCCATCAGGTGGAAATTGCCCTTTTTGCGGACGACACAGCTTTGTATGCATCTGATCGGAACCCCGATCGGGTATGTATAAAGCTGCAAGCCGCCCTCACTGCACTAGGTGTATGGTTCCGTAAGTGGCGAATTGAGGTAAACCCCACAAAAAGCACAGCAGTGTTCTTTTCAAAGGGCTTCCCCAAACCTCGCCCCATCACCCTCTTCGACGAACCCATTCCCTGGGCTAAGTCAGCACGCTATTTAGGCGTCATTCTTGATCGTCGCCTGAACTTCAACGAACATATCAGAAAGGTTAGTAACCGCGCCAAATTCATGCTTGGACGACTCCATAGTCTCCTATGCAAAGAGAGTAAAATGTCCCTTAGAAATAAGGTGACACTTTACAAAACTTGTATCCGTCCCGTCCTGACTTATTCATCTGTGGCATTCGCCCACTCTTCGTCCATTATTATCCTCCAACGTGTCCAAAATCGATTTTTGCGCAAAGCCACTGGTGCGCCTTGGTATATGCGCAATATCGATCTCCATCGCGATCTAGGTCTCGAGTCGATTGCCGATTTCATAAAGCTCGCCTCTAGGCGATACTATGACTCAGCTCCCCACCACCCGAACCCTCTTGTTTCTACGATGCCCGATTATCCTATTGACCCTCCCGTCGATAGATCCCTCCGTAGACCAAGGCATATCCTTGGTGATCCCGATGATGAGATCGCAACCGCTAACGCGGAAGCGATCGAGTCATCCAATTCGGACAGAGTAAACACTATACAGATTCACCGACCTCGCCGGCGAGGTCGAAGACGTCCCTTAGCGCCCGCCCACTCGGGGCCTAATCTAGATTTAAACCCCCACCCTGGCAACAGCCCAAGTCGAGGTCGTACCATAGCGGTGCCCTTGCGTTTGTTGCCCCAACCTAACTTTACCGGTTGAGCGCCTTCCGCGCTCGCCATTGTTCGGTAGCGCTGTAAGAATCGTCAGACGATCACCAGCATTTAGTCCATTCGAAAAAAAAAAAAAAAAAAAAAAAAAACTGCTCACTAGACTAAATCTAGTTGCGGGACAGAATCAATGTCCTTTAAAAAATGCCGAATTGTTCTGTTTTATGCTGCAAAAAGACATCTGCCACGTCAAATTTACAAAAAGATGGCGTTACCTTTCATATGTAAGTAATTTTTAATCACATTATTACTTTAAACTTCTTTTAAACTTAAAAATCACAATATTATCGGTCGTGTTGTTTCCGATTTGTTAACAAACACAGGCCGCTCGCCTTCATACAATAAGCGGATCGGTCGAGTGACTGATCCGAGACATTTCCTAGAAGTCGCTGTCGCCGAGCGATAGTGTTGTTACCGGTTTGTTTGTAGATAGTTATCGATAAAAATGGCAAAGGCAAAGGATACAGACATTTTTGTGATTTAAGTTTTCTGATTAATTTAAAATATTATATTGTGAGCTTTATTTTAATTTAAATAGTTTTTTAATAAAATTGCATTACATTCAATATAATACTGTTACGAGCTCGGGGTTCGTATGGATAGAAAATGCACAATAATAATCCAAGAGATGACTTATTTATTTACACTAACACTTTACATAACTAAAACACTACTTAACACTACTTAACACTACTTAACACACTTAATTATCACTTAACAAAAGTTCTCTTCCTTTATCCACTTCTTCCAACTCACTTCTTCCTGAGCCATTCCCTGGAACTGACTTCTTCCTCGAGTCATCTTCACAAACTGGCTCTCTTCTCGAGCCATCTCACCGAACTGACTCTCTTCTCGAGTCCTCTCCACAAAACGAACTGACTTCTTCCCTGAGCCATTCCTCGAAGTGACTCTCTTCTCGAGTCCTCTCCACAAACTGACTTCTCGAACCGTTTTCACTAACTCACTTTCTTCTCGAGTCCTCTCCACAAACTGACTCACTAACTTCGCCCTCGCCGACTGGTCTTATATACGACGCAGCTAACCCGAGAATGTTCTGGATCATACTAGACCATACTTGCATCTCTTTCTACAGTAATAGCTCTCGTTCATTTCATTCGATTGATTCTAGAACAGTAGCCTAGAATATTCGAAGGTCTGCTATCTCTTTCTAGTAGTGCTTTTCCTTCGATTGATTCTAGAACAGTAGTCTAGAATATTCGAACGTCTGCTATCTCTTTCTAGTAGTGCTATCTCTTTCACTCCTATGCAAATATGGCTCTATAGTGAAATGTCCTTCAATGGTCCATAAGGGGTCCTGAAAACGCCTGAAAACGGGTTTTCAGGATATTGCATGGATCGATGGGAAATAGCCTGAAACGGACTGAAAACATGTTTCAGGCGCCTGAAAACCACGGCAACTTGGTCGAAATTGTAATCAACTGGGAGGTGACAGAGCCTCTTCTGGCAACGGCTGAAAACATATTTCAGCCTTCTGAAAACACCTGTACGTCAGGATATATAACGAAACAAGTTGCTAGGCGTCCGGCGCAACACTACCCCCTCCTTAGACATGCTCGTCCCGAGCATCACTTGATCCGAGATACAACGCAATCCGATCAACTTGAACAACCAACCGGTTTCTCTACCTGCTCCTCCAGCTGCTCTTCCTTGGTAGACCGCTTTTCCACCGGTTGCTCCAGCTGCTCTTCCAGGCGTTACCTTGACTTTTCCTGAAGTCAAAACCTGCTACTCCAGCTGCTTCTCCAGCTGCTCTCCAGGCGTTACCTTGACTTCTCCTGAAGTCAAAACCTGCTCTTCCAGCTGCTCTTCCAGGCGTTACCTTGACTTCTCCTGAAGTCAAAACCTGCTCTTCCGTCAAAGGACCTGCTCCTTTAACCGCAGTCTCACTTCGGGTTCTTACACCCTCCTGGTCATCTCTCGGCATTAACGGCATTGTCTATCCCACTTCTGACACCAATTGTTACGAGCTCGGGGTTCGTATGGATAGAAAATGCACAATAATAATCCAAGAGATGACTTATTTATTTACACTAACACTTTACATAACTAAAACACTACTTAACACTACTTAACACTACTTAACACACTTAATTATCACTTAACAAAAGTTCTCTTCCTTTATCCACTTCTTCCAACTCACTTCTTCCTGAGCCATTCCCTGGAACTGACTTCTTCCTCGAGTCATCTTCACAAACTGGCTCTCTTCTCGAGCCATCTCACCGAACTGACTCTCTTCTCGAGTCCTCTCCACAAAACGAACTGACTTCTTCCCTGAGCCATTCCCTCGAAGTGACTCTCTTCTCGAGTCCTCTCCACAAACTGACTTCTCGAACCGTTTTCACTAACTCACTTTCTTCTCGAGTCCTCTCCACAAACTGACTCACTAACTTCGCCCTCGCCGACTGGTCTTATATACGACGCAGCTAACCCGAGAATGTTCTGGATCATACTAGACCATACTTGCATCTCTTTCTACAGTAATAGCTCTCGTTCATTTCATTCGATTGATTCTAGAACAGTAGCCTAGAATATTCGAAGGTCTGCTATCTCTTTCTAGTAGTGCTTTTCCTTCGATTGATTCTAGAACAGTAGTCTAGAATATTCGAACGTCTGCTATCTCTTTCTAGTAGTGCTATCTCTTTCACTCCTATGCAAATATGGCTCTATAGTGAAATGTCCTTCAATGGTCCATAAGGGGTCCTGAAAACGCCTGAAAACGGGTTTTCAGGATATTGCATGGATTGATGGGAAATAGCCTGAAACGGACTGAAAACATGTTTCAGGCGCCTGAAAACCACGGCAACTTGGTCGAAATTGTAATCAACTGGGAGGTGACAGAGCCTCTTCTGGCAACGGCTGAAAACATATTTCAGCCTTCTGAAAACACCTGTACGTCAGGATATATAACGAAACAAGTTGCTAGGCGTCCGGCGCAACAATACAATACTTACGAGTACAAACACATAATTACTTAGTGTGAACCATAATGTTTTTTATTTATTTATTGCAGGTTTCCTAAAGATCCAAATTTTAGGGATGCTTGGAAGAAATTTTGTATTATCAGACTAACCTGGACGCCCACAAGAAATAGTGTAATTTGCTCAAATCATTTCAAGACCTCTGACTTTCAAGTGTTGGCGAACAATAGAAGGAAATTAGTCAAGGGCACCATTAATGGAACTGACAAGATTAGTAATGGAAAAATATACTGGTACAAGCATTTCTTTCTTAATGAAAAAAGAAAACCCACAAAAATGTAATCGTCATATACATTATATAGAAAACTAATCCATTTTAAAAACCAGTGAAAGATACAACTACAATTAAAATGATATAAACATTATGTTATTGTGATAATTATTGTATTACATAATAAATAAAGTCCATTTTTATGATAACATCTTACCTTTCTATCACTTTAAAAACCTAATTTCCCTAACCGAGTTCTTGAATTTATCGATAATGCGTATCGACAGTTGTTACAACTACGGCTGTAAGCAAATTGACAGTGTCACCTCATACTGTTAGGACACAGAATGTATCTATGTGTGCATGATATTGTTAGTGTATTTTTAATTAGGTATGTGTGAGTTTCGTAGTGACAGACGATTATTTTTGTGTGGGAATTAGAGAAAGGCGTAACACAAATTTCCCCCCGCAAAAAATGGCAGACAGTTTTGTATCGGTAATAAACGCTACGGCCACTCCCCTCCGTGTTGCTCTATGATTTTATATCTTTAGCGCACCGGTGGTCCAGTGGGAGTGACCCCGCCTTCTGATCTTAGGGTCGTAGCTTCAAATCCAGTCGTGCACTAATGGATTTTTCTCTTCGAAAACAAATATGTGCGCAATGCTAGTGCTCTCAATCGGCGAAGGAAAACAACGTGAGCAAACTATTAGTACTCTAACTGCGGCGATGGGCTTGCGACCTGTCACGTATGGAAACATAATTTTTTGCAAAATGTGGGATTGCGGCAAATGTTTGGATGTACCTACCTCTGGCTACCCACTCTAAATACCTAAGCTTAAGTTAGTACTTGGTAGGTACTTGGACTATTAGTACTAGGAGATATCTGATAAAACAACTTCTTACTACTTAATAATAGGTACTTTAATATAATAATACTTCTATTTTGTAAATACATACTTATAATGTTATCTAACGCCCTAAGACAGAGAAAAAACATCTATTATTAAAAAAAAAAAAAAAAACAACACAAAAATGTTTGTTCTTGGTGGGGATCGAACCCACGGCCTACGGCGCAGAAGGCAAAGTTACTACCAACTGAGCTTTAAAGCTGTCTTAAAATCTACGACAACCACGTGCCACATCAGTGAGCCCGTTTATCAAGGTCACTTTCTTCACGATTTTCAGAGGTAATGACCGAAAATTTGTATGCGCGAAGTATAAAAGCGAATGCGCTATTACGTTTTAGCCAGCGGATGGTAGTATTGTGGCTGGAATTCTTACTACGTGACTTGAATTAACACCTAGTCATTAGCAAGTGACGGTAATGAGAGTCTGATGAATCCTCTTTGATGAGGCTGAAGAAACAGGTTAAATAATAACTGCAAGTGGTTCTATTTATAATTCGTGGTGGGTGAATAAGATCTGCTCGGACGTCCCGCAATGGGGTATATTGTGCATTATCCCTCTGCTAACATCACCCCAGCCAGCCCAGCTCATTAAAATAGCGGAAAAGGAGCTTGGGTTGATGGCTGCAAGTGGTTGTTGGTCGCCAGGATCTGGCGGTAGATTCACCTGGTTTAAAAGACGTTTCAAAGTTTTCCTTGTTGATTGGTACTCTTCTCACTTGTCGTGTCACTAGTTTCTTTCGAAGCTGTGTGGTGAAAGGATTTTAAGTGCGCCTTAAAAGGCTCCTTTCGAGCACTTGATACATGTTATAAAACTTTTTAGGTTCTATGCCATTCCGGTTTCCTCACGATGTTTTCCTTCACCGTTTGAGAGCACTGGCATTGTGCACATACAGTTTTGAACAGAAAAACTCATTGGTACAAGACTGGTTTCGAACCCACGACCTTAGGATCAGAAGGCGGGGACGCTACCACTAGACTACCAGTGCTCTCTACAATTGGTATGCGTAATTAGTACTGAAAAGACCGTTTTGATTTTGATGTACCAAGTGTAGTTAATTAGAGTACGTACCACGTTAAGACCTCCTCAAAATAAAAAACCGTACCTATGAGACAGCCTCAAAATAAGTACCTACAAAAGTTTAAAGATATCTAAACGATTGTCTCCCGTGCTAGAGTATTTTACCCCACGAGAATCATATGCATGTTTCTTCAGCAAGTAGTATAAAAAAAACTTACATATCTTTGAATGTCATATTTTTGGTTAGGACAATTTTATTTTATAAAAATTAGAATAAAAACCATACAAAATAACAAAATGTATCCGCAATTTATTTTGCTAGGCACGTCTCCTGACCATTAACGCCTTCAATCAGCCCTCAATTATGGCCTACATTAAATGAACGTCGTATTCAAGAGGATGACAACCGTCAAACTATTTATCGCTCGCTCATCTCAAAATAAAGATAAAATAATTTTATACTGAACTTATTTATAAAAATCACAATCAACCAATTAAGGCTTAACAAAAATAATAGATCTAAATAAGTTTTCCTATCTAAACGTTAGTTAAACAAATTTTCGTACCTACGCAATACTTATTGTACTTTGTAAAAGGTTTTTCAAAAATAAATGTTTTTATTATTACTTTACATAATAATAATATGGTCATAGACGGTCATTTAAAATTTTAGCAACGAAATGAATTAAATGGTACTAAAACTTACAATCATCAAATTTCCTCTCAATAAACTCGAATTCTCTTGAAACACTTTTACGATTTCTGAGTTACTTGATTTATCGCTGGCCCTTGTCAATTTACTGTGCGAGAAAAATTTCACCCTACTCTTTCAATAAAATTCAATCATATTGCCGTAAAAGATATATTTTTATCGTCACTTATTTTTCAGTTGGGTTCGGTAAATTTTCTAGACGTATGTAACCTACCTACCTATTTCTGCTTACTAACGTGTACCTAATTGAATGGCTTCACAATATTTAATACTAGCGGCCTGTCCCAGCTTCGCATGGGTGGTCATAAATTTTTTGAACATTTTAGGATAAACTTAGACCGTGGGTTCGAGCCTCGCGTCTACTTATTTCATACATTTGCACGTCCTTCTCCTTGAGTGAGTGAAATCGCACCCCGTGCGTGACCCGTGGACCCGTTAACATTTTTAATTTCGTCATGTCTTTTGAATGGAATGTCCGATTTGAAAAATTTAAGAAGTAATCTATAGGTATTGAAACCGTCTTAATTATGAAATGATTTATTTGGATAAGGATTAATACCAAGGTACAAATAAAGACCCTTTTCTAGCGGCGGCATTGACATAACTATAATAGTTAGACATATGCTGTCGCCAAGACGCACTGGCCAGCGTGGCGTTTTATGGCCAAACCCCCCTTCATGAAGAACGCCGAAAAGCCTTGGCCCTCAGTCCCCAGCAGCCCCACTATTCCTGACTCTGGCAGTGGTCACGGTTCCGGTGGGGCAGAGGGTGCTAAGAATCGCTGGAAGTCTCCCAGCTGCCAAAACAACACAACGACCTTGACCCTGGCGTGTTACAACACCAGGACGCTGAGAACGGACGAACGATTTTCCGAATTCTTATTTGAAACGGAGTCCATTAAGTGGGATCTAATCGGCCTTTCAGAGGTCCGCCGTAAAGGTGAAGATTTATCACGATTATCATCTGGCCACCTTTTCTTCTACAGAGGCCACGAAGACAGTACATACGGGGGTGTAGGTTTCCTTATAAACAAGGCAATAGCCTCAATGGTTGAAAACATTAAGAGCATCTCCACCCGCGTCTGTTTCATTAATATAAAAATGAACAATCGCTATTCTCTGAAGGTCGTCCAAGTTTACGCCCCCACATCTAGAAGCCCAGATGAAGAAGTAGAGACAATGTATGAAGATATCGAAAAGGCCCTTGCTGATACACCTTGTCAATTCTCCACTATAATGGGAGATTTTAACGCAAGGGTAGGCCAAAGACTCATAAATGAGAATTCTGTCGGCAAATTTGGTTGCGGTTTGCGCAACAAGCGAGGACAAGCTTTGGTCGACTTTCTCGAAAAGAAGAACATGTATGCTATGAATTCATTTTTCCAAAAGCGAACTTCGAGAAAGTGGACGTGGGCAAGCTCTGATGGAACAACCAAAAACGAGGTAGACTACATAATCAGTTCGCATAAACATGTAGTCACAGATGTATCAGTCCTCGCTCGCTTTAAAACGGGAAGCGACCATCGTTTAGTAAGAGCGACTTACAGGTTCAATTTAAGAAAAGAAAGGACGAAAATGATTATAAAATCACATCGTAGGTATGAAAAACCAGAGATAGCTTTCTTACAGAAGGAGTTCATAACAGAATTGTCCAACCAATTCCAAGGACTTGAAGAACTGAATCTGGACGTTGATCAACTAAACGATACGTTGTGCAAAACTGTAAATGAAACCACTCGTAAACATCTAACAGGAGTGCGGAAGAAAACGGGTAAACTAACAACTGAAACCCTAGCTCTTATTGAACAAAGACGAGGCATGCCGCATAACACCATAGCCGATCAAAGAGCAATAGAAAAATGCAATAAAATGATCAGCAAATTAGTTAAAAAAGATCTTCGTAAGTATAATACACAAGTAATTTTAAACACAATAGAACAATACAAAGGTCCAAAAATATTCCGACGTAAAATCAATAAAAGTTCAGGTCAAATTTTGAAACTTAAAACTAGAGGTGGCTCTATAACCACAGACCGAAATGAAATTCTGAAAGTTGCAGAACAATTCTATGAGGACCTTTACGCCACAAAATCGGTCGAACCGGAATCCCCAGCACACGACTTGAGAGCACCACCAACGGAATATCGAACTTCAGAAATTTTACCACCTATAATTTCTTCTGAAGTAGAAAGAGCGCTTTCGCAAATGAAAGATGACAAATCGCCTGGTGAAGATGGTGTTACTGTTGAGGTGCTGCGTGCAGGTGGACCACCTGTAATAAAAGTACTTGTACGACTCTTTAATGAGGTTCTCCTAGGTGCCAAGTCTCCACATATCTGGAAAAATGCAGTTGTCACTATATTATTTAAAAAAGGAGACTGTTCCAATCTAAACAACTACCGCCCTATTTCACTACTTTCCCAAGTTTACAAACTTTTTGCCAAAATCCTTTGTAACCGTCTAACTCGCATACTGGACGAATGCCAGCCCGTTGAACAGGCTGGTTTCCGGAGCGGTTTCTCCACAATCGACCACATTCACACTGTGAAACAGCTGATGGAGAAGAGTGCCGAATATAACCAGCCCTTGTGTTTAGCTTTCGTCGATTATGAGAAAGCATTCGACAGTGTCGAACACTGGGCTGTGTTCAACTCTCTGCATCGCTGCCAGATCGACGCTCAATATGTGGACGTGCTTCGAGAGCTATATGACGCAGCAACAATGCAGGTCAAAATGCATGATCTAACCAACCCTATTCCCATTAAAAGGGGTGTGCGTCAGGGAGACACCATTTCCCCCAAACTTTTTACAGCCGTTCTTGAAGACGTTGTAAAATCACTTAAGTGGGATCGAACTGGAATCAATATCAATGGTGTCTATCTGTCGCACCTCAGGTTTGCAGATGACCTGGTTTTGTTTGCTGATAACCTGGAAGACTTGCAACAAATGCTCAAAGAACTATACAATGCGTCCTTGGAAGTGGGCTTAAGGATGAACATGTCCAAGACCAAGGTGATGACAAGTGTCTCTAGCGCCACGACTCCAACAATTAAGGTTGGGCACGTGGAGCTAGAGACAGTGGATCAGTACGTGTACTTAGGACATGTTTTATCTTTTTGCAAGGAGCATACAAATAAAGAAATCTCCAGGAGAATCCAGCTTGGATGGGCAGCATTCGGCAAACTAGAGGATGTCTTTCGGTCAAGAAAAATCCCACAGTGCCTGAAAACCCGTCTCTATAACCAGTGTGTCCTGCCAACGATGACTTACGGTGCCGAGACATGGACGCTCACTAAAGACAATGTGCACCGAGTACGAGTTGCACAAAGGGCCATGGAGCGAGCCATGCTCGGCATAACACTTCTAGACCGAGTACGCAACACTGAGATCCGGCGTCGTACGAAAATCTACGACGTCGGTGACAGAGCGATAAATCTCAAGTGGAGTTGGGCAGGACACCTTGCCAGACGTGGTGATGGCCGGTGGAGTAAAGCCTTGACTGAATGGTGGCCGAAATCGGGCCGACGAAATCTGGGCCGACCTAAGGCGCGATGGGTCGACGACATAGTAAAGGTCGCAGGAAACACCTGGACGAGAGACGCACAGGACAGAGGAGGCTGGCAGAAAATGAAGGAGGCCTATACCCAGCAGTGGGTGATACCGGGCTGAGATGATGATGATGCTGTCGCGGCATTTTTTGTAGATGATGACGTGTTCTACAAAATCGTAGTACATTGTTTTGTTCTATCATCAATAGTTTTCGCAACGCACGCGATGTAAGGTTTTTGCTTTCCACCTTGGGTTACATTATTGGAGTTTTAGTAAGGATCCCTGATTTTTTTGAAAATATAATATAGCCTATGTTACTCAAAGATAATGTAGCATTCCAATGGTGAAAGAATTTTTGAAATCGGACCAGAAGTTTTTGGGCCTATTCGTTACATACAAAAACACAAATCTTTCCTCTTTATAATATTTTTATGTAGATTAGTGTAGATGTAGATTAGTGTAGATATTAGTGTAGATGTAGATAAAATTTAAGTTTTGATTAACATTCAACACATAGCCTAAGATCTAAACTAGCCTTAGGCTATGTATTGAATGTGGAGGAAATAAGGGTGTGTTCCTTAAACAGAAAAAAAAACTTTAAACTTTCACGATTTAGATCCCCAGACACGGTAGATATTTTCAGACCTTTTCGGTAATCATTTGCTGCCATGACACTAAGAACGAAATTACGAAAAAACTTCAAACTTATTATTTTGTAAGTACATACGTAGGTACTTACAAAATAATAAGTTTGAAGATTTTTTTACTTTCATGAGCTTCTCCGAAATGGTGACTGCCGCGGGAAAACAAATTCCACGCGGAAAAGTCTCCAGCAACCGTTGGAAATAAATACTCGTGAAAGCAGTAAAGCTGTACATTTTTTTCATAATAAAGCTCTTCTACGAGACTTTTTTCTATTTACTAGTAGAATTCCGACTTTGTTCGCGTGAAGGGGTCCAATTTTAAAATTATATACAACGCCTGTCTGTTTAGAGTAGCAACCCCTGTTGTAACTTGCTCTGTATTTATACCTGCAAGTTCCGAAATGAAATATGCATTGCGAGTGAATGTGAACATCTCGAGAAAATAACTGTGAGTGTCGGACAAAAGCTTTTAGAAAGCTGGGATGGGTGCATAACGTTATGCGGGATATTGGGGTTAGGTATGACAGACGACATGTCTGCGTATTTTGCTATGTTTACTAGCTTTGAAATTCATAGTTTCACTGCGTATTGGAGTTTCACAGTTTTTGTTTATGTGCGTATACGTTTATTTAGTCACGTGCTTCGACGAATTGAAACAGATGAACATGACATTCCAAATATCGCCTGAATGGAAAGGGCTCAAAACAGGTCTGAAAGTGTATGGGGTAGTACAATACCACAGAATAAATAATAATTTATATAAATTCAACGTAATTTCAAAGTGATCCTGGTGATTTTATTGAAAAAATAAATAAATATTGGTGGAAATTCTACACAGCCCTATCTAGCCCCAAACTAAGCGAAGCTTGTACAATAGGAATATTATCCATTTTTAGGGTTCCGTACCCAAAGGGTAAAACGGGACCCTATTACTAAGACTCCGCTGTCCGTCCGTCCGTCTGTCCGTCTGTCTGTCTGTCTGCCTATCCGTCTTTCACCAGGCTGTATCTCATGATCCGTAATAGTTAGACAGTTGAAATTTTCACAGATCATGTATTTCTGTTGCCGCTATAACAACAAATACTAAAAAACAGAATAAAATAAATATTTATGGGGGCTCCCATACAACAAACGCGATATTTCTGCCGGTTTTATAGATAATAGTACGGAAACCCCTCGTGCGCGAGTCCGACTCGCACTTGGCTGGTTTTATTATTATGTATTCCATGAAAGGCAAACGTAGGCTTCATACTGTGAAACAAGTAGGTACCTAGACGGCACTCTCTTACGATTAAACATACTTTTCTCCTAATGCATAAAATATTTGTATCCCGAAATATTCGTCCCTCGATGTATTCAAATGCCTTTCCAAAGACTCAAGTCTCTCAGTAAGCTTTTTACACACACTAGTACATACAGAAGGTCAAACTGAATATACTAGCACTCATAATGTACCTGTCGTCACGGGTCCAAAATATATCATTTCTGTTTATATTTCATTTTATGCTTGCAGTATGATAAAATTCTATGAAATTGGCATTACGAAGCTTGAAGTTAGTCAAACTAACGCCATTTCCTTACAATTTATCTTTCTGGAAGCGTGCTGCCGTAACAAAATATATATAACTCTGTGCCTCCTGTGAAAGATGATTTAACTTGAGTTGTACCCTTTTTGGGATTTTTATTAGGTTTTCAAAGGTTTTTTAGGGTACAACTCAACGAAAAACTCGAATCTTTAGAGTAGTATTTCTATGATTTTTTTGAGCAACATTGTGTTTTGAACATTATTCTTAGGAGTTATTCGATTTTTTTACTTCTTGTATATCAGTTTACACTAAGACAACTTATAGGTGCAACATGATTTAATTGTACTTGTTTCCTTTATCACGTAATAAAAAAAGGTACTACTGTTAGGTTTTTCATAAATTTCTTCGAAACTATATAATATAGCTTTTTTTTTAAGAGTAGTAGAGCTCTTTGTGAAGAGCTCGTCCGGGGAAGTACTACCACCACACCTTTTTCTGCCGCCAAGCAGCAATGCTGTGTTTCGGTTTGAAGAGTGTGGTTGCCGGTGTAATTACAGGCACATGAGGCTTAACATCTGTATGCCTCAAGCTGATGGACGCAGGGCAGTGCATCGTAGGGCACGTTCCTATCGTGCGTGACTTACGAGGCAATGTTTTGTTATAGGTGATGGTTACCCTTAACATCAGGTGGGCAATCTGCTTGTTCCATCAGCTGGTTGTATTAAAAAAAAATATATATTTACCACAAAAATTTAAATACACAATGAAAGTGAATGTTTTTATCTACAGAAGAAGGTACTTAAATGTAACCTAACCCACTTAGTACAGGAAGTAGAATTTTTTAAATCTTCTTTTTGCTGTCCTGTAAAGTTATGATTTTTCAGTTGTATCACTGGTCACAGGAGGCACAGAACTGATATTACAATTACAATTACCTATTACTATTTATTAATAAAATACCTACACACAACAAATAGTTAAGATAAAATTGTTAGTATTTATAGTTAATGTTAATTAGCGCACTTAGTTAAGACCACAGAAAAGAGGGGACTCTTCTAACCCAGGTTGTAAATCACATCGTAGGGCACGTTCCTATCGTGCGTGACTTATGAGGCAATGCTTTGTTATAGGTGATGGTTACCACTTAATATCAGGTGGGCATCTGCTTGTTCCATCAGCTAATTGTATTAAAAAAAAAACACTCAGCAAATTATTTGTGTAAGCTCAAGTAATATTGTTTTAACGTAAGACTTAAAAAATTGAGAATGTGTGTCGACTTCTTCAAAGAAATTCCCAACACTTTATAAGGAGTAGCTCTTCAATTGAGGGTGTTTCTTTGAACTCGATGTAAAGGCGTGGTTTTTGAGGGCTTCTTTTTGCAAAGAAACAACTGACAAAGGTTGGGGGAAATGAAGACAATTTCCTCGTACTAAGCACTAGTTTCAAAGTGGGACTATCCCAATGATATTGGTCAATGAAATTAAGCTGGTTTTTTTTACTGTCAAGTCGTGTAAACCTAGAACGACGTAATATTTTTACTTAAATTCAAATTCAAATTATTTATTTATTTATTCAATCGTTAAATCTAGTTATTTCATTATTAATATTGTATCTTAGTTGATAATATAAACTACAAAAATACTCGTAACAGAAATACAATAATAAAAAAAATGTACCAATACAATCAAAAATACGAGAAAAAAATATTTTATTAACGTATTTACAATAAACCCTTTTATGTGTTTCTAAAGTGATATCCCGATAAAAACAATTTTTAAGAAGTTTTAAAATATTTTTCATGCTATTTGCTGATGGACTAAGCATAAAGCCACCTGATGTCATAAAACATTAACAAGTCACAAATATATTTTTTATACAACTAGCTGATGGAACAAGCAGATGGCCCACCTGATCATAAGTGGTAACTCATGTGCTTGTAATTCCACCGGCAACACAAACAAAAGGCGTGGTCGTACTTCCCCGGACGAGCCATACAATGCACTGCACTACGCTGATGGTTTGAGGCACACCAGATGATAAGCCTCATGGCTTTCGAAATAGGCTCATAGTGCTCGAAAGGAGCCTCTTGAGGCGCACTTAAAATCCTTTCACCACACTGTTTCGAAAGAAACTAGTGACACGATAAGAGAAATGGCTTTCATTTCACCGGTAGCCTCACCCTTCAAACCAAAACCTTTAAGGCTAAATATCTTTTACCTTCGACTATGATAAATATGGCAACAAGAAGTCAAAGATTTTCACTGCGCACTGACATCGCACTTCCTCTGTGAAAGTACTTTACGTGGAAATGCATAGAAATACAATCAATATAAGCAGAGATAAGACTCAACCTCCAAGTGAACCGCCTGTTAATTCCATAATTACATACAAAAAAAAACTGAAACAAAATACAAAATTATTTATTCGAGACGACGGGCGATGGACTAAGTCGGTAACGGAATGGTGGCCAAGGTATGCACGACGACCGCGAGGCAGACCACCAGCCCGTTGATCGGATGACATCGTTGGAGTGGTCGGACCACAGTGGATGCGACTGGCACAAGACCGAAAAGAGTGGCGTAATAGAGGGGAGACCTATACCCAGTGGGTGCCAACGGGTTAAATAGATAGATAGATTTATTCGAGACTTCATTTCAATAAGAATCAGCAAAACAGCTTCACTTGATCCCCAGGCACGGTAGGTATCCCCTCAGATCTCTTGGTACCAAGTGCGACTTTCAGATTCGTGAACATCGTGATGAAACCAGTTAATGTTCAAACAGCGGCGATGGGCTTGCACCTGTCACGTATGGAATACTAACTACTGCAAAATGTGGCTATGTGATAAATGTAATGCTTGGACATATCTCTAAACATAATGTTTGGGCATAGGTAGTCTCTCACTACCCTCTTTAGACGTCCAAAAAAACTAAGCAAGCTTTATATTTACGCGCAATCCCCAACTAGTGCTAGACCCGTTTTTTACCTTCCCCGCAGTGCATTCACGCGGCGGCTGAACAAATGCTTCAAGTGTTTGTTTGGGTGCCTGCAGTGTCGGCGTTGAGGATTACGGCATGGTTCGGACATTGAAACAAGACGAATATTCAAAAACCGTCTTAAGGCGAAGACGAGAGCTAATGTGTCTCTCGCTCGCACGTCTCGACATGTTGAAAGATATAAAATCACTAAACTCATTTTCGAAAAATCGCAATCAACCATTTTGTGTGCAATCACATTGCACACAGTTTAGTAAAAAAATCATTTTGATCGTTACATGTTTTCCTATTCAAAAGTTTGCTTTACTAGTTTTCGTACATAAGCAAACTTTAAAGTAGGAAAACTTTACGAGTTCGATTAGCGATTTTACGAAAATGAGTTTAGTGATTTTATATCTTTCAACATGTCGAAACGTGCGAGCGAGAAGTTGTTTGATAGTTGTCAGCCCCTTAAAACATCGCGCTGAAAGTGTATTAGGTTAGTGTATTAGGAAGCTTCTTTTGTCAAATTCCTCAATAGGATTAGCGTTTCAAGATGGTTATATAAATCTCCGTCTTATCCGACACACCAAGTGTACCATAATTTAAGATACTGGTGTCTTTTCCCAGGCCAGGGTATCGTGAAAGATACACGTGACATGGGTATATAAATAATGTATGTAATCGTAAAATGATAAACTGTCGCTGAGCATGTTATGATGTACATAGAAAAAAATAACATTACGACTTTATTGGGCAGGCGCGGTAAATTACCCACTCGAATATTTTAAAGTAGTCTAATGAGTAGTGTGTGTGTACCCACTCAAGATTCTTTGAAGATGTTAACATAATAATATGGCACCACCGAGTGTACCCACACCTTGCATAGTTAGTTGATATTCCATATGACAAGTTGCAAGCAATGGGCTTGCTGCCACTGCTAGAATACTAAATGGTTTGCTAACGATGTTTCCGGAATCATCTTCCCTAGGTGTCCCTTCCGAATGCATCTGTAAGGGACACCTATACAGCTCAAGTTTGCAAGGACTTAGTGTATGGTCTTGAATCACTAATTATCTACAAGTCATGTAAATTCTCGATCCCTTATGTTCGTCTGCATCAAATTGTATGTACCTATATCTATGTGCTTTCTTTTTACTAAATAAATTATTATTTATATTATCATTTTTGCAAATAGAATTGTTGAACACCATTTTTCCCAATAGAATTGCACAAAGTTTTACTTAAAGGTACGAGTACCTCTCCCTCGAAAGGTACTCGTAAATACATTATTGGTTTGTTTTTATAGCATAATCAGTAGGGAAAAAAAAATATAGTAACATTAAAAACTAAACTTTCTAGATTTACCTATGCCCTAAGTATTATTAAATGTAACACAAACTACGAAACCGCCCTTTCAGCTTACTATGCGAACGCATATGCTTGGTTCAACTATTCCATTGTGATATGGGGTGATAGTGTAGATTTTAATGAAGTATTTGTCAAACAAAAAAAACTAGTACGAATATTACTGAACATCAAGTCTAGACAAAGTTGTAAACCCTATTTCAAACAAAACAAACTCCTTACGTTACCGTGTATATATATACTGCAAATGTCGACTTTCGTTAGGAAATACCGACATTTTTTCTATTCCAAACAAGAAAACAACATTCTATATAATAGACGACACAAAGACCAACTGATCTTACCCTCCACAAAACTAAAAAC
This sequence comes from Chloroclysta siterata, assembly GCA_932294275.1. NCBI lineage: Eukaryota > Metazoa > Arthropoda > Insecta > Lepidoptera > Geometridae > Chloroclysta > Chloroclysta siterata. The sequence continues at coordinate 19,572,336 of OW028595.1, read as the reverse complement.
TCTCGACAAAAGTCCTGACTTTAGACTAATAAGAATTTACAACAAAATTCCTGACGTGATTAAAAATGAAACCAAAGACTCCCTATTTCATACCAATTTAAAAAACCTACTCTTGACTAAATGTTATTATTCTGTAGAAGAATTCCTAACCGATAAAATACTTGCAAGTGATTTTTCCATAAAACAGACAATTCAAATTTAATTTAATCTAATAGTTGAAATTATAAAATATACTTACCTTATTTAACTTAGTTAGTAATATTATTATTATATCGAGACATTCAGACTATCAATTACAATGACTATTATTGTACTGTTATTAGTATGATTGTAACTAATTTGCAGCGCCCTACAGGGTATGTGTACTCGCTTAATAGCTGCCTTAGACCTAAGCTATGTAACTTTATGTACATATTGGCAATAAATAAATCTAAATCTAAATCTAAATCTTTTCATCTAAAAAAATGTAAACCAAGTAACTAGTGGTTCGCCCCGAACTGAGATGTCGTGATGCGACCCGACGAACGCACCAAAACTTTGAGTAGGTGGTAGTCAGAGGCAAGTCCAAACATTATGTTTGGACTTTTTTCTGACTACCGCCTACTAACTTGGTATGGTTACCAAGTTTCAACTCTATTGGCCTATTTATTGAAGAGGCCTATTATCCGTTGAACAGACCTTGGTTCCATCATCAGACCTGGTCGTTGTCACCATTTTATGAAAACTGAGTACCTCCTTAATTCATTTCAAGAAAAAAAAATAAGAAAAAGCAAAGGAACTGACCGACCAATAGAAAAACCTTGATTTCAACGAAACTCTTAGAGATGGGAGCTCTTGGATCGCTGGTTATCTTAATTTAACTTTTATGTTGTATCTCGAAAACCAAGTGTCCAAGAAAAAAAGTAAAAATTGTGTTGGAATATCCAAACAAAGGTCTATCATATGACATGTAACTTGATTTTTTTATGTTACTTTTTTTATTTTTTCCTCCTTATAAAACCTCATATCTTAATAACTGTTCATCTGATTTTACTCATATACTTACCAGTAAATTTCTCAAGTACAAGCTATCGACTTATTAAATTTCATGCAGATCGGATCAACGGTTTGAAAGTTATCGCCAGACAAACATACATACATAAAATGCCAAATCGCCCAAGTTAAAAGTAAGATCTTCGTTCGCTTCGCTCACTCAATCAATTATACCGATTAAATTTATGAGAAAAAAAAAGGAAAAAGAGAAAAAAATATGACAAAAATATTAAAATAACAATTCTGTGATATTATTTAATGTAGTACTTATAGGTATTTTAAGTAATTACAGTGTATATTTATTAGAAGACTCGTAAATTTAGTTGATAGTAGAGAAGACTATTTTACTACCACCAGTTACATTTCATTTGAAGAAAATATGAATTACGATGAATAGGGTTAGGCGAATGGACAGATTTAACGATATTTTGATCCTAAAAAGATTTGCGAACGACGGAACCATAAAACTACTCAATTTTGACCCGCATTGAAAAATGCGCAAACATTTTCGCCGAAGCAAAGCATTTTCTATCAACTCAAATATTTCCTGTTTAATTTAACAGGTTTACTTAAAGTTTGTAAAGACTTATCGGATTGAATCAAAATTGAGCTAGCAATAAGAGTTTTCTTGATCAGAATTTAAACTTTTCAGGCTTTATTTTCTAATTACTATTCTTGCTATTTCAAATTATGTCAGTCTCCACTATGGTCGTCATCCGCGACCATTTGATAACTTATAATGAAAAGTGAACTTTTATATCTACCCCTTTTTTTATTGAAACTACATCCAGCCCAACTCATTTGAATCAGAACTGAAAATTATTTTTGATAAAAATATGAATTTATTATGATATATTAATGAATGAAAATTATTTATTGTACACCTTGCAAACTAACGAAATAATAAACAAGTAAATAAAATATAACTCATAATGTACAATGGGTAGTCTGGAAAAGCGATGTCATATTTTTTTGTATTAATTTTGTTCGATTCTGTAGATTTGTTTGCTAGATCAACAAAAGTCAATATTTCATTTGTATTTTGAACATATTAAAAACACTACTGCGAATTTGCACCAGATTTATTTTAGTTTGCAAATAAATGCCTAAAGACTACCCGATCTAGGCATAAAAGAACGTCATCGATTAAAAGTCCCTTTAAATCGGATGCCTCGTTTGAATATTCAATTTGTTAAGCTCTCGCTATTGATTTAATTGAGTGGAATAAGTTTTTATTGCGGTGAAAGTTGGTAGGATTACGTTAATTATTAAAATGAAAATCGTGTCGTATTTCCCAAAACTTCAGAACTTTATAGTAAAACATACTTACCTAAAAGTTCCCTTCAAAATAATTAAAGTAAATATCGATTTTGAACAGAATGGTTCTCAAATTCAAATGTAAAAGTATTTTTACCTATTACCTATTTTTCCCTTACAAAGTGATGTGGTACAGTAGAACTTATAGTAGGTAGGCACAAGATACCTATACATAAGTATGTCAGTCAGGTTCTAGCTTCTGTGTTTTGTTTTCAATCAACGATCAATATGACTCTTTACCGCCATTCATATGCTATTTACCTTTATCCAATATGTGAATAAAATCTTTATAAAAAAAAGTTATGGCCTAGGTCCCTGAAGTGACATAACGAATTTTGCGTTTTGGTTTAGTCTTTGTAAATTTACTTTTAATCAATAACAAATATATTATTTGAAATCACTCTATTACTCTCTTGATTTTGATACCTATATTGCTATGATTGTGAAAAGTTTTTTTTTATGTGAGTTAGTATTGTTCCTGCTTTCCTGACAATTTTATGTAATTTTTTGTATTTAAAGACACTGGGGAAGTTGAGGCTAATCTTTTGATACCTCAATTATCAAAATCCATCCAGCCGTTTGGGTGCTACGAGGTAATAAAGAATATCGAAGGATAGATACACGCGAAACACATAACACAGTGGCCTTAGGCACTCAGGTAATAATAAGGTTATATTGACTGACTTATAAAAATGTTTCGGCTCCTACGTAGATAGTACTTACCTACTCATATTTAAATTACGAAGGTAATCTCTTGGTCGCTCCGACTGCGGCTTATTTAATTTCAAAGCTACGATTTCTCAGTGTTAATTACTAGTAGTTCGCCCCGAACTGAGATCTCGTGATGCGACCCGACGAACGCATCAAAACTTTGAGTACGTAGTAGTCAGAGGCAAGTCCAAACATTATCTTTGGACTTTTTTCTGACTACCGCTTACTAACTTGGTATGGTTACCAAGTTTCAACTCTATTGGCCTATTTATTGAAGAGTTCCGTTGAACAGCCCTTGGCTCCATCATCAGACCTGGTCGTCGTCACCATTTTATGAGAACTGAGTACCTCCTTAATTTATTTCAAGAAAAAAATTTAAGAAAAAGCAAAGGAAATGGCCGACCAGTAGAAAAACCTTGATGTCAACGAAACTCTTAGAGATGGGAGCTCTTGGATCGCTGGTTATCTTAATTTAGCTTTTATTTTATATCTCAATAACCGAGCGTCACAAATAAAAAGTAAAAATTGTTTTGGGATGTCCAAACAAAGCCCTTTCATATGACATGTAACTTGATTTTTTTATGTAACTTTTTTTATTTTTGTCCCCTTAAAAAACCCCATATCTCAAAACCCCTTCATCCGATTTTACTCATATACTTACCAGTAAATTTCTCAAGAACAAGCTATCGACATATCAAATTTCATGCAAATCGGATCAACGGTTCTAAAGTTATCGCCAGACAAACATACATACATACATACATACATACATACATAAAATGCCAAATCGCCCAAGTTGAAACTAAGATCTTCGTTCGCTTCGCTCACTCGATCAATTACCGTCCGGCTAGACTGGGTCACAGAATATGAAGATCAGTATGAATACTTACCTGCGACCAACCAAAATTGAAACCAAGTGTTTGTTTCATGGCTATTTCTACTGCCTAGCATCGTTGCTGTGTTTTGTTTCGAAGGGTGAGGTTGCCGTAAAAATTACAGGTACATAATGAGGCTTTACATCTGTACGCCTCAATTTGAGGGATTCAGCGCCATGCGTGACATGGGTGGCTTTGTTATAGGTGATGGTTACCACTTAACATTAGGTCATATACTTGTTCCATCAGCTACTCGTAGTAGTAAAAAAAACTGAACGGTAGAATTAGGTACGATGGTAAATGAAAGGTAACGATGGCTGTGAAGAAGTTCCCAGTACTCTTTAACAAAGAGCTTTACTATTGTCAAAGTGAAAGTCAAAGTCAAAATGTATTTATTCAATAAAATCACAAGGATCACTTTGAAACGTCTTAAAGCTAGGTGACTCTAGGTGCCAGTTCCACGCGACCAAAGCCTAGAAGAACAGGCAACAAACTTACGGCTTGGTTCCTACCGTTCTTTTGTATGATCCTTTTACAATGTAATAATATAATATATTATTGAAGTTTAGTGAGGCGTAATACAGAAAAAGGTAAACATAATCAAATTTATAAGACAGCACACGCTACGCCTCAAACTAATAATACCTAATGCATAAATACAATCTATTAAATCAGAGAAAAATAAAAAAAACACACAATAGTAGGTACAGTACAGACATTGCAGACATGTTAGCTGCCGATGGGCAGAGCGACCGCGACATCGGGCCACGCATTTTTATCAACAATATAGCTATCTAAAGTATAATAAGCTTTCCTTATTAGATTATTCTTAATGTACACTTTAAATTTTCTAATAGGAAGCCCAGTGGCACTTTCTGGAAGTTTATTATAGAAGCGAATACCGTTCCCCATAAACGAGCCATTTACCTTTTGAAGTCGAAATTTAGGTATACATAATTTGTTTTTATTTCTAGTGTTAACGTTATGTGCATCACTCTTTTTCTTAAAGCTATCTATGTGTTTATGAGTGTATAATAGATTTTCATAAATATACTGTGAAATGACTGTGAGAATATTAATTTCTTTAAATCGCTCCCTTAATGAGTCACGTGGTTTCATTTTATAAATGGCACGTATCGCCCGTTTTTGAAGTACAAATATACTTTGTATATCAGCAGCTTTCCCCCAGAGCAAAATTTAATGCATTTCGTTTTCCCAGCATTGAGCAAAAGATTATTAACAGTAAACCAGTTAAGTACTTGCGACAGAGATGCATTAACGTCATCGAAGTTAGTCTTCAATCTGTCGACTTTAAAAATTAAAGAGGTATCGTCAGCAAATAGAACTATTTCACATAAATCTTTTACAAAAGGTGGAAGGTCATTTACGTAAACTAGAAATAAGAAAGGACCCAATATCGAACCCTGAGGCACCCCTATATCAATGACCGATCCAGAAGACCTCTCACCGCCAACATCAACTTTTTGGATTCTATTGGTTAAGTAAGACTGTATAAGATCAATAGCCCGGTTTAGGATGCCGTAGTGTTTAAGTTTAGATAATAAAGTGGCATGACTTACACAGTCAAAAGCTTTGGACAGATCGCAGAATACCCCGATCGCATCTTGTGAGTGTTCCCAAGCATCATATATGTGCTTCAGGAGCGTCGAGCCGGCATCAGTCGTTGATCGACCTTTAGTAAATCCAAATTGATGACCATGAAGTATGCCGTTGACGTTAAAATGTGATATTAACTGATTAAGAACAACTTTTTCAAAAATTTTACTTAACGTAGGTAGTACCGAAATAGGCCTGTAGTTGGCAGGATCTTGTTCATTTCCAGACTTGTACAGGGGAATGAGTTTACTGTGTTTCATTAAATCAGGGATATTGTTCTTGTCGTATCACTAGTCCTTTCGAAACAATGTCACTGAAGGATTTTAAGTGCGATTTTCAAGCACTAGACACCTGATTAGACACAAAGAGTAGTAGAGCTCTTTGTGAAGGGCTCGTCCGGGGAAATACTACCACCACGCCTTTTTCTGCCGCCAAGCAGTGTTGCTGTGTTTCAGTTTGAAGAGTGTGGTTGCCGGTGTAATTACACACATGAGGCTTAACATCTGTATGCCTCAAGTTGATGGATGCAGGGCAGTGCATCGTAGGGCACGTTCCTATTGAACGTGACTTACGAGGCAATGCTTTGTTATAGGTGATGGTTACCACTTAACATCAGATGGGCCATCTGCTTGTTCCAAAAAAAACTTTTTACGCTCTACGACATGCCGGTTTTTCTTACGGTATTTTCCTTCACCATTTGAGAGAACTGGCACTGTACACAATTTTTAATGAGAATAACTCATTGAGGCACGTCAGGTTTTAAGTCAAGCCAGGTTTTAACCAAGCTGTAAGTTGTTGCCTGTTCTTCTAGGCTTGGTTACGTGGAACTGGCACCTAGAGTCACCTAGTTTTAAGACGTTTGAAAGTGATCCTTGTGATTCAAGTGAAGCCTTAACTTTGACTTTAAAACAAACTTTTGTCTTCAAAGTCAAAGTGGCGGGGCGAAATTTTGGTCTGAGTGGTACTGAGTGCTTTACGCTGCTCCACCGAGATCTACTTAAGTCCAGTGATGAAGACGTTCCAGCAGAGTTAATGGGCCGCCTGCAACAACCTCGGCCTGGAACGTAACTCAACATAATTTATATCAGCAACGACGTCAAGGGAATCAGTTTAATTAGAATGTTAAGGTAGTTTTATATTATTTGCATATCAGGCCTTACAGCAATATATAATTAAATAAATATTAATGGACATTCCACTCAGTGCTAACTATAGTCGCAAAATATAAAAACGTACTATGATAAAATAGTTGTTTGTTAACACATACTTATAATATTATAGTAATATTATAAGTATGTGTTTACAAAAAACTATTTTTAGCACAATAACCGTGCGACCCGCCCCGGCTTCGCACGGTTATTGTGGGTTATCCCTAAGAGATTATGCTTGTATTATGCATATAAAACTTCCTCTTGAATCACTTTTTCTATAAAAAAAACCGCATCAAAATTCGTTGCGTAGTTTTAAAGATTTAAGCATACATAGGGATATAGGGACAGAGAAAGCGACTTTGTTTTATACTGTGTAGTGATGTAGTGATAGTGATGGAACACCCAGACAGAGAACAAACATTGACATATGTTCATGACACAAATGTTTGTGCTCAATAAAAATTGCAATACCTATATGTGCTAGCATTTAAAATATAAAAATAAAAAGCAATTAAGTTATCAACATGTTAGTCACATCTTGACATTTCAAAATTCAATTTGCACTGAATAATCGTATCGCCACAAACATTTCATATTCATAGCTCATTGACTTTCAGACAGTCATGCAAATATAAACAAACTATCGGATTTTGAAATTTTATGTATTCTCTCTGTAGCTTCAAAGCTCTCAGTCTGAAGGGCGGTGCTTGGCAAGTCTACCTTAGTGAGTACCTAGATCCTTTGATATCTCAAGGTGCCTAACCAATAACGCACCTTATTTAAAAAACAAAAACGTGATTACTGCATCAAGTCCTATATTCATATATTGACAGCCTTCACAGCTCAGTTGGTAGTAGCTCTGCCTTCTGAGCCGTAGGCCATGGGTTCGATCCCCACCGAGAACAAACATTTGTGTGATGAACAAATATGTTTGTTCTCTGTCTGGGTGTTATACAATATTATAAGAATGTATTTACAAAAAAAAAGTATATAAGTATTATATCAGCTATCTGGTTCCCATATGACAAGCTTTGGCTTAGTTTGGGGCGAGATAGTGCTGTGTGGAAAGTCTACCAGTATTTATTTTTATATTTATATATATTATGCGATTTTCATTCTACTTAGTTTTTTGTTCTGAAGATTTGCTATTTAATAAAAAAGTCCTGGGCTGGAATATGAGGCTAACGGCCGGTTTCTGAAAGCCCGATCAAAACTAATCGCATGCCAAGTCACTTGCTATCTCTATATAATTAGATGTAATAGCTGAAATGGCGAGTGCCTTGACATCCGATTAGTTTTGATCGAGCTTTCAGATATCAGCCGTAAGACTTTAACCTTTGCTATGACTTAGTATTTCTAGCCATAATTTAACTGGAAAATTGAACTGTCAGTCCACTGTTGAAAATTTTGAAAACTTAGAATAGTCCAACAATAAAAAAAAATGAAATACGTTTATTTAACTACAACAATATTTCCCCTTTACTTTTGTAGAAAGTCTCTTTAGGATTTTACTATCCATATTCTGAAACATCTTGTAGGTACATGTTTAACTATCATGTTTTATTAATCTAATGAGTTCGAAAAGGTCACAACCATAGATAAGAGAAGACCCACTGATAGCAGCTAGAGTAAACATATATATGTTTTCATATTTGATGTAAGTATTCCAAAGAATAACATGTCACCAATTACAAAACTGCTAATAATAAAGTTACGTAGATCTGCAAACGTAATTTAACCATTATTCATATCGAACTTACTATTTCTTACCATTATTATTAACTAACCCTTAAATAACCTCAAGTAAAATGAAGAAAAAGCTTTTAAACAAAGTAATTTGACATTTACATAAGAAAGTTTTCAATTAGTGTGTTTAAAAAAACACTCGGATATTAATGAATACGGTTCCCGAACATCTATTCAACATCTATTCATCATCACTCAACACGTTGGGATCGGTCTTCAGTGTCATCTTTATCTGGCCAATCATCAGATCGAGTTGCGTAGTCACCCTGAAATTGGCTCTGAATTTTTCGCAGTGCTTCAAAAACACGGGGTACAAGTATGGCAGTATCGCGTGGTCTATCGTCGGGAACAAATGGTGCAGTGCATGGTCTCCGAAGAACGTCATCACAGTGAAGAGACTTTGGTTGATTTCGTGACGATCCATCACGGCTTCGAGTTCATGCATGCCCCAATCAGGGGTCACGTTCCTATAAACATAATAGCATAAAATTAAATAAAAAATTAAACGGTTTTAGGACGTAGATGGGGTTGCCCCGCTTCTCCACTATGCGGAGGCACGAGTTGACGGCTTCCATACCATCATCCGCTAGAAAACAACCTCACTGCTCGGCAGACTGCGTGGCAGCACCAACAGCGTCCTGCATCGGACAACAGCATCGGCAGGTCATACCCGATAGGTATGACCTGCCCGTAATGAAATCTTTCATTCGGGTCCTGATCCTATAGTCTCTTATGAGACTATGGGATCGGGTACCGAGTGAAGGCCATTAAATTTTTGTGTCGTTATTTACTTATTTTTATAAAATACTAACTTAGCAAATAAGTTAGCCTGTAAGTTGACTAACAAAATATGGACTACAATTGTCTGAATTAATAAATAAATTAAATTAATTTAAATTGTACCAGATATTAATGAAAATCTGTTAGGCTACAGAGTTACAAAAGTACCACATCGGCTGAAGTGTTGATCTTGAGGCCGTCCTAAAGGCACTGACCTGTCGGTGTTATTCAGAAGTGCTTCATAAAATACATAAATTTACCTTGCAGCGCCGGCGATCAGCATGACAAGAAAATCGTCCATTACCCAAGTCCCAAGTTGAGCCTATCTGTATGTTCATACGGGCTACCGTGGAAAATACCTAGCTACCTAAATAAATTAATAAATTTTTGAGAGGTATGAAATGTTGTGTACCTGACATCATATTAAACTTATTTTTTGCAGAATATAACGAAAACCGATGCTATTTTTGACTTGCAAGAGTTTTCTCCATTACCATTTGAGAGCGGTGAATGTCCTGATCTGTACGTTGAAACTGCTGTACTGTATGTTGAAATGTACGCCATAGGCACTAGACATGAAAACTTATTGAATTCTTCAAATAAATGAATAAAACTTATTGAAACATCCATAAACCAGGACTCTCGATCCGAGATATAAATAAAAAATTATATCGCGGAACAATAAAATAAAATAAAATCCCAGTGACGCAGTTGCTTAGCTCTCCAGTAGTTTAGACGAAATGATAAACAGGACCACTTATATACCAAACTGGAAAAGCTCCATGCGCTATCTCCAGTGCAGCATCAATAGTAAACTTCTAAGCGGTTTTACGACAGCCGTAAAGATTCCACCAAAATTTTGTGCTCACTACGTGATCAAGTGATTTACGGCCAGATATGGAAGGGACATTTTTGTTTTGCTCTCTGTAATCCTTTCGAGGTTGATTCGGAAATAAAAATAAAAGCTTGTGAAATTTCTGGAACGCTGAGGAAAATTTAGTAACAAAATTTGAGAATCGCTAATATTGCGGCACGCAAAGGGATAGCTTTTTGTGGCTGTAAGTTTTTACTGAGATTTTAAAATGTATCAAACAAAGAATAGCGTTATGAGCTGCATGCACTAGTATTATTTGTTAGTTAGGTACTTTAAATATCTATTAAATATAATTTTGATAATTATATGTATTGCTTATTAAAATATATTCTTTTCCGTATGTAACTACACCGCAGTCAATCTAAATTTATTTATTTCCATGCAAAGGTTGCCTGAAAGAGATCGCTCTTATCGATAAGGTCGCCTATTGTTTTACCAAATGTTTTAATATTTATCCTATATTATGTTTCCATGTGGTGAACAATAAGGAGTTTTCTATTTATTATTTTGTTACAACAACTTTCTAGTTTACAAGGATTTATTTTTAAGGTGTTTTTTTTTAATGATTACCTGACTTGGTCTCCATCTTTGAAAATATCCGGGTGGTGGTGGGCGGCATTTGATCCAATTGTGAAGAATATGAAGCTGGAAGTGCACACAATCCATAACCACATGATGGTGACATCGTAGAAGGAGTTTCCACTGACAAGCCACATCCACGCTGGCAGGAGGAATGCAACTCCGTCGTGCCAACGGTAGTGTTTGGTGAAGAATCCTTCACGGATGAAATTTAAGGAGAACCTAAAACAGAACCAGATCAGATATCAGATAATACACATTTGCTACTACAAAAATTAAATCATAACAATACATAGTCATGTGCGCTACCGCAGCAAATTGGTTCCACAGAATCAGAATCGGAGTCTTTATTGTTAACTGTTGGAAGTATAGGGTGGTAGAAAGTTTAACTTGGATTTAAAAAGCACAATATATCAGTAGAACGTCTATACGGAGACCTCTAAAACTACAAATCCTAGGAAAAGACAATGTTCGGATAAAATATGTAATAGCTTTTTTTTGTTTTAACTAAAGGATTTCGGGTATTATAAACTTACCTCTTTAAGAAATTAGAGATGTATATAAAAGGAAAGATTAGTTGTTCAATCAAGAAAGCAAAGTTACTGAAGTACGGCTGCTTCCTCGGGTTCCAGAAAACAATTGGTTCGAACGCGCTAATCTCCAGGTCCATCAGTGTGTTTGGGTAGAGATGGTGCGAAAGAACGTGAGAAATGCGGAAATCTCTGCAAAAGAAACACACTAAAATAACACAGCAGACATACTAAAATAACACCTTGTACTTTGGTCTGAATTGGGACCAATCGTACTATTTTCAAGTTTGACGTTCTAATGGAACTAGATCGGATTGGAATTAAAATTAGTAGAGCTCTTTGTGAAGGATTTGCCCGGGGAAGTACTACCACCATGCCTACTTCTGCCAAGCCGCGTTGCTGTGTTTCGTTTTGAAGTCTTTCTGTGAAATTACAGGCACATTAGGCTAAACATCTGTATATTTCAAGCTGATGGAAGTAGGGTAGTGCTTCGTAGGGCATGATCTTATCGTGCGTGTATTTCTAAGCAACTCTTTATGTATAGGTGATGGTTACTTCTTAAAATCAAGAAAAAAGCAATCAAGCAAAAAGTTTCTTTCAATCAATAAGTGACGACATACATTAATGTATTTATGCCTAACGAATACATACCTAATAAGCACCTAAATACTCGTAGCAAAACGCAGTGGCTTAACGTATCGTCTTTGACCGTAGAATTATCATTTAAAATTAGCGCGATTACAACCTAGTTTCCATACCTAGAGAATAACTATGAGGGCAACTATACATACATACATAATTCAGGTCCATAGAGTTGAGGAATTTATGAGAATGTTATTCCAGTGGGAGCATAAGATTAGGATGAGTCTAGTCTACGTATGAGTGTAGACTACTTCCCTTAATAAATCGTATTACCTGTAGGACCAAAGGCTCAAACTGAACAGATACATCCTCCAATTCGCTTTCTTATGAATATAATTATGTGATGCGACTACTACCCAAGCGAGAGATAGCGATGCGGTCAAATACGCCACCATTCTCGCCCAATAATGTGATGTATAGCAAGCAAACGCTGAAGATATAATTAATGTAATCAATAGTCCATCGATGATCATATCGGCGCGCTTGTGCACATGTGATGGTATTTTCTTGAGTTCCTCGTACACAGCTAATTTCAATGAGCAATAAAAACCGTCTTCTTTGAACGTGAAAGGAGAGTTTCTAGGTGTCTTTGCATCTCTGACGTAAAACTTTTGTAACAATTTTTTGGTTTCTGGATTTAAATGGTGGCTTTCGAATGCTTCCGTGATATCCGTACCCTGAAAGTAATTTTAAAATTAGTTTAGTATAATCAAGATTTTATATGTGCTACGTCAAATTTTTCGATGGATTCAATGTTGAAAACAACATAGGCTTACAATGGGTTTGTATCCAATTATCGATGTTTGAAATGTTTTTATTTTAAACAACTGTACTATAGTAATGCAACTGACTATAGTAATGCTATAGTATTCATTATACCTCTCAATTAATATACTCGTAATTGACGAAGCATTATATTTTTAAACTATATTTTTGTGCTTGTTGAAATTATTATTAGTGGAAAAAAATATACGTAATTACCATGGATTTTTGGAACTCGGTGAAAATCCATTGGGATATTTCAAATTCTAAAATAACGCAAAAGAAATGGATGCTATTTTGTGCCCTAAGTGCCTACAACATGTGTGCAATAAAATTACCTCGGAAAGCTCCAGCCACTCAGTTCCGCCAGGGTGCCTTTGAACGAAGTCTTTCAAATCGTAAAGTCCGTTATGCACTCGCCACAGGCCTTCGGCTCCATCGTCTATGGCTTTTCCTGCCAGCCATTGTGCGGGATCCCTGAGTCCCTCGTCCCTCAACGATGGATATTTAAGCTGGGGGAAGCTCACATGCGTCTTTTTTTCAGCCGCTCTGTCGTGAGCTAGCTTTATGTATTCTTTTGCTTTAGGAGCCATCTCGTCATTCAAATTTTTGACTAAAACACTGTTGTACTTGAGAGTTGATACAGTACTAAATGAAATTGAACTCCCCGATGAGTACTTGCTTGGCTGCACTATCTGTCTTTAAATAACATTGATATTGTAAATACGAAATACCTATCAGTTCGCTCTTATCAGAAGGAGCTCTGTGGAGCGTATTTTAAACAAGATAACAATACAAGTTTGCAGTATCATCTATCCCCGAACTAAGTAAAGTTTGTAATATGGCATTCCAGACCAGATAACTAGAAAAAAATAAAACCTTGCTACATGTACGATACCTGTACGATACCTGTAAGTTATTATTCTTTTATATTATTCGTAGATATCCCTCCAGATTTTTTTTCCCTTATAGTAATTGCCCAGAAAAACTAAGAAAGTCACATTGAAATATTATTGACACTAATAGATGGGACAAGAAAATTATAATACCTATCACTGGTGAGACAAAATGCACTACTTGTACAAAACTTACCTACAAAAACAAAACTGACCAGATAACGCATGTTTTTTGACCAGTGATAGTTAGTATAAAAAATACATAACATCATATTTATCATCATCATTAGCCTGAAGAAGTCCACTGCTAGCCTATGTCTCGATGTAGCTTTTACATTTCCAGTAAAAACGAATCTGATCTCTCTCCATTGACTGACTTCAGGCGAGCTTCACGATGTCGTCGGTCCACCGGGAAGGAGGGCGTCCCACGCTTTGACATCCACTACACAAAAACGCTCAGTATACCTATTGACATTTTGATTTATAAGTCAAACAATAATAATTATGTAATAGTAGTATATAATATGTTTATGTTTTTTTATCATTATTGCTTAAATGTTTGTCTGGGTGTTATTATATTTATACGTTTTTAAGCAAATAAATGTATGTCTATGTCCTATGTCTATAAGTATATATTACTAAAAAAGTACATAATTATTATACCAACTACCTGGTTCCCATAGTACGAGCTTTGCTTAGTTTGGGGCTAGATAGTGCTCTTAAACCAGCGGGCATTGTTCAAGTCAGTATTTGAGCTAAATCATGATTCGCTTAATATATTATATCCATTTCATCAGTTATAGGGCAAAGGGTTATCGGAACCAATCACAACAATACTGTGCATCTAGCAGAATGTGATTTTATATTGGCTACTAGTCCACTTGACTCTCTCAATTTGTGATTCTTGAATCAACGTGATTGAACTGTTGAATTCTTATAACAAATGTATTGGGATTTTTTATAGTTGGGAGGATAAGGTATCACTTTAAACTTATAATTTTTTTTTAAGAACATGATTTATTTCCTTCTAATAGAGTCCACTGAGTTTCGTCAAATTATATACCTACTCATTATCAAAAAGAATATAATATCAAAATCAATATTTTTTTATTCAATAAAACAACATTGATCACTTTGAAACAATTTGAAAACCAAGTGAATCTAGGCAATGCTTATTGAATAAAAATATACAATATAATATTTTATTTAATTGTAGCAAACGAAGACATCTTCAATGTAAAACCCCTTTTGGATTATGTTGCATTCTAAATACCTAACTTATAATTGTTTTATAACGTATGTAGTAGCTTAGTACTGGCAGTCTTAACATAATATAATACACTGTGCATCTGCCGAGACCTGAACACTGTAAGGGATAAAATATAAATGACTTCGCAATCCGACTGGGTACCATCGGCCCTAAAAAGGGCAAAGGAAAAGAAAACTCACGTCAGTTTCCCTCAGCTAAAGTATCCGTCACTGAGGGATAATGGTCTGAGAGACCCCGTACAGTGGCTGGAGGGGAAAGCCATGGACGATGGTGCGGAAGGGTTGTGGCGGGTCCATGACAAATTGTACGACTTATCAAGTTTCATGAAGAGACACCCTGGCGGCGAGGAATGGATTGAACTCACAAAGGTACACTTTCAATTGTTTATTTTTGTTTGGAAATTATGTATTTTATTCTTATTTTAACAATTTTGGGAAAACTTAGAGCTATAATGACTATATTTATTAGAACATTAGGTATATATTAAATACATGTAGCGTACAAAGTTGCTACACATATACCTACTGAAGACCAATTACAAGTTTCCGCAGATATATAAAAAGAAGTAGGTATAAAAACAGTTACAGTTTTAATAAATTCAAATTCAAATTTAAATTCAAATGTTTTTATTGTTTCCAAAAGATACATAAAATATTACAACGATGGAATCTCCTTTTGAGTAAAAAATACTTGTCATAGGAGATCTCGCTCTTGCTTAATAAAAATAAAGTGCTCGTGTGTCGTTGTTTGTAATCATTGTATGAAACTTTGTTTTCGGGTAATCGAAACTAACGATATAGATTGTTCTTATAAATATAATTTATAACCGACACGTAACCAAAACCAAATAAAAAACACTTTCTTTTTATTATAGGTTTATTATGGCTAGGTTTGGTTTTGTATTCCTTCATAAACTGAATGCTTATAGGTACTTTTTTATCGCGTTTACAGTATTGGTTCCTTAGAAAAAGTTATAATGCTTGGTTTTATATGTTTATTTTTATAATAAGGTTCTAAAAGTTGTTAATTACATTTTTATAATATAAATTGTTATTGTGTTGAACTAAGTAGGACGTTAGCGTATTATAGATTTTATAGTAGTTATTTAAATAACTGAGGCATCCCGCATAAAACTAAAGTAAATAAGCATCAGAACAACGCAAATAATAAATATTTGTGGACTTTCCACACAGCACTATCTCTACCTGCTAAGCCAAATATATAAAACATATACTTAATATACTTTTTTTTTAAATACATACTTATAATAATATCGGTAATAACACCCAGACAGAGAACAAACATCTATGTTCATCACACAAATGTTTGTTCTCGGTGGCGTTCGAACCCACGGCCTACGGCGCAGAAGGCAGAGCTACTACCAACTGAGCAGTGAAGACTGTCAAATGAGCTCTATCTTACCATTTCCTTTCAATTTAAGGGTACGGATATCACGGAGGCATTTGAATCGCACCACTTAAGTCCGTCTATAGAGAAAATGCTAAACAAGTTCTACATTAAAGACGCAAAAGCGGCAAGGAACTCTCCATTCACATTCAACGATGACGGCTTTTACAGAACCCTTAAAAGAGCAGTTTACGAAGAACTAAAAAATATACCCAAAAATGCATCTGAAACTGCTAACAGAATAACTGATGGGCTCTTTATATCGTTCTTGATCAGCAGTGCCCTTTCCTGTTGTCTGGATAATTACTATTTAGCCCGTTTCTGGTACATTTACGCATCAGTGAATCTTGCGTTTTTGACTGTGACCTGCCATAATTTTATTCACAGAAAAACGAATTGGAGAATGTATTTGTTTAATATGAGCTTGTGGTCTTACAGGTGAGAATACTTAATCCTTTAGTTTTTTTAAATATAATATAATAACTTTTTTTTCAGTATCTGGTTCAAGAAGTGAGCATTCTTTTTTCTTTTATTCATATTTTGAACCGGTAAATATTAATAGCACAAGCTCTACCAGTCTATCAAGTTTCATAGCGATTTAATCAACAGCTTGAAAGTTAGGTTTCGATTAAAAAAAAAAATATTATGTTCGGTAACCATCACCTTGCACAAAGCATTACCTTGCCAGTCACGATCGATAGGGATGTGCCCTAAGATGCACTGCTCTGCGTCCATCAACTTGAGGCACACAGATGCTAAGCCTCATGTGCTGAATTTACCGTAGTACCGTGCCTGTAATTTCACCGGCACATACACAAATTTTAGCACACAAACAAACACAAATACCTCGCCGAGATATCTTTGCTCTCGATCAATTAAATGTTTTCAGAGATTTTCGCGTCTCTCACGTGATATCGCACCACCTTTACACAAATACCCTCATGGACTTGGAGATCAGCTCGCTTGAGCCAGTGCTGTACTACAACCCGAGGAAGAATAAACCAGTCCACGCCAAATTGGGATTTATCACTGAACTATTTTTCTTCCCTTTCATGTTCCTTTTGAGCTTTGCAAAGAGGTAAGTAAATATAAGCTTAGTTGATAATATGTTTAATATACAGCTATACTAATCCCAGTATATAGATACTGGTACAGCTACTTATACACGGCTACGCGTCAGATTATTCGGTTTGGAATTTGGACATTTGAGGAAACCGGTATGTCCTAGAACAGGGATGGAGGACGATGTCCAAGCTGACCTGCGCCGGCGCAGACGGACAGGAGGCGGTTCGCCCGCCTTCTCCCTCTGTAATGGGGTCACCAGTGAAAGGTCGGGGGACTTCTGCTGGCTAATGTGGCCCTACACGACTGGTGGGTGGCCTTGGTGAGCAAGGTCGCCCTTACACAGGCGAAGTGGCCCGGTTATGTAAATCCGGGCCTACCAATAGAAACAATATTTAGAGCACGCCTCGGATCAGACTGTTTGCATTTTGAATTTTTAGTTCTAACTATCCGCTACTTCGTCCGCCCGCCCGATCCGACCAGAGACTAGGCTACTAGACTAGACTACTACAACTGGACTACTTTTAGCTAACTAGTCCTATTTTTAGCTAACCACCACGGGCCAGTGTCCCACGGGCTGCTGTGGCCCGTGGGACACTGGTTGGAATTGTTTGTTGAAATTATTATGACCGTAATTATTATTATTATATTATGGTGGAAATTATTTGACGGCACGTTTATGGCCTAATACATTTTTAATAGGAAAAGTTGCACGTTGATTTAAAAAAGTTCACCACCCCTGTCCTAGAACCTAAAAAGTTCTAAAACTCGAAAGGAGGCGCACTTAAATTCCTGATTTAAAAGAATACTAGTTTTTCAACTAGTCTACACTAGTTCGTTCACATGACAAGAAGACGAAGAAGTTGTACACTGCCAATCGAGTGAGAGGGTGCGATTTGTAGTTATTTATTTATTTTAATTAATTAGTACGGGATATTCCAATTACACTAGGTAATTAACAATTATTATATGAATTAATAAAGCAATTACAAACATTCGGTCCGTATCAGAAGGACAATCTAGTATAACGCCATTGTGGGATGAACGACATGAAAGTAAAATGACCAGGGGGCCGATAGGCACCTCTTAAAGCAGTATTAAAGTAATATTACACTGAAATTTCGTACCATATTATATACGTCATCAAGTCTGTTCAACTACAACCAGATAAAAAAGAAAAGCTGACAAGTCTTCACAGCTCAGTTGGTAGTAGCTCTGCCTTCTGCGCCGTAGGCCGTGGGTTCAATCCTCACCGAGAACAAACATTTGTGTGATAAACGTAGATGTTTGTTCTCTGTCTGGGTGTTATATAAGTATGTATTTACAAAAAAAAAAGTATATTATTATTATATCAGCTATCTGGTTCCCATATTACAAGCTTTGGCTTAGTTTGGGGCTAGATAGTGCTGTGTGGAATGTCCAACAATATTTATTTATTATTTATTTATTAAGTACTAGCGGCCTGTCCCAGCTTCGCATGGGTGGTCATAAATTTTTTGAACATTTTAGGATAAACTTAGACCGTGGGTTCGAGCCTCGCGCTTCGAGTGAGTGAAGGCATTTCAATTAATTTTTTATAATAAAAGAACACTTATTGTGACATAACTATAATAGTTAGACATATGCTGTCGCGACATTTTTTGTAGATGATGACGTGTTTTACAAAATCGTAGTACATTATTTCGTTCTATCTTCAATAGTTTTCGCAGCGCACGCGATGTAAGGTTTTTGTTTTCCACCTTGGGTTACATTATTGAAGTTTTAGTAAGGATCCCTGATTTTTTTGAAAATATAATATAGCCTATGTTACTCAGGGATAATGTAGCATTCTAATGGTGAAAGAATTTTTGAAATTAGACCAGTAGTTTTTGAGCCTATTCGTTACATACAAAAATACAAAAATACAAAGGTTTCCTCTTTATAATATTAGTGTAGATGTAGATAATAATATAATATATAATATATTAGTGTATATTTTCGTATTAGATGACGTTTCAACTTATAGAAGCTAGAACTGTTTTCAAGATTGTTTTCACAACTGCTAAAATTGACAGTTCATAAAATTATTTTAATACTGCTATAAGAGGTGCCGGTCGGTACCCTGCTAGTAAAACGTCTACAATTAAAAACGCCTTACAAGTAAAATGTCTGAAATGACAAATCGTCATGTCAGGTAAAGGACTGGTACACTGGCACAGAAAATGATAAATAACAATAATTACAATAAAAATAAATTAAATAATTAATGAACACAGCAAAAATAATAGGTAATAGGTAAATCAATAAATAATAGGTATTTAGTAAAATTAAATATCACATTCAAAGTACTTTAGACTTAGAGCTTAGATGTCCAACAACAACTACACCATGTCCCATAAGTGACACTACGCATGTGTGTGTTAGAGGTCAACTTATAAAAGCTAGTTTTGCTCAGCATTGTTTTCAAGATTGTTTTCACAACTGCTAAAATGTTCAATTCTTGAGTTGCCATTCGGGCCGCAGCTAGAATCTCACTCCACGCATCCACAAACAGTTATCATTTCATTCGCCCCAGTTACGCGCAGCTTCGTGCTTTTCTTCCGTTTTCTGTATTGAATAAGAATTGTTATGGGTTTAGAGCTATATCATTGAAAACGATGGGTTACTGGCGTATCTTACTCGCTAGATAACGTTGTGTAGGTTAACATAATCATAATGTTTATACTTACTTTTTCAAGTTCTACCAGGTATTTGAGATATAACTAGGAGAGAATATATCATTAGGAGAAGAAGATAAGGAGACAATAAAAAAATATAGCCTTGATTTGCAGGAAAATGATGATGATACCTATACAATATGTTTAAATTAAAAGCATGACCTGCGTTCTTGGCACAAATAACAAAACTTGAACTTGAACTCGACCTCAATTGCTGATAACATTATCATAAATTATACTAAGTGTTTAAAAATATTTTTTGTTATTATGGTTCTATGTAACAAAATCTCAAAGAGCAAATTTTCTGCACACATTTGTAAAAACAATTCAAACCTAATCCTAAGGGTGACAAATCAACATCGAGCTATGCTGCGCTGTACTGCGCTGTGCTACGTTTTTTTAACAATCAACATCAAGCTGTGCTGCGCTTTGCTTAGCTCAGTATAAAAGTAATCAGCAGCTCGTGTAGTCGTTTATCTCTTCAAAAATGATTTTATTTTCAAAAAAACGTCAACATTACGACATAGTTGAATCCGATAAAGATGAAAGTGAAGAAGAAGCGGATATGGATATGCGGCACAGCGCGGCTCAGCACGGCGGGTAGCGCGCCTCGCTCGAGACTGCTGCGTTTTTAAACAGAGCGTAGCCTCACACAGCGCAGCACAGCATGGTTTGTTTGTATCCTCATTAAAATATTAGACGAGCGAGTTCACCAAACATAGCACAGCGCAGTATAGCGCAGCATAGCTCGATGTTGATTTGTCACCCTTAACCTAGCCTAGTCCGTCGAGTTAAACGCCTTTTTCTGCCGCCAAGCAGCGTTGCTGTGTTTCGGTTTGAAGAGTGTGTGTTGCCGGTGTAATTACAGGCACATGAGGCTTAACATATGTATGCCTCAAGTTGATGGACGCTGGGCAGTGCATCGTAGGACACGTTCCTATCGTGCTCGACCTATAAAGCAATGCTTTGATATAAGTGATGGTTACCAGTTATAACACCATCTGCTTGTTCCATGAGCTAGTTGAATAAAAAAAAGGGACCAGCCGAAGGTTACTGCATCTAACTAAAACGACCTAACTTACAGTTACTAGTAGTTCGCCCCGAACTGAGATCTCGTGACGCAAGCCGACGAACGCATCAAAACTTTGAGTGGGTAGTAGTCAGAGGCAAGTCCAAACATTATCTTTGCACTTTTTTCTGACTACCGCCTACTAACTTGGTATGGTAACCAAGTTTCAACTCTATTGGCCTATTTATTGAAGAGTTTCGTTGAACAGACCTTGGCTCCATCATCAGACCTGGCCGTTGTCACCATTTTATGAGAACTGAGTACTTCCTTAATTAATTTCAAGAAAAAAAAATAAGAAAAAGCAAAAGAACTGGCCGACCAGTAGAAAAACCTTGATGTCAACGAAACTCTTAGAGATGGGAGCTCTTGGATCGCTGGTTATCTTAATTTAACTTATTTTGTTTTATATCAAAAACCGAGCGTCCCAAAAAAAAAGTAAAAATTGTTTTGGAATGTCCAAACAAAGCTCTTTCATATGGCATGTAACTTGATTTTTTTATGTAAGTTTTTTTATTTTTGCCCTCTTAAAAAACTCCATATCTCAAAAACCCTTCATCCAATTTTACTCATATACTTACCAGTAAATTTCTCAAGTACAAGCTATCGACATATCA
This sequence comes from Chloroclysta siterata, assembly GCA_932294275.1. Lineage (NCBI taxonomy): Eukaryota > Metazoa > Arthropoda > Insecta > Lepidoptera > Geometridae > Chloroclysta > Chloroclysta siterata. The sequence goes on along the minus strand of OW028595.1, from coordinate 19,550,706 downwards.
AATTTCATGCAGATCGGATCAACGGTTCTTAAGTTATCGCCAGACAAACATACATAAAATGCCAAATCGCCCAAGTTGAAACTAAGATCTTCGTTCGCTTCGCTCACTCGATCAATTATCATCATACAAGGATCATACAAAAAAACGGTAGGAACCAAGCTGTAAGTTTGTTGTTCTACTAGGCTTTGTTCACGTGGAACTGGTATCTATATTCATCTTGTTTAAAGACGTTTCAAAGTAATCCTTTTTATTTTATTGAATAAATACCTTTTGACATTGATTAACTTAAGCTAAGTAATATATCGAAAGGGTTGCATGGAAAAAATCGCGTCCAGCGATAAGACCGCTCATTGTAGGACAATTTTAATATTTTCGTAAGTTTTTTCAAAGATAGAAGTCCTCAATAAGATTTTTATTAATTATTATAAAATTTTACAGACTGCTATCAGTATTCCTGCGTCCAGGATACTTGAAGAAACACTACAGTTGGCACGACGTGCTTGGCTTACTCCTTCCTGTATGGATGTGGCTAGCTAGTGGCGCCCCCTGGTGGCAAGTTGTGAACACGTGGCTATGGATCAACTGTACAGGCAGCTTCATTTTCTTTAGCATCGCAGTCAACGCTGCCCACCATCACCCTGATGCTGTCAAAGATGGAGACGAGCCTGTGTAATTATTTAAACTAGAAACCCGCCCGGCTTTGCACGGGTAGCAAATCATATATTATTATATCCACAAATACTAGCGCTTGACATTATTTTTTCATCATACTTCAGGCACTTTACATATAACCTTAGTTAACTATACAAGAATGACGTAGAGATTCATAAGGAAGTAAACCTTCCTTAAGAATTCCTTCAGAATGACTGACCATTTCAGGAATGATCTATAAATAAATAAATAAATATTGGTGGACTATCCACGCAGCACTTTCTATCCCAAACTAAGCCAAAGCTATGTAATATGGGAATCAGATAGCTGATATAATACATATTATTACTACTTATAATATACTTTTGTTTGTAAATACATACTTATAATTATAATAACACCCAGACAGAGAACAAACATCTATGTTCATCACACAAATGTTAGTCCTCGGTGGGGATCGAACCCACAACCAACAGCGTAGAAGACAGAGCTACTGAACTGTGATGAGAGGCCAGATATAATAGAATCAGCTTGTATTTTCACTCGCATAAAGTCATGTTTACATATTATGTGTCAATTCAGGGTTATCATTATACAATATTATAGTAACAGAATTATAATAATTGTAATGAGATTGGCGTCTTGATTTTTTGATGCTTCTGAGGCCCCTCTATTCACCAACTTATTATGATTATTCTACAATTTCAAAATCGTAATCGTACAACTTTAAAATTCATTATTCTGAAGAATTTTATTAGAGCTTATCTCATTTTCATCTGAAACATTACTTCGGTATAACTGCCTTGTAATATTTACAAAACATTTCAATAAAATAGAACAATGGTAATTTTCTTATTCGTTGTTCATTCGGCGAATATAAAACAACCTTTCTCACAAAAGAAACTTGATAGGCATTATTTTTCGCCGACTTGTTTTACCAGTTTTATTTTCTTTAATCCTTAGAAATTTATAATCAACAGGGTTCTTTGTGAGAGGTTCTTAGATCCGTACCATAAGCACTAGTTTTGAGTCTATCGAACCGTTGACCATTCCCTTAAAACTAAATTGACCAACAAAATCTGCACGACTTGGGTTGTCCGTGTGGTATAAATAACTACTGAAAATGTGGTTCTATGCCAAAAGCATGCAGCCAACGTCTCGGGGACACTTTCTATTAACACTGATTTGGATCAGTTGAGCTATCTCTAGATCGTTTTTCGTTCAAATTATTCTACAGTCAATGAATGAAATTGATGGAGATTTCATACGGTATTTTCATTTTCTCTCTAAATCTTTCTCTCTTATCGTGTCACTGGTTTCTTTCGAAACAGTGTGGTGAAAGGATTTTAAGTGCGCCTCAAGAGCCAAAGAGGCTCCTTTCAAGCACTTGACACATGTTAAAGATCTTTTTAGGTTCTACGTCATGCCGGTTTCCTCACAATATTTTCCTTCACCGTTTGAGAGTACTGGCATTGTGCACATACATTTTTTAACAGGAAAACTCATTGGTGCACGACCGGTTTTGAACCCTAGACCCTAGACCACCAGTGCTCTAAAATTTCTTCTCTCTAATTAAAATTATTTATTTTCAGAAGCGAAACGCCAGATTGGGGTATCCACCAAGTAGAAGCACTTCTTGACAGAAAAGACATCAACAGCAACGTTTTCACAGTAATGACACTATTCGGCGACCATGCACTACATCACATGTTCCCGACTCTAGACCATTCACTATTAAAGTACCTACACCCGACGTTCCTGGAGCACTGTAGCCGGTATAAAGCAAATTACAGAGTTTCCACTCAATTTAAAATGGTGCTTGGACAAATAGAGGAGACGATGCGCACTGAGTTCAGGACCAAGAAATAAATTGCACAGTAATTTGGAGATTGTAATTTTAAATAAAAGATGGCAAGGATGTATTTTTCTCATGTTTTGAGTTCCGTATATTTTAGTGTCGGAGAACTAAGTAAACTTGTAAATCTTCTTAAATATAAAATTCTCGCGTCACAATGTTAGTTACCATACTCCTCCGAAACGGCTTGACCGATTTTTATGAAATTTTATATGCATATTCAGTAGGTCTGAGAATCGGCTACTATCTATTTTTCATGCCCCTAAGTGATAAGGGTTCCCCACCCCTAGAATTTTTTTTTTCTACAATTTTTTTTTTATAATGTGGCATTAAAAAATAAATGCAACCCTTAATTTTTACCCTTCTATCACCAACAACTATTTTTTAATAGTCATTGTAGTAAGTATATGGCAAAACAACGTTTGCCAGGTCAGCTAGTAGTATAGAGGTATAAAAATATTATGGTCTGTGTTGTACAGTCTAGTTAATGGCTATATTTTTCTTTTCTTTATGTAAAATAGGGTAGGTATACTTATGGCAGCCTTTACAGCTCAGTTGGTAGTAGCTCTGCCTTCTGTGCCATAGGCCGTGGGTTCGAGAACAAACATTTGATGTTTGTCGTCTGTCTGGGTGTTATTATATATTATAAGTACACACTTTGGCTTAGTTAGGGGCTAGATAGTGCTGTGTAGAAAGTCCACCAATATTTATTTATTTTTATACTAATTCACTGTCAAAACGTAATCATCAAATTATTTTAAACTCTTAACGGACGGATTTTTTCTACAAAATATAAAGAATACTTTGCAAGCAAGAGACGTCGATGATTTAATTTTTCATACTTCAAAATAAGATTTTCTATTTTATTTCATATTCAAGATACCATTTGAGTATATCTAAGGGGTCAAGATACCATTTAAATAGGTATATCTAAGGGGGGTAGACAGAGATACGTCTAAATGCTACATTTAGTACATACCCACATTTTGCAGTATAGTTGCTTTGTCGTTGCAAGTCGGTTGTCGCTGTTTGAATACTAACTGATTTCCTCACGATGTTTTCGAGGATAAAAGTTGTGAAGGTGTTTTTTTTTCTATTATTTTTTCTTACTTCACCCTTTGAGAGCACTGGAATTCCACATATAAATAAAAAAATAAAAAAAAGAGATTGGAGTAAATATCTACCACGCCTGGAGATCAAAGTCGGGAAGCAGTTTCATCAAAAAGGTAAGGAACTCTAAAAGTTAATTAGCTGTAAAACAAACTTATCATAACATTCTCACTTAACGTAATATAAAGTAAAGAGCCTTAGGATATAGCCCAAAATGTAATATTTATTTTATTAATAAATATAGAGCGAAACTACTTCGGTTTATTCCTTGAATAATCGATTTATATAAATTTTAATGGTGGTTGTATATTGGTTAAGAAATTTATTCATAAATTAGCTAAGAAGAACCGATTTATAAAATAGTATAGCTGTAATATGGCAGTACAATAAGTCAGTCCATTGTTGACTTGAAACTTGAACTACCACCATGTCTATATCTGCCGCCAAGTAGATAGATAGATAGATAGCACATTCATTTGCCTAACTAATATACACAGACACAAAAATACAAAATCAAAATAAAGACAACAGAATAAAAACAACTAATAAAATAAGAAATAAGAAAAATAAAAACAACCAAATGTAAATTTGAAATCAAACAACATTAAATAAAAATAGATCCGTGTGTGTTGCAGCTGGATAAAAAGGTAATAAATAGCTCAACGCATAATATTGCTTGAGAGTACAGATTACAGACCTTTGGAGACAACAAGTTGAACGAGATGCCATACAAGTAGCGTTGTGTTTTTTGGTTTCAAGAGTGTGGGTGCCGGGAAATTTACAGACGCATGAGGGTTAACACCTATATGCCTCAGGGCATACATGACATGATGGGTGCAGGGTAGTGCATCGTGACTTGCGAGGCAATGCTTTTGGTGGACACCCCTTATTGTTAAGTGAGCCATAATGCTTGTTCCGTCAGCAAAAAATTATAAAAAAAAAACTTAATAACAAGTTTTTTTTAAACAAACAGCTGATGGAACAAGCAGATGCCCACCTCATGTTAAGTGGTAACCATCACCTAAAACAAAGCATTGCCTCGTAAGTCACGCACGATACGAACGTGCTCCACGATGCACGGCCCTGCGTCCATTACGAGACAGTGCTGTGTGAAAATTCTACCAGTATGTAAGTATATGTTACTTATGAAGCAAAAAGCTAGGGCGTGTTGAAGGTATGTCAACCACGTACGTGTAAAGATATTTGACTCCGATTTGATAAGCATTTTGATTATGACATATACCCTAATTACTTTTACCTCAGGGTAATTTTATTTTGATCATGCACAAGGGTAAGCTTATCTTCCGATCTCGGGTATTTTATTGCGCCCAAATTTGTCTGTTTGTCCCCAAAGGATGTAAATTGCAGAGGTAGGTCCGATGAGAAATTATAATCTCATTAAAACTCGGTAAAAGTTTGATTTTTTTTCGCTTCTGATAATGAAAACTCATATAAATTGTAAATTACTGAGCTTCAGCTGAAGGTATCGCTCTGGTACCCTGATAAAAAATTAACTTGCTTATGATATTTCAAACATTGTTTTACGAACAAATAACATAAATGGATATTATAGGATTGGTCTTTATGTGAATAAAATATTGGCAGACATCTAGCCCTAAACTAAGCAAGGCTATTACTCTTTACTTCTTCTTTCTTCTCTTCTTCTTCTCTCCGTTTATGGCTCCTGTCCGTCATTCGACAGACAATCATGCCAGTGTCAAGTGATTTGTATTGAATACTTTTTAGTCAAGTCAGTCCATAGTCAAGTCGGCCGTCATTTGTTTTGAAGAAAATGGTGGCAATTTTCTTCAAAGCATTTGAAACATTTTCGGTCAAATCAGGATACCACATAATACACTTTCATTCCACTTTGTGCTAAGACCTCAAGTAATGTTGGTTAAAATACCACTGAAATTTCACAACACAACTCAAAATGACACTAGAAAAACAATTCAAATGAAAAAGCTATGTTGCTTCCTAAAATGACAGAATACTAAATCTTGCTTGGACGAACAATCTTGCCTACTTTCTCATTTATTATTCTGTGACAATTAACTGACAACTCTGCTCGTCCATCTATACTCGTGTTTGCCTGTCATTGGCACTCAACCGGATTACGGAGCTTAGTGAAAAATATAATACGTATTTTAATTATGTTTCAAATTATCCCTGACTTAAAATACTGAAATGGAACCATGGAGGTATTAATCATACTGGAGGGAGCCATAAGACTTACAACCTTTTACAACTGTGTATCAAACAGTGATCATCTATCTTTGTTCATCCCATGTAGCCTAGCTACGAGTAAAAGAAAAGAAGATGTAACTTCACTCACTCCATCTCACTCACTCACTGTCTGCGTAAATCGTGGCCGTCAGTTGATGCAATGTTTTGATCTTGTTTTGACGTTCTAGAAAAAGTCGGTAGCAACATTGCCGTGAAGCGGAAGAAATTGTGAAAATTCTAAAGAATTATTATTGTCTAGGCAAAATATATTTGAAAAGGTGAAAGTATGTCTTGTGAAGCTGTATTTTGTGTATCAAAAACAACAAAAGGAGGAGTTAAAGACCCGGAATTGTCATTTGATACGTAATATTCTTTTTCTATTTTCATGCTAAAAAAATACGTTTTTTCTCCCTTATAGACTGTAGGAATTACATTTTATTAGTACTAGTCATATTTTCCTATGTGAAAATGATGTTAACCCATTAATTATTGCAAAATAAAATGCATTGTTTTAGTCTTCTGTTCTAGAGATGTACTTCCACCGACCAATTTAGCTTTATCGATAATATTTAAGTTTCCGTTTTTGATATGAAATATCTAATGCGGTGGGTCAGACCGGCTCTTCTGTTGTAGTTTCAATTTTTCACACCTTATAGGCGTCTCGCGAGGGATCAATTTTTGTTAAATTTTACATTATTTTTTTAGGTTCTTAAATGCCCAGAATGAAGACGGGTGTGGATAAAAGCTGTTAGTCGTGAAAACTGATAGCCTACAAAATGTTCTTACGCATGGACGAAATGGCCATAAGAAATTGTATCGAGTGGGATGGACATCGCTCTCACGGTTAGGGCAATGTGGGAAACATTATTGACGATGATAGTGTTCCAGTGTCTATAATGGTTTTGGGCTTTCGCAATAAAAGTCAGCAACCAGTTAAAATTAAAAAGTTGGATTCCAATTAAAACGCCTTTTTCATACATTTCTTTTTCTATCGATAGGTTAGTCAATGTTGTCCCTTCTCTAGTCACTCACGCGAATACATACAAACTAACAAAAAACGGACACGCCGAAAAACCGTAACACTACGTCTATATGATACTTAGTCTAAGAATGGAACCTTACTTGGTTTGTTTAGTAGACGCACACTTGACGTTCAACAATAAAAAAAAAATACGGAGGTTCGTTTTCCATTCAAGCCGTTTGACATGAAAGGAGGTTTTATGTTGTGAGGCAAACAATAAAGAGCAGTCAGCCTCCTATTGTTCCTTTGCGCGGCTTCACTTGCACTCCCTGGTTCTGTTTGCTGTAGGATTATTTATGTAAAAAAGCCAGAATAAAGGCTGTACCTTTTTAAAAAAATATAAATAGACTCGCAACCTGTCTGTTTATATTTGTGTTTGACTATATTTATTATATTTGTGACCAGGCACGGTAAATAACCTTTCATAGCTGTTAGCTTAGGATAGCTAAGGGCGGTAATCATTTTCGTCACCCTATCCTGTTCTAGTGATATTTAAATGCAAAGGTTACGACGTTTGGATATTTGTAGCTTAATCACGCCCAAACCATATAACTAATTGGTGTAAAACTAAGATCAAATATAGTTCGCAGCCTGGATTAGCACATAGGCTACTTTTTATCCCTATAAATCACAGGAAACGGGGTAGAAAAGATAAACGAAGCAATAAAGGGAAACGCTTTAAGGCGAATACAAGAGCTAATATACCTCTCGCTCGCACGTTTCGACATGTTGAAAGATATAAAATCACTAAACCCATTAAGATAAGTTTGCATAATTACGAAAACTATTAAAGCAAACTATTGAGTAGAAAAACTTGTATCGATCAAAACGAATTTTTACTAAACTATGTGCAATGTACACAAAATGGTTGTTTGCGATTTTTCAAATATTATGTCGAAACGTACGAGTGAGAGGTACATTAGCTATTGTCTTCGCCTTAAATATGAATGTTAGCAATCACTGCAAATACGCGAGCAAAGCCGCTTACGGCAACTAGTCAGACGTACAATCTTTGATATTTTTCATGATTTTCTGATCTCTACAATTTGGGTCTCTTCTACCTCGTTTACACTCAGCAATGTAAATCATGTCCGTGGAAATGTGCAGAGACATGAACAGGGACTTGGACAATGCGAGAATGTAAACAGGCCACTTCCATGTCCACTCGCGTTGCCACTCGCGTTGACCGTGTTGCGTGAATACACATTGCCGACGACGCTGCCGCAGACATATGAACGGCAACATTTCCGTCCACGCGAATGGCAGCGCGAATGTCTAAATGTAAACGCAGTTTCAAGGCATGAGTGTGAAAGTTGTCTTCTAGACTGTTCTGTGCCATCGTCAGCTTTATTGTCACTTACCATCAGGTGAGATTGTAGCCTAAGGACAGTCCATCAAATTATAAAAAAGGGTCTATCGTAGATTTTCTATCAAACGGTAATGCGACTAATTGAAATCATACAATTTTCATAGTCTAAACGAGTTATAGTATTGTATGTAACGCAGTTAAATTTAATCACGTACAGGCTATGAATAATTTAAACTTGTCAGCATATTAATTTAATAAGGCTGGCCATTGACACGTTAAAATCACTATTGTTTAAATACTGTGATTTATTGTGTATTAATTTAAATTAACACTTCGTTTGCATATATCGCTGTATGTTTTCTGTCACATTGAAACATGATAGTAATGAAGATGGCAAGCTGCATTTAACCTGCTTCAGATGCGTTCGCAGTGGCGAACTCATGTGCCTGTAATTACACCGGCAACCACACTCTTCAAACCGAAACACAGCAATGCAGACGGCAGAAAACGGCAGAAAAAGGCGTGGTGGTACTTCGCCGGACGAGCCCTTCATAAAAAGCTCTTAAAACATTACTAACATTTACATTTAATAAGGTCCAACGAAAGGTTAATTAATAAGTTTAAATTTGAAAATAAAGTAGTGTACGTTACTCTAGCAACTATGATAGGTACCTAAGAAAATATGAACCTATAAAAAATATACCTAAGAAAGCATGTAAAATTGGATGATAGAAGTTTAAAGTAACGGGAGCATCTGATAAGTATGAGTAGGACAAATCGAAAGGGCCAATTAAAAACAATTGAAGACCTTGGCGTACGCATTCTGACCTGATAGCAGACTTATCAGAGAAAAACCAGATCAAAAAAAAAAAGAATAAATACATTTATTTGACATACCTACACACAAAAAAATAAAAAATAAAACAGAACGGTCAGGTACAGACAAACAGAATATCTACCAACTAAAAACGTATAACAATACAAAAGAAAAATACATTAATAATATAAAGTTGGATTTGAAATTGGAGATCAACTGCCACCCAGATACACCAACGAGCATGTATAAATAATATTATGAGAGAAAGAGGCATTTTAGAATCGCACAGCGAAAATTCTCTCATGGAAACTCCACACTATTGCACTATGTATTATTTTAAAATCCTTTGATCTCTGCGTAGCACAATAGACCCATTAGAGGCACTTCCCAGTCATAATCTAATATACGCTGCGGATCGCTTTCAGTGTCACACCGTAGGTAACAATGTTAACCAATATCGAAAATCGAAATCTCTATTTCTGGATACAAAGTTTCAAATCGATGAGGTTTTTTTTTATTTTGGGACCACCTACCCAGCAGCCACTTCGTGAACAGTCTTGGTGTATAGAGGTTAAGTGAAGTACAAAATGTGACACAAGTTCGTTTCATGTACATATACACACACCCCCATCTACACATCCCAACACACCCTACCCATTACACCCTAACACTCCCCACCACACACATACACGTGGGAGTTCTCCTGTGAAACCCTGGCTCTTATGAGACTTGCGTAATCAGGAGAACTCTCAAAAACACACAACACGCACGCACATGTAGACACCAATTAACTATGTTTTAAATATTTTTCTTCTTTTCTGTATCATCTGCTTATATACACCTTATCTACTTATACCTAAACCCTTGTAATATTTCATGTAAAGGAACTACTACCCTACTTTTTTAACGGGGGAGGGCGTTAGTGTCTGTGACTCAGTTTTTTAACTTCTACAGATGTCATCGTTTTCTATAAAATAATAATGTACAAACGGTTTATGTTCCCAATAAATAAAGCATTATAATTACTATGTTACTATGTAGTACGCAGTGGTTTAGCATATCGAATTTGGCTGTGGCATTTCACAACAAGAACGATTTCTATAATTTACCGAAAAGTACGTTTTATTAGTTTACCGACCTCAAAGTCTCTTAATCCACTAATATTAAGAAATCGTGAAAGCCTTTTTCTACAGCCTTTTTTGTAGTTTCAGTCATTTTATTAACACTACTTCACTTTTTCCGTCTTAAAAGCTCAAAGCATTTGCATTTTTTTGCCCTTTAGTCACTGCTATATCGTTTAATGCATTAACTAAATTAGAGGATTCCAAAAATCCAAATCTTTAGTTTTGGTAAAAAATTCGGTAAAGTGTGTCTTTATCTGATTCTGATAAAGGCGTTTTAATAGGCGTGGACAAAATCCACGCATGTATATTCTACGGTATTAGGTATTTACTCACAATCATCATCAGCTGATGAAGAAGAAGCTAAAAAAAAGGCTTCCTCTAATATACGACAACTTAAAGAGCTGTTTTCACCATGCTCTGTTAGTTACTAATAAACAGGCCGTTAAATCTAACCTAGGTGTCAGACGCGTACATTTAGAACTATTTAACGGCCCTTTAATCCTTTGTTAATCTAACACAGCATGGTGAAATCAGAGCTAAATGTGTGTTAGGCAGGCTGAGTGACGACTGATTATATAGTCCAATATTGTTTTTATATTTCGCCTACGTTTTTGTAAGACGTTGTACGTAATAAACGTTTTTGATTTTGAGGTACCAGCCTACTATAACAAGAAAATATAGTAATGAGAGAAAGATTAACATAATTGTTCTAACTTTAGTTGTGACCGGATTGTGAAATTCCGATAATAACCACACCTTACTTTTCACTATTTTGACAGTGTAATAGCGGTTCGAATGTATAATAAGATCATTTGGGTAGATTTTATTACGGTTCCACTTTCGGAAGAAAAATGACGCGAGTTCTCGAATATAATGCTATTTCACGCAGATAACCACACAATTAGACTACCCCGTGAATAAATATTCAGCCCACGTCGGTTTATTGTTCCTGCGAGGTTATAAGGTTCTTATTTACACGTCTGCTTTGTTTAAGCTCTCCGTTCACTTGTTTGGGCTCAGTAATCAACAATGAAATTGTTATGTGCACTTTCTTGTTTGCGTCTTTTGTTTTTGGTACCCCGGTTTTTGTTACCACTTCTAAACAAGATGGAGTAGCGCATTCAGGCTCGGTTTTTGATAATTCTAATGCGAGCTTGTGCAAAATGTAATGCTGTGACTGGCTTTAGACTAGATTATTCCACCAAGATGTCTCCTATGTCTGGGGATTAGGTACAGTCGAGAGCCTATTTCGTTTCAACTATAAAGTGTATGCCTAACTTGGCATGACAGTGATAAAACGTAACTTCGCACGCGTCATACAAAGTTGGGCATGCAATTAGGAAAATGGGAGTCAGTTTATTACACTGTAGAGATCGAAAACTTTCGATCGAAAATTCGTAGAAGAACTGAGTTCAAATTCTTAGAATTGGCTAATTGAAGTAGCATAGACAATTGGACAAGTTAAAGAGCGTGCAACTGACAACCTCTGACATATGGATGCCAAAAACTGGATGATGGATGACGAAGTGGAAGACTCCACATAATCCACATCAGCAGGTATTTCAAAATATCCGGAAACGTTTTCGATCGGATAAATAAACAAAACAAGCAAAAGAAAGCCAAAATTAAATTCCGACGTTTCCGATCGGAAAGTTTCTGAATGTTTTCAAAATCCCTACGACATTGTAAAAATTGAGGTCGGTGGTTGGAAAAGGTACAAATCGATTTTCCTTGAAATATATTAATACCTACCTATAGGAAACCGTTTCATATATGTAGTACCTACCTCCTAAGCTCATTTATGCTTTAAGCATCTACTGTAATAATTGTAACGTAAAGCTAATTTGTTAATTTTATTTTTTTTAATTTTAATTTTTAATTTTATTTTAATTACCAAGTAATTACGTACGTTAAGCTCCGAAACGGGAAAGTGGGCGCGGAGCTTTTATTTTATATTCACTCGTAATTGTTCCTGTTTTGATTTTGTAAATCGAGATACACGTTAATGAGTTCGTTGATGGAGTAACTTTTAATCGTGAGGATTAATTTCACGCACATGCGTGCGTTTTTGATACGTACACACACACACACGGGTACACATCAGACTATAATACACTGCTCTCTTTTATGTTCTTTTAGTAATCGTCATTTTTCTTTGGCTTTGTGTAGCTTGATCTGTATCCGTATGTACAAGAAGAAACCTGCTAGTTGAGTTCTAGTTAATAACTATATTTTTAAAGTTACTTTTTTTACAAATTTTAAAAATTTTCGTACTCTAAAAATCTGAAATGTTTTTAATAAAATCAACACATCACAAAGATCACTTTAAAATATCAAAGAACTAGGTGAAGCTAGGCGCCCGTCCAACGCTACCAACCTATAAGAGCAATACGATACACTGCCCTGCATCTATCGACTTGAGGCCTACAGATGTGCCTCATGGGCTTGTAATTTCACCAGTACCCTCAGCCTACAAACCGAAACACAGCAACGCGTTACGGCAGGCATGGTGGTAGAACTTCCTGAGACGAGTTCTAAAAAGAGCTCTACTACTCTAAAAAAAGCTGTACTGCTACAAGGAGCCCTGAGTAACCATTCAACGTAGTCTTTCTAATTACATTTAAAACGCCTGACTCAGATAAAGCCATTCGAAAACTGAAAGTGCATTTCGCTTAGTAAGCGTTTTGATTTTAGGGTGCGGAAAGCTGGTGCGAACTTTTGTTGAAAAATCAACGCTAGGGTTGTCAGTTTTAATTTTCAGACAAAATAAATCAAATCCTATAATTTTTGTAAATGTTTAAGATTCAGTCACGTCGTAGCTGCTAGATCGGTTTGAATGGTATACGCCATAGTTCGTAATTAGGATTAGTATTTATGCTAGTTTTATGTGGATACCATGCAAACGAAGGCGCGGGCGAAAACTGTCTCTAGTAAGACTCAAAATTTATTTGAGGATGTCAAAGGGTAATCAGAGATTCCAAGAATAATATTTGGCACATACCCACATATTGCAGTAGTTGGTATCCCAGACGTGACAGGTTGCAAGACCCATCGTCGCTGTTGTATACCAACTTGTTTCAGTACGATGTTTTCTTTTGTCGTTTGAGAGCACTAGTATTGTACACACACATTTTTCGAAGGAAAAAATCCAACGGTGCACGGCTGGATTCAAACGCACGACCTAACGACCAGAAGGCGAGGTCACCGATGGTTTGTATATACATATAAATAGCATATTTTCCATTTTACACATATCGAAATGTTTCTATAGTCTGATTATTTATTTGCACTGAATTTGGCAATGCCTGTTTAAACACGCGATCACATAATATTTGTATTCAAATGCAGAATTCCAAATTTGAACAACGTTATCAATCAGCACAATCCAATGAACATAAGCATTCTAAATTTAAATAAATATGTCGTATTAATGTGCAATATGGCCGATATAAATTCCATTACAAGCTGTCATTGACTTGTTACCAAATTTAGTGTCAACCCTAGTAGTTGGTACCTAGCTACTACCAGTTGAAGCTTTCAAATTGGCACGTGCTTCTGACATTTACATAATTTTATTAGTCTGGATCGGGCTTGGGCACAGAGTAGGTAAGTACAGAGTCGATGAAATAAGCATGCAATGATAGATAATATTCGATATTACTTTCTCAAAGAGGGATATATTGCATCTTGGTGTTGTTTTAAGAAAAATCTTATCTATTTATTGTTGAAGTGATTATTTTTTTGAAGTATTTTTGTACGAGATATTTTTTTTATTCGATTTACGATTGATATTTTGTCCCCAAGTTTGCATTTATTTCAAATAATTCCTTTAAAAAAGCCAGAAGAGAAGGTTCCTAGAAAAAGCCAAAGCGATATTAAAAATAAGTGACTCAGTCAAAATAAAGAAACTTTTCTTTTATTAAATTAATCACAGGGCTTATTTTGAACCACACTTCGAGCGAATAAATACATTTCAAATGTCTTTGAACTATTATTTTTTTACACTACTTACTAATCGAACTAGCCGATGCCCCACCTGATGTTAAATGGTAACCATGACCTTATATAACAAAGCATTGCCTCGCAAGACACGCACGATATGAAATTGCCCTACGAATTTTCCTACTAAAAATGTTGCATAGGTACGAAAACTAGTGAAGCAAAACTTGGTTGATTGCAATTTTTCATAAATAATTTAAGTGATTTTGTATGTGAAATGTGCGAGCGAGAGGTAAATTAGCAGTCATCGCCTTATAGTAAAATGTGACGTGAATCTTGGCAGCACCAGTTCCTCGCAACAAATCCATTACAACTCTACTACTCTGTGCCCAAACTAGCGACCGTATGAATCTGCTAATTGACATTGACACGTCATTGCTTTGTTATTACCAACCCTAGACTTTGGTCTGGCTCATCTGATTATGATCTGATTATCCAGAGGGTTTTTGCTTATAATTTCAGCCATCGCCAAATTCGTTTACGCGAACGCTTGAACCCATTATCTTTAATTGTATTCGCGTTTTAATACTTTCATTTTCTCATTCCTATTTTGGAGATATTCATTTCGCTAAAAGTATAATACTTTTCTTATACAAGGTGTTGCTGATACTTCTGTTTAAAAACTTCAGGGGAATAAAGTACCCATCAATATGAATAACTTTTTCTAAGGAACCAACAAAAAAGTTATTCATATTAATGGGTACTTTAGCCCCCTGAAGTTTTTAAACACAAGTATTGGAACACCTTGTTTAAATAAGTGGTTAATTTATTTTTAGATAGCGCTAGACGATGTTGTGTTAAAATGTCGAAAAATACTTCGGATATTTGCAACCTTGTCTATAGCCACAAACTTGTCAAAAAACTTGCTTAGAGCCCCAAAATAAGGAAAGCTATGGAAACCAGATAGCTGATAGAATACTCATATAATTTTTTTATATAAGCCATAGATCACACATTAATGTTTTATTTAATTCATATAATGAGAGCACTGGTGGTCTAGTGTAGTAGCGGCCCCCCCGCCTTCCGATCCTAAGATCGTGGGTTCGAAACCAGTCTGTTCAAAAATGTATGTGCACAGTGCCAAAACTCTCAAACGGTGAAGGAAAACATCGTGAGGAAGCCGGCATGTCATAGAACCTAAAAAGTTCTTTATCATGTGTCAAGTGCTCGAAAGGAGCCTCTTGAGGCGCACTTAAAATCCTTTCACACTGTTTCGAAAGAAACAAGTGACACGACAAGAAGAATACTTATTAAATATGCAGTTGTTGGTAAAGAAGTGCCTTATTTCCAGACTTATCCTGGATCCTGGGATCCAGAATGGATATGTGTGGATCTAGAAGAGTTATCCAAGAGCCTCGTACACAAGACTGACGACCTTTTAAACTAGGTAGTTGCTAGCCTATCGATTTCTAAGTGATGGTCAGTAAAAAATTCTTCTCATATTAAATTGTAATTAAATGAATGAATGATAATTCTTCATTGTACACCTTACAAACGAACAAATTATGAAACAAATTACAGCAATTAAAAAGACACAAATGCACAATGAGCGGTCTTATCGTTAAAAAGCGATCTTTAGACAACCTTAGGATGTAGAAGAGCCTAAAACAAGAAGGTTGGCTAGGGTGCACTAAGAAATTAACAAGAACAATGAAGTTGAAATAAACAATGTAACCTAACCTAATTTTTAATCACTTTAAGTCCTTTATTCTAATAGGCCTATCTCCAATCAATGTCGTTTTCATGTCATAAATTACATTCCGAAAAATACACCTTTCATTTTCAGTAAATTCTATTCGATCCACTTTAAGAACAACTGTCACAACAGATTTAAACTTCGACATTTAAATTTAATTGAAAACTTAAAATAAGAGTTATTTGGTGTTGAATTTGTGTAGTCTTGTATAACCAACTAGCGGCCTGTCCCAGCTTCGCATGGGTGGTAATAAATTTTTTGAACATTTTAGGATAAACTTAGACCGTGGGTTCGAGCCTCGCGTCTACTTCTACACTTCTACACTAATATTATAAAGTGGAAAGCTTTGTATTTTTGTATGTAACGAATAGGCTCAAAAACTACTGCTCCGATTTTAAAAATTCTTTCACCATTAGAATGCTACATTATCCCTAAATAACATAGGCTATATTATATTTTCAAAAAAATCAGGGATCCTTACTAAAACTCCAATAATGTAACTCAAGGTGGAAACCAAAAACCTTACATCGCGTGCGCTGCGAAAACTATTGATTATAGAACAAAATAATGTACTACGATTTTGTAGAACACGTCATCATCTACAAAAAATATCACGACAGCATATGTCTAACTATTATAGTTATGTCACAATAAGTGTTTTTTTATTATAAAAATTTAATTGAAATGCCGCCGCTAGAAAAGGGTCTTTATTTGTACCTTGGTATTAATCTTTATCCAAATAAATCTTTTCATAATTAAGACGTTTTCAATACCTATAGATTACTTCTTAAATTTTTCAAATCGGACATTCCTTTCAAAAGATATGACGAAATTAAAAACGTTAACGGGTCCACGGGTCACGCTCGAGATGCGATTTCAGTCTCTGGCGTACAAATGTATGAAATATAAGTAGGCTCGCGAGGCTCGAACCCACGGTCTAAGTTTATCCTAATATGTTCAAAAAATTTATGACCACCCATGCGAAGCTGGGACAGGCCGCTAGTATTTCATACATTTGCACGCGCTTCTCCTTGAGTGAGTGAAATCGCACCCCGCGCATGACCCGTGGACCCGTTAACATTTTTAATTTCGTCATATCTTTTGAATGGAATGTCCGATTTGAAAAATTTAAGAAGTAATCTATAGGTATTGAAACCGTCTTAATTATGAAATGATTTATTTGGATAAGGATTAATACCAAGGTACAAATAAATAGCCTTTTCTAGCGGCGTCATTTCAATTAAATTTTTATAATAAAAGAAGACTTATTGTGACATAACTATAATAGTTAGACATATGCTGTTCCGACATTTTTTGTAGATAATGACGTGTTCTGCAAAGTCGTAGTACATTATTTTGTTCTATCATCAATAGTTTTCGCAGCGCACGCGATGTAAGGTTTTCTTTTTCCACCTTGGGTTACATTATTAGAGTTTTAGTAAGGATTCCTGATTTTTTGAAAATATAATATAGCCTATGTTACTCAGGGATAATGTAGCATTCTAATGGTGAAAGAATTTTTGAAATCGGACCAGTAGTTTTTGAGCCTATCCGTTACATACAAAACAACAAAACAACAAAAATACAAATCTTTTCTCTTTATAATATTAGTGTAGATTAGTGTAGTAGAAACGATTTGCCATCCCCTTTTGCCATCGGAGTGAGTCATAACTCATAAGTCACAAGTAATGGCGACGCAAACCTATGTCTCTACAACTTACAAGTGAACTATACACTATTTGTTTCTTTAAAAAAGATTAGTTTCTTTTGTAAAATAAATACGCTATCAAATTGAACGTATTTATAAAATACTGACTGCATTTTTGTAAAGTCATTGAAATACTACTCCGGCTAATAATATTTTTTTATTTATTTATTTATTATCCTGTGTCCTGTAGAAAAGTCAATAATTAAAGTTCAAAGTTCAAAGTTCATTTATTAATATGTTGGGTACCTAACTCAGTTGGATGGTAAAATGAAATGCGAGTGGACTGTAAAATACTGATTCTATTAGACAATAAAATAGGATGCGTTATGCGTGTCTACTGGGGTCTGTGTTCTTGCGAAGTGTAGTGCGGCGCCGATCGGTACCGAGCCGGCTCCCTCCGTCCCCGGCCCCCGCCTCCGGTGTCCGCTTGCAGGTGAACGAAGCTTTGTCTCCGACATACTCCCCGGGTTGAAGTAGGTAGGTAGGTAGGCTGCTGGTTCAAATGATTGACTCTGGAAGGGGACAAATATTGTTAAATGCCCTTCGAATGATGGCTCCTCCTTTGATCCTCAAGTCGGCGACACGGGCGACTTGATCCCGAGTTCCTGGGTAAACGGCTACACAGCGTCCCAGGGACCAACGAAGTGGGGGAAGCGCCTTGTCTTTGACGAGGACTAAAGAACCCAATTTGAGTTCACTTGAAGTAGTGGGCCATTTTGTCTTCTGTTGCAGAGTGGTGACATACTCGTTGGAGAATCTTGTCCAGAAGTGTTGCTTGACAAACTCTATTCGTTTGTATCTCTCAAGGCTGGTTATTCTCTCTGTCACCTGAGGATGCGGAACAGACACAAGTGATCGCCCTATAAGGAAGTGAGCGGGAGTAAGGGGGGTAAAATCGGAAGGATCTGAATTCAAGGCAGTGATAGGACGTGAATTTAGAATGGCTTCAATTTGAGTTAGGCAAGTGTGCATTTCTTCATACGTGAAGTGAGTAAGTTGGAGAAGCCTACGAAGATGAAATTTGGTGGAACGAACAGCGGACTCAGCCATGCCATTAAAGTGAGGGGTGTAGCTCGGGATGAAGAGGAAGCTTATACCTTCTTGAGCGACCTCGGAACCTATTTCATTTTGCGTATCATTTAAAAAGCGGTATAATTCGTTGCATGTACCTACAAAATTGGTTCCGTTATCGGAGGTTATACTTCGAGGCTTCCCTCGACGAGCCACAAACCGGTTTAAAGCGGCCATATAACCCTCTTTCGTTAGGTCTGTAACAAGCTCCAAGTGCACGGCTTTAGTAGCTAAACAGACAAAAATGCACAAGTAAGATTTAACTAGCTGGCAACCTCGACCTTTACGATTGGCTATCATAACTGGCCCTGCATAGTCCACTGAACAGTGTAAAAAAGGGAACTCCAGTGTAGTTCTGGATTCGGGTAACTGTCCCATAATGGGCTGAACATTACTGGCTTTGAATCTGAAACATTTTATACAACTTTTTGTTATAGATTTAGACAAGTTTCTTCCTCCCAAAGGCCAGTAAGTCTGACGAATGTTGGACAATAACAGCTGTGGTCCAGCATGTAAAAGTTTTAAGTGATGCATATGAAAAATAATTTTTGTTATGTGATGTTTACTACAAAGCAATATAGGATGCTTTATGTCGTAGCTATATGGAGAATTATCAAGTCTGCCACCAACTCTCAAGATATCATTGGAATCAATAAAAGGGGTCAATGATATTAATCTATTTTTCTTTGGCAAAGAGCTACCTGATTTTAAGATAAGATATTCATCAGGGAACATTTCCAGCTGGGCAGTATGCATGATAAAATTATATGATTTTTGTAATTCTTCACAAGAAAGATGACTAGAATATTTTTTATTATTTTTACTTTTACAATTGTAAATAAATCTTTGTATATAGGCTAAAACTCTTTGTAAATGTGTAAATTTTGAATATTTTAGAATAAGATTTTTAAATAAGTTACTGTCATCATTCTTGGTTGTGTTGTTATTTAAGACAAGACATGAATTGAGATCCGGTAGATCATGTTTCTGGGATTCATTAGGCATTTTAGGCCAACAATGCTCTGAATCGAGCAAGAAAGACGGACCTGACCACCACAACGAGGCCTCGCTGATAACATCAGCCTTCACCCCGCGAGAAACAAGATCTGCCGGGTTCTCCTTGGACGGCACGTAGCTCCACGTGTGACCACTGGTGCTTTCCTGAATCTCATTTACACGATTACGTACAAAAGGATTAAGATGGTTAGAAGGGGTGGACAACCACCCTAAGACTATCGTGGAATCGCACCAGAATCGACACATATCTATTTTTAATGTAAGTGAACTTTGTACCTTAGTACACAGTCTCGCACCTAATAAGGCCCCGCATAACTCAAGACGAGGGATAGTTGTAGGTTTGATGGGTGCTACCTTATTTTTAGAAATTAAGAGCTGAACACTAACGACCCCTGAGCTACACACAGACCGGATATAGACGCATGCACCATACGCACATTCCGAAGCATCTGTGAATACATGGATTTCGACTTTGATACAAAAGTCACTAAGAACCCACCTAGGAATCTGTAACTCGTTAAGACAGGGCAAAGTGTTAGCAAATGAAGACCAGAGGTCTAATACCTCTGATGAAACGTCTTCGTCCCAAGAGCTTTTATTGACCCACAATCTCTGCATAATAATTTTTGCTTCGACAACGCATGGACCTACAAGTCCTAACGGGTCAAATATCTGACTGATAACAGAAAGAATGTGGCGCTTTGTTACCTTTTTTTTATGCTCAATGTTGATTGAGAACGATAAGGAATCTGGTTGACAAAGCCAATATAAGCCTAACGTTTTTGATGATGTGTTTGTGTTATCTGACAGATCCAATATTGTGTTTGTATCTACTTTTACACCTGAAAACAGTTCATTCAGAATTAATGAGCTGTTAGATTGCCATTTACGTATATTAAATTTAGCTGAATCTAATGCTGCAATTATTCCCCTACAAAGCTCTATAGCATCGCTTACAGTGGATGCCCCACTTAAAAGATCATCACAATAAAAATCATGTGCTATACTATATTTAACGCTGTTATCGCTAACTGTAGATGCCAGACTGACTAAACTTTTTGTCGCAAGAAATGGCGCTGAAGCGGTACCCTGACATACTGTGTTTAGAGTGTAGGTTTTTAAGCGATGAGAGGGATCATACCTAAAAATGATTTGTTGCAATGAACGTTGAGAAGGAACTACATATATAGATCTGTACATTTTTTCGATATCTGCTGATATAACGTACCTATGCTGACGGAATCTGAGGAGGATCGATAAGAGATCGTCTTGAACAGTAGGACCGACCATCTGAATATCATTAAGTGATATTCTGGAAGTGGTAACGGCTGAAGCGTCAAAGACTGTACGCAACTTTGTAGTTGTACTTGACTCCCGAAGTACGCCATGATGAGGTAGGTAGTAATTTATATTGTCACTGTAAGGCTTTAAAGATTTATTTTCAGTCATGTGCCCTAATCGCTCGTATTCTTTCATGAAATCTAAGTACTTCTCTCTAAATGCTGGCTCACGTTCAAATTTTCGCTCAAGTGATGAGAAACGACGCTTAGCCATTTCAAATGAATCGCCTAGTACGTAAGGATTTTGCCGTAGAGGAATCGTGACCACAAAACGACCATCGTCATCACGAGTTGTGTTGAGAGAAAAGCTCTCTTCACACGCACGTTCCTCTGCAGAGAGTGAGTGCTTAGGAGAAACACTATCTATTTCCCAGAAGCGAGTGAGGTCATGATCAAGTTGACCTTGCGTAAAAAAACATTGACTGAATGTACTTTTAGAATTTAGGACGTGACCAGTGACTATCCATCCAAACTCCGAACTACGTAACTCAGGTAAGTGCTTGCCTAGGCTAATCTTTTGACTACCTAGTACGTCCCAGAAGGTATCTGCCCCGATAAGAAGATCCACCTTTGAAGGAATATTATAAGACGGGTCAGATAAACATAAGCCTGATGGGATTTGTATGTGTTTTGTGTCTATATATGTAATTGGTACAGCTGACGTGACATTCGTGAATATATGGCAATCTATGTTCGACCTATAGTCACTATTTAAGGACTCAATTGTGAGATTGCAAGACTGTGTACTATGGGATACATGATTGTGAAAACCTGATACCGTGGAGCTCACGTTCCGCCTTGGCAAACCCAGCTTACTGCATAAAGCGTCAGACGCGATGTTTATGCCACTACCGTTGTCCAGGATCGCTCTGGCGGTGTGCTTGTTGCCCTTGCTGTCAACCACTCTCACCAACGCTGTGGAAAGGAAAACACGCGACGGAGTAGTAATCTGTATTTCATCAGTTGTCAGAACTATGCCTTCGGACAACGAAGAAGAATGATCACGAGAAGTGGAAGGCGAAGATTTATCAACATGCAAAAGAGTGTTATGTTTTTCTTTGCAGTATTTGCAATGTGACAAAAAACATTTCTTTGCTGTATGACCAAAACGCAAGCAGTTCAAACACACATTGAACTCTTTTGCTTTCAAAGTGCGGGATTCAAGCGGTAGGCTTCGAAATGATTCACAAGTAAACAGCTGATGTGACTCATGATTACACAATGGACATGATTTACGTTTGAAAATTTTCTGTGAATTATCAGTGCTATTATTAATAACTAAACTTTTAGCTTTATAAGGTTCTACTTTTAATTTACTACTATTTTTATTTTCTTCTAAAGTTTCTAATAAGTCGGCTCTGTTATTCAAAAACGTTATAAACTGTGCTAGGGTTGGGGATGAACTCAATATATTCCTATGTTCTTCCCATTCACGACCCGTAACACCATCCAATTTAGAAGACATCATATAAATGATAAGCGTGTCCCAGTGCTGAGTGGGTTCTTTTAAAGACGTGAGAGCCCTGATGTTCTTGTTAGTGACATCAATAAGATACCTAATCGACTTACATGATTCTGTACGGATAGGATCCACGTTGAACAATGCCTGTAAGTGGTTATTTACCAGTAAGCGACTATTATCATATCTCTCACACAACAACTCCCACGCAGTCACATAATTATCACTTTTGAAAACTATATTTTTAATAATCAGAGCGGCACTTCCTTGAAGAGAAGCCCGAAGATAATGGAATTTATTTATGTTATCTATGCAATCACTACTATGTATAAGAGAAAGAAACGTGTCTTTAAATTCGAGCCAGTTTTGATAGCCACCACTAAAATGAGGAAGGTCAATTTTAGGTAACCTAACTAAGTTTCTCACTTGCCCACCTGATTCTGCGTCACTGAAGCTTGTTGCAAATACATCCTGGGTCTTTCCTTTAGCAGGAAGTAGGCTCTTTGCTGTTGCCACCAGGGGGTAGTAGTCATTATCAAACTGCTCGCGCTCCTGTGAAACTCCGTCTTTTGTTTGTGGCTCGTCGGAAAGAATCTCGATCTCCCTCTGTAACGCGTCGAATTCCTCGCATAAGGGCTCAAATTTTTGTAAGCGACACTCCAAGTCAATGACTTGTAACTTGGTTAATGATTTGGAACTTTTAACGATTTTTAAATGATTGCTAAAGATTGTAAGCTTTGATTTTATTGCTGAGCGTTTTTTTAATAATGTTTTAAGTTCTGACATGATCACTGAATGAAATTGTAAGCGTAATAATGGCAACAGCTGTTTTTAAAAAGATCTGCGTAGTATACTAAAGACTAAAGTGCAATGACTCGAACACAAAGCACGGTAATAAAGATAAGAAAGCACTATAGGGATATATCTACGCTAGTAGTAGGTAAGCTGTGCGTACGCATTGAAAAGAACAGGTGATTCTAGCAATAGGCATTTATCGCTCGAGTTTTATGACGGCAATTATCACAAAAGCTTTGTAATACCTTTTGAATGAAATATAGGATATAGATAACGGGAAATAAATCCTTAATGAAAGTTGTAGACGTAGAATAAATGTTTTAAAAGCACTGACTCAAATTGATGAAAGATGTAAAATGAATTTTGACAAAGGCAAGAATATTTGACTAAATAAGAGAAGAGGGAATAAGAAAGGAATAAATAGGAACGAACTCACAAGATATTGTCTTTATCCTTTATCCTTGGTGATGAGACGGTTTGTTCGCCCTTCAATTGTCCTTGTGTGACCTCTTCGAAAGTCGACACGTAATGGCCGTGTGACTTGTCAAATTCTTGTTCCACAGTGTAAGTCCAAGTAAACTTCAAAACGTCCTTAATTGTCCTTTTGGTGAGAGGACCATATGCTCGAAGGACCATATGTTGGGTACCTAACTCAGTTGGATGGTAAAATGAAATGCGAGTGGACTGTAAAATACTGATTCTATTAGACAATAAAATAGGATGCGTTATGCGTGTCTACTGGGGTCTGTGTTCTTGCGAAGTGTAGTGCGGCGCCGATCGGTACCGAGCCGGCTCCCTCCGTCCCCGGCCCCCGCCTCCGGTGTCCGCTTGCAGGTGAACGAAGCTTTGTCTCCGACAAATAACACATGTTACACGTCAAATACATACAGTGGCTTATGAACTTTATAGGTTCTTGGGCAATATTATTTTTTGTTTTTTTATAACATATAAAAACACATATTCAATTTAAATTCTCTATACAAAGGTAGGTAAGTATAGTTATAATGTCAAAAAAGAACCAAAATAATAAAAAATGTCAAAGAAAACAGATGTCAAAAGAAACATAGTTACAAATTAAGGCGAATGGCTACCCCGATACTAGCGCCACTACATATTTTATTTTATCATTACGTTATACAAAGGAATTATCCAAAAATTGGACCGCGCGTACACGATACCTATCACAAGCTTTTTTTTAATGTATCTGTAATAGTTTTATAATGTTTTATATTTAGGCAGATACTTGTTTCAAGAGTTTAGTTCCTATTGGTGGCCACCAAGCTCTCCAAACAAGGTATCTGACTGAGTAACACGAAACAAAACTATTACAGACACATTAAAAAAAAGCTTGTAATAGGTATCGTCTACGCGCGGTCCGAATTTTTGATAATTCCTTTGTATAACGTAATGATTAAATAATATATGTAGTGGCGCCATCGGGGTAGCCATTCGCCTTAATAAATAATTATTCCGAACCATAATTTTTATTTTGAACCAAATGTTTATTAAAATTTATTTAGTTGTTTATTTGATGACAATTTTACATGAAACAATTAAACCAAAAAGTGCTGATACAATAAAATACTAGTAGGTACTTAAATTAAGTATTACAAGTATGGTAGGTACCGAAAACAAAATGCGCAAGTACGCTAGCTCCCACCCTCGGAGAACCTGTGTTGTGGGTAGCTAGCCTCTTTCGTCCATGAAATGTGTATCAAGTCTGTACAGTTACGCTAGTTAAGAGTGAATGTATGTATGTATGTAAAATGTACCTATAATAATAAAACTTGCAAAATCCGTAAGCTCCAGAATGAACATAGGTTTTATGTCATCTAAAGCTTATGCTTCAGAATCGTACATTTGCTCCGATTCACGTTAAAATCGTATAGATTTTTCTTCCGACTGCCCTTGTAATACCGGATGATAAAACGCGAGTTATGACAGCTTATAATGTGTCCTCGTTCCCTAAATCCTTCTACCACCCAAAGATTTTATAGCCTTTAAGACGACAGGTATGAAAATTGAGAGCTTTTCAGTGAGCCTATTACTACTGCGAGAAAACAAGCGCCTGTCTACCGGCAGGTACCTGCACTAATGGTTGAATAGGCTCTGAAAAAAATGTGATGACATCATAAGTGCTGGACATTGGCCTCCCCAGGCATTTCCAGTTCTGAGCCCTCTCCATCCACCGATTTCCCGCTCGCAACAGAATGTCGTCGTTTTACCTAATTCAATGCCTATTAATATTATTATTATGTTTTTTTACTGACTTCTTATATAATAAGTTATTTTTCTTACCTATCCAACTATGCATAATTCTTTTATCCTTCTAATATAAAAAGGCGAAAGTTTTGAAATTTAGACATTTGTGGGCTTATAACTAGACCGGATTGAATGAAATTTGAAATATATATAGTTTCTGACCAAGCATATAAGCCTGGAATAAAGCAGTTTAAGCGATAAAGCCGCCATATAATCCTTAAATAAATCCTTGTGTACAATATCTGTTATCTGTTCGTCTACTACATTTTATTTTAATATTTATACTATTAGTCGTACTTGTTCAGGTAGCCTGGTTTCATTGCAAATGCGGCCTAAGATTTTTATGGCAAAGCCTCTGCGGTAAGCGGCTTAAAGTGTCGCCGAGTCGAAATCCGAAGACTTCTCTCAACGGATCAACTTGTAACAATGTTTTGCTTGTTTTTTCATGGTGCCAGGATTATGGACCATGACTTGTTATTTCTGCGATTTGCTCCATGAATATGCATCTTATGGCTGTACTGCTCGGCCAATATATCAGGCTTACTAGTCTCTCTCTTATCGTGTCACTAGTTTCTTTCGAAACAGTGTGGTGGAAGGATTTTTAGTGCGCCTCAAGAGGCTCCTTTCGAGCACTTGATACATGTTATAGAACTTTTTAGGTTCTATGACATGCCGGTTTCCTCACGATGTTTTCCTTCACCGTTTGAGAGTACTGGCATTGTGCACATACATTTTTGAACAGAAAAACTCATTAGTGCACGACCGGTTTCGAACCCACGACCTTAGGATCGAAAGGAGGGACTGCTACTAATAGACCACCAGTGCTCTAAGCTTACTAGTTTGGTATACGAAAGAATATCGGCCTCATTAACGAGCTTAAAGTCGCACAACGGGAGAGAGCGTGCTGGGCGTTTCACTAACGCGATAGAATCAGAAATTACCGAACCAAAAAAACGACATAGCAGTGGACTTCTTTAAGAGTAGTAGAGCTCTTTGTGAAGGGCTCGTCCGGGGAAGTACTACCACCACGCCTTTTTCTGCCGCCAAGCAGCGTTGCTGTGTTTCGGTTTGAAGATTGTGGTTGCCGGTGTTATTACGGGCACATGAGGCTTAACATCTCTATGCCTCAAGTTAATGGACGCAGGGCAAGGCATCATAGGGCACGTTCCCATCGTGCGTGACTTACGAGGCAATGCTTTGTTACAGGTGATGGTCAACACTTAACATCAGATGGGCTATCTGCTTGTTCCATCAGATAGTTAAAAAAAACTGATGATGATGATATGTCCATTGCAATTTCCATGATCACTGACCTCTTTTTGACGTTTTCGCGTTGCAGGAAATGAAGCCTAGCATTCGATATCTGTGTCTGCTTGTCGATTTTGGAGCCAATCTGCTACCCCCGTTTGATTTAAAAAAGTATCGTTATGCCTACTGCACTGCACTTGCACACCCAGTGTGGAAGTTGGTCGATATAGAATAGAATAGAAGATGGGGGGGGGGGTACAGCATGATATAACAAGAAAGACAACAAGAAGAAGCAGAAATAAATAAATAAATATAAATAAATATTGGTGGACATCACACACTATCTCGCCCCAAACTAAGCCAAAGCTATGGGAACCAGATAACTGATATAATACTCACATAATTTTTTTTTACATACTTATTTATACATACTTATAATATTATATAACACCCAGACAGAGAACAAACATATGTTGGTTCTCGGTGGGGATCGAACCCACGGCCTACGGCGCAGAAGGCAGAGCTACTACCAACTGAGCTGTGTGGCTGTGAAGAAATGGGAAACATAAGTAGTTGGAGGGTAAGTACATACTTATACAATCTAAGTAGTTGGAGGGTAAGTACATACTTATACAATTTAACTTCACGTTGGAATGTTGTAGCGAGAAGTTGTTTGACTTATGTCAGCTTCTGAATATTTAAGGCGTTTTCACATATTTGATTGGGTTCATTTCATGTTTTCTTTTCCTGTTCTCGGTGTTTTAATAATCCAGGTACGAACTGTAAGAATTGTTCATACCGAGTAACTAAGTACTAAGTCACAACCTGATCGGTTCAGTGGTTAGAGCGAACAAACATCCAAACATTGTAACTTTCGCATTTATATATTTAGTAGCAAGGGTTGTATAGGATATAGGATAGAGAATGCTCGACCTAATACCCCCTTCTAGCAGCTCGCCAGCGTAAGTGTTTATAGGAATATTATTAGGTTTATTTTATTCTAAATCATATGTCAAGTGCTCGAAAAAAGCCTCTTGAGGCGCACTTAAAATCCGTTCACAGTTTCGAAAGAAACAAGTGACACGACAAGAAGAAGATAGGTAAATAGTATTGTAAAAAAGCTTACATTTCTTTCACAAAATAAAAAAAGTGTGAAATTTCCAAATAATGAGGATTTATTGCTCTAGGAAATCAAGGTATTTCTAATGAGACAGCCAATTATAAAAAGCTTTAAACGCCCATGCAACAAAATAATTTAAGCGTAATGTAAATTGTTTTAAGGAAAACCTCGTGAGGAAACCTGTTAGTATTCTAACAGCGGCGATGAACTTGCAACCTGTCACGTATGAATTACCCACTAGAGCTATAAAAAAACGTAATTGCGAAAACTTGTCAAGTCTTCAACGTGTGTATGCCTCAAGTGGGTGGACGCAGTGAATCATAAGGCATGTTCTTATTGAAAA
The DNA here is from genome assembly GCA_932294275.1 of Chloroclysta siterata. Lineage (NCBI taxonomy): Eukaryota > Metazoa > Arthropoda > Insecta > Lepidoptera > Geometridae > Chloroclysta > Chloroclysta siterata. Next base: position 19,522,535 of record OW028595.1, on the reverse strand, counting down.
AAACTTCCACAAAATGTTCCACTATGTGTGTGCCCTAAGCGATGCAATCAATAATATAAAACATCAAAAATGCTATAAGTTGGTAAGTTGGTTGTTGTCAAAAGCTCCGAAAAGTCGATCTACTATGGATCACAAACGTAATATTTTTGACCGTATTGTGCATGTATTTGTATATACCTACGTAAACAAGTTGTGTCCATTTACGTAGAACACTCGAAGCTTTGGCCAAACGTACAATGTCACCGGTCGAAATACAGAGTCGCGGTAACTGGATTACATCTGGACAGTGACGAACGGGCGATGTTCGCCGGTTCCTTGGCTTTGGTGAATTATTAGGTACCTACTGGACAATTGTGGTCTGGTAGTGGAACATTTAGGCATATTGCACGAGTTTTGCTCTTTTTGTTTCAAGTTTATACTTAGAAATAAAAAAACAGAAACAGAATCACGACTTTGAAACCCAGGCACGGTAGGCATCCGGGAAGATCTTCTAGTACAAAGTAAAGTCTTTCCAACTCAAAGTCTTTTGAGGGAGTATAAGGGGGGTTGTCAGAGGTATGATTTTTTTTATACAACTAGCTGATGGAACATGCAGATGGCCCACCTGATGTTAAGAGGTAAGTCAAAGTCAAAGTCAAAGTCAATAGGTATTTATTCAATAAAATCACAAGGATCACTTTGAAACGTCTTAAAGCTAGGTGACTCTAGGTGCCAGTTCCACGCGACCAAAGCCTAGAAGAACAGGCAACAAACTTACGGCTTGGTTCCTACCGTTCTTTTGTATGATCCTTTTACAATGTAATATAATATATTATTGAAGTTAAGCGAGGCGTAGGTAACCATCACCTATAACAAAGCATTGCCTCGCAAACCACGTACGATAGGAACGTGCCCCACGATGCACTGCCCTGCGTCCATCAACTTGAGGCATACAGATGTTAAGCCTCATATGCCTGTAATTACACCGGCAACCACACTCTTCAAATCAAAACACAGCAAGGCTGTTTAGCGGCAGAAAAAGGCGTGGTGGTAGTACTTCCCTGGACGAGCCCTTCACAAAGAGCTCTACACTATACACATTACACATACCTACACACTTTTTGAATTACTTTAGTTGGTATTCTGTAAGTGACAGGTTGCAAGCCAATCGCTGCCACAGGATACAATCTGATTTTACCTCAAGATATTTTCCTTCGTCGATTGAGAAAATCATTGCTCAGAAATTATAAGCAATATAACTTTTTTTTATTTTACTCATATTCTAAATTTATGAACTCTGAAGCTCTGATTTTTAGAAGTAATAGTTAGAAGAAGTCATAAATCGAGTGGAATTTGATCCAACAGACTATCGAAATATTTGTGTAAGCACCATTATAAAATAGTACATTGTTATCCTAGGGGTGAAAGTAACTTATTTAGTCCCGAGACGGGGTTTGGCGCCCGAGCTAGCGAGGGCGCCAATAGTTCGAGGGACTAAATAAGTCTTTAACCCGTGGTAAACACTGTGCTTTTCATTACGAATACAAGGAAAGTAAAAATAAAAACATGAATTAGCTAAATAAAAAATGAGTGAATTGTAGTAGATCCATGCTGCATTATAACCAAAGAGATTTTATGTTCTATCGAAAATGGTTAAAGTTCATGCCGCATTCTAACCAGAATTTTCATGTTCGATGACATTTGATGTTATGGATACTTGTTGCTACTTATTATATTTACGAAAAAGGTTAAAATTACATGTTTTGTGAAAAATAAAGGGTTATAATATAAATTATAAAACCTATTTAAAAAAATCCATTACAGTTTTCACTAACTTGGTTGATTATGTATCTCTTTGGTAATAAACCTCTTTTGTTTACGAATGCCAACAGAAGTCACATTCGTAAACCATAGAGGTTTGTTTATTTTCCTAGGAAATGTAAAAATAGAACTAGTTTTTTTTAAATAATTTGACAGCTGTCAGTTGAAAACGATTCTCCCTAGGGCTGGAAGTATTACTTTCAACCCGCTCCTCAGGCAACTTCAGACCTACTTTCAGAGTATGAGCAATGAAAACTATATTATTGTATCGAGGGCATGTAATTTCAACATTCTGTCAAATCTAATTAACGGTTTACCACAAAATAAATAATAGTAAATACAACAGCAATAATAAACGTTCTTCTTATTATCGGATCGTCACTAGTTTAATTCGAAACAGTGTGGTGAAAGGATTTTAAGTACACCTCAAAGAGGCTCCTTTCGAACAGTTCACACATGTTTTAGAACGTTTCAGGTTCTACCGCATTCTGGTTTCCTCACGATGTTTTCCTTCACCGCTTAAGAGTACTGGCACTGTGCATACATTTTTGAATAGAAAAACTCATTGGTGCACGACCGATCTTTAAGCCACGACCTTAGGAACGGAAGGCGGGGCCGCTACCACTAGACTACCAGTGGACTATCTATAAGAAACGTTAAAAGTTTATCATCAGCACTTAAATCAAATCAAAATCAATCAAAATGTTTATTTGCAACTAGGTATCTTGATATAAAAAGGTGGAAACATATATTAAACTTATAAACTAAGACACAGACAATTAATAAAACCAAGACTGTTGCAAAATGGTCCCAACTCAGCATATACAAGTTATAATAACTTGCGCTGGTCTTCCGTTGGGGCCGATGAGGATCGAGTAAGCAATATAAAAATAAGTGGACGTGATTACTAAACAATACAAAAATTTACATACATAGAAATACTGAAACACTCCAATAGGTACCTTGCGTTTCTGCTGCCATTTTCTAGTGCAAGTTTTAAGAAAGTCTGGTCAAATGACCAGAGAGACGCTCTGAAAGGAAAATCTACATCATAATTAATTATTTTGAGATCGTTTGCTTGATACAACGTTTAATTTTGTGTTTCAAACTCCCAAAGTTTGAAAGTTTAATCGGTTCTGTTGAAAGTTAGGGATTATTTTAACCAACACTTTGATTTTAGATGAATATTTAACGCTCTCGTGGTTATTGCGGTTGGGCATCACATTCTGGATTTCAAAAGTTATGAAAACGCAAATAAAAACATATTTAAATTTTCAAAAAAACAATTACAAAAAAAATACAAGAATAGACATAATGTAATTGAGTGACCGCCACTCAGCATAAATACAGCAGCGTAACGCTACTTCAACGCGCTGGTCTTCCGTGACACGAATACCTACGAGACACATAGCCAGTGGCGTAGCTATCGTAGGGCCAGGTGGTGCAGTGCACCAGGGCCCCGGAGCTCAGGGAGCCCTCTCACCTAACCTTGCGCCTGCTCACAATTGTTTTTTTTTTGTTAATGATTTATTTTAAAGGCTAATTTAAATTATGCTATGTGGAAAGAGGGGGTGAGGGCCCGATTATTTCTCTATGCACCGGGGCCCTTGTCCACCTAGCTACGCCACTGTTACTGGTATCTGGATATATATCTATATCTAGGATATCTGATCAGACTCGGGGCTTAGTGTTCACGATTTTTTGCCCTATAATTTGATATAATTAATCTTGATGCAACCGGATTTTTTTGCGGGCAAGATTTGTAATTTGAAGGCAAGTAGAGGACAACCGCTTTCGATGTTCAAGCTTTTAGTTGCCTGAGTATAGTTATATTTTTTTATGCATATACATTTTGTACTATAATTGATTTGACATCTTGTGAATGTCAGACATCGTGATTTCAATGTCGTTGTAATTCCAATGATAGGTATCATTAGAATCTATCTATCTAGGTATTTATTTTTTGATGACAGTGTTTGAGAATTTAGTTATTCATAGACTGAAGCTAGGTTCTAGCCTAAAGATAATTTAAAGCAACTAACTCTATGGAGGCCTTCATTAGATATACCTAAAGATAGGCATTAATTATAAATAGATCAGTTGTCTAGTGAGAGTGACCCTTCTGATCGCAAGGCCGTGGGTTCGAATACGGTCGTGCACCAATAGATTCTTCTATTCGAATTTTCGTACGCAATACCAGTTTCAGTCAGAAAACATCGGCGATGGGCTTGCAACCTGCTGGCTGATCACATAACTTTGTTGCAATAAGTTTCAATCAGTTTCTGTTTGTAATAAGTAAACATGACGGCTATGCGGTTACATTTTAGCTGCAGTTGCTAACAAAGTTAGATTACAACTGGTGTTTCTATTGATGGATAATCGCAAAACTTTCATATTATTTTATATACTTATTGGTTTCATATAGAAACTGATTGCAACAAAGTTATGTGATCAGCCGGCTGTCTAGTACGGAATACCAACTACTGCAAAATTTACCAAATGTAATTGGACGAATCTCTGTTTATCTTTTTATCTACAAGTTCTTGTATGTGTCAAGTTGAAGGACGCAGGACAGTGCTTCGTAGGGCACGCTCCTATCGTGCGTTACTCGTGAGACAATGCTTTGTCATAGGTGATAGTTTCCACTAAACATCAGGTGGGCTATCTGCTGGTTCCATCATCATCATCGTTTAAAAAGTAACAATAATCTTGGTACTTGGTACAAAGAGGTCTGGAAATATAAATATAAATAAATAAATATTGGTGGACATTCCACACAGCACTATCTCGCCCCAAACTAAGCCAAAGCTTGTGATATGGGAACCAGATAGCTGATATACTACTTATATACTTTTTTTTTTGTAAATACATACTTATAATATTATAAAACACCCAGACAGAGAACAAACATCTATGTTCATCACACAAATGTTTGTTCTCGGTGGGGATCGAACCCACGGCCTACGGCACAGAAGGCAGAGCTACTACCAACTGAGCTGTGAAGGCTGTCATAAAAACTATATATATAACTATACTATGCTTGGGTTAAAGGTTTTTTTTCCGTATATCTGCAGTTATCTGCAATTATCTGCAATATAATAAAATATTGTGTTGATGTTTTTTGCAAGGTTATGAATAAAAACTACCTTTTTTCTGTTAGTAATCTTTATTGACACGATGACACGAAAAGCTGGAACCTGATGGTGGAACAAGTACCATCGTTGAGTAATTAAAAATGCACGTGTGAGTGTCGAATATGCACTGCAGACTCTAGTGCTCGGCGAGTTAGGGTTGGCACTACCAGTTTAGTTGGTTTTTGCTATGATTCCGATATCAGAATACATACACATCATCATCATCATCCTCTTCCTGCCCTTATCCCACGCTAGGTGGGGTCGGCACAACAGGTTTTCGTCTTCCACTCTCCTCTATCGTTCGTAATCTCGGTGCTCACTCCTTTCTTACTCATGTCATCTTTCACACAGTAGATCCATCTTTTCTTTAGCCTACCTCTCTTTCTAAAACCATCCACATCCATGTCTAACACTCTTCTCGTAATATGACTTTCTTCCCTCCTCATGACATGCCCATACCACGCTAACCTATTTGCTCCTAGACTTATCCGTCACAGGCGCTACTTTCAAATTTCCTCTAATATACTCATTCCTTATTTTATCCATCCTTGTCACTCCGCACATCCATCTCAACATTCGCATTTCTGCTGCATGCACTCTTCTCTTCAGAATACTTACACTTAAATCTACATTAAAAACTTGCCTCACTACTTGATCATCGAGCTCGGTAGACATAGTTTATGTTATAATTGTTTTAATTCAGATGGGAATTTATAAACAAGGTTCAAATCCGGAATTTACTCCTAATTTCGTATAAATATACTTTATTATTATCAAAGGACAATAATAAAAAGTTTGCTTTACTAGTCTTCGTACTTATGCAATTTTTTTATCAAGAAAACTTGATTGGCTCAAAATAATATTTTTGCTGAACTTTGTGCAATGTACTAAAAAGACACAACTTTTTCAAAATGTAGAGAAGAGCGAGCAGGAAGTACAACGTTTACGGTTCAGCACCTTAACGAAATTTCATGTTATATTAAAATTAAATTACGTCTCAAATAATATTAATGTTTAGTAAAGAACAAATTAGTTGACACCCCTAACTTTACACGAATTTACCCGAAGTGGACGCACTTTATTTGTCGAAACGTGACATGAGAATTTTATAATAGACAATTTAATTTTGCTTAGTTTCATTTTATATATTATATATTTTATTTTACGCTCGACGCTCGACGCCTGATGCTCGACGCTCGACGCTCGACGCTCGACGCTCGACGCTCGACGCTCGACGCTCGACGCTCGACGCTCGACGCTCGACGCTCGACACTCGACACTTGACACAAAATAAAAAGACATGGCGACAAAAGATTCTGGAGCTCGTAATGGGTACGAGATCTGGTATATGAGCAGTTCGTCCCTCGCATTTTTGAAGTACTGACGGGATATCTACCGTGCCTGGGGTAAATATTGTGAAGCTGTTTCAGTTCATAAAAGAGATAGTATCATACCCAGTGGCCATTTAAATGGAGCGTAAATATGAATAAGACCAAAAGAAACCACGAGGAAATTGCCCGGGTCAAAATTCAAACAAAGCCTTACTAACTAACACATTACACGGGTGCCGCGTCGACCCTCACAATTTAGTGCCTGTGTACAGTACCGAAAGTCAATAATGTCCCATTCCTTGGACCGTTAAAGTTCAATTAACGTATCCCATGAACCGTGGAATTAAATAGAAAAAAAGAAGCGAGAGTTGGACCGCAAATAAAGGTTCCGTACCATGTAGTTTGTATACAAAATAACATGTCTATTTCTGTCAATCAGTGTTGCTGTGTTTCGGGTTGAAGCGAAAGCGTGTGTCGGTGAAACTACAGACATTTGAGACTTATCTGAATGCCTGAAGTTGATGGAAGCAGAGCAGTACATCAGTACACGTTCCTGTCGCGCGTGACTCTCAAAGCAATGCTGCAATATGCAAATATGAAATTAGTAACTAACGGGTGGCGCAAAAGAACGGGCACTATAGTTTTTTTATATATATATATGGCATCTCCTGGCTCTCCTGGCAAGTTATGGAAAACTAGTGGCTTTCCGCGGCTTCGCACGCGTTGAAGTGGTGAGCCGTGATTGAGCCACAAACATCCAAACATCGTAACATTGAGTTGTATATTATTAGGGTAGGATTTTAAATACCTACGTAGGTATAAGAGATACCTATAGGCGTACATTACCTATATTAGGTAGGTAGGTATAGGTACTGAGCTTAGCACAAACATGACAAATACAACAAAGACAACCTTACACGGAAAATCGCGCCACGCGTCAGAAAACTCCCATACAAACTTTGACATCCCTTTGCACGCTTAATAAAGGTAGCTTAAAAAAAAAACTAAAAATGCCTATCCTATTTTTTTGCCTTGAAGTACCTACATGTACTTCAAGTTTCAAGTTTGTAGGTTCAAGGAATACAATGTTTCATACCAACGTTTTCATCGCTTCTTACACCCTTAGTGGTTGAATTTCCAAAAACTTCTTCTTAGTACACCTCTACGCCGTAAGACCTATGTACTCTTCAAATTTCAAGCTTTGAAGTACGTATGTACTCCAAGTTTTAAGTTTGTAGAATCAAGGAATACTATTTTTCATACAAACGATTTCATCCCTTTTTACACCCTTAGGGGTTCAATTTCCAAAAATCCCTTCTTAGTACACCTCTACGCCATAAGACCTATGTACTCCTCAAATTTCAAGTCTCTAGGACCAGCGGTCAAAAAACTCCCATACAAACTTTTACATCCCTTTGCTCACTTATTAAGGGTAGTTTTTAAAAACTATAAATGTCTTTCCTATTTTTTAGCCTTGAAGTACATCTACTTCAAGTTTCAAGTTTGTAGGTTCAAGGAATACTATTTTTAATACCAACGTTTTCATCCCTTTTTACACCCTTAGGGGTTGAATTTCCAAAAATCCCTTCTTAGTACACCTTTACGTCATAAGACCTATGTACTCCTCAAATTTCAAGTCTCTAGGACCAGCGGTTTAGGCTGTGCGTTGTTTATATGTCAGTCAGTCAGTCAGTCAGTCAGTCAGTCAGTCAGGACTTTGATTCTTATAGTATTAGAGATAGAGATGTCATAAATAGGGCTCAAATGTGCATCAACCCTTGAGGTCACCGTTAGACATCATCTTCAAAAATGCGACGAAATTTCATGGCACAAATATACTGGTAAAAAAACTAATACCTTTTTTTTATTTAGAAAAGTTGTACCTGTACCAAATAGAGTCATTACTTTTGCGCCATCCGTTATTATAAAAAAACGTATTCTCTCCTTCGTCATCGAACCCTAAAAACGGAAACCATCATGGTGGCAGTCATAAAACGCCATAGCTCTTATTAATAAAAATACAAAGCCCGAGAATGGCTTCAGTTTAGCTGCATTGTTCTCAAACCATACAAGATGTAGTTGTTTCAACTCAGGCCAGTATGTTTTATTAATAACGGAATTCGTATTTTATGGCGCATACGCAGACTATTACGAGAGTTTATGGTGTGATAGAAAACTAATCTGTTTTAAGTTTGATATAAAGTGAAATATCCCCGATAGATCCAGAGCTGGTGGTGATTATTATACGACGTTTAGGACGATTATTTCACCTCACCTTATTATGTTTAACTTCTTATGAACCTTTTTTGACAGCCGTCACAGCTCTGTTGATAGTGGCTCTGCCTTCCGCGCTGTAGGCCGTGGGTTCGATCCCCATAGAGCACAAACATTTGTGTGATGAACATAGATCTTTGTTCTCTGTCTGTATGTTATTGTATGTATGTATTTACAAAAAAGTATATAGGTAAGTATATCAACTATTTGGTTCCCATATTATAAGCTTTTCTTAGTTTAGGGCTAGATAGTGCTGCGTGAAAATTGCTCCAATAATTATTTTATTTATTTTATAAGAGACTCATCCAAAAATTAAATTAAGTAAGTACGAATCTTTGTACATTTCTAAGAACATGTATAATTCGACACCTACTATTGGACGCGTAATCGTGTAATCAATAAATGAACTTGGAACTTTGAAACCAATCTGTAATCATTTTGATTATTTTTTGAGACTTGAATCGCGCGAATTATTTTACTAGTTCATAAAACTTTATAAATTGAACCTTATTTTTTTTAATTTATTAGAAAAAAAAACATTTTTTGCATTTGTATAACTTATAAACTATAATTTGTTTATCGTAGCTAAAAAAGTATAGCATAAAAAATGGTTTCCAATTTCAATACATTTTATGAACAAATACCGTACAAAAACAGCCACCAGCTCTTGTTTTACGAGCTTCAGCAGTAAATTCGTTCATAACTGAATTATACGTTTATCTCTCACGTATAAATCAACAATTGAACGCGTGTGACTAGAATGCATTTCCATTACTTATGGAAGACGTAGCGGTGCACTGGATACTACTTGCCAATTTCATTTTAGAATAGAGCTCTGAGAGATGAAGGGTTCGTCACCGCTAAAGAGATAAAAAAATAAGTTACAGCAATAAAAATAAAATAAAATATAAATAAATATTGGTGGACTTTCAACACAGCACTATCTAGCACCAAACTAAGGCAAAGCTTGTAATATAGGAACCAGATAACTGATATAATACATATATACTTTTTTTTTGTAAATACATACCTACTTATAATATATAACAACACCCAGACAGAGAACAAACATCACACAAATGTTTGTTCTCGGTGGGGATCGAACCCACGGTCTACGGCGCAGAAGGCAGAGCTACTACCAACTGAGCTGTAAAAGCTGTCATGAAGCTTAACATCTTTTATGTTTTTTTATCCAACGTGCTGATCTGATGTTAACTGGTAACCATCACCATAGCATAGCCTGACAAGTCACGTACGATAGGAACGTGTTATACGATGCACTGCCCTGCGTCCATCAACTTGAAGCATACAGATGTTAAGTTTCACTTTTATAGTTTGTTTTACTCCACCGTACGTAATTATAAAAGTTACTCCCCCGGATAAACTTTAAACAACACAAAACTACGTTTCTAATTAACGCCTCAATGTTTACATATGAAAATCACGAGACAACTAAAAACGTGATGCAAATTCAGAGGCTCGACGAAAGTTCCTGTTGAATTTGAAATTTAAATTAAGTAGTACAAATAAGTTTATATAATCACCGTTCTGGGGGTCCCTAATGGACTGAAGTGGATCTCACCTTTCCTGTGTCAACATTTTAGGGGCCTGAAGGTAATTTTGAGAGTGTTAGGCCCATTATCCACTTAAGCGGAAAAAAGCTGTCACACTTAGGTAAGGATATTTTTTCATATCAAAAAGAACAGATTCACTAAAACGGCTAACTACTATTAACTGAAGTTAAGCTATTGTATTGAACTTAAGTGTCTGTTTCACAGGCTCATACACACACGGATAAGCATCAGACTATACACTATTCGCTTTTATGTGATGTATATGTATTTTTAAGATTAGTAGAGCTCTTTGTGAAGGGCTCGTCCGGGGAAGTACTATCACCATGCCTTTTTCTTCCGCCAAGCAACGTTGCTGTGTTTCGGTTTGAAGAATGTTTGAATTTTTTTAACATCTGTATGCCTCAAGTTGATGGACGCAGGGCAGTGCATCGTAGGGCACGTTCCATCAGCTAGTAGTAGTAGTATTAAGCTTTGTGTAGCTTGATCTGCATCGGAAAGGCATCAGACTATTTACTGCTAGGTTTTATGTCATTGTAATAAGCGTCATTTTTCTTTAGCTTTGTGTAGTTTGACCCGTATCTGTGTGTACGTTACCCGTAATACAAAAGTAATAAATTTATATCTTGTTGTTTTTTTGTTTTTTGCAAGTCTAAAGTACAAATGAAAATATATTTATCTGACGGATTTCGTTACACTGGAAAATAAAACCGATCATAAATTATTGTTACAGAATCTGTTTATTTTTTATATTTAAATAAAACAGTTCGTCATTGTAGATGATTTAAACAGCGGTAGAAGCTTCTTAACTTCTGTTCATTAGGTAGATAAATTATGGGCCTTATTTTGTCGTGCCGGAAATGTTTTTTTAGGAATGAATTTAAAGTTTTAATTTCTTTATTAATTGAGTTATGTATGTTCAATTCACAGCAGTCAGAATTTTTTCAAAAAATTGACAAAATTTTGTGTAATAATAGAGGTATAGATAGGTTTGTATAGTATTTAGTTTGAATTCGATACTATGAAACTAGCTAGTTTTCATAATAATTAACTAATAATAACATTAATAATTGAAAATATACAATAGTTATAAAATATAATAAGTCATGAGGAGGAAAGAAAATCATATAACGAGAAGAGTGTTTATGGATGCGGATGGCTTAAGAAGGAGAGGCAGGCCAAATAAAAGATGGATGGACTGTGTGAAAGATGATATAAGTAAGAAAAAGGAGTGAACAGCGAGATGACGAATGATAGAGGAGAGTGGAAGAAGAAAACCTGTTGTGCCAACCCCACTTAGTGTGGAATAAGGGCAGGAAGACGATGATGAATTGAAAATATAATTATTATTAACTAGCGGCCTGTCCCAGCTTCGCATGGGTGGTCATAAATTTTTGGAACATATTAGGATAAACTTAGACCGTGGGTTCGAGCCTCGCGAGCCTACTTATTTCATACATTTGCACGCCAGAGACTGAAATCGCATCCCGAGCGTGACCCGTGGACCCGTTAACGTTTTTAATTTCGTCATATCTTTTGAATGGAATGTCCGATTTGAAAAATTTAAGAAGTAATCTATAGGTATTGAAACCGTCTTAATTATGAAAAGATTTATTTGGATAAGGATTAATACCAAGGTACAAATAAAGACCCTTTTCTAGCGGCGGCATTTCAATTAAATTTTTATAATAAAAAAACACTTATTGTGACATAACTATAATAGTTAGACATATGCTGTCGGGACATTTTTTGTAGATGATGACGTGTTCTACAAAATCGTAGTACATTATTTTGTTCTATCATCAATAGTTTTCGCAGCGCACGCGATGTAAGGTTTTTGGTTTCCACCTTGGGTTACATTATTGGAGTTTTAGTAAGGATCCCTGATTTTTTTGAAAATATAATATAGCCTATGTTACTCAGGTATAATGTAGCATTCTAATGGTAAAAGAATTTTTGAAATCGGACCAGTAGTTTTTGAGCCTATTCGTTACATACAAAAATACAAAAATACAAAAATACAAAGCTTTCCTCTTTATAATATTAGTGTAGATGTAGATGTAGATATGCCAAAAAAAAATATTTACCAAACAAAAAACCTATGATTATCCTTTAAGTAAAAAATAATAATTTCGAGAAATCTTTGTAAATGTGTAATTAAATTCTGTCTTCTCCCCGTCCAAGTTTGAAACCTACACAAAGTTGAAACGAGAAACTTTTCTCGAGTTCTCTTACATTTTTTGTAGCCACGGATTTTTATTATGAGTGAAAAAACGACATAAACTGAAAAGGCATAATAATAATGAATATTAATGACCAAAAAATAAAAAGGGAGGAAGACTGCTCCCGATTTTTAACTGGCGATTGAGCCAATAATTTATGAAGGGCAAGTCGGTACTAACTTACTTAAGAAGTAAAAACCTAAGCCGGCTTAGAATTTTCCTCTCCTTGCTTTTGAAGCGGTTTCTGATTAGTATATGCTTAAATTATTTTGTACAGTCAGCTGCACAGTCTCTTCTCTTGTCGTGTCACTAGTTTCTTTCGAGACAGTGTGTTGAAAGGATTTTAAGTGCGCCTCAAGAGGCTCCTTTCGAGCACTTGACACATGTTATAGAACTTTTAGGTTCTACGACATGCCGGTTTCCTCACGATATTTTCCTTCACCGTTTGAGAGTGCTGGCATTTGCACATAAATTTTGAACAGAAAAACTCATTGGTGCATGACCTGTTTCGAACCCACGACCTTAGGATCGGAAGGCGGGGCCGCTACCACTAGACCACCAGTGCTCTCAACATCACATTAGTTACCTTCCATATCATATTGTTTTCGGACCCGCAACAAAAGGAATCCTCGTATGACGTCATGACTATTATTCACTAAATATTCTAAATTATATAATTAGGTTAGTTATCTACCAATTCTTTTCTTAGAGCACACTTACTACAAAAAATCTGTCAAACGATAAACTATGCTTAAAGTATTGCCATCTCTTACCAATGCGTAATGGCAAACAGAGACAACGCTGATTTTAAGGATTATTTAAATTTAGGCACCATTTTATAGTATGAGGGCAAGCATTTATTTCTAAAGAAAACTTAGGCCTAGATTGGTGGAATAGTACCTACGATATTTGATTTTCCCCGCCTTCCGATCGTACGGTCGCAGGTTCGAATCCGGTCGTGCACCAATGGATTTTTCCTATCGAAAAATTTATGTGCGCAATGCCAGTGCTCTTAAACGGTGAAGGAAAACATCGTGAGGAAACCAGTTAGTACTCTAACAGCGGCAATGGACTTGCAACCTGTCACGTATGGAATACCAACTACTGCAAAATGTGGGTATGTGCCAAATTTAATGTTTGGACGTACCTCTGACTACCTCCCTTAGACATCCTCAAAATAATCTGGAGTTAGTACTTGGTACTAAAAGATGTGAGGGGATATCTACCGTGCCTGGGGATTAAAGTCGTGAAGCTGTTTCAGTTTTTTCAGTTTCAGATATTTGATTTGTCTATTTAACATTTTCACAGCGAATTTCCTCAAAGTCACGCCTAAATCAATTAACTACTTATATAAGGTACGGTACAAGCCATTCTTATAAAACTACATCAATAACGCCTGAAAAGCGAACCAACTCAGCATTTCATTAATCGCACTCAAGTGTTATTGCTGTTTATATTTGAACAGGCGTTTTATTGTAAGGCAATTCTCGGGACCGAAAATTCTTTCCGCATTGTTTCAATTTCAGGGGCTGAAACGTGAAAAACAGGAGTGCACTTAATTTTCACAAACTCGAGCGGGTTTACGACGCCGCCGCTTAAGTGAAAAATTGCTTTCTTTTATTATTTTACACTTATAAGTACCTACCTACTTTTCTTTATGCTTCCTACGTCAAAATGGTTGTTTCTTCGTCTTTGGCCTTTTCATGGCACAATCTGTAATTTCAACAGACTATCTTGCTAGCGTCAAGTGAAATAGATAAAATACTATTTAGCCAAGTCTTTTTAGGCAATGCTTTGTTATGGTGATAGTTATTACTTACCATCAGGTGGGCCATCTGATTGTTCCATTAATAATCCTCAAGTATTCCGAAATTACACAACAGAACTTAAAATATAGTAAGTAGACTAACGGCCGGTTTCTGAATGCCCGATCAAAACTAATCGGATGTCAAGTCACTTGCTATCTGTATCTAATTCGTTGTAACAGCTGAAATGGCGAGTGACTTGACATCCGATTAGTTTTTATCGAACTTTCAGAAACCGGCGGTTAGAGACTCAATATCATTCGTCCTGGAAATGTATGGAAGCCTAATTCTAGCAAAAAACTCTTTCAGGGTGCTGATTTTGATGGACAAATATCTTAGTGAATATTAAGTTCCAAACTATAATATACTATATCGAGTTTGGAGTTTTTAAAGCCGAAGACATAGAAAAAAAACTGGCCAAGTGCAAGGTCAGACTCGCGCATGGGTTCCGTACCATTATTTACAAAAACGGCATAAAAATTACATTTTTTTGCATTTTTTACCCTTTATTTATTTTATTCTGTTTTTTAGTATTTGTTGTTATAGCGGCAACAGAAATACATAATCTGTGAAAATTTCAACAGTCTAACTATCACGGTTCATGATTTGCAGCCTGGTGACAGACAGACAGACAGACAGGAGTCTTAGTAATAGGGTCCCGTTTTACCCTATGGGTACGGAACCATAAACAACATCTAAGTATTATATCAATCATTTAGATCGCATTGTACAAGCATTGCTTTAGTTTGAGGCTAGATTGCGTTGTGTGCATTACCAATATTTATTCACTACGGCTCATATTGAAATGAAATTAAATGAAATTTATTCAGCTGCTTAATAGTCTAGGTCAGGGATGAAGAACCAGTGGCACACGTTCCATTGATGGCACGGGACACAATATTTTGGGCACACCACAGATCAAACAGTTTGCATCTTTAGTTCAAACTATCCGCTACTTCACCCGCCCACCCGATCCGGTCAGTGACTACTTGGGTAAACAGTGGGGCACAGTTGCAATTTATGTTGGAATTACTACTATAATCATTAAAATTATTGTATTCTGATTGAAGCTATTTGAGGGCACGTCGACGGTCAAATATTTATTTTTTGATAAAATGGCACTTTTATTGCAAAGATTCGCCACCCCTGGTCTAGGTGTACACTGTACAATTATGTAGGTAACGTTACTCAACTTAACTAATATAACATTCTTACATTATAAGTTCAGAACCCAACCTGAATTCATTTCATAACGATGTTTCTAAACGTACAAATCGGCATCACTTAACTACGAGTTCTTTTACCGAGGACATTTGGTAGTATCGCCTCGTCCAAACATTCAGCTCGCAAATAGAAACTCAATCGCAGAGCCAACATCCATGTTTCAGTGGGGTCGTGCAAATGAATAGATGACGCTCCCTAGGATCACAGCAAACCAGCCGTTCATGCAAAATGAGCTTTATCCCCCCGGTATAAGATCTAGAGAATAAGGCAGTTTATTATGATCGAAGTCAGGTTGTGACCAGCATCAATATTCTATCAGGTATGGTTCGGTACGAATGCCTAGTTCAGAACTGTGTAATCGTATAACAATTTCTTTTTAATGTAAAATTTATTTTATTTGTAGAGAAAATTACAGTAAATGCAAGTATTTAAAAAATGTATTTAAGGGTAGTAGAGCTCTTTGTGAAAGGCTCGTCCGGGGAAGTACTACCACCACGCCTTTTAATGCCGCCGAGCAGCGTCGCTGTGTTTCGGTTTGAACAGTGTGGTTGCTGGTGTAATTACAGGCACATGAGGCTTAACATCTGCATGCTTCAAGCTGATGAACGCTGCTTGGCGGCAGAAGAAGGTAAGGAGGCAGTTCTTCCCCAGACGAGCCCTTCACAAAAAACTCTACTACTCTTAACTTTACACTGGATAGAGCTATAGATTTATTAAGATTATAGCTTAGATTTATAAAGCTCACATACATGCTGTTTCATTAGTGGCGTAGCTATCGCAGGGCCAGGTGGAGCAGTGCCCAGGGCCCTGGAGCTCAGGGGGCCCTCTAACCTAAGCTTTGAAAAGAGAGGGTTAGCTCCCGAAGCTAAGAAACCTGGACACTTTTTTTTTAATAATTTATTTGAGAGGCCAATATAAGTTCAAGCTATGTGGAAAGAGGGGGTGAGGGCCCAATTCTTTCTCTATGCACCGGGGTCCTTGTCCACCTAGCTGCGCCACTGTTTCACTAAGATTACTCTATCCTACCTCAAAGAGAAATTCAGCAGCCAAGAACTGTAAGATAATCTGTGTAAATAGGACAAATCCAATATACGCGACGGTAAATCTCAATGTACTAGCTTGATCAAGATACTGTGTTGTAGGGATTTGTATTGAGCGGGCAATGTGCGAATGAACGCGGGGGAAATCACAGGCACAATCTGATTTGGCTTACCTATCCGTTTTGCATACAGCTTTGATGCATCATACTACCGTTATGTTAAAGAGTAGTAGGTAGAGCTATTTGTGAAGGGCTCGTCCGGGGAAGTACTACCAACATGCCTTTTTTTGCCGCCAAGCAGCGTTGCTGGGTTTCGGTTTGAAGAGTGTGGTTGCCGGTGTAATTACAGGCACATGAGGCTCAACATCTGTATGCCTTAAGTTGATGGACGCAGGGCAGTGCATCGTAGGGCTTGTTTCTATTGTGCGTGACTTGCGAGGCAATGCTTTGTTATAGGTGATGGTTACCATAGGTTCAACACAAAAAGTTCAGCAAAAATAATTGTGATTCAAAGTTTTGTTACCAAAAACTAGTTTTCGTATCTAATCAAACTTTTAGGTAAGAAACTTCTATAAAAATGCTGAAATGTGCGAGAGCGAAGTTGTTTGGAGGGTATCAGCCTCTTAAATATCAATAGATCATCTAATGATGGATCTGAAGAAGTATCCACTAAGCCAGGTGTTTAATAATATAGTCGTGAGCCTATTTCATTTTCTAATTTCAATGTAGAATTAATTATAATAATTACTTTTAATAAGTATATATTTTTAATTTAATGATGCCTGTTTTCTATTATAAATATAAAAATTTAAGTTTTTTAAATAAAACTACCTACCAGATAGATTTACAGGTGCGCTGGAAAAAAATCAAACCATCCAATACTAGAACAGCAAAAAAAACACAAATAAAATAGCTTGAAGGTTATTTCTTCAGCAACATCAAAATAATAGGTAATAAAACAATAAACTACAGGCATTCAAATTACGAAAGTTTATTTAGGTGTATAAAAAACAATTACAAAAAAATACACTTAAACCCTTGCAGAGCAACAGAACACAAATAGACAGCCTCGAACCTCAAACGCATTAAACCTATCAACATTATTGGTTGATGCAAAAAAAAGTTGGCCACAACAAAAACTCACGCGCAACGGGCTAATCAGTCAGGGCCAATCGGAGCCGAGTAATGGACGCTTTTACGTCGAATTAAAAACGATTGAATCAGTTCTGTTTGTAAATAACTAAGTGATACATAACAAAGGTAGGTACCTAATTTTAATTTCATTTACTATTCGTTTTTAGAAATTTTCTCATTTTGCTTATTCATCGGTAAAGTAAAGTAAAAGGTTTATTTATAATTTGATATGATTCAGTTTGTTGTTGGGATTTTGTTGACCTATTTTAATTTATATGTGCTTCGTAAATAGATATTGTATTGTAACTTTGCTACCTAGCGTAGATAGCAGTAATGTATAAAAAAAATACGTTGATATTGGGCTTAACCGTAATTACTAATATAAATAAATATTGGTGGACTTTCTAATATGGGAACCATACTTAGAGGTATTACAAGCTTTGCTTGTGTAGGTTCAAATTCAAATTAATTTATTTAACGAAACATAGGTTACAGAAACATATTAGGTTGAATTGTATAGGGTCAGCTATGATCAACTTTACAGCATGCTAAATGTAGTTAAAAAAGAGATTAAATTTAACATGTCAAAGATAAAGAAAAAAAAAATACATAGATTAATTTATATAAAATTGTCGTTTAAAAAGTCATTTACACTGTAGTACACCTTATGCAGAAGTACTCAATACTCAATACATTTATTGCTTACACATGGTTTAGTTTTGGTACATACATTGTTGTTAGTTGTTAGTAAGTATCACATGGACCCTGCATAGGGTATGGCAACATGGAGGCAGGCCGAGGTTTTAAAATATAATACGTATAGTCGGTAGACAGTTATAGTTACAGTATAAAAGTAATTTTTTAAGCTTTAATTTCAATACATTGTTTGAAGTAATTGCAAGTATATCTGGAGGTAGATTATTATAGAGCCTCGGAGCCATGCAAAATACGCTATTAATCATAAAGGCAGTTTTATTTATCGGACACCGTAGTTTATAGCTCTGTCGTCTGCTTTTAAAATTGTCAAAAAGTTCTGAATTATTTCTCGTAAATTGGATTGGAGGTAGGTAGGTGTAATGTATAATTATGTATCTATGTTTAATGTATTTACGAGAAAAAAGTATGTAAGTATGTTTTATTGGTTATATAGTTTTAGTAAGTAATTTTTGGTTTTGTAGTTCTAGTACCTACATGTCATGTTTTACTACTTTCTGTAACACAGCGAAAGCTAAAACAGGAACGCGCGTTGCACTTAGTCTTGTCTGTAACTTTTTTGGAAATAAATATCATTATTATCACCATCACCCTGAAAGATATATGTCTCCCCTATTCATTATCAGGATTATATCAGGATATTATTATTATAATATTACGTATTTTTTTTGTAATTACATACTTATAATATTTAATAACACCCAGACAGAATATATATGTGTATGTTCATCACACAAAAGTTTGTTCTGTGTGGGGATTGAACCCACGGCCTACAGCGTAAAAGGCATAGCTACTACCAACTGAGCTGTGAGGACTGTCGATAAAACTAGATATACTACTTATCTACCAAAAGATACACCGAATGATAACCAAGTAATCCGATTGGAATTTATGTTTTAATTGATATTAAAATATTATTTACCTTATTTCATATTACATCGAAGCAAAAATTTAAGCCCCGTCTGCTAAATTAATGTGGATCCATTTCTGTATAAAATTTACGAAATATTAATTTACGTTAATAGTTTATAATAAAACTATATTGAAACTTGGCACTCGAACATAAATGAATACATTCATAAACTAGTAGTTCGCCCCGAACTGAGATCTCGTGATGCGACCCGACGAACGCACCAAAACTTTGAGTAGGTGGTAGTCAAAGGCAAGTCCAAACATTATGTATCTCAGACTTTTTTCTGACTACCGCCTACTAACTTGGTACGGTAACCAAGTTTCAACTCTATTGGCCTATTTATTGAAGAGTTCCGTTGAACAGACCTTGGCTCCATCATCAGACCTGGTCGTTGTCACCATTTTATGAGAACTGAGTACCTCCTTAATTTATTTCAAGAAAAAAAAATAAGAAAAAGCAAAGTAACTGGCCGACCAGTAGAAAAACCTTGATGCCAACGAAACTCTTAGAGATGAGAGCTCTTGGGTCGCTGGTTATCTTAATTTAACTTTTTTGTTGTATCTCAAAAACCGAGCGTCCCACAAAAAAAGTAAAAATTGTTTTGGAATGTCCAAACAAAGCCCTTTCGTATGACATGTAACTTGATTTTTTTAAGTCACTTTTTTTATTTTTGCCCCCTTAAAAAACCCCATATCTTAAAAACCCTTCATCCGATTTTACTCATATACTTACCAGTAAATGTCTCAAGTACCAGCTGTCCTCTTATCAAATTTCATGCAGATCGGATCAACGGTTCGAAAGTTATGGCCAGACAAACATACATACATATATATATACATACATACATAAAATGCCAAATCGCCCAAGTTGAAACTAGAATCTTCGTTCGCTTCGCTCACTCGATCAATAACTAGGTGTTCACGTTAAAAATGTAAATTAATATGGAAGTATGGTAAATCAGTTAAACAGTGGTCATGTTTTTTATTATTTGACAGCCTTTACTAGTTTTTCTTAGTAGCTCTGCCTTCTGCGTTGTAGGCCGTGGGTTCGATCCCCACCAAGGTCAATCATTTGTATATTATGAACATAGATGTTTATTCGCTGTCTGAGTGTTATTATTTATAATAAGTACCTATGTATTTACATAAATTAAGGATGTATAAGTATTCTGGTTTCCATATAACAAGCTATACTCAGTTTAGGGCTAGATAGTGCTGTGTAGAAAGTCCAGTATTGATTTATTCTAGATATTTTTTTATAATAAAAACCCATATAAGACAGCCTTCACAGCTCAGTTGGTAGTAGCTCTGCCTTCTGCGCCGTAGGCCGTGGGTTCGATCCCCACCGAGAACAAAAATTTGTGTGATGAACATAGATGTTTGTTCTCTGTCTGGGTGTTATATAATATTATAAGTATGTATTTACAAAAAAAAAAAGTATTTAAGTAGTATATCAGCTATCTGGTTCCCATATCACAAGCTCTGGCTTAGTTTGGGGCGAGATAGTGTTGTGTGGAATGTCCCCAATATTATAAAGAAAAAAAAAAAAAAAAAAAGTAATTATAACATTTTCATTGCGATTTGCCTTTGACTTAACAAGTACCTTAGGTAATGTCACATAATTCTAAGTATATTGGTAGGCTTATTTATTTGTTTATATCGAATATTTTTATTATATCCTTGATATTTTTAATTTTATAGTGCACCCTAACCAACCATCTTATTCTAAGCTCCTCTCCGCCTAAAGTTTGTCTCGAAGAGATCGCTTTTTAGCGATAAGACCGCCCATTGCACATTAAGCTTTTCTTTAATTGTTATAATTTGTCCTATTTTGTTGGTTTGTAAGGTGTGCAATAAAGAATTTTTATTCATTCATTCGTTCAATTCTGTGAATTAATCACTACATAGTATAAAACAAAGTCGCTTTCTCTGTCCCTATATCCCTATGTATGCTTAAATCTTTAAAACTACGCAACGGATTTTGATGCGGTTTTTTTTATAGAAAGAGTGATTCAAGAGGAAGGTTTATATGCATAATACAAGCATAATCTCTTAGGGATAACCCACAATAACCATGCGAAGCCAGGGCGGCTTATTATATTTTTTAGTCAGTTTAGTTACCAAATTATATAAATCAGAAATCTGCTATATTGATTTGGGTGCTAAAACCTCAATAATTAAAGTTACTAGCTGACCGTTCTGAGGTCTCAAAGTTTTTTCTGAAACTCACAACAAAGAACAATCAAGGCTATGTATCTAAATGTTAGAGTTTTATTAATTTAATTCACTCTTTCTAAATATTTTTTTATTACCGAAAAATTTGATGATTTTACACCTCTGTAGAATTACGTTGATTACTAAGTAATTTATAAAACGGTGAATAAAATAAATAATTCATTTAACCTTAAACTTATCACCTTGTCTCGTGCGAAGCCGTTCATACAAATTTATTTATTAATAATAAATGCAAAAGTGTGTTTGTTTGTTTTTCACTTTTTTCACAAATACTTGGTATCTACAACGAATTTTTTTTTTAATTTAATTATGGAGGTCATTCCAGACAGTACTATGTAACTAGTTTAATTCCCCTAACTAAGCTTTGCTTTGGAATTAAACTATGGGAAATAAAACTATGGGAACGATAGCAGAAATTATTTAAGTAAAAATAAATGAAATTTAAATTTATTTTTATTAAAAATTACTTACCTAAAGACTTGTTTTGTAAACACAAACATACTTTAAATTCAATTATGTATCTAGGTCACTTCTTAACCTTAGATTATACCAGATACAATAGAAAATCGTTTGTTTTGAGATTTGCCAGTTAATAGCAACATAATTCAGTGAACGGATTATAAAAAAACTTCCTGTATTACTAGCTCACCTTGAAAAAAGGATATGAGTCGGGTTTTTGCAACGAATAATGTTTTATATCTTTTTAAACAAATGATATGATGGACTTATTAATCTCTCGATGCATTGTTTAACTTACTTTTATCAAAATCATTTTGATCGAATGCTTCTCAAATTATAGTTTCGATATTTTATATTGCCCTTCGTCGAGAGGTTTATTTACAAATAAAAGTTACAATGAATACAAGTATTTACAAAATACACAGTAAACCGTAAAGCTATCTGCAAATTGGTGCAAAAGATCTAGAGATAGCTGAACTGATCCAAATCAAGACACTGGCTGCGTTTCCAAGACACTGGCTGCAATGCCACGCTAAATGGATATATTGGTAGGCTTTTTACACAACACTATTTATAAGCCCCAAACTAAGCAAAGCTATGGAAACCATAGCTGGTATAATACTTATGTACATACTTGTGATTTTTAATATTATAACACCCAGGTAGTCAATAACATGGAGTCAAGGAACATTTTTTTTTAATACAATTGGCTGAGGGAACAAGTTGATTGCCCACTTGAGTGGTAACCATCACAGGCAAAGCATTGCCTCGTCACGCACAATAGGAACGTGCCCTACGATACACTGCCCTGCGTCCATCAACTTGAGGCATACAGATGTTAAGCCTCATGTGCCTGTAATTACACCGGCAACCACACTCTTCAAACCGAAACAACAACGCTGCTTGGCGGCAGAAAAAGGCGAGGTGGTAGCACTTCCCCGGACGAGCCCTTCACAAAGAGCTCTACTACTCTTGATGAACATGGGGTTCATCACACAAATGTCGGTCATCGAACCCACGCCCCACACCGCAGAAAGTATAGCTACTACCAACTGAGCTGTGAACGCTATCAAAATACTGATGCAGTAAATAAACTGAAACCTGAATCTTACATAATTTGCCAGGAAATATTAAACCTTGATTTACCTTGATGAACGACAGACTTCCTAGTTAATTCAAACGCGAATAATAGACTTGATTACGATGCAGCAAAACTACTGTAATCAGCATGAACTGGAAATTCTCCGCGTCGTAGTTAAGGCTGTGTACTATGGCCACTGAGCAAGATAATCCTCATTTGCTTTGCAGACTGGTAAATCTATTTGAAATGAGACTTAGTAAATTACCATCAAAATAAAGATTTTTTAAGGATGATGCGCGATATTCAGTTACTAATAAATAAATAAATATTGGTGGACATTTCACACAGCACTATCTCACCCCAAACTAAGCCATAGCTTGTGATATGGGAACCAGATAGCTGATATACTACTTTTTTTTTTTTGTAAATACCTACTTATAATATTATTATAATACCCAGACAGAGAACAAACATCTATGTTCATCACACAAATGTTTGTTCTCGGTGGGGATCGAACCCACGGCCTACGGCGCAGAAGGCAGAGCTACTACCAACTGAGCTGTGAAGGCTGTCAACTACTAATACTAATAGTTTAAGGTGAAGACAACTGCTAATAAAGATAGATAGATAAACTTTATTGTACACAAGGATACATCATAAATCTAGACGTAAATTAATAAAGTACGATGGGTGGGCTTATCGTTGAAAGCGATTTCTTCCAGGCAACCTTATCATGGAAAATATTTGATCAGAGCGGTAATGAACCGCTAGCCCGCACATTTTAACATTTTGAAAGATCACTGAACTCTTTAGAGCACTGGTGGTGTCGTAGCGGTAGCCTTCTGATCCTAATAAGATCCTCGGTTCAAAACCGGTCGTGCACTGAGTTTTTCTGTTCAAAAATGTATGTGCACAGTGTACTCTGAAATGGTGAAGGAAAACATAATATCGTGAGGAAACCGGCATGTCATGAAACCTTGAAAGTTCTATGACATGTGCTGAGTGCTCAAAGGGAGCCTCTTTCAAACACCACACCGTGACACAAGAAGAAGAACCATCATAACAAGGATTATTGTAATGATGATGCGAGATATCCCATCTATTAATAGTTTATTGCTGGTTTTACCTCATAGAGTAACGCCAACTTCTGTAATTTTTATCAGTCAAAGTTATAAGATTCAATCCTACAGTGATTCAATTGAATCACAAGGATCACTTTAAAATATGTTCAGGCGAAGACAGTACTGCTAATGTATCTCTCGCTCGCACATTTCAGCATTTTGAAAGATTCACTGAAGTTATTAAAGAAAAATCGCAATCAACCAAATTGTGTGCCATCACATTGCGTTGCTGTTTGAGTTCAAAGAAATAGTACCTATACCTATTACAAAATATATTAGGTATGTAGGTACATTTCACTCAGTAAATATTTGACCCACGATCTAAAATTAGATTTTTTTCCCATTGTTTCATTAGTAAGTATGATAGAAACTTTTAAAATCATGCGAAATGATCATGGAAAAAACCTAACGTGGTCCACTTAAACTCGACTGGTTTTATAATCGCTTCTGGTACCTACGCCATCACTTTTTATAAAGTAGACCTTTATAATTTCAAATGGTCGCAAAAACTTGAACTTTATTTTTGAAGTAGGTAACTTTATTTTTATAATAGCACGCTAACATCATTATCTACCTTTAAGATTGGTAGGTAGAAAATGCTCATAGCATTAAGCCCACCTTTTGTACACTCAATTTTTTTATTTTTGGGCAATAAAGACGAATCCGATAACGAAGATAAGAACGATAACGATACGAAGATCAAGTCTTGATCACCAATCGACATTTGTGGCGTTAACGTATCGTACCGATATTCGACCTTATTTTGGGGCCTAATCACGAACGAATTTGACTTAAACTTATCGTAACTTATCTACAACAGAATAAGGTCGAATATTGCTACTTAATACCACAAATGTCAAATTGTGCTCGTGATCAAGGCCCTGTTGTTGTTGAGGATAAAAATGTGTCAAGTGCTCGAAAGTAGCCTTTACGAGGCACACTTAAAATCCTTTCACCACACTGTTTCAAAAGAACTGGTGACACAAAAAAAAGAAGTTGGGGACACGATACGTTTACGCGGCTGACGTCAAATTCATTCGTGATAAAGCCCCAGTCACAGTTCTCTAATGCAAAAAAACATTAACTTAATACGCCATACGTATTTTTAAACATTTTAAACTGGTTCGAGCAATAACCATGACCACAGGTTTATAGCAAAGTTGGAATAACCAACGCGTCATTCAACATAATGAGTAGGTAATGCCTTGTAAAGAAAAACGTTTTAAAACATTATTATTGTTTAGGCTTGGCAATCCCATGCCTTCCAGCCTAGTTTAAAAAAATCGCATTACGCTTACCCCATTTTTTACACGTTAAGTTGTTTTTTTTTACCACGAAAAAAAAACTATATTATTTCAAGGACATTGTCTGAATTTCACGCTCCATAGAAAAAAACCGCTGTTATCTGAATTGTTTTCGTTTGATAACGAAAGCCCTATGTACAAGACTTGGAATCAAAATCAAAACGCTAATTTGTTTGACATCATTTTCACCACATGATGTCGTGGGCTTTTTTATTTAAAGGTATATTGGTTAAATAACAAAATCTAAAATATTTCATAATAAATATTTAATTATTTATGAAATAAAATAGGGCTAGTATGGGATTACCAATATTAATCATGTATTTATTTGTCGATTACAGGATGGCACCAGATACAGACAGACGGCAAGAAAGTTTCCCGAAGTTAAAATACCCTTTACTCCGCAACACAGAACCGAGGACCGCCCACCAATGGCTGAGGGGGAAGCAGTTACAAGACGGCGCAGAAGGCCTGTGGAGGATCCACGATGGGCTGTATGATCTTACCAGCTTTGTAAGCTCACATCCTGGTGGCACGCAGTGGATTGAATTTACTAAGGTATACTATATAAGGTATATTATACAACGTTTAACATAATACCCCTTTATGGCCAAATACCAAGAAACTAGACCAAGCACTGGAATACTTTGACGAGTGCAAAGTTTGAATATTTTGTTTTAGAAATTCTCATCAAAAGTAAAATTATTATTGTCTCAGAAATTTGCAACGACCCTGATAATGTGTACGTGACCTTGTTACATACCCTATTTGCATTCAATAATTAGTGGCACTTCTGCGCTACCTATTTTATCTACAGTTCACATAGAAAGGTCAAAAAACAGCTGTAAACAGGGCTGCGTCATGTGGTGTTAGTTTCTTTTGGAGGAAAGTTTAAGAGGCATTTCACCAATAAAAACTTCGAAATTTTAAAAGTCTTAGAATAAAAGTTGTTCGTCATGACCTGTAGAATACCCTGCTTTTGGGGTTATAGGGGTATAATACCCCTATAACCCCAAAAGCAGGTTACACGTTGTATAAACTAAGGTATTACATATAAATGTACTTTTTATATAAACCTACATAGGTAATTACCAGTGTGCAGTGTACCTACCTTCTTGCTTACTAGTGCTCAGTGTAGGTACTTATCTACTTAATTACCAGTGTTTAGTATTCCTACCTACTTACTTACCGCTCTGTGTTCAATTTTAGATTTAAATTGATTTGATTAATGTTAATGGTTAGGTACATATCAACAATATACTTGACCTATCAAGTCCATAATATGATACGTTTTTAAGTAAAAACTGAAATAACTGGTCTTAATAACTGTCTTTAAAGCCATTCTCTACCATTCAAAGTCAAATTCAGTTGAATTACAAGGATCACTTTGAAGGTGACCTTATTTTTGCTTTATTTAATCTTCTTTACTGACAGCAAAGCCTGCAATGATTCATATTTGCTGTAATTAAGATTCTGTCAAACTGGACATCTAACAAGTTTTAGATGACACAACTTGGTATCAAGTTTATGATTAATGAATACCAGTCGTTCTGGATGTATTAGATTCTGTCCATGTTACTTAGATTCCGGCAACTGGTAATGACAAAATCACAACTTGATTTATTTGACTCATCATCAGACTGAAGAAGTCCTCTGCCAGCAATTCCTCATTTCAAGGAAGAACAGTTTCGAGCCTTCTCCAACTACGGACCCTCGCGATTTTTACAATATTTTCGCACACTTACTATGACAAATAATTGATTACTAAATGCATTGGTAATAACTTTTTTATTCGCGCATTTTATTTATGATAACCAAAACATTACATAAATTTACACACACTTGATTTCATGAAGATGCAACTTTCTGCAAAAAGTTTTATATTTATGTCATTTGCAATCAATATAACAATTTATTATTTATTTCTAAATTTTATGACGAGAAAAAGTTGTTTTGGTCAAGGTTTAAGAGTAGTAGAGCTCTTTGTGAAGGGCTTGTCTGGGGAAGTAGGTACCACCACGATTTTTTCTGCCGCCAAGCAACGTTTGCTGTGTTTCGGTTTGAAGAGTGTGGTTGCCGGTGTAATTACAGGCACATGATGCTTAACATCTGTATGCCAAGTTGATGGACGCAGGGCAGTGCATCGTGGGGCACGTTCCTATCGTTTTTTTTTTTTTTTTTTTTTATACAATTAGCTGACGGAACAAGCAGATGGCCCACCTGACGTTAAGTGGTAACCATCACCTATAACAAAACACTGCCTCGTAAGTCACGCACGATAGGGACGTATCGTGCGTGACTTACGAGGCAATGCTTTGTTATAGGTGATGGTTACCACTTTACATCAGGTGGACCATCTGCTTGTTCCATCAGCAAGTTGTATAAAAAAAAGGAAGCAATAATTTTTATGTTAATATTGAAATATTAATACGTATTCAACGTATTTTTTTTTATACATTGTGAGGCTGACACCCGTCAAACAACTTCTCGCTCATACATTTCAAAATGTTTGATGATATACTCGTAATATTACCGAATTAGATAAATAAAATCGCAAATAACCAAGTTTTGGAAAAAAGCATTACAAAGACTCAACAAAAATATCATTTTGATTCAATAAAGTTATCCGACATAAATGAATTTGATATAAGTATATAAGTACGTTTTATACAAGGTGTTCCAATAATTGGGCTTAAAACCTTGTATTAAGAAAATAAAAGTAGTTAACCTAATAAAATAAAAAGTTACCATTACTTCTTAACAATCTCAAAAAGTTATTAATTTAAACTTTCTCTCATTCCAGGGGACAGATATTACAGAAGCCTTTGAAACACATCATTTAAGAGGAATAGCCGAAACGTTGCTTCCAAATTTCTTTATAAGACAAGCAACTGAGCCTAGAAACCAGCCTTTTACGTTCAAGGAAAACGGCTTCTACAAGACACTAAAACTGAAAATCATAGACAAGATAAAGGACATTCCGCCAGAGGCGAGAAAAAAGAGCGATCTTATCAGTGACTCTCTGCTGATAGCAATTCTCACACTGACTCCGTTGTGTTGCTGGGCTTGGCAAAACAACATTATGATTGGTGCAGCATTGACGGTGGTCAACGGCCTCGTTTTGAGTTCTTTGACCACATGTGCGCACAACTTCTTCCATAGAGCTGACAATTGGCGGATGTACCTATTTAATTTAAGTGGATTATCGTATGCGTAAGTAACTTTGATAATATTGATGAGTGCAAGTATTCGAGTTATCCGATGTAATGAAATAAAACCGAAGAAAATTTAACTACCAACTTGTTTCTTAGATAGATAGATAGATAACACTTTATTGTACACAAGGATACATCATAAATCTAGGCGTAAATTAATAAAGTACAATGGGCGGCCTTATCTTCCGATTTCTTCCAGGCAACCTTACACATTTTAGTTTCTTATTACATATTTATTACATAACTTTTTTTTTATAAGAATGGATATAATTAGTTCATTGCAAGATTAGTTGATACCTATTCTTTTTTAAACTCTGGCGATCATAACACTATTGAAATATTACACGGGTGTTTAAGTCAATTAATTAATAATTGGGTAATTTTTGAGTCTGCCTGCGACCACGGCTATTGCAACATAGCCGATACATCGGCAAAATAATAAAGGTAAACGCGATTATTAACCGTGTAATATTTCAATATAGTTGATACCTACTACACAACAGTACATACATACAACATTTTTTTTTGACATTATTTTTTTAAACCGCGACTTTGTCCGCTTCTAACAATTTCCTAAACCAGTCTCGTGTGGTCACTAAAGCCTTGACTTTGGCTGATTCGAAGCTTCGAAAAGTCAAGGCTTTAGTGACCAAGCTGGAAAAATAAAACATAAAATATGGTTCATGTATATTTCATGTCGAATTTTGACCTCAATTTGTGTTTTTAATTATTATTGATTTTTACCGTTATAAAGTTACGGTACCGAAATATAGATTCGAGCCGACTTTCGGTTATCCAAGTCCTTGCTTATTTGTGTGTTCTCAATTGTGAATATAACTTACTATAACTATAACTTTTCTACTTACCACTCTTGTACCATAACTAGATGGATTGTAGTTTCACTCTGAGTCACCTCAACACGCATATCTATGGCCACGCTCTAATAGCAGGTAGACATTTGCTTATGTGCTAAGTTTACATTTTACTAAACTAAACTAGTGGTAGAGCTCTTTGTGAAGGGCTCGTCCGGGGAGGTACTACCACCAAGCCTTCTTCTGCCGCCAAGCAGCATTGCCGTGTTTCGATTTGAAGAGTGTGGTTGCCGGTGAAATTACAGGCACATGAGGTTTAACATCTGTATACCTCAAGTAGATGGTATAAAAAAAGAGTAAAAAGTTGCACCTCGAGGCATGAAATTACAAATTACACACGTAATGTCGTCGGAGTAAAGTTCAAAACAACTATGCGCTCTGACAGCTGCGGTTTCGAAATTTTTAAAATGATAGTTTTTTTTGATGATTTCTTGTAAACTGAGTTTTTAATAAAAACTGGTGCTGGTATTTTTGGAACGCTAATGTACCTTACATTAGCGTTCCAAAAATTAAGAAAAAAAATGCAAAACAAGGTTTTTCATATAATTTTCTATTGAAGTTTTAGTTAAAAACCGTGTTTTCACAACTATGGAAACAATTGCAAACAAACTTTATTAGTTACAGAGTTCTACCCGAAATTTTAGCAGTAATTAGGTTCAGCGAAATTATCTTATACTTATACTTTTAGGTTATAAGATAATTTTAAAGATCTTTTGTAAAGCTCTTCTTTTCTCCGAAACATGGCTATTCGCGTTTTTTCATAACTAGGTACTTTCAGTAATTTTACATCTTCAATGGTAGAATGTCCGAGAGAGAAATTGTAAAACGGAAGTCAGCTTCTAAAAAAAAACCTTTTTTTTCAGTGACTGGCGTATTTCACATTCAATGTCGCATCATCTTCACACAAACACCGCACAAGACATTGAGCTCAGTGGACTAGAGCCTTTCTTGCAGTACTTGCCGTACAAGAACAAACCTATCTTGGCCCAAATGGGGGCTTTTTATTGGCCCTTCATATACCTTTTCTCGTTCATCGGATTAATGGTTAAAGAGTAAGTAGCTTTGTGAAGTTTTAGATATCATTTAAAATAATGTGTATATCTTAATATACATATATAAATTACACGTCACGTTGTTTGTCCACTATGGACTCCTAAACTACTTAACCGATTTCAATCAAATTTGCGCACCGTGTGCAGTTTGATCTAACTTATAAGATAGGATAGCCTTCATCTCAATTTATAGCCGCAATATTATTTTATTGCAAATTTGACACCGCCCAACAAAGTGGGCACGAGTCAGCTAGTATGTCTATATGTATATGTTTAGGCGACATATAATAATGTTTAAAATAAGGTTTAGACGAAACCATTTTTTTCTTGTAACAGGTATTTAGAATTGGATGCAGAGCAGTGCATTGTAGGGCACGTTTCTATAGTACATGTCTTGCGAGACATTACTTTGTCATATGTAATGGTAGGGGACAGCCGGCTGACCCATACTGGTTAAATCCGTGTGCACCAGTTAAATAAAGGAGTTAGGACAAAGACAAGAGCTAATGTACCTCTCGCTCGCACGTTTCGACGTGTTGAAAGATATAAAAATCACTAAATGCATTTTCGAAAAGTTGCAATCAACCATTTTATGTGCAATCACATTGCACACAGTTTAGTAAAAGAGTCATATTGATCCATACAAGTTTTCCTCCTCAAAAGTTTGCATAAGTACAAAAACTAGTAAAGCAAACTTTTGAGCTTTTAGCCCTTAACATTAGGGGGGCCATTGGCTTCTTCCATCAGCAAGTAAATAGTATAAAATAAATTGGTGTTATGATTAAGCTGGTAGTCTTATCTAGTGATAGTCTAGTCTAGTTCTAGGCCTATACGCTATAGCGTAGTCTAACATCGGCTGTCAAAATGATATTCAAAATATTTGTATTCTGAAAAATGAATCCCGACCGCGTCCGGTTCTCATGATATCGCACCGCGCAAACAATAATTAAAAGTTTCGTCCGCATTATAATACATAATTGTTTCCAACTTAAATTATTAATATGCAATGAAATTTAATAAACAAAATGTTTTATCGTAAATGCTCGTTTCGAAGAGAAAATTTCATTGGTGCGCGACTGGTTTCGAACCCACGATAGGGCCACTTTCATTAAACCATCTGTGCGTAGGCCAGCCTTTGCATTTATGTAGGGCAATATAAATACCCCTCCCAGTTAGCTAATCATGATACTTTTTTTTGTGCAAGATGTTATTTATGATTAGCTTCCTAAATTAAGGGCTCGTTAAACACGTTTAGCATTTGTTGTACAAGCGGCCCTTAATACTGTTTATTTTTTTATTGAGCATACAGATTGCCCACCTGATGTTAAGTGGTCAACTATAACCTAAGATTAAAGGACGTCCCGCAAATCACGCTCGATAGAAACGTGCCTTACAATTTACTGCCTCGCGTCCATCAACTTCAGGCATACAGACAGATATGCCTAATGCTTGTTTAACTATAAATACCATTAAATTATAATAGATATATTGCGTAATCAGAATGACGTCACAATCCCTAAATGCGATCAAACGTAGTTATTTATTTAGTGACTTATGTATGTACTTATGTTCCATTTTGTATTGGGTAATATCCCAAGTGCTCCTAAATTCGTAATGATGAGCGTACCGCTTACCGTTTAGATGTCTTTGTGTCACTACCAATAAAAGCCTGACGTACCTTCGTTATTCTTGTTATTGAGACGGTGTCGTGTTCATTCACCACATTCCGTTAACTAGAATAGAATGGATCAGTTTGTTGTGTAATAAAGATACACCTATTTTTTTTATACAACTAGCTGATGGAACAAGCAGATGGCCCACCTGATGTTAAGTGGTAACCATAACCTATAACAAAGCATTACCTCTTTGCACGATAGGAACGTGCCCTACGTTCATCAACATGAGGCATACGGATATTAAGCCTCATGTGCCTGTAATTACACCGGCAACCACACTCTTCAAACCGAAACACAGCGTTGCTGCTTGGCGGCAGAAAAAGGCGTGGTGGTAGTACTTCCCCGGACGAGTCCATCTAAAAGAGCTCTACTACTCTAAAAAATTTGATTCTTCATTACACAAGAAAGTGATCCATTTTATTCTAGTAAACGGAATGTGAAAAATACAGACTCTTAGAGTAGACTTTTAAAAGTAATAGAGCTCCTTGTGAAGATCTCGTCCGGGGAAGTACCTACTACCACCATGCCTATATCTGCCGCCAAGCAGCGATGCCGTGTTAAGTTTGAAGGGTGTCGTTGCTGGTGAAATTACAGGCACATGAGGCTTTACATCTGTATGCACATAAATTCGCCAAGCTTTAAGATGTTTTAAAGTTATCCTTGTGATTCAATTGAATGAATACCTTTTGACTTTGACTTTGATAGTCATTTTTGCATTTAATAAGGCACCGTTTGTACTGCATATTGTATAGAATAGAATAAAATAGAATATTTTTTTCATTTGACACACAAACTCTTCTTCGTCTTCTTGTTATGTCATGCTGTACCCGTGTACAGCATGACATAACAAGAAAAAAAAACAGGAAGAAGAAATGGAAACAAAGTAGGTAGGTAAATTGATAGTGGGTAAATCTTGGGTAAATCCATATTATGGACTAGCTGCAACCCGCGGCTTTCATACAAACTTTTATCCCCTATTTGATTTGTTAGACGGCTTCCGCTGAATCGGTTTTCCGTGCAGTAACTTTCGGCATTCGCATTTTTCCGCGATCTTCTTTTTTCAACTAGCACTATTTCTTGGTCCGGCTTTTATGTAATAGTGAAAATGTATATTCGCTTTTGCCATCTATCGCAACTTTTGGAATAGCAAATTTTCTCAACATCATGTTTTTATAGTTGGTCATATTCTAATTCGCATATTTTTTCTGACGTATTTATTTTTAATAGCATAATTCCGTAATACTAAATGTACGGGAATATAAGTCCTTGTCTTTACTAGATAGTACACTGAACAAGTCTACGTTCTGTATGGAATGTTACTGAGAGGTTGCCCCAATCGTAAAGTTATTTGGTTCTAATGAATTTGTCGGACCAGTATAGAAACCACACAGAAGCAGACATATTCTTACTCACTTTGACCGACCTATTTTTAAATGAATAAGATATTTTATGGTTTAATTAGATTAATAAAACATAATGACAAAAAAAAAACAATGTTCCAGACTTCCTGAACATAAATCTTTGTCCATAACTCTACCTCAACTTTTAAGGCGAAGACAAGAGCTAATGTGACTCTCGCTCGCACATTTCGACATGTTGAAAGATATAAAATCACTAAACTCATTTTCGAAAAATCGCAATCAACCATCTTGTGTGCAATCACATTGCACACAGTTTAGTAAAAAAATCATTTTTATCGATACATGTTTTCCTACTCAAAAGTTTGCTTTACTAGTTTTCGTACATAAGCATACTTTTAAGTAGGAAAACTTGTATCGATCAAAATGAAATTTTTACTAAACTGTTGATTGAGATTTTTCGAAAATGAGTTTAGTGATTTTATATCTTTCAACATGTCGAAACGTGCGAGCGAGAAGTTGTTTGTTAGTTGTCAGCCCCTTAAGAAGTTCTCTTCTCTGGCTCTGAGACATATTACCTACTAGCAGCTTCTCGCAGCTTCGCACGCGTTAAATAAGTGAGCCGTGATTGAGCCACAAACATCCAAACATCGTAACTTTCGCATTGATTTGTATATTAGTAGGGTAGGATTTTAAATACATACGTAGGTATAAGAGATACCTACAAACAAACTCCCATACAAACTTTCACATCCCTTTGCACACTTATTGATCGAGTGAGCGAAGTGAACGAAGATCTTAGTTTCAACTTGGGCGATTTGGCATTTTATGTATGTATGTATGTATGTATGTATGTATGTTTGTCTGGCGATAACTTTAGAACCGTTGATCCGATCTGCATGAAATTTGATATGTCGATAGCTTGTGCTTGAGAAATTTACTGGTAAGTATATGAGTAAAATCAGATGAAGGGGTTTTGAGATATGGGGTTTTTTACGGGGGCAAAAATAAAAAAAGTTACATAAAAAAATCAAGTGACATGTCATATGAAAGGGCTTTGTTTGGATATCCCAAAACAATTTTTACTTTTTTTTTGTGACGCTCGGTTATTGAGATAAAATAATAAAAGCTAAATTAAGATAACCAGCGATCCAAAGCTCCCATCTCTAAGAGTTTCGTTGACATCAAGGTTTTTCTACTGGTCGGTCAATTCCTTTGCTTTTTCTTAATTTTTTTTTTTGAAATAAATAATTGAGGTACTCCGTTCTCATAAAATGGTGACGACGACCAGGTCTGATGATGCAGCCAAGGGCTGTTCAACGGAACTCTTCAATAAATAGGCCAATAGAGTTGAAACTTGGTAACCATACCAAGTTAGTAGGCGGTAGTCAGAAAAAGGTCCAAAGATAATGTTTGGACTTGCCTCTGACTACTACGTACTCAAAGTTTTGATGCGTTCGTCGGGTTGCATCACGAGATCTCAGTTCGGGGCGAACTACTAGTTAAGGGTAGTTTTAAAAAACTTAAAATTAATTTCTTATTTATTAGCCTTGGATGGAGTACATGTACTCCAAGTTTCAAGTTTGTAGGTTCAAGGAATACTATTTTTCTTACAAACGACTTCAAACCTTTTTACTTAAATTTGAATTTGTAAAAAACACTGTGAATTATAAATCTTCTTGTGTGTAATTTAATAATTTAAAATAACACGATTGTGAAAACCTCCGATCGATGACTAAAACGATTAAACATTTTTGCTATTACATAATAGCCGGACTAAGAAATTATACTAGTTGAAACAAAGAGATCGCCGAAAAATGCGATTGATGGCAAAAGCGAATATACATTTTCACTATTACATAAAAGCCGGACCAAGAAATAGTGCTAGTTGAAAAAAGAAGATCGCGGAAAAACGCGAATGCCGAAAGTTACTGCACGGAAAAATGATTCAGTGGAAGCCGTCTAACAAATCCCCTATTTCACCCCCTTTGGAGTTGAATTTTGAAAAATCCTTCCTTAGTGGATGCCTAGTCATAAGAGGAATAAGTGTGCGAAATTTGAAGTTTCTAGCCCTAAGGGTTTGGCATGTGCGTTTATACATCAGTCAATCACTTTTGCCTTTTATATATATATAGATAGATGCCGACCAGTATATCATGGGTCCTTTTTTTTAATATTTTTTTTTTGTAAGGGGGGAAAGTGCCATGCCAAGGGGGTATATGGGGCTCGAACCCACTAAAAAACCCCCTGTGAGACATCCTACGCAAAGGTGTAGCGAGATGGGGTCGCGTTTGCATTCACCATCTCGCCACGGCGATAGGCCCGTATTTACTTCAACGGGCCGTTGCATCTGTATAGGGGCGACCTTGCTCACCAAGGCCACTAAACAGTCGTGTAGGGCCACATTAGCCAGCGGAAATCCCCCGACCTTCCACTGGTGACCCCACTACAGAGGCGGGAGAAGGTGGGCGAACCACCTCCGCCTCCCTCCTGTCCGTCTGCAACTCAGCTTAAAGCTGCCCCGCCGCCGCCGAGGCGACGACATAATTATGCCTCTTGTCATCATCTTTAATGCCTGTTATCCTTTTTTCAGGATCATAGCCGTTATAACGAACTTGGAAGGCAAGAAATTAACCTGGGCGAACATTCTGCCCGCCTTCCTCCCAATATGGATGTACTCCCTCGGAGGGCTACCAGTGATGTGGACCGTGGCGCTGTGGCTGACCATCAGTTTCATCAGCAGCTTCTTCTTTACCGTCTTCGGATTGACCGCTGGTCATCATTCGCATAACAACTTCTTCGAAGGAGATATTCCAAGGTAAAGATGGGCGTGTTCTATAAGTTCGTTTTGTCCACAGATAAAAAAATAGCTGTAAGGCTCGGCGGTTCTCATAATAAATTGTTATACATATGCGAGTGAGAGAATTTTGAGTGTTTTTTTTTATATACTAGTTATTCTTACTACTTAGTTACGATAGTTATTTAAAACATAAAACCACCCCCCTTAGACATCTCAAATAATCTTAAGTTAGTTCTTGGTTTTCAGTGATCTGAGGGGATATCTACCGTGCTTGGGGTCCAAAGTTGTGAAGCCGTTTCAGTTTCAGAAATTAGGTGGTATAATCAGTGGCGGATTTACCAGCAGGCTGAGTAGGCTGGAGCCTAGGGCGGCAGATTTTAGGGGGCGGTAAAATAGGTTTTTTTTTCTTATAATGTAGAGGTAATCTATTTCTTGCTTTTGGGTATATTTCTAATAAGATTAAGCTTTAGGAAAAGGAACTGACACATCGATCCCCTTTTTCATTCGTTCAATTTCATTGATTTTTTTTTTAATAAATCAGAGTATAAACTAGGGTATCGAATTGTAGAGGTCAGTAGGGGCAGGGGCGGCATAAAAAGCCTACTGGCGTCAAATATGTAAATCGGCCACTGGGTATAATACCTCACAGCTAAGTCGCTAAGCTTTGTTTTCTGCACTGTAGGCCGTGTGTTTGAACCCCAACGAGAACAAACATTTTGTGCAATGAACATAGATGTTGGTTCTCTGTCTGGCTGTTATAATAATACTGAAAGTTAAACAAGAAAGGGTATACTCATAAGTATTACATCAGCAACCTGGTTCCCATCATCTTTGCTTAGTTTGAGGCCAGATAGACCAGTATCAAAATATCCATCAATATATCCACCGTAAATTTCAAATCAAACTAAAGGTGAGTTTGTACCCTTGCTTGTTTACAACAGGCTCGAACACACACAAATCATTTTACAAACTTAGCTGTGTGTTAATAATTTCAAATTTATGCTTGCCTATTCCTTCCTTACTCAAGTTTAAGTTCAAGTTTCTCGAGCTTTGGCAGCTTCTTATACGTTCCCATTTATACAACTCAAAACTTGAATTAAATTCTAGGTAAAGTTTTAATGTAGGACATCTTGGGAGCTAATAGTTTTATAGGAACCGCGTTACCGATATAAATGGTACCTCAAGCCATTGTACAAGTTTCCTTAAAATACAGGTCTCCGACGTATTCAGAGGTGAGAGGTGGTCATTACCATACCTTCTTGGAAGTTTAGGTACCTACTATAGTTTAATAGCAGTGTTTAAATTGAATTGGGCCGTAGGTGACATGTTAATGAGTTTCAACAGTCATAACAAAGCAATTTACG
Source organism: Chloroclysta siterata (assembly GCA_932294275.1). NCBI lineage: Eukaryota > Metazoa > Arthropoda > Insecta > Lepidoptera > Geometridae > Chloroclysta > Chloroclysta siterata. The sequence continues at coordinate 19,484,838 of OW028595.1, read as the reverse complement.
CACAGAAACAGTCATTGTAATTTAAAAGTGGATATTTTTTTTGTTTAAAGTCGTGGATTTAAATCTTCGAAAAAATTATATGCGCAATGCGCCAGTGCTCTGAACCGGTGAAGGAAAACATCGTGAGGAAAGTTTTATTCTAGAAGGAGCGATGGGCTTGCAACCACGTACGGAATACCAAATCTACCGCGCCTGGGGATCAAAGTCGTGAAGCTGTTTCTATTTCATCATTTTAATTCTATTTTCTTTGAAAAAAACAACACTAACGGCCGGTTTCTGAAAGCCCGATCAAAACTAATCGGATGTCAAATCACTCGCCATTTCAGCTATTACATCGAATTATATAGAAATAGCAAGTGACTTGACATCCGATTACTTTTAATCGGGCTTTCAGAAACCGACAGTAAGAATAATAAAGCTGCAATGCTGAATTCCGAAAAAAACATGAGATTTCTTTAATTTTATTTAAGCGCAAAAGAACATGGAAGTTACAAAATGGTTCAATAGAAATAATCTACACTAATATTATAAAGAGGTAAACTTTGTATTTTTGTATTTTTGTATGTAACGAATAGGCTCAAAAACTACTGGTCCGATTTCAAAAATTCTTTCACCATTAGAATGCTACATTATCCCTGAGTAACATAGGCTATATTATATTTTCAAAAAAATCAGGGATCCTTACTAAAACTTCAATAATGTAACCCAAGGTGGAAAACAAAAAACCTTACATCGCGTGCGCTGCGAAAACTATTGAAGATAGAACAAAATAATGTACTACGATTTTGTAGAACACGTTATCATCTACAAAAAATGTCGCGACTGCATATGTCTAACTATTATAGTTATGTCACAATAAGTGTTCTTTTATTATAAAAAATTAATTGAAATGCCTCCGCTAGAAAAGGGTCTTTATTTGTACCTTGGTATTAATCCTTATCCAAATAAATAATTTCATAATTAAGACGGTTTCAATACCTATAGATTACTTCTTAAATTTTTCAAATCGGACATTCCATTCAAAAGATATGACGAAATTAAAAATGTTTACGGGTCCACGGTTCACGCGCGGGGTGCGATTTCACTCACTCAAGGAGAAGCGCGTGCAAATGTATGAAATAAGTAGATGCGAGGCTCGAACCCACGGTCTAAGTTTATCCTAAAATGTTCAAAAAATTTATGACCACCCATGCGAAGCTGGGACAGGCCGCTAGTGAATAAATATAAATCTACGCAAGTTATATAATATATTAATCGAGAACCTAGTGGTTAGACAAATCTTTGCAAGACTTTAAACCACTACTGTAATAATATTTTAAGAGTTGTAGAGCTCTTTGTGAAGGGCTCGTCCGGGGCAGTACTACCACCACGCCTTTTTCTGCCGCCGAGCAGTAACGCTGTGTTTCGGATTGAAGAGTGTGGTTCCGGTGTAATTACAGGCGCATGAGGCTTAACATCTGTATGCCTCAAACTGATGGACGCAGGGCAGTGCATCGTAGGGCACGTTCCTATCGAGCTTAACTACTAGGTAATGCTTTTTTAAAGGTGATGGTTACCACTGAACATCAGGTGGGCCATATGCTTGTTCCACCAGCGAGTTATCTCTAATACTATAAGAATCAAAGTCCTGACTGACTGACTGACTGACTGACTGACTGACTGACTGACATATAGACAACGCACAGCCTAAACCGCTGGTCCTAGAGACTTGAAATTTGAGGAGTACATAGGTCTTATGGCGTAGAGGTGTACTAAGAAGGGATTTTTGGAAATTCAACCCCTGAGGGTGTAAAAAGGGATGAAAACGTTTGTATGAAAAACTGTATTCCTTGAACCTACAAACTTGAAACTTGGAATACATATACTTCAAGACAAAAAAATAGGAAATACATTTTTAGTTTTTTAAAACTACCCTTAATAAGTGTGCTAAGGGATGTAAAAGTATGTATGGGAGTTTTTTGAACGCTGGTCCTAGAGACTTGAAATTTGAAGAGTACATAGGTCTTATGGCGTAGAGGTGTACTAAGAAGGGATTTTTGGAAATTCAACCCCTAAGGGTGTAAAAAGGGATGAAAACGTTTGTATGAAAAATTGTATTCCTTGAACCTACAAACTTGAAACTTGGAGTAAGTACATATACTTCAAGACAAAAAGTAGGAAATACATTTTTAGTTTTTTAAAACTACCCTTAATAAGTGTGCTAAGGGATGTAAAAGTATGTATGGGAGTTTTTTGACCGCTGGTCCTAGAGACTTAAAACTTGAAAAGGACATAGGTCTTATGGCGTAGAGGTGTACTATGAAGATATTTTTGGAAATTCAACCCCTAAGGGTGTAAAAAGGGATGAAAACGTTTGTATGAGAAATAGTATTCCTTGAACCTACAAACTTGAAACTTGGAGTATTTATATTTCAAGGCAAAAAAATAGGAAAGGCATTTTTAGTTTTTTAAAACTACCCTTGATAATTGTGCAAAGGGATGTAAAAGTTAGTATAGGAGTTTTTTGACCGCTGGTCCTAGAGACTTGAAATTTGAAAAGTACATAGGTCTTATGGCGTAGAGGTGTACTAAGAAGAGGTTTTTTGGAAATTCAACCCCTAAGGGTGTAAAAGGGTTGAAAACGTTTGCATGAAAAATAGTATTCCTTGAACCTACAAACTTGAAACTTGGAGTACATATACTCCAAGGCAAAAAATAGGAAAGGCATTTTTAGTTTTTTAGAACTACCCTTAATAAGTGTGCAAAGAGATGTAAAAGTTTGTATGGGAGTTTTTTGACCGCTGGTCCTAGAGGCTTGAAATTTGAAGAGTACATAGGTCTTATGGCGTAGAGGTGTACTAAGAAGAGGTTTTTGGAAATTCAACCCCTAAGGGTGTAAAAGGGTTGAAAACGTTTGCATGAAAAATAGTATTCCTTGAACCTACAAACTTGAAACTTGGAGTACATGTACTCCAAGGCAAAAAATAGGAAAGGCATTTTTCGTTTTTTAGAACTACCCTTAATAAGTGTGCAAAAGGATGTCAATGTGTGTATGGGAGTTTTTTAACGCGTGGTGCGATTGATTTAAAACTTGAAGTAAATATACTCCACAATAAATAATTTAAAATCACGTTTTCAATATTTTAAAACCACCCCTGCAAAGGGTGCAAAAGACTGACAAAGTTTCAAGGTTGGTATGGGAGATTTTTAAAGCGTAGTGTAATTAACTTAAAACTAAAAGAAAATGTGTTCTGTGGATAAATAACAAAAAGACAGTTTGATTATCGAAAACAACCCCTAAAACGTTACCCTCCTTCGTTGCGCTCTAGTAAAAAGGATACAACAAGGCGTCAATGTTTGTAAGGAACATTCTAAAACGGGAATCTTGAGTTGGTACGAAGAGATCTTAGGGTATCCTTATCTACCGTGCCTGGGGATCAAAGTCGTGAAGCTGTTTCGTTTCGTTTGTTTTTGGGGTAGAAACTAGGAACAAATAAGTACATATTTTCCGTGTAAGGTTGTCTTTGTTGTATTTGTCATGTTTGTGCTAAACTCAGTACCTATACCTAACTACCTACCTAATATAGGTAATGTACGCCTATAGGTATCTCTTATACCTGCGTAGGTATCCTACCCTAATAATATACAAATCAATGCGAAAGTTACGATGTTTGGATGTTTGTAGCTCAATTACGGCTCACCACTTCAACGCGTGCGAAGCCGCGGGAAGCCACTAGTATAAAATATTTAAGTAACTTTGTATCCAATAAATAAATAAAATAATTATAGGTTAGCTGTGTTTAACTGCGGTTTAAACAGAATGAATAGATAATCCCTTGATTGGCATTATAATTTAATCAGTGCTAAACGTCATCGGATGAATCTAACTCGGTTTGCGGTTGAACTAATTGCACTTAGTGATAATACCAGTCACTGATACAATTGACTATTCACAAAGTCAATATTGATTTTGGTGATAGAATAATCAGGGAATTAGTTGGCAGTTGTTTTGTTATACTCAGCGACGAACTGGTAATGATTGAATGCTGGTTGTTGATTTAGTACCGTTTACACAACCGCGTGGAGACGCCTTCTGGGCGCCTTCAGACAACTCACTTACTACTTTTACTTTTAACTTTTTTTTTTACTTTTAAGAGTAGTAGAGCTCTTTGCGAAGGGCTCGTCCGAGGAAGTACTACCACTACGCCTTTTTCTGCCGCCAAGCAGCGTTGCTGTGTTTCGGTTTGAAGAGTGTGGTTGCCGGTGTAGTAACAGGCACATAAGTCTTAACATCTGTATGCCTCAAGTTGATGGACGCGCAGTGCATCGTATGGCACGTTCTTATCATACGTGACTTACGAGGCAATGCTTTGTTATATTTGATGGTTACCACATAAAATCAGTTATATAAAAAATAAAACTTACGCAGGCCCCTGCGTAGGTAATATTGAATATTCATCAATTTTTTTTACGAAGTTATAATGTAAATGCTTGCTTTCAGGGAAGAGTACCTGGACTGGGGTATCCACCAACTGGACACCGTAGTGGAACGTATCGACTACTCAGGCAACCATTTCAAGTCAATAACGCGATTCGGCGATCACGCCCTCCATCATCTCTTTCCGACGTTGGACCACGCTGAGCTGAAGTATCTCTACCCCACTCTTCTGGAACACTGCGAGAAGTTCGAAGCACAGTTGCGAACCAATACGTTTTACGAAGCACTTATAAGCCAGAGCAAACAGCTCATTAGAAAGAGGCCTCACGATTTTCGCGAAAGAAAATCAAATAGTTATTTGAAACCAGCTGCCTAACCGTCAAACCAAAATGGTGGTCGGAACTTTGATTGATATTTTTTTTGAACCTAAAAATTAGATAGATTGATAGATATACAATGGGCGGTCTCATCGCTGAGAGCGATGTCTTCCAGACAACCTTTGGATGGACAGGATTTCACTTGAACTACACAACGGTGTCACATAAACAGACACGGTAATTTGTATAGGGTACCAAATATCAATTCATCAAAGATTAGCAGTATTTAGAATTTTTATAACAATGATAAGTGAAAGCCAGTTGAAATAAAAGAACACAATTAGCAACGGAACGTGCAATACTTATGTCCGGTTTCTGAAAGCCCGATCAAAACTAATCGCATGTCAAGTAATTTGCTAAGTATCTCTATCTAATTCGATGTAATAGCTGAAATGGCGAGTGACTTGACATCCGATTAATTTTGATCGAGCTTTGAAACCGACCGTTAGTATCTCACTTCTTGATCATATACCCAACGAGGTAATACGATGCCGAAGAAAATCGTAGACGCAGGTGTGCAGTACCCCAAGTATGAGATTTGCTTACGATATTTCGTTTTTCGTTTTACGTTTTTGTTCCGTGTTTATTGCAGGTTTTGTATGAAGACGCGATAGAGATACCGATACGGAACCCGCAATGAACACGGAACAAAAACGAATCGTTTTCGCTGCGTGCTCATTGCGGGTTTTGTAAAGTTCCGTATCGGTATCAATATCGCGTCTTCATACAAAACTCGCAATGAACACGGAACAAAAACGTAAAACGAAAAACGAAATATCGTAAGCAAATCTCATACTTGGGGTACAGATCACAATCCTAAAGTGGAGATGCTGATGATAGGATGATATTGTCGGAGTTTGGGCAGCAAGAGCTAAGGCAAGGTTGAAGAGAATGGTGTTTTAAAGAAGAAGCCAGCAGTAAACAAGGTGTCCCAATGTTCCAAACTTGTACTTAAAACTTCAGGGGGCTACATTATAGCCAGGTAGGTATTGAACTTTTGTATGAAACAGCAGTAGGTTACAGGCTAAATATTTGGTCTTTTTGACGCCCCATTAAAATAACAGCTACGAGTTTGACACCGTCTGTCAGAAAACTTCGATGGCTAGATGTGTTTATTGCCTACATTGGTTACTCTGAAGAGAAAGCTTTAAGTTCGATGCGATAACTTTTCTAAGAAAGCTAATTAATATGAAAAGACCATGCTTTGTGTAAATTCGTGCAGCTATTTCTGAAATCATACGCTCCGTCGCGTCGGTACACTGTTTTTGAATGAAGATAAGATGAATTAGTTTTTATTACAAACTTTACTATTAAAGATACATAAGAGAATTAATCTCACATATTGTAGCGTAAAAAAAATATTGCTGGACATGTTTTACAGCAGTAAATAAACAGGGTTAGAGCTACTTTTTAGGTTTGCGTACCCAAAGGGTGAAACGGGACCCTATTACAAAGACTCCGCTGTCCGTCCGTCTGTCTGTCTGTCCGTCTGTCACCAGGCTGTATCTCATGAACCGTGATAGTTAGACAGTTGAAATTTTCACAGATGATGTATTTCTGTTACCGCTATAACAACAAGTACTAAAAAAAAGAATAAAATAAATATTTAAGGGAGCTCCCACACAACAAACGTGATTTTTTCCCTTTTTTCTAGTTTATGGTACGGAACCCTTCTTGCGCTAGTCCTACTCGCACTTGGCCGGTTTTATATAAGTTGTTGACTGAGAGAATTCCAGTAGTAGCGATATAGGTTTTTGAATATTTTTAATGTTACCTATTCTGTGATCATAAATATCTATAATAATTTTATTTAGCTATATAAATAAAACTTACTTTATATACGGCAGCGTTTCAATTAATTTTCCTCAAATAGGCCGAAAACTTTATCTTATATTATGTAATGTGCTAAAAACTATACAGAGACTGAGTTTTGCGCAGTGCAAGTACGGAACTCATTTCGCTAAATTTATCGATCGTCAAGTTCGTGATATTTTGACGAATTGTGCGAGTACGGAACTCGGGGTCGCTATCTTTTGACGATCGCATGCGATCTTTGATCAACAATTGTTGATCGAAGCATGAGATCGTCAATTTTCGCTATAATATTAAAATGGCGACTCGGAAACTTTCGGTTTTGAACAGATGTCTATGGATTCGTGAAAATGATTCGTTTATTTCGCATAAATACACGAATTTTACAACACGATCGTGAAATCAAAAGTACCATCCATACCCGCATTTTATCAAAATTCGCTTAAATTTTACGAATATCACGACTTTTGTCATAATCGCCAAACAATCGCTAAAACCCGTTTTCACGAATAGAAATGTCAAATTAGACGATCGCATAATTCGTAAAAAATCGATACTTGCGGGGCGTAAAATATTGACTGTCATTTGTTAAGGTACCTACTCTCTGATAGAACAAGAAAGAGACTGCAAAGTTTTTTTTTATGCAACTAGCTGATGGAACAAGAAACAAGTACATGGCCTACCTGATGTTCAGAGGTAACCATCACCAATAACAAAAGCATTGCCTCGTAAGTCACGCACGATAGGAACGTGCCCTACAATGCACTACACTGCGTCCATCCACTTGAGGCATACAGATGTTAAACCTCATGTGCCTGTAATTACACACCGGCAACCACACTCTACAAACCGAACAACACAACGTTGCTGCTTGGCGGCAGAAAAAGGCGTGGTGGTAGTATAATGCAACCTTTTTACGCGTTTTACTGTCAAGTTCGACGTAAATATGCCCACAACTGTAAATAGAAATAAGTATTACATTTATGAAGGTCAGTCTAAAGGTATTTTTCTACTCCTTATTTATATGGCCTTTGCAGTGTAGCCCGCAATTTCGCCAATGGCACGTTTCATGATAGACCTTAGCTTCGTGCTAAGGTCGAGGTAACAGAATGACCGTATATAAATAATTATATAATTGACACTATTTTAGTAATTATACGTACCTAGCTGTTACAACACAATCGACACCATTGTTATACTGCGTTTACATTTAGACATTCGCGATGCCATTCGCGTGGACGGAAATGTTGCCGTCCATATGTCTGCGGCAGCGTCGCCGGCAATGTGTGCTCACGCAACACGGGCAACGCGAGCGGACATGGAATTGGCTTGTTTACATTCTCGCATTGCCGAAGTCCCTTCCCTGCAATGTCTCTGCACATTTCCACGGACATGAGCTGAGTGTAAACAAGGTATAACAATAAAAGGAGTCAGTAAAAAAACCGTGTACCTAAATACAGGTTGTAGAAACACCACTATAGAAAACTTCAGGTGGTACCCATTCATATCAATAACTTTCTCTAAGGAATCAAAACTGTGGACGCGAAAAAAACACAGCTGCTCCATGCAAAAGTTCAATACTTGGCTAAAATGTATGAAACTGTTGTTTTCTTTCGCGTTGAACGGTAGGAACCTAGCCGAAAGTTTGTTGCCTGTTCTTCTAGGCTTTGGTCGCGTGGAACTGGCACCTAGAGTCACCTAGCTTTAAGACATTTCAAAGTAATCCTTGTGATCTTATTGAATAAATACCTTTTGTCTTTGACTTTCACACAGTAATGGTTCCTCAGAAGAAATTATCCATAACCCTCTGAGGTTTTCTGGGGTGGTATTTATACACCCTGTATACTTTTAAAATATCACAACATTAAAATCACATTATCCTGGCGCAAACAAAGTGTTGGGTTTCCTCGAGCCTTTGTAATTACATTTAAGGACTGTAAAGGCCTTTATACATCTGGGCCGATTGGACAAATAATGGACGATAAGTACTTACCTCAATGAGACTACAAATTATAATCAAAATATAAAGGTCCAACGATGACTCAGGAGTAGATCCTGTTGATGTTTTCATTTATTCCAGTTTGAGAGAGTTCATTATACCTTTAAACAACATCATATAATTAAACATAAATATAAAAGGTATTCCAATACTTGTGTTTAAAAACTTCAGGGAGCTTAAGTACCCATCAATATGAATAACTTTTTCTAAGGAACCAACAATGTAAACCTATTGAAAGCTTACTGTCAAACTTGAAATAAATATTCTATTCTATTATATTCTATTCTATTGAACTTTTGTATGAAACAGCGGTTTTTTTTCGCGTTTACAGTGTTGGTTCCTTAGAAAAAAATATTCATATTGATGGGTACTTTAGCCCCCTGAAGTTTTTAAACACAAGTATTGGAACACCTTGTATAAAATATAAGCACGCATTTTACAAAATGCTAAGTAGTCCCATCATAAGCAAAGCTTGTGGCACACGGAAACACATCAGGCGAGCTATTCCCGCTCGTCCCCAGCGTTTGTCCCCAGTGGGGACGAGCAGGAAGTTTTAATCCCTTAATTTATTTTATTGCATACATGATTTGATTTTATAATAAAATAAATTATAAATTGAAATAGGGACGAACGCTACTAAAAACTATATCTATACCCGCTCGACCTCACTGGGACGAGAGGGAATAAATCTTCCCGCTCATCCCCACTGGGGATGAACGTTGGAGTCGAGCGGGAATAACCCCATCAGGCTACTACATACATATGACATACACTGCTCTCTTTAATATCCTTTTAGAAAGCATAATTTTTCTTAAAAAAAAAATGGGTAGGCTGATGATGATGATGATTATCATGATGATACTGATAAATAACCGAATAAAATACATATGAAATACTTATTTAGGTAATTTTGTATAACAGCATAATAAATAGGTTTTCGAGTCTAAAACAGTCCTTTAAAAATAACCTCAACCTTTCAAAACACGTCCGCGACTTCCAAATTAGAAAGCCTTATTAAAAGCTCGGCCCCAGTGGTCCCTTGTTTTAACTGTCTAATGAATACATATGTAAATTAGAATCGAAACCATGACGGAACCGACATTTTAACACTGTGGCTGTACTGTGCCATAGTGGAACTGATTATGGTAGGGAATCTTCATTAGCATAAATCATAATAATGAGAGAGCGTTATTTGGAGGTTTGGTTTAACAAAATATCACCGATGGCATTTCCTTTTGGTATGTTTACTCTGCCGTGAGCCAGAAACGCGAGTAAAGAACATATTTTATTCTGGGTCTGGTCTATGTAGATACTCCACATATAAATATTTGAAAAATGAAGATTACCATACAAATGCAATTTTATTCATATGTAGGCTAATAAAGTTGTCATCACTAAATGTTGATCTCTTCGAATTACTTACTATGTGCACACTTCTAGAGCCGCCATGTAATTGACGTTTGACATGACGTTTGATAGGATGCATTGCATTTTTTATTTTTTTTGACAGTTTTGTTGCTTTTTTTGACGGTAATGACTTTCATTCTCAAGCTTGACTTATACAACAGTTGTCAAAACTACATTCACGCATGTAAGTCCGCCATATTTTTAGTGCATTGTGTTGCTCTCCTTGATGTGCAAGAAAACTAAGTAAAAATAAAGAAAATATGCAGTTAAAACCCTTACTATATTGCTAAGCGATAATTATATATATTGTACACAGACCCGACCCCGGGTCCATATATTGATGAAACAGCTCCTTTGGCATGGTGTTTGGTACCATAAACAGTCTACAAACCAAACCCGTCACACTTTTACTATAAACTTGAAGGCGACCAGTGAACAGAAATAAAACATGGAAGTGTCCTTCGGATATTATTCACGGATTGGGGCACAAAAATGTAAACGTAATTGGAACGAAATTGAATTAATGTAAGTATTTTCTTTCTTTCAAAATACATTTATTCAAGAAAGAAAGAAAATACATTAATTCAATTTCCACAGAGTTCCAATAAAAATAGGCAAATAAAAAAACTCTGCAAATTTAATCACTGTTAGCATAGTCAAAAGTAATTCGTAATTGCTGTTGGGCTTGAGTTTAAACTCAGGTATATCAAACGTTTAGGTCACCTATAACAGTTCTACGCCTTGCGTCCTAGAGCGGGCAACATTCGCCGCAGCTCAGTAATATTTCGGGTATTTTTAGAAGAAACCTTCCCGGCCTTACTACAAAAAATCTGTCAAACGATAAACTATGCTTAAACTATTGCCAATCCGTAATTACAGTAATTAATAACAGAGACAGCGCTAATTTCAAGCATTATTTAAATTTAAACACCATTTTATAGTACGAGGGTCCATGTTTTATTTACATTTCATGAAGTTGGATGATGTGTAGCCGCTGAAACCATAGCTTTCTTACTGTTTACAGCGCTGTTTCAAAAACGGTTGGCATTGTCTCGTTGGGTGTAGTAGAACAGACCGCCACAACTCAACAAAGTTCCGAAGAAACATCCGTCTAATTTGTAAAGGAAATAAATAGGGTACAGTGGTTTCCTTTTAGGAGTTCGCGCTGCGGCAACCCTGAATGGAACTCTAACTTCGACATCTAAATAGAATTTGTATTTTGAAGTTTCTGAATCTAAGAACTAAAGTTTTTTAGTGTCGCAAGCATTTCACAAGTTGATAATGTAGAAGGCAAGACGTGAAGGTACTGAGGTGAATTCGAAGTAAGTATATTGGTAATTATTTCAAAATAGCCTCATAGATTTAAATCCCGAGCACCGTTAGATATCCCCTGAGGTATCTTGACCTGGTAGGTACTTGGTACCAAGTAGGTAGGTAGGTACCTACTTATGATCTATGGCAGACGTCTAAGGGTGAAATAACAATCAGTACCCCAAGTATGAGTTGTGTTTACTATATTTGGTTTTTTGTTTTTCGTTCTTGTTCCGTGTCTACTACTAATTTTCATCATACTTGCAACATAAAGTTCCGTATCGGTATCTCTATCGCGTCTTCATACAAAACCCGCAATGAACACGGAACAAGAACGTAAAACCAAACATAGTAAACACAACTCATACTTGGGGTACCGAACGTGAACGTGAAATTCGGAAACAAAGATCGCGGGATGACGATAGATGGACAGGGCTTTAAATAAATGCAATGTTTAGCTATCTAACAATAAAAAAAATTAAAATCTTACTGGAAAACATAGGAGGAATGGAAAAACAGAACTGTAGCAGATGATGAAGTTGATTAAATCTTGCCTAATTTTTATCTAGGTCTAAGTTACTAGGTCACTACCAAAAGATAAGAGCTCATCCTTTTAAATCCCTTCAGTGTTTCAGAGTTATTCGTTTTTGATAATTTTACCATTACAACGTATTTCCTACTTCAAAAATTTCATTGCATTCTAGACTCTTTTATAATGAAACTTTTGCAAGCGGTAAGTTATAATAAAACAGCAGTAAAATGAACATGCGATACGGCGCCTGTTAACAATACCTGAGCAATAAACCGGTAGTACTTTTGCTTCAATTATATTTTCAGGCGCCGGTGCTGGTTTTAATTTTATTTTCAGAAAACAACCACTTACCGTGCGGTTTCGTTCACAAGTGCTAATAACTACCTACGAGTACCTACTCGTACGAACCGCTTCGAATTACTGTGTGACGTATTTTGACCAATTTTATTATTATCCTACAAGTTAGACGAACAAGCTTACGACCCGCCTGATGGAAAGCGGTTACCGTAGCCTATGGACGCCTGAAGTTCCAAAACAAATCATTGATAACTTATTCACCACGCTTGGCAAGCGGGTGACAGCAGTGTCGGTGATAAATTCCTACTATACCTAGACGCTCCTCACCAACTCCTCGCATAGGAGGTACTTGTCCACATTTTTTTACGAGTACCTACCTAAATTAATAATATGTTAAGCTTTCAAATCTCATTGCAAAAGCTAGCACGTGTAGATATATTAATCATCCTACCAGTTTCTTTCTAAAAAGTACCAAAACCCGTTACTTATTTTGGCATCAACATTGACGAAAACAATTTGGACAATTTGTAATGCCAAAGTAGGTGTAGGTATGTGTCTATTCAAGACGAGTGAGAAATTCTGGTAATAAATCATGGCAGACCTCATTCGCATGGGAACGTTCGGCGTTCAGCCGCATTTACGTAGAAAGATGATTATACAGTTTTTTTTTTAATCTACTACGTGTTGATGGAATAAGCTTACCTGCCCCTAGCTACGGTGTCTCGCAGCATGTTAAGCCAACACCAACACAAAACTGGAGCATCATTGTTATGTAATTGGAAATACCTGAATATAATTGTTTCTCTATACTTATAAACTCAACAATGCAAAAAAGACCTATAAGTACCCAAGATGGAGGGCTGTGGATGATGATGATGTTGATGAATCAGTTAGTCTGAAATTGTTGATATTTCGTGAAGTTAATGGACTTTTCATTTAAATAGGTAGGTACTATATAGTTTTTTGCCAGTATTATCTCTTTAAAAATAAATGGGCTCAACACTGGTTTATTTCTCCATTCATGGTGCACCCCCATTATTTTTGAGCAAATTGTGGATTGTACCGGTAAACATGCGCCTGTTACCTGCTTTCAGTGCAAATGTTGGCTTCCGCCTTTGAGTAATTAGCGACCGCGCGTTGGGTGCAAGTGATGACGACGTAATTAGCTATCTCATATAGTTCTGGAGACGTCACACATCAATTAGCTTTGGTGAAAATCGGAAGCTTCTGGAACACTCAAGCCTTTACAACTTTACAAGAACTTTATAGGTTCCATGTATTATTAGTTTTTGTTTTGGACAAAGATTTTATAATGCCCCAAAAATTATTAACTTTTAGGACATTAAACACTCTTAGGTAGTTCCTAAGATGTAGAAATTAAGTACCTACCTATGTGTGTGGAGGTTGGTTGATTTAATAAGTCATCCAATACATTGAATTGAATGAGTAAAATCCGTGTCGTAAACTTGAAGATGAAAATCTGTTACGTACCTACCTACAATAAGGTAGCTATTTATTACTTGCATAACTAGGTTATGTAATAAAATGTGGATGTCATTTTGTACATAACTATCATTATAACCGACAGATAACCGATTTTAGTATGTAATTATATGTATGTATGTATACATATAATTATATACTAAAACCTGTTACTTATAAATATAGGTAAGCATAGTTGATGCTCATTTTATAGCAAAATAAATTCCATTCGACTAAATTCAATCAAAACTTTATCGTTTAGGCTTAAATATCGTACGTAGCACAGAAACCGATATTTTATCTCTCTCGTTATTATTATAATATTGCAAACTGCATCGGAACGATATGATAACAATATCGCATTCGGTATGGCAATAGGATAGAATCATATTTCAAACGAATGATACATGGTGGCATTCGCTGACAACTATGTATACGTAATGACAGATGGGAATTGTCTCGCTGTAGGCAACAATAATATTTTAGGTGTCAATTCTCTTGTGCTATTCCGTAAACATTCTCTCTAAGTGACCATAGAATCTGCAGTGGGTTTTCAATTTGGCGTTCTCTAATACATTCACTCTTATAGCTCCACCCACGTGAGTGAAAATGCCAATGTGACTGAGGCGAAGCTCGTGATCGAAAGTGAATTCCACTTGGTGAAACTCCCGGTGATTTGGTTGTTTAAAGAATCGAAACCCTGTTATAACATTATCATAAACCAACTTAATTTGACAGCGCTAGAGTTATGGCTGTCCTTGTTGTTTCAGTTTATGACGGGTCCTGAAGTGGTGGTGGTCGTAGGATAGAATAGGGCCCCTACATGATCTCCCGTGGATGTAGTGAAAGGTGACTAGGGGTGCACCAGGGGATGGGTAGCATCTTCTGAGTTCTTAACACCAACATTAAGGCCACCAATTCGCCTTCCAATTGTGGTCACTTTGGCAAACCGCTCCAAATGTGGCTCCATATGCCCAGCTGTGGACTCATTTAGGTTGATGATGATGCTGGTCTGGACTATAGGTAATTATATTTCTACAAGATACAAGACTGTCACCAAATCTTATTCTACAAGATTCCGATTTTATATATCCAAGATCCCAATCAATTAGACCAACTTTTCTAGACTAGGTAGGTAAAGTTCCAAACTTGTTTCTGCCAAACGAGCTTCAACTATTCTCACTGGAATAAGACCCAGAAATTAAGGCAAAAGATTTGAATGTAAAATTACGGCGAGCATCTGTCTAACTTTCAGCTAAAGTGAGTGTTCTGTGACACGCGACTCGGCGACGACAGTGAGACGTGAAAAAAGTCTACGATGATACTGTTTTAGACTGGTATTATAATAGAGCTCACTTAACTGTTTTTTTTTTGTTTTTCTACAACTTACTGATGGAACAAACAGATGCCCTACCCGATGTTAAGTGGTAACCATGACAACAAACCACTGCCTATAACAAAGCACTACCTCGTAAGCTATGCACGACAGGAACGTGCCCTGCAATGCACTGCCCTGCGTCCATCAATTTGAGGCATACAGATCTTAAGGCTCATGTGCCTGTAATTTCATCGGCAACTACACCCTTCAAACCGAAACACAGCAACGCTGCTTGGCGGCAGAAAAAAGCCTGGTGGAAGTACTACCCCAGACAAGCCCTTCACAAAAAACTCTTACTAAGTACTCTATAAGTAAGTAAGTATAAGCAACTTCTTATACAGCCCCTATTGATAAGACATAATGAAAATGAGCTACAACATAATATGTGTCATGAAGAGTAATATCAATAGAAAAATTAGCTAAAATTACTCCATGAAATTGTTGCTTAAAAGTCTATTAATTGATCGAGTGAGCGAAGCGAACGAAGATTCTAGTTTTAACTTGGACGATTTGGCATTTTATTGATCGAGTGAGCGAAGCGAACGAAGATCTTAGTTTCAACTTGGGCGATTTGGCATTTTATGTATGTATGTATGTATGTATGTATGTATGTATGTATGTTTGTCTGGCGATAACTTTAGAACCGTTGATCCGATCTCCATGAAATTTGATATGTCGATAGCTTGTACTTGAGAAATTTACTGGTAAGTATATGAGTAAAATCGGATGA
Source organism: Chloroclysta siterata (assembly GCA_932294275.1). Lineage (NCBI taxonomy): Eukaryota > Metazoa > Arthropoda > Insecta > Lepidoptera > Geometridae > Chloroclysta > Chloroclysta siterata. The sequence goes on along the minus strand of OW028595.1, from coordinate 19,469,096 downwards.
AGGGTTTTTGAGATATGGGGTTTTTTAAGAGGGCAAAAATAAAAAAAGTTACTTAAAAAAATCAAGTTACATGTCATATGGGCTTTGTTTGGACATTCCAAAACAATTTTTACTTTTTTTTTGGGACGCTCGGCTTTTGAGATAAAATTTAAAAAGTTAAATTAAGATAACCAGCGATCCAAGAGCTCTCATCTCTAAGAGTTTCGTTGAAATAAAGGTTTTTCTACTGGTCGGCCAGTTCCTTTGATTTTTCTTATTTTTTTTTCTTGAAATAAATTAAGGAGGTACTCAATTCTCATAAAATGGTGACGACGACCAGGTCTGATGATGGAGCCAAGGGCTGTTCAACGGAACTCTTCAATAAATAGGCCAATAGAGTTGAAACTTGGTAACCATACCAAGTTAGTAGGCGGTAGTCAGAAAAAAGTCCAAAGATAATGTTTGGACTTGCCTCTGACTACTACCGACTCAAACTTTTGATGCGTTCGTCGGGTCGCATCACGAGATCTCAGTTCGGGGCGAACTACTAGTGTATGTATATATGTATGTATGTATGTATGTATGTATGTATGTATGTATGTATGTATGTATGTTTGTCTGGCCATAACTTTCGAACCGTTGATCCGATCTGCATGAAATTTGATAAGACAACAGCTAGTACTTGAGAAATTTACTGGTAAGTATATGAGTAAAATCGGATGAAGGGTTTTTAAGATATGAGGTTTTTTAAGGGGGCAAAAATAAAAAAAGTGACTTAAAAAAATCAAATTACATGTCATACGAAAGGGCTTTGTTTGGACATTCCAAAACAATTTTTACTTTTTTTCTGAGACGCTCGGTTTTTGAGATACATCAAAAAAGTTAAATTAAGATAACCAGCGACCCAAGAGCTCCCATCTCTAAGAGTTTCGTTGGCATCAAGGTTTTTCTACTGGTCGGCCAGTTACTTTGCTTTTTCTTATTTTTTTTTCTTGAAATAAATTATGGAGGTACTTAGTTCTCATAAAATGGTGACAACGACCAGGTCTGATGATGGAGCCAAGGTCTGTTCAACGGAACTCTTCAATAAATAGGCCAATAGAGTTGAAACTTGGTTACCGTACCAAGTTAGTAGGCGGTAGTCAGAAAAAAGTCCAAACATAATGTTTGGACTTGCCTTTGACTACCGCCTACTCAAAGTTTTGGTGCGTTCGTCGGGCCAAATCACGAGATCTCAGTTCGGGGCGAACTACTAGTATCTTTGAAAAATTACTTTTTATTTTGACTGTCACTGGCATGAGCTGTAGGAACCAAAAAAACATAAAAAAACGAGACATGACACCATACAAAATGAGCATAGCAATAGACTAATATTGATGATGGTTACCACTTTACATCACCATCTGCTTCGTGCATTAGTAGGAAAAAAAAGACTAGGTAAAAGATGTTGCGCTTGTGCATGTGAATATTATCGGTGCCTTGAATAATGGCATGGAATGTCGCGTTGTGGTCGCGATGTCGCGTTGGTCGGAAGATGATCTTTAGCAACGAGGCGAATGAAATGAGTCAGGATTGCTCTGACCATCTGTGACTTGCACCAGTTTTGTAGGTTTCGGATCTTTTATTTTTCCTGATTGTAAAACCAGTTACGCCACTACTACAAATCATTGCAATTAGTTATTATTTTTAGATTCGATTTAAAAAGATAATGAACCTGTCGTTTAAAGTGATATAATAGAGCGCATTCTTGATTTTTGAATATTATTTGTACCTACTTATTTATCCTACTAATATTATAAACGCGAAAGTTTGTAAGTATGGATGGATGGATGGATGTTTGTTACTCTTTCACGTAAAAACGACTTAATGGATTTTAATGAAACTTTATACATCAGAAAAACACATAGGCTACAATTTAGAGGTATAAAGATATTGTGTGAATTGTCCAAAATATGATGATAAGTGTTAAGTAATTAAGAAAAATCTACCATATGCGCAGACGAAGTCGCGGGCACCAGCTAGTATAGAATAAATAAAAGTTCAAAACTGGTCGTGCACCAATAAGTATTTCCGTTCAAAAATGTATGTACAAAGTGCCAAGTATTAATCTTAAACTGTGAAGGAAACACTATGGAAACCGGCATGTCGTAGAACCCAAAAAGTTCTAAAACATTGTGTCAAGTGCTCGTCTCTTTAAGGCGCACTATAAATCCTTTCAACACACTGTTTTGAAAGAAGAAGATGATCAAATAAGGTACCAGGCAGCTGAATTAGAAGCTTAGGTTGAAAGTCATCAAATACCGCAAAACTTTAAAGTAAAGCTTAGGGGCGGCATTTACGCCATAAACTGAGATAACAAGACACGCTCCTCGTCTAATAAAGAACGAGTTTTCAAAACGCAATTTAGCTGGATAAGCAGGTGCTATTCTAACGAGCGTGAGATATTATTATATTCTTTCGCATGAGAGATGATCTCTCGATTTTCATGCGTATTTCCACCCTTTTCACGGACTTACAAAAAAGGAGGTTCTCAATTCGATTGAATGTTTTTTTTTTGTATATTTATAACGCAATTATTCCGCCAATTATTAATTTATTTCGATAATTTTTTTATTGTTTGGTCATACACATACAATTTTTTGATTTTGATTATAGAATATACACAGATGACATTTTGGTTTGTGGCTCCCTTCAACAAAAGTTTTACTAGTTTTTTTTTTATTTACTTATATCTTTCAGTGTGTTTGAATTTGTTTTTTTTTAATGTAATAAGTTATATTATATATTGTTTTTTTTTTAATGTAGAAACTTAGCAAAAGTTTCATTAATTCTAAATTACCCTCATGCTTATGATTGGTCGTTTGATGATCGTGCCCGTATTAAACGCTATTACACTTCTTCTGATTCAGACTCTACAAAATATAATCCGTTCTTAAAAAGTCGAGTTTTAACATTTTCCCAGTTACATTGTATTTGTATCTTTTTAATTGTTATTATTTATTTTGTTCGTTTGTAGTTCGTTTGATATATAGAATTTTCATTCATTCACTCATTACCAATTAGTATCTATGATGAATAATAAGATAGCAATAGCATAATTGTTTAACTTTTGATACGAATGCAAGCTAAACCACGTTAACAAACGCGATCATGGATTCCACGCACTCAAAGTCAGAGTCAACCACTTTTCTTCATTTGTTTTTTTTTTACCAATATAATCATAAATAAATACATGTATAATAATAAAACTAAGTACTTACATATACCATCGAGTTAGGGTCAAAAAAAAAAACCTGTAATGATGTGATATTGTCTTTAAATAAAAAATAAAAAAAAAAAAAAAAAAAAATACTTAAATAAAAAAATAAAATAAAAAATAAAATAAAAAATAAATAATAACCTCCAAAATTTCTCCCCTCATCCGTATATCCGAGTACAAACCATGCGAGAATCGGGCCCCAGCTCACAAGGTGAAATGAGAAAAAATAATGGGAGGAATATGCAATTATCCCTTTTTCATTGCCCGTGAGCCAGACGAGAGTGCTAAAGCTGCGCAGTTGTACCAAAGGTGCGTCAAACGACGCGTCTTCTAATGATCCTGAAATACTCATTTCGGGGAAGCAGGCAGAAGTAGGTTATTGCGCACAATTACCTTTGCCATCAAAAACGATATGATAGCCACCCAATTCGCATTGGTAAAGGTGGTATGATAAAACAATGACTTTACCTACTCTTTACAGTAGTAGAACTCTCATCCAGTAGTACTACCACCATACCAATTTCTGCCCAAGCGGCGTTGCTGTGCTTCGGTTTGAAGGGTGTGGGTGCCACTGAAATTATAAGCACATGCCTGAGGTTGATAGACGAAGGGCAGCGCATGGACAGGCACGTTCATATTGTGTGCGAGGTAATACTTTAGTTATAGGCGATGGCTACCACTTAGCTTAAAGAGTAAGGTGGGCCATCTGCTTGTTCCGTAAGCAAGTAAGATGAAAAAAGAAGCTGACTCTACCCAGCTTTGCATGGTATAAATTACTAATGGTTAGGTACTAAAGTAGTCGACATAGCTCAAAGGATTAGCAAGCTGAAATGGCAGTAGGCCGGCCATGTTTGCCGTAGAACCGACAATCGTTGGAGCAATCGAATATTTGAGTGGAGACCGCGTTTAGGTAAGTGTAGTGTAGGACGCCCTCCGACGAGGTGGGACGATCTGCGAAATGTAGCTGGCAAACATTGGATGGGAAGAGCCGAAAACCGGGCTCAGTGGCTCAGAGGCATTACTAAATTGCACAAGCCCACACAAACCTTATAATAACGCCTTTGTGTTAAAAACCCTCATAATTTTCATTTCTTTATATGCAAACTGATAATACCACAGTATGTTTTTCACCATCTCATTTCGAACAAATCGTTCTCGTTACAGCAACGACAACATTTGTTTCCAAGTAGGTATGGGGCCATTTCACAGAACATTTGAAATAACCTCTTTAACCCCCTTTACCGCATTGCACGGGGTGTAAACGCGAGGGTACGTGTACCTCACCCTAAAAAATAACAAATTAAAGTCATTACTGAAATTCTCAGGCACGGTAGACATCTTAGATCTCTCGTTACCCAAAACTATAACAGATATCCAAAAACCTTATAGAAGGAGGCACATTTTTTTTTTCTTTTTTCAAACGTATCAAAGCTTACATTTTCCAGTAGGTACTTTGTATCCTTACGTGACAGGTTGCAAGCTCATCGCCGCTAAAATATTAACAAGTTCCTTCTCGAAAATATCACCTTGCGGTACGCCAGAAACAATGTGAGATGAATATTGTGAAAAATGACAAGAGCGTGAAAGCTCAATTTAATTTCGTAAATAATTCATCCGTCTGCTGAAATTTCAGCGTTTTTCAGTTGCAAATGTTTACCTACTCTCATCGTCTTCTTTTTGTGACACTAGTTCTTTCGAAACAGTGTGGTGAAAGGATTTTAAGTGACCCTCAAACCGGCTCCTGCTCCTTTATGTTAAGTAAGTTTGTTGGCTGTTCTTCTAGGCTTTGGTCGCGTGGAACTGGCCGACCGAGCTTTAAGACGTTTCAAAGTAATCATTGCGCTTCTTCTTCTCTCCATTTATGGCTCCTGTCTGTCATTCGACAGACAATCTTGCCAGTGTCAAGTGATTTGTATTGTATAAATACTTTTTAGTCAAGTCAGTCCATAGTCAAGTCGGCCGTCATTTGTTTTGAAGAAAATGGTGGCGGTTTTCTTCAAAACATTCGAAACATTTTCAGTCAAATCAGGATATCACATAATACACTTTCATTCCAAATTTTTCACTTTGTGCTAAGACCTCAAGTAATGTTGGTTAAAATACCACCGAAATTACACAACACAACTCAAAAAAACACGAGAAAAACAATTAAAATGAAAAAGCTATGTTGCTTCCCAAAATGCCAGAAAACGAATCCAGTAATCATTGTGATTTTATTGAATTTTGACTTTGAATTTGACTTTGATTTTGACTTTCGAGCACTGAATACATGTTTTAGAATTCAGCAGTTGTAATGCTAATATTCGTCTCGTTCGTACATTTCAATTTAAAATTTGCATCTGTAGGTACAAAAACTACTTTAAGAGTAGTAGAGCTCTTTGTGAAGGGCTCGTCCGGGGTAATACTACCACCACGCCTTTTTCTGCTGCCAAGCAGCAACGCTGTGTTTCGGTTTGAAGAGTGTGTTGCCGGTGTAATTACAGTCACATGAGGTTTATCATCAGAGGGCTTGTTACGAGTTTTAGTGCCGATCGTCGATCGTTACGATACACCGAATTTTCTATGAAAATAAATCAACGGCATCTAGCGTATTCTTTGAGAAGCTATATGAATCGAAGAATACGCTAGATGCCGTTGATTCATTTTCATAGAAAATTCGGTGTATCGTAACGACGATCGGCACCAAACTCGTAATAAGCCCTCTGTATGCCTCAAGTTGATGGACGCAGGGAAGTGCATCATAGGGCACGTTGCTATCGTGCGTGACTTACGAGGCAATGCTTTGAGTGGGCCATCTACTTAATCCGTCAGCAAATTGTATAAAAAAACTAGTAGAGCAAACTTTTAGATAGAAAACTTGTTTGGATAAAATTATATTTTAGCTGGACTTTGCGCACACAAATTGTTTGATTGCGATGTTGCTTATATAAATTCAGTGAATTTATATCTCTCAAAATGTTGAAATGTGCGAGCTAAAAGTACTTTGACGGGTATCAGCTCCTTAAATCAAACATCCCCTTATTAGAAAGCTATGAATGTAAACAACACATCCCATAAATGCCGAGTCAGATAATATTGAAATAAACCCTTGGCAACAAAGTTAATATTTGAGAGGTTATAACAATCAAATTAATTACAGTTAAATACAGAGACCGCGCTATCAGAAACGGTTAAGCAGCTGACAACCGTCAAACAACTTCAAGATGTACTATTTCTGACGCCCATGAAATGTTGCCCATGAAATTACAGACACATTAGGCTTAACATCTGCGTAGGTTAGGTACTCCTCAAATGATGCACGCAAAGCAATAGAGTCGTAGGTCGTGACTTGCGAGGCAATGCTTTGTTATAGGGTATGGTTACCACCAATATATATGCATATATTTGGTTTTCTCCAAAACTCGGTTGTTTGAAAGTTTCCATCCTACTAATATTATTAACGCGAAAGTTTGTAAGTATGGATGGATGGATGTTTGTTACTCTTTCACGTAAAAAGTACTAAATGGATTTTAATGAAACTTTACAATAATATAGCTTATACATCAGAATAACACATAGGCTACAATTTATAAAGATATTGTGTGAATTGTCCAAAATACATATAATATAAGCTACTCGAAATACTAATCCTGCGCAGACGAAGTCGCGGGCACCAGCTAGTATACCTACCTATATACATTCAATATTTTTAAATCTTCAAAAAAATTAATTGTGCGAGCGAGAAGTGCATTGGTGGTTGTCAGCGTCTTAAGCTTAATAGGGTATAAAGGGATAGGTACTGATGACTTTTGAAGGGTTTTAATGGACTTTTCAAACAGTCCGGTTATGACTTTTATCATATCACTAGCTGTCGCCCGTGGCTTTGCCTGCTTATTAGAAGTGTGTTTTTTATACAACTAGCTGATGGAACAAGCAGATGGCCCACCCGATGTTAAGTGATTGTTAACATGCATATTTATGGCGTTTTCACATTAATGGATTATTTTATGTTTTCTGCTCCATTTCCGGTAATATTTCAGTATAAAAAGGACAAACGAACTATACGTTTTATAAGTTTCATTCCGATCGGTTCAGTAGTTTTTTTCAAATTTTGAGTTGTTTTCGAACACAATAAAGACATTGAGAGTGTTATGGAAACAATATGTCGAGAGCTTAGACCAGCCCCTCGATAGCTGGTTTACTGTGTAGAATCGACCACCCATACCATACCCATAGAGTTAGGGCGGATTTGAGCCTCAAATATCCAGACATCGTAACTTTCGCCTGTATTAGTAGGATATGAAGTAATAAATAGGATAGGATGAACGAGTCCGGTTATTGTACGTACGACATGATAATGTACAGCATGATATTTGGAATCCACTTTGGTACCTTTTTGGATTCGTTTTATCTGGGTGTACATTATCGGGGTGTGCAATAACTGGATGTGCAATATTGTCACGTGTAGTTAATGTGCAGCCCGTTAATACACAGCATGCTAATGTACAGCACGTTAATGTTCAGCATGATAATTGGAAGCCACTTTGGTACCGTAAAAAATAATTTCTGGCAAAAAAAAAAAATCAAAAATCAAAAAATCAAAACGGTCTTTATTCAGTACAATCACAAGGATCACTTTGAAACGTCTTATATACTAGGTGAATCTATCGCCAGTTCCTCGCGACCAAAGCCTAGAAGAACGGGCAAGAAACTAACGGCTTGGTTCCTAGCGTTTTTTTGTATGATCCTTTTTACAATTTTATTATGGTACCTACTTAATTGTTTAGTGCAAAGCAATTTATATGTTTCAACATAACCTAACCAATCCGACTCGACGGTTCTAAAGTGGCTTCCAATTATTATGCTGTACATTAACTGGGTGTACATTATCAACACGTGACGATATTGCACAGCATGTTATTGTACGGGATGCTAATGTACACCCAATAATTCAAACCAGTGGACACGGATTATCTGGGTGTGCATTATCATGCAATATAATTTACAGCATACATTATTTGGCCGTACATTATTGGCTCCCGGATGAATAAGTAAAACTAATAAAACTTGATATTAAAGCAAGGCGACATCTCTCGTCGAACTAACGCAAACTGTAACTTCGGTTATCGAGCAGTCGTGAATAATAATACTTATCTTAGACCTGTAGATGGAGCCACGGTCACCTTTGTACTGTATATTGACAATCTCAGTTGGTTAGGGCATGTTTGTATCAAGGATTATGTTCTGAAAGAAATAAAAATAAAGTAAAAGGAGAGGGTCGTAGTTTCAAATCCCTCTTATTAACTTTTGGGATATTAGTTATTTACTTCTTTATACAATGCCCTAACAGTAAAACAAAAAAAACTATCTCATTCCTTTCGTACCAAATAAGTATGCAAATATAACAACCTACTAGCTACTGGTACCTTATTAAAATACTGATGAGAACCTTCCAATCACAACTAGTAGTTTTACTAGTTTTCGTACATAAGCAAACTTTTGAGTAGGAAAACATGTATCGATCAAAATGAAATTTTACTAAACTGTGTGCAATGTGATTGCACACAGATGATTGATTGCGATTTTTCGAAAATGAGTTTAGTGATTTGATATCTTTCAACATGTCGAAACGTGCGAGCGAGAAGTTGTTTGATAGTTGTCATCCCCTTAATGCAGCTAACTGTACTTATCTGAGGGCGGATTTTATCATTTCAGAGTTACGGCCAGTTCCATGCAACCAAGCCAAGAAAAACAGGCAACAAACTTATCCTACCGTTCTTATGCATGATCCTTGTTACAAAATATTTATTTATTTAACATCATCATCCTTACTCTATCTTAACAGGCTAACCTATTACGATAGCGTAATTTTTTATAATCAATTTTTATAATTAAACTAAACAATCCAAATCATAACATATCAAATCATAAATAACATAAAAATCGTAATAACATAACATAAAAAAAAAAAAAAAAATTAAATAGAAAGTAACATAAATAATGATGGATAATACCTTCTTTGAGATTGTAAAATCCACCCTAAATAAGATAAAATTTCTAATTCTAAAATTTCTAATTCTGAGAAGTTGAGATTAAAAATGTACCATTTTTCAGTCGGCAACACAACCATTTTACGAGTATAAATTTATCCTTTTAATATTCATAATGTTTTTATAACAACTAAAAAGGTTTTCGTATAAAAGCAGAGCAACTAGCATCTGTCATAAAAAACACAGCCTGCAAATTATGTACCTAAGCTCTAAGTGCAATTTTCTGTTTGGACTAAATGAAATAAAAGTGGAACTCCCCTGAGTAATCTTCCTTCTTTTGTTTATTTCAGTCGGCAAGCTACGAGCTATGTATACAAGGTGTTCCAATACTTGTGCTTAAAAACTTCAGGGGGCTAAAGTACCCATCAATATGAATAACATTTTCCAAGGAACCAACACTGTGAACGCGAAAAAAAACAGCTGTTTCATACATGTATAGAGCCAACGTACAGTCAACATTAAAGGTAAATGATGATCAATATTCCGAGTTTGCAATGAAACCTAAAATAAACTAGTAGTTCGCCCCGAACTGAGATCTCGTGATGCGACCCGACGAACGCATCAAAACTTTGAGTACGTAGTAGTCAGAGGCAAGTCCAAACATTATCTTTGGACTTTTTTCTGACTACCGCCTCCTAACTTGGTATGGTTACCAAGTTTCAACTCTATTGGCCTATTTATTGAAGAGTTCCGTTGAACAGCCCTTGCCTGCATCATCAGACCACGTCGTCGTCACCATTTTATGAGAACTGAGTACCTCCTTTATTTATTTCAAGAAAAAAAAATAAGAAAAAGCAAAGGAATTGACCGACCAGTAGAAAAACCTTGATGTCAACGAAACTCTTAGAGATGGGAGCTCTTGGATCGCTGGTTATCTTAATTTAGCTTTTATTATTTTATCTCAATAACCGAACGTCACAAAAAAAAAGTAAAAATAGTTTTGGGATGTCCAAACAAAGCCCTTTCATATGACATGTAACTTTATTTTTTTATGTAACTTTTTTTATTTTTGCCTCCTCAAAAAACCCCATATCTCAAAAACCCTTCATCCGATTTTACTCATATACTTACCAGTAAATTTCTCAAGTACAAGCTATCGACATATCAAATTTCATGCAGATCGGATCAACGGTTCTAAAGTTATCGCCAGACAAACATACATACATACATACATACATACATACATACATAAAATGCCAAATCGCCCAAGTTGAAACTAAGATCTTCGTTCGCTTCGCTCACTCGATCAATTAAACCGGTCAAGTGCGAGTCGGACTCACGCATGGAGGGACTAAAAAAACAATAAGTCATTCGGCTCGTTTCGGTCAATTACTAATACGTCATATTAGAAATTGCAGGCGTACCAAGAGCTTTTGCTTGCTGACGTCGTGTCCGAAATGCAACCATTAAAGTTGATACTTCAAAAGTGCGAGGGACGAATTGCTCGTACCGAGACAAGCCGACGCGACGGTCGTATTGTTTTTTTTAATTATGCAATTTTGCAAGCAAGTGTGAGAATGTTATTTCTACAAATTCAGAAGACGCGGTACATCACTAGTCCTGATGTAGCGTTTCAGCAACTATTCGCAATTAGTGAAACTACACTATCGTGTTGAAAACTTTAATTGAGACAACTTGTCTTGTGAGACTCTGGCTTGGCTGTATGTCGAGATCTATGATAGGAAAGTTTAGAGTTGAATTAATTCTTGGTTACTGGGTTGTAGTTGTGTCAGTGACTAATAAGTAATAACTAAGGCCCTTTTTCATATTCCCCGCTATTTCATAGCGGCTTTATAAAGTATACTTGTCACAGTAACTTTTATGACGAACAACACTGACTTATCGTTCATTTTAGCAAATGCACTTATTAGATTAATAGATATCTCATTAGTTATATTATTAATTTTACAGGTATATTTGTATAAGATCGTATTATACTGCAAATCTATTTAGAACTTGTAATCGAAACTTGTCAGGATGCATAGAATAAATACTGTTTGAACTTCTAAAGAACTATATTATTACCACGTAGGTTGTCAAGTAACGGAAAACACTAGACCTTAGACATAATAGAATATAATGTCACTTGTGGGTAGGTCATATGTGGAATGTACCTACCTAACGTCTATCAGGTATAAGGTTCTACTTATGTTTTATGTTTTATTAAATAAAGATATAGGAATCCTTTGGTTACTAAGTCATTTATTACTCTTACACAGTAACACATCTATCCAATAAAATAAGCGACAGCTATAACGAGAATAAACTTACGTATCGTTAACAAACAGGAATAACGTCATACCTTTCGTCACTTGTTAGCACATTGCTATTCTCCGAAATAACTGCACTGAACCAAACTTTACTTCACTGTGAGCTGCACCAGACTGTGCCAGAGATGTCAAGAGAATATTATGGGCTAGCAGAAGCCACCGCCATTATAAAGCAATACGTAAACAAATGTCGGATATCAGTGTAGTTGGTTATTTCAAAGTAAGTATCATATACATCAATTTATAGACAGATATAAATTGGCATTATTGAGAACAATTCTGAATACGATTTTAGGTATATATATATATATATATATATTACTATATAATTTACTGCCAATCATCATTACAGTTTCATTATTTCACAATTCAAATCAAAGATTTTAAATATGAAATACACAAACCTAGACGCCGATATAAATTGAAATACTCATGACAATTTCTTATCTTATTTTAGCTATATAAATTATCACCAAAATACTATTAATCTTTTTCTAAAATATTATTAAATTAAACTGACGTAATACATCAAATACACAGATTTAGATGTTTATATAAATTGTAATATTCATGACAATTTCCAAGATTATTTTAGGTACGTAAATTATTACATAATTAGCATTATTACATAATTTACTATACCCTATTCTAATACACTCAATTTCACAAGAGTAGTAGAGCTCTTTGTGAAGAGCTCGTCCGGGGAAGTACTACCACCACACCTTTTTCTGCCGCCAAGCAGCAATGCTGTGTTTCGGTTTGAAGAGTGTGGTTGCCGGTGTAATTACAGGCACATGAGGCTTAACATCTGTATGCCTCAAGCTGATGGACGCAGGGCAGTGCATCGTAGGGCACGTTCCTATCGTGCGTGACTTACGAGGCAATGCTTTGTTATAGGTGATGGTTACCACTTAACATCAGGTGGGCCATCTGCTTGTTTCATCAGCTGGTTGTATAAAAAAAAAAAAAAAAATTTGGTAAAATGGAGTTCATTCATTGTCCTATATGAATAAGAATACTACTAATAGTAATAGGCACAGATAAAAGGATACTATCATAGGTAAATCTGGTAAAAGATAGGCAATGCATAAAACTAAATTGATATTGAAAAATACATGAAAAATCATCTATCATCTATTGATGAAGTGTTAGCAAAAAAACCTAAATCCTTGACCGAGTGGTAGCCAAAGTTAGCCCGAAGAAGTCTAGGGCGTCTTAAAGCGCGATGGCTCGACGACATCGTAAAGGTCGCGGGAAACACTAGTTCACTGACGTGGTCTGACTCGATAAGCGTATCCATCGAGCGTGCTGAGAACGAATGTTTCTCCATACAAAAACGGCCTGACGATACAGAAAACGAAAAACGAAAAAAATACTTAGATTTCGGGTATTAGACAAGAGACGCACAGGACAGAGGAGGTTGGTAGAAAATTAAGGAGGCATATACCCAGCTTTGGAGGATACCCGGCTGAGGTGATGACGATGGTGATTGTAAAGAAACAGTAGTATTTTTTTTTATACTATCTATTAAGCAAACAAGCGTACGGCCCAACTGATGGGAAGCGGTTACATTAGCCTATGGACGTTTGCAACACCAGAAGTGTCACACGGGACCTTAAAGTGCGCGGGAGGAAGTTCCTCTGAAACCGAACGGGCGCGACCATCCTGGTTCCAAGGTGTTTGGATGAGCTCCCTGCCTATGGCGAGCAGTGCGATGATAGAATGAAGCTGTGGGCATCATGTCAAACAATTCTAGAGGCATACAAAAATGTGTGATCGGAACTACAATAAGGAAGGAGTACAAAAAACAGTAACTCATTAGACAATGTACGTACAAACACCATAAAAGAGTCTCCCACGAAATGTCTGTCGATTGTTCTTTAGAAACACAATTTACAATGTAATATGGCTGGCTTTAATATAAATTCTGGATAATTGTAATATTTTTTGGGAACCGACGCATGTATAAGGAATGTTATGAGAGTGAATGAAGCGAAAGAGGTATGTAAGGATCGTAATGTGGAAATGCGTGGTCTCTGCCAACATTTATAGGAAACAGGAGAGATTTTAAATATGCATGTTTTTTGGGACATACATTTTCAAGCAGCATTGCTGATAGAATCAAAAATGAGGAAACCAGATGAACCAAGGTAAACATAGCCTTAGAATTAGCAAGCTCAAGTGGTAACGGGCAGGTCATATAGCACGAAAAATTGCAACCACTGGGAAATAAAGGTTCTCGAATGGCGACCACGAATAATAAAGCCAATAAGGTACAGTTAGTACTATCTCTCTCTAATACTATAAAACTCAAAGTCCTGACTGACTGACTGACTGACTGACTGACTGACTGACATATAGACAACGCACAGCCTAAACCGCTGGTCCTAGAGACTTGAAATTTGAGGAGTACATAGGTCTTATGGCGTAGAGGTGTACTAAGAACGGATTTTTGGAAATTCAACCCCTAAGAGTGTCAAAAGGGATGAAAACGTTTGTATGAAAAATTGTATTCCTTGAACCTACAAACTTGAAACTTGGAGTACATGTAGGTACTTCAAAGCTAAAAAATAGGAATAGCATTTTTAGTTTTTTAAAACTACCCTTAATAAGTGTGCAAAGGGATGTAAAAGTTTGTATGGGAGTTTTTTGACCGCTGGTCCTAGAGACTTGAAATTTGAAAAGTACATAGCTCTTATGGTGTAGAGGTGAACTAACAAGGGATTTTTGGAAATTCAACCCCTAAGGGTGTAAAAAGGGATGAAAACGTTGGTATGAAAAATTGTATTCCTTGAACCTACAAACTTGAAACTTGAAGTAGATGTACTCCAAGGCTAAAAAATAGTAAAGGCATTTTTAGTTTTTTAAAACTACCCTTAATAAGTGTGCAAAGGGATGTAAAAGTTTGTATGGGGGTTCTTTTGACCGCTGGTCCTAGAGACTTGAAATTTGAAGATTACATAGGTCTTATGGCGTAGATTTGTACCAAGAAGGGATTTTCGGAAATTCATCCCCTAAGGGTGTAAAAAGGGTTGAAAACGTTTGTATGAAAAATTGTATTCCTTGAATCTACAAACTTGAAACTTGAAGTAGATGTACTCCAAGACTAAAAAATAGGAAAGGCATTTTTAGTTTTTTATAACTACCCTTAATAAGTGTGCAAAGGGATGACAAAGTTTGTATGGGAGTTTTTTGACCGCTGGTCCTAGAGACTTGAAATTTGAAGAGTACATAGGTCTTATGGCGTAGAGGCGTACTAAGAAGGGATTTTTGGAAATTCAACCCTTAAGGGTATAAAAAGGGTTGAAAACGTTTACATGAAAAATAGTATTCTTTGAACCTACAAACTTGAAACTTGGAGTACATGTACGTTTAAGGCTAAAATATAGGAAAAGCATTTTTAGTTTTCTTAAACTACCCTTAATAAGTGTACAAAGGGATGTAAAAGTTTGTATGGGAGTTTTTTGACCGCTGGTCCTAGAGATTTGAAATTTGAAGAGTACATAGGTCTTATGGCGTAGAGGCGTACTAAGAAGGGAGTTTTGGAAATTCAACCCTTAAGGGTGTAAAAAGGGTTGAAAACGTTTGTATGAAAAATTGTATTCCTTGAATCTACAAACATGAAACTTGAAGTAGATGTACTCCAAGGCTAAAAAATAGGAAAGGCATTTTTAGTTTTTAAAACTACCCTTAATAAGTGTGCAAAGGGATGTCAAAGTTTGTATGGGAGTTTTTTAACGCGTGGTGCGATTGACTTAAAACTTGAATTAAATATACTAAGAAATATTAACCTCCTTCGTTGCGCTCGAGTAAAATGGATACAACGAGGCGTCAATGTTTGTAAGGGACATTCTAAAAACGGGAATCTTGAGTTGGTACGAAGAGATCTGAGGGTATCTACCGTGCCTGGGGATCAAAGTCGTGAAGCTGTTTCGTTTCGTTTGTTTTTGGGGTAGAAACTAGAAAAAAATAAGTACATATTTTCCGTTGAAGGTTGTCTTTGTTGTATTTGTCATGTTTGTGCTAAGCTCAGTACCCATACCTACCTACCTAATATAGGTAATGTACGCCTATAGGTATCTCTTATACCTACGTAGGTATTTAAAATCCTACCCTAATAATATACAACTCAATGCGAAAGTTACGATGTTTGGATGTTTGTGGCTCAATCACGGCTCACCACTTCAACGCGTGCGAAGCCGCGGGAAGCCACTAGTTAATATATAAACAAAAACAGTTAGTTTCGATATCTACTTACTCACATCCTCACATAATATGTCGATTGTCAGTCTTTTAATAGCGCAGTTTTGAAAATTATGATTTTGTTACCATCTATGTGCTGGTGACTGCGTGTAATACACACGGTTATGCATCTGACTATACATGGTGTTAAAATACCACTCCCGAAAACTTCAGGGGGCTAAAGTGCCCATCAATATGAATAACTTTTTCTAAGGAACCAACACTGTAAACGCGAAAAAAAACAGCTGTTTCATACATTTTTCGCGTTCACAGTGTTGGTTCCATTCATGATGATGATGAAATTCATATTGATGAGTACTTTAGCCCACTGAAGTTTTCAGGAGTGGTATGTTTACACTTGTATACTGCCCACTTTTATGTCCTTGTAGAAAGCGTCTTTTTTTCTTGGCTTTGTGTAGCTTGATCTGTGTCTGTGTGTACTATTATTTACCCTGTGCTCGTGCTAGAATATTATTATAGCCTAATGCACTTTCGAAATTCCGGCAGAAGGTAAATTGTAAGTTAACTAGGTACAACATTCCAACAAACAATATCAAAACTTGCCTACAGCAGCGATGTAACAAAGCCAAATTCGCTAATATATTATAGCTTGCAATCTAGCGAATGCTCTGTACCACAGAATCATTGATAGTATCTACGTGCACATCAACGTACAGAATTTCACTAGGTACTACTATTGAAATGTGTACACGTTCCCAATGTGATTTTACCACGAGTGCAATGTAGCAGCAGTGGCGGATTTACCAGCAGGGTGAGTAGGCTGGAGCCTAGGGTGGCAGATTTTAAGGAGCGGCAAAATTGGGATTTTTTCATCTAAATATGTATATCTTGTTTTTGGGTATATTTCTAAGCTATAAATAAAAGCTCAATCTTGTACCTTCTACTTATAAGATTCAGCTTATAGCTATATAGTACACCAATCATAACGTTGCAATTTCATTGACAAATAAAATGTAATAAATACGACTTTAAACTTGAGTATCGAATTGTAGAGGTCAGCAGTATGAAAATCCTACTGGCGGCAAATATGTAAATCCACCACTGAGTAGCAGAAGGATCTTGCAAAATGAATATTTAGGACATAATTGATCGAGTGAGCGAAGCGAACGAAGATCTTAGTTTCAACTTGGGCGATTTGGCATTTTATGTATGTATGTATGTTTGTCTGGCCATAACTTTCGAACCATTGATCCGATCTGCATGAAATTTGATAGGTCTATAGCTTGTACTTGAGAAATTTACTGGTAAGTATATGAGTAAAATCGGATAAAGGGTTATTCAGTTATGGGGTTTTTTTAAGGGGCAAAATAAAAAAAGTTACATAAAAAAATCAAGTTACATGTCATATGAAAGGGCTTTGTTTGGACATTCCAAAACGATTTTTACTTTTTTTCTGGGGCGCTCGGTTTTTGAGATACAACAAAAAAGTTAAATTAAGATAACCAACGATCCAAGAGCTCCCATCTCTAGGAATTTCGTTGGCGTCAAGGTTTTTCTACTGGTCGGCAGTTCCTTTGCTTTTTCTTATTTTTTTTCTTGAAATAAATTAAGAAGATACTTAGTTCTCATAAAATGGTGACAACGACCAGGTCTGACGATGTAGTCAAGGTCTGTTCAACGGAACTCTTCAATAAATAGGCAAATAGAGTTGAAACTTGGTTACCATACCAAGTTAGTAGGCGGTAGACAGAAAAAAGTCCAAAGATTATGTTTGGATTTGCCTCTGACTACTACCTACTCAAAGTTTTGATGCGTTCGTCGGGTCGCATCACGAGATCTCAGTTCGGGGCGAACCACCTTCATCTTTCTTTCTTTCTGTCTTCAAAACTTCAAGTTTGTGGAATTTTATCAAACACTCAATTTCCTCAGCAAACTTAACTCAAGGGTCTAATGAATATTCTGGTAATCACTAGATTCTATAAACTATAAACCAGTTAGTTGAACCCCGATTAGAAGTGATACACGGTGATTGTGCTACTGAATACAATTAGCTAGTCTAATTAGCAAGTAAGACTGGAAACGCAATGATACGAGTTTGCAAACTTTTTGTTTACGCAACTGGCGTAAATGTGTCCCGAAACATTAAAATGTTGTTACCTTATTATTTGTTTGAAAGTTGTTTTTACAAGCAATTAGAATTTAAGGTTATTAATTATATTTACCTTGTTCTAACAAAGTATGCGAACTGCTACTTTTAAGAGTAACTGCGAACTTTTCAGAGTAATAGAGCTCTTTGTGAAGGGCTCGTCCGGGGAAGAACTACCACGCCTTTTTCTGCCGCCAAGCAGCGTTGCTGTGTTTTGGTTCGAAGAGTGTGGTTGCCGGTGTAATTACAGGCTCATGAGGCTTAACATCTGTATGCCTCAAGTTGATGGACGCAGGACAGTCCATCATCGTACGGCACGTTCCTATTCCTATTGTGCGTGACTTACTAGGTAATGCTTTTTTATAGGTGATGGTTACCACTTAACATCAGGTAGCCATCTGCTTGTTCCATCAACTAGTTGTATAAAAAAAAACTACTAAGATATTGTTTTTTCTATATTTGTGAAGAGTTTTCATCTGTCCAAATACCACGTTTGGACGAACCTCTGACTACCCCCAGAATTAGACATTCACATAAAGTATTAAGTAAGTAGTTCTTCTAAGATCTGATGAGATATTTACCATGACTGGGGATCAAACTCTGTCGCTTACACTAGTAGCCACCCGCGTCTTCGCTCGCAGCAGTAATTGCTAACATCAATATTGAAGGCGGTTAAAATTTTTGGTATAGTTTATATTTTACTTGCTGACTCGTGCCCACTTTGCTGGGCGGTGTCAAATTTGCAATAAAATAATATTGCGGCTATAAATTGAGATGAAGGCTATCCTATCTTTTAAGTTAGATCAAACTGCACACGGTACGCAAATTTGATTGAAATCGGTTAAGTAGTTTAGGAGTCCATAGCGGACAAACAACGTGACGCGTAATTTATATATATTAAGATAACCCGTTCCTGAATATTTTTCGTGATAAAAAGTAGCCTAATCGAGGCTTCGAACTGTTCCAAGTTTCATCCAAATCGGTCTATCCAAATTCTTGGGCGTGATTGAGCCACAGACATCCTAACATCCAAACATCGCAACATTCACATTTGTATATTAGCAGAATAGTAAAATATTATAGGATTTTTGTAAATGAGACAGAATTACCACGTGTGTTCTTGGGAGTGATTGAGCCACAAACATCCTAACATCCAAATATCGCAACTTTCACATTTGTATATTAGCAGAATAGTAAGATAACATAGGATTTTTGTAAGACAGAATTACCACGTCTAATTGCATAACTAGGAATTGCCATGTACCGGATTCTCAGCGTGCTTTTGCAAGTACGCCAAGAATCCGTTATCGAATTGACACCTTGTGTCACGTTCCACACGAAGTCGAACGGTAAATGGTCTTGACCGTGTGACGTCATAGCTTTTACCCGGCGAAAGTACAACATTCCTGACACATAATTTACATTTCTGGAAGATCAGAGGGCCTGTCTGTGATTCTCGTATCATGTTGGTTATTTTTTTATATTCATATAAGTTTTATAACATGTTCTAATAATATTAAGATCTTGCCATAGTGACGGCTAATAAATCATTTTACACAGACCTATTTTTAGGGTTCCGTACCGAAAGGGTAAAACGGGACCCTATTATTAAGACTACGCTGTGCGTCTGTCTGTCTGTCTGTCCGTCTGTCACCAGGCTGTATCTCATGAACCGTGATAGTTAGACAGTTGAAATTTTCATGTATTTCTGTTGCCGCTACAACAACAAATACTAAAAAACAGAATAAAATAAATATTTAAGGGGGCTCCCATACAGTAGATAATGGTTTTTATAGATAATGGTATGGAACCCTTCGTACGCGAGTCCGACTCGCACTTGGCCGGTTTTATTTTTAAGTAAGCGTCAGCATTTTTGAATGTACGAAGAGCGCTCCTGAGCGAAGAGCTGACATTTAGAGAATTTCGTGTTTCCGTTTGATTATCCGTGTTCCACCAACACCATGTAATGAGCCAAACAAACTTGGACTAGCCCCTGATGTGAACATTGATCACGTTTATGTAACTATTTAGTTAAGAAACTGAATTTAGCTGCGTAATTTGTTGAGTCAGTTCATTAACAAGGTGAAGATTGCAATAAAAAATGTTGACAAGTTCAAATGTTTATTAAATTGCACATTTGGCATTGAGATGATGTAGGTTACTGGCTACTTAATTAAAAATAGATCCTAAAATTATTGAGATTTTAAACTACCGAATTCATAGTCCAAGGTTAAAAAGACAACTAAAACTAAAATCTTGCATAATACCTAACTGTGGTGGACTTTCCACACAGCTCTATCTAGCCCCAAACTAAGCAAAGTTTGTAATTTGGGAACAGGATAGCTGTTATTTATAACACTTATATTTATATACACTTTTTGACAATATTTTTTTTGACTTTTGTGATATTCGGGGAATTTTTGGATGACGAATCCGGCCTATGACTTTTGTTAGGTTGATGGACTTCTTTCTCTTTTCTTCTATGATTGTAAAATTGTATTTGAGTCTCCCAGGAATCCTCCTCTCTTGATCCTTATTTACCTTTTTCTGTTATGCCTACGCCTTTTTAAATTCGATTGGCACCACACTGGAGCTTCAATATTGTATGATATTACATTGTAACAAGGATCATACAAAATAATGCCGTAAGTTTGTTGCCTGTTCTTCTAGGCTTTGGTCGCGTGGAACTGGCACCTAGAGTCACCTAGCTTTAAGACGTTTCAAAGTGATCCTTGTGATTTTATTGAATACCTTTTGACTTTGACTTTGGCTATATACGTCAGGAAGCCAGTCGAGTAGGCTTCACAAACAACAAACTAAAGAATATACTACCTCGCTAAAATGTAATAGGTAGGTACTGACTTTGTCAAGTGTTATTTTATTCTCACCACCGTAGTCATTGCGTACCAAATCTGATTAGAATCCAATACTGTTACTCACTTTTACCAAACGAGCGTGGTTCTCATATTAATGGGCGGCATACCCAAATGGGGTAGACAACGGCATTTGTCACCAATTGTTGCCGTCGAATGTGTATACCGACTTCAAAAAAAAGGAGGAGGTTCGCAATTCGTCTGTTTTTTTTTTAAGTTTGTTGCCTCAGGATTTTCGACTGGGTGAACCAATTTTGATGATTCTTTTTTTATTTGAAAGCTGGTGCTTCCCGTGTGGGCCCATTTCAATGGTCATGTTCTGACATTGACATCCATGAGAAAACCATCGAAGTCGGTTTTTTTTTGCAGAAGTTATATTATATAAGCAGTTTATTAATACAGCTATTCAGTTTCAATATAAATGTTATATCTGGACGTGCCTCTGACTTACCACTCCCTTAGACATCTTTCAAGAATCTTGAGTTGGTAATGGTAATGGATCTGAGGGTATAACTACCGTACGTGGACATCAAAGTCGTGAAGCTGTTTCTGTTAATCATTTTACCTTTTAAGTCTTTTAAGTTTACTTTTTACCTAAAAAGTAAAATGATTACAGTTACAATGGATGTTTTAAACAAAAGGCAGCAAGGAAAGCTGTTAGGTTTTATAAGATTAATAAAAAGGCAAGTTTAGGTACCTAGTCGTAAAGAATCCTAGAGAAAATAATACAGAAAAGTGGCTGAAGGCAGAATAACCCTTAGGATGTCGAGAAACAGGCGTTATATGAAATAAAATTATTGCTATTTCATTTAGAATTCTACTTTGACATTGATAAGGGTAAAGAATAAATGGATATCGTATTGTGTTCATTGCCAAACAGAAACCTTTATTTCTTTATCGAAGGTCTCTCTGAGCGGTCAAAACGTGACATGGTCGCTAGGGGGGTACCTATGAGGCAGCGTTGCCAGATATTTTTTTTTTGCCAAGTCGAGGTCTTGGAATTTTTTGAGTGAAAAAAGCGGGATTCTTTCGTCGAAAGCTGGACATTGAAAAAAAACGTATTTATTCAGAAGTTTTTTAATATTTATCTTTTTATTTGAGTTCAAATTACGTTTACGTGACAATAGATAGCAAAAATAGCCATAGAAAATGTATTTTAATAAAAATATTTTATAAGATATATAATAATAAGAATATAAGATATATAATAATAAGAATAAGATATACTTATATAAAAATATTTTATATTAAAATACATGTATTTTTTTAAGATATTTTATATCAGATTTACCCTATCGTTAAATAGTTGTCGAGTCGTCGTCGAGTTATCCCCAAAAAGCGGGACTGAGCCTGTCCCGAGCGGGACATTTAATTTTAATTTAAAAATCGGGACGTCTCGCCAAAATCTGGACGTCTGGCAACGCTACTATGAGGGTATGCTTTATGTCTAGAACATTTTGTTTTATTCTTGTGAAATATAAAAAACTCAGCGTCTCTTACGAATTGGTATCATGGTAATAATACAGGTTGCACAATATTATAAAACATATACCTACCTTTCCCAAAAATTTGCAAAACCTGTTCCCATAAGCTAGTCGACAATAGATCCGATAGGGGCCACAGGTACCATAGATACCAAAGGAAGTCCTTCCAACTATTACCAGTATTGTCACAGTACAAACACAGACACAGAAACAGCCTCCGTGCGTCTGTGTGCGGCTCATTCTCATTCTTACCTGCGCCCGCGCTGCCGCTGTCTTGAAGAAAGCCTCAGTGCTGAATCGGCGGCCGACGCGATCACACCGGCCCGCCTACCATGTGGACCCTGTGACTCCAGTGTTGTGAATTTAGTGTTCAAGCACAGTGCCCGTGCGTTAACCCCAACCCTGATAGTGCATAACCGGATTTTAACCTAAGAACGCCCCGCGGCGTGGAAAAGGTGGGTCTTAGATATTATCTAGTCGTGTGTTAATTTAAGGTAATGTGAAAGTTGTGACGGCTCGGAGGAGTCTGTTGACACACTTTTGACTCAGGTGTGGTAGCTGGCAGGTGGGCGCGCCGGCTCTGTGTCAGTAATACGTGTCCGACCAAAATTCCGATCGAGAGAACCGCTTTCGGTGGAACTTTCTTCCGGAGAAACGCTAGCCCGACAGACATGTTGCAGACTAAATATTGATGTAATACAAAGGCAACGATATTCTTTTTTCAAATTATATGTAGAAACAAATGAGTATGAGTTTATATAGTTTTAATGGAGTGTGATTTTTTCAAAGCTCTAGAAACCGTCGCTCGAACGGAAGACTTCAACGCGCTCTACCGGGTAGTAATTTATATTCTGTGGCTACACGAGCCAATGACTATCGAAGTCGCCCGTTTCAATTGCTATAACAGTTCATTATTATTATTATCGAGGGTTTAAGCTTTATTTTATGACTTTATTCGAATTCTGCGAAAGATACTTTGCTTAAATTGGAAGAAACAAGTTTTAGGATGTCTGAAGATTTGATGTTTTGAAGTTTGAAAGAAAATCATCTGTAAAGATTCTCTTCTTCCCCATGAGTACTAATTCAAGCTCAAAGTATAATGTGGGAAACTTTTTACTTTTAACGAGGAAAAAGTAATTTATAAGTTATCTGTGAGAATGCAATACCCTTTTGCCAGATTACGTTTTTAATAAGAAACATAAAAGAAATCATATAAACATTCCCATAAAAAGGAGGACAACCCGAGTACGGGCACTAGTGTCGAGGTTGGACCGGTTTCCCTCCCCCCCTCACGTCGCGACGTGCTTGAGTGCATCCCTTGCATCTGCATTTTAATGAATAATGCCCTCTTTCTCGTAATACAGGTAGAATTCATGTCTGTTTGTATGTTCTTGATAAGCATTTTTGCTATCGTGTCTTTAGATAAACTTTCAACCCTCACACACACCACACAAACATTCACCTACACAACACAAACCCGAAACAGAAATGTATTTCGTTCGTTTTTCAATTATTTAAGGGGCTGACAACTATCAAACAACTTCTCGCTCGCACGTTTCGACATGTTGAAAGATATAAAATCACTAAACTCGTTTTCGAAAAATCGCAATCAACCATTTTGTGTGCAATTACATTGCACACAGTTTAGTAAAATTTTCATTTTGATCGATACAAGTTTTCCTACTTAAAAGTTTGCTTATCTACGAAAACTAGTAAAGCAAACTTTTGAGTAGGAAAACATGTATCGATCAAAATGAATTTTTTACTAAACTGTGTGCAATGTGATTGCACACAAGATGGTTGATTGCGATTTTTCGAAAATGAGTTTAGTCATTTTATATCTTTCAACATGTCGAAACGTGCGAGCGAGAGTCACATTAGCTCTTGTCTTCGCCTTAAGTTAACTAGTCTACCTACCTGCTCTGTTACTGTTTTGGACCTTTTAAAGTAGGAAGAGGCTGTTAATGTTCGCGACACAGTTTCTGAAACTTCAGCGAATTTAATTGTTTTCTACATTATCTTTTACCTACCTTATTTTAATTCCAAAACAAACTTTTTTTAAATTGAGTACCTATCACAGCCAAAAGGAACCACTTAGCAACAGGTCAGAAAAAAGTATATTTATCACAGTTATTTGAATATACAAATAGATAATATTGAAAAGAGGAATAAATTACGACGAAATCCAATTCGCACAATGACCAACTTACTTTAGTCAATTATATTAAAATTAATAAGATGCGGTGAGTCAAACACGGAAGAATTTATTATTCTTGCACATAACTTTGCAAAAACTTGCTATGAGCGAATCACTCAAATTATGATATGCCTCACAGTTCTGTTGATAGTAGCTCTGCCTCCTGCGATATAGGTCGTAGGTTCGATCCTCACCGACAACAAACATTTGTGTGATGAACACAGATGTTTGTTCCGTGTTATATTGTATTCCACGTAAGCTTTTATTGAGCCTCTTTGAGGCGCACTTAAAATCCTTTCACCACACTGTTTCGAAAGAACTAGTGACACGACAGGAAGAAGTAAGTTTTTTTAATACGGATGGCCCACCTGATATTAAGTGGTAACCATCACCTATAACAAAGCATTGCCTCGTACGTCACGCACGATAGGAATGTGCCCTACGATGCACTGCCCTGCGTTCATCAACTTCAGGCATACATATGTTAAGCCTCCTGTGCCTGTAACTACACCTGAATTTAGCGGATTTCAGGCCCATTCAAGATAGCTATTAAATCAGGAGAAAAAACGTGAAATCATTTCATTTAAAGAGTAGGGTAACTTTTTTTTTAATAAACGACTTATGCTGGTCGTTTGACGGCTCTTACAGCATTACTGGACAATAAAGTAGATTAACGCACTGATTCATTATGCCCCGAGGTTCATTAAGGCACCCATAAAAATAATGTACTGTTAAACAAAACACTTCATAAAGTTCGTTCTTTTCATTTCAGAGCTTTAATAAATATTTATTAAGAATCTTCATTCGTTACCGGTATTGAAATACAATTATAAATACTGAATAAATATTAATTCGATTTTTTTAAAACAGGAAACTCAATAAAAAATGGTTTTACATATTAAAAAGGTCACTATGGTTAACACACCAAAAGCTAGAAGAACTATTATGATGACAGCCTTCACAGCTCAGTTGGTAGTAGCTCTGCCTTCTGCGCCGTAGGCCGTGGGTTCGATCCCCACCGAGAACAAACATTTGTGTGATGTACATAGATGTTTGTTCTCTGTCTGCGTGTTATATAATACTATAAGTATGTATTTACAAAAAAAAAAGTATTTATGTAGTATATCAGCTATCTGGTTCCCATATCACAAGCTTTGGCTTAGTTTGGGGCGAGATAGTGGTGTTTGGAATGTCCACCAATATTTATTTATTTATTTAATAAGCACGTATAAAAATCATGCGAGCTCATCGAAAATTCAACTGTAACACGTTTCCATAAACTTGAAATCGTGATATTGAGTGATTTTGCACCTTTATGAAGTTCTCTAAAAGAAATAACCACATCTTTCTAGAGCATATCCCATTCAAATTGATTAGGTATATAATTACGCTGCCGAATGTAATGGAGAAAGTGTTTGGACGGAATATTAGTAGATATTTTCACTTCATCTACATAGCAAATGTTTACCCGTATGAAGAGTGTAGTTATGAAGTTATATTGCGTAACTAAAAGTAAAAATTACCGACTAGAACATCCGGAAAGATTCTAGAGTCGCATTGTGCGTTTATGTCTGCAATTATTATTTCCATGACGTTATGCTCTCCGTTATCATGAATAATAAATTAATAGTGTCCGCTTTCTAGCTATAATAATGATTGACCAATGATTCTGTAAGAATATACCTACATATACTGCGGTAGCACATTAGAGGGTATATAATCACTGGTACTAGCTAGCGGTACAATCACTTTCAATTGACGCTATACATTTAGGTTCATTGATTTAAGAGATTTTTTATCAATGTCAGATATGATGATTCGGGCTGGGTACGTCATGTAGGTATAGTAAGTTGGAAGCATGATAAAAAAATTGCAAAATCACGCAAAAAAATCATGAATTCTACAGCGAAATTACCTAACGACTTACATTGATCTACCTTTAAGAACCTCCTCATCTGTCAAACGTACGTATAGATTTTCTTTTTTTATTAGATATCATGTCCAGATTGTTTACTATCAACCTTAAAGCGAAGGCGTTATAGTTGAGTTTACATTAGCAGATGGAGTATGTAGTATCTCCACAACGGTTACTGGCCCGTTATCGACAAGCGGGTCAGACGCGTGCGCTTGTACACACTTTCAACATTAGTATACGACCTGAAATACCAATACTACGAAGAAGGATTCTTAGGATATAGATTTTTTCTGGTACAGTTTTAAATTAAATCAATACTTACTTAAGTTTTAAAAAATCATCATAAAAATATAAGGCGTAATATAAAGCGTCTGACCCCAAAATCTTAATTTAACAGTAAACCTAAAATAAAACTGAATGTAATAATTTACCTCGATCAGTCTGGCTCAATTACCAGCATGCCAACTGATAGTAGACGGTAGCACGAATCTAAAAAAAAATATACTCACAAAATCTATTTTTACCAATTTTAAATTGTTATTATTACCATACCGAATAATTCTACTAATTTCATCTCATTGAGCACCAGGTCCTGTGGCGCAACGGATAACGCGTCTGACTACGGATCAGAAGATTCCAGGTTCGAATCCTGGCAGGATCGAAAACTTTTTGTGCTTTAAACCTTTTATTTTTTTAAGTTCCGTTCATTGCATTGATAATCTTATTAAATGCTATGGTTCAAAGAAAAAAAAATAATGATAATAGTTATGTGGATATAAAATAGAACTACTGTAAATCTTATCTATCTTAATTAAAGCTCCACGCTACACAATCTAGCAATTGTTTAAATACAGTTTGAAGTGAGCACGACAAGCGCGGATTTCTGCACTATTTACAGTACAAAGACGGCTAATGAATTCGATTATCCGCTGAGAGAATCCGCTCTTCCGTTCCACACCAACTTCCGACGTTCAACGTTCTAGGCATTTTCCCTTACAACACAATCCACCACTCTTATCACAAAGAGCTAAGGTTCAAATCCTGAAGGAGTTTTAGCAACTTTGAGTAAAATGTATGATGTACCGTGACATTTTTACGAGGCGTTCACAAACCATTGAACAAAATGCTTTTGTGAGAAGGTATTTAGGTAATAAAATAAAATAAGGTATAAAACAAATTTAGTATAGCTTCAATGTTTCAAGACACTTTCTGTAAAGGACAGCTGTTCATTTCACACAATGAAGCATTAAGTACCTTCGTAACAATATTCTAGAAAAATGGAATAGCAATCAATTGCACACAATCATCAACCGCAGTAGATACCAGCAAGATACTATCTGGAACATTCCATTAAGTACACAAGCGTTTGTCTGTAGCTTCGTTCACGTAGTAGATTACCTGCCAATATAAAAAGTAATAAATTTGTAGTGTAACCATCAAATAAAATAGCATTGCCTTGTAAGTGACGAACTACAGAAAAGTACCCTACGACGCACTGCCCTGCATCTATCAACTTGAGGCATACAAATGTTAAGCCTCATGTGCCTGTAATTTCACCGGCAACCACACTCGTCGAACTGAAACACAGCAACACTGCTTGGCGGCAAAAAAAGGAATGACACAGTCTCGTCATGCTATTTTAGATCACGAATCATCCATTCCGGCTCATCCGATTTGCCGTTACAACGTGAAATTCACAAAGATTGTTAATATTCAAACGGTTCAAAATTAAAAACTGTATCCGGAAAATGGGGACATGATTTTGGAGCAAATCTTACGACGGTGCCGTCGTTGAACCACGTGTTGTATTCATATCGCACAGTATATTCACATAGCAGCTTACCAAAGACAGGTCACCATTGGTCCACTCCACATACCTACAAACTTGTTAATTTACATACAGCTTACATTTAAGAAACATATAACGGTCAAAGTGGTCAGTTGGTACGGTAAAGTGAGATGGTACGTTTTGACCTATGTTCCAATCTTATATCTTACTAAGAACTTCTGTAGGTAACTTGTGTAGGTTGCATTAAGCTTCCAAGGCAGTTGATTATGCGTACTGTACTGATAGTTCTGTGTCCAACTCTTCAAATTCGTCATTATCATTCTACAAGTTTGAATCGTTAAACATAATGCAATTCTCCTCATTGTCATTAAAGTTCTCAAATATGGCGGAATGTGCAAAATTTAACCCACAATCAGCTTTTTGCCATATTCTCAAACAGACGTAGCATTACGCTTGCACGCCCGCGCGCCCCCAGAGTAACATTCATATGTAGCAAATCTGAATATTGCACCAAATTGCGCTTTGTGCTTTGAGATGAAGTTTACTCAGCATTAGAACTCACATTTGAGTTATCAGCGTGGAATTGTTTAAGAAAACGCTGCCATTTCCTTAGTAATCTGAACCTGTTCAAATAAATCTGCATTGTTTGTGAAGTTGTTCCCCCTCTTCAAGATTTCTACGTGAAATGCGGTATTTTAAGTCGACGTTTGATCTTAACTTCAAATGAACAGCGAGATTTCGATTGTAAAATAAATGACTAGTTACTTTTTAAAATGTTAGCAGATGAAAACAAAATACATACTATAATCTTGTAGTTAAAGAGGCCTTCGTGGAATAAGCTACCAGAAAATCTAGTGTGAATAAAAGATCAAAAGCATTTTTGTCAACATTACCAGCAGTTTACTGTTTGTTTTTAAATAATTACCTACTAGCCTTTCATAGGTAACTAATGTGCTTTTTTTGCTCTGCTCCTCATAATTTACCCACTACCTTTTTGCAGTCAAAAACCAGTTTAAGTCAAGGAAGTATAGGTCAAGCAGGCGCTTGTATATCTAGAAGCAGCTTTAAGCCGCGTAGAGCCAGATCTCCCTTCACAATGTGACCTTGAACAAACGCAAGGCTTGTCGCTCGCATAAGGAATGCGACCACAGCTCTTTGTTGACGAAGCTTATAGATAAATTCCTTGATAAATTGTTGACCCCAATGCTAAGGACGTTTTCTCTAGCGAGAGACAAAGATAATAAGATAATTTATAGGAATATGACTCAGGCTTTTATCGCGAGATTCGTTTCGCATACAAAAGCAACCCCCGAATAGGGCTCGGAAATTAACAGTCAAATGGGTCGCAACAATAGATTATAATCCAAAAAAAATCGTTTGCGTTTTGATCCTGTTTAAAGTATATTATTAGACCCGTAAAAATATAGAACCAGGACTTATGTACAAGTCCTAACATTTGTACGTATGCAATTAGAGCCGTAAAAATATAGAACCAGGTAAATAAGTCCTAAAATTTGTATGTACACAAAATGATTTTATTTATTAGGGAATTCTACTATGCTAAATAAAAATAAAATCCTACCACACGTCTCAATGAAAATCAGGAATATTATGGCTGCCATAATCAATACCTGTTAAACAGAAAACAAATCAGCTGTACCAATATTTTGCACGGCTTTTGAACAATGTATTGCCTACATTCGGCCTCAAACATGAATGCGCCGTAGCTATTGCCAAATGAAGCAGTCAGGTGGGAAGCTCATAATTGACACAGTGAACACCAAATTGTTGGTGTCAATTAAATGGTGCAATTGATTTTTACTATCTCTATCAAGTTTAGTTCAGTAACCGGTTGAATTTGGCTAGATCTAGCGAAATCATTATGGAATCGGCAATTCTAAATCCTATCAATACTACATGGTTATTTTAAAAATAAATAAATTAAATATTCCTGTTTCATTTTCCTTTTATTATATTCAGACCATAACCTCGTTGGTCGCCTCGTTTATTTATAAGTAGGTGCCTGTGCCTGTCCATTTTTGTATCATTCTAGGAAATAGATTGAGGACATCCGGAATGTGGGGAGAATAATAAATAGATTTCTTTACAGTCGTGCTTACTTATAGCACACATGACTGCAGTAACTACTTATTTCAATAATTAGGTTTCAGTAAGTTTATTAAAGTGTATGAGAGATTTTATTTTATTTATTTAACAAAATCCACAGCTCTTTATTTATATAAAAGGTAACAAATGAGTATAGCTAAAAGCCAATAACGGATTTACATTTTATAACAGAAACTGGTAATATAAACGACTATCACTAAACTAATTCATGACTTAAAATAATAAATTGTATTTAAAGTGTGTATTGAGTATGAATGATATATAAGATTTATATCTTTCAAGCATTGTCGACACCTTATAAATGAACACAAAGACATGTTGTAATCGCTGCTACCCAAACAATATTAAACATACAAACAGAAATGTTATTGTGCTCAGATGTATAGATACACAGCTATACGTGTAGTCCCAACATGGCGTAGGCAAGGCAGGCAATCAAAATACCGTCGCCAAGACTATATTGCATAAAGTTATTCTAAAGCATGTCCTCACAATATCACAAAGCAAGTACCTACGTACACCGCAATCTTAATAGAATGAAATCTCTGCACTGACTAACTTTACAGATTTGGCATAAGTTATTATTTGACCTTTGTACCATGTAAATTGGATGCTAGCCAACTATGTACCTATATAAGGTAGGTCGCAAACATTTTCAAAGCCACTGAAAATTTCATTTAATGAAGTCAATCATTTTAAAATAGCGTTTATACTTGAAAGGGTTTCATATGTGTGTCCAGTAACTACCTATAGAAATGAGACTAATGTCACCAAGGTAAAGAATGTTTCTTCCCGTTATTAAAGGGTAAGAAATTAATCAGATACTAGTAAAGATAGTTACTTTTGTCCCTTATTCTAATACCGCACTAACTAATAGATTCCCTTAAATAGGGGTGTGGATGCCCCTGAAACTGCATATAAATAATTTACAAGAGATGGTAAGGCCTAAACATAAACTGGCCTTACTTGCAAACACGTTCTGAAGATTTTTTACTATGCTAAGTAGAACTGAATGTCAAGTCATCTTCGGTATCTAGAGCAAAATACTATCGACCGACTATCGAAAATCAAAGCGTAGGCATCGCTAATTCGGAAAGCCTGAACCTAAGGTCATCCATAAAAGCCGGCTTACCAGAGCCGTTTCCGATTCTCTACGACCGTGAACGGCACAGTAGAAAAAAACATATATAAAAACTCTAGTTGAAACGGTTGTTACAAAACGTGAAATCAAACCGACTGAGCCGGTTGTCCGTCTTTGAGTAAAATCGTTGCCAGGTTTTCATTGCAATCAAGTTCCTGGCATGCCTCCTCACCTTTGGCCATTATCTGCAGCGTTGTTATTGCATATTCCAGTGTTCTATTTCGAAACGATAGCTGCGAAGCAATATTGCTTGTATGCTTCACTCTCTCCAAACTCAGTAGGTATATGTTTTGAATAGGTCATTCCGAAAAAATATCTCTGAATTTAAAAATGGAAGAAATTATTTTAGATTTATGCATTTTTGTTTCTACCTGGATTATACTAAGCAAAAAGTGTTTTTTTTTTCAAAGAAGCTGGGTAGGTAGGTCATAATAATTACAATTTTACAATAAATATGCGTGTGACCACAAATAAATCTAAAAACATTACTATGCTCACGTAATGTTTCGTGCTGTGCTGATTTCATAAGGAATTACAAATGACAATACGCACGCACATTACTAACCGCAGAATTGATTTGTACCTTTGTAAGTAAGTTTACTCAAATGACAATAATCAATTTTGCATTTAAATCGAAACCCAAATAGTAGTAATACAATTTCAAAAGCTGCTCGTTAGAAAAATTTTCTAAATCAAAGTAAAAATTCAAATTTTGGAACCAGATGGTTCTATATTTCAATACTGTATTAATAGTATCGAAATACGACAGGCTTTGTAGAGAGAACAGCTCACGCACGTTCATGTATCTACTATAGACTAGGTAGGTACGTGTTAATAAACAGCACCAAAGTAAACTACCTAATAAAGTGATCGAATAATGTTCATTCAGCAGATATCTTTAGATACTGGTAATTAATCACATTCCTTACTTACTTTTTGCTGTGCCTAAGCCTAAACACCAGTGTGTTGAAAGCAAATAACTGAGAAAGAATGTTAAGACAAATATTATCACGTATGTAATCGATGGCCACTCCTCGCTTGTACGTGACTTCCATCCTTTAAGCTTGTTTTTGCTATTTTCTTCTAATATTATCCCTACTGTTTGTGTTGTACCAAACCTACTGTATTTGAACTCGCGATGTTCTCATTTATTTCTTCTGAAATATCGTTTGTATTTCGAATCCAGGCCACGCAGCATTCTCAGTGAAATTTTAGGTATTTTCTTGGGCAGATCTTGCCAATTAACCTTTAGGCAATAACTAATCTATCAGCAATAAAGTCCTTTGGTTGATCGGAACAGAAATGGCAGGATAAACTTGGTAGATTTCTATCTAAATTAGTAGGTTCTGTCAATTGGTTAAGGGCGGGTTAAGGGCGGTAATAACTAAAGCAGAGTTATTTAATTGGATAAGGATAGTACACATTTTGATTGAATCCACCGTTAATATAATGATAAAATTAAAAAAATATAAAAAGTTACTTGAACCCTACTAGCTATAGAGTTTTAAGTACAACATGATTTAATATTGATAGTTACAATGTTTAACATTCCACCAACGCGTTACAGTGGTCGTCTGAATAATAAAACACTAACACTTCACAGTCATTCACGTAAGAAAACCAGGTGATATCACCACTTTCCAACGCTGGCAGAATACAAAGCCTACGCCTAAATGTTGGTGTTCAAAGAAAAATCAACACAGTGAGCAAGAAAGCACTGAAAATGTGTTGTTTAAAAGATGGAAACAATTAAAGACACTGAATGAACCGTAGATCTAGAGGAAAATAACAATAAAGCTCTGTTTATCGTTGTTGAGAAAGTGAAAAACAGTATGGTTAAAAAATATCTGTGCCAAACCCAGATAATAGTTGAAATAATGCTGCATTGCTCTTTAAAAATGTTATCAATTTAAAAATATTTTGTTGCAGTTCTGAGATCATGCAATTCCGGTTCCGAAAAACCTAAAAAGCTTACGAAATTTTATTACCCATCAATGGCAATACATTTTTTTCCATAACAACAAAACATGCCTCAAGTTACCTTGAATCATTTTATTACCCAACGTAATAAATGTTATTCTTCATTGCCCACACACATCAATTAAAAAATATTTGATTGTTCTGCCATTTGGCTTGTACAAAATGTATACCTACATGTAGTAAACCTTTGTTTTTGTCATTCCATCCTCAACGGATAGTCACGCTTATATTGCAGACACGTTGGGGTCCAACCAAACTGCTACACGCAAACAATTAAAATTTACAAAATAGTTCAGTGTTCGGTTTGGACATACGTATATTATACGTTCGAGAAATCTTTAATGATTTTACTTAGTATAGCTTTCGCAATATGTTTGTGAACTTTCTTTTGATAAAAGGTCTTATACACTACCAACATTTCTTTTGCAGTTAATCTTGAATGAACGAATGGACACTATGAATGAGACTTAATTTTTACTTAATTCGAAAACTTTTAAGCTACTGTATTCAATTTTTAGTTAACATTTGACAAGCAGTTCTTAACGATAGTGTCTTGAATGTCGCATCTCATACCATCCACCTTTGCTCCTCTCGCAATCCTTGAAGGCGAAGACAAAAGCTAATGTATATACGACATGTTGAAAGATATAAACACACTAAACCCATTTTGGAAAAATCGCAATCAACCATTTTGCGTGCAATCACATTGCGTTCCAAAATGGGTATAGTGATTTTATATCTTTCAACGTGTCGAAACGTGCGAGCGAGAGGTACACTAGCTCTTGTCCTCACTTTAAGGCTGATGCACACAATAGAAGTTTTGCTGGCTAACTGCCAATCCGCACTGCAACATCCATGCAGAACTGTATAATCTTTTTAAAACATTAAAGTGACTTTATCCTCCGCGAAGTTATAATTCTCTTAATATTTCAGAAACTTCCTAAGTTACTAGAGAAATTCAGTCAGAATTGTGAGGCGTTACTGTTATAAATAGTGTAAGAAGCTCAGTCAGGCATAAAAGATTTCAACGTTACCGAGTTTTATATTTAAAGGTTTACTAATATTAACAAATAGGGACATATAAATAAGGGTTTTCAATTTTATAAGAACCGCTACTAGCACCGCTAGCTACATTGAAGAACTCTCCATTGTAAGTGCAAGCTGAAGCTCTCCACGCCCGATCAAAGACATTGCAATACTCTTTACAATACAAAAGTATCGAAACTTTTTGAACCTGTATTTCGTTTAGCCTTGGTTTAAAAATCTTTATTGCAGTTCTATATAGTTTTATATATTTTCTTTTGTTCGCAGTGCTTATTCTCAGCAATATAAAAACAGCTATTCTGTACCGCTGTAGTTATTAATAACATAAAAAAAACACAATATAACAAAATATAGTAAAAACATATAAGTAGATTCAGCAGTGTG
The DNA here is from genome assembly GCA_932294275.1 of Chloroclysta siterata. Lineage (NCBI taxonomy): Eukaryota > Metazoa > Arthropoda > Insecta > Lepidoptera > Geometridae > Chloroclysta > Chloroclysta siterata. The sequence continues at coordinate 19,434,276 of OW028595.1, read as the reverse complement.
TGTTCAGTGATTCAGATTCCCTATATTCACGTTTTCTATGTAATTTTTGACTTAATAGTTTATTTTTCAAAGCCAAGCACGTAAAGTAAACTCCTCGTTTTCAGCAGGTAGGCACGAAGCTACAAAGTGCCTTTAAACGTTTACAATACTCACAAAACGTGCCAAATCAGCTTCCACATTGTGAATAAAGTACAATATAGCAGACTCCGCGGAAGTCTGTACGCAAGGTCGGCTGTTTGATAAGTCAGCATAAATTAAAACAAAACAAAGTAAAATTATGCAACATAAGGCAACTAAACAATATCAATATACAAATCGTATAGTTTTTATTTATTTGCTTTTTTACGCATTGATGTAAATGACTGTGTGTTTAAAAATAAACCTTAATTCAAAAACCAGTTTACGTTGGTACCTGAAAATGCAATCAATGTAAATAAATCGAGGGCACAAAAAGAACCACAAAAGCCCGGGCTACATATCTTCGGAACCTTGATCTTTTGCCTTACGGATCTCACCGGTTGGTTTCGAAACGTCGAAGCCTCGAATCCACTTGAATAATTTCCGAATGATAGTTGAGTACCAACCGTTTATTTAATCGAATAAAAGCAGAAGGTAAAGATGTAACAATTTAAGATGAAATGATTGATTATGCAAACTGATCAAGAATATTCAATTTGAATATGAATTAAATTAAGGCGAGTGGCTTCAAAATCCACGCCAGGTCTTTTTTAGTATTGGAATGAGATTGCTAAAGTGATTTCGGTAAACCAACTAAATTATTCCGATACTCAGGTGAAATTCAACCATTTTGATTTATAATGAAAGGATTTTAAAAATTTAGTTTTTTTGTAGAGTAGGTCAATTATTATAAAAATAACCACCATTATTTATTATATTTATACTTGATAAGGTAGATATAGTAATGACTCTAGAGATATTTCTTCAAGGATTCTGAATTGATTGCATGACTCATAGCGCGATGAATGTATAATTAACATAACCACGACTTATGACACAACAATCACAAGTACACTATTGGCTATAGATATCCAATAAATTATTGTCTTAATTTGCCACTCTAGCAAGTCCACTGCTGGAAGATATATTTTCTATATAAAATACGAAGGATAAACAAGCAGGTAAGTAGTTCTTTTATAAAAATAAAATATAGTGATTTCATCAAGCCCTTATCCGGCCGTTGGCTCTTGAAAAGCGGATGTGCCAAATCAAAACAAAACCGTGCTAAAACGTGAAAGCGCGAATCCTTTCAGTGGCTCCACAAAACACTGGGCATCGTCTCGGGCTGTCTCGTTAGCTCCATTCACCCTCACTGTACTAGCTCTTGAGAGTCACAATGACGTATTGGAACCAGTAGCTTGGCTTCGGACCATTACTCACCGAGAAAATATAGCAGAAGAATGATTTTTAACATTGTATAATATTGTTAATATAATTTTTATAAGAAATCTTACCATTTCATTTATGGATAGGTAAGACTTATCTTACGTTTTAACCAAACCTAAATCGTAAGCACTTTTCAAGAAACTAAAAGTCGTGTTTGTGACGCCTAAAGAAACACAGAAAGACTCTTAATTTTCGTACAAGATTCGTTTCGATTCAAAGCTAAGCACTGGTTGTCAATGAGCTTACTGTGCGCTTGCCGGTACAGCAGTGTCCTAGAATATAGGAATAGGACTTTTTGTGTTGCTCGTTCGACTGCTGGCTTTCATTTTCGCTACCCAACTAGGTTTACGTATTCTGATGAACTGTGTAAAGGCTATCCTTCTTGTCAGTGGGGACACTATTCATACTGGCACGTTGCTCTTTTTGTGCACTGGCTCTCACTATTTTGAGGTGTTTTCATTCGCCATTTGTTCACGGTTTTCAACCATTATATAAAATTGTAACCACGATTAAAAACTAAATAAGTAGACATTTTCTCTATATTATCACTAAGACAAAGAGAACCTGTAAGACCGAAGATGACATTGTGTCAATCGCGGGAAGGAAAAACAGAACTCAAAATGTCCAAAATAAATGCTTTTTCTTTCTTTCTTTCTTTCAAAATTAAACGTCCTAGTATTTTTTATATGGGAGATGTTTATATCTAGCAGTGGACTTTTTCAGATTTATAATAATACACCAGACTTAGTTATAAGCCTCTTGAGTACTCTTTTCGTAAAACAATAGATTTGTAATGAATACAGTATTGTATCATGACAAAGGTTTTTATATCGGTCCAGCATAGTATTCTGTATGCTTCCAATGTCTAACGTCAACACGGATGATAGATACCCCAGCATAAAAGGACACCGATGATTAATGTGAATGATGTATCATGTCCTATTTCATCGGAAACCCATCCAGTGGATGATCCATTAATTCATTTGGATAATCTGAATACATGAAAATAGATGTGCTACAATCGATAACATTTTGATAGCGACACAACACAATTAATTTGTGGTTTAAAGTAACCAGTGACCAGATAGATGCATATTTTATTAATAAAACATTAAAGATAAATACACTATAGGTAAAATTAAAAAAAAAAAAGTATTTATTATCTCTTCACAAAAGTATTGTTTAGCTCATGCATATAAAACCTGTGTTATAGGTCACTGAAATGAAAGAGTATATAATATACAGAACGATATGATAGGCCATATATTGGTTATTTAAATGAAATGACTAATAAAATTTCCTAATTTTGGGTAACATCGTCATGATACTTAAAAATGCTTACTCGTTTACCTTGTAAATAACTTCTTACAACCGTTCGTATCCTCCTAATTTGGAATAAGTATTACATACAGTAAACTATTCAGAATTGGATCTCTCTGTCCAGTTCACTTTGGGTTTTTGTTTGATACTTTGGAAGCAGAAAACAAATTATATACTTTTACCACTATTTTCAATTCAATTCCCATCAAGTTCATACCAACATTTGTGTGATGAAAATGTAGTTGTGCTACATCTGGGTGTCATGAATCGTACCTAACCCTAAAAATTATATAAGTTATTTCGTTCCTATAGTTTATTATTCCTATACTTTGTTTAGTTTTTGTGGCGTTAAGTAAAATTTCTGCCATCATCTAATACATATTTTACTAATGAAAACATACTTACCAAAACTTGTAGAATAATATAGGGGTTGCATCTGTCCAAAATAACTGCACTGTACATCAAAAATTTAATTTTAAGCTTTGGCAAAAGATTTTAGGGATCCGATAACTAAGGTCAAACAAATTCTCGAAAATCCCAAACCAGCCAGGTAAAAGGATGTCCTTTTAATTTGGCCAAAGAGTCACGGATTATGACACAAAAGGAACCCTGGTGAGTCAAACGAAGCAGGTAGAACCTTTTTACAACCACAGGAATGATAAGCTATGTAATGAAAAGACATGCTAAATATTTCTGCGTATCAGGAGAGCGTTTCGGTAAAATTTCTCGTTAACCAGAGAAGTTGTAAATCATCTTGTTCGAAACTTGGACCTGTTTGTAGTAAAAAAATCTCGCGCACTTAAAAAAAAGTTTATCATTGGACAACTTTCGGAATATTTTCTGAATTTCTTCAATGTAAAAACTGATTTTAGGTGTGAAAGGGGTTGTAAGATTGTTGTATGGAGCTTGGCTATAGGCCAATATTCATTGACATGTCCGCCGAAACATGTTATTTTTTTAATCTCTTTTGGTAAAATTTCCACCCTTTCTTTATTTTGTGTCTTCTGCAAGTTTAACCAATTATGTTCTAGATATTGAAGTAAAAGCCGATGCTTTGCATGTCCCAGGAGCGTCCGTTATTACTGACACACAGACACGAACATCAATCAACATCTGCGATGAGTTTTTGCGAAGTGTGCAAACTCCCGTTCGAACATAACAGTGCTCAGATGATTATAGAACAGAAAAATCTGCAGAAATCATCGAAATTATGCGATGCAGAGATGATAATTATAATGATACGAACAGTTTATCTACATCGCATTGCAATGGTAATATCAGACAACAGAAGAATTTAATAAGTAATACAATATTTTTTATTAAGACATCGTTGTATCGTCAATAGGACTATTATTTTTCTTTATTATACGGTTCTTGTAGTAGGTATAATTGTTTAAATATTCATTTCATAGCGTTGTGCGAAATATTTGCGAAATATGACACAATTCAGTACACAGCACTATTTTATTCTTGCTTTTCGAACTTTCTAATGGATTCAAAAATTACAATAACTAAATACTATTTAAGCCTTATTAGTGGAAAAATATACCAATTGCATTTACTTAAAACTTGGTAGAACAGTTTCCGCCATTCTGTTATTAAAATTATGTGTACCTAGACCTACTAAGTCTTACTCGTATCACGGTGTACGTCAATCTAATTAGGTCTATGTGCTACCTATCTATGCTATCATTATTAGGTTTAGTAGGTGGTTCACCTATTTACAATCAAGCTAGTTTATTAATAACGAATACTGCACCCACTTACTCGTACATACTTACCGACGAGGTGGTTAGCTAGTGCCGGTTTTAGACCAAACTGACTTGCTTAATACCAAAACTAGTTTGTCGTTCGAGCGACAACATTTTAGATCAACACTATCGCGATTTTCAATTACTATTTCGGTCTTACGAAATTTTCATAGCTTAGTATTGAGCAATTGGTCGGTTATATTTTTAGTAGTGTTCCTTATGGAATTTCTAAAACGGTACGATGCGATGGAGTGAAATGAGTGAAGCCCGTTATCCTCTTTCATGTTCATACAGTTTTACGTAGCTTTATAGATAATTATAAAGTCAAGCAAATTTTAAGGACACAGCGGAAATACCATATTTTTTTTTCGAAAATGATCTTTATTGTACCTACTCTAAATAAAATATTAACTTCATTTAGATCTTATGCTGAGCGATATGTCCAAATATACTATAAAGCATAAAAGTTGTCGTGCTTGACTCATAATTTCCCTTATAATTTTTGCTAGGAAGTTGAGTTTTGCAAGGTTTCACACCTGGCACTACAGGTGCGTCAGTTGCGACTACCAAGATAAATGCAAACGCATTTACTCAATAAATTGTGGAAAGTTTCATGACATAAAACAGCATCGGTATTTCTATTAAGAGGGCACTAGAAGCCACAACACACAGTGTCGTTCAACCTGATCGCGTCATTGTCACGTTTTCACTTTTGCCATAAAACATTTTCCGCAAACTCCTTGTGAAGTGGCTGTGAGCACAAAAACGCGCGAAACGCGGCCGCAGATGCATCCGCGCTGCGTTTGAATAACAATGCGGAATACGTTAAAACTTTATTTTTTTTGTACACAAATGATTTACACAAAAAAGATATGATAATCATGTACAAAGGCGAGCTTAACCCTAGATAGAGTTTTCTTCCAGAAAATCTTAGAGGATAGAGAGACTGATTATAGAAGTAAGAAGTATTAAAAAAAACACAATGAAAAAGCAGATAGGAGAATCAATATAAAAGTAAGAGAAATCCTAATAAATGAGATACGTATTATATACAAAATAAATAATAAATATATATTAATTTCAATACCTAATATAATAACTATTCATATAGATAGACTTATTTTTTATTTTAAGAGTAGTAGAGCTCTTTCTGAAGGGCTCGTCCTGGGAAGTACTACCACCACGCCTTTTTCTGCCGCCAAGCAGCGTTGCTGTGTTTCGGTTTGAAGAGTGTGGTTGCCAGTGTAATTACAGGCACATGAGGCTTAACATCTGTATGCCTCAAGTTGATGGACGCAAGGCAGTGCATCGTAGGGCACGTTCCTTTCGTGCGTGACTTGCGAGGCAATGCTTTGTTATAGGTGATGGTTACCGCTTAACATCAGGTGGGCCATATGCTTGTTCCATGAGCTAGTTACATTAAAAAAAAAAAAAAACTTATAAAATATCATGTTCTTCTCGAGCTTGATGGACCAATTTTTGTTTCAATGCTCTTGTTTTAGTTGAAGTTTACAAAATGGTGTAAGTAAATGCAATACTAAGCACATGGCGCACAGCACTCTACCTGGAACTGGTTACATAAGTAAATTTTACCACGTAGACATAATTATCAATGTCCAAAGTTTTGCGGAAAGTGCTATTAGAAAGGAAACGCGAACTCCGAGCTACATGGAATGCAACAAAACATGGAATACCTAGTTCCCTATAACATTAAGCTTTTTGAGAAAATGTCCACCTCATTGCTGTAGTGGTAAATGACGCTAATGCGTAAACGTCGCCGTCGTCGGCAGTCGTTAAGGCTTACGCCATTTCCATAGTAAGTATTGCTAAGCGTTTATCGTGCTACGCTTACACTCAATAGGCGTTGTCTGAGCTGTTATCCTATTTCTGAGCGTAGCCGATTGGCCAATTGTTATTTGTGTCATGTAGAGCCAGCGAGAGCTAAATGCGTAAAACTAACGGTTTCGGTTCACTGAACGGAAAGCGTGGCCACTAATAATAATTGCCACCTGCTTTTAAGGGGAGTTTGTGGACCAAATAAGGGGCTTAAGCACCTATAGAATATACAGGTATTGCAGCCTCAAAAAAGTTTCCAAATCAATTTCACTCGATACGTGATTTGAAGTGCAAAAACGCTGTAATTTATTTGTTGCCCATTTAAGAACGTATACGTTGTTTAACCCCGTTTTAAAAACATGATTTTTCTCCGTGACACACGATTTTTGTGACTCATATACTTTATCTGTAACACAACTGGTTCATTTTATTACCATCCCCGAAATGCAAGAATTTGTTACAAAACCATTTCCGAAGCCAACATTTTAGAAGGATACCAAACACGTTTCGGTTATATTTAATTTGTCTGTCTTCTGTGTCATCGTCCGCTTGCGTGTCTTCATGTACCTAAGTAGATAGATAGACCTACTGGTTGTTGAAACTAGGTTTCTGTGGATCTAGGCAGCCAGACAGGCTTTGCGATCAAATGCGATTCAGCACGGAGAATTTCTTCTACATCACAATTTATATTTTGTATTATAAAATTTTGCGTCTATTAAACACCAACTTTTACTTTTCGGGTCGTGACTCAACAGAGTAAACAGAAACGCCGTCGAGTAAAATAACTACGCAACAGTGCAGGTTGTGCGAAAGCATTGTACGGTCAACTACCCTGTAATTATGGGTCGCTTGCACCGTTATCTATTATTTATACAGACTGCAGGTAGAATTCTTCGGTCACAGTTCTTTCCTTCTTTGAAGCTTCCTCCCCCATCGGTATACTTAGCTTGTTATTTGACTGTGTTGTTATGTACAGGTATAAAATTGTACAAAATACGCACCTACAATTTTGCATCCCCAGTTATGGCGTAACGAAAGATTTTTAAATGCGCCTTCTTTCGAGCACTTGGCACATGTTATAGAACTTTTCAGGTTCTACAACATGCCGGTTTCCTCACGATGTTTTCCTTCACCGTTTGAGAGTACTGTCACTGTGCACATACATTTTTGAACAGAAAAACTTATTGGTACACGACTGGTTTCGGACCCACGACCTCGGAAGGTGGGGGCCGCTACCACTAGACCACCAGTGCTCTGCTATATGCTAGTGTGTATTTTAAAGCCTCAGAATCGTTCTCAGAAGAAGTTGTTAAGCGGTAAACTTCTTCAAGGCAAAGGTGACGATGATGAGTTTATGTAAGTTATGTTTTCACAAGACCCTTGTGAAATCTCTCACTGAAATATCTACAAATAATCACAGAATCAAAAGTTAAATAGCTCCTATGCAGCAAAAACAAGGCGATCTTGGCAAAACAAACTGATTGTGTACCTGCCGATGAAACTACTAAGTAAACTAAAAATACTTTTACTTCGACCGTACCCCGTTCAACGAGTTTCCACTATTGACTTCCTATTTTCTAACGAGATTTTTTTCTGATACGAGAGGAGTATCTAGGCCTTCTGCGCACTGGAAAAATACAAGTTTCAATACGCATTACCTACTTCGAGCTTTATACTAGTAGAACTCGAAAGGGTAATGAACTTAAAATGTATGCAATGGCAGAGCTAAATCGATTATCTGAATTAATTTTAAGTTTTATTAAAATATATAAAAATACATAATATAAAACAGGACAGGATAAACAAGTTATTACAAGACAACGATCGGCCCGAAGCAATAATGGTTCAAGCAACAACTAACTTGAAATCGTATTGTATTGCGAACTACGACTTTTAGAAACTTTGTCTGTCTGAACCAACAGTTACCTACAACTTTATCACTTCTTGGTTCAACATTATGGTATCATCACTGGTGTCGACATCTAATATTACCAACTTTATTCCCTGTCCACATCGCATGGTAACCTGAGCAAGTTTTTAAATCAGATACCTACCTAAATGCAATTATTGGTGACTGGAAAAACGCCCCCCAACAGAATGTAATCGTTCCTACATTGTAAAGATTGCAGGAAGTCGGTGGATGGAGAGGGCTCCTTCTACCTAGAATGTATAGGGGAGGCCCCTGCCACCAGTTCTTCAAACTGATATAACGGATAAACTCTTGCAATACCAAAGGTCTTCTTGTCCGTTTCATTGGCTACAAACAAAAGCTTCTACACCACTGCCTGAAGACACATTAAGATATATCATGTATTTTGTTCTGTTAAAAATAAAGTTTTTCTATGTTTTTGTCAGGAAACGTGAAACGAAAGTGCCAGAACAATGCATACAACGTCTATAACTTTCCCGCGGTTCACTAATCACCAACCAGTCACCAAAAGAATACTAGACGTGATAATCGTTTGCAATGCTTCTTATACCACCGCTTACGGACTGGTTACAGTAATCACCGGTTAAGATAACCACTCAAATACGGCATACATTAATACATTATAAGTTTTTATTTACAGAAGTTTATCATTTTTTATTCGCAAGACTCGAAATAGTAGCAAAGCAAAGTTCAGATCATGCCTGTTTCATATAAGAGTAAGCGGAGACCACGGATTTTCATTTGCAGGGTAACTATTATATAGTATGGAGTTGGTTAAACTAAACAGTCGTTTAACGTCTAGTTTATGTGTTTGTGAACACCAACTCAGTACATACCTACAAACGAAAACGACATACTGACCGACAAAGTCCTTTAAACCCTGTCTGCGGAAACACTACTTAGTGACCGATGGGAGCTTTCTCGTTGTTAATGATTCCCTTCTAAAGTGCCTTTTTACGAGCTTTTATTCAGCTTGCTGTGTTGTTTATGTTAGTGACTGCAACTGTTGTTCTAAAACAAATTGATTCACCTTTCTATTTTGTTGAATGCCTAAAAATACGACCGATCGTACGATTGCGTAACTGCTATCTCAGTTGACACTTGAATGAGCAGTGACTTGAACTTCTCTTGATATTTTTAAATGATGGCTTGTAGATATCTATTCAAAATTATTGAACCAGTCGAACTCGCTGCCTTCGACTGGTAACGCGCCACCTTTCTCGCCAGTTAAAGATATGAAATAAAGATCGTTCACGATGGTATAGCTCTCTTTCACACGAGCTCTGAATATTTATGTTGCGTCCATCGCCTTACAAGGAGGGAGGGTTAGAAAAAGCGGTAACTGTAAAACAGTCAATGGACGACTGACACTGACAATGGGACGCCAACCGACGCTCCGTTTAAAGGCGTCACGTATCGTACGTGTAGTTTGGCGTACGAAGTCGGCACGTACAGACTTTCCACCGCAACACAAACATAGAAACAAATGAGTCGTCGGCTGCAGGTTTTATTCGTGGTTCTTTATATTTACTACTGTTTCTACGCGTTTTTTCCTCCAGGAAAAGTCTGTTTTTGTATTCCGCAGATACTTTTTGTACCTGATGTTTCTACTAAGTTTGCTGGCACAACTTTATACAACATATCCTGGCTTTATTTTATTTCTTAGAATTAATTGACTGACCATCCAGAGGACTTGCATATTAAAAATATAATATAATCCTACTATCCTAGTATGGATGTTTGTTACTTTTTCACGTAAAAACTACTGAATGGATTTTAATGAAACTTTACAATAATAAGGGCCGGTTTCACCGCACGCTCTGTTAGTTACTAATCAAGGATTAAAAGACCGTTAAATCTAACCTTAGCTGTCAAACACGTACATTTTGACATATTTAACGGCCCTTTAATCCTTTGTTAATTTAACAGAGCATGGTGAAACCGGCCCTTAAGCTTATACATCAGAATAACAAAGAGGCTACAATTTAAAAAGATATTATGTGACTAATCCTGCGCAGACGAAGTCTCGGGCACCAGCTTGTTAAAAATATAAAAAGTACTAACTAAAGTATCAACACTAATACTGTAAATATTAAATATGTGGGTATTAAGTAAACATGAAACTACTACTAATTAATTCCTGTACGTAACCCAGTTTTTCTCACCAGTTATCTCGTATACGATGGCAATACTGTCGTAATCGCGGTAACCGCTTCCGCCATCTTGACTACGTTCCGTTACACGCACGAGCTCGAAGCGATTCTATTCGCGGATCACTCACTAGATTTAGTGTTGTGTTGTGTGAGGAAAGCAATTTGCTGATTAATATCTCAAATCAAATGCTTCTAGACCAGCTAACACTGTACTTACGGCCAGTTTCTTAAATCCCGATCAAAACTAATCGGATGTCAAGTCACTTGCTATCTCTATCTAATTCGATGTATTAGCTGAAATGGCGAGTTACTTGACATCCGATTAGTTTTGATCGAGCTTTCAGAAATCGTCCGTTAGTCTTGCTTATTAATTGCTAACCTATTAATATGAATCTATAATATACAAGGTGTTCCATAAGTTGTGTATATACATACATTTATATATACATTTTAGCCTGGTAGGTATTGAACTTTTGTATGAAACAGCTGTTTTTTTTTCGCGTTCACAGTGTTGGTTCCTTAGAAAAAGTTGTTCATATTGATGGGTACTTTAGCCCCCTGAAGTTTATATACACAACTTATGGAACACCTTGTATATATCTACCGTGCCTGGGGATCACAGTCGTGAAGCTATATCAAATTTTCTCAAAATTAGCAAGCACGCTTACGAAATAGCAATAATTTGGAATGTGGAATTTTTAAATTGTGGGTCAAAACTAATAATTACCGTTTATGGAGACGTGTGTTTATATAAACAATCACACTTACGTAAACTGAGACGGATTATTTCACTTGTAAACGATAAAATCTTCATTGTGCGAACTTTGCTTCACGTTGCATAATTGCTATTACATGTAGGCATTTCTTACGTACCGCACCTATGTTGTAAATTCTTGCTAAGGTCAGTAGGATGGCAAGTCACCACTATACAAGGTGTTCTACTTGTATTCAAAACTTGAGGGGGTAAAGTACCCACCAATATTACATACAAGTATTGGAACACCTTGTATAACACAAATAATAACTAACTAAAAAAAATTGACTTACGACTGTAACGTCCTGGCAAAGTAAACGTCTCAGATCTTTGACCTAGAACCTCATTTTTTGTATGAAAACTAGTAAAACATTATTATTTATCTGCGCCTTAAACTACCTGGCCAAAACAATCATGGAAATATTTTTATTTGACGGATTGAATTAATCTGTTAGTTTGAATTAATCTACACTATCTACACTAATATTATAAAGAGGTAACATTTGTACTTTTGTATGTAACGAATAGGCTCAAAAACTACTGGTCTGATTTCAAAAATTCTTTCACCATTAGAATGCTACATTATCCCTGAGTAACATAGGCTATGTTATATTTTCAAAAAAATCAGGGATCCTTACTAAAACTTCAATAATGTAACCCAAGGTGGAAAACAAAAACCTTACATCGCGTGCGCTGCGAAAACTATTGAAGATAGAACAAAATAATGTACTACGATTTTGTAGGACACGTCATCATCTACAAAAAATGTCGCGACAGCATATGTCTAACTATTATAGTTATGTCACAATAAGTGTTCTTTTATTATAAAAAAATAATTGAAATGCCTCCGCTAGAAAAGGGTCTTTATTTGTACCTTGGTATTAATCCTTATTCAAATAAATTATTTCATAATTAAGACGGTTTCAATACCTATAGATTACTTCTTAAATTTTTCAAATCGGACATTCCATTCAAAAGATATGACGAAATTAAAAATGTTAACGGGTCCACGGGTCACGCGCGGGTTGCGATTTCACTCACTCAAGGAGAAGCGCGTGCAAATGTATGAAATAAGTAGACGCGAGGCTCGAACCCACGGTCTAAGTTTATCCTAAAATGTCCAAAAAATTTATGACCACCCATGCGAAGCTGGGACAGGCCGCTAGTTTTTAATAAAATTGAATTAATTACCCTAAACCGACGAGAATGTATGAAGAATGTTATGAGAGTGAATGAAGCGAAAGAGGTATGTAAGGATCGTAGCAAGTGGAAATCCGTGGTCTCTGCCTACCCCTATGGGAAACAGGCGTGATTTTATGTATGTATGTATGTATTGAATTAATTAATCCACCTTATGTGGTTTGATTATACTTGATATCAAAAAGATGTGACTACCGTCGTCGTCGTCGCGAGGCTATTTCATTTCGTTTTCTTGGTAAACCTAATCTTGTATACTGAGAAACGTACATTTTCGTAGCGATATTGTCGATCACAACTCCTCAAAAAGCCTTCGTATTTTTGTGTAATTTTAAACCAATTTATGTAATTGGTGAAATATCTAAAGTTTTTTCTTTTTCCAGGTAACTGCCCTTTGCAAGGATGGGTGTAGCAGGAAACAAAAACAAAAACCTCTGAACAGGTATCGTGAGCAACTCACGCCTACAAACATAAGTACTACTTGACTGAGCTTAAAATATTTGGCTTGCTCTAGAGTCTAGACTGTTTAGTTCTAGAGTAGTCACACTGTATTTTTTATCTACTAATTACAGTTGTATTTATGTGGCTGACAACCGTTAAATACCTTCTCAGTCGCACATTTCAACATTTTTGAAATATAAAATCACGGAATTTAGTTATAAAAATCAGAAACAAACGAATTCGGAGAATATCATCATAAAGGCTTAGCAAATAGTAATATTTTGATGCAAACATGTTTTACAATAAAAAAAAACTATATGCAATCTATTCAACAACATTCTTTCGTAGGAAAACTTGTTTGGATCAAAATTATATTTTACGCGTTCTATGAAGAAGATGGAAGCTAATTCAGCTACAGTTTTCACTGTATGGAACTATCTAACTACTGGAGAGACAAGCGAGCCGCAACACATTAATGCTCAATATTCGACTTGAACCACTATTATCTGAGTGATGATTTGCCTTTGTCCGTGAAAAGTAATACATTTTTGCGGATAAAAAATCTCATAATTGTAGACAGTAATCGAACCTACGACCTTTGTAACTGATACCGGAGGATCAACAATGCCAACGCAAGCACTTAGCAAGTTCAAACACACAGTGCAAAGAAAAATCAAATCTCACTTTCTTCGAATCTTCTCAAATTCAGGCCCACGTAGGGTTGCCAACCGTACTCTAAAATAGAGTATTGTACTCTATATCATGTAAGCGTACTCTATAATCTATAACACTAATAGAGTACGCTAAAATACTCTTTTTTACACAGTTTTTACTAAACTAGTGCCAGTCATATAATATTATGCAAAAACCCATAATCAAAACCAAAAAGACCACTATTTACTATGTTGATATGATATGTTGGTATCCCCAATTCCTCAAACCACATTCGGACGTTAAAAAGTGTCCTGGAGAATTTGATTGTTTAAAAAAAATTATTGGCTATATACTCTCTGTTCCCGCCACTTCAGCATTTACTGAAAGAGTCTTTTCGATCATGAATGTGAAGTGGCGAGAAGAGAGAAACAGAGCTTCATTGAAATTGATTAAAAATGAGCTCTTGATCTACACAAATTTAGAGTTAGAATGTTCGGACTCATACAATTCTTTTAAAAACAATGAAAAATTGTTATGTGCTGCAAAAAGTACAAAAAAATACCTTTTTAAAAATTTAAAATAAATGATACTCTTTTTTTTATGTCCATACTCTTTATTTACCTCCTTTGAAATCAGATATACTCTATTTCTTCTACAAAAAGTTGGCAACCCTAGGCCCACGTGAAAGTGACTGTATTATCTGTTATTCGGAGCCACCATTTATTGCCTAGTTATTACTATTGATTGCTGTTACATTGTCAATCAACTTTCTTGTGAACTCAATGAAATGAAACGAATGTGGCTTTTTGTTCCTTTAGTACAGTGGGTTATTTTATTTAAAAAAAAATGCTGCTTGTATGTCACTGCACCAATGGCTTTTAATAATAAATAAATATAGAATAAATATTGGTGGACTTTCCAGACAGCACTACCTAGCCCCAAACTAAGCCAAAGCTTGTAAATACTTTTTTGTAAATACAAACTTATAATATATAATAACACCCAGACAGAGAACAAACATTTCAGTAACTATTCATCACAAAAATATTTATTGTTATCGTTGGGGATCGAACCCACGGCCTGCGCAGAAGGCAAAGCTACTACCAAATGAGCTGTGAAGGCTGTCACATGTCATGTATGGTTTCGGGTTTCCTATTCTTCTTGCCGTGTCACTAGTTCTTTCGAAACGGTGTGGTGAAAGGATTTAAAGTGCGCCTCAAAGGGGCTTCTTTGGAACACTTGTCACATGTTTTTTAGAACTTTTTAGGTTCTACGGCATGCCGGTTTCCTCTAGATGTTTTCCTTCATCGTTTGGGTTGCCAATGTCTTAGTTTAATTAGCGAGGTAGCAATTTTAGCTGGAAATTTTTCATAAATAAGACGGCTGCACAAATACAGGAAAGCTAAATAATTAATTTCGAAGCATCGCCCAGTCAATTCTCTCAAATAATTGAATAAAATGCAATGTTAAATAAAATCAGCATTCGTCGTTTTTTATCCGTATCGGAAAATATTCGTCACAAATTCTGTTTGCAACGGTACATTGTCGCCATAGTGTACACAGACAGATGTGTTCTTAGCACACGTTTCTAACGCTATCAGTTGAGAACTAACCCATCGCAAATGGTAAAACATTTTATTTTTTCTTTTAGTTATTCTTCTTCTTCTCTCAATTTATGGCTCCTGTCCGTCATTCGACAGACAATCTTGCCAGTGTCAAGTGATTTGTATTGAATACTTTTTAGTCAAGTCAGTCCATAGTCAAGTCGGCCGTCATTTTGTTTTAAAGAAAATGGTGGCGGTTTTCTTCAAAACATTGGAAACATTTTCGGTCAAATCAGGATATCACATATTACACTTTCATTTCAAATGTTTACACTTTGTGCTAAGACCTCAAGTAATGTTGGTTAAATACCACCGAAATTACACAACACAACTCGAAATAACACTAGAAAAACAAATAAAATGAAAAAGCTATGTTGCTTCCAAAAATGACAGAAAAAAAACCCTTTTAGTTATTTCTTCTTCTCTTCGTTTATGGCATCTGTCCGTCATTCGACAGACAATCTTGACAATGTGAAGAGATATAGAATAAATTAAATACTTTATAGTCATGTCAGTCCATAGTAAAGTCGTCATTTGATTGCAATCCCCTGGAAAAAAAGTATCAATGTGTTGTGTGGAGCTGACTAAGCCACATGTTTCCTCACAATATTTTTCACCACAGCTTTAGAGCATTAGCATTGTGCACATATATTTTTCGAATAGAAAAAATCCCAAGTACACAACTGGATTTGATACCCGATATTCGATACCTACCATAGGATTAGAAGGTGGAAGACAGAGTCAAAATGTCGACGGCGCACAGCTATATAACAAACTACCGTCTATTATAAAAAATATAAGCTAATTTAATGCATTTAAATTAAAACTTAAACAGCATTTGACTGTAAGCTATTTCTAACTATTATAAATCATACGAGTGCATTAGATGAGTACAAAATTGTTAACCCTGTTTAGAACGACAAAACCTACCTACTTGTTAGTATTATTCTCATGTAAGTGACTATAATCTGTCTTTAAACCTAAATATCTTTCAACCTAAAATGTGCCAATTAGTCGTGCGCAGCCGCTGGTTCCCTCGCGATGGTTTCTACCACCGTTTGAGAGCATTAGCATTTGATTGTGCACATATATATTTCGAATAGAAAAATTCCCAGGTACCCAATCGGATTCGATTAGGATTTGACGGCGGAAATGATACCACTAGACCACCAGTGCTCGCTCTATAACATAAATAAATGATGCACGCGGTACAGGCCTTTTATTTGACAAACTGAATTAATATTCCGCTGGTATCCAGGACAACTTTGATGACATTCCCGTTGTGGTAATCCTTGTACATAACGGGTGGTAATCGAATCGATGACCCGGTTCGCTGTTTACGACCGCAGAGTAGTATTCGATTCTTTATTGGTAGATCGATCGGTTATACTTAGCTTTATAAATAGGAAACTGCAGAAGGAGATACTCAGAATACATCCTTGAACTAAACTCAAAGGGTCAACCAACACACGACGAACATAATGACGTATTCATAAAGTTACTCTAAGATAAAATATATGTTAAGCGTGACTGTGTGTGGCACTATTCTATGTCATAAAATAATATATGTTACGTCATGTTAGACGCACTAGGAATGTGTTGTAAGAATTACTAGTATGGATTAACTGACAGTCAAAGTAAAGGTACTGATTTGGGTTTATGTTTTTATTATGTTTATGTTTTTGTTCTGTAGAGTAGTAGAGCTCTTTGTGAAGGGCTCGTCCGGGGAAGTACTACCAACACGCCTTTTTCTGCCGCCAAGCAGCAACACTGTGTTTCGGTTTGAAGAGTGTGGTTGCCGGTGTAATTACAGGCACATGAGGCTTAACATCTGTATGCCTCAAGTTGATGGACGCAAGGCAGTGCATCGTAGGGCACGTTCCTTTCGTGCGTGACTTGCGAGGCAATGCTTTGTTATAGGTGATGGTTACCGCTTGGCATCAGGTGGGCCATCTGCTTGTCAGCTAGTTACATTAAAAAAAAAATGTGCAATTCGTCCCTCGCACTTTGGACTGCATTATTAAAAAAAAAAATACAATACATCTCGTTTATCTTAGGTAGTAGAGCTCTTTGTGAAGGGCTCGTCCGGGGAAATACTACCACCACGGCTTTTTCTGCCGCCAAGCAGCGTGGCTGTGTTTCGGTTTGAAGAGTGTTGTTGCCGGTGTAATTTCAGGCACTGTTAGTTAGTTGATGGACGCGGGGCAGTGCAACGTAGGGCACGTTCCTATCGTACGTGACTTACGAGGCAATGCTTTGTTATAGGTGATGGATACCACTTAACGTCAGGTGGGCCATCTGCTTGTTCAAAGTCAAAGTCAAAAGGTATTTATTCAATAAAATCACAAGGGTCACTTTGAAACGTCTTAAAGCTAGGTGACTCTAGGTGCCAGTTCCACGCGACCAAAGCCTAGAAGAACAGGCAACAAACTTACGGCTTGGTTCCTACCGTTCTTTTGTATGATCCTTTTACTAAGTAATATAATAAAATATTGAATTTAAGTGAGGCGTAGGCATACAGAAAAAGGTAAACATTATCAAATAGGTCCATCAGCTAGTTGTATTAAAAAAAAGGTAAAGAACCCTTAAGTGAGTTTTTATGAAAAAGTAGAGCAGCCAGCATTTCAGAACCAAAAAGCGATCAAAACTAACTATCTGAACGAGAAATATCTCCAGATTGAATTTGAAGTTCTGTTCGCAGAACCCGGAGGACTATTAACAGACGACCTCGCATAGGTCGTTGTTAATAGATCTAATAGGATTTAAGCCGAGACTGCGCGGCTTGAGTTTGGATTGGGAGGTTGCGGTCTCGACCGCAGAGCTAGGTGACTTTGTAACCCACACTCGTGTATTTTGAACTATTTCTTTTGTACTAGTGTATTTTTTTTCTAGTTTTGTAGAGCTTTTTGGGGAGGGCTCATCCAGGGAAGAAATGTACGTTTTGTTATACCCGAAAAGGGTGAATACCTACGTCTAAAGTACAGTGCCTAGGCCTTCATAATAACAACTTATGTAACACTTAACAACCTTAACAGCTCAGTTATTATAAGTATGTATTTACAAATAAAAAAGTATATAAGTAGTATATCAGCTATCTGCTTTCCATATCACAAGCTTTGGCTTAGTTTGGGGCGAGATTGTGCTGTGTGGAATGTCCTCCAAATTTATCTTGTATCTTGAAGTACACCATGCATATTTCGTCTGCAAAGCAGCGTTGCTTCGGTTTGAAGGTTGTGGTTGCAAGTAGTACGAAGGGTATTAAGTACAAAAACAACGCAAATGTTATAAATCATCGTACGCTTTACTATTCAAGTCGCACCAAGTCGAATGCCATAAATTTAGTTCAGTAACTTTCTAACAATGCTATAGCTATAAGCACTCTGTAGATGTTAGCAACACCGAATAAAGGAACTAAACTGACTTCGGCCTCAGAATAAATAATAGTACTCTTTGGCATGATTTTAATCCAACATTTTCACGAACAGAATTCTAAAATGCAGAGTGGTTCATAAATGATAGCCCTCCATTATGAGGGTAGATAAGAATTAATAGGCAATTAAAGAGTATTGGACAAGAACTACCGGTTTGTGGATCTAAAGTCTATAGAGTATTGGAACCACGCGGCTGCTTATTCCTATGACGAGTTTTATATGTATAGCATAAAATTAGGCACACATTTTGATATCAGAAAAAGTCTTTATTCAATTTCCTTATTTTTACATGGTTGAATAAGCTAGATACACTTTTACACTAAGCATTATAGGCATTGTCCTCTTAAAATATGAACGGATTTTGAAAGAACCCTTTACGGCGAAGCTTAGACATTCCATTCCACGAATTCTCGCCGACTTAGGAACCTGTTCTTCGAATAATGTTTGCACATTAAATCTCGGTAGTTGTTTCTAAAAAAGTCGTTTTAGAGTCGCATTGGTGATTCGGCGCGGAATAATGCGCATACAAACGAGTATGTAAAACAAGCTGATTTAAAAATCTATCCGCCGCTTTATTATTCAAATACCATTCTAACGGATCCGTAAGAAATACCATGAATTGTTGAACCCAACTCAAATGTCATGATACATCCAATATCATCATCTCAAATGCCTTAAACTTTTGAAATCAAAACTGACAAAACACACTTTGTCTTAAATAACCACATTTTGTATGTATATACCTACAACAAATACCTCGCCCATTTGCATAACCAAGTGGTATATACAAAAGCGTGAGACGATGTTTCGAAAAATACCCTGTTACAATTTTTCATCATAAAAATCATAAGCAGGCCAACTCTAGGCAATTCTCTCATAGTGACAAACAATGGTCAATTAAGTAGAGCGTCTCGTGTCGCGACCTGTTTCTACCTAACGTGGGAAAAGTCCAAATTCTTACAAAACTTAATACGCCACTCGAAGATGCTTATCTCTATTCACAGCACAGAAACTAGCACTTGACTAGTACGACCAATGGGTAATTAATTCGCGTTTCAATAGAGCTGTAACCCGCAACGCATGCGTAAAATTCGAATTTTCAGCAAATAACGACACGTCGGCACCCAATGAGTTGGACGACATTCTAATTAAAATCGACAATGATACTGTGAGAACAATGGGTTGGGGACCCGCATTGGGTAATCCCGCTATCACGATGAAACTGTCTGCTGAAGTCACATAGATAAAAACAATGGTTGGGCTAATTATTCCGGGTAATATCAGGATTTTGCGCTAAGATAAAGCAGCACGAATGTGTTGAGTGTGAATGGTTTCAGAAAGACATTCGTGATTGAAAATATTTGCAGATCATCTAACATAACTGCTCCTATTTAAAAATCACACTATTGAACTAAATCTGGCACGACGATAAAATAAAAGGCATCCCGAATAGACCTTAGTAATGTAGTTAGAAACTACGATTACCATGATGCCACTACAACTTGGATGCACTAAAAAACTATATAAGAAGTTTCTTCTTGACATTTTGAGTATCACTATCACCACACGCTCTCTCAATTCCTCTGCAGATCATGCAAATAATTGTATTCATTTGTTCCGCCTCGGGAGAACTTGCTGCTGGCTACGCCACAGAGGGCGTCCAAAATTCCACTTATTATCCACATTTCGTTTTAATTTCGATTTCAAAACGATGATTTAAATAAATAGAAGCCTATATTATAATCCAGATTGCTATATTTGTTCCAAGTTTCATAAAAATCGGTTCAATGGTGAGCGTGTGATTGATCCACAAACATTACCATAAACATAATATCATCCAAACATCGTAACTTTCACATTCATACAGGTATTTATATTATATAAGGTATTTAAATAGAAAGTAGGATTATGCCTATATAATTTACAAACTCAAATAAAATATATCACAACATTTCAAAACAAACAAAAAAACCTTAGTTAATCCACGATTTATGTCGCAATAGCATCGTTTTACACAAAGATAACCATTTTCTTTGATGTCTTCCTTGTCACTATTTTCCCTAAGGACGCCTTTCTAGCTCGACTGACTTGCACCAACAGTTAAGTCTCGATTTAGCATATCCAAGTCTTACACAATTTGATATTGTCATTTGACTAATTCTAGATTGCAATTGTTGGTGCCGGTTGCGAAGAGAATTGATATCAATGATTTTAAATTTTTCCTTTTCCTCATTTTTTCCCGAGACAGAAACACCTTAAAACCGGTGGCACAAAATCAATTTGTGGAACTTTTGTCCAGTAGTCCCCTTTGCTTCTCTTTTGAGAGCCGGAAGGGGGTTTCTGGACAATAAGTCCAGAATCCCCCTTCGCAGGGGTTGATTGCATGGGGATTGTGGAATAAGCCGAACTTTTGTTCAGAAATCCCCTTTGCTTCTCTTTTGAGAGCCGGAAGGAGAGTTCTGGACAAAAAGTCCAGAATCCCCCTTCGTAGGGGTTGATTGCATGGGGATTGTGGAATAAGCCGAACTTTTGTCCAGAAATCCCTTTTGCTTCTCTTTTGAAAGCCGGAAGGGGATTTCTGGACAAAAAGTCCAGAATCCCCCTTCGCAAGAGTTAATTGCATGGGGATTGTGGAATAAGCTGAACTTTTGTCCAGAAATACCCTTTGCTTCTCTTTTGAGAGCCGGAAGGGGGTTTCTGGACAATAAGTCCAGAATCCCCCTTCGCAGGGGTTGATTGCATGGGGATTGTGGAATAAGCCGAACTTTTGTTCAGAAATCCCCTTTGCTTCTCTTTTGAGAGCCGGAAGGAGAGTTCTGGACAAAAAGTCCAGAATCCCCCTTCGTAGGGGTTGATTGCATGGGGATTGTGGAATAAGCCGAACTTTTGTCCAGAAATCCCTTTTGCTTCTCTTTTGAAAGCCGGAAGGGGATTTCTGGACAAAAAGTCCAGAATCCCCCTTCGCAAGAGTTAATTGCATGGGGATTGTGGAATAAGCCGAACTTTTGTCCAGAAATACCCTTTGCTTCTCTTTTGAGAGCCGGAAGGGGAGTTCTGGACAAAAAGTCCATTGTGGAATAAGCCGTCTGAAGGAACTCACGCTGGACGGCTTTCCTCATTGGTCACAATGCTTCTGGCAAGCAATGGCTATTTAATCGATCTGACGAAATTCTGGCCGTCTGCAGGGAAATACTATAACTGAACACTGAAAAACTGAACTGTAAGCGGGGTGTAGTACAAAAACTCCTGAACAAATTTTCAGATAATTGCCGAAGGCTTGAGATAGATACGAGAATTTTATTTAAGAGTCTATACACACCTTAAAAATAGAAGGTGTCAGACAGTCAATCAGTCATCCTTTCACCACACTGGTTCGAATGAACTAGTGACACGACAAGAATAATTCGGTCAGTTACAGAATAGTCATAATAATATACGAATAGTTTGTCAATCGCTGCTTCCGGAAAATCACAGCTGTTTAGTGACTGTTAGAGTCTCCACAAAATCCTGGTTTAAGGGTCTCGTCCTTACATTGTGTGCCTGTCTCGACAGTCAAATAATATGCCACCCACATCCTTAAAAAGAAGAGGGTCTACAATTTCCGCAATTTCATAGAAAACATTTTATATCAATTCCTTTACTATAATAATACATGTTCTTGAAAGGTTTTCAATGGGAGAGACATGACCTGTAGATTTTTTAGAGGATGCAGAGTATTATTTCTTGTTATGTTCTTTCAAACAGTTTGGTGAAAGGATTTTTTTGTGCGCCACAAAGATGCTCTTTTTGAGCACTTAACACATGTTTTTAGAACTTTCTAGGTTCTTTCTTCACGATGTTTTCCTTCACCGCTTAAACTCTCGAACGGTAGATCTAGGTACTCTACTGGCACTGTGCACATAATTTTTTGAACAGGAGAACTCATTGGTGCACGACCGGTTTTTAACCTTAGGATCCAGTGAACCACCAGTGCTCTCAAAAAGATGTATTACTGAGAACATTTTATACTTATCCTATCGTCTTCCCATAGTCCGTCCCTTATTGTTGAGGATTATCGTGACTCTCTTGTAATTTTTTATTGACTATAGTTAACTCCACTTGCAGCGGTCGGCCATACTTGAAAACGCTATTTAAACACTAGGTACCGTCCACGGCTTTGCTCACGTATTAGAAGTGATTGCTAACATTAATATTTAAGACGTTTTCCCTTTATTGTGTTCGTTCATTTCTTCTACCCCGTTCCCAGTAAATTTTCGAAATAAAAAGTAGCTTATATGCTAATCCAGCAACAACTATATTTATGTTCTAAGTTTCACCCCAATCAGTTCAATCAGAAGGATCATAAATCGTAACTTTAGCATTTATATACTAGGAAGTACGATAGCTGAAAGCTTGCTCCGTAGGTTTTTGTCCACCGATTGGTAAGAGTAGCTCCGATTGCTCTTTGTGAAGGGCTCGTCCGGGGAAGTACTACCACCACGCCTTTTTCTGCCGCCAAGCAGCAACCCTGTGTTTCGGCTTGAAGAGTGTGGTTGCCGGTGTAATTACAGGTACATGAGGCTTCACATCTGTATGCCTCAAGTTGATGGACGCAGGTCAGTGCATCGTAGGGCACGTTCCTATTGTGCGTGACTTACGAGACAATTCTTTGTTATAGGTAATGGTTGCCACTTAACATCAGGTGGGCCATCTGCTTGTTCCATCAGCTATGTATATATATGTATAAAAAATAAAATAAAATAAAAGATGGCAAAAGTTTTGCAATTTATCTTTTGACAGATTCGTAAATTGAATAACTACATTGTATCTATACAGGTATCGATTATACGATAGTAGTAGTGTTGTAACCTTTAACATAATCGATTACATTTTTAAACGATACTGCCGATTGCCTCATGGTAAATTATGTTACCTCCTGTTAAATTGGCAGTAGGTATTAGTATTGGCTTCCTTTCTTGCAAAAGTTCAGGCTTATTAAGGTTTCATAATTATCAGCTAGGTACATTAAACCAATACGATACGGGCTTACTGAATGAACATTTAGTAAAATTCTGTGTATCACTACATAGTATAAAACAAAGTCGCTTTCTCTGTCCCTATATCCCTATGTATGCTTAAATCTTTTAAACTACGCAACGGATTTTGATGGGTTTTTTTTATAGAAAGAGTGATTCAAGAGGAAGGTTTTTATGCATAATACAAGCATAATATAGTAGAGAAACACACAATAACCGTGCGAAGCCGGGGCGGGTCGCTAGTAAGTAATATTTAATTATCTACTGAATATTTTAAATAAATGTATTTTTGTATTTGATTGAGAAAGTGTATGAAGGTAGGTAATTAAGTTACTATTTTTATTTACTTTTCATTCCTGTATTTATAATTGTTTTTATGTGTGACATAAATAAATGGTTTTCTATTTGTATAGTATTTACAAAAAAAAATGATTTACTAGTTAACCTAAACATCGGAAACGTAGCCTTATCTAAACTAATGTAACATTTATTTCTTTATTGGTGTATTTGTTTATGTTTTAAAATTATCGAAGAAGCCACTGATTCTGGAACACAGTTTGAACTAGTTCGGGAGCCTATGGATAAAATAATGTAGTAGCTATTGTATCATGTTTATGTCAATAATTTATGTTTAAACTATTTTAACAGTATTCAGAACAGGAGGTTCTGAAATTAAGCCAGCTGTTTTTTTTTATAAAAATGAAACCTTACCTTCATATTCCGTAGTGCATGATTATGTGTATCTCTAATGATATAGGTATCTTAATAAATAATTTGCATACCAAGTTAGTAAAATCTAGGATATGTCTAGAAGTTTTTTTTAGCTTATTCATCGCTAAATTTAAATTTTTTAATGAGTCATTGAAATCGTTTACCAATATTTCATACCCTTTAAACTCTACCACATTCATAACGCTGTGATCGAGAAAACCGAAGAGCTAGATATATGGTAACTAAATGTATGTATGATGTTTAATTTTTAAATATATTTATTTAAAATCACTTTGTAATAAGTATACATAAATAAACATCTATTAACCAAACAAAAATCTAATAGTCAACAATGGTCCGGCCGCTTACCTCATCAGGCAACTATTGTTATTGGGCTGAACCGTCGATCGAAGCCGGACTTACCTCGTGATGATATCATCACAAGGTTGAAAGGTTAAAGCAGCCTTTAGCAGCCTAAAACCCCAGTCATAACACTCCTTCTGGATAAAATTTATTACCAATATAAACAAATGTGAGAGAGCAAATTATTATTTATTTAACAAATTTAGCAAATTTTTATTTATGATAGCCTTCACAGTTCAGTTGGTAGTAGCTCTACCTTCTGTGCCGTAGGCCGTGGGTTCGATCCCCACCGAGAACAAACATTTGTGTGATGAACATAGATGTTTGTTCTCTGTCTGGGTATTATATAATATTATAAGTATGTATTTACAAAAGAAAGGAAATAAGTAGTATATCGGCTATCTGGTTCCCATATCACAAGCTTTGGCTTAGTTTGGGGGCTAGATAGTGCTGTGTGGAATGTCCACAAATATTTATTTATTTTATTTATTAAATGAATTAAAATACATTTTTCATTTCCAATAAATCGTGAAACCTAGAGAGGTTTGTGTCGATGTTCACAATTCAGTATCAATAAAGTTATTCAAAATTCACGATAAATTCTAGTGCTGAATCGAATTTATAGAATTGTATTGATGATACTGAAAATTAATAAATCTATAGGATCCCAAATAACTTGATTGTGTTTTAGGAGCCAACTTTCTTTCACCGAAATTGTAATTTTTAATCGTATCACACGCTGATAAAATAATCAATGTATGGTGATCCATAATATCGTCGACACACCTAACGATGCGACATTATTCACGTTCTGCAAAGATAAACCCCAGAAATTTATTGTGATCAATAATATCTTATCGTATCATGATTTAATTTAATATGACCAAGTCGGTGAACGACACTATCGTTTTGGATGATTCCATCCAATCTTTAATCTTTTATCTGCATAGATAGTTGATCTTATAAGATAGATGCATTACCCATCAAATTATAACGTTCATCATCCACTAGCTCCAATGTACCACATTATCCTAGTGGTAGGTCCATTAAGTTCCCCATACCGCGTCTTAACTCTTGATTATGACATAAACACATACATTTACCACGTGAGTGTATCTTTTCGCACTAATCATACAAACCGTTAGGAGTCGTGTGTGCAAGGCTAATGTCTGCTAGAGCATAGCGATGCAACGATATTTTATCGGGTATTCGTTTTCAAGAAAAAGATAGTTTCAAACGACCCAATAGATGGCGCTGGAAAAAATGGCATGGTGTTTTTTGGTTATACTTCATTCGCAAGTAACTATACAAAAAATCTGGCATTATAGATGGCGTTGACTGAACTGCCTTGATATACGGTCTTCTTTTCTAGTATTACTTGTATATGATGCATTGACTTTCATCTCAAAATGTTATTAGGTAGATTTATTTTACGAGTGAAAAGCTACAATGAAATTTGTTTCGACACGGTTTTTAAATAATGAAAACTGAAAGTATTGACAGCACCATTTCTCTCCATTTTATGACCATTTAGTATCCTCTTACGAATAATTCTGTCATTTTGTGCTTTCTTTAATGTTAATTTAATCGTTTAAGTGTCAGTTATGCCTGAAATTATGACAGTGTTAGTATGCGTAACGTCATCATAACATAAACTATCATCATACAATTTATACATTATCATATACACTAACTGAACACTAGTTTCTGAATGCGAAAGTGTGCCAGTCTGTCTGTTTCGTTTTCATGATTAATCCGTTTTTAAGAAATCGTTTCTTAGTGAGCGCTAACATCCTCAAAATGTGCTTTACTTCAAATCTCTAACACTTATCATTTCGGAAATTTTATAATGTCAGAGGTGAGTCAGAAGTGTCATTTAAGAGTAACAAATAACATTATCAACTAATGTTATTTGTTACTTCAGCTTCAGATCTCGCGAATAACGTGAAATTAAACCGAAAAAAACTCAAATGATGATGATGAATATCGTGCATAGTCCTACTACTATAATAATATAAACGCGAAAGTTTGTAAGTATGGATGGATGTTTGTTACTCTTTCAAGTAAAAACTACTGAATGGATTTTAATGAAACTCTACAATAGCTTACTAGCGGCCTGTCCCAGCTTCGCATGGGTGGTCATAAATTTTTTGAACATTTTAGGATAAACTTAGACCGTGGGTTCGAGCCTCGCGTCTACTAATTTCATACATTTGCACGTCCTTCTCCTTGAGTGAGTGAAATCGCATCCCGAGCGTGACCCGTGGACCCGTTAACATTTTTAATTTCGTCATATCTTTTGAATGGAATGTCCGATTTGAAAAATTTAAGAAGTAATCTATAGGTATTGAAACCGTCTTAATTATGAAATGATTTATTTGGAAAAGGATTAAAACCAAGGTACAAATAAAGACCCTTTTCTAGCGGCGGCATTTCAATTATTTTTTTATAATAAAAGAACACTTATTGTGACATAACTATAATAGTTAGACATATGCTGTCGCGACATTTTTTGTAGATGATGACGTGTTCTACAAAATCGTAGTACATTGTTTTGTTCTATCATCAATAGTTTTCGCAGCGCACGCGATGTAAGGTTTTTGTTTTCCACCTTGGGTTACATTATTGGAGTTTTAGTAAGGATCCCTGATTTTTTTGAAAATATAATATAGCCTATGTTACTCAAGGATAATGTAGCATTCTAATGGTGAAAGAATTTTTGAAATCGGACCAGTAGTTTTTGAGCCTATTCGTTACATACAAAAATACAAAAATACAAATGTTTCCTCTTTATAATATTAGTGTACCTCTAGATAGGTACATCAGAATAACACATAGGGTACAATTTATAAAGATATTGTGTGACTAATCCTGCGCAGTCGCGGGCACCAGCTTGTTATGCATAAGGAGACATGCTTAAATATCAAGATACCGTTTGACACATATCGCCCTTGTGCTACTTTCGACCGCTGAATAGAATTAGCGTCACTTATATTCGCACGCGCACGCTACTTCACAGATAAATTGTAAGCTCAGTCTTTCGCGTGTTGTTTTCAAATGTTGAAAACTGTGTGACCAATTACTGTATTCTACAAATTAAAATTTGGAATTTTACTGTTACACCTACGCTAGAACACAAAATAAGATGTTTATTAAGAACTGGAAGCAGTTTTTCTATACTATACACTCTGACGGAACCAGATGTAAAGTGGTAACAATCACCTATTACAAATAATTGCCTCGCAAGTCACGCACGTTATGAAATGCCCTTAGATGCACTGTGTCCATAGACTTAAGGCATACAGGTGTTAAGACTCAAGTGCCTGTAATTTCCTTCAGGAACAGAAAGTTGAATTCTTAAAATGTTGAATTTGCCAAAAAGTTACATTTGCAGCATGTTGAATCCTAAAATGTTGGAAATGCAGAAAGTTGAATCCTTTAAGTTGAGTTTGCAGCATGTTGAATCCTAAAATGTTGTAATGTTGAATGTTGTTGTAGACCGTGAAACTTCTTTCTACATACCTATGAAATTTTCACCAGCACACACATCCTTCAAGCAGAATCACTGCAACGCTGTTGGTGGCAAAATATCACTACATAGTATAAAACAAAGTCGCTTTCTCTATCCCTATATCCCTATGTATGCTTAAATCTTTAAAACAACGCAACGGATTTTGATGCGGTTTTTTTTTATAGAAATAGAGATTCAAGAGGAAGGTTTATATGCATAATACAAGCATAATCTCTTAGGGATAACCCACAATAAACGTGCGAAGCCGGGGCGGGTCGCTAGTATTATTATAAATTTTCCGGGCTTTGGGGCTGCTCCACTATTAAAGCATACTCCACTCCACTATTACACATACACGCTCATACAATTTTGGTTTTAAGCAGAAATTATTAATTACAATACAATTTGAATCAAATATTATGTAACGCGTGTGAATGTAATTAATCTATCAAAATTAATAAATGATGGAAAATTTGCGTATCGTTATTCGTAACCATCGGATTTATCTAGTACAGTCGGCATCACTAATGTAATCTCAATCATAAATATTTTACAAAATACGTTACAGAAAAAGTTTTTTTTTGCGATTCAATTTAGTGACAAAACCCGGCGTTGCAAAATTTTTAAACGTTTCTCTTTAATCGTTAAGTTTATGTTTTTAACTCCGTTCCTGGTATTTAAATCCATTTTTTTTATACATCTAGCTGATGGAACAAGCAGATGGCCCACCTGATGTTAAGTGGTAACAATCACCTATACCAAAGCATTGCCTCGTAAGTCTCCCACGATAGGAACGTACCCTACGATGCACTTTTTTATGCCAAAGCTGGCAGACGAGCATACAGGCCACCTGATGGAAAGTGGTCACCGTCGCCCATAGACACCTGCAACACCAGAGGCGATGCTGATGCGCTGCCGGCCTTTCAAGAAGAGATAAACCCGCTTTTTGAAGGACCCCATGTCGTAACTCCGAGGGAAAACCGCAGTGCACTGTCCTGCGTACATCAACTTGAGGCATACAGGTGTAGCCTAGCTAATTGAACCACAAACATCCTAACACGGTGTAGGATAGGAAGGTACAATCATGTGGATAAGGTGGAACTGAAGTAAACAAGCATGCCCAACTCTCTTACAACTCGCCTCAACCTAAGCTACAAAACAATGCGTCACTGTGCAAATCCAAGACTCCACGTTCATAGCCCGTATAACTATTACGAAGCTATTGTTTAATCCGCGTCTGTCCACAAAGCTCTCGCAAACTCACAATGTAGCTTGCAGTGGTCATTATTTAATTACTTTATCCGTTCGAGAGTACAAAAGGCACGTTGTTTTCCGATCCGCGCTCTATTATACCATTGACTGTACTTTGAGATCGTAATGCTGTTTATTGTTCGAGAATGGAGTTTATTACTGCAGAATGCAATGTGTTGAATTTAATAAATAACTAGACTCGTTCTTGTTTGTGAGTCTTTTTACAACCGAAATGAAGCTTTTATAAGAAGCGCTACATGCAATAAATGGTGCAGCTTTAGAAAAAAAACATTACTTCATGAAGATCTAATAAATATGATCGTGTAAATTATGACACAAGTTAGTTTTGTACTTGATTGTACATATAAACACACACAAATATTTGTGTACAATGTTACAAAAACGGGGCATTGAGTAATCATAAACGGAACCTTATTGCCGAAGAAAAATAAAGGACCAAATGTTTAAAATATACTTGCATAGGAAGACTGTCAAAATCGCTAGGTTCATTATGACGCCAGTTTTGTCGAAATCAACGTCAGACATTCATCATCACCATGCGCCTGAAGAGGGTCCACTGCTGAACAAAGACCTCCCTTATAAATTTCCAGGAAGAACGATTCTGAGCCCTCACCAATAACCGATTTGTAATGTCCTCGGTCCATCACGTCTGATCCTTTGATCTGAAGTTGATTATGTGGGTTTTGATTAAATCAGAACTAATTAAGTGGTATGCATCGTACTAAGACGTAATTGTACAATGAATTAAGGACGGGTAGCGAGAATTCCTGTCGTATAGGTGATTAATTGTTGCTTAATGAAGCCATTTCGCTGTCGCAAGGTTTGAATGTCTATTTTAGTGATGTTGTTTTTAGACGTAACACGTTTGGTGTTACAAAAAAAGTCAGGTTTAGAGACTCAAACTCAATACAGAAATAAAGATGCTATTGTGAAAAAACATGGTACACGCTAAGCTACACAAAGACAAAAAGAAATGACGTTAACCACAAAGACACAAGCGAGTAAAGCGTAGCCCTTTTTTTATACTACTAGCTGATGGAACAAGCAGACGGCCCACCCGATGTTAAGTGGTAACCATCACCTATAATAAGCATTGCCTCGCAAGTCACGCTCGATAGGAATGTGCCCTACGATGCACTGCCCTGCGTCCATCAACTTGAGGCATACAGATGTTAAGCCTCATGTGCCTGTAATTACACCGGCAACCACACTTTTCAAACCGAAACACAGGAACGCTGCCTAGCGACAGAAAAAGGCGTGGTGGTAGTACTTCCCCGGACGAGGTCTTCACAAAGAGCTCTACTACTCTTACTCTCTTAGCCTGACGTGTACAATGCTTTTTCATATTTTTATTCATTAGATAATTGACTAAACAAATTAGTGTTCAAGATATTTTTGGTATTCTTTTTAGGAAGTCGGAAGTCTGAAGACTGGAACGTTATAGCCGCAAAGACAATCAATGAGATTGTCTTTGCGGTTATATCGTTCCAGTTAGCGCCTTACTCCACCTGTCATAACCTCGCCTTGCCAGGTGTTTTGTCCAGAAGGGAAGAATTGCTACCAACGTGACGTCATCTCAATATCTCGAGGGCCGAACCGCTCCATATTAGTTTCGTTATACGATTCCCAACGTCTTTGACCTTTGCTCCTTCGAATCTCGACGTTGGGAAAATTAATTATACCTGAAGAAAACTAAAGTTACTTTCTTTTGTCCCACAGATTAACGATGTTGATAAGGTGTCCGGCGGCACTTTGTGTCGTCGCGTTCCTGCTCGCAGCTACACCCGCTAACTCGGAGGTAAGTGCTCACTGCTCACTATTTATACACACTAACATGTACAGTAAAAAGTAAAGTTACACTGCGCGGCAATGATAACTCGTCTGCAGAACGTGCTGCAGTGTAAGTGTATAGTGTGTGCTCGAAAGGAGCCTCTTGAGGCGAACTTAAAATCCTTTCACCACACTGTTTAGAAATAAACTAGTGACACGACAAGATTCTAACAACAAACCGTATTAGCACACAAATGAGTCAGTAACTCATATTACGGCTATTGGTACTGCTATCGCTGTAGCAGTAGCTACTTTTTAAGAGTTTTCGATTTAAGAGTACTAGAGCTGTTTGTGAAGGGCTCTTCCGGGGAAGTTAACATCAGGTGGGCCATCTGCTTGTTCTATCAGCTAGTTGTATAAAAATAAAAATAAAATATCTTCACCTTAGTGATCACGGGATCTGAGGAGACCAAAAATGAGGCCAGGCATATTTTTATCTTAAGCCCGTATTTTACGGTACTAAAACCAAATCTTTTAATCTTCCTTAAAATTGTTATTTCTTGCCACTGATAGCTCAGTAGGTAGGTAGGTACTATGATGTAAAATAAATTAAGAAGACGGAGTAAATAGTTCCAATCCTACGATATTATTTTGTAAAAAACTAAATATTGTTTTTAACTCATTGTTAAGTTCGATGACCGCGTTGCTATAAAACATTGCTTTTTTAGATCAATTGATTTTTAATTGAACCAATTGAAATCGAATCTCAATTAATAATTTAAGCAATTAGAAGTTTGACAAACGAGACGTTATTCAATTTACATTTCGTAATAAATGTTTTATTAATTCCGTTGGGGAGTTTCCATCAAAACACATAACACAAATAAATAAATAAATATTGGTTGAATTTCCACACAGCACTATCTAGCCCCAAACTAAGCCAAAGCTTGTAATATGGGAACCAGATAGCTGATATAATATATATATACTTTTTTTATAAATACATAATTATACATATAACACCCAGGCAGAGAACAAACATCTATGTTGTTGTCAAATGTTTGTTATCGGTGTTCACAAGATTCTTAATATGAAGTCCTGACCAAAGAAGCGGTCAAATGTGGATTCGCCATAAAATATTAATATTGTACATTAAAATGTATAAATAATAATCGTTATAAATAACGATAGTAATAAGTAGATGAACATTACACAGAAACCCATCGATTCCCAAGACTAGCAATGCTATCTATAGAATCGAAATGGCCGATAAAATCAAAAATAAATAACACATAATTTTAGTAAATACATGACGTGAGGCTTTTCATATTGTACAAAATATCAATAAATTCCTTTTATTCTATGTGTCATGGTTTTTGGGTCATGTTCTTCTTCTTCTCTCCGTTTATGGCTCCTGTCTGTCATTCGACAGACAATCTTGCCAGTGTCAAGTGATTTGTATTGAATAAATACTTTTTTGTCAAGTCAGTCTATAGTCAAGTCGGCCGTCATTTGTTTTGAAGAAAATGGTGGCGGTTTTCTTCAAAACATTGGAAACATTTTCGGTTAAATCAGGATATCACAATACACTTTCATTCCAAATGTTTACACTTTGTGCTAAAACCTCAAGTAATGTTGGTTAAAATACCACCGAAATTACACAACACAGCTAAAATAACACTAGAAAAACAAATAAAATGAAAAAGCTATGTTGCTTCCTAAAATGTCAGAAAATGAAGTTGGGTCATGTTTCAAATGACCTTAAAGATTGACAGCTAAAATGATGACAGCCTCCGATTAAAACTTCATCTCATTGAATGAAAACAAAGCGGATACGACTCTTCATTCAATAGGGACATTGTATGGTAAGCGAGGTACAATTAATTGTGCAATATACCCAACGAAATACTCTGTGAGGTATTGTTCGGTTATCAACTCTTACCAATTAGCATCAACTGTCTAACTGGAAGATCTCCTTTTGCGGTGGGTGACCATGTGGCATGGACCTAATATGAAACTATCAAATTTATAGGTAACTAGCTGTTCCCTGGCACGCTTCGCTGTGGCACATTGTGATTGAATGGTATAAAAACAATCCTTGATGCGGATTATATATCATACTAAAATTTCAGCTCGATCGGTGCAGAACTTTTTGAGTTTTTAAAGCGTACACAAACCAACATAACATTTTTATATATATAGAAGATATATAGAAGATACCAATAACAAGTAACTCAACGAGGAATAATAATACAACTTAAAAAAAAAACTTTTACATTCACTGTTAAATACGCTTTCACGACATTTGTCATGTACAAAATTTTGGAAATTAAATTGTTCAACAACTGCTGTTCAACACTTACTTCAGTAAATAGATCTCATCTTCATACCTTGGACCCAGGGTAGTCGTGTGCCTGGTTTCAGACAAACTTCCTGAAAAAAACTGGTGCAAAGGCACAGCTAATTTAACACTATGCTGGTAATTTTCTGTGGCATTATGTATTTAGATATGTGACGTTATATCGCAGTTTTTGATAATATATGTATATAATATATAGGTAGCTATGGTAAAAATTGCGGATTATTTGGAACATTAATGATGATGAATGATTTAAATATATAATGAGAGCGAATGTTATGCACACACTGGGGTACGGAAATTTTAATTCACAAGCAGAAACGGGTACTTTTAATTTGCTTTTGCTAATATTGGCTTTAGTTCCGAAGTAATTATTAAAAACAAACCAATGCGGTCGCAACAGCCGTGACACACATTATCTAACTTTCCCATTATCATATAAATGGCATGAGATTAAATAATTGAAAGCAAATGGCTGATTTGATGGTTGATTGAAACTTTACGAGCCGAACGAGTTACACCGACGATAGTCAGCGATCTGATTTCTGTTTGAATTTGACGAAGTTTAAAATGCTTACAGAATTAATTATCTTAATTTTTGATAAAAACTTGACAAGAGTCACAACTGTTAAAGCTCGTCCGTGGAAATACTTCCACCATGCCTATTGCTGCCGGCAAGCAGCGTCGCTGTGTTTCGGTTTGAAGGGTGTGGTTGCCGGTGATATTACCAGGCACATGAGCCCATCTGTTTGCCTCAAACGGATGGACGTAGGGCTCGTTCCTATCTTGACTTTTGAGTCAATGCTTTGTCCTAGGTTACCACTAAGTATAAGGTGGGCCATCTGCTTGTTCCATCAACTAGTACCTATAAAAAAGTTGTTTCATAATAAAAGTACATCAAGAGAAAGCCGCAGCCCAACATGCGATATATAAATAAATCTGTGTACAAAAAACAATAAGCTCACGTATTCCCATAAACATTATCTGTTAGCGAGCAACAGTTATGTAACTGACATGACTTCTATGAAGCAAATTACGTTCCATGGCGGTACTAGTACGTAATCGATTACGAGTTGAATACCTTTATCAGGTGCCACGATGCCGTCTATGCAACTTCTAAGAGAACGAATCCACTGTAAATGAGGCTAAGCTAAACTTGCTTAGCTTAGCTCACGTACGTGTCGCTTGCATTCTTTTCCACAGGATAAGCTAAACAAAACAAAATCAACTAAGCTTTTTTTTACATATAGACTAGGGCACGTGGTGGGGGGTCTAACTAACATTTTTTTCCATCACATGATACAACTTTTCAACTTCAAACTCTGTAACGTAGCTACTCAGTACCCACCTATTCATAACTCTATTACTATTTGATAGAAACAATTTTACACGATAGATTGTAAAAATATAATCCTACTAATATTATAAGGCGAAAGTTTGTAAGTATAAGGAAGAATGTAAGGATGTTTGTTACTCTTTCACGTAAAAACTACTGAATGGATTTTAATGAAACT
This sequence comes from Chloroclysta siterata, assembly GCA_932294275.1. Classification (NCBI taxonomy): domain Eukaryota; kingdom Metazoa; phylum Arthropoda; class Insecta; order Lepidoptera; family Geometridae; genus Chloroclysta; species Chloroclysta siterata. Next base: position 19,399,286 of record OW028595.1, on the reverse strand, counting down.
TTACAATAATATAGCTTTTACATCAGAATAACACATAGGCTACAATTTATAAAGATATTGTGTGACTAATCATGCGCAGACGAAGTCACGGGCACCAGATAGTTTATTATAAAAATAACGAAATATTTGCGAGTTTTACTCGTCTACTTTTGATATTGACTGTTGGTAAGTTAGGTAGGTATTAGCTTCGTTGTGGCATTGACATTGCTAAAAGTTGCACATTGCAGATTTTGTAACAACTTGATAGCGTGATGCATGCAATCATTAGCAAAGCAAATAACAGGCGTAACACTAACCGATTTCATAAAATAGACCAAACTCTACTTACCGGCAATAGAGCGTGCTATAACACTGGTTATAAGTCTTAAGAGCGATCTTGCTTTTCGGTTCTAAGGCCTTGGGTTCGAATCTGGTTATGCACCAATTTTCCTTTGAACGGATACTATTTCCCGTGATGTTATTTCCCATAACGATAGAGTCTATAATTATTATTTTTTATTGGCCTGGCGTCTTACTGCTGGACAAAGGCCTCCCCCAGGCTTTCAAATTTCCCTATATCCCTATCTCGAGCTTTCTCCATCATATTATACACATAAAATAAGGGCAGCCGACCAGAACACAAAAATCAACAGAAGTCTGTACTAGCCCTCACCTATTTTCTTATTAATATCCAATTTACTCAATTTAATACAAAATTAAAACTCGAGACACAGGTTTTTAATCGGAGTCTTTAAACATGTGTCAAGGACTCTCAGTAGTATAATATATACCCGCATTCTGTAGTAATATACTCTCAGTAATAACATAAAATCCTTGCTCCACACTATTTTTAAAAACCAAGTGACATGACAAAAAAAAGAATCGTAGTCTAAGTTTTTCACATCAAAAATGTACTTAAGGTGAAGTGGGAGGTAAAGTAGAAGTAAAATTACGTTCGTGCTTTTTTTTGCCACCCTTAAAATAGTATGCGCATATTTTGATATTACCTGTAGTAAATGTATTTTGGATCACCCTGTATAGTCTAAATTCAGCGGTCACGGGTGGCGGACGCCCTCGGAATACTTTCCCCTGTTTGGCAACCCCACTTGTTTGACTCTGTCACGAGTTTCCACCAACAATTCTCAAACACCGAAATAGATCGAAATATCCTTTCATTGAACAGTTACTTGTCGCTGTGCCGTGCCAGAAATTAGAAATGTTTTGTACAAACTTGCAACAATGTAAGTACCTATTCAGTATTCACAATAAGAACCTACCAGAGTGTACTAATTTACTCAAATCTTCGATTGATCAAAGAATCAAATATAAATTTAGCTAACAAAATTTAACAGGCTTCACAATCCCACCGACATTTTTCCTATCGCTACATTTATGTGTGCAATGGCCAGTGCTCTTAAATGGTGAAGGAAAACATCGTGAGGAAACTAGTTAGTATCCTAAAGGCGGCGTTGGACTTGAAGCCTTTCACGTATGGAATACCAACTACTGCAAAATGCAGGTATATACCAAATGTAAAGGTGCGTTTCCACGCTTGCCAAGGCTCGACCAGCATCCAGCATCAGCACAAGCGTGTAAAGAGGTCGTTTGGCTCGGCTTGCGTGAGCTTGTGGACGCTTGTATCCGATCCGGGCCAGTGTCGGTTTTTGGACACAGATCAAAGGGCGCTTGCTTGGATGTACGTAGCACACTGACGCATTCACAAGCGTGTAAACGACTTCCAAATGCCAAGCGAGATTTGTAGACGCTTGCGGCTTATCGACGTTTGCCGAGGCTTGGCAAGCGTGGCAACCCGGCATAATGTTAGCACTTACCTCTGATTACCCCCCTTAGACTTCCTCAAAGAATCTGGCGTTCATACATTTATTCATTGATTGCGGACATGTACATCAATAAATAGCTTAGGTCTAGTTTTAGCATAAGTCAAGTTACATGCACTCGGTTGGGCACTGCAATGTCATAATTTTAAAGGCACAATAAAATTAATAATCAGGAATAACAATAAGTAAATCTGTCGGAGGGTTAGTGAGCACTTACGAAGAGATCTGAGGGGATATCTACCGTGCCTGGGGACCAAGTCGTGAAGCTGTTTCAGTTTTTCAGTTAGATATTTACCATCCTACTTATATTATATACGCGAAAGTTTGTAAGTATGGATGTTTGTTACTCTTTCATGTAAAAACTACTGAATGGATTTTAATGACACTTTACAATAATATAGCTTATACAACAGAATAATACATAGGCTACAATTTATAAAGATATTGCGTGACTAATCCTGCGCAGGCGAAGTCGCGGGCACCAGCTTGTCTTCTATAAACCAAACTCGACAAATCCATCTATTTTATTACCGCACTACGAAGTTACTATTGGTTGAGTGCGGTCACAACAAACCAACACAGTTTCGTTGTATTTTACAGAGAATAATTGAATTAAACAATATACCCATCGTTGATTGGATAAAATATAGCTGGTAGTTTTTACATAATAAAAATATGAAAGTTTTTATGGATTCCATTTGCTTTCAATAGCAAAAAGTAGTACTCGTACCATGAAACCTATACTGTACCGTACCTACAATCCGGACGTAAACTTTATCTATTATTTTTAGGGCCAGTTTCACCATGCTCTGTTAGATTAACAAAGGATTAAAGGGCCGTTAAATATGCCAAAATGTACGCGTTTGATAGCTAAGGTTAGATTTAGGCCCAGTTTCACCATGCTCTATTAGTTACTAATCAAGGATTAACAGGCCGTTAAATCTAACCTTAGCTGTCAAACGCGTACATTTTGACATATTTAACGGCCCTTTAATCCTTTGTTAATCTAACAGAGCATCGTGAAACCGGCCCTTAACGGTCTGTTAATCCTTGATTAATTACTAACAGAGTATGGTGAAATCTAACCTTAGAGTAACTTAATAAACGCAGTTAATAATAATAATAATCGAGTGCACAGAATACTGAATATGTCTGTAGAATAAGTAGGAACTGGACTTTTAATTTTAAGTCGAAACGCATTCCGTCGTTGACCTTTCTTTTTAAAATCAATGAATAAACAATTGCCATCTCTTACCAATTTGTAGCGACAAACAGTGACAGGGCCAATTTTATGCTACATTAACTTTATTAGTAACAGGGTTGAAAAATAATCTGCTAAATTTGGTAAACTTGGTCTTCCTCCCAACGATTTTACTAGGAATTTTACTACCTCATTGTGATTCTATTTTTTGTGTAACTTTTTTTTTATACAACTAGCTCATGGAACAAGCATATGGCCCACCTAATCTTAAGTGGTAACCATCACGTATAACAAAGCATTACCTCGTAAGTCACACACGATAGGAACGTGCCCTACGATGCACTGCCCTGCGTCCATCAGCTTGAGGCATACAGATGATAAGATTCATGTGCCTGTAATTACACCGGTTACCACACTTTTCAAACCGAAACACAGCAACGCTGCTTGGCGGCAGAAAAAGGCGTCGCGATAGTACTTTCCCGGACGAGCCCTTCACAAAGTGCTCTACTACTCTTACGGCCGGTTTCTGAAAGCCCGATCAAGATTAATCGCATGTCAAGTCACTTGCTATCTCTATTTAATTCGATGTAATAACTAAGATGGCGCACTCGCCATCTTAGTTATTACATATTAACTTGTCATCCGATTAGTTTTGATCGAGCTTTCAGTAACCGGCCGTTACTCTTTTTTTATACAACTATTTTAAGGGCCGGTGTCACCATGCTTTGTTAGATTAACAAAGGATTAAAGGGCCGTTAAATATGTCAAAATGTACGCGTTTGACAGCTAAGGTTAGATTTAACGGTCTTTTAATCCTTGATTAGTAACTAACAGAGCATGGTGAAACCAGGCCTAAGTTTCTAACGATGTAATGAATGACAACAATATGTTCTGAATATTGACTGCTGTCTTCGTTACTAGACGTGTCAACTCTTTTGCAACTAACTAAAATTGTTTAAATATTATTTTATTCTAAAGCATACCACCTCATTTTCTATTTAGTTGCGGGACTTGCGGGTATTTTTCAGCGGATTTAGTCTTAACGTAAATTTGTTGTTGGCTAATTTGACGTAAAAATACCCACGAAAACCGCTTATTGAAGGATTTTAATTCATAAGTATAATGCTAATTTTCACGCTTAAACAGTTTGAGAACTTTCATATTTTAAACAATTTTATAGTCGCGTTAAGCTCTCGCTGCAGGCTTGGTCATAAGTTATCAGAACGAGACAGCAATATTGCTCTCTCTCTTGCACTTAGGAGAACGGACGATCCATTTGTTTAAGCGTGTGTTATGATGATTTTATGACCGAGTTTGCAGCGGGAGTTTAACGCGACTATAGGTTGAGCACTGACCGAGTTTGCAGCGAGAGTTTAACGCGACTATAGTTTGCTTTTACATCAGTAAAAACTATCATATTTATGATGTTCATTGTTTTTAACTTTTAATTTGGTTTCAGGGCAACATCTTCACATGTCCAAATGGTGAGTAAAAGTTCCTTATTACGTTGATCCCGAACTTCTGATAAGGAAACTCCTTCTTAATTAAAGCCTTTTCCTCCGAGGAATAGACGGGCTATGTATGCTAAATCATGGGCCGCTTTGAAAAGTTTGTAAACAAAAGTATGATCTAGCACGTCATTTGTGGAGTGTGTGACTTCGCCTTTCGATCCAATGATGATGTTCAATTCAGAGTTATACAAAAGGATATTACTGTCTGAAAAATCAAACCAAGTCAATCTCCACCAAAGTTTCACAAAAGGATTTTAATTTTTGAATTTAAAATCAAGGAATCTAGTAGGCACTAGATTCACCTAGTATATTAGACTTTTCAAAGTGATCCTTGTGATTGTACTGAATAAAGACCGTTTTGATTTTGATTTTTGACTGAAAATTGGAGTGAAATCCATTTAGTACTTTTCGCAGAGCCTAAAAAGTTCTAAAAAATGTGTCAAGAGCCTCTTTGAGGCTCACTTAAAAATCCTTTCACCACACTGTTTCGAAATAAACTAGTGACACGATACGAAGAAGAAGTACTATAGAAAATTAACCCTTTAAAATGCCGAGTTGATTTTGTATTTTGGATACTGTAACTAGACTAATACAGAGATTTCTTACCGATAGCCAAACATTCAACTATACAAGGTGTTCCATAAGTTGTGTATATAAACTTCAGGGGGCTAAAGTACCCATCAATATGAACAACTTTTTCTAAGGAACCAACACTGTGAACGCGAAAAAAAAACCAGCTGTTTCATATATTTTAGCCTGGTAGGTATTGAACTTTTGTATGAAACAGCTGTTTTTTTTTCGCGATCACAGTGTTGGTTCCTTAGAAAAAGTTGTTCATATTGATGGGTACTTTAGCCCCCTGAAGTTTATATACACAACTTATGGAACACCTTGTATAGAAATCTGACATAGTCAGGTCTCAAAATGTTGAAACTTAGTAGACCTCTAGCGAAAAGCCAGTAACTAATTTTCATATTAATAATTAGCTTCAAAATTCTGGCTGAATATTTCAACATTCGTGTAGCATTGCGAACGCTGCCTGTTGCGAATAGTTGAACACATACGTGATGAAACTCGGTTTACGTTCCGTAAGCTCCATAAACGAATACTTACACGGGCAATTTAGAGAAACTATATATCGGCGAAGTCAATATTATATGCTACGTGTGGTTGTCACGTCGAAAAATTAAGTGCAACGCCTCATCTGTCTGTCAGTCTCTTTTTTCGTTGAAGGTTTCCGATAATCTTACTTGCATCAATAATACATTTGACCAAACGTGTTCTTTCATAATTACTTATTTAGCAAAACAACTTTTTGATAAATATTGTTGCAAAATTGGATATGTTTACTCTGAACTGAAGCAATTTGCCAGTGAAAGAGCGTCGATAAAGTACACTGTTAGGTATTATAAAATGTGAGAATATTTTCTCTAGACTGTTAGTTATAGACTCGTGCATGGACAAAATATCATAAAAACTTTCAAGTTTTTTATAATTTTGCTCTTGCAACTTTTGTTGCCGGAGCGAGATAGTTATAAACCTATTTAGAAACTCCGAATGCTGAGTAAGCAACAATAAATACAATAGGCTTGTGTCCACTAAGAATAAATCGGATGGATTAGAGTTTTTTTTATTAATTAAGATAGGAAAAAACAAAACTATTTATAATAATAATTGAAGATTGTTATTTTTAGAAAATAAATTCGGCAAAGATTATCTGTTGTCATTTTTAGAAAAGAAATTCGGAAAAAATAGTCATTAATTCACGTGACAGTGAACACCAATCAGAAAGTGTTATGTCACGCCGTGTAAAAAACGTTACAAGTGCAATATAAAAGGTACATGTGTACTTTACTTAAAAAAAATATAAAAATAATGAAATAGTCAGCAATCCAACAAGTTGACAAATTTCGGGCATCTCTCATTTTAGAAGTAACACAGTTTATCGTCAAATAGTTCAGGCCACCACGCCTAACACACAGTGACCAATAAAGGACCAGTGCAAGCCACGAACGAGTTAAATAATAATAATTATAATAAATATTGGTGGACATTCCACACAGCACTATCTCGCTCCAAACTAAGCCAAAGCTTGTGATATGGGAACCAGATAGCTGATATACTACTTATATACTTTTATTTTTGTAAATCATCATCATCATCATCAGCCTAAAGAAGTCCACTGCTGGACATAGGCCTCCCCTATACATTTCCAGGAAGAACGATTCCGAGCCCTCTCCATCCACCGACTTCCCGCGATCCTGACAATGTCGTCAGTCCATCGGGTAGGAGGGCGTCTCAGTTATCAGTCCTTCGAGCTATATGACCTGCCCATTGCCACTTCAACCTGCTGATTCTGCGAGCTATGTCGGCTACCTTGGTTCTCCTACGGATTTCCTCATTTCTGATTCTATCCCTATATCTATTATCTTATTCTATTTGATTTTTGTAAATACATACTTATAATATCATATAAATAGTTACATTGTTATACGAGTAGGACTAGGAAATAACTAACTTTCATGAAGCTCTACGAAATACGAATGTGGGGTGATACAGCGGCATACTAAACAGTACTAAAGTATGCAGTATGCCTATTCTATTGGTATTCGACATCCGTAGGTGTGTAGTCGTGAGATGATTTCGCATGCTCGATTTCTAATGACCTTGCTTGCATATCCGCTTCACAAATATGTTAAAATGGCAAAAATTCCGAACGATGCCTTCTTGTAAAGCAGTCGCACAACGAGGGTCGGTGCCAATCTGTCAACAAAACTCACCCAAGTGACTGTTTTGTTTTGAGAGCACTGGTGGTAGTGGCCCCGCCTTGCTATCCTAAGGTCGTGGGTTAAAAACCGGTCGTGCACCAATGAGTTTTTCTGTTCAAAAATGTATGTGCACATTGCCAGTACTCTCAAACGGTGAATGAAGGAAAACATCGTGAGGAAACCGGCATGTCGTAGAACCTAAAAAGTTCTATTACAGGTGTCAAGTGCTTGAAAGGAGCCTCTTGAGGCGCACTTAAAATCCTTTCACCACACTGTTTCGAAAGAAACTAGTGATACGACAGGGAAGAGAGTGACTGTGAGATTTTAATTTGGCATTCTGTAATACATTCAGCCAACACTAGCGCCACCCGCGTGAGTTGGCGGTGAAAATGCCAACGTTTGAGGCGAAACTCGTGATCGAAGTGAGTGCGGATTCACTAGGTGAATAAGTTTGGGGTTTCAACTATTACAAACAGTGACAGGGTTAACTAGCGTTTATATAAAAACTTGCGTAACGTTTATAAGTAAAATCTTTAAACGTTAAATGCAAATTGCTTTTGTAAGGACCAATCACGAAGTAGAGCACTTCTGTCTACGATATTATTTTAATAACCGTGCAGACTATCAAATTTATGCGTATTAAAATCTGTATTTCAAAAGCTCGTTTATTTTGATGAGAGCTGTAATTGTTTCATCGTATAAATAAACAAAATTAAACGCGTTTTGTATTTGCTTACTCCTTGATATTGGTTAGGCCAAAATGTTTATATTACAGGTAATAAAGTTTTACACAATAGTCTCAACGGGATTAACCCTTAAGGCGAAGACAAGAGCTAATGTGACTCTCGCTCGCACGTTTCAACATGTTGAAAGATATAAAATCAATAAACTCATTTTCGAAAAATCGCAATCAACCATTTTGTGTGCAATCACATTGCACACAGTTTAGTAAAAAATTCATTTTGATCGATACATGTTTTCCTACTCAAAAGTTTGCTTTACTAGTTTTCGTACATAGGCAAACTTTTAAGTAGGTAAACTTGTATCGATCAAAATGATTTTTTTACTAAACTGTGTGCAATGTGATTGCACACAAAATGGTTGATTGCGATTTTTCGAAACTGAGTTTAGTGATTTTATATCTTTTAACATGTCGAAACGTGCGAGCGAGAAGTTGTTTGATAGCTGTCAGCCCCTTAATATGAATTATGGTATTTTCTCTTATTCGTTTAAATTTGGTAAACCGTTAGCTGTTCGTTTGAACTATATTATTACCATGTATAATTTATTGATTTATGTTTAAGCAATAAAAAATATAAAATATAGCTATGCTATCTATTAAGAATGAGCCATAAATTTACTGTTCTTATGGAACTCAAAATACTGTCAATTCGGAGTTTTCCTGGAAAAGATCGCAGACAGCGAAAGACCGCCCAACGTTCTTTACTATATTTTATATACTACCTATTTTAATACTCAATATATTTAAACTTCATTTATGTTTATGTAATTTTGTAAAATAAATAAAGATTGGTGGAGATTCCACACATTCGCACTATCTCGACCCAAACTAAGCCAAAGCTTGTGATATATGGGAATTAAATAGCTGATATACTACTTACATACGTTTTTTTTTTGTAAATACATACTTATAATATTCTATGGCACCCAAACAGAGAACAAACATCTATATTTATCACACAAATGTTTGTTCTTGGTTGGGATCGAACCCACGGCCTACGGCACAGAAGGCAGAGCTACAACAAACTGAGCTGTGAAGGCTGTCAAAAAATTATTCTATACTTATGCAATTTTACGTCCCATCGAGGTATTAACTACAATAAGTAGTACAAAGTACCTATATTATGTTCAATTTTGTTGACTCTCAGTTTGTGATAGTAAATACAAAGGCATAAATATAAAAAGTCGCCATGAGCCCATCAAAAGCACTGGCTGCACAATTAATTTGTCAGTAATATTTATAGTGATGTGGTCACATCATGTCTGTGACCCAGATACTGCTAAACGCCTGCTGCTTCGTTCGCTAGCAATTATATTGCTGCACATTTAGGTGTTGCATTTTAAGGCGATGACAAGAGCTAATGTGACTCTCGCTCGCACATTTCGACATGTGGAAAGATATAAAATCACTAACTCATTTTCAAAAAATTGCAATTAACCAATTTGTGTGCAATCACAACACACACAATTTTTACTAAGCTGTGTGCAATGTGATTGCACACAAATTGGTTGCGATTTTTCGAAAATGAGTTTAGTGATTTTATATCTTTCATGTCGAAACGTGCGAGCTAGAAGTTGTTTGATAGTTGTCAGCCCCTTAAGAACTTATTAAATCCTCGTGCACCTGCAACCAATCTTCCATACTTTAACAATCCTCTCCATCCAAAGGTTGGTCTGGTTATTCAAAACCTTCTTCTTGCCATGTCACTAGTTTCTCTCAAACAGTGTGGTGAAAGGACTTAATGTTCGCCTCAAAACCTCCGAGCAGCATATTCATTCAAATCAAGTTATCATGATACACTTTTATTCTAAATGCTCACACTTTGTGCCTCGAGGAAAAAAAACTGACACAGCTTCACGACTTTGATCCCTAGGCACGGTAGATATCCTCTCAGACCTCGAGGAATAAAAAACTACTTTAGAAGCAGGGTTTATAGATGGTTGCGTGTTGATTGTCAGTCAGCCAGTAACGCAGCAGTTTTACTTGTAGATGTATTCCGTTTTCATGGAAAATTTATTTTCAATGGTTATTAAATAAAGTTTGATGGTAGTAGGTACTATATTTGTGTAAGTATAGACATAGGTACATTAGTTTATTGTCTAAACTGAATGATGGCCCGTTCCGAATAAAGTGAGGTATATTTGCAAATCTCATTCAGGCAAATGTTTTGGCGTTTAGTTTTAGATTTGAACTTTATACGCTCCAGAGTTCTAAAATATTGAGACCTATTTCAAATCACAACTATACCAACGGTCACTCTAAATACCTAAAAATGATACTATTAATTTAATTTTATACTCGAAATAATCACACGGATTTTAAAACTTGCTCAAAGTAAAGCAATAAAATAATCAAACTTCTTATAAATTCACTTTTAATTGTTTACACATTATAAGCTTGGAAAAGTCAAGCCACTGCAAGATATTATAGGCCACCTTAATAGATTAGAAAAATCTTTATTGCACAAAAGGAAGTATTAGGCGAACTTAATGCTAACAAGCATTTTCTTCCAGTTAACTTTTGTGTAATGTGGAGTGGGTGGTAGTGCTTTTATGATACAATAATGGGGAGAAGTGTCTTACTATTACATATCTAACCTAAATACCTACTCAAAAATATTTAAATATATCTATCTACCAATAAACTAATAATTATACATATTATCTAGTAAACATAAATATATATTATACACCTTAACATTGTCAGAAAGACCAATTTCGAGCCTTATCCATCAACCGACTTGGTATTCTACAAATATTCTAATTCGCTATTTTCGATCCGTGTAAGCCTTTCGTGTCTGCCTGTACAAGCATGCGGTTTCGTAATGTATTGAACGGGTCACTAAGTCCTTAATTTTCATCAGCCACATAATTAAAGTAAGGAAATTGCTTACCTGCCTCACCTATTTTATACCGGCAGTAGGCTGTGTGGCTGTACAGTATACTCGCATCTATGTTTAAGTAAAGTTTATTTGGAAATAAGGTACAAGATAAAACTAAAAACAAGTGTAACGATACCGACTGCAGATGCAGAAGTATAAAACTGTGTCCGATAGACCCGCAGTCTCAGTTTTTTTTCTGTATCGTCAAGCCGTTTAATTTGTATGGATACTCGTTAAGCTTTAAGAGTAGTAGAGCTCTTTGTGAAGGGCTCGTCCGGTGAAGTACTACCACCATGCCTTTTTCTGCCGCCAAGCAGCGTTGCTGTATTACGTTTTGAAGAGTGTGGTTGCCGGTGAAATTACAGGCACATGAGGCTTAACATCTGTATGCCTCAAGTTGATGGACGCAAGGCAGTGCATCGTCGGTCACGTTCCTATCGTGCGTGACTTGCGAGGCAATGGTTTGTTATATGTGATGGTTACCACTTAACATAAGGTGGGCCATATGCTTGTTCCATCAGCTAGTTGTATAAAAAAAATAAGCGCCTCTATTGGGCGTTCTGAGAACTCACGAAACTCCATACAAGAATGCCCTGACGATACTGAAAACAATAAAAAACAAAAACAAAACTCAGACATCGGGTACATTAATCGGCTTAAGGGGCTGACAACTATCAAACAACTTCTCGCTCGCACGTTTCGACATGTTGAAAGATATAAAATCAATAATCTCATTTTCGAAAAATCGCAATCAACCATTTTGTGTGAAATCACATTGCACACAGTTTAGTAAAAAAAATATTTTGATTGATACAAGATTTCCTACTTAAAAGTTTGATTATGTACGAAAACTAGAAAAGCACACTTTAGAGTAGGAAAACATGTATCGATCAAAATGAAAGCTGTGTGCAATGTGATTGCACACAAAATGGTTGATTGCGATTTTTCGAAAATGAGTTTAGTGATTTTATATCTTTCAACATGTCGAAACGTGCGAGCGAGAGTCACATTAGCTCTTGTCTTCGCCTTAAATATTTTCTAGAATTTGCGTAGACCTTTGTAAAGGTGTGGTTTGATCACTGTAACTTTATTTAGTTTCTGCATTAGTTTGAAGTTGTAACTAATACCTATAGTTTAGATTCGACTTTGTGGTTCTCAGATAGCAAGAATTGTCAAAGACATAGTTGCAATGTAAAGACTGAGATAGTTGCATAACAAAGCTCAACTTTGTAGAGGTATTTATCCACACAAATACACTACTAAATATGAACCTGTTTGTATTATATCATAATGCAAATGTTTCGGTCGTATTTACTATGTATATTCTGATTACATTCTTATCTTTTTATATCGTTTTATTATTTACTACTTGTATCTTCTCAATTTTTTTATTTTCCAATCCTTATTGTATAGGCACAGAATAAACATCAGCGATACTACAGTTTACTGTACGCTGAAATCAATGACATTTTGATTACAATGGACTTAGTGTTCCACACACGGGCCTCCGGCCACAACCACAAAACGCCACCACTGGCATATTTCCTGTAGTTTTCATACATTTTATATGGACTCGCCGCACACGGTTGACGCCGGTGCGGTAGCCGCCACACGCTACAAATCGTCGCTGCTCGCTTCGTATGAAAACTACAGGAAATATGCCAGTGGCGGCGTTTTGTGGTTGTGGCCGGAAGCCCGTGTGCGGGAACACTTAGCATTTCAAAGTAGTAAGTACTTAAAGTAGCATGGAGGTAGGCGTAGTGTAGGACGCCCTCCGGCAAGGTAAGGCAACGATCTGCGAAATGTAGCTGGCAAGCACTGGATGAGAAGAGGCTAAGAAGAATATTTGAGATCGACAGGGCAGTGGACTAACATAGGTTGTTGATGATGATGATGAGGTACTAAAAATGCGACGTCATCGTTTAAAAGTCACCAAAGCAATGAACTGAACTATTCTCTCGCAGTCGTCACAATGACTGTACCTATACCTAAGTCACTATTACGTAGTACCCACACTTATCTACCTTAGCTGATTCAACCCGAATCTTGTGTAACCGAACCGGCTCACCTAGAGATAGAGCTACTGAGACAGGATGTGAGAATTTCTAAGAATCAGTAATTTTTCGATTTAATTTGTGATATTTGTGCGAGCGGAAACGAAAATGCACCTAATCAGCATTTTAAAGCATAGATTAGAATTGTGTGAATCGAATGACCATAGAATTAAAAATGTTTGTATCGCAATCACTTGGTGAGTTGCATAATGTAATATCCATAGTATGTAACATAACAATGCACAATAGCAATAGCTTTGACAACACTTGTTTAAAAAAATTGATGTGCGAGCCTTGATTTAGTTTAAGAGGCTGACAAATTACTTCATGCTTATTTATGAAAAATACTTATTATAATTAATATATTATTAAAAAAATAAATTAAAAATAATAATTCTCATTTATGAAAAATGTATACTAGCAACTATATAACTTAGTTATGAAAAATCGCAATCAACCAAGTTATTGCACACAGTTCAGCAAAAATATAATTTTGATCCAAACAAGTTTTCCTACTCAAAAGCTTGAATAAGTACGAAATCTAGCAAAGGAAACAATTTACCTCAAATTTTACTTTTCAAATACGAGCCCTTACCTGAAAGATGGAAAGATCCGAATATACAACGTGTAACATAATACCCATATAAGGCCAAAGACCAAGTGATCAGACCAAGCACTGGAATACTTTAACGTGTGCAAAGGTTGAATATATCGTTTTCGAAATTCCTATACATAAGTAAAATTAATTTTGTCTCAGAAATTTGCAACACCCCTGATGCTGTTTACGTATGTCCCAAGGTCACGAACACACGGAACATACAATACAAACAGCTTTGAATAGGGCTGCCTCATGGGGTGTTTAGTTTCATATTGGAGGAACGTTAAAGAGGCGTTTCATGAATTCTACGAAATTTCAAAAGACGTAAAACAAAAGGTGTTCGTCATATCGTCATAACCTGTAGAATACACTGCTTCCGGGGTTATAGGGGTATTATGTTACACGTTGTATAATCCGCTTTCGCTTCCCAGTAAAGTTTACCTGACAATCATTTGGCTATGCTCGTGGGAACCAAACGTTTCTTCTAAATGTTTTAAAATATAAGATCGATAGTCGTGTCGCATGCTAATATTGTCATTCCCATAATTGAATTAGAGTTTTCGAAACGTTAACCGTTTCGGTCGGATGCCTACGTACGTCGTTCATTAACGCAGCTTTGGCGAAACAGTCGCGTGCTAATTCTGAAGCGAGATTGAACCAATCTGTCTCCTACCACATACTAGGATTGACTGAGCGGTTCATATCCGCAACATGAGGATATTATTGCCGTATTTACAGTGTTTATCTTCTATTAAGCCTCGATGCTACTGTTTTTAATTGATGTTATGTTATTGAAGTTGATGCTTAAGTTTTTAATGACTTGTTCTGTATTGCGGACAACACAGACTAGATTAGTCACAAATTGACAAAACGTTTAAGTCATTCTCCAAGACGCTTGAACTTTACCAAAAATACCAAGTTTTCGGACCAAAAAACACTGTAGTTTGAAGATAAATATCGTAAAGATGCTGTTTAGCGTTCTAAAATAGATTAATGTGCATCTTTTTCTTCAATAAAAATCCATTAAAATATCATAAAGTCAAATCTTAATATTTATTCAAGTGAATCACAAGGATCACTTTGAATAATAAACAAACAACATACAGGTTACAGATACAAGCATAACTAGAAATGAAATTATTTATCAACGAACACGCTCATTGCCTCGACTATTTGATAACTGTATGAACATGACATGTTAGCAGAAACACACTTTCAAGCACCCAGTAAAGCGGCTTACGAGTAGATGCCCTGTAGTCTCTCGGGATATAACATTAGAGGTACGTTTGCACGGGCAATTAATATTCAACAACATCCACTTGAATTGGGACGAAGTTGATAAGTAAGCATTACACGGAAAGAGATAAATGCAACGACTTTTAGGAGTCAACTGTTGCTCGTCGTCAGTTCGAAGACAGTGGAGCAATATTTGATCTAAAATAATATAATAAAAAAATAATTAAATCAACAATTAATTATACGTTAGAATCAGGCAGACTATTTGTACTTATTATAATACCTGCTATATTGTCCCCTTTAATATTTAACAATAAAATCTACTTTGATCCCTATTTTGATTCTGATTTGGGGGATCTATTCGCTTTTGGGTAAAATGGAGTGAACAAAACGGTGAAAAATTAGGACTGAAGTGCACCTAAGGAAAGTCAAGACGCAACGGAGACGACGTCTCGGAAATACGAGCAATTTAGAAAACTAGTCGTCAAGCAATAAGTTGGTGTAAAGTTTCTCGTTTACATTTCGAGTGGCTGCAGTCGGGAACACTAATGTGTCTCCCGTGCACTCGGCCTGTTTCCACTGGGACAACGAGAATTTTTCACACGGAATTTTAGAATTTTACATTGTGTGAATAACTGATGCTCAGCGCTAATTTGAACTTTGCACGGAAATATTATGCTTTTGTGTAACAATGCTACATCTCTCTGGTCTCAGGTTGATAAATATTTAATGACCCTATATTTTTCCTCGAAATAATCTTGACTAAGTACTAAGAGATAGGAGAGGATATCTACCGTGCTTGGGGATCAAAGTCCTGAAGCTGCTTCTGTTCTTCTTTCTATTTTATAGTTTTTTAGAGCACATTTTGTTACCTGTTAGAGAATAATTGCTAATTAAAGGTTGAAAAGTATCATTTTTGAAACGACAGAAAAGCACTGACGATTATTTACTATTTTATCCTACTAATATTCATATAAAAAGGTTGAGTACCTCATTGTAAATTAGACTTGAGAAATTAAGTTCCCTTCCAAGAAATATCTTGACCAAGCCCTGATTAACAAAGACTTGTTTCGATCAGGGAATTGAAACTGGCTCCATTAAGCTATCTTTGTGAAATCATCGAGTTCGGCTCCCTCCGAGAAAGACCTGACATCTCATTAAGTAAACATGAAAGTCGATCTATTCACGAGAAAACGAGGCATATCTGAATTTACATTGAATTCGAAATTGATCGAGCGTTCGAACTACCCTCAAGGATCGTGCCACTGACATGTGACAATGAAAACGCGTTCGGATATATGCGCGTATGACTATTATTGTGCATAGGTCGGATGGGTCTGAAGACGGTTTGCGTGACTGAGTAGCAGTCATTCGACTCGCATGTCTGGTTATGGTATCTCTATACTATAGCATACATAACGTATAGTATGTATGCTATAGTATCTACGTATACCTCCCTATAGAAAGTGATTCAAGTAAAAGGATCAAATTTAAATTCACAGCTTAGCCTGGTCGCGTAGAACCTTATGATTTAATAAATAAAATTGATTTTTAGTGCACAAAACCATCGTTGAATTATACCATAGTTTGTATCTTAATTATCTTGTAACTACTGAATAAAATTTAGCAACTAATTATTTCGATCTTTTAGTTTTTTGTGAGGCTTAACACAAAAGTCTTTAGCAGCTTACAGAACAATTATTAGTAATATTCACAAAAAACCAATAGCTACAGCTTAGGATTAGGTTAACTTGATCGTCATAATGTTGCAAATGGCTTCCATATATCATAATGGCACGTTCTGCCTAACAGTCTGTATAAGTCAGCACCAAACTTCCCCTCGCTGATGATGATGAAGCTTATCCCCTGATATTTATTAATAAAGTAGTAGTACGGAACATTGTGACATGTATGTAGGTCTCATTTGAATGCCTTTTACACGTATTTCTTTGTAGGCGTGGGCTGTATTTATTTATAGGCACAAGCAACATCCTACGTTAAAATATCTCACACAGCTATATACTGTGTTAGTGTAGGATGAACAACCTTGCATATTATGCAATTGGAAACAAAAGGGAAACATAATTAATTGCGCATTTGTTGACCTTTTCAATTGCGTGTGTTAGTTCATCGCAATGCTGCAAGAATTGATGTTTTGCACGTACTTACATAGTACGTTACAACTGCTAATGTAGGTAGGTACCTCTCGCTCAAGTTTCAACATTTTGAAAGATCCCTGAACTTATTTATGAAAAATTCCAATCAATCAAGTTACCATGCAATCAATTTAAAATTCTTATTCTAATTATCAAAAATATAATTTTGACAAAATTTTGGAAAACTTTTTACTAAACTGTGTGCAATGTGATTGCACACAGAATAGTTGATTTCTCGAAAATGGGTTTAGTGATTGTACATTAGCCTTCTTCTTCGCCTTCAGGCAGAAGAGTACATAAGAGTACATAAGGTACATAAATTCTTATTCTAATTATCAAAAATATAATTTTGACAAAATTTTGGAAAACTTTTTACTAAACTGTGTGCAATGTGATTGCACACAGAATAGTTGATTTCTCGAAAATGGGTTTAGTGATTTTATATCTTTCAACATATCAAAACGTGCGAGCGAGAGGTACATTAGCCTTCTTCTTCGCCTTCAGGCAGAAGAGTACATAAGAGTACATAAGGTACATAAGAGTACATAAGAGTACATAAGGCAGCTGAAATAACCAGTTCACAACAGATGAGCCATCTGCATGTTCTAACCCTATTTAAAAAAAAGCTTATTTTACCAATCCCAATCCAAGTAAAACTGCTCAGTAAAATCTACAACAAAGTTTTACAAAATCCTAATAAAGTATAAGTTTTCAATTCCACAAAACGCCTTCTTGAAAGTAATAAAGTAAATACCAATGTCTCAGAACGTGAGAATATAAATCGCAATTGAAGGGCATCGAAGTGAAACTCAGTTTACAAAACACCTCTAGGTACCTAGGTACTTATAACATTGACGTCCGGACTTTTGCGTGTTTTGCGTATAGCGAATGGATAGGCTCAAAAGTAGCCAGCTATTTTTCAGTTGGCTCACTTTTGAGCCTATTCGTCAAGCAAAGACAATTGAACATCTTATCACCATTTAGTCATTAAAAATGTTGTAAAATCTTGAATCGTTAAAGATCGTGAGCAGTGACATCTTTATACACTTTGTGCTAATCAGGCACTCTCAGTAGTGCTATTCCGTAAAAAACAAATCACAGGGAGTTTGACCCAGTGGATCCGAGCTCACTTCGATTGTGGCGCTAGTGATGGGTGAATGTATTACAAATGAAAAACTCACCGCGGATTCCGCACTCACTTGGGTGATTGTTGTAGTCAGAATATAGCACTTCAGGTAAAAGCGCTGGAATTTCATATCTCTGCATCCAACACTGTTTATTTTATGACGTGCGGAATGAACTTCGAATGTTAGCCTAACAGACGTGGCTATTGTTCAATAAGAAGGGGAGGGAATTCCATCGCTTTCACCGACCCCGGTTTGATAAACGCTGGCTCTTTAGAACAGATGATATTATCTCAGCGATCAGTCGACAAGTTTACGAGTTTTAGAACAAAGTCCTCTTATAACGCACAGAGATTCGTCTTCAGCAGCTGTTTTGTTTAACAAACAACGCCTTAGAAACACAAAAGCACCTTTAAAGCTTCTACTTCAAAACTTTTGATGCGTAGTTTCACAGTTTTCAGGAAATATTGCAAATATTTGCGCATACATTTTTGTTCTGTAATTATGATAGAAGTAGGTATGATGATGGTATATCCAAATACTTATAATAAGTATTATATCATTTATCCGATTCCAATAGTGCAAACTTGGCTTAATTTGGGGTTGGAAAGGGTGGTGTTGAATGACCACCACTAATCCTTTAAAAACAATGATAAAAGTAGTAAAAACTTGGAACCAAAATGTCATTGGCTTGGATACAAGAACACGCTGCTTCAGTGCAATAGTACCTGAGCTGCTTACACATATTCTCCATTCTTTATATTAAACTTGTACATATTAAAGTATTGTAGAAGCACAGACTAAATATAATAAGAACGGCAGAAGGTATTTGCTTTAGACTAGACCTCCTTGTAAGAGTTTTATTTGAGAATACAACGAGAAAAGTATTTTTGCCACTAGGCAATAATGCTCGCATTTCTTGGCTTCAGTTTCATAACCTGGGGTGATACTTTCAGAAATAAGTAGCCGTGGATAGGATTCATATTATGTACGTATTTGCAACAGCTCACAAATGTCTGAAAGAGATCGCTTTCAGCGATAAGACCGCCCATTGTTCTACTTTATTTTATATTTTTAAGTGTTTTTTTTTGTTCAGTTTAGTGTACAATAAAGTATTTTTCATTCATTTTCATTCTTTCATTCATTCATTCATAATGACACAGCCAGTATCAGCTCCATCTATCTCACAGTGACTCAAATTACTCAACAGCTCCCACTCTTGTTTGAAGCAATCTGCTAGGCTGAATGTAAAGCTGTACATCAATTAGTAATTTTCTTAGATTTCTCTTAGAGTGCTTGAGTAAACACTATAAAACATGAGATAGGTGGTTATTGAGATAATGTATTCCATCTTGTTTATGATATTCTAACAAGTCGCAGGATTGAATCTGTACCCCAAGTATGAGTTTTGTTTACCATAGTTGGTTTTATATGAAGACGCGATAGAGATACCGATACGGAACTTTATTTTGCAAGTATGATGAAAATTAGTAGTAGAACATAATACTTCCGTATCGGTATCTCTATCGCGTCTTCATAGAAAAACCCGCAATGAACACGGAACATAAACGAAAAACGAAAAACCAAATATGGTAAATAAAACTCACATTTGGGGTACTGATAAAAAACTAAAGAGGATTTAACATTGAGTAAACAATAATACCTATCCAACAAATGCAAATTGGAAATGTATAGAAGAGGCCAGCAGTGAACTTCTTAAACTGATGATGATGTTAAATAGGTGTTTTATTTTAAGGGGCTGACAACTATCAAACAACTTAGAAGAGTAGTAGAGCTCTTTGTGAAGGGCTCGTCCGGGGAAGTACTACCACCACGCCTTTTTCTGCCGCCAAGCAGCGTTGTTGTGTTTCGGTTTGAAGAGTGTGGTTGCCGGTGTAATTACAGGCACATGAGGTTTAACATCTGTATGCCTCAAGTTGATGGACGCAGGGCAGTGCATCGTAGGGCACGTTCCTATCGTGCGTGACTTACGAGGCAATGCTTTGTTATAGGTGATGGTTACCACTTAACATCAGGTGGGCCATCTGCTTGTTCCGTCAGCTAGTAGTATAAAAAAAAACTTCTCGCTCGCACGTTTCGAAATGTTGAAAGATATAAAATCACTAATGGTGATAAGTGAAAGATATAAAACACAAAATGGTTGATTGCGATTTTTCGAAAATGAGTTGAGTGATTTTATATCTTTCAACATGTCGAAACGTGCGAGCGAGAGTCACATTAGCTCTTGTCTTCGCCTTACTGTCCCACTGCTGGGCAAAGGTCTCCCCCATTTTTCTCCATTCTTCTCGATCCTCTGCTAACTCTTAACACTTGTTGTGGAAGGAGTCGTCATATCCAACAATAAAATACTTACTTAAATTTAAATTAAATAATGAAAAACGGTCGTGAAAAATACTTTGAAATGATCACACTTCTGAAATTAATTACAATTTTAAATTAAATTACATTCCCCAAATCACGTTTTAATAACAAACCTTTCATAACTCACGCCCCTGTTAAGATTTTATTAATAAGTCTTTTAGTGCCTAAAGGTATATTTAAAACGTAATGCTCGATGAATTAAAATAATCTATTCATTTAATTCGCCTGGTGTTTCAGACAGAGCAGCCGTAGGTATTCTAGATTCTTAGGGCGAGAACAGACTAAGGGCCGGTTTCACCATGCTCTGTTAGATTAACAAAGGATTAAAGGGCCGTTAAATATGTCAAAAAGTACGCGTTTGACAGCTAAGGTTAGATTTAATGGTCTTTTAATCCTTGATTAGTAACTAACAGAGCATGATGAAACCGGCCCTAAGAGAACCTGTTTTAACGCTCGTCTGAGGCGTGCTGCGATTTAGAGCTGATTTCACCATACTCTGTTAGTTACGGCCCATTAATCAAGGATTAACGGGTCGTTAAATCTAACCTTAGATGTCAAACGCGTACATTTGTACATATTTATTGGCCCTTTAATCCTGCTGAAATCAGCTCTTAGTATGACAAAACGCGCTTGCACTCGCTTGTATACAAGCATGTTCACATTGTTCACTCCAACTTTGGTCCAGCCACTTTATAAACTGAACCAATAGGTAGGTGAATAATGGTAGGTAATTAGTGTTTTTTGTGGCTAGCGCTGAAACTAATCTAAAAGCGTGTTTTCGCTCGTAAGAGATCATGTCGGTGTCACGGGATGGTGCGCATTTAAAAGCGTTAAAAACGAGCTTTTACGAGTGGAAAGGCCCAATCTGTAAACGCCCTAAGGACCTTATTATTATTTTCAATAAGTGTAAAATCAATGTGCTCTTCAAATCATAATGTAATTGTATTGACATTTCGATCTGGCATTTATATTGATGACGAAGTATTCAGGTATTCTACTATATCTTACGGACCATTTTTCATAACCTTAAATTATCTGACAGACGTTTCATCATCATCATCATCATAAGCCAGGCTATTTTTCATAACATAACCACGCCTTTTTCTGCCGCCAAGCAGCGTTGCTGTGTTTTGGTTTGAAGAGTGTGGTTGCCGGTGTAATTACAGGCACATGAGGTTTAACATCTGTATTCCTTGATGGACGCAGGGCAGTGCATCGTAGGGCACGTACCTATCGTGCGTGACTTACGAGGCAATGCTTTGTTATAAGTGATGGTTACCATTTAACATCAGGCGGGCTATCTGCTTGTTCTATCAGCTTGTTGTATTAAAAAAAAATTGACAGACGTTTCATCATCATTATCAGACTGAAAAAGTCGACTGCCCTCTCCCATACATATTTTAGGAATAACGACATGGTCCCCTCTTCATCCACTGACTTCATGCGAACGTCATCGGTGCCGTTCTACATTTTTCTACCGGTTCGTATCCACCAAGAAAAGAAAATTCGAGAATCTTTATTCCTAGCGGTACCCTGAGATATTTACTTAGACAATCATTACTCAAAGGCGGTTCAGTTCTAGAATAAGGCTCTTAATTTGCTAATGGGTTAGCTTAGATGAAATAATGGTATTCATTGTCTACAGACACACATTTATTATAATTAATGCGTCTAGTTTTATACAAAGTCTGAAAACGACATTTCGCTTTAGAAAGATAAGTTGTAGGTACTTTTCTTAATTATGAAAGATAATAATTATCTCCGCTTTATACATTAAAATTATAAATGAAATGCCTATCTAGGTCTACAGAGTCTTAAGTCAAGGTATCCTAAGGTTGATACTAAATTAGGTAAGAAGCTACATATACATTATTATAATAGTAGCCTCTGTAACGCTAAATGCAAAATTCCACTTTCACACTCCAAACTGAGATCAAAGGTAGAAAAGAAATGAGCTACCGTTTGCGTACACGATTGACTTTGAGTGAGTTAGGAATTCATAAGTTTTTTCTCTCGTAATAGAGCAAATGAAATATCCATTGAAATCCAGACTGGAGGGAGGCAAGTCCGTAAGTCGGGTAGGAGGGAGTGAACGATGTTGCGTGTACATGTATTACTTAGTATTCTGAGGAACAGAATGTTGAATTCTCATAATGTTGAAAGCCGTATTATATTATACGTATAATTTCCCAGAATGTTGTTTTTTTTTCGTTTCGCTAAATGTTGAAGGACTAAGAGCTGATTTCACCATGCTCTGTTATATTAACAAAGGATTAAAGGACCGTTAAATATGTCCAAATGTACGCGTTTGGCATCCAAGGTTAGATTTAACGGCCTGTTATTCCTTGATTAGTAATTAACAGAGAATGGTGAAATCAGCTCTAATCATAATAAATGTCAAAGTATAAGATGGCAACAGCAGCCGCTCAGCCCTTGCCAACGTGTTATCTTGAGCACCGTTAGTGGCCTACTGACTAGCCTTCTAATCACAAGTTGTAACTAACACAACAAGTAGTTATATTAGACCACCACCGCTAGCAATAACTGGACTGCATCTAATAGGTATCTGTAATCTAGCTCCCGTATGGCTTCGTTTGCGTAGCGCCGGGTAAGAAATCTACAGATCAAATGCCTGCTCTTCTATGCTTGGCCGCGTGGAACTGGCACCTAGATTCACCTAGCTTTTTTTTTATACAACTAGTTGATGGAACAAGCAGATGGCCCATCTGATGTTAAGTGGTAATGGTAACCATCACCTACAAGCATTGCCTCGCAAGTCACGCACGATACGAACGTACCCTACAATGCACTGCGTCCATAAACTTAAGGCATAACAGATGTTAAGCCTTATGTGCCTGTAATTACACCGGCAACCACACTCTTCAAACCGAAACACAGCAACGCTGCTTGGCGGCAGAAAAAGGGTAGTAGTATTTCCCCGGACGAGCCCTTCACAATGAGCTTTAGTAGGTACTCTTCAAAACGTTAGCTTTAAGGCGTTTCAAAGTTATCCTTGTAATTCAACTGAATTAGTAACTTTTGACTTTAAAATATCTAATTGCATAAACGGGTACTTGCATGTTTTGTTAACTCAGGCCATAGCCTAAGCCTAAGCCTTCTATCCACTTCAGAGGGCAAATAAAATATAAACTATATTTAGAAGAGAAGGTTAGTATTTGAAAATGTCATAAATGTGTAGTTATGTCTAAAATTCTAGAATCATTATTTTATAAAATTCATTGTTGTTGCTACAAGTACTTATCGTGAAAAAACTGTTTTGTGTGGTTACATCATTTTGTTATTAACGTGACCTTTGCAGATGCTTCCTCATAATTTATTATTTTTTATGTTTTATTTTGTTTGTTTTCCTAATAATTAACTTGGTACCTATTTTTTATAGATTTGAACTGGAAATTATTATTTAAACTTGCACAATACACCATCAAATGTGGCTGTGTTGCGGTTTGAAAGGTGTGGTTGCCGAATTACAAGCACATGAGGCTTACCATCAGTATGCCTCAAGTTAAGGGGCAGTGCATCGTAGGGCACGTTGCTATCGTGAGTTCCTATCGACTTGATAGGCAATGCTTTGTTATTACCTCTATAGGTGATGATTATCACTTTAGATCAGCAGGGGTTTTTTTCGCTTTTCCCATTATCAAGTTGTATAAAAAAACCTAGTTGTAAACCGTTCTTAGTGCCTCAACAAAATTAAACATTAGTAAATTTATACTCATGAAGAAGTAAGTTTTCAGATAGATATAGCTATTTTTCAGTTATATTTTTATTTAACAAATAATAAAGATACAATTACCTATGTAGGTAAAGGTTTTAAGCGCCACTCACGTACGTGAGCGTGACGAACCCTGAAAAGTTAATGTCAGTATATAAGTAGGTTCTAGGCCTACGAATGAAACCGTAACAAGACGTCACAATACATCATTTTAGTTGACTCTAAACTTGGCATGACATTTGGAGCATTACAATCTGGGTCAGTTGGTAAGGCGACTGATGCTGTATCAGTATTCTGTTTAATGTTAACGCCTCCCACCCGATGGACTGACGACATTGTGAAGATCGCGGGAAGTCAGTGGATGGAGGGGGCTCAGAATCGAACTTCCTGGAAATGTGTCGGGGAGGCCTATGTCTAGCAGTAGACTTCTTCAGGCTAAAGATGATGAATGTTAACTATATGAAGAAACGCTTATTGGACATAGGCTTCCTCTTTTAACATCCGAAAGTACTATTTTTAGCCTTTTTCATCTACCGTCTTCCCGGTTCGTAAGCCGTTTCGAGAACCTTTACTCACGCAGCTATTGTATGTTCTACAAGATAATGGCACCACTACATCCAGAATTGAAGAAAGATGGGCACAACCTTGATCGACGAATAGTTACTGGAAAGGTCGAAGTGCCCGAGAGGTCGAAGTCCACCTAGATGATCTGACCAACTCGCTCATCACAAAACAAAGCACCAAGGTACACGATGATCTTCACAATGCCAAAGACAGGAATCAGATGGCAGACCATCGTCAAAACTATGATGACTCCATCACGACCCTTAGTAATGAGGAACACAACGTGAGGAGAAGGACTTACTTAATGCTATTAAAAATGAGTCAAAAACCAGAATCAAGATGTTTTGTTTCAAAATCTGTATTGTTTTGTTGAGAAGCAATTGTCCCTGAATGACTCGAGAATTTCCATATTCAGACGCACCGAGCCTATCTCTGTGAAACACGATTATCCACCCGTTCCCGGCATTTCCCGACGTTACATTTGGTTAAGTACCATTTGCAATGCAAAACTTTCTTTACAGGCTTTGCTCTTTGCTAGAAGATCGCAATCTACACCATGCAAAACAAAATATAAGGAAGAAAGGTACAAAAATCCACAGACAAACGCAGAGGAAATGCTAAATAGAAAGCAGACTGAAGGCGTTTCCACATTCCAAACTTCAAGTGCGTGAATGCTAAAGAAAACAGCGTAAAAGTCACATGGCAAGGTTGATTGCGACAAAAATATAATACTGATTGATTGGCTAAGTTTTTATCTCAGCACAATGCGCTTTGTATTATTAAGACACTTGCACTTTACTTCAATATTTTTTATTTTTTCTAAATTACGAACTATGACTATAAACGTAAAACTAAATAAAACCGGCCAAGTGCGAGTCGGACTCGCGCACGAAGATTTCCATACCATTCTCTATAAAAACGGCAAAAAAATCCCTTAAATATTTTATTCTGTTTTTTAGTATTTTTTGATAAAGCGGCAACAGAAATACATCATCTGTAAAAATTTCAACTGTCTAACTATCACGGTTCATGAGATACAGCCTGCCTGGTGACAGACGGACAGACAGACATACAGACGGACAGCGGAGTCTTAGTTATAGGGTCCCGTTTTACCCTTTGGGTACGGAACCCTAAGAAGCAGGCATGGTAAATGAAGAACTTTTTAAAATTATAAGATCTTAATAATAAGAACCACCTTGGTTTAATCGCTAACGGTCGAATGTAATGTTCAGAGCTGTCAACTGAAGAAACTCGGAAGACGCATATAATGAGAGGGCCTATACAAATGCGAGTGTAAACGAAGCCTTACAGCCAATTGAGCGGCAAAGCAAGCCTGTAACATGCAGCCTTGAAGTTCATTCGTAATGAGTGAAAGGCGCCAGAACATAGCACGAACGTGACTCACAGATGACTTAAAATATGTGAATAATATTTGTACGTGTCGTAGATCTGTGTCCACCTACTTAGAGATGAATGTGTACTAGTAAGTACACCAGCTCAAAGTGAATTATAAAATAGTAGACAGACTGTATTGTTACTACGAGTTATACAAGGTGTTCCAATACTTGTATTTAAAACTTCAGGGGGCTATAGTACCCATCAATATGAATAACTTTTTCTAAGGAACCAACACTGTGAACGCGATAAAAAACAGCTGTTTCATACAATAGCCCCCTGAAGTTTTAAATACAAGTATTGGAACACCTTGTATAATATCCCTATAAGCCTGAGATCCGTATGTTGTACCTACACGTCATCGCCAACAACGTTTGTGCTACGATTTCATAGGATTATTACTCAAGTTTTTTATTCATAAAATTCCTTTTACACATTCATTCAAAATGTCCCTAGACACAACAAAAGGCAGCCTGGTTTTTTTTGATCGAGTGAGCGAAGCGAACGAAGATTCTAGTTTCAACTTGGGCGATTTGGCATTTTATGTATGTATGTATGTATGTATGTATGTATGTTTGTCTGGCCATAACTTTCGAACCGTTGATCCGATCTGCATGAAATTTGATAAGACGACAGCTTGTACTTGAGAAATTTACTGGTAAGTATATGAGTAAAATCGGATGAAGGGTTTTTAAGATATGGGGTTTTTTAAGGGGGCAAAAATAAAAAAAGTGACTTAAAAAAAACAAGTTACATGTCGTACGAAAGGGCTTTGTTTGGACATTCCAAAACAATTTTTACTTTTTTTCTGGGACGCTCGGTTTTTGAGATACAACAAAAAAGTTAAATTAAGATAACCAGCGACCCAAGAGCTCCCATCTCTAAGAGTTTCGTTGGCATCAAGGTTTTTCTACTGGTCTGCCAATTACTTTGCTTTTTCTTATTTTTTTTTCTTGAAATAAATTAAGGAGGTACTCAGTTCTCATAAAATGGTGACAACGACCAGGTCTGATGATGGAGCCAAGGTCTGTTCGACGGAACTCTTCAATAAATAGGCCAATAGAGTTGAAACTTGGTTACCGTACCAAGTTAGTAGGCGGTAGTCAGAAAAAAGTCCAAACATAATGTTTGGACTTGCCTTTGACTACCACCTACTCGAAGTTTTGGTGCGTTCGTCGAGTCGCATCACGAGATCTCAGTTCGGGGCGAACTACTAGTAATTTTAGAAATAACAGAACTTGATTCACCATAAATGTATGTAATGTGTTGTTAAATAAATAAATACTAAAAACCATTGCACACTTCAAAATATTCTAGTGTCTTGGTCTAAATAAACCCCCTTAGGACTTATAGAGGTAATACATGTAGCATAATAGGTCAAAGTCAAAGTCATAGTCAAAGTAAAAAGGTATTTATTCAATAAAATCACAAGGATCACTTTGAAACGTCTTAAAGCTAGGTGACTCTAGGTGCCAGTTCCACGCGACCAAAGCCAACAAAAGAAGAACAGGCAACAAACTTACGGCTTGGTTCCTACCGTTCTTTTGTATGATCCTTTTACAATGTAATTATAATATATTATTGAAGTTAAGTGAGGCGTAGGCATACAGTCTACGACTATAGTCGCGTTAAACTCTCGCTGCAAGCTCGGTCAGTGCTCAACCTATAGTCGCGTTAAACTCCCGCTGCAAACTCGGTCATAAATCATCTTAACACACACTTATACAAAAGGATCGTCCGTTCTCCAAAGCGAGAGAGAGAGAGTGCAATATTGCTGTCTCGTTCCGATAACTTATTACCGAGCCTGCAGCGAGAGTTTAACGCGAATATAATATTCTCCTGGAATCCGAGAAGAGAAACAAGACACTCAGTCATTCGCACTTTACGTTTTCGCCGAAAGGTTTCGCGCATAAATCATTACCCAGTGGGCAGTAAAACTGGTATGGATTCCCCATTTCGCTTTTACGATAGGTACCAAATTACCAGAGAAGAAATAAAAGTGACCTAACCTACGTATACTTATATCGTTAGGTAATGAGTGAAAACGAACCTCTAAACTTGTGAGTATCCTAAATTGCTTCGTAAACCAAGCCGCGATGAATATACGAACGAGACGATTTTTTTTTATTAAAAGCACCAAATGCACTAAGCTTTGTACAGCTGATAATAAGACGTCTAATACAAAAAAAATAAGCCTGCTCGGCGGTAAAATAGAATTTATTGGTAAACTCGACAGAGCAGTCAAATACATAGTTTTTAGTTTTAAGTTTTAGACTGCTATCTTACTTAGTTTTTCATTGCAATAAAGAACTCTAAGTCTGAGTGATACCTAAATACCTACAGCAGTTTTCAACTGAAAGTTTATCTATAGAGACTCAAATACTTTAAATTGTAAAAATCATTCAATCCAAAGAAGGCTTTTTGCAACACAGCACGATATTATGATGAGCAAAGAGCAAATGGAATATCGAGATCTGCAAAGCCTTACATTATTGCAACGACTTACCCTCATCGTGCACATAATGTGCAAGCTTAAATATCCTAAAATTGACAATGATTTTAACAAATAGGTATTATATTCATAAACTTATCGACGATCCAATAATAATAATATATTCCAATTTTCATCAAAATAATAGGAATACCGTGCTCGTGTTGCACGGTATTCCTATTATTTTGATGAAAATTGGAATATATTATTATTATTGGATCGTCGATAAGTTTATGAATATAATACCTATTTGTTGTATATTATTATATGTATAATATAGATAGGCAATCAGACATGTTGTAAAACAGGTTTTTATCATGTGGAATGCCATCAGTAAATAATAGTTTGTTGTATATAAATAGTAAGTTTAAGATAAAATGAAGCCAACTGAGATGATTTCGTCCGTGAAAAGGCAGTTTCAATAATCGCCAATTGGAGCAATACTAAAATTCTACGTTGAACAAATTTTCGTGGTCTCGTTAAAACTGTGGCAAATTAAGTGGTCCATGACTCGATTGATTTGGCTTCGTGATTTTTTTAATTATAAGTATTGGGAGCTTTAGCCAAATTAGCTAATAGTCTAGTTACTAGACTCTAGTAAATTCATTAATTTACTACCCCTTGCTTTTAAGGTATATAAACAATCGAGGGAATATAATAAATCGGGGCTCCAATCTACTGAGTCTAATGTCGTTTATCTTAACCGTCGGGTCTCTTAAAATATTAATCATACCTATACACGGTGTTCCAATACTTGTATTTAAAACTTCAGGGGGCTTTCCCATCAATATCTAACAATACCAACACTGTCAACGCGAAAACAAAAACAGCTGTCATACATTTTAGCCAGATTGGTAGGTACTCTTGCAACTTTTGCATGAAACAGCTGTTTTTTTTCGCGTTCACAGTGTTGATTCATTAGAAAAAGTTATTCATATTGATGGGTACTTTAGCCCCATGAAGTTTTGAGTACAAGTAGGTATTGGAACACCTTGTATAATCATAATTATAAAACTGCGTCAAGACGTCTTCTAAATTGTAGAGCCACTTGGTAAATTGAAAATTTGCGTCGTATTTATTGATATCTGATTTCATTTGGAAGGTATCAATATCTAAACTCACGAAATATTAGGATTTCGAGTGAATTTTTTAGACGGATATTTATTTTGATATTTAATTTAAGATATCAATGGTACTAACGATGTTAAATTTAAAAAAAATAAGATGTAAAATATTATGTTAAATTCTTAATGTTAATTATTGGAGTGGAAGTCCTTTGGAATTGAACCAAGAATGAATAAACTGAGATAGACTCTGAATTCCCTGATTATGAGTAAGATTAATACCACGTCTCTCTTTTCATTGGAAACGATAATTAGGATTTACTTTGATCAAAACTTTCACAACTAATAGAAACGAAGAATTGAGAGCATGAATAGGTTAATATTTAACATAATTACAAACTTACCAGAACTTCTATTCAACTAGTTTTAGTCAAAGTTCATCTAAGAATCAGATCCAATATAACAAACCAATCAAAAACTAATGCAACTAGGTAAAGTGCGGTGCGGTTGCGTTGCTAAGCCTGTACGTAGGTATATCGGCTTTGCAAATAGTAAGTTGGCGTAACCCTTCAGAGCAGCCACGTCCTTCCGTCGATCGAACAATGTAGTGCTCTACAAACCGTACTATACCTGGTAGCTAGATGTGCAAGTATAGTTCCGTTAACTCACAAAGCCAGGTTAAAGTGGCTCGCCTGATACCTGTAAGTCAATCTCCGGAGCACGGCCGTCGTGATCCTGCACAAGGGTAAGAGCCACTTCAATTGAGGGCGGACGCCGTGTCGACACGACAACTGAGTGACATTGCTATTCGAGAATTTAATATGGGGAGTGTTTTTTATGTAAACTAGATGGATTCACTGAAACCACTGTGAATAAGGGCCTGACGATTTTCATTTTGCTTGATTTTAAGTTGTAACTGAACCTAATTCACGCTGATTAACTAGAAAGCCAAGCATATACCAAGGTACCAATAAGTAGGTGCATCGTATAATTTTATCAATGCCAAACTGACGTTATTTATTTATGGAAAAGAATTGGTATAGGCACCTAGTGAACGCAAATAAAACAAATGAATAACATGAATGATAAAAACAATTTATCTTGAAGATAGGTCGCAGAATAGGTACGTATTAGTATAGTATTCTCGACGGATCTAAAATGATTTACCGAAAGTTATTTTCCGACAGATGATTGGAATTCTACAAGGTCTTATATTAGTATAAAAAGGCTAAAGAGATTCCAACATAAATTATCTTTCCAACTCTGAGAAATTCCGTGAAATTTAATTTTCTACTTGTCCTTATATTATTATATCATTGCTTTCAAAACCGGGAGATACCTAATAGTGTTGAGTTTTATAATACAAAGTCGAAAAAACTGTGATTTTTGGCTAAATTCGATCTCAATATCCCGAATAAATACTCCCAGAAGAGACTAAGAACGTCATTCGGAACCCTCTAGTATAAGTAGGCAATAGGCATGTTCACAGTTAGATACAAAGCTATTCATCCATGCCCGCCGACATGGGAACTGCGGCTAAGTATGAAGATCCATCGAAATAGATCAGAGGGGTGGGATTGCGTTTCGTACGATTCAATACATAGTAACCTACCTATGTATACTCACCTGTTATAATGTTTTTTGTGATATCAATACCTTCCAGTAATAGTAAGTTTAGCAAAAAGGTTTTAACACTAATTGGTTAGTAGATCGATTGTGTAAGATAGATGAAGGTCTAGATGACATTGTTTTTCTTAAGTGGTCAAATTGAATGATCAACTTGTCGCACATCTAAGAACGAATATTACATTAAATACATAAATCCACGCCTGTTTCCCATAAGGCTAGGCAAGGCAGTTACCATTAATGTTCTTTGACAAAATAATCGTCTGAGCTCAAAGCTTTACAATACAGAATCAAAACAATGAGCACAAAATAGGAAAGTAACTAAGCCAATTACTTCTATGTGAATACGAAATTCCACACGAGTAAATCTGCGCCAAACATCTAAATTCACATTGTTTCACATGACATTTCAGTGGATGGCTGTATTTCGACAGTAGGATTTAAACTGCGGCAAGCCACGTAAAGCACGCAGCCAATTCCACCGTGCGTTAATCTGCTTGCGTGTGTTGCACTGTATTATTACATACACTTCTGCGGAGTAGGTTAGGTGTATTAAATGTTCTAGTAAGTTTCGATGTCACTGCTCATGGAAGAAAATTATGATTTGCTCTAGTGATAGCTTAGAGACATTATTGACACGACATGGACCAAACAAATTGTTTGTGTAAAAATGTCCACAGTTGTTTTTGATAAACAGCGATCGATGGCCCATATTCATTTGCAAATAACTCCCCTAATCATTGTTTAAAATCAGCCAATCATGGTATTAGCAGTCTTATATCTTATCTGTGTTATTAGAGATGGTAATAATTTTAGCCATTAAACCAATATGTACTAACGTGTTTGAGCATTGTTTTGTTGATTTTTATAATCCTAAACGTAAATTGATATCCCTGTTTCAATGGCAGTTTGTACGCATCACAAGTAAAGTCACAAGCTGCATAGCACACGTATTAACTAAAGTGGGTCGAGCATTGCATCGTGTCTTCGGTGAAGCGCGACCGCGGTCTTCGCGATAGCTCGTCAAATTCGCACGCTCTATTTATTACAATTTACGTTTTTATGTTGATAGTGTTGGTTGCTTATTAGACTCGATGACATGTGGATCTAGATTTCAGATCGGAAGGGAGTTAAACCAAACATAGCCCAAAACTCCATTCGACTAGCCTCGGTTTTGAAAGTTGGAAGAAAATAAGGTATATTGAAAGTTGAAAGTAACACCAACTACTAGAACTATAACTTGGCAGATCTGAAGACCAATTGGCAAGCGATTGGCCATTCAAGTGGCTAGCTTAAGTTCTCTATAAATAACTTTATTTCTTCAAAACGAGTCAGGTTTATTCTTTGCCTAAAGAGTTATTTACACATTACTGTAACTGCACCAAGTGTGTAAACAATTTTGCCCTCTTCACTTCAAAAGTTTCAAAGTCAGAGAGTTGAAAGTGATAGCGAAAGTTTATGGGGTAGATGGAATGTGCCCTTGAGTGTGTGGTACGAAATTGTAGAGCAGGGTCTAAGATAGAACGAAGATATATTATAGCTACTACGCTAGGCAAACTACTAACGAGATTATACATCTATCAAATAAACAATACCGTGTAAGTTTTTAAAATGGGGCTGGTGGGCAAAATGTACAATGAAATAATATTTGAAGTCATAAACTCGATTCCGAAAAGAAGTACCTAATGCATATTTTTTTGTGAAAAAGCGGGATTTATAATTTTCTCCTAGCTGTAGTGATTCAATTTTTGCCCTTCTAGACCCTTTTGAAAACTTTTTATAGCGGGCGTTTCTAGTCGAACTCCAGCAAGCAAATGGCTATTCTCCGTTTAGAAATATCAACCCCATTCGTACCAGTCCAAAGCATCGACTGTCAGAAACGGCTGGCCATTCATCCGCGAATGCACAAAGCGTGACACTTGACAAGTGAACCTAGGTTTGCACCACGTCAGTGCTTACCTTTCCACCTTTAGGGCATGTTTAAGCGTTTTAGGCTAACTGGTAACCATACCTGCACGAAATTGCACTCAGTTTTATAAACATGAGCGAGTTTGTGCTATCAAAAACTGCAAGTCTCGAAGATGGTTTTTTTGTTCAAATGTCGGTAATTGAAAGGCGCATTGGAGATCTGTTGCCTGTTTTTCTAGGCTTGATGACCTGAAACTTGGCTCCTGGATTCACCTAAGCTTTAAGACGTTTCAAAGTGATCCGTTTCATTCAACTCAAAAAATGTCTTTGTTCAATATTAAATGGTTGTATACCTATAGAGAATGAAACATTTTGATGTTCCAGCCTCAAACTTTAGTGAAATGTAGTGTGTAGTGTAATGTAATTTTTTTTGAAAGTTGGGTGAAGGGTGAAGTTTCATGAACTTATTCTAAGTTGCATCGGCAAGATTATTTCCCTTTAGGCGGGGCAGGTCATATTCGTCTACATGACTGAGATAATATTTTTAAGCCTCTTACATTTGTCGGGGTCAGGGTCACCACACATTTACAGGCACCCCATGCTGCTGTTTTCAGGGTATAACACATAACCCTTTCACCAAGCTAAACTTACAGTGTCCTCATAAAATTTCTTAGCTCGGTGTTACCCAGCAGACGCAACTGGGGTAAGTTACCCAGTTACTTAACATGCGACGCTTGTAATTAATAAGTCGCCTGGCAAATTTACTCGTTACCTACGTTAAGCGCAGTTTCATGTTCCGTACAGTTGAGTGTAAAGTTTGTAACTTAAGTGGGAACTTTAGGGACGCGTCAGTTATCTGTTATGTTACTACTTCTGGGTTTGATTCACAAATATGTTTGTGTTCAAACTTTGGACAGGAGTTGGTATTTTAGAGAGGGGTTCGATCTTCAACGATAAGTATGCGTAGTAGCCAGGCAATAGGTACTCTGTTTAACTATTTACACACTTACAGACACTTTTTTATTCTTGTGTTTCCTTTGTAGATGTCCTATCTAAGTAAACAAAGAATTTTCTTTTTATTGCTCCCTTGAACTACTCTACCAAGATCTCTAGTAGGTATACCATAGGATGATGCAAGCAAGTATCACTGGATATAAAACATTTTTAAGTTATTCTAAAAGGGATTATGTTGCTATCATGCAATGTCATAACGAGAAATGTTAAATAGTATTGCTCGAGACGCAATCACAATCGCAAGTTTCCGCACCGTTACATCACCAACCTATAATCGGTAGGCAAACAATTTCGAATCTAAATAAAGGGCTTTCACCTTTAACCCTTCAGCGAAAGTTATTTGAACAATATTATGGTTACTCCCTAGTTTACACTTATGTACTTATACTTATTTGTACGTCTTTCGTCATTCGAGTATGAACTTGGTAATTTACAAAGCTAACATATAACTCGTATTATTTCTCATTTATGTACCTAACTTTTCCTTTTACAACGGATGTATGTGTTTCGTAAAAGTTTTGAATAATTTAAATACATCTTGAAGCTCTACTGCCTACCTTAGAATATAATGTGCCTAAATAGAAACTGCGTAAATATGCTGTGAGCAAATTAAAAGTTTTCTAAACCAAATTTATTCTTTTACAGGTTGGGAGCTGAGAGGGTTGCACTGTTACAAATTCTTCAACATCAGGCATTCATGGGAGAAAGCGGCAGAGTTATGTCGAAGGTATGTTTGAACTGAACAGCCCTTCGTTACCCCTACTACATAACCAGGTATCAAATTAACATGGTTGTTGTTATGATTTCAGATACGGCAGCGAATTAATGGTTGTCGATACCTACTCGGAAAACAATATGACCGCCAGCATGGTACCTACTAGTCCAAGCAACAACCATTACTGGCTAGGTCTTGCAACCGTCGACGACCTAAGAACAAACACTTTGGAATCAGCTGCCGGAACGTTGGTATCACAATATGCTGGCTTTTGGGACCTCAGGCAACCAAACCCCAAAGAAGGAGAATGTGTGGATGTCCATGTTACTTCTGACAGTCAATCCTGGGAGCTGACAACTTGCGAAACGCTTCTGCCTTTCATGTGCAGAGCTAACGCCTGCCCCGCTGGTAAGTAACAAATGTACCTAACAATAATTGGTTATTGTGTAACAAAAGTGAAACGATTCGCCAAATTCAATGCAAAGGTCACAAACAATGCTCACCAATTTATTTTCTTTTAGGAACCTTCCATTGTTCAAACGGAAAATGCATCAATTCAGCCTTCAAATGCGACAAGCAAGACGACTGCGGAGATGCTTCAGACGAAATGGACTGTGCTTCCGAATGCCACTTCTACATGGCTAGCAGCGGAGACGTCGTAGAAAGCCCTAGTTATCCTCACAAATACCCTCCCTTCAGCGAATGCAAATGGACCCTCGAAGGACCACAAGGTCAAAACATCGTCTTACAGTTCCAAGATTTTGAAACTGAAAAGTCTTTCGACACTGTTCAGATTTTAGTAGGCGGGAGAACCGAAGACAAATCAGTAAATTT
The DNA here is from genome assembly GCA_932294275.1 of Chloroclysta siterata. Classification (NCBI taxonomy): domain Eukaryota; kingdom Metazoa; phylum Arthropoda; class Insecta; order Lepidoptera; family Geometridae; genus Chloroclysta; species Chloroclysta siterata. The sequence continues at coordinate 19,363,472 of OW028595.1, read as the reverse complement.
AGCGACACTTTCGGGAAAACAAGACTTATCCAACAAGCTTTACGTATCTGCATCTAATTTTATGATCATAAAATTCAGTACTGATGGATCTGTGGAAAGAAAAGGATTCCGCGCTGCGTGGAAAACTGAATCTTCAAACTGTGGAGGTATTCTGCGAGCTACCCCTCAAGGCCAAGTACTTACTTCACCTGGCTACCCGAACGGCTATCCCGGCGGCTTAGAATGTATGTACATAATTGAAGCCCAACCAGGCAGAATAGTCTCACTTGAGATCGAAGATCTAGAATTGGGTATGAACAGAGACTACATCGTCATCAAGGATGGCAATACTCCATCTAGTCCTGTGTTGGCTAGGCTAACTGGACCTGGTGAAGAAAATGAAAAAGTAGTGATTTCTACTACGAACCACCTTTACATGTATTTCCGCACCAGCCTAGGTGACTCCAAAAAAGGGTTCAATATGAGATATTCCCAAGGTTGTAGAGCAACCATTATTGCTTCAAATGGCACATTCACTTCACCAGCTTACGGACTATCGAACTACCCTAATAACCAGGAGTGTTTATACAGAGTAAAGAATCCTAATGGAGGCCCTCTTTCGCTTAAGTTTGACGAATTCAATATTCACCCAACTGACGTTGTACAAGTCTTTGATGGAGCAAGCACAACTGGACTCAGATTACATTCCGAAAATGGATTCACAGTAAAACCCAGAATCACGCTAACTGCTTCCAGCGGCGAGATGCTAATTCGATTTGTATCTGATGCACTACATAATGGAGAAGGCTGGAAGGCAACGTTCTCGGCAGGTACTGTAGCTTGTTATATTTATTTCAATATACTAACCCAGTAAAGTAAGCGAATAATATATCATGTATCTACTTAAACATTTCAGATTGCCCGCCATTGAATTCCGGATTAGGTGCCTTAGCTTCAAACAGAGATACTGCCTTTGGAACAGTTAGTACTTTCTCTTGCCCTATTGGCCAAGAATTTGCAACAGGAAAGCCTCGAATTACAACAACTTGTTTGGACGGAGGAAAATGGTCAACAACTTACATCCCCAGTTGCCAAGAGGTTTACTGTGGTCCAGTACCCCAAATAGACAACGGATTCTCTATTGGTTCAACAAATGTGACCTATCGAGGAGTAGCAACCTATCAATGTTACGCTGGCTTCGCTTTTCCTACTGGACAGCCGATAGAAAAAATCTCTTGCTTATCTGATGGCAGATGGGAAAGAACACCAACTTGTCTAGGTAAGTTATTTTACCGAAAATTTATATTATGTGACCCACATAATATGTTTGTTATGTTCTGATCCACCTTAATTCGATTTTATAATAAAACATCCTAATGTTTCTTGTACACTTTGCAGCCTCCCAATGCGTAGCCCTATCAGACGTTCAACACGCAAACGTGACGATACTAAACGGAGGTGGAAGAAGTTATGGTACTATTGTCCGCTATGAATGTGAGCCCGGCTACGTCAGAACTGGTCAACCTGTACTTCTCTGTATGAGCAACGGAACCTGGTCTGGAGATGTACCAACTTGCACGAAAGCTCTGTGTCCAACATTTCCAGAAATTAAAAATGGATTTATTGTTGATCAGAACAGGGTCTACATGTTCGGCGACGAAGCTCGCGTTCAATGTTTCAAGGGTAAGAATTTAACTACATTTAGTTAAAATATGTAACGACTACATTGTATAAGAAGATTGTGATTTAAAATATTCATTATTTTATTATGATTTAGGATTCAAACTCAACGGAGCCAGCGTTCTAAGATGTGGACCTAACCAAGATTTCGACCCTGCACCAACTTGTGAAGATATCAACGAATGTATCAGCAGTCAGTGCGATGGTACCTCAACTGAGTGTAAAAACACCCAAGGAGGCTTTTTCTGCCCTTGCAAGCCTGGTTTCACACCCAACATGGACTGCAGACCCGTAGGCGATTTAGGTTTGATAAATGGAGCTATCCCTGATGAATCAATCACAACATCGACTCCAGAGTCTGGTTATCACAAAGGAGTAAGTTTCAAAAACGATTTAATCTCTTTACGATGTTTCTTACTGTGGTCACTTGTCTTATGTGTAATTTCAAATCCTCAGATGGTACGTCTAAACAATGGTGGAGGTTGGTGTGGAAATAACTTAGAAGCCGGAGCTAACTGGGTTCTGGTTGATTTGAGAGCAGCAACAATCATCAGAGGCTTTAGAACTATGAGCGTGATGCGAGCTGACGGTAATATCGCATTCACTTCTGCGATAAGAATTCAATATACCAACGATTTGACGGACGCTTTCAAAGATTACACCAACCCCGACGGAACGGCTGTGGAATTCCGCATCTTAGAGCCTACCCTATCTGTTTTGAACTTGCCAATGCCTATTGAAGCACAATATGTACGATTTAAAATTCAGGACTACGTAGGAGCCCCATGTCTAAAATTGGAAATTATGGGATGTGCTAGATTAGACTGTTCTGACATCAACGAGTGCGGTGAAAATAATGGAGGTTGTGACCAGAAATGTCTGAACACGTACGTATCCGAAACTTCTACTTATATCGAAAGTGAGAAGTGTTTTTCACGGTTCTTAATTATTTTACTATTTTCAGACCCGGGAACTACTCATGTGCTTGCAACATAGGATACGAACTCTATTCTTCAAATGGCACAGCTGGTTTCTCTATCGAATCTTCGGAAACCGGTGACCGAGATGGTGACACTTACCAGAAGAACAAGTCGTGTGTGCCAATAATGTGTCCATCACTCACATCTCCTGAGAACGGCCAACTGCTTTCCACTAAGAATGCATATCACTTCGGCGATATAGTGCAGTTCCAATGCGAGTTTGGATTTGTTATGTCTGGATTCTCTTCTTTGCTTTGTACTTCAAGTGGAACTTGGAATGGAACTGCTCCTGAATGTCAATGTAAGTAAGATTATCGCAAAATAATTAAAAAAAAAATACTTTATCAATAATAATCAACTTTGTTACTATAGTATAACAGAGCGTTTTAGAAATGTACATAACGATGGTTTAAAAATGGTTTTACAGATGCTCGCTGTGTAACTCTATCTGATGACAAAAACGACGGCTTGAGAGTGATAAGAGATGACCCTGAAAGTGTGCTGGTGCCATATAGGGACAACGTTACTATCACTTGTACTTCTTCTGGCAAACAACTGAGAAACACTGTGACCTCTGGATTTAGACAGTGTGTTTATGATCCTAAGCCGGTAAGTTTTGAATATGATAGGTGAATGGTAAGGTACCGTCTAATTTAAGATTTACATAAATTAACAACATAATTAAATTTTTAGGGTCTACCTGATTACTGGCTTTCCGGTGCTCAACCGCAATGCCCAAGAAAAGACTGCGGTGTCCCAATGCCAACTCCTGGCGCTGAATACGGTCAATATCTCGATACAAGATACCAAAGTTCATTCTTCTTCGGATGCCAGAACACCTTTAGGCTCGCTGGAGAAACAAGCAAACATGACAATGTAGTTAAATGTCAAGGAAACGGTATTTGGGACTTCGGAGACTTGAGGTGCGAGGGACCTGTGTGCGAAGACCCAGGCAGACCAGCAGACGGTTACCAGATTGCACGAAGTTACGAACAAGGCTCGGAAGTACTGTTTGGATGTTCAAAACCAGGCTATATCCTTATTAACCCCAGACCAATTACATGCATGCGTGAACCTGAATGTAAAGTCATCAAGCCTTTGGGTTTGGCATCAGGAAGAATTTCTGACTCTGCCATCAATGCAACATCTGAGCGACCAAACTATGAAGCCAAGAATATCAGACTCAATTCAGTCACCGGTTGGTGCGGCAAGCAAGAAGCATTCACATACGTGAGTGTGGATCTCGGTAAAGTTTACAGAGTAAAAGCTATTCTCGTTAAGGGTGTTGTTACTTCTGACATTGTTGGTCGACCAACAGAAATCCGATTCTTCTACAAACAAGCTGAAAATGAAAACTATGTTGTTTACTTCCCTAACTTCAACCTGACAATGAGAGATCCCGGAAACTACGGTGAACTAGCTATGATTACCTTGCCAAAATACGTCCAAGCTAGATTTGTTATTCTGGGAATCGTCAGTTTTATGGACAATGCTTGTTTGAAGTTTGAACTGATGGGATGTGATGAGCCAGCGGCCGAACCCTTACTTGGTTATGATTATGGATATTCTCCTTGCGTCGATAATGAGCCGCCAATTTTCCAAAACTGCCCTCAACAACCCATCATAGTTGGAACGGATGTAAACGGGGGACTTCTACCAGTTAACTTCACTGAACCAACTGCTATCGATAACTCTGGTGCCATCGCACGTTTAGAAGTTACACCTCAACACTTTAGAACACCTCTTCAAGTATTCCACAACATGGTTGTTCGTTACGTAGCGTTCGACTTTGACGGAAACGTTGCCATTTGCGAAGTGAACATCACTGTACCTGACTATACACCACCAAAATTAAGCTGCCCACAGAGCTACGTTATTGAGCTAGTCGACAAACAAGAGAGCTACGCAGTGAACTTTAACGATACACGCAGAAGAATAAACGCTAGTGATGCTTCGGGAGAAGTTACCTTGAAGTTTGTTCCTGAAAGAGCAGTGATTCCAATCAGAGGTTATGAAAATGTCACAGTCATCGCTACAGACAAGTACGGAAACAAAGCTCAGTGTCACTTCCAAGTCTCTGTCCAAGCTACACCATGTGTTGATTGGGAACTGATGCCACCGTCTAATGGTGCTCTAAACTGTTTGCCTGGAGACAGAGGCATTCAATGTATCGCCACTTGCAGTCCTGGATACAGATTCACTGACGGAGAACCTGTTAAAACCTTCATTTGTGAAAACAAACGTCAGTGGGTACCAACCGCTGTAGTACCAGATTGTGTTTCTGAAAGTAAGTTACTAGCCAACTTTTGAGCAAATTTATAAGCCCTAATTAATTAGCTAGATCCTTACTTTCTAAATTTCTATTTCAGATACCCAGCAAGCAGCTTATCACGTTGTGGCCAGCGTACAGTACCGCGCTTTAGGCGCAGTGTCAAACGCCTGCTTACCACAGTACAAGGACTTGCTCGCCCAATACGATAATGTTCTGAACGAAAGGTTATCGCAACGTTGTTCAGCTGTAAACGTCAACATCAACGTTACCTTTGTGAAAGCAATGCCGAGTCTCCTAGACGAAAATGTAGTGAAAATGGACTTTGTTTTGGCAATTACACCAGCAATAAAACAAACACAACTATACGATCTCTGTGGATCAACGCTGAACCTTATATTCGATCTTTCCGTGCCATACGCCAGTGCTCTCATTGAGCCAGTTCTGAATGTATCGTCTATTGGTAACCAATGTCCACCATTGAGGGCAATCAGGAGTTCGATTTCAAGAGGTTTCACTTGCAGTGTTGGTGAAGTATTAAACATGGATACTAGTGATGTCCCAAGATGCTGTAAGTATTCCCAAGTCGAAAATGTGTTACGTACTTTATGTTTTTTTTGACGTAGCTTATGTCGATTCATTTTATTTTAGTACATTGCCCTGCTGGTACCTTTGCTGGAGAGAAGCAAAAATCATGTACCATGTGCCCACGAGGATACTTCCAGAACCAAGCACGACAAGGCTCTTGTCTAAAATGCCCATCAGGAACTTTCACAAGAGAAGAAGGTTCTAAGGACATTACCGACTGCGTTCCTGTTTGTGGTTATGGAACATACTCACCAACTGGATTAGTTCCTTGCCTTGAATGTCCAAGAAACAGTTACACAGGCGAACCTCCAGTCGGTGGTTTCAAAGACTGTCAAGCTTGTCCAGTTAACGCCTACACCTACCAACCCGCTGCTCCTGGAAGAGACAAATGTAGAGCTAAATGTGCGGCCGGTACTTACTCTCCAACTGGCTTGGCTCCGTGCTCACAGTGCCCACGTAATTTCTACCAAAACGTAGTTGGGCAGACTAATTGCATGGAATGCCCAACAAACATGAAAACTGTAGGAACAGGTGCAACCGGACTGGAAGAGTGTATACCAGTTGAATGTTCCAACAGCGCTTGCCAACATGGAGGTCTCTGTGTTCCTAAAGGACATGGAGTTCAGTGTTACTGCCCAGCTGGCTTTTCAGGCCGCAGATGTGAAATTGATATTGATGAATGCGCTAGTCAACCTTGTTATAACGGTGGTACCTGTACCGATCTCCCTCAAGGATACAGATGCTCTTGTCCGACAGGATACGGTGGCATAAATTGTCAAGAAGAAAGGTCTGACTGTAGAAACGACACGTGTCCTGAAAGAGCCATGTGCAAAGATGAACCAGGTTTTAATAACTATACATGCTTATGCAGATCTGGATACACTGGTGTTGACTGTGATATTACGGTAGGTTTTGCTGCTAAACTTCCGAAATTAGGAATTATAATCGATAGATTTTTTTTAACCTGTAGGTATCCTTTATTTTTTCAGATTGATCCATGCACAGCTAATGGGAACCCTTGCACAAACGGAGCTTCTTGTATTGCTTTACAGCAGGGACGCTATAAGTGCGAATGTTTGCCTGGATGGGAAGGTCAGCTCTGTGAAGTCAACACCGACGATTGTATCGAAAAACCATGTCTACTTGGTGCAGTTTGCACGGACTTAGTCAATGATTTCAGCTGCGCATGTCCACCAGGCTTCACAGGAAAGCGTTGCCACGAAAAAATAAACCTCTGCTCAAACGAACCTTGCAAGCACGGAGTGTGTGTTGATAAACTTTTCATTCATCAATGTATTTGCAATCCAGGCTGGTCTGGCCCATCATGTGACATCAATATCAACGAATGTGTTATTTCTCCATGTGAAAACGGTGGACAATGTATCGATGGTATCGACGACTTCACTTGTAATTGTGAAGCTGGATACACCGGCAAGAGATGTCAACACACAATTGACGATTGTGCATCAGATCCTTGCCAGAATGGAGCCACTTGCGTTGACCAAATCGAAGGCTTCGTTTGCAAATGCCGACCAGGATTTATTGGGCTACAATGTGAGACAGCAATAGATGAATGTTTAACTGAGCCTTGCAACCCTGCTGGAACCGACAAATGTGTGGACCAAGACAATAAATTCCAATGTGTTTGCCGTGAGGGTTTCACGGGTGAGATGTGTGAAACAAACATAGATGATTGTTCTTCAAACCCTTGCTTTAACGGCGGATCATGCAAAGATGATATAGGCGAATACAAATGCATCTGTCAGCCAGGATGGACAGGACATCGCTGTGAAAGAGATATCGGCAATTGCATGAACCTACCTTGTCAAAATAACGCCAAATGTATCGACCTCTTCCAAGACTTCTTCTGTGTGTAAGTATCTTATATCTTATATCTAATATAAAATAGTATTCACCAAATAATATCAAAATTATTTATAATGAAATCTAAGTAAAAAGATACATTTGCTTACTTTCGATATAAAATGTTTCAGATGCCCAAGCGGCACAGATGGCAAGCAATGTGAAACAGCCCCTGAAAGATGCATCGGAAGCCCGTGTATGCACGGTGGAAAATGTCAAGACTTTGGATCTGGTCTTAACTGCACTTGTTCCGCCGACTACACTGGCATCGGATGTCAATATGAGTATGACGCATGCGAGGCAGGTCTTTGCCAAAACGGTGCTACTTGCACTGACACAGGTGAAGGCTACTCCTGTAAGTGTGCTCCTGGATTCAAGGGAAAGAATTGTGACGAAGACATTATCGATTGTAAGGAGAACTCTTGCCCACCATCGGCGACATGCATTGACCTTCCTGGTAGATTTTACTGTCAATGTCCATTCAACCTCACTGGTGATGACTGCAGAAAAAGTAAGTTCAGTTTTACGTTTGATTATCAAAATAATACGAAACATTTGTTTTATATTTTAACTATTTAAATGATTGAACAACATTTAACTTTTTTTGTCAAAATGACGAATGTTAGTATAATACTAATAATATAATAAAGCTTGTCTCCAACTAATGTGACATGATAATTTATTTTTATTTTTTAACTTTCAGCGATCAGTGTCGACTACGACCTCTACTTTAGCGACCCTCTTCGATCAAGTGCTGCTCAAGTTGTTCCATTTAACACCGGCTCTGCGGACAGCTTGACGATTGCTTTGTGGGTTCAGTACACCCAGCAGGACGAAGGAGGCGTTTTCTTTACGGCTTACAGCGTGAGGTATGTTGGTCCCGCCCGATGCTTCCTAACGTGTGTAAAATAATCTTCAGAAGTTTCGTCCCAAACATTACATTACGTCACAACATTAACTCTTATATTTTTTTCAGCAACTCCCACATTGCACTCAACAGAAGACAGATTATCCAAATGCACTCAAACGGCGTTCAAGTATCTATATTCTCCGAACTACAAGATGTATACCTCAGCTTCGGTGAATTCGCAACTGTCAACGATGGCCAATGGCACCACGTGGCTTTGGTTTGGGATGGTAACAACGGTGGAGAATTGACGCTAATCACTGAAGGTTTAATTGCTAGCAAGATCGAAGGTTATGGAAGTGGACGTACATTACCTCAATAGTAAGTCAATAGTTCAATTTTGCTTAATTTTGTTGGCACAGTTTAAGTTGGCAACTACTAATATATTGTCTATTGTCTATATTGTATATAATACTATTGTCTTTTTTAGTGTTTGGGTAACACTGGGCAAGCCTCAATCCGATAACCCGAAGGCCTATACGGAGTCTGGCTTCCAAGGTCATCTAACCAAAGTACAAATATGGAACCGTGCTCTTGATGTTACCAACGACATCCAGAAACAAGTTCGTGACTGCAGAACAGAGCCTGTACTATACAACTCTTTATCACTCACGTGGGCAGGGTATGAAGATCTTCTTGGAGGAGTCGAAAGAATTGTTCCTTCTCATTGTGGACAGAGAGTATGCCCGAACGGGTACGATGGATCTAAATGCCAACAGCTACAAGTTGATAAGGAACCACCACGAGTTGACCGCTGCCCTGGAGATCTCTGGGTCATTGCTAAGAACGGTTCCTCATTAGTCAACTGGGACGCACCGGTGTTTAGTGACAACGTTGGAGTTGCTAAAGTGGTGGAGAAATCTGGACATAAACCTGGTCAGAACTTAGCTTGGGGAGCGTACGATATCGCTTACATCGCATACGACGCTGCTGGCAATGCAGCCACTTGTACTTTCAAAGTAACTGTTCTATGTGAGTAACCACCAAATTACGTCCCATTATTTCCCTTTGATAAAAACTCTTATCTTATGCACCATTTTTTTATTACAGCTGAATTCTGCCCACCATTAGCTGATCCTCTCGGCGGATACCAATCTTGTCGTGACTGGGGAGCAGGCGGTCAATTCAAGGTCTGCGAGATCGCTTGCCGTGATGGCCTTCGTTTCTCACAAGCTGTTCCACCGTTCTACACATGCGGTGCCGAAGGATTTTGGCGACCAACTCCTGATCCAACTCTACCTTTGGTCTACCCTGCTTGCTCACGTAAGGATCGACCCATTTTCCATTACTTACATAATTGCTCTGAGTGTGTTGCGCCTTGTTTCAAGACTTTTATTATTGTCTTCTTTTTACAGCGGCTTCCCCAGCACAGCGAGTCTTCAAAGTATCTATGTTATTCCCAAGCTCAGTTCTTTGCAACGATGCTGGACAAGGTGTACTTCGTCAGAAGGTTCGCACCGCCATCAACCAGCTTAATAGAGATTGGAACTTCTGCTCTTACGCTATTGATGGTACGTTTCCTTGTCAAAACAACTTCCAACTAAGGGTGGTTCGACCAAACTACTATAAGCTTTAAAAGTTAATATTCAATAATTCCATCTCTACTTTAGACTTGCTAAAAACAAAGTCAGAAATATTGTCGTATACATATTTACCTGACGTATAGCGTTACTCACAGATGGTCGAACTCTGCCTATGTAAACTTCTTATCTTCACACTTCTTAGCTTATTCTTGATTCCTTTTTCTTACAGGTACTCGCGAGTGCAAAGAGCTAGATATCAATGTAAAATGTGACCACCGAGCCAATGTTAGACAAACCAGACAAGTATCCTCCCCACCGTCAGCTCCTGCTGAAGATACGTATGTTCTCGACGCGATAATTCCTGTTGAAGAGTAAGTACCAGCCATTTCCTATAATTATGGTTATTTGTGCAGGATATCCACATTTCAGTCTGCTCATGAAGACGGTGAAAAAATCAATAATATTTATTTGCAATTGTTGTCGGTGTTGGCGTAGCACATGAACAGAAATAAATTCTGTAAAGCACATCAAGCATGTGTTACTGTAAACTTATGTAGATAAAGCAATGCCGCACTGTCATACTGAAATATATTTTAGCACCTTTAGTATTATGAACTTAGCATGTCCTTCACATCTGCATGTTTTATGGCACTTAGGACACGCAGCAGTAGGGAGGGACGTCAAGTGGGAGATACGTACAGCGTTGAGATCGCTTTCCCGGCTGTCAAGTAAGTTGTTTGCATGCTTTCAAGTAGCACTTCAGCACTATTTTATTTTTCAGTAAAAAAATACTTTATTATGCTTTATCTAAACGTTTTATATTCCCAGTAGGTGCTGATTGTACTGTAAATAGTTGTTGCCCGAAATTATGGATTAACCTTTGAGCTTAATAGATTTTGAATCAATTGGCTTTAAACTGGGCTATGGTTATTTGACCACCTTGGATCCGACATGATGCCATATTACTTTTACAGCGACCCGGTAATCAATAACGGAAACAACGAAAGGTCTACCGTTCAGAGGTTACTGGAGAAGCTTATACTCGAAGACGAACAATTTGACGTACGAAGCATTCTTCCGAACACCGTGCCTGATCCAGCTAGCTTGGAACTGGTATCAGACTACGCCTGCCCTATGGGACAAGTCGTTCAGGCGCCTGATTGTGGTAAGCTATTAGATAGGTATATTGCAAACTTTATTTTATTGAGGAAACTCGTGTTTTAGCTAGGGTTCCCTATCTATATCAATACTCAAATATAAGCAATGATTATTTTTCATTTTAAATAGAATTCAACGAACTAGTGGTGACAAAATGTCGGAAATGTTGTCTACCGAAGGCTATTTCAGTGGCTTCATCGACATATTTTATAATTTCAGTGGCCTGCGCTGTCGGTACATTCCTCGACGTAGCCAGTGACTCCTGCAAGCCTTGTCTGTCTGGTTCATACCAGTCTGAGGCGGGGCAACTCCAATGTACTGCTTGCCCAGCCATCGCTGGTCAGCCAGGCGTTACACAAGCAACGGGTGCCAGAAGTGCTGCGGATTGTAAAGGTATCATCATCAGCTATATCTAGCTTTCTAAATAAAGGCATTCTGGCAGATCTTAGAACGAATAATTGCACAAGTTCCATATCATGTTTTACGTTACTTTTCACAAAACCATTTGGTTTTAAGCCAAAAATGCATGGTACATTTAGTTAAAACACGTTAAAGTCAAAAAATCACACAACCTTTTGTTGATTTCGTGGTACTGACTCGCTAATGTAACGATGTCTTTTGTTTGTAGAAAAATGTGCCGCTGGTAAATTCTACGACGCGGAAGCGGAGCTCTGCCGCCCTTGCGGCCACGGTTCCTACCAGCCCCGCGAAGGCGCTTTCACCTGCATGGCCTGCCCTAGGGGACAGACCACCAGAGCTACTGAAGCCGTATCGGCTGCGGAATGCAGGGACGACTGTCCATCAGGTAAACTATCAAATGAAACCACTCTAGGGTTGGCAACGCGCTCGTGATTTCTTTAGTATCGCAGGCATTCCTAGACTACGCGTAACCGCTTTCCTTCAGGCAGGCCATAAGCTTGTTTTTCAACCCTACTTATGGCTGCTTTCCATCCAACGGAGAACGGATTGCACTTGAGTTCTGCAACTGCCAAATATAACTTATCTTTATTACTTACTAATTTGCGAAAGGTACAGCATTTGAAGTATGGATGTTTGTGGCTCACAGAAACAAATTACAAGCTACATATTAAATAAAGCTACATATTACTCTGAAAAATGACCGGGAACTGGATAGAAAAGATATACAAAACCAATAAAGGAAAAACGCCTTAAATACTAATGTTAGCAATCACTACTAATACACGAGCGGAGCCGCGGGCGGCAGGACATTATAGCTTACCTCTTTGCCCAAATACTGATGTATTTTTTTCTATTCCAGGTGAGCAGCTAAGCAGCGACGGCGGCTGCGAGCCCTGCCCACAAGGAACTTACCGAGCATACGGTGCGGGCGCGGCCTGCGCTCCGTGCCCGCCCGGCACCACCACACCCCAGTCAGGCGCTGCGTCCGCCGATCAGTGCTCTTTGCCTGTTTGTAAACCTGGTAAGTTGCTCTACTATCTGTTGTCTGGAAACGAAAGTAGCGTTTGCTTACTGTTTCGGTTTGAAGGGAGGGTTTGTGGAAATTACAGTCAAATGAGGATTAACATCTGCATACCTCAAGTTGATGGTCGCAGGGCATCGTGCACTTTCCTATCGTGACTTGAGAGACATGCTTTGTTATAGGTTATGGTTACTTTTATGACGTCACATTTATATCCCGAAAAAGTTACAGGAACGGGGTAGACAAAACAAAAGAAACCAAAAAGGTGAAACGCCTTAAATATTGATGTTAGCAATCATCAACTGTGCTGCTAGGCCGCTAGACTTTCATAAATTGAGTAAAATCTAATAAACTCCATTCATTATTTCAGGATCTTACCTGAATGTGACTCTGAACACGTGTATCCAGTGCAGAAAAGGAACGTATCAGTCGGAAGCCCAGCAGACGGTATGCGTACCGTGCCCGATCAACACGAGCACGCGGGGACCTGGCACTGTAAGTACATAAATAATACAACACTCTGGAAAAAAATATTGGACAAACAGGTGGCTGAAAAGTAGTTTATGCCACTTCGATATAAATAAACAGGCCTACTTAAATAGTAAGGTAATAAAATTGAGTCTCCTCTGAAGATCCTCTGGCGCTGCTACTACTTGCGATGCATTTGGTCTTGGAAATCATAAAAACTTTCACAAAAAACAATGTAGAGGACCTAATGTTAATCAGTATCATCATCGTAAGCCTGAAGAAGTCTACTGCTGGACATAGAGTAATACATTTCCAGGAAAAACGATTCTGAGGCCTCACTATCCAACTAATCGTGATCTTTACAATGCCGTCAGTCCATCGGATCTTGGGCGCCCTATGCTATGTTTTACTGCTTGTGATCGCCATTCGAGAACCTTTATTCCCTTCGGAAAAAACCTATCTTGCAAAATACAGTGTCATAATTACCTTCGTTTATTCCCAGACATCAGAAACGGAATGCACGAACCCATGCGAGATGAGCGGACCTGAGATGCACTGTGACGTCAACGCGTACTGTCTACTTATACCAGAGACCAGCGAATTCAAGTGCCAGTGCAAGCCAGGTTTCAACGGTACCGGAAAAGTTTGCATAGGTTAGTATTTCTGAAAATGCAACTGTCAAAGCAACCAACTCAAAACCAAAAGTTTTCTTCTTGTTGCTCATTGCGACTGCCGCCGCTTATGTTAGTATCTACATCGTAGGTGGCGCTCAAAGCTTAGTAGAGTCTGGAGTAAAATCAGCAATATCCTTTCATATTTTATGGCTAAGTTTCGGCTTAATTGCACGCAGTAGATATGCTCCATGTCTTTAAATCTATCTTACAAATAACTGTATAAAATCTTCATTTTCAGATGTCTGTCTGAACTTCTGCGACAACAGCGGCGAATGCGTCAAGGACGCACGAGGTGAACCTTCCTGCAGATGCACAGGCTCGTTCACCGGCAGACAATGCAAGGAGAAGAGCGAGTTCGCATACATTGCCAGCGGGGTGGCCGGAGGAGTTATCTTCATTATATTCTTAGTACTGCTTGTATGGATGATTTGTGCGAGGTAAGTTACCAAGACCCTTGCTTACATGTGGGGCAGCCCTGATTTTTTTATCCAGCCGGCTGCGCCAAGTAATTATTAACATTGCGCTTTAGTTTTTTGCTTTCTATCATTAAACGAATTGCATATATTTTCCAGATCAACAAAGAAGAAAGAACCAAAGAAGACATTGACACCAGCAATCGACCAAAACGGATCGCAAGTCAACTTCTACTACGGAGCGCATACGCCTTACGCCGAATCGATCGCACCTTCCCACCACTCTACTTACGCGCATTACTATGACGACGAGGAAGACGGCTGGGAGATGCCTAACTTCTACAATGAGACTTATATGAAGGAGAGTCTGCACAACGGAATGAATGGAAAGATGAACAGCTTAGCGCGGTCGAATGCGAGCATATACGGCACGAAAGAAGACCTCTATGATCGATTGAAGAGGCATGCGTATCCGGGTAAGAAAGGTTGGTATTCGAAGCACTTAGATTAGGCACGCTATTGTATTTGCAGCTATACACGGTTAGGATTGCTTTTAGTGCATGTTTAATTTCTGCATCAAACAATCATTTGTTTCATACACACAAACATAATTCCCGGCGTTTTGACTGATCAGCGTCATACCACCCTTTAGCGACTGGATGTGTTTCTATGTGTCAAAAATGCTAAAATACTCAAAAATGCTAAATTACTTATAATGGACCCAAATTTCACACAAAGAACAAGAATTTAGTTATTATCACTTTATTTTTGAATAGTTATCGGAATCAGATACACACAAAGCAATGATAAACCTTTTAAGTAGGTTAGGTATCTACATAAAATGTTTACTGATAATAATAGACAGCTATGAAACAAACAAACACGTGACAATGACTCTTATTGTTTTACAGATAAGAGCGACAGCGACAGTGAAGGTCAGTAAGCGTGAGGACTGCGTTATGTTAATTCTGGTCAACTTTACATAATACTAATACTAGTATAACCGCGCGCCAAACATTGCGGGTGTGAACTTAGCTACAGGTATTGTGACTATGTTCACATTTCACGCCCGTAATGACAAGACAATGTGTAGTTAACTCGACGTATTTTCTATAATACTAATTTGCTATGGGATTCTACGCAAGGCGCGCGAAGAATTACGAATTATGATGTATACCTATTTTGTATTCTGCTAGCTTTATTTTTAGTGCCTATTTCACCATCTCTTGATTATGCTATCCGCCAAATATTGACGCGTCTGTATAAACAAAGATGGAAATATTTTTACATGACGGGTAGCGTTACTCAAAGATGGTAAAAAGGCCTTTAGTCTAATAACATAATTGTTGTAAATTAACACACTCACTGTTTGACATAACAGCTCCCACCAAAATCTTGAAGATGTTCCATTGTACAAGTGAAACAAAAGTAAATTAACAAATTTGATTGGCAGATAACTATGGGCAAATCTTAAAATAAATTCAAATTTCAATGTGCTGGTCTAACAAAGAATCAAACCTTACACACCAGAAAACTTTCGTCCATTTGTACCTTCCTACCCAAGTACATTTTAAAACCTCCCAGTAGTCCTTCGAAGCTCGTAAATGTACCCAAGAATCTATACGAAATGGTATTCAAAATATGTAAGACTTTCTAAAAACAGTGGTTGTGTTGATATTCCGTAAATCGAAACGAATAAAGTGCTCAAGTATTTTAAGGCGAAACTGCCATATCGGAACGCAGGACCAAAACTTTACATTCCAAGGTAGCCCGTGTAAATAATACTTGTATAATAAAAAGAAAATCCATTCATAGTGTTAGTATAAATCAATTTAAGTTTTTATAGTAATTTATATAACGAATTAGAGTTTGTATAGTTTGGTATTCTGGTTAATGCTAACACTGAGAAGAGGTTGTAGGTAGTTTAAAATAAAACTAAATAGGCAGTTATGTTTTGTACCTTTTGTGAACAAGGGCCGTATTATAAAGCCTTAATGCAATTACATTTTTTGAATTTACAACAATGGAAAAATTATTGTCTATCACAACGGCATAAAAGAGTAGTAGTGCTCTTTGTGAACGGCTCGTCCGGGGAAGTACTACTACCACGCCTTTTTCTGCCGCCAAGCAGCGTTGCTGTGTTTCGGTTTGAAGAGTGGTTTCGGCCGGTGTAATTACAGGCACATGAGGCTTAACATCTGTATGCCTCAAGTTGACGGACGCAGGGCAGTGCATCGTAGGGCACGTTCCTATCGTGCGTGACTTATGAGGCGATGCTTTGTTATAGGTGATGGTTACCACTTAACATCAGGTGGGCCATCTGCTTGTTCCGTCAGCTAGTTGTATAAAAAATAATAATTTGAATTTTTCAAATGAAAGCAATTCGAAGAATTTAATCTCAATAAGAATTCATAATACGGCATAAGGAGTGTTTAAAAAAAATTAATACAGATATTCTGTAAGTAGAGTAAGAGAATGAAAGGTTGAATGAATGTTAGTGAGAATGTAATGTGTACATGTTTCCTATTTTTATTCAAGCATGGATACTCGAATCTTCATCCACTATACGTATCTAATTTATGAATTTAATACATATCTACTTGACTATAGCACTAATAAATAATGTTACATTAGATTTTTAGGTGTAAAATACTCAGTTATCTGCAAGAGTGGTCCATTATTACATCACAAAATGTATTACCACATTAGTTATACAAAAGTAATATTTTTTACAAAATTTTAATGAAATATACTTTAAACATATATTTAACATGTTATTTTATTTTCACCCAGTAATTACGAACCTACCTGCTATTTTTTTTATAAATAATCTGCTAAGCGCTTTGGTAGACCTGACGTTTAATAAGCCTATTAATATAATCTTAATATTATAATTAGGATACCACACAAACAATAGTGGAGCTCTTTGAGAAGGGCTCGTCCGGGGAAGTACTACCACCATGCCTATTTCTTCCGCCAAGCAGCGTTGCTGTGTTTCGGTTTGAAGAGTGTGGTTGCCGGTGTAATTACAGGCACATGAGGCTTAACATCTGTATGTCTCAAGTTGATGGATGCAGGGCAGTACATCGAGGCAATGCTTTGTTATAGATGATGGTTACCACTTAACATCAGGCCATCAGTTCCAGCAGCAGAGATGTTTGAGGATCAATTAGAGTATCCTGGTAACTTGTCTGTTCTTCTAGGCGTGGTCCTGACACTGAGATTCACCTAGCATTGAGACTTTGACATTGAATACATTTTATCTCAAAAAAAACTAACTCCAATTAAAATCGGTGGCAGCAGCTAGTTATCAACTGGCCTTATCATTGCGCACCCAATGAATTGCAATTGTTTGTTCACATTACGAATAGTTTACATCAACTGTTTACATGTCTCATGATAACACAGTGACCCTTGACATTAAACTTGTCGACGCGTCTTTAGTTTCGTAAGTTTCATAAGGAAATTTTCTTCAAAACTGATGACGGCCGTCTTTACTATAAAGTATTTAATCTATATCACTTCACACTGGCAAGATTGTCTGACGAATGACGGACATGTGCCATAAACGGAGGAAAGAACCGATGATTCAATAGTCTACTTTAATGAATCAGATATAATCAGTTGTTTATTTTTCTTATAGAGACCGCGTTTATAAACAGGGTCACCGAATATTTTCCTACATAACTTACCTACTAACTTATACCACAGAATAGAAAGAAAACTGCTTAGTAAATAATGTTATTTTGATAATAGCTCATTCTACGCACAGTTCCAGTAAAACCAGAATAATCAAACAAAAGAATCCATGACGATACGAAATCAATTTATTCAAAACGAATAGAAAAATAACAATACAATTTATTTGGCATAAAACCGAATCAATTCTAAAAAAATAGCCGCTCTAAAAAATGCAAATCTAAACTACAAGCCAACTCTAAAATAATGGCCAATTGTAAAAATAAGAATACGTTTTTAAAAGTACATAAAAGTCTGAAATTTATTTCTTTACTTGGAATGCTTCTTGTAGAAGTCAGTCATGTACTTGGTCAACGCCTCAACTTCTTCAATAGTGACTGCATTGTAGGTAGATGCTCGGATGCCGCCGACGTCCCTAGAAAATAGGGATTATATAGGTTAGAAACTGAAACTGAAAACTGAAACAGCTCCACGACTTTAATCCCCAGGCACGGTAGATATCCCCTCAGATCTCTTGGTACTAAGAGAGTACCAAGAGATCTGAGGGGATATCTACCGTGACTAACTCCAGATTCTTTTGAGGATGTCTAAGGGGGGTAGTCAGAGGTACGTCCAAACATTAAATTTGGCACATACCCACATTTTGCAGTAGTTGGTATTCCATACGTGACAGGTTACAAGCCCATCGCCGCTGTTCGAGTACTAACTGGTTTCCTCACGATGTTGTCCTTCACCGTTTAAGAGCACTGGCATTGCGAACATAAATTTTTAGATAGGAAAAATCCATTGATGCACGGCCGGATTCGAACCTGCAAACTTACGATCGGAAGGCGGGGTCACTCCCACTAGACCACCGGTGCTCTAGAGATAGGTGAGAATAAGGTTTAATATTGTTTGTATCGCATTCTTGGAGTAGCTAAAACTATTTAGGTATTTAGTACTATTTTGGTATCTATATCGAAACTATGCCTAAATGTAGATTAGATTTTTTGTGCGCAATAAAATGCTTGATAGACTAGATACCTTATACTGTTTATTTATTTATTTTATTTAATTCTTTATTGCACCAAACAAAGTTTTTACAAAAGGAGAGCTTAATTCTAGATAGCATTTTCTACCAGCCAACCTTGACAGGTGAAAAACAAAGAGGTTGGCGTGCTTAAAACTAAAGGAGACAATTTGGTACTGTTGTTATGCAAAGGAAAAACTAAAAATATCTATCGCTTATCTAATAATGAACTTTAGCGAGACAACCAATGTACAGTCGGCGACAAAATAAGATAAACAATTTCAGTTATTCAATGCCATTATTCGTTGGAGTTATTTAACGTTAAATGTCAACTTTGGTTTGCTAAGTTACGGCACAAGACGAATCTTGATGGCCTTCACAGCTCAGTTGGTAGTAGCTCTGCCTTCTGTGCCGTAGGCCGTGGGTTCGATCCCCACCGAGTACAAACATTTGTGTGATGAACATAGATGTTTGTTCTCTGTCTGGGTGTTATATAATATTATAAATATGTATTTACAAAAAAAAAGTATTTATGTATTATATCAGTTATCTGGTTCCCATATTACAAGCTTTGGCTTAGTTTGGGCCTAGATAGTGCTGTGTGAAAAGTCCACCAATATTTATTTATTTATTTATCTTATTCAAAACTTTGAACAAAGAAACTTAAACTAAACTTTTCTAATGTAGGTTCTATCTAGTAGTTACGTTATAGTACGTGTATTATAATAAGTAAGGTGGTAAGCAGACACTATAAAAATAAACAGGCATCCAAAGTGATAATTAAATAATAGAAATTTATAAAACAATTCCCGAAATGGAACTTGTAATGGGTGCAACGGGAAGTTCAAACTTGCTACAAAATAACACCACGCGGACAAAGCAGTGGGCATTTCACTAGTACATAATATAGGGCCGTTACAGCAAGCTGTGTAAATAAACTGCTGATAAGAAAGTCCATTAGTAATTGCTTCAATTCACTATCTTTACATAAGAGATACCTACTTTGTTTTTTATTCAAAACTAGCGGAATTTCACGCGACTTCACTCTAGCTACATTATTGTTATCATTATTTTTATACCCGCTGACAAAGAAGCAGATAGTCCACCTGATTCTGCTTAAAGGATATCGCATCTTTGGTTCCTATCGTGCATGACTTACGAGGCAATGCTTTGTTATAGGTGATGTTTACCGTTTAACTTTAAGTGGGCCATATGCTTGTTTCTTATGAAGCAAAAAAAGAGACAGCGTCACGACTTTGATCCATACATGATCAAGTACAAATTAAAGTTTCTTTGATGATGTCCAAGTCTAAGTGAGGGATAGTCAGAGTTGCATCCAAGTTGAGTATAATAGAGCTCTTTGTGAAGGGCTCGTCCGGGGAAGTCCTACCACCACGCCCTTTACTGCCGCCAAGCATCTGCATTTCGATTTGAAAAGTGTGGTTGCCGGTGTCATTACAGGCATATGAGGCTTAACATCTGTATGCCTCAAGTTGATGGACGCAGGGCAGTACAGAAACAAATGTTACATTTGGACATACCCATATTATCCAGTACTTGGCATTCCATACGTGACAGAAAAAAAAGCATAAAAAAAAGTTTATACCTATGTCCTTTCAACTGAATGAGGCCAGCCGCATCAGCGCCCTTCAAAAACTCCTTCTCCAAGGCTTCGTTCCCAGGATTGCCGATTCTGAAAGGGATGTTCATCTTGCTGCGAACGCGGCTAGCGATCGGCGCGTAATAGAAGCCGTTCGACCTCTCTATGGTGTTGTAGACCAGAGATGATTTCTTGGTGGCATTGTTTTCCATGGCGTCCAAACCGCCTTCCTTTTCGATCCATTGGAGGACTCTCCCCATGATGTAGATGCTGCAATGATAAACATTATTAATTTATTAATTATATTAAATAAATAAATATTGGTTGGAGAATGCAGCTAATAATTTTTTTTGATGGTGGAGGGCTAGATAGAAGATAGAAAATACTTTATTGCACACAACTTAAGGATATAACAAAAAAAAAACAGGCTTAAAACTACAAAGTACAATGGGCGGTCTTATCGCTAAATAGCGATCTCTACCAGACAACCGTTGGATGAAGTGGACTCATTCAATTTAGAAGGGATGCTTGTGTGCGTAGAGATAAAAAATAATTTGTGTGTGAATAAGGCTATGCTACATACATATAAAAGAAAAAGAATTAGAAACAAATATATAAAAATATAAATAAAATGCTATGTATAGTAGAAGACTTCATCACGCTGATGATGACGATGATGATGATAAAGCTAAGTTCGCCGCAGCGCCTGACTGTAGGACGGACTACTATCCAATTATTTAACAGTTTTAACTAATAGATAATTCTATTCAAAAAGTATATCCAATAATGAAACAGTTTTTACTAATATGTACATAATTCAATTAAAAAAACTCACGCAAACATAGGAGGGGTATTAAGGATTGAGTCCATCTTGGATATTGCAGACCAGTCCAAAAGTGAAGGGCATATCGGCAGGGCCTTGTTCAGAAGATCTTCTCTTACAATCGCCACGGCCACTCCAGAAGTACCAACGTTCTTCTGCGCTCCGGCATAGATCACGCCAAACTGAAATGTAATTTAATTTATTATACTATCCCCAAAAGTTCTTTAGTTGGTAGCACCTATTAGTTGCAGAAAAATCTAAAGTTACAGGAAGATCCTAAGGATGTGGTAGGGTAGGATTATGTTGTGAGCTACTGTCATTTAACTTGCTTGCATGGCAGTGAGCTATTTTTGTATGTAATGACAGGACATACCAAGTCCGGTATGCACTATGCATTTTATCATGATATTTGGAGAAGCTGAGAATTTATCTAAAAGTATTAAAATATATAATTATCCTATTGTACCTTGGAAACATCCACTTTCTTTGACATGAAGTTGGAAGACATATCTGCTACCAGCGGGACCCCTTCGTAGCAGTCAGGGATAAAGTCAAACTCCACACCTAGAAAAAACAACTCCATTTATGCTAATTCAAAACAATGTGTATGTGAAACTACTAAGGGGTTGACAACTGTTAAACCACTTCCCGCTTCAAATTAAATCCTTAAAAATAACAATAATATATACAAAAATTCTTAAAATACTCTGCATAAATGGAAATAAGTTTGTGAACCTAGTAAAGATTGTTAGAGTTTGGTGGATGGAGAGGGCTCAAAACCATTCTTCCATAAAATGTGAGGAGGCCTATGTCCAGCAGTGGAATTCTACAGATGATGTTTTTTTACAGTACACATAATTTATTCTTTGGAACCATCTTGACTGTTTGCCCAATCTAGAGCTATTATACCTATAAGTGCTTCAATCAACCTTCTTAATAATTTGTTCAAGAGGTTTCTTATAGGCTATTAACTTATGAGTTGTCAGACATGTTTAAATTCTTGTAAATGTGGATGAGAAGTACCTACCTACCTGCATTCTAGACAAAATATCAACCTATCTAAGCAACCAGTTCTAAAGCATATTTACCGTGGATTGTTTCATTGGTGCATATGTGAACATAAGAAGCATTAGGGTCTAGATTCCACTCTGATTGACGAGGGATGTCAGTGTACTTGTCTGTTGGTGGGATCACCATGTTCACTTTTCCATATTTCTTAGCTTCTTTTGCAGCTTTCGCTGACCAGGAACCTGAACAAAATCTAGAATT
Source organism: Chloroclysta siterata (assembly GCA_932294275.1). Classification (NCBI taxonomy): domain Eukaryota; kingdom Metazoa; phylum Arthropoda; class Insecta; order Lepidoptera; family Geometridae; genus Chloroclysta; species Chloroclysta siterata. The sequence continues at coordinate 19,341,129 of OW028595.1, read as the reverse complement.
AATATAAAATTATAGGTAGGATAGTAGGTACCACTGGTATCATACCAGGTATTTAGGTAGATACCTAGTTAGCTAAAAGGTACCTACCACACTATTTTTACTTGTAATAAGGGTAGATCCATAAAAATAAATTGGTTAAATTGGATGCTTAATTTCGGTTGGAAAAATTAATTGATCTCTGCAAATAAGGTCATGAAATGTTTTATGTAGTAGGTTGGTCTATAGCTAAAACGTACCAGTTACTACATAATCAGCTGTTCCTGTTCTGGAGATCAAGTTGAGAGGAACAGCAGCGAATTGGCCGAGTCCACCACCAGCGATGAATAAGATTTTGTAGTTGGCGGGAACATCTCTGAAGCAAGCAAACAATTTATCATATCATCATGGATGGTGTTGTGATGTTGTGAGACTGTCTACGCATACGTAATGTACATAATGAAAATAAATGTTTACTTTGATTAGATTTAATTTGTGACAATTGTTATTGAATTGATAATTATATTACAGCTGTTACTAGGTAGGTAATAAATACAAAAAAGTACTCCGTAGCCATAGCTGGCATAAATAAGATGGTAGATGGATGATACACTAAATAAATACAAACCTTACCTACTTAAAAGACAAAAACGCACTTCTTCATTTCACTTCGAAACTGTATTAAAAAATATAATGTAACTATACTATAGGTACCTTTGTATAAAAAAAGCGTTTTTTTTTTTTTGGCGTCGCACTCGGCACTTTTGGTGTATTTGCCATTTTGAGTCCGGTTATTGTACGACATGATAATGTACAGCACGATAATGTACAGCATAATATTTGGAATCCACTTTGGTACCTTTTTGGATTCGTTTTATTGGGTGTACATTATTGGGGTGTGCATTATCTGGATGTGCAATATCGTCACGTGTCAATAATGTACACCCAGATAATGTACAGCATGATAATTGGAAGCCACTTTGGTACCGTAAAAATTAATTTCTGGCACTTCGGCGGCCGCTGCCGCGGCACGCTCGCTTTGCTCGCTCGCCTCGTGCGTAATTTATATGTTTCAACATAACCTAACCAATCCGACTCAACGGTCCTAAAGTGGCTTCCAATTATCATGCTGTACATTATCTGGGTGTACATTATGGACACGTGACGATATTGCACAGCATGTTATTGTACGGGATGATAATGTACACCCAATAATTCAAACCAGTGGACACGGATTATCTGGGTGTGCATTATCGTGCTGTGCAATATCATGCTGTACATTATTTGGCCGTACATTATTGCCTCCCGCCATTTTGATTGGTTTTTTTTTTTTAATAAAAATTAGGGATACATAGGGATTCAATTTACGCGGAAGGATAAAAGGAGATCAGTAAGGTTAAAAATAAGGCAAGGAAAGGAACAATAAAAGGAAATATATACAGATAATCAGATAATGATAATGTATGTACTTACAAAAAATTAACTAAATTTTTATATTATTTACATTTATAAAAGATGCCAAACAATGATAAATACAAGGATCCAAGGAAGACAGAAGAACAATGATATTAGTAGGAAGAGGAATTCGACAGGAAACAAGATCTTCACATAGTTTTTTATGGTCATATTGATGACATGCAAAGAATAAAAAAAAAGCGATTTCCTCAGACGAAATATCTCCCTCTCTACCTTCTCTTTTTCTCTTCCTCCTTTCCTTCTAGTCGAGAAAAGATGGTGTTGCCAGGGTACCACTTTTAGTAGCTAAATCTAGTGTGGTGAGCTGGTGAGTCATACATACTAGTCTCCAACCAACGGAATAGAAGTTGGTCGCTTATTACGCAAATATTACACTGCTCGCTTTTATATCCTTGTGCTAAGCATAATTTTTCTGTGGCTTTGTAAAGCTTGATCTGTATCCGTGTGCATTTAGGAGTTTTTTACAATGTTAAATTCAAATTATCTAAACACTTAAACAAAAAAAAATAACAGCTAACCGTTTAATTATTGTTACGAAATTATAATGTACCTAGTCTTATTTTAAATTATTTTATTATTATTATTTTTATATAATTTCTTAAAACCTTTTTTAGTTTCTATTTATTAAAATAAATGTACCAACCTATCTTAATATTCTAATTAAAAAATAAATACCTATAATTTATTTAAGTAGGTACTTATTATTTGCTAAATTATTTATCGTTTTCTAATTAATCGTAGGTATATATTTTCCATTTTTGTAGAGGTAGGTAGGTAAGGTACATACAAAGATTTATTAGGTATCTAGATAGAGAGATAGAGATAGTTGAGAACCTAGTAAAATAAGTAGGTATGTATAGGTTCCTAAGTACCTAACGACCTAATTAAGCACCGCGTTATTAAAGTTTTAATAGCTGTATTATGCAATTTAGACAACCTACCTACCTATTTTGCAGCTACTAGGTAATATATTTTATAAGAATAATTTAGTAATAAGTAAGTGGGTAGGTACTCACAATAACCTTCTAACCACATTTTGAACTTCTGTATTGAGATTCATATATTTTGGTGTCCTATGACTAGTTTCCAGCAAGCTAATGCCGGAGTCTTCAAAATTTGTTAGCTCATTCCTTATGGTTTCGTAAACCTGCAAAATACCAAGCCAATACTTACAATGCAAACCTCAAAATAATGGAATTCATGCCAAAGTCGTTGTATCATAAACAAATAAGTAAGTATTAGAGTAGGTACTTTCTTACTAAGTAGGTACCTACACATTATTTAATTTTAGGACATAGTTGTTGTGATTACTTACCTCTTCTGGTAATTTGGCCGGCCCGGCACCAAAATTAAATATTTTAGACATTTTTCTGTTTTGAATTATCAAATACCTATTCAATGCTAACTAGATACACTACTACTACACTTCACAGCTCTGCTTCTACTGTCTGACTGACAAGAGAGGCAATACAAATTAGTTGAATAGAGTTTGTAATATTTAATGTTTGATGAACGTGGACGAACGATCGATACGATACGCTGCGCAGTGCCACAGCCACAACAGATTAATGAACTCACTTCGCTTGGTAAAAACCTGTTGATGTTATAGCTAGCACAGCACTACCTACTAAGAAGTAAGTGGTGCGAGGGTTATCGTCCGGCATAAATATTATCATGACGACCTGTTTACTGTGCACACGAACCTGTCGGCTAAAAATCGCTTGCAAGCCAATTGACCGTGTGCATTATTTTACTTTTAGGTACTTATTAAAATTAAAACAGTCTACGTCTGAATCTTACCTTGGCTGGCTGATAAGAGATTTTGCACACCAAATTATTTCTTAGAGATGAAGATGAATGATAATTGAAGTAGATTATAGCAATTCCGACGAAAGCAATGGAATAAAATAAACACGTATCAATAGGTATAGGTAAAAACTATTACGAGTGACTCCCTGTGCACACCCTGGCTCTATGCATAGGTACCAAACCAAAAGGTTTTATGTACTGAAAGCCAAATCAAATGTTTTTTTAAGTCATCTTTTATTGGTAATATTATATCGTTGTTTTGTTTAAAATCATGTGTGTGTGTTGAATAGGTACTAAAATGGATAAACTCTCAGGAATAAAAAAAAATAAGTATACAAATTAAGAAACGCTATTTATTTTTTAATCACCTAAAACTTTCCTAACTGAAACAAACTTTACATTTAATAAACCATAGGTACCTACTAACCTAAAATTGTAATTTGGTGCATAAAACTTTTAAATAAAGAGCACTTCAAAATTTTCTCTCACGTCATCATTATCATCATACTTCAGATACGCAGTACGCTACGCTTCTCGCTCTTAGCTACATACAATCCTACAGAATGATAGCGCGATGTATCAAACGAATGTTGACAGGGTGGGTGGGGCAAACGAAAGAATTATCGGAATGAAAATAACATTGCGCGATAGAGTCGCATGATTCGCAACGTAATAACATTTATTTGAAGTCCATTATGCTAAGTTGATGCGTCTTGCATACCTACTGAATGAATATCGGTAGGGTTGCCATAACTTCTAGGAAGCAATACGGGACATTTTCTCTTCCGATGCCTAATACTCATAACACATTCAACGCCGCACATACATAGCACACATGTGTACATACAATGAGACACAAACTATGTATTTTCTCACATAATAATATATTCTGTGATCTCAACCGTATCTAGCCGTGGGTAGAAGGAGTCAGACGTACGCGTCTGGAGCGGCTCATACCGTAGTGAGTACGTCAGTACCGGCTCTATTTCTTTTGGAGCGGCTCAACAGCTCTCATGCCAGCCTAATATAAATTTTATTCCTAGGATGATAGGGTCTATATTAGAAAAAAGATATCCAGATCAAAAATTTTGCTATATGAATTTGAATTGTTTCGTCTAGATAATAAGATCTAATTTCTAATGCTGCATTTTTGGAGCCGCTCATCTGTGGAGCGGTTCTAAGGTCTACTCATAAAATGTGATACACAACTCAAACGGTTCAAAGATTGGTTTTATGTTAAACAGAACCCTGAACCGTTCGAGCAAAATATTTGTTTTGATTCATTGAGAGGTTCAATACGTACTCGAACAGTTGAATCGTTTAAAGTAATATCTGCGGGTGAGTGAGTGGAGTTAGGATGAATTGAAGGAATAAGGTTCTTTTTAAAAAAGCATGTTTTTAAATGGTATGGGTTACGAATTTGAATTATTAAATTGAGTTGTTAGCATACATATTTAAGGATATTTTGCGTTCTAGGCTCGTCTTATTTTGCATAAATATTTTCCGTTTTATCGTTTAATCAAGTAAGGTTAATTTTGAATAGTAGAACTTTAACTCTTATTTTTTTTCATTCCGTCGTTCATTGTTAGCAATATTTATTAGTTATTGCTAACATACAAATTCAAGGATTTTTTCCTGTTTATTTTCCGTTTAGGACTCGTTTATTTTTCTACAATATTATTTTTATAGTAGTATTTTTTTGTTTTGGCGTCTAGTTCTTTTGCCAAGTCTTATCGGTGCTTCCTTGGAGTCTTTGAAGGTACCATGAAAATAAATTGGCCCTGAAATTTTGAGCCGTT